>CAWUFW010000047.1:1787500-3068333 GCA_963921515.1 Calotriton arnoldi | reverse complement strand
GATCCCTATGTGTTCATGGAGTACCACGGCGCATCGTATAAGGGTGTGCATGGTTCACATTGTCTGCTCTCCCTCTGCGCGGTCCATTAGTTCCCCAGATCCCCCCTCCTCAACACGCTGTAGCGCGTCCAGGAAGGCGTCCCAACGAGCTGCTATGGGTTCTTTACGCAGCCCCAACGTTTCTTCGCGCTTGATGGCGATGCCTTCAGCTTTGGCCCATGCTAGTAAAGAATGGCGCCACGCACGCGCAAGGGGCGGATCCTCAGCTTTCCACCGTTTAGTGAGAAGCCGTTTAGCAACCACTATCCACAAGTCAAGGAACCTGGAGACTACCCTAGTGGCGGGGGTCCTCTTAAAATGATGCAGTAGATATACTGTCCATTCAAAAGGCAATTTGCGGCCAGTGCAAGTGTGTAACAACCTACTTACTGTACTCCAGTATACATGTATTCGGGGGCAGGTCCATAGCATGTGCACCAGCTCAGCCCCTGGTTCAGCACATCTCGGACACGTCGCATCTGTGCGGTGAAAGTAGCGATTGATCATGGCGGGTGTGAGGTAGGCCCTGTGGACAATGTACAACTGTATTTGCCTAAACCTCATGTTTCTAGGTATGCGTACTGGGCTCTGTAGTATCCGTGTCCATTCTTTCTCTTCAAGCGGTCGCCCCAGGTCTAATTCCCATTTACGACGGAGCGGGTCGAGGCTTACTGCCGCATGGGTTCTGAGGGATGCTGCGAACCAGCGTATGAGATGCCTTCCACGTCCCATGACATGTAGATACTGTATGGTGAGGTGGGGGCTCGGTTCAGTGGCCATGTCTCCCCATCTAGCTGTCAATGTGGTAATCAGTGAGCGGTGCGTGAGGAATTGTCCCGGGGGAACCCCTCGTCGTCTACCAGGGACGTGTAAGGTATAAGCATTCCATCTCGGTATAGGTCCCCCAGCGTCTGGAGGCCTCCCTCCAGCCACTCCGCAATTGATTGTGACGTGAGCACTATGGGCCCGCTAGGGGACCCCTCCAGCGGTATTGCTGGTGCGTAGGGAGTGACCCTTCGGGTAATGTATAGACATCTGCGATAGCATTTGTATGCCACCGCTAGCAGCAATGGTGTTGGTGTTGTAACCCGAATGGCGGGGTGAAAAAGTCGGACTATTTGGTTCAATGAGTAGGACGGATGCGTGGTAGCCGTGTCTGCACGATTCCGATCTGCAAGCCAGCGGGCTATCCACTGCAGTTGAGCAGCCAGATAGTAGTGTTCAAAGCAAGGCGCAGCAGCCAATATGCAGTTTTAATATAAGACTTGGAGATAGCCCCAGCCTTACCCGGGGTACTCCATAGACTTGGCATCCCAATATCAGTCAATGTAGCTTTCACATACTTAATCCAGGGAATCTTCTAAGAGCCTTCTTAAGATAGTATTTCCTCTAGCCCTTACGGATAGGGGAGACGCTCTGGGGTAGCACAGATCCTCCTCCAGTACAGTATGGGGTGCAGTCCTATTCTTTCAGAAAAGACTCTCAGCCCAAAATCCAGCCCAACTGGAAGCAGAGGAGTACTTACAGATACACCTACCAACTGACGCATAAAGCGATTTTACGTCATAACTAATGTGGTCGCACCCAAATATCTCCACAATTCTGCACCATAGGAGGCTGACCCCAAGGCCTGATGATTATGTATCTGTAAGGCCGGCTGAATAGGTCAAAACTATGAGCTAAGCAACATCTTGAGAAGTCCTCCCGCCACTTGCTCCATTTTTAATCTGCTCTGCACTGTGAACTTGCTACCCCAGGTGTTCAGTCAGTGTTCCGCATGAATACACAAAAGTGCACACTCACTCTAACGGGACCTCTGCTAATGTTAGATTAGCCCTGGTCAAATGCCTGGGGTTCAGGACCATATATTTAGGTTTGCTAACATTGTTCTCAAGACCCCTCATTCTAGAAAAGCACTCAAATTGTTTCAACGATTTTTGGAGCGCCATGGCAGATTTGGAGAGAAGTAAAGTATCATCGGCAAACATTAGGGCAGGAACCCTCTAGTTTACCAGTCTGGGTGCATCATTATCACACTGGTCCAGTAAATTTACAAGGACAGTAATATAAAGTGTGAACTACATGGGGCCAGTACATACCCGTACCGGACTCCTCTAGTTACAGGGAAGTGATCAGTTAGCTCACCTGCTCTACCATACCTGACCTGCGCTTAGTTATTAAGATGCAGTCTAACTATGATGTCAAGGAAATAGCTGGGCATCCCCATCTCGGAGAGAACCTGCCAAAGCACTGGTCTTGGTACTAAATCAAAGGGAGAATGCAGGTCTAGAAAAACGACATGGAGTAGTCCTCCATCCAGAGTAACAGTATTCCAATACAACGTCTGTAGATGGAACACTTGGTCGATTGTACTTGTGGACTCTCTGAAGCCTGCCTGGAGGGGTGTCAGAATCCAGATTGGCAGAAAGCCAATCCTGAAGTCTGCCAAAGATCACCTAACTCAATAGCTTTTCGTACTATCCATAAGACTTATTTGTTTGTAGTTCGCGGGCGAGTCACATGAGCCATTTTAAAAAATGGGGATGATTTTCGCCCCAGTCCAGGTAGATGGAATTGGTGTCCCTTTCTATTGTATGAGAAAAACCCAAGGCAACCGATTATTTACTTCAAAATATGTGATGTGCATATATAAAGGCCAAGTAACTCAATAATGTAAAAAAAAAAAAACAGAGCATACTTTGTTATCATAATTTGAATCTAAAACCAGTCACATAAACAATCAAACTAATCACAATGTTGTTCAAAACTGCCGAAGGAAAATCTACACTTCACACCTTTCAGTCATACAGGCATTCATACCCAAAGGTACCTCTGTATATAGATACTAGTCACTGTGATATTAGTACATTTTCCTTAAAGACTGTGTCATTTGTGTAGTCTGAGACATTATACAAATGCTTCATTTCAATATTTACAAGTAGTGCTACATAAAGCAAATCAAAGGTTATAACACTTATTCACACAATTCTCATAACTTTAAATTGGGAGATTAGTGGCTTAGATTATTGCTGATTCTTCGTGGTATCGAGTCTACGCACGTTTCGACAACCCAAGCGCCTTCATCAGGAAAGCCACAATTGATACAATAAGATACCTGAAAAATACATAACTGTACTTAGCCTATCAATTTAATACTAACAAAATATTTGAAAAAAGAGAAATGAAAAGGAGTTTATGGCTGATTGCCTATCACCAGAGCCTATATCCAAAGTGCATCCGCAAGTGAATATTTAAAGAAATGTGAAGCCAGATTTGGCTAGGACCTTCCCCAAGAGCAAGAATTAATATTTATACAAATATCACATGAGGAAAAAGATAAAAGAGAAGACAATAGATCCATTGGTCCTCCCCGAGACGACCGGGTGTTTGAAACTCAGTTCCAAGAGGTGGTACCTATAAAATGATCATTCTTGCCAGCAGAGAGAACAGACTCCAACTTGGGTTGAACAAGGGAGAGACAGTGGCTTGGACAAACCGCTATAAAGAAACGACAATACATGTAAGGGTTATAAATAGTTATCCAGAAAGAAGGTGTAATAAACTGGATATTCGGTAAGTTCTTACGTTAGAATAACGCAAAGGGGAGAGAGAACCATAGTATACCTTGATTGAATGGCTCTCAAAGTCCAACTTAGGACGTGATGGACAAAGTTCTTGGAAGATGGTAATATGTTATGAAAAGGACTCAGTCTGCTTGGTTTCCAAGGAGTTCTGGAAAAAGGAGAATATTACTAGATATTGAGGCCATGAATAAAGATGAATATCTGAGGTTTGACATACATTCTAAGGCCATCAAGTGGCGAGGGGATGATTTTTAACAATGTCAATATATATTTACCTCGCATAAATAGTGAACTCCCTTGTCGTTGGCGTTAAGTGTGAATACAGGGGATATGTTGTTTGTTTTGGTTCATACATATATCTGAGCCAATGATGATTGGATAAACAGAAAAAGAGAACTCAGTTGGAAAAAAAAGGCATCACCATATCCATTTAGATTGAAAAGAGAACTGATTTAATAATTAAATATAAATCTTGGAAAGCACAAGATGGAACTTAAAAGTAGTCTAGGTCTCATATATGAATAGGACTTATGAACTGGGTAAGGTCAATAACCAGTGTCAGTCTATAGTGGGGCGAAATGTATCACAGTGGCCAATGAAAAGATCATGTGAGAATGATTATTGTGGCCAAATACCCAGTTAAATGGGAGTAATGGTAATTGTCATTGAAGGACGAAGAATTTCCTTATAACTATGTCATTAATATTCCGGTTGTTTAAATAGGTTACAAGAATATTATACTATGTGCTGCTAGCTGCCTGGGAAAGGCCCACAAGGAAGTGATAATTGTAACATTTACCAGGAACTAGCAAATGTGAATGCTGCAGAAGAAACAAATTCCCTTGGGCTGCAGAAGAATTATGAAAATAAGCCTGTGGTAACCAGCCGCTGTACCTGTAAATGAAGATAGTTCACACGCGAGGATGGGGCGTTCTATGTACCGGATGACAGCGAAGAGTCAATATTTAATGGATTCTGGAAGCGGGACTATTCATGTGTGGCATCAGTTACGCGGGCCACGTGAACATAAAAACAACTAGGCTGCTGTGTGAACGCCTTTAAGATGGCGATGGCTGAATCAATCAAAACAGAAGTCCGCATTGCAGATGAACGTGGCGTTGTCCATGTAGGTCATAGTATTGCAGAAAACAACTCGACTGTTACAATACCATCTCAATGACAAAGATGGTGAGTTGTAGCGTCTGACCGCAGTCCTATTAGATAACTTCTCTAAGAATAATATCAAGCTTGCTTTCAAAAGGTTACTAAGACATGCCTGTAACTACGGCATATACTTTGACGTCTATAGTAAATGTTTCTTTATATATTAAAGTTAGTAATATGATACTTCATTTCTTTATGGACTCAAAGGGATAGAATATTGATATTTATAACAAAGTTGCTTGCTACTTAAAGGTAAAGGTACTGAATGGGCTAGAATGTTACATGTCCCACTAATATAAATGACCAATATGTGGAACTGTAACTGCTGGTAGTAACAATGAAAATATAACAACCAACAAGTTGAGAAAAAATGTAAAATACACAGACTGCTGAAAAGATATTAATAACTATAAACAGTGATATTATATGACTCGTATAGGGAGACTGTGTCTCTCATTAAAGTATCCTTTTTGTTGGGCGTATAGACTAAAACATTTTTATGTTGAAGAGATGGAGAACAGAATTACCTATGGGCAGATGTGGTGTCTTGGGCTCGATGACTGGTTGTATTGATTCTAATGACATTCTCCCATGGGATCTCGTTATTGAGACCCCGTTTGTAGGTGTCCAAAGTAAAGATCTAGAACACTTCACATCTTTTTCTAACCTCAAGGCTGAGCGGTTCTTGGGTTATTTCACTTTTTTTCCAAAACTAACCATCATATTTCATCTGGTGTATGGTGTTTCTCTAGATAATATTTAACTAGAGGGGCTGTGGGTTTGGCTGTATGTACAGCCGATCGATGTTCTGTTAATCAAGTTGCAATGGTATGGGGTGTCTCACCGATGTAACCTAAACTGCAAGGACAGAGGAAGAGATGGATGTCAAATTTTCTGGACTTTACTGTATAGCCTTTATGCACAAAGTTGTCCGTTTCAATTACTGACTCACAGGCTTTGTATTGTGTTCACTTGTGTGTGCCCACTAGTGGAATACTGCCATCAAGAGCTTTTTGTATGAAGGGCACAGCTATCTTGATTCGCAAATGTACCACAATATCTTTGACATTTTTATTGCATTGATGGGCAAACATTGGTTTTAGAAGTTTAGAGTCTTGGGTGGCATTGCGGTTTAAAATGCACCAGTTTACTCCGAGAAAATCTGCTTGCTAGAGCAGGGGTGCCCCAGCAACTACAACAATGCATCTCTAACTACCTAGCGATAAATGACTCCCCAGACACGCCTCTTTCAGCGCTCTGGGGGGCACTGAAAGCCGTGGTGAGAGGCGAATTAATCGCTATCTCTGCCGCCGAAGCCAAAGAACGCAAAGAAAAAAGGGAACTCCTTACAGAGAGAATGCTAGAACTGGAACGCATACACCAGCGACTAGGCGCGCCTCGGATATGGCGTCAACTAAAAGCAGCACGGGCACAGCTAGGGTCACTAGACCTCGACAGAGCTGAATACGCAGCCCTTCGGCTGAAGCACTTATACTATGTGGGGGGCGACAAAACGGGCCGTCTCTTAGCCAGTAAGCTCAGGGCCCGAGCCCAACGGGCCAAAATACAAATGCTCCGGAATGATAATGGGGAATCGGTTGAGGGGGATGAGAAGATCGCTGCGGTCCTACGGGACTTTTACTCCACGCTATACGGTAAAGCCTCACAGCTAGACGGTGACGGGGCCACATACCTCCAGGGGGCTGCCACGTCGGCGCTGGACGCCACGGGGGCTGAAGCACTGGACGCGCCCATTACGATCGAAGAAGTGATTGGAGCCATTTCCCGTCTTAAACCCCTGAAGTCGCCGGGCCCTGACGGGTTTTCGGCGGGATTTTATAAGGCCCTCTGCCCACTTCTGGCCCCGATTTTAACGCAGCTTTTTAATTCCTTCCAGGGACCTGGGACTATACCTATGGACATACTGACGGCCGACATAGTAGTCATCCCTAAACCAGGGAAAGATGCAACTCAATGTAGTTCTTACCGCCCGATTTCCCTCCTCAATCTTGATTTGAAGTTGTTCACTGGGATCCTAGCAGCTAGATTAGGCCCGCGACTGCCCGGAATCATTGAACCGGACCAATCCGGCTTCATCTCCAATCGTCAAAGCAGCGACAACACTAAACGCATACTACATTTGATAGATAAAGCCCATCGCACTAAAATGAACGCCCTACTGCTGTCGGTCGACGCAGAAAAGGCGTTCGACAGAGTCAGTTGGGATTTCCTAGACAACACCTTAGCACATTTCGGCGTGGGGGATCGCTTCAGAACCTGGGTAGCGAGTTGCTACTACAAGCCCACGGCAGTAATTAAGGTGAACGGAGTAGCCTCCCGACCCTTTGAGATATAGAGAGGTACGAGACAGGGGTGCCCTCTATCACCCCTTCTTTTTGCACTATACATAGAACCTCTAGCGCAACGAATCCGAGACAACCCTGACATCTTAGGTATCCCTTTCGGGGGGGGAGCGTCACACAGTGAGCTTATATGCCGATGATATCCTGGCATCTTTGGAGTCCCCTGGACGCTCAGTCCGAGCTTTCTTGCAAGAGCTGACCGCCTTCGGTCAAGTATCCGGCTTCAAGGTGAACGTACAGAAATCCATGGTTTTACATCTGGGGAGCGGGGCAGGCCAGCGAGAGGAAGACCGCCCACAATGCGGTGAGCTGCAGTCTCGTGACTCAATTACTTATCTTGGGATAGAACTCGCTCCCTCCGTGGCGCGTACGGTCACACAGAACTATACTAAACTCCTCGCCCAAATTCAGAAAGACCTTAGACAATGGCAGAAACACTCTTTATCATTATTAGGCCGCATAGCAGCTATCAAAATGAATATCTTGCCCAAGGTTCTTTACATTTTTCAGACTATACAGGCCTGGCCCCCTCCGGGGACCCTCCACAAACTACAAAGTGCGGTGCAGCAATTCATTTGGGCCGGGGCCCGTCCGCGCATGCGCAGGGATCTCTCGCACAGACCCCCAGACGAGGGAAGATTGGGTATCCCGAATTTCCTAGAATATTTTAGAGCGGTGCAACTTCGACACTTAGTGAAGTGGAGCAGACCAGAGTCGGAAAAAAGATGGCTGTTCCAGGACCGAGCGCTGGCGAAGCTCTCTCTATGGAAGGTGCCTTTCCTCAAACGGCCAGATAGACCACCAAATCTCAAGGGCTCCCCAATCACCAACACGCTGCTAAGAGTCTGGGACTCGGTGGCAGTCAAACGCGGACTCACATCCTTTCCTTCGCCAATGACTCCCATATTCGATAACCCGGAGTTTTTACCAGGACTCGAAGAACGCGCGTTTCCGCAATGGCGAGCCACGGAATGCAGGTCGGCGGGACACCTTTTCGATCTGGAGGGGTTTCTTCCGCTTGCAGAAATACAACAAACCTATACAATTGCCGCCCGCAACGCTATCAATACTTCCAAATCCGCCACTGGCTCCTCCACCCCGAGGTGAGGCCGCTGCTTCACAGGAAGCTCACTAAGTATGAGAAATGGCTAATAACCAAAGACTCGGATAAAAAGATGATTTCTGACTTATACGGTATGCTGCGTTCACCAATTCCCTCCTTACCCTCTGCGGGACAGAGGCGCTGGATGCGGGAACTTGGGAGAGACCTAACGGCGAAGGAGTGGCAAGAGATATATTTTCGGGCTAACCATACGGCCCGTAATACAGCTAGTAGAGAAGCTGCGGTTAAAGTGGTTACCTACTGGTACCTGACACCGGCCAGACTACATAAAGGGAACCCTGATCGAAGCCCGACCTGCTGGCGGGGTTGCGACGAAGAGGGCACACTGACTCACCTACTCTGGGACTGTAAGGAGGTGACTGACTACTGGGGTGCCATACTAGATGACATAGACAAGCAATTCGAGACTGAAATTCCCAGATTCCCCGCATACACGTTATTAGGGTTGCCCAATCCACTCACTTACCCCCTGAAGTCGATTAGGGGCAAACAGATGGGCCTGGCGATGGGTGCTGCCGTTCAACACATTCTCTCACTATGGGGCATGCGGACCCGACCAACCCACACAGGTTGGCTACACAAACTATGGTATATTATAGGTATGGAGTGGATCCAAGCCACCCTAACGAACTCTATAGATACCTTCCGCACTATATGGCGCCCACTGCTGTCCCTGTTAGAGCTTGAAATGAATGAACTAACATGCCCTAAATACCTTCCTCTCTTACGGCTCACCGAAATGGCACACACAGACGAGCCTTCTCAACCTGCTCACTAGTACAAGACTCCCACATCAGGTTCCTAAGAGTTACTTATCCAGCACACCGGTTCGGGGAGGGGACCAGGGAGTTTTCTTTTGTTTGTTTCTGATCCACACATCAGTATGATATACTGTTGACTTAAGACAGCCCCATGCTACACCCCCCATGCGTCTACCTCCACGCTTGGCCAAGACCGGCTCACGGTGATTCATATACATGTCTACGGGTATGACGAGGGTGGGGGAAATGATGATTTTAAGCGTATCTTATGGGATTGTCTGCTGTAATTAATGCTACATCATTATTATGACATGTTTGGAAATAATAAAAACAGAGTTAACCATAAAATGCACCAATTTGAATTAATTATCTGTCTTACCTTCTCATTCATGGTCAAATGTTTGGTGACAGACTAAATTTGGTGCGGACTGTCTTTGCTGTACTCGCAAGAGATGGTTTCTTTCAAAGAATCTAGCTCTTTTGAACGATTCTCTTACGAGACGTCTTGGATATCCTCTCAAGTAAAACGTTTCTTTCATATCAATGGCTTGAGTGTTGAAATCCTGTAAATTCGAACAATTTCTACAGAGTCTTAAGAACTGCAAGAAAGGGATGCTTTGTTTTTGCACGCGAGGATGATAACTTGCATAATGTAGTAGGGTGTTTCTAGCTGTCAGTTTGACATATAGATCTACTTCAAGACTTTCTCTATTGTTACAAATTAAAATATCTAAAAATTCTACCGGATGATGACTCATACGGCCTGTGAACTTTAAGTTAGGATCGCAATGGTTCAGCGAAAATAGAAATTCTGTCAATTGTTTAGCAGTGTCCGCCCAGATGAAGAAAATGTCATTGATGTATCGTGACCGGTGTGCCACCGATTTGAAGAACGGAGCCACTTCATTGTCAATATTTCTCTTCTCAAAAAGAGCCATGTATATATTGGCCACTGATGGAACAACAGATGCCCCCATGCTGACGCCTTTAGTTTGTTTGAATAGGTTGATTCCAAATTATTTTCTGATAACACTAATTTGAGGCATTCAAGGAAGAATGTCCTTGGACAGGCGATATTTTGTATATCGGTAAACCACTCTACTGCCTCTAGTTCTCTATCCTGAGGTATAATACTATAGAGAGCTTCTACATCTAGCGTTACTAGAGTTTCTGTATTTGAATTGAACGCTAAATCTTCAACTACATTGATGATGTCCCTGGTATCTTTAATATAAGACTTAATCTTTGGGACATGTGGTCGTAAAATACTGTCTATGAATTTAGATAAAGTTTTGTGATGAAACCTATGGTGGTTACAATAGGGCGATAGGGCAATAAGGAGGGTCTACCATGCTCTTGTGTATTTTTGAGATACCATAACTACTGGCCATGCAGGGACTTGTGGCATTGAAATATTCAAATTCTTATTCACATACATCACCAGCATGAAAGGCATTAGGAGGTTAGACGTTCAATCCGTTTTGCTAATTTTGCAGTTGGGTCACGTTGTATCTTACTTAGTAGGGAAGCTAGAATCATCCAAAAGAGCAAGCATTTTGGATTCATAGTTCTGAGTGTCAAATACCACGATCCCTCCTCCTTTGACACAGTTCTTTATTGCTAGAGTCTTCTCTCTCTTTAGCTCTTGTAATGCCAAATGTTCTTCTAAGTCAAGGTTATATAATGGACTGGGGATAAACCGTGCCGCTTGATCGAAGCGATTTAAGACCGTATATTCGAAAACTGCCACTTCTGACCCACTTGCTCTAAAGTGGAGGAAAGGGCAAGACCTGATAGACTGAATTGTCCATCACTGTAAGGACCTGACCTCCTGGAAATATTTTAGATGCATCTTACAGAAGAAGGTTATAATATCTAGATACAATTCTAAGACATTAGTTCTAGTATGTGGTACATAGGATAAACCTTTGGCTAGTAAGGAGATCACTGACGGATCTAGATCTTTCTGGGACAGATTAAAGATGGGTATTCATTTCCCTGCCTTCAATATTGGCAGTTTCTGGTCTCCAATACATGAAATGAAATTTGTACTTGTAAAGCGCACTTATACCCCCAAAGAGGTGTCCTGGCGCTGTACGCATACCGCTGTGGAACCCTTCCTGGCTTTTCCCTGTGAAATGTCCACTCCTGGGCACCCCCAGGGTGAAGCCAGGCATCCCAGCGCTGTTGGGGCCGTTGTGGAGATTAAGCAAGCTATTGCCCAGAGTTGCAGAGTGGGACCCATGATTAGAATAGGCACCGAGGCGAGAATTATCAGGTCCGAGGAAATTGAGCCCAAGACCCGCCGAGGCGGGAATTGAACCCTGGTCCCGGGCCAGATCTCTGCATCAGGGTCTGCCGCTCTAACCATCGTTGTGTGGTTGATAGTGATTGAGTTGGTAACTCCCTCTGTAGTTTGATTGGAAAAGGGGTTTCTGTTTGCCCCTCCGGCCTCCATGCCGGGTTAAAAAGGGTTGCATCCTTCCCTGGTTACTTTCATAGGGAATCCGTCTACATGTCTGATCAAAGTGATGTGAACTACCTTCGTTATTTGAGTCAGAGGTATCGGAAAACGTCACGACCTTATGACTGGATGAATTATTATAGTCCTGGTACTGTCCTTGATTGTAATACTGTTCTGACAGGAATTGATAGGTTCTTTCACAAGTGTTGAAACAGATATCTTTGTTTAACTTGTCCGTTTTGTGCCCCATTCATATTAGATGTTAATAACAGTGAAAAGTAAGCACTCCATATGCCTATCTCACTCAGAAATATGCTCCCAGGGATTTTATATAACCCTGGGGCTTTGTTAGGGACAATTCCCCTGACTGCCGTCCTCAATTCCTCCACAGTGATTTCCTTGACATCCAATTCTTGTGTGCATATAAACCCTGGAGTGTCTGCCTTGAGGCTCTCGGCCTCCTCGCCAGAGGGAACCTGCTGATGATCTCCAAGAAGGTAATGTTATTGGCAATTATTACATCATAAAATGACCTACTGCATTGTACCATTTATCGGAAGATCTCAATGATCATTGCTGACAAGATCCTGGCTAAAGGACTGGCAAATACAAATGATACCTACTCTCATTAATGAGACATAAGTGTTTTTTCCCCAGGACAGTCCTTCGAGGAACCCCTTGCAAACACTTTCACCAAGGCTCACCTAGGGCTCCCCAGTGGAAGCCACAGCTCTCTCACTAAATGCAGAGAAGGCCTTTGACTGCATTAAGTTGTGATCCCTGTTCAGGACACCCGAGTAGGCATTGTAATACCCTCAACTGTCTAACAGAAAGCCATATTGCAAGTTTATATTTTGTTTTTTAGGCAGGGACGCTCAACATCCTAAGTATTCTGGGCAAATCACTTAATCTCCTCATGCCTAACAAATTGAATGTGTCAGTCTGTAACACAACTAGTGCTGCTCATGTAAAGCGCTCCGATACCTTCAGTTTGAGTTTGTGCTATATATAACTCCCCCCCCCCCCCCAAACAAAAGGGGGGCTGCATAAGGTGAAAGTAAAGAGAAAAACAATGGCATATTGCCGAGAATACTAGTGAATCATTAGATGGATACCTGCATAATTAATTATACTGCTGCTATTCTTCTCCAATGGTCATCATTCTACTCTAAGCCCCTACTTAGCCCCAATTACTACTATTTGATTAGCAGTCATTTGACAGATCAGTGAATTCTGGAATTGTCTAACGCAAATTGTCTTCCTTTTTTTTAACCCATAAAAACAACAGCAAATACATTTCATGCGTTAATACAAGGTTAGTGCAAATATACAGAAAAAGCACAACGTGGGGTTTGATTCAGAAGCTTACCAAGTACTAAAACAATCACCTGTCTGAATAACTAAAAACAGCACTTGAACAGGAGAAATAGGTTCCCTGCACATTAAGGCGCACCACAATGAACATTATACAGCAGAAAATTGTTAAAAAGTCAGCCCAATAAAAAGAAAAACACATAAAAACAACAACTGCAACTACATTTCATGCAGTAATATAAAATCAGTGCAAATATGCAGAAAAAGTGCAACGCAGAGTGCAAACGATACATTCAAGGTGGAGAGTCCCAGAAAAGACAAATTAATTTACTCACGTGTATCAAGATAACAGTTTACATTAAGGTTAAGGATTACAGGCTGTGCACCTTCAATAACCTTCCAGCTAATACAACATATCTGGCAATTCTTCCTAGCTCCATTGGAACCTGACACATGTAGACATAAGTCACTGCGTCATTACAGATTCTCCGGCCTTGCTGCAAAAATACTGGCCTTAATAGTAAGCACCTTTGGGACAACAGTGCTGGGCAACACAAGTGGTTCACAGATTTCGAATCATAAGCATACAAATTGCACTGCTGCTGTCCTGGTGTTTTTGATTTCCAGTGTGCTCTAAATTCCCATAATGGCACTGCCAGGAGTCTTGTAAATAGAATGTTCTTTAGGGCTTGCCTCCCCATTGAAGCCTTCAAGTATGGCTAGCAAGAGACATCCTCATGTGATTTGCAGAGACTCAAGGCGCCCGGTAAGTGCCTGATTACGTTTAAGTCTAGCTCTTTGAATAGTAGCTTTCCTTGTGTTTTTTAGGATACTCTTTTGATGGAGCTGTGTCAGGGCCAGCTATTTCAGGTTTTCTAAGATAAGATTTAATGAAATGGAAGCGTTATGGAGATGTCTTGCCCAAAGGCTTTTTGCATCTTGGGAAAATCGCCTGCAAAGGGCCTTTTATAGAGCCTTCTTCGGCCTTGATAACGTGATGATATTTTACTAAGGCAGTTTTACATTAAATAATCATGCTCACCAACCCAAACTCTTAACATAATAAGGTCCATCTTATAGATTTTCCTGTAGGTCGCAGTGCGGCATTGCTCGAGTGTATTTGTAAGCATTCCGGGGTAGGCAAGATGCCCATAGGTTATGTATGGTAACAGTTTGGCCCAGATTGCTATTCGTATCACTTCGGCTGTTGGACTCAGTAGGTTCTGGTGATGTTTTGTTAGAGCAATTTAGGTCTTAGCAGGCATTCTTCTTGATCAAAGCAAACACAAGGAGATGATGGACGGAGCGCTGAAACTTTTCAGACACTCACCCCCAGTCACAGATCTGGGTTGAATCCATCATCATTCTTAAGCTCACTTCGCCACCCCAGTTCAGACACAGCCATATGCAAATCAGTCTTGACCCTGTGCCTCTTGGGAACAGTCCAGCCCGAATTGCCAAGCCATGTCTTCCCTGGACCAGAAACAAGCATCCTGGGACCGGTTTCGGGCTAACAGCCCTCATCAGCCAGGCTAGCTTGAATCCAGGGGCAAAGTGAGCAAGGGACCCACGTCTAGGCATACCCTGCCAACTTAGGGCGAACAAAGCAAACACAAGGAGATGATGGACGGAGCGCTGAAACTTTTCAGACACTCACCCCCAGTCACAGATCTGGGTTGAATCCATCATCATTCTTTAGCTCACTTCGCCACCCCAGTTCAGACACAGCTATATGCAAATCAGTCTTGACCCTGTGCCTCTTGGGAACAGTCCAGCCCGAATTGCCAAGCCACGTCTTCCCTGGACCGGAAACAAGCATCCTGGGACCGGTTTTGGGCTAACAGCCCTCATCGGTGGCGAAGTGAGCTAAAGAACGATGATGGATTCAACCCAGATCTGTGACTGGGGGTGAGTGTCTGAAAAGTTTCAGAGCTCCGTCCATCATCTCCTTGTATTCGCCCTAAGTTGGCAGGGTATGCCCAGACGTGGGTCCCTTGCTCACTTTCCGCACTGGATTCAAGCTAGCCTGGCTAGCTGTGTCTGAACTGAGGGGGCTCAAATTCCATTTTAACTGGTATTTTTTCACTCCCTGTCCGAAGGTTAAGACCTTGGTCTTTGCGGCGCTCACATTTAAGCAATTTGTGATGTTATAATTTTATAGTTTGCCTAAGCCATCTGCATACCAATGAGAGTGTGATCTAATACTACCAAATCATCTGCATACTGTTAAATTGGTAATTTAAGGGGTCCAACTCTGGGAGGGAAAACATTCCTTTTCGACAACGTCAGTCCTAGGTCTACGGAACACAAGTTGAACAGTATTGGAGCAATGGAACACCCCTGCTTTAGTCCTTTATTCGTTTTTATTCTTGAGGCGACATGGGTTTGAGTTAAATTGTTTTGGACCCAGTATCTGTATACAAGACTGTTATCGCCGCCAGTAGGTTTTTGAGATTCCCCATGCAGCAAGCTTACTAGATAGGATTCTCAGAAAGTTTGAGTCACAACAAGAAAAAAAGTACAAAAATACCTTCATAACAATATAATTTACGTACTGTGGGTGAAATCCACCATTCGCTATTTTTCCCATATGATGAAATGATTTGTCAAAAAGTTTTTAGATATTAGATTTGTTTTAAAATTTGCATTAAAGTGTATTTTATTTATGAAATATTGTTACATTATCATGTGATCCTCATTTGAGATACAAATCTTCAACAAAGAAAATACAAATACAATATAAAAAGCTTTAATAAACAAAAGTATATCACCTTCTGCCAAAATAAAGTTTGAATCACAGCAAGTGGAAAGTACAAGGAGCCTTGTACGGTAAGAAAAGGTTGTGCTGCTATGGAGAGAATGCTTACAGGTGAGAAAAACAGAACATAAATGTTTTAATTCAGACGAAAATAAATGTACTAGGATTGGCTATTCCCAAACTCAATAAAGATTAATGTTCTATTTATAGTTCTTGTGGGTCCCATCCATTCCACCTCTAGAATGTTCAATAACCCAGTGCGTTCTTGCACTTCCACCCACTACACAGACCAACAAAATCATAGAAGTCAGTTTGATGCTGATCTTTCATCAGTTCTTTTATCAGAAACAAAAAGTAAATGCTGTATTCAAGGGTGCTTTCTGACACCTGTATTAATCTGTGGGTTCCTGCCTGTTCTCGACTGATCAAACAGATCAGTCTTCCCTTTATATGGATAATGTACTACCTCAGGATTGCTGCACTAGCATCTACCTGTGTCTACTATGATTTTAAATTTTATTTGCTTAGTTAATTAAAACCATTGCAAAACAATGTATTCATCACTCCAATACCAATAATTAGCACTCAATAAAGCTCATCTTTAATTTTCTAAAATGACCAAGTTTGTCTGTTAAAATTCAGATTCTTATCATTAAAAAAGTAATATGTCCAGATGCAATAATGGACGCCAGATTGAGAAAGTCAATAAGAAAAGTTAGTGCAAAGGGGCTTTTTACAAACTATATCTCTGTATGGCCCCACCAAGAGAAAAAGTTTTTTAAAGTGCTTTGAAGACTTTAGGATACTTCACAGTGAAAATCCTTCTATGTCCTAGGATCTATAGCCATGATCTTTTTCTCCAAACTCCTAAGAAATTTTACCAGCGCACAATTGAGAAATAGGTCAGCCGGATTAAAACACACAACCGCGACCTCTCT
The DNA here is from genome assembly GCA_963921515.1 of Calotriton arnoldi. NCBI lineage: Eukaryota > Metazoa > Chordata > Amphibia > Caudata > Salamandridae > Calotriton > Calotriton arnoldi. The sequence goes on along the minus strand of CAWUFW010000047.1, from coordinate 3,051,825 downwards.
GCAGGTTCTTATCCCTCTCTTAATGAACTCTGCGCGTAGTATTTTTCGTCGTTCATATAAGGAGGCTTTGCAGAGGCACAGTGCGTGAATGAGGCCCTCGGGTGCTTCACCGCAAAGTCCATGGCAGGTAGTACTCTAGTACTGGCATTATCCCTAGCCTGATGTTTAGGAGTTGTTCCTTTGTCTTAACGCTATAAGCTGTACCTAAATAGCCTTGATGAGATAAAATCTTATAGTTACAAAGAGGTAACCAGCCATGTCTCCTCCTTGCCAAAGTCCGCTTGTCCTCTAAGCGAGCTATTGCTTTCGTGTTTATTTTTATTATAATTTTTTAGCTCGTTTCGGCTCAAATTTTGGGCCCAGGAGGCTGAGAGATCCAAGGTGGAAAGTGACCTTTGTAGATAAGCCCTCATGGGTGATCTATCCCTTCTCTGTAATTCCAACCAAAGATGGTGACCTAGGGAGACCTCTTGTGCAAGTTTGAAGCTTTGGCAGCAGTTCACAAACGCTGCATGTCTACCCAGGGTTTGCTTAGCAAGGCCAAACTCCATTCTGATTTGCACTGGGGACACGTGCGCCGGTAGATGGAAAACTGCTTTGTATATACTTGAAACTGTGAATTCTAGCTTCGTACTGTCCCAGCCTCTCAGAGCCTCGCCTCTGTATACTAATATAGGCAGGATTTTGGCTTGGGCCACCTGTAAGATTGGACTAAAGGAGAAGCCCTTCATTTTCCTATGGAGCATTCTTAGGCCAGCTCCACGCTCTTCATTTCTTACATGTGGGCTGCGAATCTCTCATTGGGGCTAAAAAAGAACTTCCAGGTACTCCTGGGACTACTGAAAAAGAAACTTGTGAATATACACATTGCCAAGAACTAAACAGCTTGCCTCATCTATTTCTTGAGATTCAAAGTCATATCACTAACTGATGGCTCTGCTTAGCTCCAAATCAAACAAAGGCCTGACTTTAAAGTATGTCGTTAGTCCATTTAGGAGCTTATATGTTTGCCAAGGAAATTGATCCAGCCACTTTCACTTCTGAAAGCCAGACTAGCACCTCTACTTAAGCTCCAAAAAACAAGGGTCATAAACCTTACAAAATAGTGCTTCAGAGAAGGATCCATACACATTCAAAGTTCAGAGTTACTGTACTCTCTCTTTCAGAAGGACTTTTGTAATATTAGAAAAGAGATGAAGATTCACCTATTCAGCACAAGGTATAGACATTTTCTTAATGCAGTTGTTTCCTGAATCTGTGTTAACCTGTTCATCTTGCTTTTCGAACTATGAATATGCTGGGTGGAAGGTAGCATGAGTGTTATATAAAAATAATAAATAACCATAAATCAAGTGCCTTTATTAAATAGTATGGATACCTGGAAAAATGTGGGCCTTTCTCTGCCTTATTTAGTTAATCAACCAATTGGGTCACTAGCACTCTGTTACTTGAATTTTGACAATATCCTTTTTTCCAAGATCATCACAGACTTATTATTCAACAGATGCTAACAGGTTTCCAAATATCCTTTTATCCAAGAATATCCCTAAGACCCACCTAACTCCGCCCACCCCTCTCAGGCATAGTTAAGTGGGCATATTGATATCTACTAGTGTGCTTCTGAGTTTACTCATACATTCACTTGCTGCCTTTACAGCTTAGAGAAAATTGTTTAAATGCAGTTACTGCAACTGACGCACTTAAATAATGAAAAAAGAAATCTTTTTTTTTTTTTTTGCGAGTCCAGGGCAAGTCATACTTTCTAATGTTACCAACAGTGATGGGTTAGTTAAATGACACAGAGTAAAAGTGTTGAGAACAGCAACTAAACAGAATGGAGTCTAGAAAGCCAATTTTAATGACCCAGAGTATTTATTTATTCAAATTTTTCCATTGTGCCACTCACACGTGGGCATCAGAGAGCTTTATGCTTTTGACAGGCCGACTACCTTTATCATAACTTGTCATTATAAACAATCAGACCTGTAACCTTCATAACTGGCTATGCTAAACAGGCCCCCAGTGCAGGTGCGCTTTCCCTTAAAACAAGGTAAATGTCTAATTGTACTTTAATTGCCAAGGACTTTTACACCTGTAAGTCCCGGGTAAATGGTACCTATGGTACCCAGGGCATGGGTACCAAAGAAGGTTCCTAAGGGCTGCAGCATGTATAAAGCCACCCAAAGGGACCCACACAAAAACTGCATGCAGACTGCCATTGCAGGATGCGTGAAAATACAACATTGCCTATTCCCTGTGTGCAATGGCCAAGTACACTGCATATGTTATATGCAAGTCACCCCTACAGCAGGCCTTAGGGCCTTAAGGCAGAGTGCATTATAATATACGTGCAAGCACATCTGAATGAGCAGATATGCCCCTGTGATATCTAGTTCTATTACTAAGACATTGCAAGTGATCAGGCAACCATCTTGAGTATATGTACTGGGCACTGGTCATTACAAGTTACCCAGCTATAAAATGACTGTGCTGAACCCTATGGTTTGGTATCAAACACCTTGTATTAATAAATCTGTACTGATGCCAGTACTAGATTTATTATGACATGCACCCAGAGGGCACCTTAGAGGTGCCCCCTGAAAACCTACTAGTCCTCTTGTGTGCTGGCAGAGTGGTATCGTCCTCTCAGCCACCCCAGAAATGTTTCTGACCGCCTGTAGGTGAAAGCCCGCACTCTCAGAGGTCAGAAACAATGCCTGCTCCGGCAGAAGGTGATCACGCCTCCTCCAGCAGGATGGCTAGTAAATTAGCATGTCAAGGCCAGAGGCTTCAAAGCCTCTGCTGCCTTGATATGCGACAACGCCTTCACCCCAGACCTGGGGAACACCACCCCCTGCCCAGGGCTCCAAATGGGCACCAGATCAAGTGGAAAATTAGTTAGGCATAAGGCGCGTCACACTTTCAGGCTAGGCACACCCCTAAGATGTGCCACTTGAAGTGGACAGCCAAGGAAGGATTTCACCATTTTGAATTTGGTGAAACTAGGAACTCTGGGTCAGGATTATGCCCACTCTCCCCTCCTTTTATCATACACCTTGCCCCAGAGGCGATTAGCGCCTGCTTGACCCCCTTACTGAATACAATCATCACCTATGGGGTCTTTCCACAGTGCTGGAAAAAGGTCTGCATCAGACCCATCCTAAACAAAACCCTCACTTGACCCTTTGGAGGTCAAGAACTAAATCGACCAATCTCCTGCCTCCCGTTTCCTTCCAAGCTACTTGAGAAAGCCCTAAATGGGGAGCTGACGGATTACCTAGATAAGAACAACTTCCTGGATTCAACGCAACATGGATTTCGAGCTCAGCACTCAACAGAATCTGCCTTGATTATGGCGACGGAAGAGATAAGAAAGGTGATGGATGGAGGGGGCAGGGCACCCTGATACTACTCGATCTAACCGCAGCATTCGACACCGTAAACCATCAGGTGTTGGTACAACGGCTGAAAGCGGTTGGTATTGGGGAAAAGGCTCTAGCCCTTCTAGTCTCATACTTGGCAAACAGGGAACAGGCAATTCACTGGAACGGACTTCAGTTAGGAAAGTTCACTCTCCCTTGCGGAGTGCCCCAGGGGTCTGCCCTGTCCCCTACTATGTTCAATGTATATGTAGCCCCACTGGCCAGATTGATAAAAAGTCATGGCCTCTCGCTAGTGTCATATGCTGATGACACCCAACTAGTGGTGTCAGTCACACAAGATGTGGACCTGACGGCGGAAAGGTTCCGGAATTGCTTACTGGCACTGATGGGTTGGATGAACTCGAACTTCCTGAAGCTAAACACGGGTAAAACCGAGGTCATAGAGTTCGGCCAGAAACCCTCGGTCTGGAGCGAACTCTGGTGGCCATCTGAAGCCGGAACATTCCCTGTCCCTGTACCAAAGGCCAGAAATCTGGGGTTCCTGGTCGACAAAGACCTAACGCTGGCCCTCCAGATAAATCAAGTGTCTTCGGCTTGTTTCTTCACACTGAAAGTACTACGGAAGATTCTCCCATTTATTCCACTCTCGTTAAGGAAAACAGTGGTCGGCGCACTGGTGTTGTCCAGAATCGACTACTGCAACGCGCTATACCTAGGCGCGGGAGTCAGACAGCTCTCCAAATTACAGTCCATACAAAACGCGGCCGCACGAGTACTGTTAGATCTACCAAAACACCACCCCACATCCACGAGCCTAAGACTCCTCCACTGGCTACCAGTCCGCCGAAGAATAGACTTCAAAGCGCTCTGCTTAGTCCATAAAGCCCTCTACGGAGGAGGGGCGGCAGACATTCAACGCCTGTTCCCGCGATATCTGCCTGCTAGATGCCTCAGGTCAGCAAACACTGGACTGGTTCTTATTCCCAGGATAAGAAGAGCCAGATGGGGCGGTAGGGGGTTCTCCTACCTAGCGGCCAAACTGTGGAACTCACTTCCAACACATTTGAGACTGCAGAGTAGCAGGACTCTTTTTAGAAAGATGATCAAAACATGGCTATTTTCTAATATCAAGGTCTGTTATTCAGGTTGGATTGCTATTACCTCAGCGCCAAGACGCCTCGGCATTAGTGCGCTCTATAAATATCTCAGTCAGGAAGTGGTTATATAGGGGGTGTAGTCACCCCAGTGATTAGTAGCCAATTGGCTACTACCCTACACTCCCATAAACCCCCGAAATTCAGTATTTAGGGGTCACTGACACCAGGAACTCAGATTTGTCTATTGGGAGCCAAAGGAAGGACAAAGAAGAACCGAAGTTGTGAGAACAGAGGTCCTACACCGGGATTGGCACCAAACCCTGCCTTGCTGCTTGCACTGTGACAATCACACAGACCAACTCATCCAGAAGCTGAACAGCCTCTCCAAACCCTTGGAGGATTATTTTCGCCTTTAACAACCATGCAGAATCTCCCTTGGGGTGGAGGATCCCTCTCCCTTACAACTGCAGGCACCGACTCCATCAACTCGGTACTTCGTCTTGCTGGCCATCAGGCCCATCAATGGAGCAACTCGCCAGGAAGAGGTTTTCATTAGTCCAATAAGTCAGCCCCATCGCTCTCACCAATCCTCAAGCCGCTGACCCCTCCCGGAGCCTTTCAGCACCAATACCATGGGTACCAGAGCCCTTGCAACTATCAAGGCTTGTTGCGTGTCCAGTCCGGACACCGCCTACACCGACCCGCCGTCGAGGGACCTCAGGATCCACGAGGTCTTTGTCAAGAGTGACCCTGCTGTACTGTTTTCTCTTCCTCTCCAGGTCAACAAAGTCAAGTAAGAACCTCTAACTATAGCGACCTGTCGGACAAAACGCCTCTGGACTCGAGCCCCCCAGCCCGGATTCAGGTAAACCGACTGTGTCCCTGTGCTCCAGACACACTTAAGAGCCAAGCCCCCCTTTGGGTTCTGCCGGACTTGTCGCCAAGTCCCCACTTGCAGCCTTTCTTTTAGAGGTACTTCTTCCATAGACTTCAACGTCTAGCGCTCGGCCAACACCTCTGCACCCGGACACACGAGGCAGGTAAAATCGAACTGCTGGTAGTTTCTTGGGCCTTGTCGCCTAAGCACCTTGAGTCCTAGAAGGCACCCCCCCTAAAAACGTCTATGCAGTGTATGTTTCTCCCATAGGATAATATTACTGCATTTGAGGCTCATATCTCAAAACGGGTATTTAACTATATTTTTTTATTTCTACAAAAATCTATAACTCTGAAAGTGCTTACCTGATTCCGATGATCTTGGTGAGTAAAATTATATAAAAATCTGTATTATTTTTCTAAATTGGTCTTGAATTTCTTCTTGAGTGTGTGCCTCAATTATTGACTCTGTGTACAACAAATGCTTAACACTCTTAACCCTCTGATAAGCCTAAGCTGCTCAACCACACTACCACAAACAGAGCACTTGGGATTATTAATGTAATCCCTGTAAACCAATAAGGGGCATCTGTACTACATATCCATCAGGTATACTGTAATAAAATTACAAATACATACAAATTACATTTGTCAAAACAATATAAAATACTTGCTAATAGAGCCCAATAATGATTATCATAGTGCAAATCTTTTAGCCTGCGTTTGCTTGGTCACCAAACCCTTTGCCTACTATAACTTGGACACTCTGCCTTCTGTTTCCTTCATTTTGTGCTCCACTGTTAAACTTTGCAAGTGAGGGCCTCACCTTTCTTCCCAAAGCGCTTAATCACTGCTCTATTGCCCCAGGCTTCTCCCTCATATCTGCATTAAGGGCATTGATGGTTTTATGGAAAGTGCACTTATCTCAGTGACTGCAGGAGGAGCACCAGAAGACTGTTTTACCACATCTCTAGAAGAGGTGCCTCGGAGTGGGAAAAATGTCCTCCTTTTTCATCAGCTTCCCTGCTGTTACACCGTGGCTGCTATACAACCAAAGTGGACAATATAGATTTCAGACACTAGCTGAGCAAGAAACAAAAAATGGACTTCCATGTGTTTCATGTGGAGGCACAGGTGTCCTAAGTCGCATAGGTCAAAAGGTCTATTCAGAAGTATGGATTTACAACACACGGTACGCTGTTACCACCACTGTAGATGCTAGTCCCACAACAGTAAGCAGGGACAGTAAACCACTGTCAGTAATAATGTCCCTCTCTCAGCGCAACTTGTCACTCCCTCTCAAATAATATCTACTTCGCTATCAATGGAAAACATCCTCCCTGAACAGAATCTTATACTTAATGCTTCTTCAAATAGTTTGCACTCATGGCCCCTACTAAACCCTGACTCTTTTAACAAACTTCTACATAGTGTCAAATCAGGGTCACCCAAAGATCCTTTACCTAACTCTGTGCTCCAACAACTGGAATCTTCATCTTTGTCTGTTATTATGGACCTCTTGAACTTTTCATTACTAGAAGCGTCCGTTCCATCAAATTGGAAGCATGCTATGGTGCTTCCACTTCTTAAGAAGCCAAATGCAGACTCTGCTGTATTTTCCAACTATCGACCTATCTCATTACTACCAGCCTTTGCGAAAATTCTAGAAAAACACGTCCATTCTCAGCTCTCACTCTTTGTTGAAGCTCAAGGTTTTCTCCACCCCTCTCAATCAGGCTTCAGAGCTGGCTTCTCAACTGAAACAACTTTATTGGGGGTCACGGAAAGATTGCGTTACCATCTGGATGCCGGAGATACAGCTGCCCTTATTTTTCTCGATCTAAGTGCAGCATTTGACACAGTGTCTCACACCATTCTAACTAATACTTTGAGAACATTAGGTATCTGCGGCCCTGCTCTCAATTGGCTTATTTCTTTTCTGACCAATCGCACTTTCCAAGTCTTCTCCTCAACGGCCAGCTCTGATATCTATTCATCTCCCTATGGTGTACCTCAGGGTTCCATTCTTAGCCCTCTGCTTTTCAACTTATATGTGAGGCCTTTGGCAACTGTAGCAGAAGATGCGGGGTTGTCCCTATTTTTTTATGCGGACGACTCCCAAATCATCTTCTCTCTTTCCTCAGGAAAAGCAGATGGGCTGTCCCCACTCCAATTGGGCTTGAGGAAAATTGCATCATGGATGCAATCTAATTTTCTCAAGCTAAATGGGAAAAAACTGAGGTGCTAATACTTGGCAAAGACCAGGGTCTATGGGGCCCACAACATTGGCCCTGTGAGATGGGGACTTTGCCTCAACCCTCTTGTCAAGTTCGTAACCTGGGTTTTATTATTGACGACTCACTAACAATGCATCAACAAGCCGTCAAGGTAGCTGCCACTTGTTTTACCATTCTTAAGTGGCTAAAGAAGATCATCTGGATGCTACCAAAGCCCACCCAAAGAACAGTAGTTCAGGCCTTAATCATCTCAAGGTTGGACTACGGTAATGTTCTTTATCTTGGTTCTAATAAGGAGGTGATTCGTAGGCTGCAGGTGGTTCAAAACTCGGCGGCTCGACTTCTTTGCCGGATTCCCAGGGCCGCTACGGTCTCCAGCCATTTACAAGATTTGCATTGGCTCAGGGTGGAAAATCGAATTCGGTTTAAAGCTCTGTGTTATATGTTCAAAACTAAAGCAGGAACCGCACCTCAATACCTATGTGCTCTAACCCACCCATATGTGCCTTCCCGATGCCTACGCTCCTCCACCCAAGGGAGGTTTTCCGTGCCAAGATTCAGGCTGTCTCGGAAGGTGGTAGATCTTTTTCTTATCTTGGGCCCTCACTCTGGAATGCCTTCCCTATAGCCATTCGGAACGAAACAGCCTACGTCCAATTCCGCAAATCTGTGAAGACCTGGCTATTTAACAAGTAATCTTTTGCTGTTAATTTTTATTATCTGGTCTCTCTTTGCCTAGCGCCGGGAAACCCTTTTTGGGTAGCTGTAGCGCTCTATAAATTAAATAAATAAATAAGTGAGGGCATGATTCAGTGGAGGCTTGTGACATTTAAAAGTGGTGGGGCGCAACCCTGCCCCTCCCCAGCACCCCCTTTTTCTAGCCTTCCTACCTCCCCTCCCCGACACCACCGGCATACCTCTCCTCCCCCACCCCTCCATCACCTCCCTTACCTCCCCGTTTCCCCAGTTTCCCAACCCCCACTTCCCACCTTCCGCCCCCCCCCGGACATGCAGGCATGCAGACTTCTCTCAGAGGGACACTGTCTTCGTAATCACCCGTCTTCCCCTTCGCCGACATACGGAGCATTCCTCATTCCTCTCTCATCGGAGAGAGCTCTATTGATGCGGGATCCCCCTTCCCCTATCCAATGCATTCCCCTTCCTTTCACCGACCCTCCTTATGTATATTATTAAGCTATAAGGAGCAAATCCCATCTCCCCTCCCCCCCCGACCGGACGTATCGACTCCTTCTGCCCTCTCCCCCTTGCCCCCCAGCCCCATCAGTTAATACCTCTACCCTTGCTATCCAAGGGTATGTCCTACTTTGACAACGTCGGTCCCCCTTGGATTTCATGTGTGAGAGGCCCTACTTTGCAGCACAGTATCCCCGTTCCCCCCGTTACTTCGCACTGCATCGTATTAATTGGTGCTTCTTGCCTAAGTACTATACTATGCAATTGTTGTATGCTTTTCTTCCAATAAAAAATTACGACACAAAAGAAAGTGGTGGTGCGTAAAAATTCTGGATGAGTACCCTGTGGTGAGCAAGTGTAGTGAGCGAGCCCGACGGCCATAAGGGGGTTTCGTGGAGGGTTCTCCCCCCCCCCCCCCAGAAAAGTTTGAAAAAAAGAGTGGGAAAATGGTGCGATTTCAAGCAAAGTTGAGAAAGCAAGAAGGTTAATAAAATACTTGTGAAAGTGTAGTCAATTTTAAAAGGATGGCCTTTATGTCTCGGTGGTTGGCATACTATACCCCTAAAACTCTCAGCAAAAGATATCCGGAAGTAGAGAATAGATGTTTCCGATGCCAGGCAGAGGGAGAAGGGGATTGGCTTCACACATTTTTCACGTGTCCAAAACTAGAGTCAGTCTGGGTTAAGATCTTCTCGGCTATAAGCCAGGCAATCCAGAAGAGGCTTTATCCAGAGGCTGTGATAGCCCTCTTTGGCATTTCTAGACTAAGGGGAGACTTGACAAAAGCAGAGGAGACCTTTGTTGCGATTTGCTCTCTTGTTGCTCGCTCCTTAATCCTCCAGAATTGGAGGTCGGAGGACGCACCCTCTTATTTAAAGTGGATAAATAAAATGAAACGAACAATGATGTTTGAAGAAGCATATGCCAGGAGGGTAGGCGCTACAAGAAAATTTGCTGCTGTTTGGAAGTATTTTGCGAATCTTGAAACCTTGGTGGGAATAGAAAGTTTACAGATTCTGCACTTCAGCACTTTGGTGGTTTAGCACGTTGCACTTTTTGTGTGCTGGATAAGCACCCTCAAAAAGCACTATAGCACTTTTGCACTTTAGTCTTCAAAACTAGTACATTTGTTAATGGTTGTGATACTGCTTTATGTAGTGCCCTAAAATTAAGGAGGTAGCTGAACCATAGCTGCAAAATGCAGTTTTCCTTTCCTCTACTCATGCCGATTTTATGCTAAATGTATAGGTCCTTGAATAGTTAAGTGGGATCGTCCCAGGGTACTGTAGCACTTTAGCATTTTAATAAATAAGATTTGCTCACTTGTAAACAGTTTAAGATGCGGCCAGATTACTGTTGCAATATGCTTTTTTTCTATGGTCTGGTATTTGATCCATGTTGGTTTTATTGCTATAATGATTACGGTTTTTTGATTAAAAAGTATTAGTCAAATATCCTGCTGATAACTGTTTTCTTTTTGTTATATTTATTTCGCTCTGCTCAATAAAAATAAAAATAAAATAAAAAAGAAAGTGTAGTTATGAGACGGGGGCGCTAGAGGGCGCACGGCAAGATGGCTGCACAGTAGAGCAGCTCCGCCGGCCGAATAAACAATCCGCTCAAGATCCTGCTTTTCCCGATTGCATCCACTGCCTGCAATTACAGGGTGATGCAGTGGAGTTACGGCGGTTGACCTGGCTGCGAAACCACTAAGGAATGCTGCCCTGATTGTCGAGAGATCCACCTACGAGAACGCAGGTCCGGGACGACAACATGGCGGCCCAGCGAACCCACTGAGCGTCGGCTCGCAGCGATAATTGCGACCTGCGGCCGCGGACGGAGGCTCGCGCAGCTGCCATTGCGGTCTCTGCCCATCGAGACGGCCGGTGAGTGCGCAGAGGGCGGCTTGGCAGAGTGAACAGCGCTGCTTGGGCTGCGTACCTTCTCTCCCTGCTGGCTGGTGTGAGGTGCCTGCGGAAGATGTCGGGGTGGTGCGGTCCCCTCCCGCGGACCAGAGCGACGATCCAGGTCGTGCTGCTGCTGCTGGCGGTCGGCGCTGCATGGCCGCAGCTCGCTGGGTGAGTGCTGGGGCGCGGCGTAGGACGGCGCGGGTGGCCTGGGCTGTTGGTGCCTGTGTTCGGGCCTCACGTCTGCCGCCCTAGCGAGGCCGGACATCAGATAACAACAGGCACACTGGAAGAAGCGAGCAACAGACCGAGGTACGCCTCGAGACGAGTCTGCAATATCAGCGTGGACACAATGGGGTCGGCAAACACGTTAAAGAGAAGGTTATTAAAAAAATAAAAAAATAAAAACTCTCAAATTAATGACCCACATCTGAGAAACGTCCCATCGCGCTGCAGTAATGTTTTGTTTCCCATGCTAGATTGCCGACCTACTGGGTGGGTTATGAGCGGCCCTGCGCGGACATTATAATTCTCCTTGAGGACTCTACATCGTAACAGGGGAGCCGCTGCGGCGGACTACTTGGGTCCTTTATGGTAGCGAGTGCCTGTTCAGTACATTATAGTGCTTTTCCAAGAGAGAGCCCAGACCGGGGGGGCACGTAAAGATACCGCTATAACTCGCCAACAGTGAAGTGAAAGAGTGAACTTTTTACACCCAGGGGCCTATTGCATGGCCAAGAATATTGAACCAAGGGCTGGTTATACACGCAGTTGTCACTGGAACGCAGCATTGGTGGGGTTGCTGTGCAGAAGTGGTGCCAGGTATTTCTTATCCTATACCCAGGTTAATGTGTACATCGTGCAGCGGATGTGATCCTGTAGTGTACACGAAGTGTATCTCCTGCCGTTTCCTCCTCTAATAGGGCTGAGTCTCCCAGCTGAGTGCAGAAAGTCCTGTTACTGGGAAGTCGACGTTCTCCAGTTTGGGAGTGGGACTCTTAAATACAGCAGACGTGCTGAGAGGTGCAAGCATGGGGAAAACTGAACGCAGTCAATCACGCCTCACGTTTGAGCCACGGAAAACTAGCAAATCGCAACAACGAGCCACGTCCGATTCGGAGCTGGAGACTCCCAGTGAAAGTTTAACCTCCATTGAAAAAACGCTCCTAGCCATGCAGACCAGCCTGCGGTCCATTGATGGAAAAATAGACAGTTTGAATCTAAGGATGGACCACATGTCCACGAAGCTGGACAAACATGCAGTGCGACTGGGCGAAGCGGAGACGCGCATATTGGACGCGGACAGCTTGCAGCAATTGGCCTCTAAGACACTTGACATGGAAAAAGTGCTTGCCGTTATACAAGCCAAAAACGTGGACTTGGAGGCCAGATCCAGACGCAATAATCTACGGATAACTGGCCAGCCGGAATCCACAAACACCGGTCGTCTGGAGACCTACATAGAAGCGCTACTTCATGAGATTTTTGGGGCGGAACATTTGTCACAGGTACTGATTGTGGAGCGGGCGCACCAGTCTCTGGCTGCTCGTACTCCCCCGGGTGCCCCTCCGCGCGCCATAATCGCACGCCTGTTAAATTACAGAGATCGGGACACCATCCTACGCATGGCAAGAGAAAAAGGCACCATAAATCATAAAGGAAATAATCTGGCTTTTTATCCGGATTTCACCGCAACGGTCCAAGCGGCACGGAAAGAGTACCAGTCTGTCAAGAAACTCCTAATGGCTGAGAAGGTTCCCTACGCCATGCTCTACCCAGCGTGGATGCGCATTGAAGTGGATGGAAAATCGAAAATCTTCACCACTCTTAAGTCTGCGATGGATTATGCCAAGACACTCAAGCGCAGGGACCGGGAGTCCTCCAGCACCGCAGATGCCGAACACGGCGAATTTCAAAATGCTACGGCAAATGAATCAAATGGTTGTGTGGCGGTAGATTCGGGCTCCCGGGTAACTGTTTGTTTTTCTTCTGAAAGGTTGGATGTACGTGACAACCGCGATATAGCACCTGTATCTGCAGAACAGAATGGCGATACAGACTCTCACTATCCAGATAAGAGATCAAATCACTGTTTATACCAATGTTAACCACTGCATTTCTCTAATTTGTATTGCCATAAGGTTGGGAAACTTCATTATTGACGTTCGGCCGCCTCCCTTTGCATCTGGGAGGTTAACTGTGCTCCTGCGTTCCCCCCATGGGTGATCCCCATAGTCACTTTCAGATCTGTTTTGCATTTGGGAGTTGTTCTGGGAGGTTTGGGATGGCTTTAGCAAGTTGGGGATGCTGAAGTGGGTGGGGGGTGGAATCGGGAGGGCGGGGACTGGGGGGCTGTTTTATGTGGCTAATTACGACTCAGATATCAAAATGGTTATTGTTCATGTGCCTCAAACCTCAGTTACAACACGCATGATGTACAGTAAGATTATATGTCACTGCTACACAGCGAAACAATCACCTGTTTGACGTGGAATGTTCGTGGGTTGAATTCACCAAAAAAAATAAGACAGGTGTTAGTGTATTTAGACCGACATGATATAAAGATAGCCCTTATTCAGGAAACGCACTTGACAGAGCACTCCGAGACCAAAACTGGCGCACAATGGGCCGGGTGTAGATTGGCATCCTCATATTCCACATATTCTAGAGGGGTGATCACGCTAATAAAGAAAAATCTTTCTTTCACCATGATCAAAAGCTGCATAGATGAAGATGGCCGCTATGCAATCACACATGGGAAACTGGCTGGTACACTACTGACCATTGTGAATGTCTACGGTCCTAACACAGACGAACCGGACCTTTTTGAAAACATAATATCTATACTGCGAGACTAGCCCGATGCTGAAATACTTTGGGGAGGTGACCTTAATACACATTTGGACCCCTGTAAGGATAAATCGAGCAGAAGGGGAGGGCAATCACCCAAAGCAGCTCGGGTCATCAATGAGGGGATGGCTGAGCTGGGCCTAATAGACGTGTGGCGCCTGCAATGCGGAGAGATTAGAGGGCACACACACCTCCACGGTACATGGTAGTTGGTCGCGGCTGGACTACTGGCTGCTGAGTGAGGGTGCGAATGCCTGGGTTTCCATAATTGAGATACTGCCCAAAACACTATCAGATCATAGCCCCGTAAAGCTTAGGTTGCGCATTACACAAACTATACACCGTCAGTTCACATGGCGCTTTCGCTCTGAAGCGCTGCTAGATCCACTATACGCTACCACGATACGGGAGGCCATAGTACAATATTTTGACCAAAATAAGGGCTCTCCGGACAGCGCTGCGGTTCTTTGGGAGGCCTTTAAGGTCACTATAAGGGGCAAATGCATTGGTACGTCAGCAGGAATACTAAAGGACATCCAGGGTCAATTATCCAAAGTTGAAAACATCCTGTTTCAGCTCGAGCGGGATTATGAGTGTCTGCCCTGCACACAGACGTTAGCAAAAATTAAAGATTCTATACTTGAGTATAATGAGCTGGCGGCTGGAGAGATCCGCTATCTGTCGGAGAGACATGTAGCTCACACATATGGGGAAGGTGGCAGACCTGGGCGCAACTTGGCTAACAAGATCAAAATCCGAACAGAGAGACAAACAATCACTAAGATAACGGATGCGACCGGAAGGGATCACTACACCACACGAGATATTGTCACACAGTTCAGGAATAACTTTACGGAACTATACACTTCAAGGGGTGAGACGGACATCAAGGAACTTGACGACTATTTATCGGACGTCGCCATTGCGTGGCTGTCCGACGGACAAAGAGAGTACCTGAGTCAACCAATTACCGCAACTGACATTCGAAAGGAGATTCGATCTCTCCCAAATAAGAAAGCACCAGGCCCAGACGGCCTTACCTGTGGATTCTGTAAGGAATTTGCAGATGAATTGATACTCTACCTACTAGAAATGTATGACGAAGCCTACGAATCGGGCAAACTTCCGCCAACACTCAGGGAAGCCTTGATAATCGCCCTCTTGAAAAAAGATAAGCCACCTTCCCGATGCGACTCCTATCGACCACTGTCGCTTATTAATATAGATGCGAAAATCTTAGCTAAAATTCTGACCACTAGACTCCAGCCTCTGATGCCGAACTTGGTCCTTCCCGACCAATCTGGATTCATTCCTGATAGGTCAACATCGTATAACTTGCGAACGATATTTGCAATGTTTCACATACTCGATCCCGACTTACAGGCCGTGGCTGTGATGCAGAGGAACCAGGCAGGGATGCCCCCTCTCACCGCTCCTTTTTGCCCTGATGCTGGAACCTCTTGCCTGCAACATTAGGCAACGGCATAGAGCGTCGGCATTGCGTTTTGTACACCGTCCTGTGAGCATATCACTCTATGCAGATGATATGCTGCTTTTTATCAGGGAACCACAAACCTTCATGGCGCCAGTATTACGAGAATATATCCGGTTCGGACTGTTCTCGGGCATAAACATTAACTGGACCAAATCTGTGGTAGTGCCGCTGACAGAGAATACCTCCCCTCATCCTCTGGAGTTTCCGCTTATATGGTCAGCGGAGCCTGTAAAATACTTAGGGGTATGGGTCCACCGGGATCCCGAAAAAGTTATACGAGAGAACTATGGCACTGCGTGCACTGTGTTGGAGCAACAGGTGGCCAGGTGGTCAACACTGCCTTTGTCACTGGCAGACCGCATAGCCCTCATTAAGATGGTTGTGTTGCCAAGATTTTTTTTATCTGTTCAGCAACATACCTGTAAAATTGCCAAAACATTTTTTCAAAACGGTGTGGTCGCTGCTTATCAGGCTGGTCTGGGGGGGGTAAGCAGGCCTGAGGGAGCTGGGAGACCCTTATATTAGACTACAATAGGGGTGGTTTTAGCGTGCCCGACATGTATCTATATTACCTTTGCGCTCAAGCACAGTAACATAACATGTGTATTTGTAAAGCGCACGTTCACCCTTGGGTATCTTGGCGCTGAATAACAGATGTTTATTGTTACCCAACTCAATGGTACTCATTTTATCGACCTCAGATGGATGAAAGGCTGAGTGGACCCGCCGGGATTTGAACCTGTGACCATTAGGTCGAACACAGGCCCCTGCAGTGGACGCATTAGTCCACTGAGCCACCAGACCCAAACCAGTATGCACACTATTGGTACAATACTCATGATATCATCCCATATGTTGCGGTCGAGGACGGCGATGCACACCCCATCCCACTGAGATCAATATTATCGCACTCTCGTAGGGCACACCCAAAATTAAATTAACACGATAGACACCACGATAGCAGCATGGCAGGCCCTAGGCCTTATGGCAGCGAAGCTACCGCTATATGCCCCCCTGTTACCAATTGCATATCATGCGGAATCGTCAGTGACACAGGAAACGGGAGCTATGCGCACCTTGACGTTAGCGGAGATAGGCAAAATGCATGATGTGTACCCCAACGGCGTTTTTCTCATGGAAGATGACTTAAGCTATGTACAGAACAGGACCCCGCTTTTTATTTTCATCTTTCACAGATTGAAAAAGGCAATGCAGGCACACTACAACACATTTCCTGCCGAGCCACCGGCATTACAGACACTCCAGACTCTGCTGGTTAGCCCAACGAGACACAAACTGGTCACCAAGCTATATCGAATAGCCAGAGATGAGAAAATCACGATCCACAATAAGAGCATGGAGCAGTGGAACACAAGACTTGATCCACAGCTCACACACAATCAGTGGGAGCACTGCTGTCAGCTCACCAGTGCACTCACGTCAAACGGAAATTTGCGTATAATCCACTTCAAATATCTCCACCAGGTCTATCATACACCGCACAAACTGTTTAAATATGGTCTTAGAGACAGCGATGTCTGTAAACGATGCGGGCACGGGGAGCAGACTTATGGCACTTGGCCTGGGAGTGCAGACGGGTGGCTCAATTCTGGGCTGAGGTGATATGCAGGTTGCAAGTTATGACTAACATTGAAATACAGTGCACTCCACAAATATGTTTACTGAGCCTCACACCGTTCCTGAAGGGTGGCACGGGTAAATTCGTGAGAATCGCTTTACTGATAGCCAAAAAGCGGGTGGCGATGAAATGGGAGAGTACAGCTGCCCCGACCCCTGATCATTGGATAAAGGATCTAGTATACTGTAGGGAAAATCTTGTACTATATGCAGAAGAGCTACCTGCCCCCTCAAGGCCCAAAGATATTTGGGAGCCCTTATTGCAATATTTACGATCCACTCCACAGGACACGTTATCTGAAAATGGAGAACAGTAGAACTGTATATGTAAGCTGTGTATATGGCATTCTACTACACCGCAAAAGGGGGTATCTGAGGACAAATGATTCCATGTAATGTATAGCCCCGGGTTGTTTATATTGTCATGCTTTCTCTGAAATGTATGCGAATTTTGATTCTGTAAATTAAATATGCATAAGAGCAAATAAAAACTTTATTAAAAAAAAAGAAATTTAAAAAAAATCGCAGTCAACCACTAACCTTGGATTATTTTTATAAGTAACAGTTAAACTATTTTGAGAATTGCTATTATAAGGTTGATTTCCATTCAGGAAAGAAAAAGAAAAAAAAAAGTGTAGTTATGAGACCGAGGGGTCAGCACAGGGCTGCGGGCACAGGGAAGTGACTACGCCTTGAGGACCGGGAGGCGAGGCAGGGGCTAGGCCTCGGGCGTCTATGAGCATCCTGCCTCTGAGAAAGCTGCAGCTGCTCAGAGCGAGCACACTGCACACTTCAGCAGCAGGTAAGGAGGAGCCAGATGCATTTCTAGTACACATCCTTCCTAAGTATTACTATTCAGGAGGAAATGAACCCAAGTGACAATTTTTTTGTGGTTTTTAATGTCTCTCTTGAAAATCTGTTTTGCTCCTGCATGTCAATAATGACCTAAAACTGGTTTTGAGAGGGGAATGCTGTTTTGAGAGACAACGCTGTTTCCTGACGACGTTTCCTGACCGCGCTCGTGCCCGCTCCAGAAACGTCAGATCGTCACACTACACAGCAACAGTGCCGTGGAGCAGCATGGCAGGAAGGATTGAGCCTAGAGCTCGGAGCCGGAAGACACTACCGGAGGTATCTGGAGGGTGAACCCGCGGATACTCAGTGTGGGTAGGAGGTGGCAGTCATGTCTATGACTACTGCAGCAGAGGTGCTTAGGGGGACAGAGGACGTAACCACGTCAGCCTACACCGGGCAGCCGAGGTAGCGCAGTGCGTGCGATTGGTGCCCCCAGGATACTGCAGGTACGGCTGGTCTTTAATTGCCGCCCCACGGCCAGTGCCGCTTGCTGCCTGCTTGCCCTTGTTCGCTACAGAGTTGGGGCATATACTTGACCTGCGCCCAATCGTAAATACCAGGTGAATTAGTAGAGGCAGCAGTGCAAGGAGCCAACAATTGAAGAGAAGAGTCGCCATCCGCCCGGATATTGAGCAAGATCGGGAAAATTCAAGTGGATTTTGTGGCGTTTCTGTGGTGGTGGTGGCGGTCAGGTAAGCAGCAAGACGTTTCTTGAACAATTTGTTAATTTGTTTATTGTAAAAAGCAGGGAGCATCATCACTCCATATGGCCCACAGTAAGTCTGCAAGAGTTTGTGGAACAAAAAAGGGAAGGAGAGAGAAAAAGTGAGAGCTCAGCCAAACTTCCCCAACACAGTGCTAAAGAGTAGCCTTGGGCAAGCAAGCATAGTGAATGGTGGATCAGGGCTGGGGAAGGCACAAGGTGGATGGAGCCGGGTCCGCAAGGGACTCACCTCTGGTGAAATCAAAGAGTTTGTGGGGAAGCATTTTAGGGGGGGTGCGGTCTAAAAAAGGAAAGGAAAATCTATCCTTTGCTCCACAAACTCCTCCTCCTCTCCCATCAAAAATAAACAGAATAGATCTACCCGAGTCACGTTCCCTATTTGAACAGGGGGTAGCCTAGTTGGAACCAAGACTACCTTTGTCACCTTGTTTACTTTTCAGAGGGTCCGGGGAAATAAATCCCCATGGAGAAACATCTAGACCACAATGGAGTAAGGAAATCCTGGAACTGGAGGAAACCACCATCAGTGGGACACTACCTAAGGATCTAAATGTTACGGGCTTCAGCCAAGACTGAGTCGGGGTGGGAGGGGTCGCTGTTAACCCCTGTAAAGTTGGTGAATGTAGAATCTCCTCCCTCATTACCTCCTGACTTTACTGTTGGCTCGTGTCCCTCATCCTTGATGTTGGATGTCATGGCCCTACTGTAAAAAACTTTGCAGGGCATTTTTGAGGCAGTGATAGTGAACACCGATACGTTGAAGTCACATAAGGTGTATTTGCAGTCAATTGCCTCTGAATTAAAACAGATAAATGGTTGTATGCCAAAGTTAGTGGGACCTGTTGAGGGGAGGGATGATGCAGTATGTCAGTGTGGGGGGGGGGTGGGCATTGGAAAACACCAAGGAGGTTACAATGGAGGATCCAATAAAGGGAGTAAAAGAAGGGAGGATTCCAAAGAGGGAAGAAACGTATGTATGCCTGTAGTTAAATTCCATGGAATCCTTGAGGCAAACCATGGGATCAGCGAAAGGAGCACATTAGATTTAGGCACATAAAGGAAAGCAGTGAAGGTAGACTCCAAGTTATATTGCCTCAAGAGGATAACTACAGCTATAGGGGAATCCCCCCTCGTTAAAAATAGGTATGATTGTCCAGATTGGGATGAGGTTGCGGGGGACTGGGAAAATTTAAGTAATGTGGATTAGGGATGGGTTTCCCTGCGCAGCATTGGCTTGTTCTCCTGGTATTCCCATGGGCTAAACAACGTAATGAAGCTGCAGGTGTTTAAAGAACTAACTGAGCGGTTTACAATTTTGTGTTTCCAGGAGACCTGGCTGTGCAGTGAGCCTCCGCAGATTGATGGCTTCATTGGGGTCAATCTGAAGGCAGTAGGGAATGCTTCTGGACGACCCTCGGGGGACTGTTAACGTTGGTGTCCTCCAAAATTGCCTCAAGTGTATGGGAAGTTAAGACCCGGTGTAATTGGATACTCGCTTGTGGTATAAAATAGGCAAATGTAATTATGGGGAAGAAATTTATTATTTGGAATGTTTATATGCATGAAAGAAGCATCTCTAAGTATAAGGGAAATATGAAGTGTTTAAAGAAAATG
This sequence comes from Calotriton arnoldi, assembly GCA_963921515.1. Taxonomy (NCBI): domain Eukaryota; kingdom Metazoa; phylum Chordata; class Amphibia; order Caudata; family Salamandridae; genus Calotriton; species Calotriton arnoldi. The sequence goes on along the minus strand of CAWUFW010000047.1, from coordinate 3,031,955 downwards.
TGCTTAATATATGCACATAGTACCCCCAAGATTCAATTATTCTGATGGGCGATTTTAACCACAAATTGTTTTCCAAGAGTGTAGAAGAAAAATATGAGGACTACTTAGCTTCTTTCAATATACAACGTGCTTGTCTCTTGTCAAATGAGGGCTCAGTGAAGGATGAAGCCTTGTTAGACCTCCTTTTATCAAATGGCTTTGTGAACCTAAATGGCCGAGTGCCTGGAGACATCAGAATTGCCCAATTGATTACGTTTTTGTACAGGTATGGGCTTTCAATTAATTAGAAAATTTGAGGTTCTCCTGATGGAGGGGAGTGATCACTATTCATTAAGTACGATTATTAAATTGGATATGGTGCCTAGGCAGATGAGAGCTCTCCCTGCAAAGGTTGGTTGCTCAAAGCGTCTGAGAACAAGACTCTCAGAGAAGTATCTAAGATTACTGAAGATCCTCCAACTTAAATATGAAGGACTAATACATGGGATGGTCCTGTCTGATTTTTTTATCCCGGTACGATGAAATAATAAGAAATGTTGTTGCTTACCTAAAAAATTAAAGTAGGAACAGGGGTGTGGAATTTAATAAAATATCTACTTGTCCATGGGGCAGGTTGATTCATAAATCTACTTGTCCTGTAACAAAATCCACTTGTCCCTTTTGGCAGCAATCTCGTTATATATAAGAGCTCTGAAATAGCCTCTCTGAGGCTCCTTCCATAGTAGGGTTTGAATACTAGCAATTCCCTTATGTTGCTACATTTGTGCAAATCGACATACTGGGGCTGAAGGTAATGGTAAGCAACAGTTCCAGAGTTGGAATGCCCTTTTAAGGTCTTTGCAAACCTACTAACTTGCATGTTTTAAGGGTTTTCGCCAACACTTCTCTAATCTTTTCACTTACTGAGAAAGGTTGGAAATTTTAATCCTCACAATGACAAAGTGGTTGGAGGGAAAGTGAACTTGCAAACACTCAGATTTTCGCATGAGCAAATCTACACCTGGATATTTTCTCATGCTGAAATGCAGTTCACAAATATTTTCTAGGAGTACTATTTCTTGGCCTACTTGTGTAAAGTCTTTTTAATTCACAAAAGTAGTATATCTGCTCTTAATGCAAGGACATGGGTGCACTTTTGAGACTTTATTTAATAACTGGGCCCCTAATTAGGTCTGGGCGTTAATCATGACCTTTTGTGTTTATTACAATTCTGTCTCTCCTGTCTCGCTCTCTGTCTCTCTCTGTCTCTCTCTGTCTCTCTCTCTCTCTGGCTCTCTCTCTCCGTCTATTGGCTAGCTTCACTATGAGTGACACATTCTGTTCTTTCACAAGGAGCATATCGACACAGTTGTTTTGTTCAGTGCCAGGAACTACTGTGCCAATGTGTGCTTTTTGAGACAAAAACTAATTTTGCTTTTGCCAATGTTTGTTATAATGGTGAGGGCCCGGCAGCTCCCACACCAATAAGGTTTTACAAAAACCATGCCAAAACAAGTCACACATTGACAAAACCAAAAGACTGACCAACAATTTCAGACCTACTGACTTTACCAAAGCTTGTTTATTTTTATGTTTCCCATAATCTTATTAAAACTGGTTACACTGATTTTCCGTTATAAATATTTTTGGGAAATTCTGGCATACATCAACACATTTTACTAAATGATGTTGCAAAGAAATGGTACCTAAAATTTTACAGTAGATGAGCAAAATGTTTTTGCATTTTTTTTGTGAACATTTTATTTTTAAAGCAAAGAATCATCAGTCTTACTTTCAAGCTTCTGCAAATATTTGCATCTAATCAGAGAGCACTCTGGGAGCAGTATACATAGCCTCATATTGCTAAACATTGAAAACGTGTGTATACGTTTTTATACTGGAACCACTGTTAGTAGTGCAGTTTGAGTTTACAACATTTACTTAGAGCGCTCACCCTAATAATAAAGGCTTTGCATTAATGAACCATAAATACAAGTTTGAACAGCATTAACACATGGACACAAATATTACCTTAACTGCAGGCAATGCCTTTCCCTGTTCTATAATGTGGTACTGTAAACTGGCAGCCAAAGGGTTTGGCTGTATGTCCCAAGGACAAATACACATGAAAACTAGTTGCCCTTGACCCCAAACAATATGTCCCGGGCTATAGTAATTCCACATCCCTGTGGGGCCACAAAGAAGCAGCACAATTGCTGCTGCTATGCAACACACCTGGTGGAAGTGATCAAGCGTTTCCACGGAGCATAGCCTGGGAGGCCTGTGGAGGATCATCAAATCCACAGAAGAAGACCAGAGAAGAAGCAGAGAATGTGGTGGTGCACTGGGGCACACCAGCAATGAGAGAAGAGACGCATCTGCTGGAGTGGAGACAAGAATAGAGAAGGCCTCCTAGGTGAGGGAAGGAAAGAACTCAATTGGTGCAAGTACCATATTAGATTATACTAAAGTAAGAAGTAAGATCTGGGAAATACAGGTCAGGAAACAAGAGACTAAAACAGGGAACAGTGATTACTAAGAAGGTATTTAGTACAGATAGAAGACTTCTCACAGGAGAGGCACAGCCAGCAATACAATGAGCAGGTATTTGTAAAAGGTGGAGACTTCCTGAAAAACAGACAGAGCGAAAATGTGTTTCATCCAAGCAACTTTCTCAAGGCTTAAGTTCTTTGTTGAACACACAAGATGATGGACGGAATGCTGCACATTGGCAAACATTCACCCCCAGTCACAGATCTAGGTTTAATCCATCGTTATTTTGCTTACCCACTCCACCCCAGTTCAGACATAGCCATATGCAAATCAGTCTTGACCCTGTGCCTCATGGGAACAGTCCAGACCGAACTGCCAAGCCATGTCTTCCCTGGACCGGAATCACACATCCTAGGACCGGTTTCAGGCTATCAGCCTTCATCAGCCAGGATAGCTTGACTCCAGTGGCGTAGTGAGCACGGGACCCACGTCTGGGCATACCCTTCCCACTTAGGCGAAATGCAAAACACACAAGATGATGGACGGAATGCTGCACATTGGCAAACATTCACCCCCAGTCACAGATCTGGGTTTAATCCATCGTTATTTTGCTTAACCACGCCACCCCAGTTCAGACATAGCCATATGCAAATCAGTCTTGACCCTGTACCTCATGGGAACAGTCCAGACCGAACTGCCAAGCCATGTCTTCCCTGGACCGGAATCACGCATCCTAGGACCGGTTTCAGGCTATCAGCCTTCATCAGCCAGGATAGCTTGACTCCAGTGGCGTAGTGAGCACGGGACCCACGTCTGGGCATACCCTTCCCACTTAGGGCGAAATGCAAAACACACAAGATGATGGACGGAATGCTGCACATTGGCAAACATTCACCCCCAGTCACAGATCTAGGTTTAATCCATCGTTATTTTGCTTCACCACGCCACCCCAGTTCAGACATAGCCATATGCAAATCAGTCTTGACCCTGTGCCTCATGGGAACAGTCCAGACCGAACTGCCAAGCCATGTCTTCCCTGGACCGGAATCAAGCATCCTAGGACCGGTTTCAGGCTATCAGCCTTCATCAGCCAGGATAGCTTGACTCCAGTGGCGTAGTGAGCACGGGACCCACGTCTGGGCATACCCTTCCCACTTAGGGCGAAATGCAAAACACACAAGATGATGGACGGAATGCTGCACATTGGCAAACATTCACCCCCAGTCACAGATCTGGGTTTAATCCATCGTTATTTTGCTTAACCACGCCACCCCAGTTCAGACATAGCCATATGCAAATCAGTCTTGACCCTGTACCTCATGGGAACAGTCCAGACCGAACTGCCAAGCCATGTCTTCCCTGGACCGGAATCACGCATCCTAGGACCGGTTTCAGGCTATCAGCCTTCATCAGCCAGGATAGCTTGACTCCAGTGGCGTAGTGAGCACGGGACCCACGTCTGGGCATACCCTTCCACTTAGGGCGAAATGCAAAACACACAAGATGATGGACGGAATGCTGCATATTGGCAAACATTCACCCCAGTCACAGATCTGGGTTTAATCCATCGTTATTTTGCTTAACCACGCCACCCCAGTTCAGACATCATATGCAAATCAGTCTTGACCCTGTACCTCATGGGAACAGTCCAGACCGAACTGCCAAGCCATGTCTTCCTGGACCGGAATCACGCATCCTAGGACCGGTTTCAGGCTATCAGCCTTCATCAGCCAGGATAGCTTGACTCCAGTGGCGTAGTGAGCACGGGACCCACGTCTGGGCATACCCTTCCACTTAGGGCTGAAATGCAAAACACACAAGATGATGGACGGAATGCTGCACATTGGCAAACATTCACCTCCAGTCACAGATCTAGGTTTAATCCATCGTTATTTTGCTTCACCACGCCACCCCAGTTCAGACATAGCCATATGCAAATCAGTCTTGACCCTGTGCCTCATGGGAACAGTCCAGACCGAACTGCCAGCCATGTCTTCCTGGACCGAATCAAGCATCCTAGGACCGGTTTCAGGCTATCAGCCTTCATCAGCCAGGATAGCTTGACTCCAGTGGCGTAGTGAGCACGGGACCCACGTCTGGGCATACCCTTCCCACTTAGGGCGAAATGCAAAACACACAAGATGATGGACGGAATGCTGCACATTGGCAACATTCACCCCAGTCACAGATCTGGGTTTAATCCATCGTTATTTTGCTTAACCACGCCACCCCAGTTCAGACATAGCCATATGCAAATCAGTCTTGACCCTGTACCTCATGGGAACAGTCCAGACCGACTGCCAGCCATGTCTTCCCTGGACCGGAATCACGCATCCTAGGACCGGTTTCAGGCTATCAGCCTTCATCAGCCAGGATAGCTTGACTCCAGTGGCGTAGTGAGCACGGACCCACGTCTGGGCATACCCTTCCCACTTAGGGCGTAAATGCAAAACACACAAGATGATGGACGGAATGCTGCACATTGGCAAACATTCACCTCAGTCACAGATCTAGGTTTAATCCATCAGTTATTTTGCTTCACCACGCCACCCCAGTTCAGACATAGCCATATGCAAATCAGTCTTGACCCTGTGCCTCATGGGAACAGTCCAGACCGAACTGCCAAGCCATGTCTTCCCTGGAACGGAATCACGCATCCTAGGACTGGTTTCAGGCTATCAGCCTTCATCAGCCAGGATAGCTTGACTCCAGTGGCATAGTGAGCACGGGACCCACGCCTGGGCATACCCTTCCCACTTAGGGCGAAATGCAAAACACACAAGATGATGGACGGAATGCTGCACATTGGCAAACATTCACCCCAGTCACAGATCTGGGTTTAATCCATCGTTATTTTGCTTCACCACGCCACCCCAGTTCAGACATAGTCATATGCAAATCAGTCTTGACCCTGTGCCTCATGGGAACAGTCCAGACCGAACTGCCAAGCCATGTCTTCCCTGGACCGGAATCACGCATCCTAGGACCGGTTTCAGGCTATCAGCCTTCATCAGCCAGGATAGCTTGACTCCAGTGGCGTAGTGAGCACGGGACCCACGTCTGGGCAAGGGGGAAGGGTATGCCCAGACGTGGGTCCCGTGCTCACTATGCCACTGGAGTCAAGCTATCCTGGCTGATGAAGGCTGATAGCCTGAAACCGGTCCTAGGATGCTTGATTCCGGTCCAGGGAAGAGATGGCTTGGCAGTTCGGTCTGGACTGTTCCCATGAGGCACAGGGTCAAGACTGATTTGCATATGGCTATGTCTGAACTGGGGTGGCGTGGTGAAGCAAAATAATGATGGATTAAACCCAGATCTGTGACTGGGGTGAATGTTTGCCAATGTGCAGCATTCCGTCCATCATCTTGTGTGTTTTGCATTTCGCCCTAAGTGGGAAGGGTATGCCCAGACGTGGGTCCCGTGCTCACTACGCCACTGGAGTCAAGCTATCCTGGCTGATGAAGGCTGATAGCCTGAAACCGGTCCTAGGATGCTTGATTCCGGTCCAGGGAAGACATGGCTTGGCAGTTCGGTCTGGACTGTTCCCATGAGGCACAGGGTCAAGACTGATTTGCATATGGCTATGTCTGAACTGGGGTGGCGTGGTGAAGCAAAATAATGATGGATTAAACCCAGATCTGTGACTGGGAGTGAATGTTTGCCAATGTGCAGCATTCCGTCCATCATCTTGTATGTTTTGCATTTCGCCCTAAGTGGGAAGGGTATGCCCAGACGTGGGTCCCGTGCTCACTACGCCACTGGAGTCAAGCTATCCTGGCTGATGAAGGCTGATAGCCTGAAACCGGTCCTAGGATGCTTGATTCCGGTCCAGGGAAGACATGGCTTGGCAGTTCGGTCTGGACTGTTCCCATGAGGCACAGGGTCAAGACTGATTTGCATATAGCTATGGCTGAACTGGGGTGTCGTGGTGAAGCAAAATAATGATGGATTAAACCCAGATCTGTGACTGGGGGTGAATGTTTGCCAATGTGCAGCATTCCGTCCATCATCTTGTGTGTTTTGCATTTCGCCCTAAGTGGGAAGGGCATGCCCAGACGTGGGTCCCGTGCTCACTACGCCACTGGAGTCAAGCTATCCTGGCTGATGAAGGCTGATAGCCTGAAACCGGTCCTAGGATGCTTGATTCCGGTCCAGGAAGACATGGCTTGGCAGTTCGGTCTGGACTGTTCCCATGAGGCACAGGGTCAAGACTGATTTGCATATGGCTATGTCTGAACTGGGGTGGCGTGGTGAAGCAAAATAATGATGGATTAAACCCAGATCTGTGACTGGGGGTGAATGTTTGCCAATGTGCAGCATTCCGTCCATCATCTTGTGTGTTTTGCATTTCGCCCTAAGTGGGAAGGGTATGCCCAGACGTGGGTCCCGTGCTCACTACGCCACTGGAGTCAAGCTATCCTGGCTGATGAAGGCTGATAGCCTGAAACCGGTCCTAGGATGCTTGATTCCGGTCCAGGGAAGACATGGCTTGGCAGTTCGGTCTGGACTGTTCCCATGAGGCACAGGGTCAAGACTGATTTGCATATGGCTATGTCTGAACTGGGGTGGCGTGGTGAAGCAAAATAATGATGGATTAAACCCAGATCTGTGACTGGGGGTGAATGTTTGCCAATGTGCAGCATTCCGTCCATCATCTTGTGTGTTTTGCATTTCGCCCTAAGTACTTCCCTGTCAACGTTCCCTTTCCTGGAGACTATACTATGGTAAACACTGGTGTTCTAATTCAGCCCAAAACAGCATCTCTTCAGGCCATGTTTCAAATTTGAGCGCAGCCACAGCCTTTCAGTTTCAGGCTATAGTTCATTTTGCAAGCAACAGCCTTAAATCGATGAATCTATTAGTGTTTTGTTTATCTTTGTTCTGGATGTATAGTTCAACACATATCTCAGAGGGGAGCACTCAATTGTCCTTTCCTTATTGTTATCTCTTTATGATGGAGTTCCAATAATCATGCAAGGCAGGGCATTGCCAGATCATGTGATAGAAGTTAGCATCTGGTATAATACACCTCAGGCAGCAGCCATTGGTATCTTGCTACATAGCTTTATTTTTCTTAGGGATTAAATATGATCTATGGAGTATATTGTATTGCAGGTAGTGCAACCATACGTTTCCAGAGACCTTTTGTGTATAAGTTAACATAGCATTCCATTTCCGATCTTCTAGCCTCAACCTTATATGATTTGTCCATTTTTCCTAAGTGTCATCACGTCTGTCATGTAGAACGCAGTATTAGCCTTTTTGTGAGACCCTGTGTTCAATATGGTTTGAAATATTATGTTGGAGGAAGGTTAGTGGGGGCCCCCAACCCCATAACTTCTGAAATATGGCACTAAAGCCATCCGTAAGTTAGAAATTGTTCTGAAGCAGCTAAAATATATCAACCAACTCCATGAAAGAATACATAATGCCATCATTATGTAAATTCGATAAAGGTTCCATCCCCTCTGCTTTCCGAATAAACATATCCCTTTTGTGTAATAACTAAAGCACACAGGGGTACATCTTTTATTTTAATGTATGGTGCACATCAGGCTTTAACATATATGATCACATGTATTAGAATAGTTACCGGTTTGAGTCTGTACTTCAAGTCCATTTCCCCACCACTCATCTTGCATAGCGCACAGAGGTGTCCAGGAGCCATTGTCACAGTCACCTCAATTGTGCAGCTAAATAGCAGTTGTTCTCAACTTTATTGACCTGATCTGACCCAATACATTAGAATGCTAATAATGACCAATTATAATCTTAAATGTGTGTCATTTCTGTTCTCAGCATGGCAAAGCATCATCTAAAACGTAATTTCTTGCCCTGGTGCCTGGTTCATCGTGCATCTATTCCACCTTCCTTTTATTGAAATAAGTGAGAATGGGGATCAACTTCCAAGACAAATTCCATTCCCTATAAATCATTTGTCAGTCTTAGGGTAATCCTAGGTAACTAGTCTTCCAGTATTGATGAGCTGGACTAACTGGACATGATTCTCTCAGGTTTCCCTTCCGACGTCACTGCTTTTTCCACAGTGTTTTAGGAAGAGTAGATGCCTGGGCTGCACAATTTTTTCATCCATTGTCAAGGTGCTCTGGTCCTTTTTTCTGATGTTTTCCTGTCCTGGGCCATGATTAAGCACCTCGGTGTCCGGTCATTCTTGCATGCATTGTCTCAAATCCACACAGACGGTAAAAGCACCATCAGAGGCACCCTCACCTACAAACCACCAGGACCACACCCCAGCTTCTGCAACGCTATCCCTGACCTCATCGCCCCAATCGTCATCAACTCCGAGCATTACATCCTCCTAGGGGATCTCAACTTTCACCTCGACGACTTCAGCGACACCAACACAACCAACCTCTTGGTAAGCATGAGCAAAATAGGCCTCAAGCAACTGGAGCAACATAGGCCTCAAGCAACTGGTCACCGACCCCACCCACATAGCAGGAAATCTTCACGTCCAACGACAGAGTCAAGTACACCCACGTCTCATAGCTCACCTGGACCGGCCATTACAGCGTCCACTTCACCATATCAGGACTAATCAACACGGACACCATGCCCCCCAGCTCCATGCACAGAAATTGGGAAAAGAAATCAGAGGACCAGTGGTACAACACTCATCTCCCACCTCCCAGACAAAACACCCAACCAAGAACAGGCTGCGAAGAGCTTCTCCCAGTGGACATAGAATGCACCCTTGCCAAACCAGCCAAATCCAGAGGATCTGCCAGCTGGTTCACCACGGAGCTGAAATCCCCAAACGCAATTGCCCACATTAGAAAGGAACTGGCGCACCAGCAAGGACAAAGAAGACCACACCTCCTTCAAGACTGCACTCAATCCGTACCACCACCTACTGAAAAAACACAAAGAAAAATGACCTAGCGGACAGCATAGAAGCCAGCACAAACAGTAGCAAGGAACTCTTCGCCATCGTGAAGCAATTCTTCAACCCCGCAGCCGCTGGAAACAACATCACCTCCTCCTAAGAACTGTGTGACACCATAGCGGAGTTTTTCCACAAGAAGATCTCAACCATCTATGAAAACTTCGAACCCCAACCCTCTGCCGCTGACAGCACCTGCCTGCTCACACCCATGAACACTAACCTAAACACCTGCTCACCCATTGGGACCTCTCAACACTCAAGTCACAATGTCTATCATGAACTCCGTACACTTTAGAGCACCCACGGGCCCCTGTCCTTTAGGTGGCTCCCAGTCAACATCAGAAGGACCATCACGCAGGCCCGCATCACCAGCAGGCTAGACTACAGGAACACACTGTACGTAGGAATCACCGCTTGCATCCTGAAGAGACTACAGATGATACAAAACTCAGCTGCAAGACTCATGTTCAACCTCCCCAAACAAACCCACATCACATCTCGCTTGAAGAAGCTACACTGGCTAAGGATCCAGTAGAGATGCTAGTTCAAGATGCTGACCCACGCATACAAAGCCCTGCACAATGAAGAACCAGCATACATCAACAAACGCATGACCATCCATGAACCCACCAGACACCTACGACCTGCCTCCCTCTTCCTCGCATACACCCCCCGGATCCGCCGAGGCAACAGCGGAGGACGCTCCTTCTCACACCTGGCATCCAAGACTTGGAAGGACCCTTCCGTGCATCTCAGGGCCACCTCATCGCTTTATCAATTCAGGAAAGAACTCAAGGCCTGGCTGTTCGAATTAACAGATGCTCACGCAGCAGCCAGCAACTCCAGCGCCTTCAGACCCTCATGGCTGATGTGCCGCGCTCTTCAAATCCTTGATTGATTGATTGAAATTGCTCTGTGTAATCCCAGGCATCTTTGGGATCGTCAAAAAAAAGAGTTTTTCAGTATGCAATGATTTTCAATCATGTCAGGAAGAAAAGCATCATTCCTAAAATCAGTTCTCGCACTTTTTTCTTTACCATAAGGAACCTGGTCTTTTAGGCCTGCACCACAACTGTTAAATCTGGCAACTGCATCACCTTATAATTCTGAAACAGGAAATGTCCAGCCATTCTTACTTTTGGTAGTGAAGTGTCTCTGTCCTTTAAAAATAGAACTCTTGGAACCACGAGTCTAGGGTGCGCTGGCACCCTATGAGCTATCTCTATATGGCATACAAAGTGGACAGGCCCTCTAGGGCTAATATTTTTATCAGCCAGTGTTCCAAAAATACAATCATGTCCATCTCTGCTATAGATTTGGGTAGTCTGACAATCCAAATGTTATTAAAATATCTGATTCTTTCAGTTGCATCTTTCATTTCTTGTTGCAGGGAATCTGAAACGGGATATAGTTACCCGTAGGAGCAGTTTCAGTTTTCTTTACTTTCTCCGCCTACATTTTCATATGCTCATGCATCAGTCCTACATCTATGACTGCAATATCTTTTTTTTGTTTCAATGTCTCTTTCGTGTTTTGAATTGCATTGAGGACCTGGTCCAATTTCTCTTGCGTGCTCCTCTATACAAGACAGCTGCAAGTCCCAAAACTGTCCGAAGTTGTCCCAGTCATAGCGAATTAATTATCTACTTTGTCATAGTTTTCTTTAATAAAACTTTGCCTTCTCATTATGGTTTATGTTGGTGGCAGTGTACGTCCAGTTTTAATGTTCTTCACTGCAGCCCAGTACAAGCAGATAGGGACAATCAGAGAAGATCACAGTACGATTTGAGCGGAAGGTGCTGCTAACAATGCAGTCATCACTAAGTCTGTGGCTGGCAAATCGTATTCTTGCCGAACCCAGTTTAAAGTCTAGCAAGGCAGCGAAATGCTGAAAGGTTTTAATTTATACTTGCAAGTCTGGCATCAGGAATTTGCAGGATTCATGTTTGGGTCGGAGGAGCTCTGTGAGAATGCGACCACCAGAGAGGAATACTTCATAGTTATTTTACTTTTAAAATTTATAAAGTAAAAATATAGTTATTCAACTACTTAATTGCCCTCAGGCGACATGAACATAGCCGATTAAGGGATTGCAAGTGTACATGCGAGGATAAAATGTGGATTCCTATGAAATTCTGCATCTCCTTCACTGATGAAGAGTGCCAGATAACATGTAGTTGTCATAGCGTACAGATCAAAAAGCTGCCTTTCATTACAGGAGTGGGCAGTGGGCAATTATAGTGTGGTAGCAACCCACTATAATTTAATCTAATAAGAGACAAGTGGCTGAACATGTGGTCAAAGAAGTAAGCAGCCCAGGACGGCAAAAAACTCTTTTTATAGTCATCCTCCCACTTCTCTAAACACATTTCCTACACCCTATGTAAACTGAACCCTTTATGTTTGGGATTTTCGTACTACCTTTTGAAGTCTGAAGTCCCACTTACTACAGAGACGGTGCCCAAGGCTTCCCAGGGCCTCTATTTCTCACCTTCTCATTCTCGTCTTTCTTTCTCTTTTTCTCTTTATGCCTCACTTGGTTATCTTCTTCCCCTGGATGTTGTTTAGTAGATGACAGGATTGAGTCAGATGCTCTTGACATGCTCTCTACCACTTCACTTGTATAATGCCTCCTTCTCCACCTCCATGCTTCCTTTGGTGACCTCCTATTCACTAAGGGCGGTAGGCATGCCAAAGAGGTGGCGGGAGGTATGATGTGTGTTTTGTTTGGGGAGGGGGTGGTCCGGAGGAAGTTGATCTAGTTCGGATTGCGAGGGTGTTTGTTGCTTATCTTATATCCTGCTGTTTATTGGCTGGTGTAATTGTGGTGTGACAACCACAAAGCTGTCTCACTCAATGCCTGAGGCACCAGTGTATAGGGAGTAGGAGCAATGCCAAGGCAAACTGCAGATGTCTAGACGGAGTATGCTGAAGATACTATGAATTGGAAGAAACCTCCCTATTACAGCACAGGCAGAGCTTCTCCAGCGCTGAATGCTGGGTGGCTCTTGGCTCCAAGACTGGAGCTGGGGCTCCCCTCAAAACAAACTGGTTCCACTTTTCCACATGCTTTCTCCACGACTGCTTCAGCTGCCCCATTTTGCCTTTTCCCAGAAAGCCTGCTACTCTCCAAAACAGGTGGTAAATGGGTGAGATCTTTGTGGAGAGGGCTGTGGGCACCAGAGGGTGGAGATCCTTGTTTCAGTGTATTTATGTTGCGGGTTGGCACACACAGTTGTCACAAGTAGTGGTGCACTGTGGTGTCTCGGTGCCCACAGATATTTTATGTACAGAAGGAGGAGGCCCTGATGGTGCTTGGAGAGAGGAAGGGTTCCTGAGAGAGTTGTGGGGGCAGGGGAGTGTCTCCAACAGCCAGGGACGGATGTGAAATTTAGCTGCATTTTCAGTTATTTGGTTCACCACTAGGCATTAGCCGAGAGATGAGAGTATCTGGCACAATCTTTGTAAGAAGGGGTCAGCTGAGATGCTGGAATCGTGGAAGGGCTGGGGAAAATCTGAGAAGAAGGAGACAGACAGGATGAATAGAGTTAAATTAGCAGATGCTTCCAAAAGGTACAAAGCTTGAAAGACAATGACCCTTATTTGTCATTCTGCACCACAAGCTGTCCTCAGAAAGCATTTGAAAACAACAGATCGTGATGCGTAGAATGCTTGCAAAAGTCTCAGCTGACTGCAATCACTCACACCACATCACAGTTGTTTTTGTGCCTGCTGTGCCACTCCAGAAAGGAAGCAAACACAGACAAATCAGCCGTGGTCCTCTTGCAATAGTAACAATCCAGCCTACATAGCCAAGCTTTAGATACCTTTTATCAATACTCCTTTTTCCTCAGGAAACTTCTCCTGGTGTTTCTAATCACACATAGTCCCAAGTGCACCAAACTATCACACATCCTTCTCAATCAATCAATCAATCAAAACTTTAAAAAAAAAATATTTTTTTATTGACATTTTATGAGTTTATTACAATTACATGAGCAGTATTTGCAAAACATTTCGCTATAATACTTATTTATTTCTTAGACAGGGTTACATACATTTCAATCCTGGGGTAGTGCATAGTGTCACATATCTCGTGCGTAAGCTTATTAACCACCAACCTTTACGTGCCTGCTAGCCCACTGCCTCAGTTTGCTTGCAATGTCCGTAACCCCTGTCTACCGCTTCTTCCCTGCCCTGTCTCGGTGGGCGGTTCCGGCCGCAAACCAGGATTCAGGTAAATGTCCTCATAAATGTTACCCGTATTCCAGTGAACATAAACATTTAAACCAATAGAAGAAAAAAAAAAAGGAAAAAGAAAACTAAGAAAATTCTGCATGCATAGGGGACAGAGAAGCATCTGACTGATTCTAAGGATGCACTTATTAGCCGTATCAATTACATGATATATTCTGTACAGTGTGCGAATCTCCCCGGGGACGGGGGTGGCTGTCTCCTCATCCACAGACCTCATTCTCTCACCTACCACTTATCTTTCCCACTACTAGGGCTACTTGTTCGCCTTCCTATAGTTGATAATCCGTGCATGCCCTGCGGGGCCAAGTCCTTCTGTGTGGGAATGTGCAAATCACTCACTATCACTCCCAGTCTTCTCCCCAACATTTTGTTCCCGCTCTGGGTTTTCCCAGGTCGCCAACACTTCTTTCCATAAGTCAGTTATCGGTCGTCTCCGGATGCCCCTCACTTCCTCCCAACTCAGGGCTCTGCCCTCCGCTCCTGCCCAACTAATAACCTCTCTGTTCCAACTGGCCACTTGTAGCCCAGAAGGGGATTTCCACGCCAGTGCTATCCGTCTCTTAGCTAGGCCTAAGGCCAAGTCTATAAATCGATTCTCCACCTTTCGTTTGGGATGACGTGGGAAGAGCCCTAACAAACAGACTTCTATAGTCAGCGCCAGGTCTGTCTCCAGTACATCCTTTATCTTAGCCAGGATTTCCTCCCAGTACACCCGCACAACACCACAACTCCAAGTCATGTGTATAAACCCAGCATCCACATAGGCACACCTCGGGCACTTTCTCATTTCGCCACCATAAGTAACATTGAGTCTATGAGGTGTCATATAAACCATTTGGATGTAGTTGAACCAATCAATTGAAACTTTATTCGGTTTTATGTAATGAAACCATAAAAGCACAGGATAAAAAAATATGATACATACAATCCACACAAGGACATACCCGGTTTAAACATAATATATGCAAATTAAAAGATTTGTAGTAAACAAGATTCTACAAACACAATGATGGTACCTGATGGACAAATCATTCTAGATGACACAATAGGACCATGCACAAGATCAAATTGTTAGTTCTACAGGCAAGTGGAGCAAAATAAAGTGCATAATGCCAGGGGTAATATCGGGGAGCAGGCTAGTTAATCACAGCTCCCCCTAAGCCTGATCGCGGATTTTAAAAAGTTAAGCACATAAAAGACAGTATTACCAGTCAACATTTGTAAAAAAATAAAAGCAGGCCGTACCTGCCTAAAATTCGCCTTTTTTAGAATGGTAATGGGCAAAACATCATAAAATGAACAATGTCCTGTGGAGATTTTCCATCGCAGCCACAGGTCGACACGATTTGTCCCCTATTCTGACCCCTGGGGTGGGCAAGGAGGAGGTGAAACAGGTCAAACCGGAACCTAGTCAGAAGAAAACGGTCATATGAGTTTGTGAACCCCAGTAGGTACGGTTCCACCATCTGGGTGGTCTTTAACATGATGAAGCGACGTACACTGGGCGTCAGTAACTCCTTCTCTTCCCTTACCATGGACTGGTGCTCAAAGAAGGCCATCTTAATAAGAGACAGATGTGTCTTATTCGTCGCATCGGGATTGGAAAAGAGGTCGCCTCTTCCCACGCTCATAAGGCTCTTTTCAACATAACTGAGCCACGGTACCCTAGATGCATGGTCGAGAGCCAGACAATCTTTTAGGATCGCTTTATTTAAAGAGGTCCCCTTCTAAACCCAGATTTTTAGCCATAGAGACACAGGGCGAAATGCTATCAGATCGGAGACAAAGGACATGCCTAGCTCCTCATGAGCAGTGAAAGAGGGAGTGCCCTGAGGGACGGATAAAAACGGTCTCAGGAAATTGTTTTCCGCAATTCGAAGATCTATATAGGAGAACCCCCAAATTTCACTACCATAGAGGGCCTTTGAGATGCATTTGGCCCTGTAAAGCTTTAAGAGTGCCCCCACCGGTCTTTTCCCCAATCTAGAGGCAAAATTAACAAGCATTTGCAATGCAATAGGTCTCGCATTATTAAAGTTTGAGCTATTGGCATTGCTAAATAATGCAACACCAATAGCTCAAACTTTAATAATGCGAGACCTATTGCATTGCAAATGCTTGTTATTAGAATACCTGCTACATTTTCTAAAGACAATTATTTCAAAATGCATTATTCCAGCAAGGGAACAAACCGTACACATCTGAATTGGTAATATGACACCTTTCACGTGTATCAAAAAGAAAATAACACCTTCGAGAGAGGAAATCAAAGCACTTACACGTCGGTTTCATATGCTGTTCCTCCTTTGTGTACGAGGCTGTTTTATACGATATTCAATATGTTTGCTTTTTGCACGAGTTAAACAAAGTAGGGCGGACTAAGGGTTGCTCGGAATATATTTTCCATTTGTACCATGTACCAAAAGGTGAATGGCCAACAAAAAAACTGCAGTATATTTTGTTCTTTTTAGCCAAGTCTCTGACCTCGTCGCCAGACCACCTGCCCCTGCCCCCAGTGCACTCAGAATCACAGCTACCATACCTTTTTATGCACTTTTTAAATGTATTTTGTACGAGGCTGTTATTGAGGACTCATCTTTGGTGCAGCTAAACACACATCAGCTAAAGAACAGAGTGTGTCCTGGAAGCTGCAGCAGCCGAGGCTAAGACAAACGACGAGGTAGGGGTATGGAGGTGGTGCTGAAGCCCTTTTAGCCCAATGGGCTTTATGCGCCTGCTTGCAATAGCAGAACTTAGGCGACCATAACCATTAAGCACAATAATATCGATGCTAACTATTATTATTTGTAAATATCAGATATCATAGGCACTCATGAAATTACTTGTAAACAGGATATTATCTTTTAGGCATTGGGGCCTGGCTCCACCCCACGACTTATATTTTGCTGAATCCTAAAACGCAAAAAGGAACCTCTGCGATCTAAAAAGACACTATCCAAACCCATTGTTGTGCGTAAGAAGGCAATGGGAAGTCCCGAATGGCGGCAAGGTGGCACGTGTAATGCAACATCTACCATTTAGACTAGAGGCATGTCTCTGTACTAACGAATTGATTGGCGTCCTTCCACCTGCCCAGATTATATAATCAGCAGAAAGCTTGCATATAAATGACCACCATGAGGGACCACCAATCACGGGCCCTCCCGGTGGCGTTTAATCAACACAATGCGCGAGACCGGACTGACCATCTCTGTGTGCGCGCGCAAGAGGCCATGTTGTGGACAACTAACTTCTGAAATCCCACCTCCCTTTATTAACGAGCTAATATGCCAAATCACATTTTGTCTGTCAAAAACAATTGACTAGGGCCTTCGGAATGTGTCACAACATACTTAGCGAGGTTGTCTCATCAGGAATACATCAGAAGGTAGATCCTTGCAAATGAGGTATTCCCTGTGAGTCATGCCGACATCTCTCAATTCCTGGGCTACAGCAAGGAGTCATTTCTCCGTGCTCGCTAGAGGCGAACAGGGCACGCAGTGCGATTTCTGTGACACCCTGCACAGCTACCATGCCCGTTTTATGAGGCCCTATAGATCGCTGCACTCGTGACTAAGCCAATATGCTTCAAGCGACGCATGGGCTCTTAATAAATAGTTTCTGCGTCTGTCATTCAGAGAAGGTATCTGCGGCTGTCCCGTAGCAATTCACCCTTGTCGTTTGCACCACAATTGTGGTTTATTTGTTTGCAATGGCGAAGCAGTGTGTTTTCTGTGGCAAGACGTCGGCTTTAAGAGCGAACGCGGGTTGTTTCGGCACATATAGAGAGATAGCGCTGGCTGGAAGGAGAAAGCCCTCGTTGCTCGGTGGTGTGGGGCTGATAAACTTTAATAAATGCACATTATAGTACCAGCAGGAGCCCTGCGTGATTAGTGGAAACACGTCACCTCTGGAAGAAAATGGACACAACTAGTTTCAATGCAGGGGTGAGCAGTCATGTGTGCTGTAGCTGACCAGGGTCCTGATGGATTTAGCAATGGTTATTTTCTTGCAAGTGCACCGGTGCCACACGGCACGGCGTTTCCATTTAAACGTGCCCTGGTGCCCGTTCGCGTTAGTAGTTCCTGTTGGAAAATGACCACATTATTATTGAGGTCAAGCCCACACCTCCCATATAAAAATACCAGTAGCAATTTCTTGAATGATGCCTCCGGCAGCCATCCCATGCGCTCCCCCGTGTCACATCTGGCGTGACCTGCGTGGAGTCATCGTTAGCATCCCCTTCCTCCCAGAGTGACAGCTGCCCGTGTCCCAGGCATTCCTAAACACCCGCTCCCCCGCCCGCCCGCGGGCCCCTCTGCAAATATTCCACCAATAAGGTGCTTTTTAATTTTAAAAAACCACTGACAACAGCTGAGCACCGTCGGATGCCTCTGCACAGACGTATTTGTAGTGCTTGTAAATAAACAGACCCTGCTCTCGGCTCTAAAGAGTATAAAGAAATTACATTATTGCAAACCAACATACGAGCCGCCACCATGGCGTTAACCCATTGCACATTGAGGGTAAATATGCTCTCAGGGGTGGAAGAGAAAGACGTTAGACAGAAAAAATGAGAAGCGATTAGTATTTGCATATATGCATGAGTGAGCGTATGCGTGCTTCTACACGTGTGAGCATCCATGCGTGCGTGCGTACAATTGGATTGGGTGTCCGTGCGTGGATGGTGTGTGAATTCGTGCTTGCCTGCTGATGTTTTACTACAAGTGCGTGCGCGTGCTAACGCTCTTCATTTGTATTTGTGTGGACTAGTGTGTGCATATTTGTGAACATGAATGTATCTGTGTGTGTTTGTGCTTCTATGTCTTTGTGTGTGTGAAAAGTGCATCTGTGGGTACCTGCATATATTTTGCTATGCGTACCATATCCATCTAGGAGTGTGTATGTTCATATGTATATTTGTGCTGGGATGTTTGCATTTGTGCATATTTACATCTGAGTGTGTGTGCACGCACCCTCTGTGCGTTTTGCATTTTTTTCCATGAGTGTGGATATCATCTTCTAAGTGTGTGTTTCTGTGGGGGTCTATATAGATTTAGTATGTATATGCTTCTGCTGCTTGTGTGTTTATGGGATTTTATGTGCACGAGTGTGTTCAGTATGTGTTTCTGTGTGTATGTCTGTGTGTATATATATATACATATGTGTGTCACAGTGTGTGTGTGAGAGAGAGAGGGTTGTACAGAAGAAAGAAGACAGAGCATTGTCGGGAGAGCTCGAAGACGGTCACTATATACTATTGATTACAAAACACACATTTTTGCAGGTTAAACGGAAAATGCCGTGCATGGGCAATTCCAAAATGTCAGCCTCATTTTTACACCCAAAGTCAACCGGACAGCGAGATCAAATTCGCTCCTCAGTTCACGTGCGGGAAAACCGGGTATTCCTCCACAGAAAAATTCATCTCACGCCATTTAAACTAGAGAAATAGTCCGTGCTTCTGCTGCCGGCAGACAGTCCGTACTTCCTGCAGCACATCCCAAACACACAGAAGACTGCCCTGCCCCCGAGCCTGTGCACGCCGGCGACGCGCGTGGAACCACAGCCCAGAGAGCCCGCGGCGCTGACAAGCTCGTGCTAGGAAGCGCCTTGCACCTCAGCCTGCCACCAACTCCCCGATTCTCGCGTGTCAGACACCTGATCAGGGTGTGAGCCACCACTGGCATCACATGCGGTGCACATGCTGCTCGCTGGACCCTCGAAGCCAATGGGGTCTCATATGAGGAAGCAAAAGACGGCATGCTCACATCTGCCCCGAAGCACGCTCCCAACCACAGCTGCAACAGAACCCCGTTTCTTCAGACACAGGGGTCCCTTCCCAATTCACCGGGACATAGCTACAATCGAGAAGTCGGGCGCAGGGCAGCATGACGATATATTGTACAGTAATCGGCAACAGCATGCGGGCGCAGGCAGGGCAGTCGAATCACAGCGGAATCTGCTTACCTTTCATCCAGTCCACCACTTGCTTGGGCGCCCACTTGCTGATCGGTTCCATTACAAGAGCCATCATCAGATCGCTTTTTCATTCACACCAAAATCATTTAAAAAAATGCTTGTTTTTGTAGTAAACAGTGGTGCGCGCGCACCACAGAGGAGCGGGGGCCAGGGAGCGCGGCAGCGGCAGCGAGGCGAACGCGCGCTGCTGCGCGTTCTGGCCACCGTCGGGAATGGGAGGAGCGAAGGCGGGACATGCGCCCGCCTTTGCCCAATCGCGTGCCGTTTTTCTAAAAACGCACGCTACAGCCAATGAGGGCTTCTGAAAACAAAACCACACGCACGAGCGTGTGGGTCGTTTTCAGAAGCCCTTTCTAGAGGTCTCGCGCTGCACGAGCAGTGCTGCGCACTGCAACGCAGGCGCGAGACCTAAAAATGGCTGCAGAATCCCGATAGATGTCATTTTTCTTACGGGTGAGTTGGGGCCTCCAATTCATTTTATCATCTAATAATACCCCCAGATAAGAGAACACATTCGACTTTGGAATCGGGATATGACCAACCCTAAAAGTATATAGCCTACTGGGCCGGGCCCCTAGTTGCATAACGTATGACTTAGAGTCGTTAACCCTCAAGTCCAGGTCCCCCATGAATTGAGAAAAGGAGTTTATAAGCATTTGCAGACCCCGTTCGGTCCAGGCCAGCAGAACAGCGTCGTCCATGTATAACAGGACCGGGAGACCGCGCCGTCGCGCCCAAGGAATGTCGGCCTTGGTTTTCAAAAGGGTTTTCTACAAATTGTTAATATAAAGATTAAATAAACAAGCATTGGCATAGCCAATAGGTCTCGCCTTTGGGACCTTATAAGAGATTATTAAGGCTATGTCCTTACCTGTATTTAAAGGTGCTGTTTAAGCATTAACAAATTTAATTCAGCGACCTTAATTTTAGCTTTTCACCTGAGTAAATAATGAAGTAATACTATTATAAAATGTGCTGCATTATGCTGCATAATTCGAAGGCCTGTCCACACTTATTGGGTTATTGGAAGTATGTGGTTAGTAGTGGGCTAGATTTCAATGTACTGAGACCATAAATGTACACCAAATATTGAGTCCGGAAATGGAAAACCCTTGTTAACATTGAGTTTGGGTTCCGGATGGTGCTAGAATCATTTACTTCACCTTATTGTGCTTAATTACAACAGTCAACACCCTATTTTCCAAATAAATCATAACAAAGTAATTTCATTACATCACAGTAGGCTGTTGGACTATTAGTGCTATAACACTTTGCAAAGGATTAAACTTTGTCTGAACCTGCCCAACGCGCAGAGTGCAACATTATTGTCAGATCTAATGGGTGTAAAAGTGTAATTTCAGGGCAGAACAAATAGCCTGGGTGTCATAATGTGAATGGAGCATGGTTTACAAGTAAATGTAAACACAATTGACCACCTCATCTTTCCACAACAAGACAGATCAAGTATAAATAAACATCGTATATGTTTTTTTAAGCCAGTTCCTAATCACCTTGACGCACCATTTTAACTGTGGTGAATTAGTCCCCTGGGCACCGGCCCGACGTGCTCTTCAGTGCCTAAAATAACCTTGTCCAGTTTACTGTTTAGGGCTTCATAGCAGATGATAAGGGGCACATTTTTGGTTAACATCAAACGAACCCGTGAAAGGGAAGTGCCATTCATTGTGGCGTTCGAGACGGAAACAAGTTGGTGGGGGAAGGGAACGGACATTCATTTGTTGGGAAATGACTCCCTCTTCTGTAAAATATTCACACAAATATTTTGAGTAGTAAATAAGCCTATCTGTCTGGCTTTACAAAAGACACTTCGTGGGGAGGGGAATGCCGACTTGTTATCCTGATATGATGCGCTATTGCCATGTACTGGCTGCTCTGGGTGGTGCAGGACATTCATTCATCCCACTGTTCCAAGCCAAAAAAGTAAATAAAAAGGCTTATAGACTTAACAGAGAAGAATCATATAGGATGGCCAGTACGTTCACTAAAAGCACGTAGTAAATCAAAAGAAACAATAGTTCCGTAGTTGACATATTATAAGAAGCTCTACTACTCATATGCATTTCCAGGTCATCCTATTTATTATGTATATTTTATATATTTATCCATTTCAAATTGCTGTACATAACGCCCACCTTGTGGCCGCTTCTTATTTTTATGCACCATATAAACAATTGCTTACGATGTGCTCCTTTACATGCCTGCAGTGCTTGAAAGGCCCCTGCATCTTGCCGCTTTTATTTGGAGCCGTGTAAGGCGAGCTGCCACCAGGAATCGAGCAGAGCAGAGTGCGGAAGCCGGTGTTTGACGGGAGAAGGGCCAAGAGCATCCTGAAGACTTTTCCGGCTTTCTTGAAGAGAGCAGCGGACCCGAGGTCAGCCGGTGTGCTCTGGCAAAGCTGGCCCATTCTCCCCCGCACGCCTCCCATGCCTGCCATCTGCTGCCCACGCAGTAACCAATTAAACCTTGAAAAATATAGCGCAGCCTTGTTTTAGTTGCGTTTATGGCACCGGACCATTTCAGTGAACGAGCCTGTGGCGTCTGAAGCATACGAGTTAAAACCGACAAACAAGCTGTCTTTCTAGCTGTACTACATGCACATGCATCATGATCAGACCTTACATGGTGTGCCCTGGGCAGAGTTAAAGGTACGTAATCTGATTCGATCTCAGGACCTGCCCCAAAAACTAGAAGGGACGAGCAGTCAGCGCCTCGAAGCTGAAGCGCACAGTACGACCAGAGGGAGCCCGGAGACTGCCTGCATATAGGAGGCTTCCCATTGGCGGCCGTCCGGGAAGTATCGGAGTACTCGGGCAGAGGGTTGCATCCTGGTGGCAAAAAGTTATTGGGGAAGTTACACAATCAACTCTGACATCGGCCGATATCTACGATCCCGGGAAATGTCCTTTCGTCAGTAAAACGAGCCAGGGGAACCAAGAAGGCATCGAGCAGAAAATACACTCGAGGAAAACAAGTCACCAACATGCGAGCTGCGTGGTGCGCGCGTGTGTGACATCTGACACATAACAGATGGCACACTGCGCGCCGCGGCTCGTAACCGCAAGCACTAGGCCTGGGCGGATAACGAAAGTGAAAGCGCAAGGATGTCGAGGCTGGAGAGCAGTCTGCTCATTTTCAAGCACTGCACTCGTGCTTGTGGCGCGTCCCTGCTCGCTCCCGCAAGGTGGATGCCGCCACAAGCACGAGTGCAGCGCTTGAAAATGACCAGAGCGACGGCTAAAGGTCCTCCTATGCAGCGCATGCGCGCTGCGTAGGCGAGACCTAAAAAGGGGCCAAAATACAACCCTGACGGACTCCACCCTTGACAGGAAATGAGCGTGATACATTCAAGCCAGCCGAATATCGCACGACCGCCTTAGTGTCCCGGTGGAGATCATGTAAAAAGAAGACTATGTCCCTGTCCACCCCCAGGGAAAGAAGGATCTGCCACAGCTTTCCTGTGTTCACACAGTCAAAGGCGGAAGAAAGATCCATAAAGGCCAGGAAGTTGGTACCAGAACGGGCTAACGTATACTTATTCAATAACATAAAAAGGTTTAAGCATTGATCTATCGTGGAGCGGCCAGGACGGAAACCATATTGGGCATCCGACAGGATATTGTGGTCTAGAGCCCATGAAGATAACCTGCCCAGCAGGATCCGTCCGTCCACTTTAACCACCGAATTCAACAGGGATATAGGCCTATAGCAATGAGTGCTATCCCTGTTCCCCTTTTTAAAAACCGGGACAATAATGGAGGTGATCCTAGATGCCGGAGAACCCGACCTTGCTGCCGCGTTAATGACAGAGGTAAGCAGCGGTACCCAGAACTCCACATCATACAGGTACAGGTCCGGAGGGATTCCATCAGGTCCCGGGGCCTTATTGCGCGTCATACCGGCAATTCCCCGCCTCACTTCTACCTCCGTAACTGACAGGGCTATATTTTTCATTCCCCCCCACTGGCAGTGAAGACTGGGCCGAAGAGCCTTCAAACATACCCTCAAAATGGCTGACCCACTCATTTTCTGTAATATGTGCGTCCAGGGCATTTGCGGTCTCTACTCCCAGGAAAGGGCTGTTGATAATGCTCCAAAACTTGGCGCTGCACTTAATGATCGAGGCTTTCATGAGCTTACCCCAAGCTTCCTCCTTCGCTTGCTAAGGGCTATCTTATATTCCTTTCTTCATGCTTTAACTAAAGCGCTATCCCTAGGGGAAGCATGCAACGCCTTTTTGAGCCTCCTAGCAGCAAGCGAGCATTCTGGGTTAAACCATCTAGGTGCCCTTACTTGTTGGCTTTTTGGGGCGGGGACCGTTAGTAGCTCAGTGACAGAACGAGAGACAGATTCGAAGGCGCGGATGATGGTCTCATCTGGCTGCTGTTCTATGCCCCGACACATCCTTCTGTTTTTTTGGGATGTAAGAGATGGGAGCATGGGAAGTGTTGGGGGGTGAATCAGGGAATAGGAGGGGTCTCCCCCTTTCCATGTTCTTTTTTATGTTGCAGCAGCCAAAGATGGTCGCAGTAGTTGGCTGAATGAGACGGATGGGACTGTGGGATAAAGACTAAAGAATATGGGGAGTAATTCCCTCTCCCTCTTGCTAATTGGTACATGTGGCTGAGAATTTGCTGGTCGGTAGGTTTGGATGCGGCTGTCGGGGGACACTTGCTGGACCCATCTGGTGCACCCAAGAGGTTCAGCAGCAACAAAGAGTAAAGTGGGCCAGCAGAGAAAGGCCCCGGATTGATGACTCGATTTGTGTGGTGTCTGAGAAATCCAGTGATCTGTAGATCATGAGTTCGGATGGAGGGTTAGGTTGGCTCAGCCTTCCACTGTGGTCAGTGATTCAGGTATCTTTGGACTGGGCAGTAGTGGGCAGACACTATTGTGTGGTCATCCCAAAATGGTTTTAACTGCTGTGCCGCATACCAGATGATACAGGACCTTAAAGGGGAACAGGACACTGGGACGCAGGAACCCACAAATGGAACAGAAGCCACACCACACCGGGTACATCAGAAGGAGGGTACAGTACGAGATATGCCTGAAATACAGGATTAGTGAGTGTCACCATACCAAAAATCAGTACAACCGGGACTACAGTTGGGAAGGGGCAGGGGGGGATAGATAATCTAAGCGTGGCTTGATATGTTTATATTTTGTATAGAGGAACTAGCGCAATGTGGATTTGATTGGAATGTTTTGACATCATAAGATATGTTGGGGAGCAAAGGATGGCGCTGATGTTGCTATATATGATTGTAAACACAAGGAGATGATGGACGACGCGTAGAAACTTTTCAGACACTCACCCCCAGTCACAGATCTGGGTTGAATCCATCTTCATTCTTTAGCTCACTTCGCCACCTCAGTTCAGACCCACCTATATGCAAATCAGTCTTGACCATGTGCCTCATGGGAACAGTCCAGCCCGAACTGCCAAGCCAGGTCTTCCCTGAACCGGAAACAAGCATCCTGGGACCGGTTTCTGGGTAACACCCTTCATCAGCCAGGCTAGCTTGAATCCAGTAGCAAAGTGAGCAAGGGACCCACGTCTGGGCATACCCTGCCAACTTAGGGCAAACAAAGCAAACACAAGGAGATGATGGACGGAGCGTTGAAACTTTTCAGACACTCACCCCCTGTCACAGATCTGGGTTGAATCCATCATCATTCTTTAGCTCACTTCGCCACCTCAGTTCAGACCCAGCTATATGCAAATCAGTCTTGACCCTGTGCCTCATGGGGGTGAGTGTCTGAAATGTTTCAGCGCGCCGTCCATCATCTCCTTGAGTTTGCTTTGTTCTCCCCAAGTTAGCAGGGTATGCCCAGACGTGGGTCCCTTGCTCACTTTGCCACTGGATTCAAGCTAGCCTGGTTGAGGAGGGCTGTTAGCCCGAAACCGGTCCCAGGATGCTCATTTCCGGTCCAGGGAAGACATGGCTTGGCAGTTCGAGCTGGACTGTTCCCATGAGGCACAGGGTCAAGACTGATTTGCATATAGCTGTGTCTGAACTGGGGTGGCGAAGTGAGATAAAGAACGATGATGGATTCAACCCAGATCTGTGACTGGGGGAGAGTGTCTGAAAAGTTTCAGCGCTCCGTCCATCATCTCCTTGTGTTTGCTTTATATATGATTGTAACACTGTTTCTATGCAGTTTAAATGCCAATAAAAAGGAACTTTAAAAAAAAAAAAACTGCTGTGCCGCTCAACTAAATATATGTTTGGAAGTTGCATGTGTGGCAGAGTACGGGCAGTTATGTTGGGTCTCATAGTAACTCCAAGCACAGTGTTCTAGTGGATTGCAACACATTCAAGCACAGTATGTGATCTTGTATGGTTGTTTTATAAGTCCGTAGTATGTCCTGTTGGCATTGAGTGACTGATCTCACTGCAATTTTTTACATGACTCTCCCTCTTCAGCACACAAATGTCCATATTATACCTTTCCTGTTCTACTCCAACAGCGACCCTCGTCTCCCCTTACACCTCCCATTTCCAAATAACTACCAAAAACGCTTTCAACATCTCCATGCCTCTCGGTCTATGGCCCACTTTGCCATGGACTGAGACTACATGACCAGATCTAAAAATATTAAAGACAGCCATCAGGAAGAGAACATGGCTGAGCACCAAAGAATAAGATTTCAAGGGGGCACTCCAACCCCCCCCCCCCTTTGCTCATGTGAAACAGCAGTAAACTTAATCGTTAATCAATATTTTTAACTCAAATAAACAACTGCTATGGGATGTATTTACTTTTAATTGGAATGTGTGCTACATAGGCATTTCCCTCATATAGACATATAGAGACTCAACACCAAACAGAATGTATTAGCAGGATCATTTCACATACTTTCAACATCATATAGATGTGCCTAACAAAAATGCCATATAGTTAGCCAAGTGCTGTGACATCAAAGGCATATGCATATCAAGTTATTACACCTTCTCACCATTCACCAACACTATACATTTTACAAACCTTTAAGCACCATCATGTGCATAACTGAGGTCCAAATCATAAAGTGTGCTAACTTTTGCCACCCCAATAGCACTTACATGTCAAATGATATTTATACTCCATCCTAAACCAAAAGCATACAGCAGACAGAGCCCCTGCCTGACAATATATTGGGCACAACATGGCTCCAAGTAACACCGGTGGACAAGCATTTGCCACCTTAACAGAACATCCATTTCCTCTCATCAATCTATCTATCAACCACAAAATAAAGTCAACTTAATCATTTTACAACCAAACACAAAAAAATATTGCTGCAAAGCCACATAATCATAAACAATGTGCTACCAAACTTAACAGTCACTTAAAGCACAGCAACAACTAACCATGCAGCTCAACTGCCATGTTGTCCTGCCCATGCTAACTCATCCAGCAATGAGGTGAAGTGTCCCTTGTGGTAGAGGAGTGATTCAAAAATGTGGTTGCTCAGGAGAAACTATGCACTTTAACTACAGCAGTCATTACTCTTTATTCATTGAGAAAATCATTCTCATATCAGGACCAGAGTATTAGGCCTTACCGATTCGAGGTGCATATTCCAGTCCTTCAGCAAAAGTTTGCTCTCAACTTATTGTGCATTATTGTTGATACTTTTTGAAGGCTGTCTGCTCTTTTCTTTCCCGGAGCTCACCCTTGCATCAGCTTGTGTTTTAGTGAACTTTGCAGACGTGATCGATTCTATAAATGTCTGTAGAAGTGCCTTGCTTCGGTGACCTTGACTCTACCACAGATGTTGGGAGATTCACTTGCAAATTTCTGGGTAGCCTTGTTCATATTTTCTCTTAGTGAAATCACCTATCTTCTATGCCTTCAACTGAGACTACTGTTTAAAGGTTGAACAATATTGGAGCAAACATTAGATATCGAAAGGGTACCAATCCAGTTGAGGGTGATGAATTGATCTAGGCTTGGTGACAGCAGAGGCAGCCATATGTATTGTCAAGGGGGCAGAGGTCTGTAGGACAGTACCCCTTTGCATGGACAGCTACTTGCCCCTTCTGTGTAAAACCTGTGCAGCCTTCATTAACTGAAATTCTTTGCATACATGTTGAGACACAAGTGTCAGCTGCAAAATACAGGGGCATATATCCCTGTTCTGAGTGTCTGCCTACTGGTGTACCTGGTATCCTGACTCTTATTTTGGCCCCATCGTCACTTCAATCTAGCGTGTGCACAGAGGTATAGGCCTGTCCCTGACAAAGAGAGGTCCAGGACTCATCCTGTCACCTGGAGAGGTGCATGAAGCATGCCCACAATGTGGACAAAGAATTACAGTCCGTGTCCCGGGATTAGCATATAAAGCGGTGGTGGCAGCATGCTGTGCCGTAAGGTTTTAGAGTTAAACAGACCTTTTCCTGAGTCAATGAGAAAGGGGTCTATTGACCATCTCATTATACGAGGATTTAACAAGCAAAGTCCGCTATGGCCCTAGGGGAGAATGTACTAACACCTTTGCAGTCAAGAGAGGCATTCGGCAGGGTTGCGTACTAGCGCCACTGCTATTTTCGTTATTTATCAATGGAGTAGATGAGACCTTACAAGCAGTGCCTGCCGATGCCCCCCAAGTGGCTGGGCGCCCTATACCTGTACTTTTATATGCAGACGACGCCGTTCTGTTGGCCCGGACTCCTATGGGACTGCAACGTCTAATGAATGCTTTTAATGTTTTTATTACTACCAGGAAACTGATTATTAACAAGAGCAAAACTTACACTTGCGGGGCACGGGACAAGCAAAATAGAACTTTTTTTATGGATAAATAACCTGTGAACAGAGTTGACACCTTTTGCTATTTGGGTATTACCTTCTCAAGTAATGGGTTGTGGACACGTGAAATTATTACTGTTAGGAGTAAAATGGGCAGAAGTACCCATGGCATTTTTAAATTTTTTGCAAAACTGGGCTCTAGGCCGGTCAAGGAGATGACAACTATTTATAGGGCAAGGGTTTCATCGATTGCAACATATGGTGCAGGTATTTGGGGCCATTATAACTGCTCCACATTACAGATAGAGGAAAATAGTTACCTTAAATGCCTCCTTAGTTTACCCCCCTCTGCATCATCTGAGATTATACACAATGAAGTGGGGCTTCAGTATCTTATAGATATAATTACATCCCGCCCATTACTGCTTTGGCATTCCATCTGGTCCAAGGAAGAAACAAGCTTTACAAAATCAATTATTTTAGATTGTTTAAGCCTGGACAATGTGATGAGGTTTCCTTGGTTAAGATATATTAGTTCCCTGTATAGCAAGCTATTTGGGATGTCAATACAGACTGACCCTACAGAAGTATCCCAGCTTAGGAAGTTGGTTATAAAAGAAACATTCATGAACCACAGGAGGGAAGCCCGGCTCGATTGTGAGTGTAGAAAATCTACTGTAAAATTTTACTTATCACTGACTTCCAGTGCGGGCTGTCAAGATTATCTAACGTTAATCCCTAATCTTAAGCACCGTTTTGTTTTAGTTCGATTTAGATTAGGAATTGTCCATCATGTAGTGGCCTTCCCCAATATGAAAACCTGCCCTCCGGCCACAACCCCTTGCCCATGTGATGGGCAGAGTAGACAAAGTACGGTGCATTTTATGCTGTTTTGTGGTTTTTATATAGGTTTTGGAAACTATTATCTAAAACCACTATTACGTGCGTATGGCAGTGGTTCACATCTTGCTGCAGTAAAATATTTGTCTGAACTTAATGACGCCAGGGTCTGTCTCAATGTAGCACATTTTATTATAAACGCTATTAATGCACGTAAGAGTATTGTTGCATTACTTTAGCTACGATCTCCTAACGTCTTTCTAGATTTTGTGCTGTTTTTAGAATACTATTTTAATTGTGATTAACCTTGGTCCCATGTTGCACCCCATGTTTCAGTTGCACTGATTTTTAATATCTAACATAATTTTTAAAGTGATCAATTTTTGCCCCGTGTCGCAGCTTTCGTGTCATCTGCATTGTTTTTTTAACACTGGAGTCCTTCCTATATATATAATGTACTCAATTTTAAGGCATATTTGCTCTAGGTATGATCAATTTGACCCCATTCTGTGGACCGGATGTTAATGTTTTTATGGTTTATGTGTCATTCATGACTGTACACTTTTATGGTTGTTTTTATACACACCGAATAAAGTTTTGAACTGAACATCTCATGTAAAGATTTGCTGTTGTGTGAAACCTAGAACTTTGCGCTGACGTCCTTTGACCATGTCGAATGTGTGTGCGTGTGTAGTACATGTAGTAGTAGGACTCTGTGTATGTGCAAGCCTGTGGACTGAAGCCAGGAGTATCTATTTTATATGCTACTAGTTTAGCACAGCACAAGACAGAGGATGAGAACAACTTACCCTGACAGCGTAAGTGTATTGCCTGCATTCCTGTACCTGGAGAGCCACTCCCTGATGTGTAGGTGATGGGTCAGGTCTACCTTAGAAATGTCATGAACGCTCTTTTAGAAAAAGGCTGCTAATTAGTTCTTCCTGAGCACTGCCATTTCACTGATGGTAGGATTGAGGGGTGGGTCTGCAGTTTCTGCTGTTCAAGTGAGGAGGTTTCTAAGTCAGGCCCGCCCTTTTGTTTCGGATTACTGCTTTAGAGAGGCTGATGATAGCCAGATGCAGAAACGCCACACTTCGTTGTGCCGAGGTTGGAGGTGCTCCAACTTGAATGAATGAACTCATTAATCTTTTACAGATCACCTTGGTAAATGTATATGGTCCTAACGTAGAAGACCCTGATTTTTATGAGCGCATATTTTCTATATTGCGGGCATGGCCGGAATCTACCATACTATGGGGCGGAGATCTTAATACCCACCTGGACCCGAGTAAAGACAAGTCAAGTGGAGTGGGGGGACATGCGCCCAGATCTGCCAGGGTTATCAATGGCGGTATCGCGGAATTGGCTATGACGGATGTTTGGCGATTGCGTAACCCATCCAAACTAGAAGGTACACATATTTCTACCACCCACGCTAGCTGGTAACGGCTTGACTACTGGCTCATAAGCGATAGTAGCACGACCTGGGTATCAGACTAGAGATACTCCCAAGAAGATTATCAGACCACAATCCCGTCAGGCTTGAATTGCATGTCCCACAGACATTTTCCCGACAGTTTACCTGGCGATTCCGCTCTGAAGCGCTACTTGACCCCCTTTATACACACACCATTCGAGAGGCTATCACCCAATACTTTGTACAGAACAATGGGTCAGTGGACAGTGCTGCAGTCCTCTGGGAAGCTTTCAAGGCTACAATCCGTGGGAAGTGCATTAGCACGACCGCGGGAATATTAAAAGACCTCCGTGGTCAGCTACCCAAGATTGAGCACACCTTTCAGGGCCTAGAACGGGACTATGAGCGCTCACCTAGTGCGACACTCCTTGCCCACATCAAGGAATCAATCACGGAATATAATAAGTTAGCGGACGACGAAATTCGGTACATATCCAGGTGCCACGTTGTCCCTGCTTATGGAGAGGGGGGCAGACCAGGACACACACTAGCGGTTAAAATTAAGGCTAGGGAAGCTACGCACACGATCACTAAAATAACGGATGCCTCGGGAGTGGATCACTACTCCACAAGAGACATTGTCACACAATTCCAAACAGCTTACACTGACATGTACACATCACAGACTAGTGCTTCGGCAACGGAATTAGATGACTATCAGACATTGCTCTCGCGTGGCTTTCAGATAATCATAGAGAATATCTGTGTCAACCCATAACTGAAGATGATATTAAGACAGCGATTAAATCCCTTCCGAACAAAAAAGCTCCAGGCCCGGATGGGCTCACCGGCGAGTTCTATAAGGAATTCGTAGACGAACTGACGCCTTATCTCATTGAAATGTACGCTGAAGCTTTCGAGGTGGGCTCGCTCCCCCCGACACTCAGAGAGGCCCTCATTATCACTTTGCTCAAAAAGAATAAGCCACCAAATCGATGCGACTCTTACCGTCCGCTGTCACTCAATAACATTGACGCAAAGCTGTTGGCAAAAATACTGGCAACTAGACTCACGCCGTTGATGCCTAACTTAGCCCTACCGGACCAGTCCAGTTTCATACCCGAAAGATCCACATCGCACAACTTGCGGACATTGTTTGCCATGTACCATATTCTTAACCCCGACCTACAGGCAGCGGCTGTGATGCTTGATGCAGCCAAAGCCTTTGACTCTATAGAGTGGAGCTATCTTTTTAACATCCTCCATCGGTTGGGTTTTCCACCACTCTTCATCAACTGGATACGTTTGCTATATACTGCCCCTGTAGCGCGAGTGGAGGGCATTACATCGGACCCAAACCCAATTTGTAGGGGAACTAGGGAGGATGTCCCCTCTCACCGCTCCTCTTCGCAATAATGCTGGAGCCACTGGCCTGTATTATAAGACAGCGACAACAAGCCGCAGCGCTACAATTCGCCCACCGCCCGGTGAGCATATCACTCTATGCAGACGATATGCTTTTATTCTTTAGAGAACCACGGACCTTCTTGGCACCGGTACTAAGAGAATATATCTGGTTCGGACGATTCTCTGGCCTCACTGTTAACTGGTCTAAATCAATAATTGTTCCGCTGACCACCTCTACTTCTCCCCACACGCTGCAATTCCCACTGATGTGGTCTGTTGATCCAGTAAAATACCTTGGGGTGTGGGTCCTCAGTGACCCGGACATAGTGGTCCGAGAAACTTATGGCACAGCTTGCGCGAAGTTGGAACAACAGGTAGACAGATGGATACGCTTGCCGCTGTCTTTGGCAGACCGCATGGCACTTATAAAAATGGTTGTTCTGCCTAAGTTCCTCTACTACTTCAGTACCATCCCCATACCGCTTCCTGCAACACTTTTCAAAACGATTCGATCGCTGCTGATTAGGCTGATATGGGGGGGTTAGCAAGCCCGAGTGAGTCTGTCGACCCTCACTCTAGACTACTGCAGGGGGGGCTTCAATGTACCTGACATACATCTTTATTATCTCTGTGCACAGGCCCAATTCGCGTACTATTGGTACCGCACCCATGATTTCATCCCACATGTTGCTGTGGAGGACGGTGACGCACATCGCATCCCACTAGGCTCCATACTGACTCATACGCAGAGGGGCACACCCCGCACAGAAATTAACTCAATTGATGCCAGCGTCGCTGCCTGGCAGGCACTGGGCCGCAGGGTAGGTAAACTCCCGCTATATTCGCCACTTATGCCTCTTGCGCATCATGCTGGTATATCAGTAACTCGTGAGAATGGGGTCATGCGCATTCTAAGGTCAACGGGCATTGATAAGATGCAGGACCTCTTCCCGAACGGTGGCTTTCTAAGGCAAGCGGACCTAAGTTATATACAAAATCAAACGCCTCTCTTTACCTTTACCATCCACAGGCTCAAAAAGGCACTACAAGCATATTACCCTACATTCCCAATAGAACCCCCGACGTTGCAGCCCTTGCACGCCCTACTCACCAGTTCCACGAAACATAAGTTGGTGACTAAACTTTATCGAGCGGCAAGAGATGAAACCACATTGCCTCAGAATACGAGCATGGACCTGTGGTACAAGAAAATAGACCCGCCACTCACACAGATGGACTGGGAGTACTGCTGCCATCTAACTCAAGCACTCACATCTAACGGCAACTTATGTATCATTCACTTTAAGTATATTCACCAAGTTTATCACACACACCACACAAGTTATTCAAATACGGTCTCAGAGAACATGATAGATGTAAGCGCTGTGGTGCCTCGGGTGCGGACTTTTGGCACTTGGCATGGGAGTGTGGGAAGGTAGAAGACTTTTGGGTTGCGGTGATTCAAATACTGAAAGACATGACTAGCCTTGCTTTGGATTGCACCCCCCATGTGTGCTTACTCGGTCTGGTGGCATCCCTGAAGGGTGTGTTATGTAGACTTGTAAAGATAGCTTTACTACTAACCAAGCGTAGGGTGGCTATGTTTTGGGAAAGTCGCGTGTGCCCCTCTACCAAACAGTGGTTGCAAGATATGGTGTACTGTCGTGAGACTCTGGCCTTGCATGCTGAAGAACTGCCCACCTCTTCCAGGCCCAAGGACATTTGGGAACCACTACTGCAATATCTCTGCTCGCAGGATAATGACATGCCACTTATGTTTAGTTTTGCTATATCATACCGGTCTGTTCCGAACACTACTTTGCACTCTATGTATAAAAACCTATCAGAATGTATGCACTACTGTACCACCTTATTGCCACGTATTGTTTTGTTTGTGTAATTGATGTAAGCAATTTCTGATGCTGTATTAGTAACTTGCATAATATTCAATAAAAACTTCTTTTTTTTTAAATTAATAATTAATCTTTTACAGAGTGCACAGCTGTCGAAGAGTCGTCCCGGTGCCGGAAGGCAGAAAAAGGGCAAATCGCCATGACTGGAGTAACCAGGTTTTCAGTCGTTTTGCTAAAGATCTGTTCATTGGGGGACAAACAAATTTCCAGTGGAAGGGCGTTCCAGAGCTGAGGAGCCCAGAAGGAGAAAGACTAGCACGTTGTACTGTCGGGACTACCAGTAATGACTAACTAGAGGATCTGAGAGACCTTGTAAGATGATATGCTGGAATTCTGTCCCTCAAATAAATTGGACCTATGTTATGAACTGATCTGAAGGTAAAAAGAAGGCATTTTAAAATGAATTCATAGTCGCACTGGAAGCCAGAGTATGTTTCTCAGGTGTTGGGAGATGGATTTCTGTCTGGGAATAGCTAAAAAGAGCCCAGCAGCAGCATTCAGTATCAGCTGCAAACAGCTCAAGAGATAAGTCTGGAAAACACAGATATAAAATGTTAGCAAAATCCAAATGCAAGGTAATTAAAGATGAACAGGTTTTCGTCGTGAATTTAGGAACTAGCCTAAGAAACAAACACCTGTGACTGCCTTCACCTGTGGAGCAAAAGACAGCTCCTTACCAAATTTGACCCCCAGGTTCCTAACCGCCACAGGAGTGGGAGGAGGGCCGAATTCCAAAGGACACCATGCACTAGACCAGATTCAGGAGGGAGCAGCGAAAGAGCAGTACTTCTGCTTTAGCCAAGCTGAGTTTTAGGCAACTGCTATTCATCCAATTATAACTGCCAAAAAAGAGAACAGAAGTTGAGTGTCTTCTGGAGCTTGGTGACAGTTCCAGTGCCGCCTACTGCGAGTAGCATCACTTTACACAACTGCTGTGTCAAGAGAGTAGTCGGTGAAGGATACTTGAAAGAGAAACACCCAACCAGATAGGAAGGTTGAGATAGTGAAAGCCCTTTCTAAAAAATAAAATAAAAAAAAAGTATAAAACCGGTATTCAAACAACCAGACTTTGTTCCAGTTCCAAGGAGTCTACTTGGCCCTGCAGGAAGAGAGTCTTTCCGAGGAGGAGAAGCCCAGCCAGTTCCTAGCATGAGAAGAACCGAAAAAAGCTGACTGATCGTGAGCAAAGCGAGGAGCAACCTATTTTTCTTTTTTTTTCGTTCTTGCGGCCGGCCGGTGTCGACCACGTTGCTGTATCCTCTCAGGCACTGATTCTGGTGCTGTGCTTGGGGTTTGATTGATACCCCTTGATTTATTACATGTGGAATCATTCGCGATAGATCATGCACATTTGATTGATATATTGACAAGCACTATTTTTTCTGCACGAACAACTCCTACCCAGGACACAATAGGAGTACAGTCCGGAACCTTTCATCACGCTATGAAAATTTGTCTATTACATGGATAGATATTACTAAGTTACATTCTGACCACATTGTACTTAGCCCTGAAGAAGTCCACTATGTTGGACTAAACGCATTGGCTGTCTTACAAAACTTAAGCTTTTGAAACAAGAAAATGAATAAAAAGAAGATGGACATATGAACTGGAAATTCGTCGACTTTGGACTCTGGACTTTGTTTTAGAAATGTTGTGTGGTGCACCTTATTGTGTATTTATATTGTGTATGTATCCTTATTTAGTCCTCTTTCGGACTACAATTAGACAGCAGGTGTTAATATTGTGTGCACATTTCCAATATGTTTTCATGCTAAATACCAGGGGATATACAGAGAAGGTGAGTGTTGTTTGGGGTCCACTGTCATATATAGGTTAAAACGAGGAGCAACCTAAGCTGCAGTGGGTTTTTCGGTCTGTCTCTGTGGTTCTGTTTCCAATGAGAACTGCACTCAAAAGACTGCCCTGCTTTGTGATCCAGCCTAAGGTGGGCTAAGACTACCTTGCCACATGATCCGGCTACAAGTGCCTTTTTGCGTCATTCGGCCAGAGGAAGGTTACAACTGCCTTTCAATATGAATCAGCCCAAGGTGGACTACTACTGCTTTGCCATGCAATCCGTCAGACCCTGCCCAGAAGCAAGTTGTGACAGCTGATGACACCAGGACCCCCACACTAAGACCAACTGAGTGGCATCTTTCAATTCTAGGGAGGCTGCGCATGCCAAAGACACAGGCTGCACTCGACCACCCCTACAACTGATAAAGGGACAACACGTAACTACCAGGGGGCCCTGCCTGTGGTCGGGACCAAGCCACTACAACACATGACTTGAGACTTCTTCTGCCAACTACATCGGGGGTGAGAAGAGGTGAACTGCCTATGCATTTAAATTTGTGGGGAACGTAATCAGCAACTAAGTCTAATGTATGCTTCTGCCACAGCTTACTGGGCGACTACCATAAATAGGGTTGCCACAGAGAGATGGAGGTGTAGTACCCATGGGGAATCGTGAATAGAAGTATCACCCTGTAACTGCATATTGAACTGTGTAGTATTTAGTATCACTGTGTGATTAAAAGTAACTTATTGTTGAGAGAAACACTGAGGTGGACATCAATTTATTTTGTTTGTTGGTCAATTCTTGAGTTCTGAGCTTCAGCCCCCTATCCTACTGCGCTGAGAAGTGTGTGACGGCTCGCCCTCACTACCATGAGAGTCAAGTGTACAAAGGGTTGTAATTGAGAGGGGGTTTGCGGTCTTTAAGGCAGCCTGTGGTCCACAATTTGTCTACGTTAATGAACTCACAGCCCTGTGAAATTAGACACAATTCCCCTGACAAAGTGAGCCAAAGGTTCCTGCTACATCTGCATTCCAAAATGTTTTAAAGTTTAGGGCACTTAAGCCAGTTCAAAAGGGTCTCTGGTGAGAGGGGCTGCAATGAGACATGACCTGGCCATGAGCTTATAATGCAGCGTAATGGAGAAGCCCAGCAAATTTTAATGCTGCAGATAATCTGCTTGGCTGGCCCTGGCCACAAGTATTGGCTCCTGTGAGCTGTAATTTGTTCCACATTTTCTCATCATCCAAGGAGGGTCTACACACTAGGGCAGAGGAGAAGGACAGACACTTCAGAAGTGTAACATTTACTAGTTGCCATTCTGACTAAGTCCAGTAGAGACAGCTCTGATAAGCTCATGTACTTGAAGAGCAGCTGGACTGAATCTATCATGAGGAATAACCAACTCCAATGAAGAACAGAATAAAGGTCTATGAAAGGTCCTGTCTTGGTCAACTCTAAAAACTCCACCTGCCCTGCAGTCAGAAGGTCACTCCCAGTCAGATGAGAACAAAACAAGAATAGCACAAAGCTGAGGTGGGTCCAAGGGTAGCCACCAGCTTCAATCCAACATTGAGGTTGAGCTCGTTTCATCAATGATCCTCTGCAAGCCGTGAAGAACTTGCATCTTTTCCTACAGTTGCCCCCATGTTATTGATGTTTCCTTGATTTAACTTGTGGCCAGGTAAACCACAAATGTAGCTAGACTAGGTCACTCCGATTTCAAAACTGTTAGAATTTTGATTCTCGCTCAAGTGGTTTTGGAAACTACATCTGAACCCCTGTTTAGGACTCACTTGCCAACTAAGGGACCGATTAAGATGCGGTTGGAAACAGCTCTGACCATTGGTCGGGCCATTCTGACCGCATCGGAATGCCCCGTTCAGATTCCTTTCTGACCGACCCATTTTGATGGGGTCGGTCAGAAAGGAATCCGAACCGGATTTCCGAATGGCCTCAGACAGGCTCGGAGAGCCCGGCTGCCATTCGGAAATACTCCATCAATCCCTCGGGCGGCTCTTTCTGGCCGAGAGATTAGGATGGAGGATTCCAACAGCCTTTCTGTACCGGCCTTTCTGACACAGAAAGGCTGTGGGAATCCGACTTTGGGGCCCCCCAGCAGGGCTCCCATGGGTGCAAGTCCTCCGGATGGCCGCCTAGGGGTCACCTACGGTGCCCCCCTGTTGATCCCTTCACCCGGTTGCAGGTACCTTGAGATGCCTGTCACGAGGTGCAGGGATGAACTGCACCTCTGCTCTTTACAATGAGAGCATGCATTCCATTCGGAATGCATGCTCCCATTGTAAAAAATAGGATTGTGACCGAACAGTGTTCGGTCGCATCCTACTTGCTGGGCTGGAACTGACAACAAAAGGTCGTTCGGTTCCAGTTCACAAACTATGTCGGACGGACTCTGGTCCGTCCAACATCATATTTGGGCCCTAAGTCTTCAGCTTTGCCTTGGCACCAGGGGTGGCTGTACTGTGTGCATGAGACTGAGTGCCCCTCCACTGGAAAATCTTGATAAACCATCGTCCTGAACTGGGTATTCTGTGAGGATCAGCTCCCTGACCAGTTGCTACCAAGAACTAGTAGTCCAGTAGGTACAGGACTGTTGGGCTCATGAAGTAAAATGCTCGCTGCAGTGATCTGCTGGTCATAAGTTTGAATCATGGAAAAGGCAAACTCCATTAAATTAGGTAACTAAACTAAACTAAGTGCAACACCTATTATTTGCACTGCTTTAAAAACTCCTGAAGTACAGTAAGATATATATTTTTTTCTTCCAAAAACCTTTATTTAACTAGAATGCACAGTACAATTACATAGTTCCACAAATGCAAAAGATTAGGCACACCAATACATTGCAGCACAGCCGAGATAGTTACACATTAGTGTGAAATTAGAGACAATGCCATGAAGGGTTTTCATAAACCATTGTGAGGGGGCAGGAGCGAATGATCCGGGGGGAGCACCAAACAGAGGGGGAAGGCAGGGAGAATGGGAGGGCCGTGAACGGAAAGGGGACAGCTTATGGACCAACACCGGCGGCGGCCGCCGCGGGCGGGGAGCCGGCGGGGAGCGCGGGAGAGGTCGCAGATTGCTGAGGGTCACGACTTGAGAGGTAGGTAACGAGTGGGCCCCATATATCCAGTGGACGGGATTTGGCTGGCAGGAGATCCCAGAACTCAGACAAGAGGGTTTGGCAGCGGGATGCGTCTTCTAGCCAGAGAGGCACCTTGGGTGCGGGCCTACGGCCCCAACACATGGAGGCCCTGCGCCGCGCCAGAACCAACAGCATGGCAGTCAAACGACGGGAAGCGTCCGGGCAAAACTTAACGAAGCCCAAGAGGCAGATCACGGGGTCAGGCTAGAGTGGTGAAGAAGTGATTTCGGAAATAATTGCACAGACCTCCTGCCAATATGCCGAGACTCGGGGCATAACCAGGCAAGATGAGCAAAATCAGCCGCAGGCGCGGAGCAGCGCAAGCATCTATCACTTGCCACAATGCCTAGTCTATGGAGTTGGGCGGGGAGTGCGGTATAGCCTATGTATGTATTTAAAGTGTATCAGACGCAAGCGGTAGTTGGGGGAGAGGCGTTTGATCTGAGTGCAACAGTACAGCCAATCCGCCTGAGAGATCTCGATTCCCAGGTCCTTGCCCCATGCAGTGCGCACCCGGTCGGTGGAGATGGAGGAGGCCGCCAAAGTGAGAGCGTAAATTTTAGTAACCAATTTCTTTGGAGAGGGAGAAGCATAAAGCGTATCGAGAGAGGTCAGCGAGGGGGGAGGTTGGGGAAGGTGGAATGAAGCTTTCTGCAGACCGCCCGGAGCTGGTAGAATAACAGAGTGTCCAT
Source organism: Calotriton arnoldi (assembly GCA_963921515.1). Taxonomy (NCBI): domain Eukaryota; kingdom Metazoa; phylum Chordata; class Amphibia; order Caudata; family Salamandridae; genus Calotriton; species Calotriton arnoldi. The sequence continues at coordinate 2,992,341 of CAWUFW010000047.1, read as the reverse complement.
GGGGCCAGCGTCAGGGGCAAGCGAAAAAAAGGTGTCCCCAGGGTACAGATCCGCAATTGTGGAGAGGCCGAGGCGAGCAGCGTGTTTAACCATCCCCGACGACTGGAGTGGGGGGAAAGCGGGGCAATGGGCATAGTGTTTGCTGAGAGCAAATCCGAGCCGGAGATCTTACGAATGCCATCCCAGGCCCAGCGCAGGGTTTCGACCGTATCGATCTCAGTGCGTAGAAGCTTCGCCGGGGCGAAAAGCGCAGTTGTAAGCGGCCACGGGGTAGCGAGGTCAGCTTCCACTGCCACATGAGGTTGAAACGGAGTGGGGTGGAGCCAGAAATTAAGGAAGCTGGCCTGAGCGCTGAGAGCATATAGCTTGAAATCCGGGGCTCCCAACCCACCACGCGACATCGGAAGGGTCAGAGCGTTATAAGCGATCCTAGGTTGTCGTCCCGCCCAAACCAGGGAAATGAGCAGCGAGCGGATCTTGCGAAAGAAATGAGCAGTGAGAGGGATGGGGATGTTGACGAAAAGATATAAGAATTTTGGGAGCACCACCATCTTGGCGATCGCTATGCACCCGGGCAAGGAGAGCGGCAGTCTGTTCCAAAGGGGGATCTTGGACTCAAACCAATCCACAGCGCGGCCAAAGTTGGCTCTCCAGAGTTCATCCACGTCCCTGCTCAACCAAACGCCCAGATACCTAGTTGGCTCCGAAGCCCACACGAAAGGGTAGTCAGGTTCAAAGGGGGTCGTGGCATCCGTGAGAGGGAATAATACGGATTTGCTCCAGTTAACCTGGATACCGGAATAGCCACCAAAGCGTATCACTTCCCGGACAAGAGGACTGAGATTCTCCTGAGGGTGGCGAACATAAAGGGTGACGTCGTCTGCATACATGGAGACCAGTAAAGCCCGCGCCGCGAAGCTGATGCCTCTCCGAGTATGATGCTGACGGAGGCGAGCTGCAAGTGGCTCCATAGCGACGGCAAAGAGCATGGGGGAGAGCGGGCAACCCTGTCGGGTGTCACGCCCGACAGGAATGGGCTCGGAGATCTGGCCGTTGATACGGAGACGGGCGGTGGGAAGAGTGTATAAGAGTAGTACCTTGCGTATGAAGACCTGACTGAAACCCAATCGGGGAAGGAGATAGAACAAAAAAAAGGCCACTCCAAGGTATCGAAAGCCTTGGTAGCGTCGAGTAAAGCAGCCACTGCCGGAAGCGACGGATTGATCTGATGCAGGACGGAGAAGATGGTCCGAAGGTTATGAGAAGTGGCGCGGCCGGGAATGAAACCGGATTGGTCTGGGCGGGCAATGAGTGGCATGAGTGGGAGTAAGTGGGAGGCGAGCAACTTGGCAAAGATTTTATTGTCCGTGTTGATAAGTGAAAGAGGACGATAGGAATCTCTCAACTCAGGGGAATACAGTAAGATATACTAAATAAAAACAAGTTTATTAAAAAATATATTGTTGTAACATTACACAATAACCGCTCAATGAAATCATATCCTATCTGCCACCGTTTTGGAAAACATGATTCTTCCAATCCAGTATTAAAGAACGTGCAGAGAACTGTGGAGGGATTATTTGGCTTATTTGTTATACATGGGACCCCAGAGTACCTTTTTCCAATGCACAGCATGTATACTGTACGTGGCTAATTAGCTCTAGTACGGTGTGTAGTGGTTGTTTTCTAGATTACTGCCTAAATGTATATACAGGATAGATGGATCACGTTTAACCAATTACTGTTTTCACAGAGCATTTTTTTAATGCTACAGCACAACTCTAATGGTACTGCTTGATCGGGGGTTTTTAATTTTTCCTTGCATTTACATTCTGAAACACAAAAAATGTGTTACCTGTTTTATATTCAACACATTAAGAGTCTGGGTCTCAAAATAGATCAACGCCTGACTCACTCCACTAAATCAAGCAAAACAAAAAGCACAAAGAGTGAGCTTCCAGTCTCCTGCCGAGTGGGTTGGTGCAAGGTTCTTGGACAGGCAATCAAGCACATCAAGGGTCAGCACTATTTCCTTGCCTTTTCCTTGAGGTTGGCTGCATTTTTCTATTACCTTGAAACATCTTTCGGAAGGGTGTAGGGTCTTGCATGAAAAACCATGGCACAGAGATCTGTAGTAAAATGGAGATCAAGGCATGGCCTTCCCACGGACAATGCTGATCTTGAAGAAAGCCACTATATTTTCCAGCAGACACATTTTAGCTTGACTTAATAATATTTTATCAGTTGCTCTTCCTCTTACTCATGCAACAGTGGAATATCTTAAGCAGCACAGATGCGTTTTACCTTGAAATATGCATTTGTTTCAGCACAATGTACATAAACTGCACTGAACAGGGGAATACAAAACAGATGCACATGCATATTATTATAAATCACAGCGTATGGCAATAGCATTATCCAGTTAGATATTGTAGACTTATGAAGGGAGTTTGAGAATGGGAATTTAAAACCTGGCTAAAGGAACAACTAACACAACATTCTAAAAAGAAATGCATTCATTTATTTATTTATGAGGTTTAAGAGTAAGCAATGTGTAACAGAGTTCAGCGGGGATCCATTTTAAACAGCTAGTCTGAGCAATTCCATCTTGAGGAGTTCTCCGACCCAAGTGTAGTTCAGTTCTGATCTCGAGGAGCTGAGGGATTTCTATGCTCCTTGGCCTGCAACTCTTCAGGACCTGCTTCAACGACTACTGCTGCAGGATCGACTGCTGATTAGCAGAGGCTTCTGGCTTGGGTATATTGTGAAGCAGGGTTTTATGTGTATTTTGGATTCAATATTTGTGTGACGTTTAGTTATTATCAAGGTGAGAGACTGATCTCAAAATGTCTTCATCCCCTCAAGCAACCCAACTAAGCTTTTTCATAATTATATCATGCAATCAATGGACAAAACAGTAACCAGCAGCATGTAAACTAAGTCCAGTAGGCAACTGTAAATAATCTAAAGTTTGTAAAGCTGCCTAACTGTAGTAACCACTGTAAGCCCTATAGTGTATGCTACTGTTTATTTAAATGTAGACCTAAGTCACTGTAACTTGCATGCCTCAACACATTATTTCTTCTACCATGCATTATAAAGTGTTTTGCTCACTTTGGAGCCTTGCCTGTGCTGGAGAAATACCCAGACTTAAATAAATAAATGAAAAAATAACCGGCCTCCCATTTAAAGCACCTGATTGATGACTGATGGAGGAAATGCACAATTTCTGACTCAGAGATGGGCCTGGGCTAGCATTACATATAGGGTGCAATGGTCCCGTCCCGTAGGGCACATTCGAATGGGTGCACCATGACAAAGACTGGGACAGTGAACCCTATTACAAAAAGGTACTCTACACAGTGTAGCTGTGAACTCAAGCCTCCCCTTGGGGCAGCTCATTGATGAAAGACAACCCAGATGTTCAAAGCCACAGGTCTGTCTACCATTTTGCAGACTGCACCATACCCACTTCTGTAATACTGCACCTCCATGCAAATGAGGGAACACTTCCTCGAGCAGGTGCAAAATGTGCACCAGTAGATCAATATTATAGAAGGGGCTGCAGAAAAACGTGTTGCTCTTTTTATAATACCAAAGGGCTCTGAGGGCCCAAGAAGGCGACACATATGCCTGTTGCCCCCCTGTGGCAACTTCGCGAAATGGCCCCTGGTCATGTAGTTATGTTAGCCAACTACAAGTACAAATAACTGGACAGCTTCCACTGGCTGTTAATTTAACACTATAAAATAATGAAATACAAAATAACATAAACGATACAATAGTAGATACTGTTCTTAATGCAAAACTTAATTGCAAGGAATATTTTAAGCACAAGTAGGTGAGACAAAAGTCCCTGTGCCTAATATGGCAGCATTTTCATCGTCACTTCCACTGAGCAGTGCATTAAAATAAAGGACTTTGTCTTTAATAAAATAGCTTCCCTCACAAATAATTGAAATTAAAAAATAGATTAAAGAACCCTTCAAGCACTAACCCAAAAAAACCTTGCTATCTAAAGACAGCCTTTTCCCTCGCTCTGAACTAAGGTCTGTTGTTTTGTCCCCTTTTTCCCCTTTGATGCCCACTCGACCATAAGCATGCTGAAGCAGCCCATCCTATACAAAAAAGATAAGTTAACATAACGTCCCACATCAAAGCTTCTGCTTGAACTGGTCAAGTACTACACTGTAGCTAGACATCATTCCCATGGTTGCTACGTCTGGCCAAAATCTTTTGAAAAGTTCAACATCATCAAAGCCAGACTGATCATTAGAATAATCGGCTAATCCACCTGGCTGCAGAAGGAGAAGGATGGAGTCTGCAATGAATGACATCTACAATGGTCACTTGTGGATGGTTTACACAACCTTAATCATTTTCACTTTGCAATGGAACTCTCCTCTGAGGACTGACACGCAAACTGCTTCTCTTTCAACCAATGTAAAGTGGAGCCACGAAATTAATAAGACAAAAGAACACCAAAGGTACATACTATACATCCTCTCTACCACAAACAGTCAAGAGGACAAGCGTGGATAGATTTTCCTTCCAGTTCAAAACTGCCATCATTTCCAGCATGTCATGTAAGCCACACTTTTGTGAAAAGAACAAAAAAATGATATTTGTTTTATCATTCTCAACTAAGTCTTAACATTGTAAAAGCTTTCATATTCATAGCTCTCCTCACTCGTGTAGCAAACTCCCCTAAAATAAGAATGTGCATAGAATCAATGTTGTGTATCTCACACAATGCAAAAATGCCTCATAGGAGAGACTAGTGTGGGGTAATATAGAAAGACAGAAAGAAGTCCCTTTTGTGTCACACACTCTTACTGCCAATCAAATAAACTGGTTTTGGATGATATTGTTGGGTCTCAATATATCCTCTATCCCAATCACTCCTCTATCTAAACACTGAAAACAGTTATATGCAAAGAGGTCTCATTTATTACAAAAACTTTCTGATACAAAATAGCCTTACTGTGATTCTTGTCATAATAAAAATACATTAAATTCCATACATAGAAACATCATCAATACACCTCGTCATTCAATATACTTTTTGGTATAAAAAACACAAATATATAGTTAAAAAACAATATCATGAGATTTTCTAATCGTTACACATTCATATCACAAATTGACAAGTTTTAAAAATAAATTAGACATCTTTGCATATAACTGTGTTCAGTGTTTTTGTTTTCATTATATGCCGACCCTGTCCCTTTGTGGTTAATAGGGCACCTCTTTCATTTTGTGGAGTAATATAGAAAGAAACAGCAATCTTCTACGAACCTTGAAAGACCCACCATTGCAGATCAAAAGAAAAAAACGCATGCCAGAAGGTCAGCATTCCTTGCAAAGTGCCTTATTATAGGACATCTTTCTTTAGAAGCTGAATGGCATAATTGAAAATAAGCTTGGAAAATCAAATGCTCAACCCTACAACTACATAACGACGTGTTGAGTTCATGACTCACTAAAGAATATTTCTGCTTAACAATTTTGTATTTATGTTTGTGAAGTCTCTCTCTTCCCATTACTTCAGGAGCTGGGCTCTTTCCCTTAGTTTCTAGGTGTCTGCTGGTGGTGATAACTCATAGGTTGCCTCCCACAGAACTGGGCTGTACCTATTCTGCAGCATAGAGGACATTTACATATTTCAGACAAGGTGTGTTCAATGTCTCACTCCTAAATAAAACAAGCATTGGCAAAGCCAATAGTTTAGGCCTTGGCAAGTGTGCAATTGGATTCTTTTTTTTTTTTTTTTGCAAACGTGCAATTGGCAAAGAAATGGCAAATATGTGAAAAATATAAAACAAAGGAGTGGCCCAGCGCCACGTGAATACTATCACGGGCACTGAAGGGCATTCTTTTTCACCCAACAGTGTCCAAATGATCAGGCAAAATGTGGTCACTCACTGTGCAAGACTTCAAATGGACGAGGTAGGCTGACCCACTGCCCCGAAGGTGTATTCTGTGGTGGGAAGAAATAAAATGTGAAAGCCAGCTGAGCAAAGCAATGGATGAAGAAAGCTGACCGAAACCCCTCCTATATATGTATTTTTATTATGATTTAAAAAATATATATGTGAGACCGCATTTTGCCTCATCATTTGGACACTATTGGGTGAAAAAGGGTGTACTTCAGTGCCCATGGTAGTATTCCTGGGGTGCTGTGCCACTCCTTTGTTATTATATTTTTAATATATTTGCCATTTTCTTTGCATATTGCAGATTTGCTAAATAAATTACTCATATTGCATACTTGCCAAGGCCTGAACTATTGGTTTTGCCAATGCTTGTTTCATTTAGGAGTGAGACATTGATTTAAGTATATGTTGCTCTAGTCAGTTGGGCTTGTGCAGTAGATGTTCATGGAGACTCACTTATAAATACTAATAAGACGTGGTACTTCACGGTTTTACTTTGGAATATGTATTAGATAGTCATCATAACTTTCAGTATCGATTCAAACACGTAAACAATAGCGGTCGGATCGGCAGGAAGAGACCGGTGATGTAATTGCAAGACTTCTCCGGCAGTCCGTTTTCGCTGTTTACGTTCGCCTCGAGGTACACATTTAACAGAGATGGTAATGGCGCTCGTTCAGAACGCTGGAATTCGAGCGTACTCGCTCATACTGTGGATAGGTACAGACGATCCCTGATGGGTGAGTTAACGGATGTTTCGATTGGGGCTAGGTTGGAGGAAATTTTTCTCCGTTTTAATACGATGTCCTGATGCAGTATTATTCTCGCATTTTTAACAGGTGATAGAGAGAATTTCTCTGGATTGAGGAGACACCTCTTGATAGTTGAAACTGGACGAATTCACAACATATATGATATACGAATTCACAACATATATGATAAGAACGAAAGGTCGCAGATAGTGGCGAGTAATTCTTGAATGTTCTGGTATACACTTAGCATTATGGATGCTTGCAATAAGTTTTTTATGGCTACTTTTAATAATTCTAGGTAATGCCTTGGATGATTTTAATACTGATTTTATTCGGGACTGAATTACAACCAAAATTAAGGTAGGAATATTTCTGTTAAAATAATAAGGCTCGACCTCCTTTTTAGATGTATTGGTTGCTCATGGGATGTACTGTTCTTATTGCAGGGGCAAACCTAGAACTTACACTACTTTGATAGTACAGGTACTTTACTTATATAGTTTTGGAGACTGGTGGTATAGTTAGATGGCTGATACGCACTATAGTGCAGTCGTACTTGATAATTTGTTGTAAGCGATCACGCTTTGAGAGTTTCACTGTTGGCAGTACACAGTTACTGAGGTGTCAATCGAACGATTTTTTGTTCAAGCATTAGATGTATAATGCTTTTGTGGACAATATGAAATGCCATTATTGATTTTAACACCGTTCTGTGCATGGGTTTCCACATACTTGCACCAAATAGGATTTTAAAACATATGGATATAGTCAGAGTTTTATTACGCGCACATATCACCCGGAAGGGTCTCAAAGCGCTGCAGCGATAGCTGGTGAAGGCAAAGATAGAACAGCTGAAATCGAGGGAAGGGTGAGCGGTCAGAACAGCCAGGTTTTAAGCTTTTTTCGGAACTGTTTATGATCCGAAATAGTGCGAAGCTGCAATGGGAGTTCGTTCCACAGGCGGGGGGCTAGATGGGAAAATGAGCGGCCACCGTGCCTCGCGGTTCGCACCCTGAGCGGAGTGAGAAGATGTTTAGTTCCAGACCTAAGATTTCTGTGAGGGAGGTACCAGTTTAGTTTTTTGGCCAGGTAGCTTGGCCCATTCTCAAACAGGGTCTTGTGTACCAGACAGCTGATCTTAAAACGGATCCGTTTTCTAATTGGGAGCCAATGAAGGGTTTTCAGACTGAGCACTGACGGGGACCGAGGTGAAAGGTTTAATACCAGCCTGGCAGCTGTGTTCTGTAAAATTTGGAGCTTGGTGACCAGCTCTTCGTTAATTGAGGCCATCAAAGCATTTCCGTAGTCAAGACGACTGATGATTAAACCTTCGACAAGCGGTTTTCTTGACTCTGATGGGATCCATTGGAAGATCTTACGTAGGCTCCTCATTAGGCCATAACAGGTGCTCACTATTTGGTTTACCTGGTCTTTCATGGATAGTTTATCATCGATTTTCACTCTAAGGTTGCGTACCATGGGTTTAGGAGAAGGACAGGGGCCAAGACTATGGGGCCACCAGTCGTTGGACCAGTGTTCATGAGCCTTGCCAAATAAGATTATCTCGGTCTTATTGGCATTGAGCTGCAGATAGTTAGCTTGCATCCAGAGGTTGATATGAGTCATACAGTTTTTGAATCCGATTCTGGTATCAGTTGGGTTGGGACCGAGGGTGATTAGTAGCTGGGTGTCATCAGCGTACGACAATACGTCAAACCCATATGATCTAATCAGCTTGGACAGGGGTGCCACATACAGGTTAAAAAGCATGGGACTGAGTATAGATCCCTGGGGTACTCCTTTGTCTACCATCGGGCTACAAGAAGCTAGGGTGCCCAGTTGCACTATGGTAGTTCGTCTTTTAAATAGCTTCTGAGCCAGCTTAGGGCTGTTCCTCTGATACCCATCTCCCACAGATATCTACACTGATGTTACCGGGTCAGAGGTGTACAAGTGGATTGAATATGAACATGTACAATTACAATTGGGATTGTTTCTATTTTTTAGCCCTGAGGAAGTCATGGAATATGCCCTGTAACGACGAAACATGTGTTGGCTTTAAGGCTAAAAAGAAAGAAGTGGCAGGCAGACGGAAAAATAAAAAGATCACTGAAATATAGATTGTGATTTCGAATACACGTGTGTACTCTGACATGTAATGCAGCATGTGCTTGAGGCTGGAATGTGATTTATACAGTGATCCATGATCACTCGAATTGGGGAGTTGGGTGAATCTCTCTACCTCTTAGAGCACCAAAATAGCATTTGGTTAGAAATTGTGTGGGATCGTGAAGTGAGCACCAGACCCCTATTTGATCACCCCTCACGAGACTTACAGGGACGTTATACGTAGACTTAGATTTCACTCGTACAAAACCAGTAAAATGCAGCAGTTATAGTTACCTGAGCTAACTATAACTTACGCACAATACTCTGCTTATGACCTCACATATTACATCACTCATGACATGGTCAGTGACATTACTGATGACATCACTGGTGACATCATCCAGGGATGGTGAGTGTTTTCTAAACGTTTGTGTGTTAAAGCTATATACTAAGGTACCACACAAGTTAAATTACTATACTTTGTGTACTACTAGTGAGTGATTCATTTTTTAACATAGTTTATGTGAGTCGCTGTGTGACTGTGGGTATCGATGTGAGTGGATGTCTGAGTGAATGTACAGATGTGTGAGTGGGTGTGTGAGTGGCTCTATGGGTGCATAAGTGAGTGTCTGAGTAGTTGTGTGGGTGACTTAGTGGCTGTATTGGTGGGTGAGTGGCTGTATGGGTGGGTGTGTCCGTGGGTAAGTGAGCGGCTGTTTGAGTGAGTGTTTGGTTAAGTGAGTTGGTGTGTGAGTGACTGTTGGAAGAGTGTCTGTGGGATTGGCTGTACGGGTGAGTGAGTGGCTGTGTGAGTGGTTATATGGATGTGTGAATGGGTATGTAGGTGGGCGTGTGGGTGTGCGAGTGGTTGTATGAGTGCGTGAGTGGCGCTGTTGAGGGGCTTTATGGGTGAGGGACTCTGAGCGGATGGGTGTGTGAGTAGCTCTATGGATAAGTGAGTGGTTGTGTAAGTACTTGTATGGGTCTGTGAATGGGTATGTGAATGGTTGTGTGGGTGTGAGAGTGGGCGTATGAGAGGTTGTAGGGGCTGTGAGTGGTTCTCTAGGTGATGTCATCAGTGATGTCACTGACCAAGTCATGAATGATGTAATATGTGAGGACATAAGCAGTGCATTGCGGGGGCGTACGTTTCAGTTAGCTCAGGTAACTTTAACTACTGAATTTCACTGGTTTTGTACAAGAGAAATTTGAGCCCAACTATAACGTACCTGTAACCTTTGTTTTTCCAGTGAATTTGTAAGTTTTTTTAAATTTTATTTCCCAACTTGAAGTTGAAGAGGACAGGACACAGTTATAGGTGACCGTATCCTGGTAGCTATATTAAAATTAAATAAGCAACTTAGGAATCTTCCTTGACATAGACATACCAACATATAAGATCCTGCATGCCTATTTACTTATTTATGGGATTTATAGCGCGCACAGCTACTCAATAGTGTCCCGGCGCGAAGCCAAAGCATCAGAGGGAACCAAAGCAGAGTAAAAGAGGGACAGTTTAGTTGAACAGGAAGGTTTTTAGCTTTTTCCTAAACTGAGAAGGATTCTTCAGATTGCGTAGATCCAGGGGAAGGGAATTCCAGTAAGTTGCTGCAAGATAAGACAAGGAACTGCCGCCTTTACGTTTCAGACGAAACCTAGGGACAGACACAAGGAGCATATTCGAGGAGCGCAGACATCTGCCACGGGTGTAAAACTGAAAACGTTTCCTAAAATAGGCAGGGCCATACTCAAAGTGCAGCGTGAGCAAGGGTAATAGCCTTAAACTTTATCCTAGATTTTACTGGCAACCAGTGTAGATTATGTAAGTGATGCCTAACACTGGAGTGCTTAGGAAGATCCAGTAGGAGACGAGCGGCGGCATTCTGAACCACCTGAAGTCAGTCCAGAAGGTAACATGGCAAACCGGCATAGAGTGCATTCGCATAATCTATGCGAGAAGTGACCAAAGCACGGATGACCGTTTCTTTAGCGGCGAGAGGCAATAGCGGCAGAAATCTACGGAGAAGTTTTAAAATACCAAAGCAAATACCAGTACGTTTGCCAATCTGGTTACCAAATCTTAATTTCTCATCAAACCAGATGCCAAGATTTTTCACAGGATGACCAGAAGGGGAGGGACAGGGGGACTCAGTCGGCCAAAAGTAATGCCAAAACAGAGGGGGAAACTCCCCAAAGAAGAGAATCTCAGTTTTGTCTGCGTTACATTTTAACTGAGCCGACGCAAGCCAGCTAAATACCGCAGAGAGGCAGGTCTTGACATGAGATGTGTCAGCCTCATGTTTCTTCCAGGTAAACAAGAGTTGCGTATCATCTGCATAGGCAACTACTTTGGCACCCAGATCCTCAGCCAGCTGAATAAGAGGAGTCATGTAAAGATTAAATAACAAGGGACTAAGAATAGACCCCTGAGGCACTCCTGTCAGCAAATCTTGAGATGATGACACAAAAGGGGGAATCCAAACTTGTTGAGTTCTTTTTTCCAGGAAGGATTTCAACCACTCCCAAGCAGTACCGATGATGCCAAGCTTGTGTAAACGGGCAAGGAGAAGTGAATGGGGGGGGGGACAGTATCAAAAGTGGCCGAGAGGTCCAGCAGGACCAAAACAGCCCTGCCCCCAGCATCCAAAGTCTCACGGATAGCCTCTGTTACTTCCACGAGTGCCGACTCAGTACTGTAGGTGGCCCTAAAACCTGATTGTGCAGGGTGGAGAAGGCCATGATGTTCAATAAAAAATGTGAGCTGCTTGTTAACCATTTTTTCACAGACTTTAGCAATCGCAGGGAGCAGAGAAATAGGGCGATAGCTGGATGGGGGTCGAGAGTGGGGTTTTTTTATAAGAGGAACAAGCAGCGCCTGTTTCCAATCAGTAGGCACAGAAGCAAGAGAGAGTGAGGTATTAATCAACTGGTTCACAAAGGGATTAACAACAACCGCAGCAGTGGCCATAAGTTTTGCAGGGCATGGGTCATGCGGAGAGCCTGATTTAAGGCAAGATAAAGCTGCAAGGGAGTCTGGCAGAGAAACAGGTTCAAATGCAGAAAAGGTGATACAAGAAGTGGAGCCAGTCAAATAGTTGGGGGGCAGCTGAGAGATCTGGCTGTTAAAATTTTGAAAATGTGATAGCAGTGACCTGACCTTATTAATAAAAAAGGTGGAAAGTTCTTCGCACCATTCGAGAGAGGGGGTGTGGGCCACATTCATTGCTTTGGGAGAAGTGAAGCTTTTACAATGCTAAACAACTCTTTGACATTATTACTAGACTGGGCAATTCGGTCAGTGTAATAGGTCCGCTTGGCCAGTCTAATGGCCGCATAATAAGCCTTTTGGGCCAATTTCAATGTGGTCTTGGCCCCGGAGTCATAGTCTTGTCTCCTAGCACGGGTAGCTGAAAGTTTACATCATTGCAGGGGTCAAGTTGCCAGCTGTGGTATTGTAATGAGGAAGCAAAAGACACACAATTGATGGACGGAATGCAGAACAAATCAAAACATTCACCCCCAATCAAGAGATCTGGGTTAAATCCATCATTCTTTTGCTCACCATGCCACCCCAGTTTAGACCTGGCCATATGCAAATCAGTCTTGACAGTGTGCCTCATGGGAACAGTTCAGCCCGAACTGCCAAGCCAGGTCCTCCCTGGACCAGAAACAAGCATTCTAGGACCGGTTTCGGGGTTTCACCCCTCTTCAGCCAGGATAGCCTGAATCCAGTGGCACAGTGAGCCCGGGACCCACGTCTGGGCATACCCACTGCACTTAAGACGAGGAAGCAAGAGACACAAAATTGATGGACTGAATGCAGAACAAATCAAAACGTTCACCCCCCAGTCAAGAGATCTGGGTTAAATCCATTATTCTTTTGCTCACAATGCCACCCCAGTTTAGACCTGGCCATATGCAAATCAGTCTTGACCCTATGCCTTATGGGAACAGTCCAGCCCGAACTGCCAAGCCAGGTCCTCCCGGGTCCAGAAACAAGCACCCTAGGACCGGTATCAGTGTATTTTGTTGCACAGTTGTTCCAGTTAATGTATTTACAATAGTACAATAACTCTTTTCGTGTTTACTCTTAGCTCTATTTAGTCATGAGAATAAACAATATTTAATGGAGCTTTAAAAGACAAAGGGGCATATTTACGTTTTCTGGCGCATCCCTGCATATCAGCAGGGATGCGCCAGGGAAAATGCGTCACGCAAGTTTACCCTTGCGCCACGTCCGATGCGCCGCATTTACAATGCGGTGCATCGTGGCGCAAGGATAAGCAGATGCGTGACGCATCTGCCGGCGGAAGGTTGGCGCAGTGCTGAAGTTGTGTCGCAAGCGCGACGCAGCTCCAGCACTGTTCCAGCCTTCCCTATCCCTAACATGGTGCGTCAATCCTTACGCCTGCTTGAAGCAGGCGTAAGGATTTGCGCACTCAGCGTCGAAAAAGTGACTGCGTGAAATCTTGTAGATTTCACTACGTCACTCTTCCGAGCGTTCCTGCGCCGAACGCCCCCTGCGCCGGTACGCCCACATGAAACCTGACGCAGGTTTCATGTGGCGCAGGGGTTTACTACGTGACGCATCTCCCTAGATGCGTCACGTTGTAAATATAGCGCAACGCGGCCCATGGTTGCGCAAAAGTGGCGCAAGGGGCTTGTAAATATGCCCCAAAGTGCTTTATGTAATAAAGAATCTGCACAACGACTTTCAAATAAAAAAGCAGAACAAAAGTGTATTTGTTTTTCAAAAATAAGGTACAACTACGCATAGAAAACACTTTCCCAGAAACGTATGCCGTTGGGTTCAGATATGTTCGTTATGTTTGATTCAGAATTATTCTTAGAATTCGAAGATGAAGCGCCAAGTTAAAGAACAACCTGTTGCCTCCATCCTGAAAGAAAAGTGAGATTTTAATTTCGAGATGTAAACGATTGTCTTTTGGTGCTTCCCATATCAAGTGTGGTCGAAGCACCCATGCCCTTGATGTCCTCATCATATTATCTCCCAAAAAAGCTAAAGCAAACTTATCTGCCATGGATATGAAGGTAACACCTGACACAGAAAGCTGACAATTTCTGAGCTGTATTGTTCTAATTTGCACTGATGGGTAGATTGTCTTTTGATACTATACATAAGCGTTTCCTAAATTTCCACAAACAACTAATACAATCAAAGGGTGCCATCCTATAAGACTCCCTGGTAAATACGTAGTACTACTGTTTTGTCAACAGTACCAGGTAAACATCATGCCTGCAACCTGCCCGGGGCACTCTTCAGAAGGAAGCACGCCTTTCCAACCATGAGGAGCCGCTTTTCACCCGGAAAGGTAAAAACACTGGCTTTGATCATCGGAAGATAACATGCTTGTGGTGACAGTTGGAGCAAATAGAACTACTTCCGTTTTTTCATGGAAAGGCTAGAACAATTACATTAAAATGCAATCTCCCTGTAAATGATGTTTGGGGTCGTCTTCTCGGCGGATTCCACCCCACTCATGTGGAATCCCAGACTGTCCGATCGCTGCTGTCACCGTTCACTTTCAAAGACAGAGGCTCTGCTGCTTGGATTCAACAAGGGGAAGAGGCATACTCCTGAGAGCAATAACCCCAAGAACGCGAAGACCCACAAAACAAATCCCAGATATCGTTCATCATCAGATGTTCCTCAACAGATCGCCCAAACAGATCTCCCCAAGATCAAGCGCGTGTCAATCCCACTTACCTGACGACTGAGCCTCCGCCATGCCCGGGCACTTGGCCAGTTCCCGGCGACCGTCAGCTCCAGCGCCTCTCTCTCCCCTCCTTGCCTCGCGCACCCCCAGATGGCTTCCGAGTCTCGGCTCAATCTTCCCAGCAGCGAGTCAGTATCAGGAACGTCTAACTCCCGACGCATGCGCACAGCTGCACTTCGCCGGCCGCAGCACCCAGCTGACTGACGGGTTTAGCAACCTTTCCTGAATCGGTAAAGGATTCCGCCCGGAAGTTCTACTGCGCAGGCGCTCAATATTGTTCGGATCGTAAACATTTGATAAACAACTAGAATGCTCACCGAACAAAATGCACATGCGAGAATTGGACGTTATGCCTTGGAAAATGACTGTTTTAGAATGCTGTTTGTAAATTTCGTACTGCAGCATTTATAAAGCGCTTACTACCCCTAAGTGGGACAATGAATAGTGAAAAGGTACTTGTTTAGAGAGGAGCAGCTTCCAAAGACAAGGAATGTTGGCATTGTGTCTAAATCTAGTAGATCTTATAAGTTACTTGGTTACTGTGTTATCAAGTTCTTTCAAGGCGCTGCAGTACAAAAGAGTAATGCATATATATTTCAAGCCTAAGTGTCTTTCATAAGATCGAAATTATTCTCTTTGCACCTTGGAAAATCGTCGCTCTTCACTGTGGGATGACCTAACTAGTGTTCTCAGATAGAACACTCCAAGGTGGGGAATAAAAAATTAGCTAGCATTCGCGCCAAGAATTTTCAATTCTATTAAGGACACGGAGGCGAGGATTATGCTTCTCTTTCTATTTATTTGCTACTCACAGCAGCCAATGAAAACGTTTTTGTATGCAAATAAACTACATTTCCCATGATGCTTAGCTTGTACATCACATCCTGTATGACCCTATAAGAGCCACCATGTCTTGTAACTGAGCCTCTTTCTTTGCTCAAACAGTTCAGTCCAATAACATTAACTCAAGTCCAACAACCATCCTCCAACGTGGAAAAACCGAACCAACTGGAAAGTAAACGTCTTCTTAACCAGAAGTACTTCTATTCCATCTTCTTTTCAGAACCTGAAAGGAATGAAACACAGGAAGAAACCCGTAACTTCTGCTTAAACAGAATATAAAATACATACGGGTGGATAAACATTACAAACATTGTAATAACCGGGTGGGATAATCCTCGCCTCCGTGTCCTTAATAGAATTGAAAATTCTTGGCGCGAATGCTAGCTAATTTTTTATTCTATTACAGGACCGGAGGCTTCTGATTATGCTAGTTTAACGATTATCAAACACAACTGAAGCTATATCCCCCACCGGTTTATAATAAAATTGTTTAAATGTAGACTCGGAAGACCAGTCAGCAGATCTCATAATATCTTGGATGGTAGAACCCAACATGAAGGTTTTAGATGCCATAGCACCATGAACAGAATGTTCCCCAAACATCTTGGTATCAATACCAGCTTCTTGCATGACAGATTTTAACCATCTGGCTATGGTAGCCGCAGACACAGGCTTGTAGGGCTTTTGCAACGCAATCAACAATTGAACCGAACCATCAGGTCATATAGACCTAGTACAATCTTGAAAGGCCCTAAGGCATTGAACCACACATAACTTTGCATTAGTGGGAAAAGCATGATAATCAATACTTCTTGAGAAAGTTTTAGTTCTGGCAGTAATATTAAAAGAAAGTCCTTCCGGAGTAAATACTCTACCTGTAAGATCCAGAGCTTTGACATCGGATGAGCGTCGGCAGGCAGAGAGACATAGCAACATAGCGAGCTTAGACAATAGTTATTTCCTAGTTAACAAATTATTCTCTGGCCTTCTGTCAAATAAGGAAAGAACTAAGGACACATCCCACAAAGATGAATACTTTGGCTTGGGAGGATTCGCAACGCGGATACCTTTTAACAATTTACAAATAACTGGATGCATGCCCACAGGTTTGCCATCTATTTGGGAATGACCAGCAGAAATGGCGGACCTAAAATTGTTAACGGAACGGTACGCCAAACCCTGGGACGCTTTCTCCGATAAGAAGTTCACAACATGGGATAACTCAGCCCCCACGGGATCCACATGTTGTTCCACGCACCAACAAACCCAGCCCTTCCAGGCTGAAGAATATCGCTTCCTTGTGGAAAGGGCCCAGGTTTGGTTAATGAAGGCCGCAGCCTTGTCCGAAAATCCTGGCATTTTCCATTGTTGCCTGAAAGCCTCCAGGCCATCAGGGACAACTGACCCGACACTACCATCGGATGCACCTCTCCATGAGGGCCCTAGAGCATCGTCGAGGACCATGGAATCATCCTGGGGAAGTCGCAGCTCATCTCCAATAGTATTGGGAACCAGGGCTGCGACTTCCACAGTGGGGTTATCAGAATTACCTCTGCCCATTGACGGGTCACATGTGTAGTCACCCTGGGAATCAAGATGAAAGGGGGAAAGGCATAATTCAGAGCCTTGGACCAGTCCTGGGAGAATGCATCCGTCGCTTGTGCCAACGGATCCGGCCTCCAGCTGAAAAACGTCTGCAATTGACGTTTCAGTCTGGACGCAAAGAGGTCTATCACGCATGTGCCCCACACAGCCTGCAACCAACTGAATATCCGGGGCTGGAGCTGCCAATCGCTGTAGTCTTTGAGGTAACGTGAGTTCCAATCCGCTACTATGTTGGATTGTCCCGGAAGGTACTCCACTACGACCGAAATTTGATGACTCAGGCAGTAGTGCCAATAGTCCTTGGCTATCTCCGTCAGTAATGACGACCTCGTGCCTCCCAACTTGTTGATATACCTCACTGCTGATATATTGTCCATCCGCAGAAGGATGCAACAGGAGACTTGCTTGGGAGAGAGTGTCCCGATCGCGAACGACCCCGCCAACAGTTCTAGGCAATTGATGTGCAGCTCGAGCTCGCGCAGAGACCACCGACCTCCGGTGGAGATATCGCCGCAGCGCGTTCCATAGCCCCACCGGCTGGCGTCTGACTCTATGACCACTTCTGGTTGAGAGCCGAAGATGGCTCTGCCGTTCCACGCATCCATGTGGCTCAGCCACCACTGTATTTCCTCTCGCACTTCGTTGGAAAGTGGAACCCGGTCCGTGTAGGACAGACCTTTCCGAAGGTGTTGAATCTTCAATCTCTGAAGGGCCCTGTAGCGAAGAGGGCCCAGAAAAATCACTTGTATCGAGGATGCCAGAAGACCCATGATCCTGGCAATCACTCGCAATGAGACCGTCTGTTTGGACAACAGATTGGAAAGCTCCTTCTTGATATCTTTCAATTTGGAGCGGGGAAGGCTCAACTGGGCCGTTTGCGAATTTATGACGAAACCCAGAAAGTCCATAGTCTGAGAAGGACACAGAGCCGATTTGGGTTCGTTGCTCACGAAACCCAAGTTTTGAAGAATAGACATGGTCATGTGCAAATGCTGAGCAGCTAAAGTCGGAGTTTGTAAATGTAAATCCAGTATTTGTAAAGCGCGAACAGCTACCCGAAGGCATCCCGGCGCTGGGGGCCGTCGGGAAGATTAAGCAAGCTATTGCCCAGAGTCACATGGTGCTGGGCTGACCTGCCACCAGTGCCGGGGATCGAACCGTGAGCCCCAGATTCCAGCGTCAGTCGCCCTGGTCGCACTGGCCGCGGCGCCACACCTCTTCCCTTTGTGCCATGATGAGTATATCGTCTAGATACACCACCATGCGGACGCCCTGTTCTCGTAAGTGTGCTACCACCGGTTTCATTATCTTGGTGAAGCACCACGGCGCCGAGGAAAGTCCGAAAGGAAGGACCAAATATTCGAACCGCCGGTTCCGCCACTGAAACTGTAGGAAACGGCGCTGAGGAGGAAATATAGGAATCGACAGGTAGGCGTCTTTCAGATCCAACCGGACCATCCAGTCTCCTTCCTTCAACAAATCTGCTAAGAGATGGATGCCCTCCATCTTGAAATGGTTGTAGGTCATGAAATGGTTGAACTCCTTTAGATTCAGTACTAACCTGTGACCTCCGCCTTTCTTCTGAACCAAGAAGATATTGCTGCAGAAACCGCGAGGACCATCGTCGCAATATGCAATCGCGAGTTTCTGCAGCAAGGCGTCGAGCTCTGCATCTATAAAATCGCACTCTAGTTGGGAAAAAGAGAGTTGCCCGGGTGGAGTATCCTGAAAAGGAGTCTGATAAAATTCTAGGTGAAAACCCTGAATTGTCTGCAGGACCCATGCATCTTGTGATATCAGAGTCCAATTGTGATAGAAAAACCGAGTACGACCCCCCCAAGGGTAACAGACAGTTGTCCGTAACTCTTACCTGCAGATTCTGGAGCTTGGAAGCCTGCTCGATGTCCACCTCTATTGAAACGTCTTCTGTTGAAGCGCTGTCTGGTGGGGTAGAAAGTACCCCCACGAGTGGAATCCCACTCGCCTCGGCCACGGCCGTAGTCTCCTCGCTGAGGACCTTGGTGGTACTGGCGGCCTGGCGAGCGTCCTCTGCCTCGCCCGGCCCGGTTAAAAAGGCCAGTCTGGAAAACTCGCTTTATGCCAGATTGGGCCTTGTCAAGGGACGTGAATGTCCCTACATATTTGGAAATGTCCTTCACAAAGCGGTCTCCGAAGAGATTACCCTCTGCCAAAGGGCCCGGTTCTGCCGAAGCCAGCTCCGTCAAGTTAGAGTCCATCCGCATGAGGAGCGATTTACGTCTCTCAGTGGAGATAGCACAGTTGGCGTTCCCCAACAAACAGATCGCCCTTTAGCAGTGGTGGCTGGTGACATTTGAAAGTGGTGGGGCGTAAACTTTCTGTCGGAGTGCACCGTGGCGAGCGCGCGTAGTGCGCGAGGCCGAACACCTTAAGTGGGGTTCGGGGGGTTCTCCCGCGAGAACATTTTGAAAAAAGAGTGGGTAAATGGTGCATTTTCATGCAAATTTGAGAAGCACAGAGACTAGAGCTGCAAACACACATAGAGCCCGCTGCATCACTGTGACTAAGACTGGTGCCACACACACAGCCAGCTGCAGCACAGAGACTAGACAAGTAGATAAGTGGGAGAATGAGATCTGAAACTAAAATGCATTAACATTCTAATCTCAGTTTCCCCACTTAACAAAGAGAGTGATCCCCAGAAAATGAGTTCCCCATCCTGTTTCTTCATTACATTTTCAGACAAAATTAGGAACATTCACAGACATTTTAGGTCTCACCTACAGGCAGCTTTTAACTGTCTGCTGTTCTAGACCTGTTGTGAGGACAACTGAATGCTTAAAGTGCTCTTTGGGACAGCTTGGTACTCTCATTTACTTGCCTCTTATTCAATGGTTTTCTTCCCAGTTTTTGTGTTTGTCCCTCCCCTCGCGCATAACTTCTTCACCATACTTCTGAATGAATGACTTGCACCCTTCCACTTCTCACATTCAGGGAACTACCTTTTTCTTCTGCATTTAGCACTCCATAGCAGTGTGTTTTCTTGCTCTGCTGTCTCCCTTTGTGTGCTGCTTCCTGCCTTAAATCCCTATCCCCTGTGCTCTCTATTTTGCTAAACTCCTCCCCTCAAGTCACCCATTGCCTCCACCACCCTTCCCAGCTTGTTATTTTTTAATGTATTTTTCAACCCCACCCGCACACCCAAGTTTCTCTGTTGCTTCCCCAACCCTCTCTGACCTGCATGACTTTTTTTCCATTTCTGCTATTTTAAACCCCCATCTCTCCCATTTCTCTCTCCCTTGCTGTTGCCACTGCGCAGCATTTCCATTTCCCCCACCTGCTCTACCTTTGTCACTCCTGCCCTCGCTTCCTTTTTTTGAATATTTCTATAAGGGCTTGTATGTTCCAATTTGCTGCTGGGGCCCTCCTTTTGTAAAACAAACTTTCACACACATTTTATTCAATTCTATTTACCTCCAAGATAAAAAAGCTCAACACTGCCAAGTCACGCTGTATGTGCATGCATGTGTGTTGATGTACATGTGACATGCACATATATGTCATCAACCTGACCGCCGTTGTATCATAACAGATATGCACGCCTGCATGCATGCATGCATACTTATCATTGCACTTTTTTTCATTTTTTTTTCCAATATAGCTTAGCATAGGCAAAAAAAGGTTTTTTTCTTTTTTCTTTTTGCTGATGTGGAACAGCATTGGCAAGAAGCAATGGCAAAGCCATAAGGCGTGTCCTGTTGGTTTGCTAATGGATGTTTATCCTCTTGCCTTCTCATTCTCCTTTCTCCTCAGTGCTTTTAAGTGGCCCAAGAAAGGTGTGGTACACAAACCATAAACATTACATGAAACTGATCAGTGGACACAACCAGCCTGCTGCTTTCTCTGGCTACTGTGTAATGGCAAAGATTACACTTAATCTCCAGGTCCATCTGCAGTCTAGCACTGTGATCATAATATATATGTAACATAGATATTTAACTGACTAGCGAAAATAATCCACATAGGCTGGACTATGGACAACCAACCCAAATCTCAACATAGTACTGTCAACCTGACACATAGCCTATAAAAATATTTATTGAAAGCGACCTATTTCTACTTTCACTTAAGTTTACCACCACAAACCACTTAGTATATTAAACAAACCTGTAGTACTCTTATGCAACCAAAACAAGCCTGCAGTTGGCCAGACTGAGTCACATAACTTGCGTGCAGGTACACCGCATGTGGGCATGAAGTGTGTAATCAGTGCACATCACTGAGGCTCGAGCTACTGTACTTGGTACACAAGGGGTGAGAGGACGTGTATTTCTGGCAGACAGACTGTGACATGCAGCGGAAGCTGGAAAAGGAATGGGAGGCTGAGCACCTCCCAAGGAGACACCACGGACTGGAGGCCCCGGCGCCAAAGCCTCAGACTGCATGTTGCTTACAATAGCACTGTGTGTGCATAAATAAATACTGCACTGTGTTGCGTTGTATTGTTCAGTTTTGACACCGCAGGCCACACTGTAATATAGGGAGGTCTTTTGGAATTCTAATCGCCGCTTCAGCTCTACCCAAGCCGGCTCTACGCAATGTGTTGACTCGGGAAGGATGAAACACCCAGTCAGATAGCGAGAATTCAAACCCAAGCCCGGAAGGCAACTCGCGTCTACAGCTGGCGCGTTAATCTATGTGGTCACCCGCCAGAATCGTTTTGGGGTCTATGTGACGCCAAAATATAACTTTTGCTGATAACACAGTACTGTGAGTGAGTTCAAGTGAGATGTTGAGTCTAAACACGGTTGAATGTTCTCTGGCTTTTGTTTATACGAGTGCGACATATCGTACCGAGGAGGGCCTATAGCCCTTGTATTTACAACAACTTGGAACCGTAGACGTTTTGGAATAAACGCAAAATGATTAACATATTATCAACATTGCTGCTTTACTCTCCCTGTTGAGGCAATAAAACACACCCACTTCCACAAAATGTATTTTGATCCGTTCTAGCACCGTGTCTACACTCAGCGTAAGGTAATGGGAGAGCTCATGCACTGAGGCACAGTCGCGGCTCGCGCTCCAATACTCGCGGGGGAGGGGGGGTGTTAGGTGTCGCGCACGGCTCAGGGGAGTTTAAATTATTATTATTATGCAATTACTTACCGGATCCGCGCGGCCTCTGCGAGTCCTCCTGGGCCGGGGTCCGACTCCCGCGTTGGCGCCTTGGCAAGTACTGCCTGCTCTCAGCCAATCCAGACGCTGCTCCAGCAGCAGCGCCAGGATTGGCTTGAGCAGTGTTGCGCATGTTCTGTTTAGGGCTTAACATTTTTTGCGACCAGCCCGAACATGCGCACTAGGCTGCTCATTAGAAGAGCGGCATGGAACAACCCTCGCTCTTCTAATGAGCAGCCTAGTGTGCGCATGTTCAGGGCTGGTCGCAAAATGTTTAAGCCCTAAACAGAACATGCGCACTCTTGCTGTGCGCTCCGCCGTCCGACCACTTGTGTGATACGTGTTAGGGTGGAGGAGGATGTCAATCAAATCAGACACTGACTTGCAGCTGTAGTGCTGCCCCGCCCCCCTCTAAGCCGACTGCCTCCGGCGGCCTGGGAATCGGAGGGATTGCATTGTGTGACTCGTGAGAGAGTCAGAGTTAGAGAGAGTGACGGCAACGCTCAGTGGGGCAACGCCCAAGCGCCCTAATGGACGCACCGCCCCTGCCCTTTAGGTCCACACCGCCAAGACGTCGGGATCTATGGGAGCACCAGACTCCCTCGCCTCCAGGGCCATCTCCAAGATTTTTGCCAGTGGCCCGCCACATCCAGGAGCTTGTCCTGGCAACCTCGCCAAGCACAATCAATTCCCTTTTTGGGGTCTTTAGCGAACTTCTTTAGAAATGTAAGGAAACTGACATCTATGTCCGGCGTGTCTGCCACTTTATCGGGAATATCGGGCCTAGGGCATTCCGAACGCAACCTGTTACGCACTTCCTTATCGAAGCTTCTGCGCAGGTTGTCGTGAAGATACGCTGCCACCTCTGGGGCCGGTGCCCAATCCGACGACCTAGGATGCACAATGTCGGTCGGATTGAAGGTAAAGGGTGTGTTCAAGGTTGGAGGTGGATCCTGTTCCACATTCTTTGACTTTCGTGGGGGAGACTGTTCTTGCCGCACCATTGCCTCTTTGCTGCTTGGGGGACATCGCTTTCTATCCTGCTGGGCCCTGGTGGGACAGGAGTCCCAGGGTTCCTCTACTTCAGCGCCGTTATTCCAAGTGAGGAGCAGAGCATCACTATAGGGGACTACTAGTCCCAGCATCCCTTGCTCCTGCCACAGGTGCCACGAGTGAGGGGGAGGCGCTGGTCATCGCGCTTATAGCGCTGCCTCTCCCCCCGCGGCGCGGGATGCGCGCGGGCCGCGCCCGGGCCAAGGGCGGGCCCGTCCTTGCCCGTCAGGGGCTGGAAGAGGCTGGGCTGGGCCTATCCCCTTGGATCGTCATTGGAGATCGTTGTTGCACTAGGAATTGTGCGCTGCTACCCCTGAAGACAAAGGTAGGGAGGCGCTGGACCTCGTTTGGCCTTTCAACATTTCAATACTACTCAATCGTACTGCTGGGGAAGTTGCACGCTGACTGGGGCGAATAGTCTAGGTACAACAGTGCGTACAAGGATTTCTAAGGACATGCATCCCTTCTGTTACCCTGAAAACTGATTACAGAGGGCCAAATGAATAAAAGAAAGATCCCTAAAGAAAAACAAGGGCCTGGACATGTTGGGACCTTGGATGCCTTCTTAACTAGGGCCGAATCTGTTCTGGCTCATGAAATTGAACTAACCGAGAGAAGGCTTTCTTTGGACACATTGATTATGTATAAGCGTTCTTCTTTAGGTGGAGGGACTCTAGCCACTGACCAATTGAATTTGGGCCAATTAATAGGTGAACCGAGTTCTGCCATACCCCCAGCGGTGAATCTATCTTCATCTACCAACACCTTAGATGAACACTGCAATACAACTCAGGAGCAATCAACGAGCAATTAAGAGGAAAATAACTATCCAGATGCGAAATAAAAAAAAAGACAGGGAGGTGGCCCCTTAAAACAAAAAACATTAAAACGGGTTTGTAAAGAGAAAGACACTGGGCGCAAGAGATTGGAAACAGGACTTTCACTACAACTAAGATCTACTAGATCTACCAGCAAAAATGAAATTAACAATCAACCAGCTTTGGGGGTGATCATGCTTGTGACTCTGACCTAATGAAAAGATTAGAGACTATGATAACTGTATTATTAAACCCTATACTGTACATATTGTCCCAAATAGAGGAAAAACGATCTTCTTTTGAGGCCTCTCATCTCTTAAGTCAGTCCCCCCCCTAATACTACTGTGCTAACAGATGTAGCTAGACCCAATCCTCAACTAGGTATGGTCACCCCCACGATGTCTGATAGGCCAAATGTAACTACTGATAGCATGGCAAGTCGTGACCTACAACAAACAACGGGGCTTCCTATTGCTTTGCCTGGCTCTGTCCGTGATTCTGCTAAAAAGTTGAGAGACAATGCACACAAAAATAACTGTAGGACACAGGCACAATGTAATTGTGAGAATATTGGTTGTACAAGGTTACATGGTGAACCTCAATTATCTACTTCCCCTATTGTTACACACCCACACCCACACGTTACCCCATCCATCCCTACTACTTTTTGGGAGGAAAGGTCACAACCATCTTCCCTAGGGAGGGGAGCTTCTAAGCATCAAGTAGAAAGTGGGAAACCCAAGGCAAGATTGGATCTCCCTCCAGCTGCTTGTCCGTATCTTATAGTTTTAGTTAATGTCCCAGAATTGAAACCAAATACGATAGAAAACACGGAGCAGTTAATAAATAAAGTCCAGCATTGGCTATCCAATCGTCTAGGTGAAAACTCTAATGCCTACAAAAATATTATTATGGCTAGGAGGGTTACTTGGGTAGGAAGAGCACCCAAAACTATTAATGGTGACTGCATTATAGTGAACTTTGACAACCACCATATAGTGGGTGAATTACTATCTGCTCTGCCAAATATGCCATCATTTCATTCTGAAATCTTTGTCCTACCATTGGGTTTCTTTTATAAACCCCATTTTTCATTTCAGCCCTCTATTTCTAGATCACATGTTACTTGGAGGCCATTCCGTCACCCGTTTAACCAACCCCTTTCTCCCTTAGTCTCACCGTTTCCTTTAAGGAATAGATTTGCTGCATTAGAAGGCCTCTCTGTATGTGACTGACTGGATCCTCAGATTATATTACCTAGTGGGGATGGTGTTTTAGATCTACAAAAGGGGTTTCCCTCGCACACTGCTCCTCCTACAATCCCTGAAGTGTCATTAGCCAGGCAGCAAGACAGTCTAAATTTCCCTCAGAGACCGCTACCTCGAGAGAATCTCTCAGGATCTATAGCGGCCATGTCTTGAAACATCGCCAGTTATAACCACAAAAGGTCTAATACAGAATGGCTATCTATGTTGACATCTAGTGATATAGTGTGCCTTCAAGAGATTTGGGAAATAGATCCAATACATTTGAATGGGTACCCTTCCTTTCACTCTTCTGCTGTACTGTCTCCTGCTGGACGGGCTAAGGGTGGTTTACTGACCCTACTTTCTAATTCTATTCCTTTTAAAGTGAAGTTATTTTTTAACACGTCACCCTATTACCATATTATTTTAATTGAATACTGTGTGGATTATTGTTGGCTCCTTATTAACTTATATAACAATAATTTTGGAAGCAATCAAGCAGTGGTGTTGGCCCCTTTGGAAAGAGACATTAATGACTTACAAGATAAATGTACCAAACCCTGCAATATAATTTGGCTTGGGGATTTCAACATTCACCCATGTGATAAGATTAATACGTTAGCATGTGGAATACAGGATGATGATGGGGAGAGTATCCCTCATTTCTGTCACACGGATTATGGTAATGCCTTAAACAGATTATTAACTATAAATAATCTTGTATTTTTAAATGTTTCCGAAGTTTTAACCGGTCAGTTAGAATTCACTTTTTTAAACCATTTTGCCTCTTCTACCCTTGACTATGTTTTGGTCTCTGATTCAATAAGTGGCCTTTTCTCTCATCTAGAGATTGTGTTTTACCCATTTAGTGACCACGCTGCAATAACTTTTTTTATCCCGTCGGTAAAGAAAAATTATTGTGCTTTTAAACTCCCCATAAATCCTGTAATTGCAAGAGAGAACGGCATTGTTTTAAAGTGGGAAAAGGTGGACTCTGGGAGTTTTTTGGCCAATTTAGTCTCCAACCGATTTGGGGAGATAATGCTCTGTTTAGATTCAGTTTTACATGACAGCACGGTTTCGGATTTTGAGTTAATCTTATCTGATGTTAAAAATAACTTAACCCGTGTTATATGTAATGGCCGGCGCAAAAAATATAGTTGGTTTGATGACGACTGTGATAAAACACTAAAGAGTCTACACATAGCCTTGAAGTCCAAACCTCGCAATCAATTATTGGTTAAATGTTTGCGCCAAGCCTATAAAAAAGCAAGGATCACTAGGCTAAAAATCTTAAAGGAAGAATGGTGGGAAAATCTGCAGAAGGCTGCTATATTAAAAAGCTTGCAAGCATTTTGGTCTCTGATTAATGCACCATTCCTAAAAGATGAGCAGGCCATGACCACAGATACGAATGTTGAACAGGAGGAATGGGTGACCCACTTTGAATGTCTTTTTGGAGCTGACGATATGACAACTCCTCAATCCTCTACCCAAATTTTAGTGAGAAATGAGGCTGCTGCTAGTTTTACACTTGCAGAAACAAAGCATGCTTTAAACCAATGCAAACGGGCAAAGGCTCCGGGACCAGACGGAGTCCCTATTGACTTATTTTTAGAGAATCAAGATCTTTGGGCTCCGCTTTTAACAAATGTTTTTAATAAAATTGCCCAATCAGGTGCACCCCCATCGTGGAAGACAATTGTAATCGTTCCCATATATAAAAAGGGGGATAGGTCGATTCCGAAAAACTATAGACCTATCTCCTTGATAGATTCTACTGCAAAATTAATGGGTCGATTGATTTTAAACAGACTAGAGGATTGGGCCCTAGAAAAGAATATTATCATTCCATGTCAGTTTGGCTTTAGAAAAGGGAAAGGCACTGTGGGCCAGTGTCTGAACCTGAGCCTAATTATAGCGAAATACACGGCTGCAAAAAAAGGTCATCTCCATTTAGCCTTCATGGATCGGTCTGCAGCCTTTGACTGCGTGGCACAGCCTAGGCTGTGGCAGATCATGGAGGCAATGGGGATTGACCTGAATATCATTAATATTATTCGTGATTTGTATTCAGGTGCCTCAGCCTGTGTCCGCTATGGAAGGGATGGTGAGTGCACCAGGTCTTTTAAAATTGCAAGAGGTGTGAGGCAGGGGTGTGTTCTCGCCCCATTCTTATTTGCATTCTACACCAATGGTGTAGAATCTGCACTGCTGGGATCTACTCCGGATGTTCCCTATATTAACTCAGCACAGGTACCAATACTACTATATGCGGACGATGCAGTGCTTTTAGCTCGTACTAGTAATGCACTGCGCCGTCTAGTGCTGGAATATACGCAGTTTATGAACAACCTAGATATGAAAGTTAATTATTCAAAGTCTTTTATCCTAGTAGCAGGCACAAAACAGCGAAAACACCCGCAAATTATTACTGAAGGGGGAAAATTGGGAGTTGTCGATTCTTTTAATTATTTAGGGATTATGTTTGACTCTCAAACTAATTGGCAAAAAATGATTGTCAACAGAGGGACTCAGATGGAAAAGAATATTGGGGCCCTAACTAAATTCATAAAAAAAACTGGATTAAAACCAATAGACTTAATAAAAACAGTGTACCAAGCTAAGACTGTATCTGCTGCCACTTATGGAGCAGCTGTTTGGGGAACGAGAGATTGTACGAAACTGCAGATTATTGAAGATAACTTTTTAAAAAGGGTCCTTTCATTTCCGAAGTCATGTGCCAACTATAAGTGCCACATGGAACTGAGAGCCGCTTATATTACTGATAAAATCTTAATGGCGCCGATTCTAATGTGGCACTCAGTATGGCGAAAGGAGACCCTTGCTTTAACAAGAGACATTATAAAGGATGGTTTGAAATTAGATGGGGTTGGTAACGTTACTTGGTTAACTTATGTTGAATCCACATTGAAAGCAGTTGGGCTACATCACCTTTTTTTAGATCCTACAACTTGTTGTTCTATCTCTAAAATTGATTTAAAAGCTCATTTGCTATCTAAACTACAGTTAAGAAGGGAGACTAAAAATATCAATTTGTCGACAGTTAAAACATACCTGGCTTCCCCTAGTATAATGCAAATGGATATAAACACAACATATTTATCTTTCGTCACTAATTTACAACACAGGTATATCTTGGTGAGATTTCGTTTAAATTATATTCCTCTTATGTTGGGCTTTCCCTGTAACGTTTATGTTGGCTCTGACCTCCCATTTTGTTCCTGTCATGAGCAATCTGTTCAGAATGATATACACTTTTTGTTCTTTTGTAAATTTTATTGCGATGTAAGGAAACAGTTTATTATCCCCATTATGCGTAAAATGAACTTCAAACAGTGTCGTGTAGCCCTCTATTATCTGCAGTTATTACCTGACCCTTTTATCTGCTTCTCTTTGGCGTCCTTTTTGTTATCTGCACTAAAAAGAGATGAACAATATGCTAAAATTTATATCCCCTAAAAGAGAATAATTTACTGTATTGTGTAAATAATTATGAATTGCACTTTTAATGTAATGATTTTTTACAACCAATTATATTTTATCTTTACTGTAATGATGTGGAATGTTTTTTAATTGTAGTATACTTTTTATGCCTACATTGTATTGGCGAAATGAAGTTATTCTGACTGACTGACTTTCGTGACCGCTTCTTGGGAGGAGCCTCCTCCTCGGGGGTGTCAGTCCCCGTAGTATCCGTATCCGTGTCAGTGTCGTGGCGCTTAACCTTATCTCCCCTGCTGGGTGGAGTAGCAGGTGTAGGTAGTGTTGATAACGCGCCCTTATGGGGCCACGATTTCGCCTTAGGTGCGGTCAATGCTTCGCCTTTTTGAGGGTCAACTGGAGCCGTATAACCGTGTCGCTTAGCAAACCTCTCCAACTGTCTAGTGATGGGTTTCAACGCAGCAGCCAGAGCCTGCTGCACAGTGTCGGGCACTGCCTTTTCTATGGCCCGGTTGACGGACTCTTGGACAGAAGCGTCCAGAGCCTCAACAATATTGTCCTCCAAAGAAGTTGTTTGCACTTCCTCTTGGTATACATCATCCTCTTCATACCTGACCCAGTCATCCATTATTATGAGATATGCAAATAGCTTTAAGAATGAGGACCAACACAGATGAGTAGAGGGGGGAACCAACCCACAGCACACCGAAAGAATCAGGTACCTAGCTCCTCAGCAAAGCTGTATATGCACAGTTGCAGCCCACAGGGCGTAGGGAGAGCCAAACAACCAATATATGGAGCGTGTGCTCACTCCAGGGGCCAGACGTTTATTGCAGCCAAGTCAGGCGTAAAAGATATCTGATCCGGTTAAATTCCTTGCTCAATTGAGCTACGGAGCACTCGGGGGGCGCGTGCGACATGCGTAGCCCAAAAACTACCAAAAAGTAGCCCAATTGGGCTACGCACGTCGGAGCGATGCAATCTCTCCACTAGACCGCACCGGCAGACCAGGGAAGCCGTCCGCGGGAAGCGCGAGGAGCGCGCAATAAATCCAGAGAACGCTGCCTGTGACAGCGCGGTACCCGCCCCCAGGGGGAGCCTAATAATGCGTTATCCGCTCGGCGGAATGCAATTGACAGTTCTGAGCTCCCGGCAGGAGTCCGTTAATAATAACGCTGAAGCGCGGTCAATCAGAGCGTGTAAAGCACGTGGCATACAAGCAAGGCTGAAACATTAAGCCCATTAAACAGTAAGCGCAATAAGCACATGCATCCAACAATGTATAATAATGAGAGCCACTTAACTTCTGCGTGAGTAGCAAAGAAAGAGGCTCAGTTACAAGACATGGTGGCTCTTATAGGGTCATACAGGATGTGATGTACAAGCTAAGCATCATGGGAAATGTAGTTTATTTGCATACAAAAACGTTTTCATTGGCTGCTGTGAGTAGCAAATAAATAGAAAGAGAAACATAATCAGAAGCCTCCGGTCCTGTAATAGAATGCCATGCTTCTGAAGAGAATGTTGACGAGCAAAAACATTTCTAGCTGTGGGGTCAAAGAATTTTCAATTCTCTAAAGGACACAGAGGCAAATAATATGCTTCTCTATTCTTTATTGCTGATCCAGCATTAAAGCTGCTTAATTCTAACGGCATAAAACCGATTTTGGCAATAAAACTCTAATGTGCACTTTGCCCATGTCTTGAAAAATAACGTTGAAACAGAGAAAGGTGAAGTACCAGCACTGTAAAAGTGTGCTTGAATTTGTAGAAATAGAATAATTATGAAAATGAAGAATCTAACATGCTTATTAATCGATTACCTTGTTATTTTAACAAAACTGTAATGAAAGATTATTGATGAAACTGCAAGATATGATGAAAATTAACAAAGATTATTAAAATGAAGCAGTATATCTATGTATAAATGAGTCTTACACACACTTTTGCAAATATTAATTATGAAAATAAGCATCTTCAGCGTCTTCATTGTAATGCACCATAGCAAACAAAAACTTGGTGCAATTGGCTTATACTTTAAGATATATGAATAAAACTTTCACCAGAAAATCTTTGCATTCCTAGAGTCTTATATTTCCTAAAACGACAATTTTAAATTGACTTTTAAGAATAGTTTGCATGTATGTACTTTCAAAATTTTAGTAGTAGGTCAGTTGAACATTTTAAAGCAAATAACAGTTGATAAAGGTTAAATTCTTTCATTATATGACATGCTTTATTGAATTTCGTTATGCTTGAACTTTATTATGAGCTCATTTATCAAATGATAAATGTTGACTTAAGTTGCATTAAATTGTCTTTTTTCTTAGGCCTGGACTGTCTCATAGCTTGGTGAGAAGGACTCTTGCTACCTTCTCACCAAAAGTAACTTTATCTGTACTATTCACATGACATTTCGAAAGAAACAAAGACTTTTCTTGACACTTCTTTGTGAGTGAAATCATTATAACTCAGACTCTTAAACCAGTACATGAAGAGCAACAGAGTAAATAGGCTCTTTGTCAACTAACCTGTGTGGACGGAATGGACAGTCATTTCTCATGACGGACTTGGGAAACAATCTGAATCTTACCATTTTGTACAGTTTGATCGGAAGGTGGTCACATGTCGATCAGATCATCAAGAGTGACAATTTATGTCACAATTGGACAATTTATAGCATAAAAGGTGACTTTCCATGGGGGAGAAGCACCTTCTTCTTGTTGCTCTTCAGTGGTTCTTCTGTTGGCGTTTTTGTGGTTCTTCTTTTCCATTTCCCTTGGAAAGAGAGTCCTTTTGCGGAGCCTCTTTGTCTTTTCCCTTCTACTGGCATTAATTCCTGATGAACCTCCCTGCTGGACGACTTGGAGCTGTCTGGTAAGACCAGAAGTTTCCTGATTATAGTTCCATTCCCCTTGCCCATGGACTACCCTTTAGCAGACTTTAGCCAGACCTTTTTGCCCATGCTAGGAGAACTTTTCTGAACTGTCCTCCTACCCTTGTGGTGGTAGGACACCCTAGCTTAGCTATCCTTTATAGATTCTTTATTCCAGCAATAGATTTATTTTGACAAATGTGTAGTTTTATACTACGTGCTGTAACACTCACGACTGAACTACTTAAAATGTTACTTATATACATTGATTTTGGATCTTTAATACAATAACCAAATAATCTAAATTTGTCTGAGGCTTTTGTTATTTGTGTCTTAAATGTTCTTTCCACAGAAACTGTGCTTACTAAAATTTGATTTCAAATGCATGATAGAGAGAGTCATAGATTGTTTTCAGAACACCAGGTTTTACTGCTTTTGTTCTGTGTAGCTATAGCAGAGCTACTGGTTAGTATGATTCTTGTCCAATTGAACTTCTTCCTGTTGCCATCCTTTACATTTATAGTTTGGTTTGAGGGTGGTGTATTTAAATTTGATCACTAACCTGTGAGTTGGCTACAAATTATTGGTCCTCGTTGGGTGGCCAATGGGTCGACAACCCTGATTTCTCACCCCTCACTGCGATGAGCATGTTCCATCGGAGGACCATTGTCTCTGTGGGTGAAGTTTGGAATTTGATTGAAGTGACTAAGTTTGTAAGATTTGGGCCCAGAACATATTCCGCTGTGTTAGACTTGGCATCTTTTGGTGTGATTTCCTCTGTCTTTTTGCTAATGACCTCCTATTTTTGACTGTGTGCAGCATTTAGTTTTTGCTGGTTTTAGGACTCGGGGCACTTTAGCACTACTGACCAGTGCTAAAGTGCAAGTGCTCCCAATGTAAAATGTAATGGTAATTGGGTTCTCCATGATTAGCATATTTGATTTACTATTAAGTCCCTAGTACAGTGCACTTTGTGCTCAAGACCTGTAAATCAAAATCTACTAGTGGGCCTGCAGCACTCATTGTGCCACCCACGCGTGTAGCCTTCCAAACATGTCTCAGACCTGCCACTGCAGTGTCTGTGTATGTAGTTTTGAACTGCCATTTCGACCTGGCAAGTGCCCAAACCTTCCCTTTTGGTACATGTAAGGCACCTCTGAGGTAGGTCCAAGGTATCGCCCTGGGCAGGGTGCAGTGTATTTAAAAGAAAGGACCTGTACTGCTGTGTTTTACATGTCCTGGTAGTGAAATACTGCTAATTATGTTTTTCACTACAGCAAGGCCTATCTCTCTCGTAGGTCAGCATTGGAGCAGCCTTGTAACATCTTACAAGTGTATCTTCCAATTGGGAGCTGATCGAAAATTGAAGTTTGGGGTCTCTGGACTCACAATTTAAAAATACATCTTTTAGTAAAATTGTTTTTTAAATTGTAGGTCTGAAAATGCAATTTTTAGTAAGTTGGCATTTTCTTACTTTAACCATTTTGTGCCTCTGTCTGTCTGCTGAATATACGTCTGGGTTGGGATGACAGTTGGGCTTGATGGAGCAGAAATGTCTTTTTATTTGTAAGGGTGCATTATAACCACTTAAAGAACGCACCACATATAATCTTACCAATTATCTTAACATGAAGTGTTAGAATTGTGAAAGTATTAACGCAATTATGTGACGTGCTTTGGTTTATGGTTAAGTGTCATGGAGAATTAATGTAGGAAATAAATGTAACTGGCAGAAAACTTTAACATGTTAAACTTGTGCTGTGAAGTTGACAACATAATACACGCAAATTAAATGTGTTTGGCAAATGATATTCCCTATTAGTAGGTAAATGTATTAATTGAAATGTTATAATGATTATGCGAATTGTGTTTCTGGAAATGGCACATTCTAATGTTAGCTAAAGTCGTAGGCCTGAAATGCAAGTCCATGAAAACTCGCGCTTTAGAATTCACAGTTGAATTTCATGTGCACTACAGAATCTGTTCTTTCTCCCGTTTCCATTGCAGGTGGAGAAGCATTCCTTAGGAAAAGTAATGTCTTTGTTTTAGTAGCTAGGCGAGGACAGAAGAAGTTACAATTACATGGGCTTAGAGGTGATAAAGACAGAGACAGTTTCACACGGGAGAAGGCTAAGAAGGTACATGGACAACACCATGGAAAAGTACATCTGGAACTGCACCCAGAGTGGATGGCGTGATGCATGGTGCATCATGGGAAGGTTACCGGTAGATAATTGATTGTTGAAATTAGGAAAACTGCTCACTTCTTTCTTGCCTTCAGAGAGAGAGCATCCCAGACAAGCTCTGTCTAATGATAGTGTCTTTATGCTCCTTGACCCATTGATGGTAGAGAGACTTCTTAGAAAGACTCCACACACTGACACCTTTTTTCACTCTTCATGGAAAATGCTTATGTAGGGATGCAAAAAGAACAATTGATGGACAGAATGCAGAACAATGTCATACATTCACCCCAGTACAGAGATCTGGGCCTAAATCCATAGTTTTTTTGCTCACCATGCCATTCCAGTTTGTAGGGATGTCACCTTAGAGCTAGAGTCGGGATAGATTTAATGCTTTTACTTATCGGCCCTCCAAGCAGGGGGAACCTGAACTCATGCTTCTGATTTTCTGTATCCTACTTCTTGAAGTAATAGTTCTGTTCATGCTGCACCATCTAAATTGGATGCGTAGATTTGGCTTCATGCTAATTCCGTTGTATTTCTACACCCTCGTGTTGAGGTGTCTTTATGCCCAGTTATTTTTGGCTTTGTAATTGTTAGAACTACTGGGGGTCTCCAGTTGGCTAAGGTATGTACCTTAGTCCAAATAGGGACCCTTGCTTCTAAGTCAGGGAAAGGAAGGACACCTTCTCAGATAGCCCCTGCTCACCCCCTCGGTAGCTTGGCACGAGCAGCCAGGCTTATCTCCAAGGCAAATTTGTAAAGTATTTGCAACCACGCTCTCAGTGACACAGTGATAACACCACAAATGGACTCCACACGAGTTTCATAAAAAACAATTATATGTTTATAAAAAAAAGATATACGATGAGACCACACGATAAAAATCCAACATATGCGTATTTATAATATTTCAACTTGACGGTTATTAGGCCAGCACGCACTGGTAGGTTCTTGCAGTATTAATGAGCAATTCTCGATGATCCAATGCAGTCCTAATGCAACGCTATGCAGTTCGTAATGCAAGAATCAGGCACTTTGAAATGTAAAAATAATGCAATTCATAATGCAACAATCAGGCAGTTCGTAATGCAAAAATAATGCAAGTCGTAATGCAACAATCAGGCAGTTCGTAATGCAAAAATAATGCAAGTCGTAATGCAACAATCAGGCAGTTCGGAATGCAAAAATAATGCAATTCGTAATGCAACAATCAGGCAGTTCGGAATGCAAAAATAATGCAATTCGTAATGCAACAATGAGGCAGTTCGTAATGCAAAAATAATGTACTTCGGCACTGATCGCGGTGCTCTGGACGGTCTCTATGCCACTCTGACTGACTCGCGGTCAGCTACTGCCAAAATATGCTCCCAACACTGTTATGATGGAAAACAAAGTGCAGCTCCACACTCCGGCCCCGGTACTGCCACTCCTCGGCAAGTACGGGCCGCGATACGGACTTGAGCGGGGGCTCGCGCTGCAAAGATGGGAAAGGCCGAGAGTGTTTCTCTCGTAGCCCGCACCCCGCCCCAGGCGGCGACACACGCACGCTCGCTGAGCGTTACCTGGGGGGTGCGATCTCACTCTCCTCTCCTCGTGGCTTGGGCCTCCGGTGCGACTTCGTTGATCTTGGGCAGTGGAACTCGGACCCCCGACGGTGATGGTTCGAGGTCTCTCCTTGGCAAAGGCAGGCTCGGGCCGGCGACGGTAAATTGTTACAGCTCCTCTGGGGAGGCCGGTCCTTGCCGATGGCAATGACGATCGCAGCAGTTCTGGCCACGCTGTCGATCGAAGCAGAGAACAAGACTGCTCCGGGACACACAGTCACGGGGCAATTTCTCACGAAGGTCTCAGGCTGCAACAGGGCACACGCACACAGCGTCGCTGAGACTCACTTGAGCTCCGGGTGCACACGATCACAGGGCAATCCTCCCAAAGGTCTCATGCTGCGCGAAGCACACGCACACAGCGTCGCTGAGACTCACTTGGACTCCGGGTGCACACGATCACAGGGCAATCCTCACGAAGGTCTCAGGCTGCACGAAGCACACACACACTGCGTCGCTGAGACTCACTTGGACTCCGGGTGCACACGATCACCGGGCAATCCTCACGAAGGTCTCAGGCTGCACGAAGCACACGCACACAGCGTCGCTGAGACTCACTTGGACTCCGGGTGCACATGATCACAGGGCAGTTCTTACGAAGGTCTCAGGCTGCAAAAAGCACACGCACACAGCGTCGCTGAGACACACTTGGAAACTTTTATGTTCCTGAGTTTCTACAACAGGGAGCCAGCTCTCCTCGGGCCCTTGGAGTCGCTACTTCAGGACACAGCACACAGCAAAGTCCTCACAAGCAGGGGGACACAGCACACAGCAAAGTCCCTTGTCCTCTCCTTAGTCAAACCAGCAAACTGCAGGCCAGCCCCAGAACACACAGCAAGGGCAGTCCTTCTCTTCAGTCTCTTCAGCTGTTCTTCTTTGGCAGAGGTTCCTCTTGATCACCAAGTAGGTTCAATCCTTTTTCAGTATGGATTTAAGTCTAAAGTCCAGGGGTTTCAGCTCTCATAGTTATACCCCTAAATGTATTTGAAGTCTTTGTGTTCAGGGGGCGCTGACCCCTGTCCAAACCAGTTCTGGGTGTCTCCCTGCCAGTGACACCTTCTACCTTTGATAGTGGGGGTCTGGATCTTCAATCACTCAGCAGGAGATGGAACCTTTGTTTTATGGCAGCAGCCCAGGCCTCTTCACCTCCAGGGGCTACTCCTCCCCCCTACACTCCAGATGCAGGTCAGCCATGGCTGTCTCACCTACTCCTCCCCTGGGTCAAGACATTTCCCAGATCCTATCACATTCAAATCCAGACAGTCAATCCACAACCAGGCAGAGACACACAGAATTGTTAGAACAAAAAAAACAGCCACTTCTAAAAGCGTGGTTATTAAACACACAATTCAAAAACCACCTTCACAAAAAGATGTGTTATTAAATTGTGAGCTCAGGCACACTAAACTTCACCTCTCCATCTTAAACCTATGGGAAGGTAGGCTGGAAACATATTACACAGCCTTCCCCATTCTGTCCTATGGGCAAGATGGCCTGGCAACAGTGAAAAACGAAATGGAGGGTATTTCACTGTTAGGACATGGTACACACCTCAGTACATGTCCTACCTTTCACAGACACTGCACCCTGCCCAGGGGGGTACCTTGGGCCTACTATAGTGGTGTCTGATGTGCATGGAAAGGGAAGGGTAAGGCCTGGCAAGTGGGTGCACTTGTCAGGACAACATGGCAGTTTAGCAAACTGC
Organism: Calotriton arnoldi; assembly: GCA_963921515.1. NCBI lineage: Eukaryota > Metazoa > Chordata > Amphibia > Caudata > Salamandridae > Calotriton > Calotriton arnoldi. Next base: position 2,955,248 of record CAWUFW010000047.1, on the reverse strand, counting down.
GCGCAGGCACTGCAGTGGCAGGCCTGAGTTCTCTCTTTGGGGGCTACTTATGTGGGTGGCACAATTAGTGCTGCAGGGCCACGAGTAGCATTTGTATTACTAGCCCTGGCACACAAAGTGCACTTTACTAAGACAAACATGCCAATTATGGACAACCAATTACCATTACACTTTACACAGGGGGCACTTGCACTTTGACACTGATCAGCAGTGGCAAAGTGCCCAAAGCATCTAAGTTGGCAACACCATGTCAGAAAAGAGATCTAGGTGGAATGCAAAAGGTTTAGGGAACTTTAGCCAAAAAGGGCCAAGTCCAACACAACCCCCTCGCAGCCTAAAGCCAGGGTAGACCAATCAACTACCTTGATGGGCTTCCCTGCTTTGGGCGATTGAACACGGACGCGGGCTCGCTACCGCAGGGACACCCTCCTGTTCTATGCCTTCCTGACCCCAGGGGGTTCTCTTGGTCACAACTCTCTGGGCCAACTATGCTGCTCCACGGGTACTTCCTGGCAGTCGGGGACCCTCTAGGGGTGCTGGTCCCTTGCCAACTCCCACCTAGAGCGGTACCCCTGGAAGACCCAACGGCCAGGATGCTGTCTCCAGTTATCCACCCCTCCAGGTTAGAGGTGTGGTTACCCCGGTCACTTTTAGGGGACCTAGCCCTACTGGCTGGGCACTGTCCCATGGGTTTTCCCACGGGGGAGCACCTCCCCCCCTTAACCTTCCATTTAGACTTTTGTGTCTGCCACTTAGGAATGGCACCCACAAACTTCAGGACCGCTGGAGTTCTGGTTACAGACGGCCCACGACCTCCTGACGCTAGGTGTTCCTCCTCGCACTGCTGGCAGGTAAGTTCTAGACCTCCACCCTGGTGCTCCTCTAAAGATCCCTCCAGTCTCTGGGGTGGGGTTGGGGACCCCCGGGGATGCTGCTTACACTCTCTCCCTCTCCTTTGAGACAGGGTGCTAGCCTGCACGCCCCCCCCCTTCTCTGGGCCCTGATTGCGCCACTCTGTCCTTCTTCCCTCCCACGGGAGTGGAAGATCCCTGAGTTGCTGCTGGGGTTCCCCTTTGGTGTTTCTTCAGACCCCCCGACCCATGACCAGGGGCCTGTCTCGGGGGCAAGCTCCAGGGAATCAAAGAGCTCACAGTCTAACAGGTGTTGGCGCAACCTTGGAAAATAATTACTGAGCCTAGGCTCCCTGGGGCCCAAATTGAGCAACCCCTTCAAATCATTCGCTATGCTAACCATCACCCAATCATCCAGTGCACGCATGTAGGCATCCCCCCCTTCACCTTGTGGGTAATCTTGCACTAAGCCTGTGGGAATATATGCCTTACCCGCTGGCACTGGTTGTGTGCTGCCACCATTCGAACTAAACTCCACCTGTTTTTTTTTAAAACAGATTTTATTCGTCAAATAGCACATATGAAGCAGAGCTCTGTAACCCAGAAACTTCTGCATAATAAACGTATATCATTATGACTGACTTTTACACAATTAAATGAAGGAAAAGTGGAGAGCGATACAGATAAAAGGAAACCATGAAGAAACCCCAATCCAACAACCCCCCCGTCGCACTAAAAACCTCCCAAAAGCAGCACAGCACTAGAGAACGCACCATCGACAATGATTGCAGCATACGAATACACAGGAAACCACGGTTTGCACCAACAGAGTCAAAATTAAGCTGGGTCGAAGGGCCCTGCCGAAGCGACTGGCTCCAGCTGCAAGCCTCGATAGTCCGCCCATCGCTTCCAAATTTTAAAATGTTTGTGTGGGCACCCTCTCGCAGTGAAAATGGGAATCTCCAAGCCCATGCAAAAGTCCAGGCCATTCTTCCATGCGGACACCGAGGGTGCCAACGGTGCCCTCCATGCCCTAGCAATGTCTCTTTTAGCCAGAGTGAACCCAAGCAACATAAGATGGTGTTTGTATATGTTACCCTCTATCCCCTCTATAACATGTAGGAGTTCCAGCTTCGGTGAGCGGGGAAGGTCCCAGCCCAACACCCCAGAGAGGCAGGCCATAACTCCCCTCCAAAATCGTGCCAAGGAAGAGCAGTGCCAAACCGTATGTATCAGGGTGCCCTCCTCCCGCTCGCACCTGAGACACACAGGGGAGGCCACCAATCCCGCCCTCCATAATCTAATCCATGTGAAATAGACCAGATGAAGATACTTAAACTGGACAAGGCGCAGACGTACTGCTATGGCCACCCACCGCGGGGAGGCCAGGGCCTCCGTCCAGTCCTCCTCATCGAGTGGGCCAACGTCTCCCTCCCAGGCCACTCTAAACCTCTGCAGCGTGGAAGAGCAGTGAGTAACCAGGGATTGGTATATTTTAGAGATCTTATGATCTTGAAGATCTCCCATAAACACCTTCGCCTCTATTGGGCTAAACTCAGCCAGTGACTCCAGACCCTCCAGACTAGGGGAGAGGGCGTGCCGGAACTGCAGATATTTGTAGAATTGTGTTCTTGGCATGTGAAATTCTTTCTGGATATCTTGAAAGGACTTCAGGACCGGCCCCCGCATCACGTCGCCTAGGGTAGAGATACCAATGCTATCCCAGCCACGAAACCCGGGCAGAGTAGCTAATTGTGGCAGGCGCCCGTTGTTCCATGGGGGGGTCTCCCGCGTCAGTTTATTCCACCACCCCATCCTCCGTAAAGCCTGCCTCCATATTTGGAAAACGACCTTCGTAGCTGACGGCAATGAATTGCGCAGCGGTGCAGAGTACAGTATTGTGTGTACGGAGAGATCCCCCATACACCGCCGTTCTACGGCATAAGCAGGGTCCTCCCTATCCCCGTACCACCATTCATTCAAAACGAGCAGGTGTGAGGCCATGTAGTACGATAAAATGTCGGAGGTCGCCAGCCCCCCACAATACGTAGAGTGGAAGTAAGGCAACTCGCACCGCTCCAACGGCCCATAAAAACTGTCCCAGGGCAGCATTAACCTGCCGGAACCATCTGGGGGGAATCAGGTAGGGGTGATTCTGCAGTTGGTATAGTAAACGGGGGAGCGAGACCATCTTGAATATGGCCGATCTACCATAGATGGACAATGGCATATGCGACCAAGACTTGAGATCCTCCCGCACACGTTCCCAAACTGGAACCAAATTCTTTTCGCAGGACACGGAGGGGAGTCCGATAGAAATACTCCCAAATACTTCATCCCCCCTGTAACCACTCGAACCGATGAGGCCCAGGAACCCAGACCCGCTGCATCCCCAAGAACCCACAAAGTGGACTTGTGGGGGTTCATATATAAGCCAGACGACTCCCCGAAGATCTGCATGATGTGAAGCAGCCTTGGCCCCGTCTCATTCACATTGGTAAGAAAAAATAACACGTCGGCAGCGTATAATGCAATACGATCTGATAATCCATGCGCCCATTCAAAGCCAGTCACCTGCGCATCAATTCGCACCCAGGCGGCCAGGGGTTCCATCGCCAATGCGAATAAGTATGGAGACAGAGGGCAGCCCTGCCTGGTGCCGCGTCTGATGGAAAACATGGAGGAGGTAGAGCCGGCTACGCGCACTGACGCGGTGAGGTCAGTGTATAGCAAGGACAGGTAGGACAAGAAACGTGGTCCGATATTCAGCCTATGTAAAAGCGCAAATAAATACACCCAACTGAGGGAATCAAATGCCCTGTCCATATCAGCCAGTAACAACGCTGCCCGTTCACCCAGGCCCGAATGGTCGCAACAGCAACATGTGCCCGGCGAATATTATGTCGGGTGGCCCGCTGGGGCATAAAACCAGCTTGGTCGGGGTGCACCAGGGCAGTGATGTGAGACCGCAGGCGATTGGCTAGAGCCTTGGCCAAGATTTTAGCCTCCACGTTCAGAAGAGAAATAGGGCTATATGATGCGTGTTGGTCTGGAGGTCGGCCCGGCTTATGGAACACCACCACCTCTGCATGTCTCCAATCGCAAGGAAGACCACCCCGCTCCCGAGCCTCTTCTACCACCCTGAGATAATGGGGCCCCAGTTGCGAAAAGTATTTTTTTTTAAATTCACATGGAAAACCGTTCGGCCCCGGGGCCTTCCCAGAGTTGAGGTCCCCCAGGGCGGCACCCAACTCCTCCTCCGTGAGTGGAAGATCCAGCTCCGTGGACGCCTCATCAGACAAAGCCTTAGGCGGGAGGTCGTCAAGAAAACGGCCTATCACCTCCTCATGGAGACACTCTCTGGGGGCATATAACTCTGCATAGTACGTAGCGAAACTTTCGGCAATTTCAGAGGGATCCGTAAGGGACTCCCCATCCGGGCCAGCTATACTAGGGAGGGCGTGGGAGTGGAATATCCCTTGACACAACCGGTGGAGCATCTTACTGGACTTATCTCCCCACTGGTATACCCTACTGCGTGTCGCCAGCCAAGCTAGGCGGGCCTCATCCATTATAAGGGCGGCATAGTTCTGTTGTGCCAACAGCAACCGTTGACGGACCTGACTCCCCCATCACCTCTACTGCGGTGTTCCAGGTCCGTAATTTTAGCCTCTGATTGTAAAAGGGACTCCTTGCGCGCTCTGCGAGCTGCCGCACAAAAGGAGATGTCAATACCCTGTATAGTGGGCTTCAATGCCTCCCACAGGGGTTCGGCCCCCGAAACCGATCCCACATTGAGGGTCAGATATTGGGCAATAGCACTCTCAATATGCTCCCTATAGTCTTCCTTCTGTAGGTTCCAAGCCGAGAGGCGCCAACGGAAAGGCTGCCTCGCCCGGCCCACCTGTAAGGTAAGAGTCACCGGCGAATGATCCAAGAGACCCCGCGGAAGGATATCCGCCTCGACCACCCTGCCCGCCGCCACCCGGGGAACAAAAAGATAGTCTAGCCGGGAATAGGAATCGTGAACCGTCGAGAGATACTTGTATCCCTGAGCGTTCCCATGCAGTCGGCGCCAAGGGTCCACCCAGTCAAGCCCCGACGCCAGAGAGTGCAGTTTCGTGGGCTGACGGACATCCATATAACCCCCGGGCCTCCAACGATACCTGGTCACCTCCATCACATCATTCCAGTCCCCCCCAACTACGGACATGCCATCCGGTATCTCAGCCCTTAAGGTCATAAGTCGCTCTACCAGGCCCCAGGAGAGTGGAGGGGGGGCATAGACGCAACCCAGCACCATAGGCTCCTCACAAACCATGCCCTGAAGGAACAAATACCGCCCCTGAGTGTCAGCCCACGTCTTGACATGTGTATATGGAACCCGGCGGTGAATCAGGATTGCCACCCCCGTGACTCCCTCACAAACCCCGAATGGAAGACCTGGACATAAGCATAGCGCTGAAGGCATAATGCCTTTGATCCCATAAGTTGTGTTTCCTGTAGCATGAGTATGTCGGCATAAGCCCTTTTGGCCTGTTGGAGTATGGCCCCTCGTTTGATTTTGTCCTGTGCCCCCCTGACATTCCAACTTACAATCCGAAGGGCACCCTCGGACTATCTGACGGGGCTGCCATGAAAGACCCTGGTGGCTAGTGCAGGTGCAGAGAAAGGTGTTTGGTGTGCGCATGGATGCCGAATGCTAACGAAGCATAGTGCGATCAGGGAACAAAAACAACTACCCAACAACCCCCCACCCTATACCTCAACAACGATGAAGTACCTGTCGCGGCGGGTGTGGCCTGCAGACCCCAACAGGAGGTCCCGGCGCACCCCGACCAATGGATCCCCAACTTACAGCCCATTGTCAGCAGGCACTCTCCCTGTCAGGGAAGGTCCAACAGAGAAACCGGCCGTCACTCTGGCTTCTCCGATCAAAACTGGTGTCTAAATTACACGGGACTGCGGTCGCCTCCTCCCATTAGGAGACCGATGTGTGCTGCCGAGAGGCCGACCCGGCCCGGGAGGACGCACCGCAGGACTGAGACCAACGTCTGGATCTGGAGCGTTTATTCCCTTTAAGCTGCGGCTTAGGCAGCCTCCGAGCTGCCTCGCTGGACGAAGAGTCGGATTCCCGCCTGGGAGGCGTGTGAGGACGCAGTCTCACCGTTTCATCTGTCCACTGAAAAACTTCCTCCGGCGAGTCGAAAAAGTGAGTGCGGGACTGATAAACCACTCGCAGCCGGGCCGGATACAGCAGGGCGTATGGAAGCTTAAGATCTCGAAGACGAGCTTTGGCTGCCAGAAACGATTGTCTCCGTTGCTGGACCAGCTTCGTATAGTCGGGAAAGATCAGGATGCGGGCATTATCGAACAGCAGAGGTTCCTTGGCCCTGGCCTGTTTAAGGATAACGTAGCGGTCATGATAGTTCAGCAACTTTGCGATGACCAGCCTCGGGTGGGCCCCAGGCAGAGGCTTCTGCATAAGGGCTCTATGGGCACGTTCCACCACAAAACAGCGAGACAAGGACTCCGGGGGAGCCAGCTCTCCAGCCACTGAGTAAGGAACCGCTCCATGTCTCCCCCCTCGCAGCCCTCCGGGAAGCCTACAAAGCGGAGGTTGTTACGCCTGGCCCTTCCCTCGGCATCTTCCACTCGTGCCGCCAGACCACGTTGGGTGGTCTCCAGTGAGGCCACCCGCTTCTGCAGGGTGGTGACCTCGTCTTCCACTCCAGAGATTCGTGACTCGGCCTCCGTGATGTGTGTCACCGCATTGCGCAAATCCTGCCGAAGGAGCATGACATCAGAGCCGACCGCTCCAATTTTAGCGTCCAGAGCGTCTCTGGACTGCGTAATAGCAGCCATGAGCGCGGCGTTGTCTAGCATGTCTCCCTGCGCCCCCCCGGGCGCCACTGCAGGGGCCCCAGGGCCCGTAAATTTGTCGAGCGTGCTCTGTTTGGCCGAGCCCCCACCCGCTTTGTCTCTCATCATGTCTGCCGCCGAGCCCTCCGACTCCCAGGACACCTTTGAGCCTGGTCACCGAGCTGGTCTGGCAGAAGACTTCAGGCCCCCTAGTGCAAGATGGTGGGGAAGCACGCTCCCGTGGGTTAGCCGATCCGTCGCAACCCCCTAGTCCAGAGAGTATATGCCTTGGGGGAGGGCCGCAGAGTTGCAATTACGCGACCCACGCGACCTGACCTGGACGCCGAATACGGGACCGCCAACAAGGGGGGGGAGGGGTGCGAGGAGCCCAGCACCGGTCAGTCAGTACCCCCGGGCAACCGCCCACCACTGGGGTGACACTATGTCCCACTGGAGCCCCTCACGCTGACTCCCAGGGTGGCTACGCCCCTGCGGGTGCCCGTGCCTGATAGAACTTTCTGTTGGGAATCAGGGGGGAGGGGGCCCCCGGACTCTCCACTTGGCCCACACGAGGGCCTGCTGCCAGCTCCCAGCGTTCACCGTAGCGGCCGAGATCCGCCAAGGCCCCCGACAGCCTCGTAGCCCATGAGTCTCTCAGCTTACTCGCGCGACCCGAAATGGCCGCCGAGCGAGTACACAGCGCCACAGAAGGGGGAAGGAGCAGAGGGCGGCCCACCTGGTGTCTGTGAACAGAGGAGGCCCCGGAGACAACGCCGGCCCAGTGTCAAAGAAATGACCGCAGGTCCCGGGACACGGCCTCGCCCTCACTCGACTCCACCCGCGCCCCGAAATGGCCGCCAACAACCAGGCAGCTTCCCAGGGAGGGGGAGCAGGGAAGAAGACGGCTTCACTCCAAACGCCAGCGGCTTTATCTGGGCAGTCACCGCCCGTGACCCTCTCAGCACGAGCGGTCACTGCTGGCTCTCTGCACTCCACCGGGGGCCCCAGGCGCGGCACACCCCGTCCGCCAGCCGTCGCGCTATGCCGCCAGGCCACGTCGCAACCCAGCCGCCTGCAGGCCGCAGTCCGGGCCACCCATGCCACGGCAGAATCGGGGCTTGAAGCGCAGCCCCCACGCGCGCCCCACCAGGGACGCGATCCAGGTATGGAAGTGAAATCGGAGAAGCAGGATAATTGTAGAATATTCGCCTAGGCTGGACGGAGCTCGCCTAACACACGTCCGCCATCATGGCTTGCTGGCCACGCCCCCTGGACTCCACCTGTTTAGCCTTAATGTCCAGTTCCCTCATGCTTAACTCATGAGCCAAGAGAATCTTTTTCTCCTCCAAGGCGAGAGCGTTCTTGCTCTCCTCTGCTCGCTTTTCACTTTCAATGAGCAGCTTCTTCTCTTCTGCTTGAGCCTTATGTTTTAAAACCTCCAACTCATGCTCTCTGACCCTTTGGTTTTCCTCCAGCTCCTCTGGGGAAAAACTCCTCCCTGAATGGTTACTACCAGCCCCTGAGGCTGGTCCTTCCACCGGCAAATCCTGTGGACCAAATCCATTCCCTGGGTCATCCTCATCCACCTCAGCATCACCTGTCTCCTGAGCCTCTTTGGCTTCCCACCAGGCCCTCAAGGCCGTTTGCAGCTCCTCCTTCTTGGCGCTACTTTTCATGGGACATCCCAAAGCTCTGCAGAATTGCCTCAATTGATCAACTTTGTAGGTAAGCAATGCCTCAATGTCGAATTCCAATTCTGCAGCCTCACTGGCTTCTGGACACCTTTGAGACATGATGTGTGGCTTAAAGGTCGCTCAAAAATAGAACCAAAAATCAAAACACAATATGTGGTTGCGTCGTGGTCTGCGCTAAACTAGTGATGTACACCAATCACTGTGAGTGAATTTGCAAATACACGTTCAAATCCCCAACCGCTGACCACCAATGTTAGAACTGGGGGTCTCTAGTTGGCTGAGGTATGTACCTTAGTCCAAATAGGGACTCTTGCTTCTAAGTCAGGGAAAGGAAGGACACCTTCTCAGATAGCCTCTGCTCACCCCCTCGGTAGCTTGGCACTAGCAGCCAGGCTGATCTCCAAGGCAAATGTGTAAAGTATTTGCAACCACGCTCTCAGTGACACAGTGATAACACCACAAATGGACTCCACACGAGTTTCATAAAAAACAATTATATGTTTATAAAAAAAAGATATACAATGAGACCACACGATAAAAATCCAACATATGCATATTTGTAATATTTCACCTTGCCGGTTATTAGGCCAGCAAGCACTGGTAGGTTCTTGCAGTATTAATGATCAATTCTCGATGATCCAATGCAGTCCTAATGCAATGCTCTGCAGTTCGTAATGCAAGAATCAGACACTTCGTAATGTAAAAATAATGCAATTCGTAATGCAAAAATCAGGCAGTTCGTAATGCAAAAATAATGCAAGTCGTAATGCAACAATCAGGCAGTTCGTAATGCAAAAATAATGCAATTCGTAATGCAACAATTAGGCAGTTCGTAATGCAAAAATAATGCAAGTCGTAATGCAACAATCAGGCAGTTCGTAATGCAAAAATAATGCAATTCGTAATGCAACAATCAGGCAGCTCGTAATGCAAAAATAATGTACTTCGCGGTGCTCTGGACGGTCTCTATGCCACCCTGACTGACTCGCGGTCAGCTACTGCCAAAATATGCCCCCAACACTGTTAAGATGGAAAACAAAGTGCAGCTCCACACTCCGGCCCCGGTACTGCCACTCCTCGGCAAGTATGGGCCGCGATACGGACTTGAGCGGGGGCTCGCGCTGCAAAGATGGGAAAGGCCGAGAGCGTTTCTCTCGTAGACCGCACCCTGCCCCAGGCGGCGACACACGCACGCTCGCTGAGCGTTACCTGGGGGGTGCGATCTCACTCTCCTCTGCTCGCGGCTTGGGCCTCTGGTGCGACTTCGTTGATCTTGGGCAGTGGAGCTCGGACCCCCGACGGTGATGGTTCGAGGTCTCTCCTTGGCAAAGGCAGGCTCGGGCCAGCGGCGGTGAATTCTCACAGCTCCCCTGGGGATGCCGGTCCGGGCCGATGGCAATGACGATCGCAGCAGTTCTGGCCACGCTGTCGATCGAAGCAGAGAACAAGACTGCTCCGGCACACACAGTCATGGGGCAATTTCTCACGAAGGTCTCAGGCTGCAACAGGGCACACACACACAGTGTCGCTGAGACTCACTTGAGCTCCGGGTGCACACGATCACAGGGCAATCCTCCCGAAGGTCTCAGGCTGCGCGAAGCACACAGCGTCGCTGAGACTCACTTGGACTCCGGGTGCACACGATCACTGCGCAATCCTCACGAAGGTCTCAGGCTGCACGAAGCACACGCACACAGCGTCGCTGAGACTCACTTGGACTCCGGGTGCACACGATCACCGGGCAATCCTCACGAAGGTCTCAGGCTGCATGAAGCACACACACACAGCATCGCTGAGACTCACTTGGACTCCGGGTGCACACGATCACAGGGCAGTTCTTACGAAGGTCTCAGGCTGCAAAAAGCACACGCACACAGCGTCGCTGAGACACACTTGGAAACTTTTATGTTCCTGAGTTTCCACAACAGGGAGCCAGCTCTCCTCGGGCCCTTGGAGACAAGCTACTTCAGGACACAGCACACAGCAAAGTTCTCACAAGCAGGGGGACACAGCACACAGCAAAGTCCCTTGTCCTCTCCTTAGTCAAACCAGCAAACTGCAGGCCAGCCCCAGAACACACAGCAAGGGCAGTCCTTCTCTTCAGTCTCTTCAGCTGTTCTTCTTTGGCAGAGGTTCCTCTTGATCACCAAGTAGGTTCAATCCTTTTTCAGTATGGATTTAAGTCTAAAGTCCAGGGGTTTCAGCTCTCATAGTTATACCCCTAAATGTATTTGAAGTCTTTGTGTTCAGGGGCACTGACCCCTGTCCAAACCAGTTCTGGGTGTCTCCCTGCCAGTGACACCTTCTTCCTTTGATAGTGGGGGTCTGGCTCTTCAATCACTCAGCAGGAGACTGAGCCTTTGTTTTATGGCAGCAGCCCAGGCCTCTTCACCTCCAGGGGCACTCCTCCCCCCTACAATCCAGATGCAGGTCAGACATGGCTGTCTCACCTACTCCTCCCCTGGGTCAAGACATTTCCCAGATCCTATCACATTCAAATCCAGACAGTCAATCCACAACCAGGCAGAGACACACAGAATTGTTAGAACAAAAAAAACAGCCACTTCTAAAAGCGTGGTTTCTAAACACACAATTCAAAAACCACCTTCACAAAAAGATGTGTTATTAAATTGTGAGCTCAGGCACACTGAACTTCACCTCTCCATCTTAAACCTATGGGAAGGTAGGCTGGAAACATTACACAGCCTTCCCCATTCTGTCCTATGGGCAAGGTGGCCTTGCAACAGTGAAAAACGAAATGGAGAGTATTTCACTGTTAGGACATGGTACACACCTCACTACATGTCCTACCTTTCACAGACACTGCACCCTGCCCAGGGGGGTACCTTGGGCCTACTATAGGGGTGTCTGATGTGCATGGAAAGGGAAGGGTAAGGCCTGGCAAGTGGGTGCACTTGTCAGGACACCATGGCAGTTTAGCAAACTGCGCGCAAGCACTGCAGTGGCAGGCCTGAGTTCTCTCTTTGGGGGCTACTTATGTGGGTGGCACAATTAGTGCTGCAGGCCCATGAGTAGCATTTGTATTACTAGCCCTGGCACACATAGTGCACTTTACTAGGGACTTTACTAGTAAGACAAACATGCCAATTACGGACAACCAATTACCATAACACTTTATACAGGGAGCACTTGCACTTTGACACTGATCAGCAGTGGCAAAGTGCCCAAAGCATCTAAGCTGGCAACACCATGTCAGAAGAAAGGTCTAGGGGGAAGGCAAAAAGTTTAGGGAACTTTAGCCAAAAAGGGCCAAGTCCAACAGTAATAAACTAACTAACCTTATCTAGTGGTCTGCGAGTTATTATGTATCAAGGAAAGGAACTGTCTAATTGATTGTGTACTAAAGATTTTCTCCCCTTTACACGTCCATATTGCGAAAAAGAACCATCGGTTTGTGTATCTAGAACAGGTATAGAACTCATGGGCCCGGCACTTTTGGTTGGTAGCAGAGTAGAATGATTTGCACATGAAGTAAGGGGAGAATCTAGAAGTAGTCTAGAATAAGAGAAACCTAGAACCCCAAAGCCCGAACTATAGCTCAACGACCGAAAGCAGAAGGAGACGGAACTTGGCGGAGACCGACGGAGTTTGATGGTGCGGCGCATTCAGCAGCAGAAGGAGGAGTGAGTATTAACAGGGTGTGTGTAGTATGCTAGATTGCGGGAATGGTTTGATTGTGTGATGTCTTGCGGGCCTGGTGTGAGAGTCGAGTAAATGTGGTTTCGGGTCGGACATGGCCCAAGGATTGAGATTTGAGTTGCAGGTCCCGAAGTGGCCTAAGATCCCGGGATATATTAAATGGTGTAGAAGACACTGAGATTGCGATTGTCTGACCGAAGAATTGAGGAGTTGTCAGGAGATGTCATCAGCAGTTCCACCTAAGACAGGGAACTTTGTGTGAATGGGACGTATGTGAATCGTCTAGTGGACCTTGTGTACAGGGGTTAACTATACTGTGTTGGGCTCCACACTATAATTTGGCTCCAAAATTGGCACAAAATCACCGAAAAGGAGGGTGAATTGTCATTTCCACGTTTTGGTTCATTCAAGTTAGACTCAGTGTTGACTCAGCTCAGGGGAACAATGTTTGCGATTCAACCATTGCCTAGACCCACACAGTTTGAAGTGTTAGATGCATGGATGCGTGCAGCTCATACCAAGCACAGAGAGAAAGATCAAGGGAGGATGAAGAAAACAGTGAAGGCATACCAGGATGCACAGTGGGGTGCAAAGCTTAAGAGATGGGGAGTGGACACCACTGAGGGAGAGAGGTTGTACCCAGTGCTGCTACCACACGATAAGTGTAGGAGGACAAATGGGAGTGACAGTAGTGATAATAAAGACAGCTTGTTGGATGAGTTGTTAGCTGAGTGCCCACCACCTTACAGTCCACAAACGGGTGAAGGGGGACAAAGCACTGAAGGCACAGAGAATGTGGTGAGCGTATCAGCCCCAGTAGCTCCAGATCCAGGGGTCATAGGAATGATATCGACAGGAGCAGGGGGGACGAGAGTGCCCGCCTCTGGAGGTATGGAACAGAATAGTGTTAACGCTGCTTCACGGTTGCCGGAAGCTCTAACAATACTGGTTACTATTGGCCCTGTCGTTCCCGTTTATGACTCAGGCCCAACAGGAAACCTTGGTCAGAGACAATCCATACATACCGAAAGGACTGGTTTGGGAAGAACAAGGAGCACCAATGGGAATTATCATCCTTTAGTGCCTATGGAATCCAGTGCTCCTTTAGCAACTACTGCCGACCCTTCCGGAGCACGAATTGGCTCCAGTACCATACGGTCTATACCCATGGTAAGCACTAGTTTAGATCTGCGAATGTGGGAAACTCCGGTGAGAGGACCAAGTGGCATGACTCAGGAAGCAAACACAAGTCAGAGAACCCCTGATAATCAGCATGTTCTAGACGCTGCAGACTTAGAGTCATGGTCAAGAGACCATAATACCAGCAAGGGGAGCCAGAATAGTAGGTTGAGCAAAGGTACCCTCAAAGCTGCAATTAAGGTGAAGTCAGTGGATGTGCTGAGGATGAAGGCTGAGTTAGAGGAAATCATCAGTGGGAGTGTGCCTTTAGACAGGGTAGAGACTTATGAGCTAAATGACCTGTTGTTTATGGCTAAGGATGTCACTGGAAGGGCGGGACAAGCACATGAGAAGCTGTCGGAGCAGGCTTTCTTATAGTGACCCAGAGTTGGAGGAAAAGAGAGTGACTGGATTGAGGACACATATTCGGGAACTGGTAATAGGAATAAGGGCTTGGAGTATGCTGGGAGGAGAGATGGTCAAAGAAGAAGAGTGTACGGAAGGTGACAGGAGAAACACCACCTCCAGGAAGGGAAACACAGGGGGTAGAGGCCTATCCGCTACGGGAAATGCCTAGTGGAGGATACATGCATGTTCCTTGGAGTCGGGGTGACCTTGCTGCGTTCACGAATAATTTCCCAAGGTTAAGAGAGAAGCCTGCTGCGTGATACAAGCAAGTCGATCGCTTTGTTAAAATCTCGAAGGTATTGTGGATTGACTTAAACTTAGTGAGCTATGGTCTGCTTGTAAGATAGCTGTTGAGTGGCCTAGTGCTGAACCAGAGAGGGACTTAGTCACTCATGGTCCTTCGCCGACGGTCATGAAGAAGTACGATCAGGTGATCACATGGTTACAGTCCAAAATAGCCTCACAGGACATCGATTGGGTTAAGATAGTTCCAACGACACAGGAACCTAAAAAGTCTGTACATGCTTATTATGAGAGGCTGTTACAGGCCTTTAACCAGTACAATGGATTAGACACACTCAACTCTAAAGACATAGGACAATTTGTGTCCAAATTTGTGACTGGGTTGAGACCGGAGATCAGCCTCATGATCCAACAGCACCTAATCTGTTAGCAAAACAGGTCCGTAAACGAAATCTTACGGTATGCCAGGTGCTGCAGTGATGAGGTGGAATCGAAACATAGGAGGATAAAGAAGAAATTGATGTTAGTCCAAATGCGAAATGCCCAGAAATGAGAGCAGGTGCAGGCAATGATGGGAGTTGTAACTAGTGGTCAGGGAAATGCCCCAGGGGATGTACAAGTACAACCAGTTGCATGGTCGATGGGCCAGGGAAGAGGAAGAGGTATCCCTATTGGTCCGGAGACAGGGGTAGATGTTGCGACTCTGAAAAAGACCATTGCCTGTCATTTTTGCCACAAGATCGGGCATTGGAAGAGCGTGTGTTGCCTTAATCCTGCTAATCAAGAGCAGGGAGGAGAACTCATGCAAGTGGCAGAGGGCGTAAATCAGTTACTGACAGTGACCAGGCCAAGATCATTTAATGCAGGAGGGAATCAGAAACAGTTGGTGCAAGTGCCTCAGCCTCCAAGAATTTCACAGTGCAATCAGACATATCATCAGATGCCCTTAATGGAAGCTCTAGACGGATTTGATCTCCACCCGTCCTTATGACCGTACCTGAGGGGGGAGGAAGACTGTACTATTGGAGCGCTCTTAGAGGTAGACCAGAGTGGACCATACATAGAAGCAGACGTGGATGGTGATCCCATTACATTCTTGATTGATATTGGTGCTACCCGTTATACTGTGAGATCCGCAGTAGCCCCAAACCTGCTCTTCAAGGGAAAATCGATCCAAGTGGTAGGAGTCTTTAACAAGCAAATGACAAACCCTTTGACAGAAGAGGTGCCGGTGAAAATCGGAACCTTTCAGGATCACCATCAGTTCGTGGTATGTGATTCGAGTTCAGTATGTTTGCTAGGGCGTGACTTGTTCTGCAAATTGAATTGTACCATTTATTGCACACCGAAGGAAATCGAATTTCAGGGTAATGGTGAGGACACTGCTTTCAAATTGGCTAATCAGAATCTTTCTACTGCCATGTTTCCTTTGCTGACAGTGGAAGACATGCCTCTGGATCTGAGAGACACCGTCTCTCCAGTGGTATGGGACTTCACAGGGGAAGAAATCGGACTGATTCGAGGAGTCAAGCCAGTCTGCATACAGGTCAAGCCAAATGCAGAGTTTCCGAGGACACTCCAGTACAACCTGACCCCAGAAACAGTAGCAGGGATTACACCTGTAATTGAATCCATGATTGCACAGGGCTTCCTAAAGGAGATCATGGGAAGTCCATGCAATTCTCCTATTATGGGATTGCAGAAACTGAGTGGGAAATATCACATTGTTCAGGATCTTAGGAAGATCAATAGCATAATGATTCCATGTTGTCCCATGGTACTGAATCCATCCATAATCCTATTTCAGGTTCCTTGCGAAGCTGAATGGTTCACGGTGATTGACCTCTGCCAGGCATTTTTCTCCATTCCATTGCACAAGGAAAGGCAATTTGTATTTGCTTTGCGTCTGGTGAATCGTGTCTTAACGTGGTGTTGTATCCCTCAAGGGTACACTGAGAGTCCATCCATATTCAATCAGGTCTTGAAAGAGAACCTTGAGGACTTGATTTTACCCCGAAACTCAGTGTTGGTCGGGTATATTGACGACCTTCTCATCGTGTCTGAAATGCGAGGCGCTTGTAGGGACGATACAATTGCCTTACTGAACCATCTTGCTGACAATGGGCATAAGGTGTCTCTGAGTAAACTTCAGTACTGTCTGAATGAAGTTCAATACTTGGGTCATCGAATCGAGAAGGGCAAAAGAAAGGTTTCACCAGAAAGAGTGGAAGCGATCATGAAAATAAATCTGCCCGGTACCCAAAAAGAGGTCAGAATGTTCTTGGGAATGATTGGCTACTGCCGACAGTGGATTCCCAATTTTTCCCTGATGGCGAAGCCTTTGCAGATGCTGACTCACAAGGATGTGTGTGATCTGGTACCTTGGGATAATGACTGCCTACTTGCCTTCCTGGAGTTGAGAGAATGCCTGTGTCGTGCTCCAGCTTCAGGAATGCCTGATTACAACAAAGCGTTTTCACTATTCTGCCATGAACGGGAAGGTTGTGCTCTATCTGTACTCACCCAGACACACAGAGGTACCTGTAGACCTGAGGCCTATTTCTCAGCTACTCTAGATCCTGGAGCTTCAGCGTTGACCGGGTGTCTCAAGTTCGTTGTTGCAACAGGTGTCAGTATTGAACTAAGTGAGGGCATTATGATGAGTCATCCTCTTATAGTATATGTACCACACTCAGTTGAACTTCTGATGAGTGAACCAAAACACAGCATTTGACAAATAATAGGCTGACAAGGTATGAACAGGTGCTTCTTGCCGGTGAGAATGTGACCCTGAAGTGGTGTTCTGTGTTGAATCCTGCTACCTTGTTGCCTGTTCCAAATGCTGATGGGGAAGAATATTAAGACCATGACTGTCTAGATGTCACTGTGCTTTGTACGAAGCCGAGACCTGACATTGTCGATGAGCCATTGTCTGATCCCAATCAAGTCCCTTTTGTTGATGGTTCATGCTTAAGAGACAATGAAGGTAATTTGAGAGCAGTGTTTGCTGTCTGTACCATCTCTGGCATGATGGAAGCTACTTGGTTACAGGGAGTACACTCCGCACAAGTGGCCGAAATCATTGCCTTGACCTGTGCATGCCTTGTTTCTGAACAAATCCGAGTCACAATCTTTACTGATAGCCAGTACGGATTCGGTGTGGTTCATGACTTTGGACAGCTATGGTCGCAGAGAGGGTTCCTAACGTCATCTGGGCCCCCTTACAAAATGGGGAGTATGTGAGACAACTGCTGTTGAAGCCTTACAATTGCCAAGAGAAGTGGCTGTTGTTAAATGCGCAACCCAACAAAAGGGGAAATGATTTTGTCACTATCGGAAATAGGTACGCAGACAAAGTTGCACGGTATTGCGCTTTTCATGCATGTTTTTTCAGTGGGGAATATACTGGCAAGAGTACAGAGAAGACCGAACTCAACATGATGCTAGCAGTAGCTGACACGTG
The DNA here is from genome assembly GCA_963921515.1 of Calotriton arnoldi. Lineage (NCBI taxonomy): Eukaryota > Metazoa > Chordata > Amphibia > Caudata > Salamandridae > Calotriton > Calotriton arnoldi. The sequence continues at coordinate 2,937,888 of CAWUFW010000047.1, read as the reverse complement.
GGATGCAGTGAGGCATTTGCAGATTGAGGTCATAGAGGAGGAACAAGCAGGTTGGATCAGAACAGGTTGTGAGAAAGGGAAAGATGGCGTTTGGGTGTTAGCTGACGGTAGGGTAGTATTACCAGATTGTTTGTTGCACCCAATGGCGAGGCAAATTCATGGAGCAGCTCACATAGGAAGGGATGCGATGGTAAGATTGTTTAGACAGATTTGGTTCAATCCGAGGTTTTGAGTGATTGCGGAAGCTGTGTGTCATCGGTGTGTCACATGTCAACAAATGAATGCTGGGAAGAAGACTGTTGTTGCCATGAGCCATACTGGCAGATCAGGGTGTCCCTTCAATCTGATCCAAATGGATTTTGTTGAGATGCCTGTGTGTAATGGACTGAGATACATTCTGTTTGTTGTGTGCATCTTTTCAAGATGGGTCGAAACTTACCCGACTAGAAGATGTGATAGCCTCACAGTAGCTAAGTTGTTGCTGAGGGAACTCATTGCTCGATTCGGATTTTCGACTACATTCGAGTTGGATAGAGGTACACACTTCCGCAATGAGATCATGAAGTTATGCACCGCCTTGTATGTGGATCAAAGACTGCATTGTAGTTACATACCAGAGGCATATGGAATAGTGGAGCAGGTCAAAGATACCATGAAAGCGAAGTTGGCTAAAGTGTGTGCTTCCACATCTTTGAAATGGCCTGATGCATTGCCTCTAGTGCTAATGAGTCTGTGCAGCATTCCTGACAGGAGAACTGGGTTGTCGCCACATGAGATACTTATGGGAAGAGCAATGCATCTGCCTGCCATGCCTGCTACAGCATTAGTGAACATCACAGATGATTTGGTCCTTCACTACTGTAAAGGATTGGCTGACGTGGTTCATTCTCTGTCTCATCAGGTTGAAGCAGCAAGTGCACAGACCCCAGAGGACCTCTGCCATGACCTGAAACCAGGAGATTGGGTTATTATCAAAAAGCATGTGAGGAAAAAGTGTCTTGACTCTTGTTGGCGTGGGCAATATCAAGTGATAATGGTGACTACGACTGTTCTGAAGTGTGGCGGAGTGCTGAATTAGGTCCATGTCTCACACCAGACGAGTCTTAGGTCCCTCTGATGAAACAGCTCCTCTCCTAGAAGAACTTCCAGCTGTGTTCGAGGGGTCACAGGTGAGGGCAAGCCAAGCTACAGAGGTACCTGAAGAGGCTGGATACACACTAAATCAATCTGAGGGCGGTCAAGCTACACAAGACCCTGGTATAGGCTCTGAGGGAGACAGTAACGTTGCGAGTGACAGAGAGTCTGAGTCAGTGGAAGAAACTGGTGTGACAATTGATCATGTGCAGTTAAGAAAGAAAGATGCTGCAGGTGAGACCTGGCCAGTGAGACAAAGAAGAAGGAACCTGAGACTTGCCTCTGAAGGAAAACTTGCACCAATAAGTGAATAATCAGAGTTTGATCTGAGTGAGACTGAGCAACCCACAGAGAGTGTGAGAAGATCCAGGAGAGCTTGAGTGCGTTGTCGGAGATATTCCTCTCCCAAGTGGACTTATCTGGTTAAAAATTCCGGGGAGAGCAAGGTCTGTGTAGTGCTAGAGGCACTCTTATGGTTTTGACACCACGTGATGACCTTTGATTACCATCATTTTAATTGACTTTGGTGTTTTACTTTACCCTAGCCTGAATGTACAACGTCCTGCATATGCCTTGTTTCTCTTGAAGATTTAATCTTACAGTCTTGAACAGCTTGCCAAGAACAGAACATGTGGGATGTGCATTTGAAAGCATGAGAGAGAGAGGTGTGGAATGTACTTTTTGGTCTCGAAGTGCAGTGTTATGAGCAGTGGGGCTCAAATGTGCATTATGTTGTACATTGAGAGATGAAGTATGTGATGCTATAGGCAGTGGTGCACAAATGTGCATTGTGTTCTACATTGGGAAGTATTATGAAGTTCTTACTATTGGCTTTGACATGGCCTCATGTCATCCTGAATCCTGACTCTGTCTTGCTAGAGCTTTCTGAGCGCACAGGCCTACAGAGCATTGCAAGTTGTTTGGGTTAATCACGTTCAAGGTTGTTTTGTTTTGAAGAGATTGTTTAATGTACCGAAGGCTTTTGTAAGCTTCATTAAGATAAAGGCTGGAACATTTGAGAATGTAGAGGGAACGTGGGAACTCCTTTCGCCCTGGAATGCTTGCATGGAAGATGGCCAATTCCAGTAAGTTTCCTTGGCGCAGAGGGAAGGACTCTCGAACCTTCTAGTGTGTTTTGAAACTATAAAGCTGAGGGTTTTTGACTTAGAAACCAGAATTGTGGGAGCCTGAACGGTGGACGCACCTTCAGTGCAGGCATCTGGTTGCTGAGTCTCCTAGCTTCGGCTGTTAATTCCCCAGTCTGGAGTGAGCCAGGATGAAGATTGCACCAGGTGAAGTGTTTGATTTTTGATTAAGTGCCATTGTGATGCGTGACTGTTTATGGGTGCATATTCAGTTTCCAATGGCAATGATCAGTTGAGGTGTTTTCTTTGTGATGTGTCAGTGAGTCAGAGTGCACATCCGAAGTAATCATTTGATGTATTTAGTGTATATATATCTTTCTGATTTCTTGCAGGACGTCCATTATTATCTGCTTGTTTATTCATTATTATTATTATTCATGCATTTAACTGTTACATTTGCCAAGTGTGTTATTATTGCTTGCATATATATATATATATCTCTAAGAGACAGTCCTGCTCCAACGAAGAAGAGGCACGTACATCAGGTATGTAGGTATAAGGCTTATTTATTCAAAGTCAGGTATCCCACGACCCCGCAATGAAAGAGAGACGCGTTTCGCCTGTGCAGCAGGCTTTATCAATCTGATTGGCACCATAGAGTTACAGATATATATAGCCCTCCTCCTTCCTTCAGGCATGAATGGACATAAAAGATAGACTGTGCAAAAGCAAATCAAACTGGTAAAACACGCTTTTCTAAACATATGTATAAAATGCAAAGTGCAAAGAATTAATCAAGACGAATAACAGCATAATAGATAGTCAGCATGTTTTGCCAAATTAAACGACATCAGCTTCCTAATATCTGCACAGTAGAAATATTTGTATGCCATCTGCCTCTCGATATGAGCATGTCGTAATGACCAGCCGAGGTGCTTAAATGCTTATCTAAGCTATGGCGCCAATACTCTCAGAACATGCTGCCTTTCTGATGATAAATATAAAATAGAACTGCATAAGTTAAAACTGTTTTGAATACAAGTCATGCTGCCAATAATGTTAATACTTGATTGCATCCACCACATTGCCTCGTATCTAAACAAAATGAAACCTGTCCGGTTTAAACAGTAATGTCACACAGAACGAAATTTGAACTATGCTTCCAAATGCGCGCAGGAACAAATACATGGGGTAAACAGATATTGGGCTTGTAACAAAGCCACGGGGCTCTAATTACACAGGCTGTGTCTAATTTCGACATAGATGCCGGCCTCCGGGTAATTACTACTCCTCCCAGCGGGACTGCAAGACCCATAATCCCCTTAGGCAGCCTTGCGTGTTCCAATTTGGTTAGCGAGTGTTTTATGTGGGAGTTCAGAATGAAAGTGCTCCTTCAGTAGTCTGTGCCAATAGCCGGATAATTGTTCAAACAAGAGGGCTGAAGTCCCTAATCAAGGTTACAGTTACGGAAAGGTTTCAAGTGTCAATCGAGCAGCATGAAGTATAAAATAGTCATAGGCACACATACGAGGTCGGAGGAGACCGATGGAAATAAATTGGATATGCCCAGCACACCTCACCGCATATGCATCGGCAATCATGGTGCCCAGTCACCAAAGGACGCCAGTATCCCGGGCAAAGCATTTCTTGCTACGGAAAGCAGACCTACGTGCTGGCAGTCGCAGAGACCGTCCCGCTCCGCAATCTGGGATCTCCACAGCTGTCATCCTTTGTCCTCTTCCCGGCGCACTCTCTGGGGGCTCCACTGTTGTATATCTCTATATACATTTGAACGCTATTCATTTGACATCTGGGAAAGCCTTTCTGTTAGAGAGCATTGCATAAATAAACCCCTAAGGCTCATTATAAAAAGAGAGGCTTTGATGGGTTTCATTTTTGTAAAGTGAAAATCCTTTCTAGGTGTTGTTCTGTTTTATGTCTCCTGCTTCGTTGTGTTTGGGCCATCATGTGGGAGTGGTATTTTTGAGGGCGAAGCAAGACAGTCCGAGATTTCGATACTGATTGTCAAGATCTTGTTGAGAGTTCCTGGTATTGAAGCAAATGCACTTCTGTCATTGACCGTTCCGTTCCCACCAAGGCTAAGTGGCTTACAGACTCTGATTCTAGAAGACATCGAATTCCCAAACTTCGGAGCACCACAGTCTCCTCAAGAGATTGCAGCACTGAGAGCTGAGCTGTTACAACATGTTATAGAGGAGATTGGCTCTGACTTGATTAGGGATGTGAACTGAAATTTGAACTGTAAATAATTTGTTTGAAGAAGATAAACCTAGGCCCGAGCGGAAGAAGAGTAAGCTTAGGGGTTTCACCTAGAAAAAGAAGAAAGAGGTGCTAAGGAGGTCTTCTAAGCTATGTCAATATTGTAAAGCAGAGACATTTTGAAAGGAACTTTCCAAGACTTCAAAAGTTGCTCGAGAACCTTGTCATACGTGAAGAAGGCGGAGAAAAGAGACTCTAAGTGTTGATCCTCATTTTGAACTGTGATCCAAGCCACTCAAAGATGGAGTCTGGAAATTCGAAACGTAGGCACAAATGAATTATAGGTGCACTCATTGTAGGGGTAGTTATAGTAATAGCTGTAGTCAATTTTGAGTTCATCTGCAAACAAGGAGAATGGGGTGGGGGTACATGGGACATCCACACCTACCATTGCTTCTCCAAAAGAGGGTACATTAGGACATTAGGATCTGAGAAAGGCTTAATAGAGCAAACTAATTGTTTTCTTCATGTAGACCTATCCAAGGGTGATTATACATTGAATGCTTATGCTAAGTTGTTGTACGAGTATGTTGACACTATGGAAGTGAGAGATTGCTATGTGTGCATGCAATTGCCTGCCTCTGTCGAGGAAGGAATCCGTTACCATCACTTAGCCTTGACGTATGGTATTAGTTGTAGTCTACTCCTTACTATGTTTTATGGAAAAGGTCATTATGAGTACTACTTTTCAAACTAACACGTGGTACTTTCAGAAATTCCTGCATATAAACATCTGAATAAATACGATTATTATAAGAGAGTAGAAAGAATGGAAAATTACTTCTCACCCACAGTAACACTAGACACTACTTACACTCATAGACATAATTTAACATGCATACTAACAGACATAGGGGGATATTCACAAGAACGTGCGCTAAACATCTCCCAAAAATGTTAATGCAACTTTACACATCGCAGTTTATCGCGGAAAAATAACCCTGTGTTAACCTGGAATTCACAACACGGCGGTACCATGCGATAGTCCTCCGAAAACGCGGCCAATGTCCGCGATACAACCACCACGCCGGAGATAAAACCACAAACCCCAACGCGTAAAAAGACGCGATGGCCCCAAACGTGACAAGAAAACAGTGGTAACCGGCAAGAGGCCAGCAATACCCACGCGTAATGCGGGAAAAAGCACAAGAACAGCCCAGGGAAAATGCCACCAAAAAGGAAATGAACTGCGGAGTACCACGGATGCACCCTGACCGACTGCAGAGGACAACATGAACCCCACAATCCCCACGGAGGAACACCCAGGAATCCAGGGCACATGGAAGGGCAATGAGAAGAGGAAGAGGAAGACGGGCTACAGGCTGCATGAAAACATCATCATCGGCACGGATGAGATAGAACACCACCACCAACTGCACGTCACCTCCAACGTGTCATTGGCAACAAAGAGGCAAAGATGGCACACCACCTCTGACCATGTGAATGCCGTCGCAGCGCCGAGGAGGACAATGGAAGAGGACAAGAGGCGCTGGATTGATGTGAATGGCAAAACCAAGCAGAAACACGCTGCCAACACGAAAGCAGCAACGCACTTCGGAGGAGGGGGGCCAGCAGGATACCAGGAGCTGAATGACATGGGGACGATGGTGGCCACAGACATCAGTATGGAGAAGGTGACAGGAGTTGGGGATCCGGACACTGCCCAACATGACCCGACACCACAGCAACAGGGCGCGTACCGACCAGGGAGTGGGGGGAAGGGGGCACAATGGCACACATGCACAATCAAGCAGAGCACACTGCACACCCACAATGACTCAGGATCATGTCCCTGATCCCACGGGAACACTTCAGCACACACACAAACACCAAGTAGTCCCACGTACATCATGTGCCCAAAGGGGCATTAACCCAGCACATCAACAATCACACAACCAACACATGCACACGTGCGAAACACAACAAACATGCATATACGTCAGCCGCACTGACACAGCAAGAGACACCACATGACAAGTAGCATGGCTGCAGTCCAATCATCATGACAATGTACACGGCACGACACTGAGGTGGCTGAGTGCGGACCACAACCGGAAAGGGACAGGTCACACTCGGACACAACCACCTGCACAAACAACCCCTGACGTCAACGACACATCTGCGGACAACCCATGCCCAAGAGTCACAACTCGACAAAGAGCACAAGTCACCCAAGTCTGCAACATCTCAGCACTGTGGAAGCACAGAACTGAAAGGCACACCGCATAGAAGGGAGAAGTGGCAGCCATATCAGAGCCGCCGGAGCGCCTCACCCACCTTGCAGCATACGCACAGAAGAATAAGTGCACCTTGACATTGACAACATCCTGGTACAAACAGCAACACCACCACAACAGAACACAGGACACAACTGGTGCCGCATATGTGCACAACATGGCCAATCACATCTGGCACAGCAGGAAACTGTGACATGACAATGTACAAGTACAACCTGTAACCTGCAAATATTTATTATTCACACATGCCGTGCTTGTGGACATTTAGTACTGTCCCATGATTGCCAAGGACGGCCACAATGTGACGTGCTCAGGAGAAGAAATTGGCAATGAGGGTGTTCCTATGGACTATTCCTGCCGCAGCTTCAGTGGCATGTGGGCCACCTGCCCCATCGTCCTCATCATCGTCAGGTACCTCCGGAACCGGGATCCATGGTGCATTGGTGCGTACACAGATGTTGTGCAACACACAACATGCAACTATCATCTTGCACACGATGTCTGGGCTGTACAGGAGCCTTCCACCTGTGACGTCCAGTCACCTGAAACGTGACTTCAACACGCCAAATGTGCGTTCCACGATGCCCCTGGTGCGTATGTGGGCCGCATTGTACTGCCTCTGGGGGGGTGTGTTCGGGTCTTGGAGGGGTGTCATCATCCAAGGGCAGAGTGCATATCCTTGATCACCTGTGACAGTGCAGAGAGATAAGAGTCAATACTTGGTTCAGCATGATGTGTTGGCAGGCCCACTACTCCAGTGACGCCTGTGCTGGCTGTGTGTGTGGTGTGTGTAGGCCAGCCCTCAGGGAGTACCTGGCGCTGGCAACAACTTCAACAGTCATCAGGCACTCAGGAATGCAATGTACGAACATCAAGGGAGCATGACTTGAGTTGCACAGAGTTAGTGGCCCCGGATGCACAGCGGCCGACATGGGCCTACTGCCACGGGACGCTGACTTGCGGGACACTGGGGTAGGGTCATGAGGGCAGAGCAGGGTCTCGTATGTATCAAGGGTGGTTTTCACGGAGTGTCCCGGGGGAGAGTGGGAGGTGTACCCCCAGGGCATGGTGCAGAGGGCACATACCAGCTGTGTCCGGCAACATGGCGGATATGAATGCCACAGACTCATGCCAAACACCAAGTCCGTACCTGCCAGTTGCTGATGACAACCCCCAGGCCACAGGCTCAGACACCAACAATGTTCGGCCGGAGGCTGACGGTGTCTCACGGCGCACAGGGTAAGTGGCACCAGGTCAGTCCTTGCGAGTGGTTGACCTCCTCCGTAACGGTGATCCGTGTTCCCACTGGACTGAAACGCATCTGTCTCTCACTCCTCCCCCTGCGTCCACTGGCATGAACTCTGCCATTGATGAATGAGGACTCAGTACTAGATGTGGGACATACTGGACTGCAGTGTAGGCCGGCTGCAGCGGTGGGGTATGTGAACGAATGTGGACTCCTGGGGGCCTTTGTCACGGAGGACAGCGATGGTCTGAGGAGGCTGCCAAGCTCGCGGGCATGGGTCTTGGAGCTAGCACCGGCACGTGGTGGGCCCTCTTTGACACACGACGGTGTCGGCAGGTGAGCAGTGCGGCCTTGGAGCGCTGGGGCAGGCAAGCCGGGTCTGGGTATCAGCGGCCTGGGGTGCAGCAGGTGCACAGGCTCGCAGGCCCCGCTGCTCACGGCGTCGGCCTCGTGGCGGGCTGAGAGGCGCAGCCCTGGCAGTGACGTTGGTCATTCCGGGAGTGCACCACGCTCAGCGCAACGGTGTTTTCATCCACACCCCTGCGCAGGCCTGGCGTAAGCCAGGCCAACCCACTACGCTCACGCACACAGGTGTGGATGCAGCGAGCGACACTTCCGCGATCTACCCCACAGCCTGAGGTGACATGGTTGCGTCCACTGTTCACTACTCCCCAGACACCAGCAGTTAATGTCTGCAAGGACGTATCTGTGGTTTGCATACCCAGGTCTGTCCAGCACATTCACGCCACACTTGTCGTTGTGTACATTCCCATTCATGGGTCATTTGCGTCCTTCGCACATGCCTGCTTTCCGCCTCTCCACACGTTCAGCTGTTGTGTGGCTGTGGTGCCATGATATGGCTGGATTGTGTACATGGGAAGCCCAGTATCCCAATGGAGTTGTGTTGTCGTGTCTGGTAGGTGGGCATGTTGACTGACATGTTGTATGTGGTTTGGTCACGTGTGCATTCCCACAGTTGTGCGTTGTGTGATGGTGGGCTTGAGGTGTGTGGTGTGTTGATTTGGTACTTACCGACGAGCAGTCCAGTTCCATAGATGCCATCCTGGAAGCGCTGGTTGATGATGGACTGTCGGAAGATGTAGGAATTGTGCACACTGCCTGGTTAGTTTGCGACGATATTGGTGAACATTACCCTGTGGTCCACTATTGCCTGCACATTGCTGGAATGCGTGTGCTTTCTGTTGCGGTAGATGTGTGCAGTGTCCGCAGGGGGCACAAGTGGGACATGTGTGCAGTCAATGGCCCCCAGCACGTGTGGGAAGCTAGCAATGGCGTAGAAGCCTTGCTTGGTCTCCAGCTGTTCCTGCGCAGTGTTGGGGAAGTGGAGGTACTGGGGTATGAAGCTGATGATGGCATCCAGGACAGGTGTGAGGAACTTTGATAGGGCTGGCTGTGAGACTCCTCCTACTCTGGCCATTGTTGTTTGGAAGGTACCAGAGGCCAACGTGTGCAGCACAGCCAGCAGCTTTGTCTGCGGAGGGATGTTGGTTGTCTGCTGTGTTGGGACCGTCAGCCTGAGGCCAATGTGGGTCATGATGCGGAGGATGGTTGTCCTTTTGAGCCAGTGGTGGGCAATGACTTCCTCGGGCGTTAGGTCTGTGAGACTAGTGCGTTTTCGGTAGGTCCGCTGGCTCACTCTGCGCTGCCTATGTGGTGGTCCGGGGGGGGGTGGCGGTGGGTGTTGTGGCCCTGTTGGGGCCCCAAGCTGCATGATGAGTAGCTCCATGGCGTCGGTTGTTCTTCGGGTGTGGCTGTGTGCGGGGCTCCGTTGCATACTGCAGGTAGTCGGCCTGCTTATCACCAGCAAGAGGCAGGTGTTGAATAGCTGCTGCTACCGCAGCTTATCGCGTGGTTTTGGTTCGCATCGCAGATCTGGCAGTTCGTTGTGAATGTGGTGTAGTGGTATTTTCGTGTGTTTTTGCACGGGAAAGCCTACTCTGCATCTCATTAGGGTTAGTTGGTGGTGTCACCCGTGGAGGTAAATTTTGGGGCAGTTGACGCGGGAATACTTGTGTTGTCTGCAGTTTGCAACCGCTTGTGAATGGGGCGTTAAATCTAGCTCCACTTTTGTTGCATTAAGGTGGCAATAACTCGGAGATAAGTCCTTGTGAATATCCCCCATAGAAAATAAATTTGTAGATCAAGTAGAAGATAGACGTAGGGTGTTAGTTGTTAGTACTGACAACAAGGACAAGAATTCTGAGTGGACCAAGGTGGAGTTAGCTCACAAGGCTAAGGGAAGTTCTGGTCCTATAGCTTTAGATTAGCAACAACTAGGAAAGCTTTGCATACATCAAGCAGAGAGTCGTTATGAGACAGTATTCATGGGACAGAGTGTGTGTGATCATATCTTCTTGATCAATGGTCCTTGGAAAACATTTTTGCAAGAGTCAGTTCGAATGGTACCAGGAGTATATTTTGTGTGTGGAGAGAATGCGTATGTTCGGTTACCGAGCAAACGGTATGGTACATGCTATTTGGCTGTCGTATTTCCGAAATTATACCATGTGGGTGACCTGGAGATTTGGAGGGAAAATTGAACAGGACGGAACAACGTGGATTGAGTGCAGGAGAGGTTGTGGGAGATATATTTGGAGCGATAATACCTAGTTTGGGAGTGGTGTTGAATGACGTCAAGATTAGAAGGCTATCTACAATAGTGGATAAGTTATCTGTTAACACAGCTCAGTCTTTACTACTCCTAGATGGGGAGATGGTCTCGATAAGGGCGATGGTGATGCATAACTGCCTTGCATTAGACGTAATACTGGCAAAAGAAGGAGGTATCTGTCGGTTGCTGAAGGTCCAACAGTGTTGTACTTATATTCCTGATAGAAGTAAAGATGTGAAGGGATATAGTAATAACATTACTGATATATATTGTTAATTACAGGACTTGGCATCTATGGGAGTTTGAGATAAGGTTGGAAAAGGGTTTGGCGCAGTTGGATACTGGTTTGCAGATCTAGGAAGTGGAATCTTTGCATACATCTTGAAACCAATAATGATTGCTATAATTTGTATCATTATCTAGGTAGGGATGATAAGGGCATTCAAATGTCACAAAGCAAAGCAGTTGGAAAACTCGTTAAGGGAAAGAGAGAGAAGGATGGAAAGACTGCATGACAGTTATTATGAGAATTTGAAGCGAATGGAGGAGTTCAGACAGAGAAGACTAGCTATGACATCAGTTTAGCTCCGTCTACTCTGCAGGGATGTTTTGAAAGGTTTATGAGGATTCAAGGTCATCAGAGGGGGGAACTGATGGAGCAGGAATTTTATTGTATTCGTAGGGGTGCATTAATCCCACGTGTAGAAAACATCTGCATATAATCTTACCAAGTATGTTAACATGAGGTGTTTGAATTGTGAAACGTATTAACGCAATTATGTGACATGTTTTGGTTTATGGATAAGTGTCATGGAGAATTAACATAGGAAATAAATGTAACTGGCAGAAAACTTTAACATGTAAAACTTGTGCTGTGAAGTTGACAATACACGCATATTAAATGTGTTATATTCCCTATTAGTAGGTAAATGTATTAATTGAAATGTTATGATGATTATGCGAATTGTGTTGCTGGAAATGGCACATTCTTATGTTAGCTAAAGTCGTAGGCCTGAAATGCAAGTCCATGAAAACTCACGCTTTAGAATTCACAGTTGAATTTCATGTGCACTACAGAATCTGTTCTTTCTCCCGTTTCCATTGCAGGTGGAGAAGCATTCCTTAGGAAAAGTTATGTCTTTGTTTTGGTTGCTAGGCAAGGAGAGAAGAAGTTATAATTACATGGGTTTAGAGGTGATAAAGACAGAGACGGTTTCACACAGGAGAAGGCATAGGAGCCAAGGACAAATTGTTGCGAAGAAGGTACATGGACAACACAGTGGAAAGTATATCTTGAACTGCACCCAGAGTGGATGGCGTGATGCGAGGTGCATCATGGGAAGGTTACCTGTGGATAACTGATTGTTGGAATTAGGGAAAGTGCCCGCTTCTTTCTTGCCTTCAGAGAGAGAACATCCCAAAATGAGCTCTATCTAATGATAGTGGCTTTATGCTACTTGACCCATTGATGGTGGAGAGAATTCTTAGGAAGACTCCACACACTGACACCTTTCTCACTCTCCATTGAAAATGCTTATGTAGGGATGTCACCTTAGAGCTAGAGTAGGGATAGATTTAATGCTTTTACTCATCAACCCTCGACACAAGGGAACTTAGACTCATGCTTCCTGATTTTCTGTATCCTACTTCTTGAATTAATAGTTCTGTTCATGCTGCACCATCTAAATTGGATGCATAGATTTGGATTCATGCTAATTCCGTTGTATTTCTACACCCTCATGTTGAGGTGTCTTTATGTCCAGTTATTTTTGGCTTTGTAATAAACTAACTAACCTTATCTAATGGTCTGTGAGTTATTATGTATCAAGGAAAGTAATTGGCTAATTCAGTGGTTCCCAATCTGTGCGCCATGGCTCCCTGGGGAGCCATCAAAACTAGCCTGGGGAGCCACGCACCAAGCACTTTAAGGCATTTAATGTTGAAGGGTTTGTTGGCTTCAGTTAACCTAATTAGACTTAAAGGCATGATGTCGATGATTTGTAAGTGACATGCCTAAAGTTGGAAACGTAGTGCTTAATTGATGGCATGTCGGAGATGATCTCCATATTTCACTGGATCCCCACATTCCAACACTCCCAAAGTAAGCGGAAGACGCCCGATTAATTTTGTTAGACTCATTAATAGTTAGTGTATCTAGAACAGGTCTAGAACTAATGGGCCCGGCACTTTCAGGCTGTTTGTGCATTCACTCTAGACAGTCACACAAAGGGAGCTGAGGTGTGCCCTGCATATCCTTCTGAATGGCCCATCACCAGATTGATGGGTCTTCCTGAGCTAGAGTGGTGGAAAGAGTTGACACTGGCACCTGAATAGGGCTGTGACTGTCCTCAGACAATGCTGTCTCCACCCCGCTGTAGTATGTCTGGAGCCAGGGCAGGGAAAGGCAGGGTCTTGTGCGCTACAAAGACTGTCCTTTGAAGTTTGCCTACTTCAAAGACTAAAATGGGTATAAGTACTGGACCTGTGACACCATGTCTTTAAAACACTTCTGGACTGAGGGCATTCTGCCAGGAGGAAGAGCTGGATAAGCTGTCAGGAGGGACTGCCACTTTGCTTTGTTGTGTTGGCCTGCTGCTTGCTGCTTCTGTCCTGGGAGTGAAAACACTGGATTTTGCTTTCTGTATCCTGCTTCCAAGGTTTTCCAAGGGCTTGACCTGAGCTTGCCTCCTGTTAAGAAGTCTCAGGGCCATCAAGGACTTCACCTGCCAGTACCTGGGCTCTTCTGCTTTAGACTTGCCAAGTGGTGCCAAATCCAGTTTCTGGGATCTTGGAAGTAAACTCTGGTGATTATAAGGGGAAAATCTACGCATCGACTCCAAGGATCGTTTAGAATCGGCGCAGCACCACCAGAATTTGACACATCGCCACTGCCCACACCAGAGAGAGGTTCCCACTGAGTACCGTGGCTTACAACGCTGGCCCCAGCTTTTCATCGCAGCACCTCCGAAGAACTGCTGATATATGAGTCTCATGCACTGCATCACCGAAGGCCATGACGCACCACCCCAAGTCCGACGCAGCGCCTGCTTCAACGCTGTGTAATCGACGCAGCACGACTTGACTTTCGACGCATCAACGCATCGTCCCTGGGCCCCATTTTCTTCATCGACACCACACCGCAGTAAGGAACTGAGGCTGCATGTCCAAAAATGGTGCATCACCTCCGTGTGTGTGTGTATAAATACTTTACACATTGCCTCTGGGATAATCCTGACTGCTCTGTGCCAAGCTGCCAAGGGGTGAGCAGATGTTATCTTAGGTGTGTGACTCCCTTACAGAGACCCCATTTCTAACAATGGTGATCAGCGGTGAGGATAGGACTTGTATTTGTACTTTACATACAGTGATTGGTGTACAATACTGCCATATAGCAGACCACTACGCAACCACATACTGTTGGTTTCCTTCCTTTTTGGTCTTTTGCAACTTCTGAGTTTTGTCCACAATCATTTCTCATTCTGGCGAGCCATCAGCTGTAGCTGCAGATTTTGTATTCGAGAAGGAGAGGTTGGAAACCCATATGTTGCCTCAGCTCAAAAAGTTCTGCAAGGATTTCAAGTGTTCTTTTAAAGGCCTCACTAGGAAGGAGGAGCTGCAAAAGGCGCTGAGGTCCTAGTTGGTAGCCAGGGAGGCTGGTGAGTATACAGAGGATGGGAATGATAATGTGGACATGAAGGAACAGAGCCTGCATGGGGATTGTGTGCATCAGGATCTAACTGGGAGAGAGTACCCTCAAGGGCCAGCAGCAGTGTTTCATCCAAAGGTCTGTCCCTAGAGGAGCTGGAGGACAGCAGGAAGCTAGGAAGCACACATTGGAGCGTGAAAGGCTCAGGATGGAAATGGAGGAAAATAAACTAGCTATGGAAGAAAGGAAAATTATTTTAGCTCATGAGCTGAGCTTAAAAGAGCTGGACTTGAAAAGCAAGGCCAGCACAGATGGTGGCAACATTTCTTCAGTGCAGTCTGACAGAAGGGTGCACTTACCCAAAAACCTAAGGAAAGAGTACACCAAGGAGGATGACATCCAGCTGTGGTTTCAGTGCTATGAGGAAGCTCTCCACATGAACGGGTCATTGAGAGATATTGGGGGCAGGTTTGCAGAACTACTTCACAGTGGATGGGAGGGACACATTGTTAGCCCTAGGGAAAGCAAGTGAACTCACCTACACTGCCATGAAGGACGCCCTGATCATTAGATATGGTCTTACCCCAGAGAGTTACAGGGACAAGTTTAGGCAGAGCAAGAAACTTGATTTCTAGACATGGCTTGATTGTGTGTATTCTTTTTGCAGAGCACTGGATCCCTGGGTAAAGGGCAGGGAGGTAACACATTATCAGGGGCTGTACAATTTGATTGTGTGGGAACACTTGTCTAAACTGTGTTTACCAGAGCTGCCCCAGCACTTGATGGACAGCAAGCTTACTGACCACAGGAAGCTTGCTCAGGAGGCAGACCTCTGGATGAGTACCAGGGTCCACAAGAAGATGTATGGGGGAGCCTCTGCCATGGGTGGGCAGGGCCCCCATCAGCAGAAGGGGGGCAAGGGTAAAAATGGGGAGTTCTCTAAAGGGCCCCAAACCAGTGCCCAGGGTAAGGATTCCCAACGCCCTAGTGAAAGAAGAAGGTTTTTCTGCCAGGGAATTCTGGAGGAAGGGGCCCCTGAAGTGTTTTGAGTGTAACAAGAAGGACACTTCAAGGGAGACCCCAAGTGTCCCAATCGGGCACAGCCCCCCACCAGTGGACAGTCACGGGGATGGCCAGTGTAGCGCTTGGGGAGGAGTTGGTCCCAGATGGGTGTGAGGAACCAGCTGAGATGACCCTTGTTTCACTAGTGGACAGTGAGATGGTCCAGAGAACCCTCATGCCTGATAACACTAACAAGTGGGTGACCATTAATGAGCAAAGGGCAGAGGCTCTGAGAGACACAGGAGACAGTGTGTCCACTGTCAGGTGTCACCTAGTGTCTGAAGAGCAAGTGGTGCCTGGAATGCTTCACCAAGCAGTTGCAGTAGACAACAGTGAGCGCCAATGTAAGGTGGTGCAGGTTCCCTTTGTGTAGGATGGGGGGGGGTCTCATGTTCCTTGAGGGTAGCTGTGAGCCCATTCATGCCTGTGAATTGTCTGCTGGGAAACGACCTGGAACATACCAGGAGGTGGAGTTCGGGTAGCACTTGGAGATGTTGGGATTGCCTGACTGGGCGTGCCTGACCACACGACCCAAGGCAGCCTTGGGTGATGAGACGGACCTTGAGCCTGAAGGAGTGGCCCAGGTGCCTGCCAGGAAGAGGCAGGGCAAGGAGTGTGGGAAACCTGCTCCAGAGATTCCCACAGTCCCAGAGAAGGCTAACCCTGAGGGATACTCCCCAGAACCTACAGGGCAAGAAGTGGCCGAACTGGGGAACCTGCCTGAGCTGACCTATTGGCAGCAGGAAGGGGGTCCCACCAGGGAGGAATTCTGCGCATAGTAGAGAGAGTACCCACTCTTTTGGGTCTTCGAGGCAGGGCGAGGACCAGGTAACAGGCAAAGAGTCTGGATCTCACCTGATCTATTGGGAGAACGGTCTCCTAACTGTATTTTAAGAGCTCTTAGGAAGACAATCAAATGGCTTCCTGTGGAAACCCGCAGAACAGTGATTCAGGGGCTCATCCTGTCGCGTCTGGACTATGGTAATTCACTCTAACTGGGTAGCCCTTTATAAGTCACCAGAAAGCTGCATGTTATTCAAAATTCTGCAGCCAGAATCTTGCTGAACATCCCAAAAACACAATTAGCCCGTTCGGCTCTGACCAGCCTTCACTGGTTGCCTGTCAGGAAAAGACCTGAATTCAAAACTCTTTGTATTGTTCATAAAGTAAAATATGCCCAGAGACCACATATGAGCCAACTTATTGCTCCACATAATAAAGCATGCATCCTCAGATCTAACAACCATTTCCTTCTGGCCGTTCTCAGAATAAACAGGGCTAGAAGGGGTGGGCGATCTTTCGCATATTTGGCAACCAGGCTCTGGAACTCTATTCCAATTGATCTAAGAGCCAACAGAAATTTGCTTAGCTTTAGAAAGCAATTAAAGACTCATCTGTTTAGAAAAGTATCAAAACATCTTTTTTCATGATTACCGTTAGCGCTGGGAAACCCTTTCTGGGTAGCCAAGCGCTATAGAAAAACTGGAAATAAAATAAATAAATAGAGCAAGACGAAGGTTGCTGAGCGTAGGGCAGCCCGTG
Organism: Calotriton arnoldi; assembly: GCA_963921515.1. NCBI lineage: Eukaryota > Metazoa > Chordata > Amphibia > Caudata > Salamandridae > Calotriton > Calotriton arnoldi. Next base: position 2,921,024 of record CAWUFW010000047.1, on the reverse strand, counting down.
TGCTGGTGGTACCCCAGTGCTTCAGAACCTTCCTACTGGGTTTGGCTCATGATGTGCCTCTGGCAGGTCATTTGAAGCAGGCAAAACCTTTGATAGGCTTGTCACCCACTTTTACTGGCCCCAGATGAGAAAACATTGAGATGCGTTCTGCAGGTCTTGTCAGGCAAGTGGCAAGAGTGGGGGGAGATGTAAGACTCCCCTGCAACCATTACTTGTTGTGAGGACCCTTTTCGAGCAGGTGGGCATTGACATTGTGGGGCCTCTGGACCCCATGACAGCCATGGGCAACAGGTTTGTCCTGGTCGTTGTGGACCATGTCACCTAGTACCCTGAAGCTATCTGTAGGAAAGTGGGTTTCTGTTGCAGTAACCCCCCGCCCCACTTTTTGCCAGATTTCTGATGCACTTTGATTTGATGTGCCTTGGGTCCCTGCCAATCAGGTTCCCAAGGCCTGTGTTCTTTCCCAAAACTGTACAATTGTACCCACAATTGGCACCCCTCTGGCCACATGTAAGTCCCTTGTAAAAGGTACCCTGGGTACCAAGGGCACTATGACCAGAGAAGGCTTCTAAGGTCTGCACCACATATTGTGCCACCATTAGAGGTCCTGTACCTTAGCACACAAACACTGCCATTGCAGGCTGTGAGTTTTGGTGCAGAGAAAAGTGAAGAATCGACATGGCACACATACCTGTGTGCCATGCCTGCAACCCACTGCCTATGGTATAGATAAGTCACCCCTCTAGCTGGGTGCACTATACCACTGGTGAGGGTACAGCCGCATGAGCACTGTACCCCTACAAAGTCTGAGTTCATTCTTAGACACTGTAAGTGCAGTAAAGCCAAAAAGAGTATATGGTCTGGAAGTTTGTCATTACAAACTCCACAGCACCATAATAGCTTTACTGAATTCTGGGTAGTTTGGTAGCAAACCTCTCAGCATAATAAACCCACACTGATGCCAGTGTGGGATTTATTATACAATGCACTCAGAGTGCATCTTAGAGATGCCCCCTGAAAAACAACCAGCCTCTGGTGGGATCCCTGACTGGTAAACATCAGCCTGCCACCACAAGACAAGTTTCTGGACCCCTGGGGTAGGAGCCTTTGCTCCCTGCACCCAGAAACAAAGCCTCTCCTAGGTGGAGGTGTTCACACCTCCTCCAGGTTAGGAAGAGCCATCTGTGGCAGGGGAGCTGCAAAGGCCTTGCCACCTTTGCAACGTGACCCTCAGCCTCTCCTGCTATCAGGAGCAGGCCCCCTTCCAGTCTCACCCCCTTTTCGGCAGGAAGACAGGCGGGAAAAATTAGAACAGCCCAGAAGGTGTGCCCACCTCTGCCAAACCCACCCCTTGGGTGGGGGAGGCGAGGTGAAGCCCACTCTTCAGTGCCCGCCATCTTGCGGATGGCAGGCACTGTCCAATTAGGATTAGGGATTGGGCCCACTCCCCCACGTGGGCTGAGCACACCAAGGATGTAGTAACCCTAAGGTCAATACCCCATTGGCTACTAACCTGAGACCCCTAAAATGCACCCTAAATACAGTATTTAGGGGGCAGCTCTAAACCCAGAAGGCAGATTCCTGCAACCTACTAAGAAGGACGGAAGAAGTCGCACAGCAGAGGAGACTTCAGAGAAGAACTGACTTAGCCCTAGCCCTACAGGCCAGTCTGGAGTTTCCGGAGATCCGGTGCCAAAGGTCGACCTGTCCTACAGCCAGTGAACTCCAAAACCCTTGGGAAGACTGACTGCCTTCAACAAAGACCGGATCTCCTGTGAACAGCAGCTCTGTTCAGAAGAAACTCCAAAGACAGACTCTGAGCCTGCTGAGGTCGAAGAAACTTGATGCCTAGAACCACCACTGCACCCGTCACCTACGGCCCGAGTCCAAGTGGCACACTGGTCAAAGCGGGGTGCCCCAGCACTCCAGAGTCTGAGTCCACCATGGGTTGACCCCTCCAGGACTCTCCGACGTCGCCTGCAGCCTCCACACGGAGACCTCCAAAACCGCGAGTGGCCCAGTAAGGTGAAATCCGACCTCAAAAGGCACCCCTGCCCCGGCCACCCTACACCTTGGAGAAGAGGACCTGAGGTTCACCTATGTCCCGAGCCCTCCAACTTGCCTGCCCTGCTGTTGGTTCCTCCCGGAAGACTTCTTGGACCGAGCCTGCAGCCAAAATCCAAAACCGGCAACCTCCATAAGATTGCATTGGGCTCCCGACCCCTCCTAAGCAACCTGCACCCGGCCGCACAAGTGCAGCTGGTGGTGTGGACTTGGTGCTGACTGGGGACCCCCTATTTGTCCTGACCTTAACCCTAGGAGCTTGGCTCCCGAGACCGAGTCCCCTGCCTGTGAGCAGCCCCCAACTGAGGTGCCCCCTAGCCGCATTGGCTAACATTGGCATCCTGCACTCTGCACACAGCCGCTCTTGTGCCGCTGGTGGTGCAATTTGAGTGCCTACCTGGACCGTGGGGAACCTTGGTCCTAACCCCAAAAACTCCCACTTGTAAGACGATTACTTACCTGTGAAACTGATAACAATTTTTCTCCTATAGGAACCCATGTTAAGAGATTTTGGGCCTAAAATATCCTAAGTGTTGAACTGATGTTTGTATGGAAAAAAGAGAACTAAACTGCATAGTATAAAAAGTTGTACTTACCATGTATTGAGGGATCCTAAGTCGTGTATGAAAAAACAAGAGACACCCTACTCACATGGAACCAGGGTACTTTACAGTTTTACAGACAACAACGGTTCCTGTGGACAATCAACAAATGATACTTAGTATATATTAGCACAATCATAATAATCGAAGGAGAAGAGATGTTTGAAAGAGAAGAGGAATATAACACGAATTTTGTATGAAAATACGTTGCTTTATATAATGTAATCACATTATTTTAAATCCAGTGCATGGTGTCCCAAGTGATTGCGAAACATATATTTCAAGGTTGTCACTTTTTGTGACATAAAAACAAGGTTTCATGAAAGATGTACAAGAGCGACCATTAAATCAATACATAATATGTGCTCACAGCCTACTAATACAGTAATAGTGGCTGACATTGGTTCACTTCACTTAGTCGACGACGTTTCGACCCACTTAACAATGTGGGATCTCATCAGGACCTAGCAATGAAGGGGCACCTACAAAAATGATAACCATAGTGTCAGTAATGGTTTGGTGGTGACAAATAAGAGAAAAGCTTCAAAAGGGTAGATTTTCAGTTGCTAATCATACCTGGGGATGATTGTCAGATAATTTGGTGTGCACTGTGTGGGGGTGAAAAAGGAAGAAGAACACTCACATAGGGCCAAGCCGGGCACTGTGGGGACGAGAAATTAGGAATATTTCAAATACATACGGGCACATGGGGTTATCGCTGGAAGTTACCAGCTGTGAATATAAGTTCAACTTACCCTATAGTGGGGAGGGTACTGACAGTCAGGAAGGTTCAAGGTTGAAAGCCTTAATAATTACAAGAAGGGCGAAAAGCTGTTGTCAGGAATTTCTGAAAGAAAGGTTCAAATACCCAGTAAATATGTGTGTTGCACAGGTGGTCAATATCTATATTAGTCAATTCAAAAAAGACTCTTACCCATGGTAATTGGCTGAACTCTAAATTGGCCTCAAAGGAAATGACGACAATCCGTCTTTTGGTTACCTAAAAATAACCAGTGAAACGAGTAAAGAAACATTCACCGAATTTCCAAACTATAAAAACAGAATTTGGTGCGAAGGTGCTCTTACCCGGTTTGGAGAGGATAATGGAATGAAAAGGGGCTGCCAAGGTCAGCTGCGGTAATTAATCACGCTCGCCTCGTTGAGAGAACTGCACCTGTCTGTCTCTCCTTGTGAAATGACAAGACCAATCGGAGGGAATTGGTCTTGTTTTATGCTCACAGGGCGCGTTCTGCTGGTCCTAGTTGGAATAGACGAGCAGACATGACTAAAGGAAAGGACGAGGCACAAACAATTCTGTGTCCTCAGGAAAGCATATGAAAAATATTTGGAAAAGGGGCTGAATGGAGGGGAAATGCCCTTAAAAATGAATGGATAAAAAAACTGAAAGGAAGGGCAAATAAACTAAAAATATGCATAAATTTCCCACGTGGTTCAGAGAATGGATTTTTACTATGTCTATGAAATTGTGTAACAAGGTGATATTTATCATACGAAAGGCTGTGAGTGTGTGAGATATATTCATATATCCCTCCGACCTGTATTGTCATTTCACAAGGAGAGACAGACAGGTGCAGTTCTCTCCACGAGGCGAGTGTGATTAATTTCCGCAGCTGACCTTGGCAGCCCCTTTTCATTCCATTATCCTCTCCAAACCGGGTAAGAGCACCTTCGCACCCAATTCTGGTTTTATAGTTTGGAAATTGGGTGAATGTTTCTTTACTCTTTTCACTGGTTATTTTTAGGTAACCAAAAGACGGATTGTCGTCATTTCCTTTGAGGCCAATTTAGAGTTCAGCCAATTACCACGGGTAAGAGTCTTTTTTGAATTGACTAATATAGATATTGACCACCTGTGCAACACACGTATTTACTGGGTACTTGAACCCTTCTTTCAGAAATTCTTTCAGCTTTTCGCCCTTCTAGTAATTATTAAGGCTTTCAACCTTGAACCTTCCTGACTGTCAGTACCCTCCCCACTATAGGGTAAGTTGAATTTATATTCACAGCTGGTGACTTCCAGCGTTAACCCCGTGTGCCCGTATGTATTTTAAATATTCCTAATTTCTCGTCCCCACAGTGCCCGGTGGGCCCTATGTGAGTACTCTTCTTCCTTTTTCACCCCCACACGGTGCACACCAAATTATCTGACAGTCATCCCCAGGTATGATTAGCAACTGAAAATCTACCTTTTTGAAGCTTTTCTCTTATTTTTCACCACCAAACCATTACTGACACTATGGTTATAATTTTTTTAGGTGCCCCTTCATTGCTAGGTCCTGATGAGACCCCACATTGTTAAGTGGGTCGAAACGTCATCGACTAAGTGAAGCGAACCATTGTCAGCCAATATTACTGTATTAGTAGGCTGCGAGCACATATTATGTATTGATTTAATGGTCGCTCTTGTACATCTTTGATGAAACCTTGTTTTTATGTCACAAAAAGTCACAACCTTGAAATATAGGTTTCACAATCCCATGGGACACCATGCAGTGGATTTAAAATAATGTGATTACATTATATAAAACAACGTATTTTCATACAAAATTTGTGTTATATGCCTCTTCTCTTTCAGACATCTCTTTTCCTTCGATTATTGTGGTTGTGCTATTATATACTAAATATCATTTGTTGATTGTCCACAGGAACCGTTGTTGTCTATAAAATTGAGGGATCCTAAGGCGTGGAATCTAGGCATACCACCCCAGTACTCAAAGTAATCCAAACGTAATCCAAGAGTAATGAAAAGTCCTTACTATATAATTCAAACTGCATTTTAAAGTGATACAAACCTGTAACAATTGCAAATTCAACCACAACTGCATTTCCTTGAACAGTCTTACATTTGAGAGTATATTTTACTTACCTGTGCCAAGTCCTACTTGGTTCTAAAATAAAACATAAGTATACCTTTTTTATGCTTACCTAATTGGTCTGGATTCTGTCTCCGAGTGTATGTAATCAGTCCTTGATTGAGTGAATACAATAAATGCTTAACAGACCCTCTGGATAAGCCTAACTGCTCACCCACACTACCACAAAGAGAGCTGTTAGTACTTACCTAATTTAGCCTCTGTTATACCACTGGGGACTCCCTGGACTCTGAGCACACTATACCTTATTTTGGTATAGTATATACAGAGCCAGCTTCCTACACTATCCTTCTGAGGATGGTGACGGCGCCCGTCGTGGCCCGGGCACTGATGGGTATCTTTACCCGCATGGGTTTCCTCAAGGAGGTGGTGTCTGACCGGGGTACCAACTTTATGTCCCTGTACATGAAGGCCATGTGCAAGGCGTGTGGAGTGAAGTACAAATTCACCACCCCTTACCACCCCCAAAGCAATGGGTTGGTTGAAAGATTCAACCGTACCCTGAAGGGCATGATTATGGGTCTATCAGAACCCATAAGGCATAAGTGGGATCTCCTCTTACCATGCCTTCTATTTACCTACAGGGAGGTATCGCAGAGGGGGGTTGGCTTCAGCCCTTTTAAGCTTTTGTATGGGCACCCTGTGAGAGGAGCTCTCAGTTTGGTAAAGGAGTGCTCGGAGCAAGCTCCTAGGAAGTCATCCCAGGATGTATTCAGTTCCATGCTGGCCTTCCGGAACCAGGCAGCCTGCTTCAGGAAACTCACCCAAGAGAAGCTAGCCAGGAGGACATGAAACATTGGTACAACCAAAATACCACTCTGGCTGAGTTTCAACTTGTTCAAAACAGTGGCGTAACGAAACTTGAGGGGGGCCCCCCTGCAAGGTACGTGGAGGGGCCCCCTCCGGACACAATCAGGAGCTCTGCAGCTGGAGTACTCTGCTGATGGGGCCCCCTGGAGCTTGGGGGCCCCCTCACCGAAGGGGCTGCAGGGGCCTGTGTTTCGCCCCTGGTTCAAAAGGTGTGGGTGATGGCGCCAGTGGAGACCTGCTCTCTACAGGACAAGTGTTTAGGCCCATTTGAGGTGTAGGAGCACAAGAGTGACATCACCTACCTGGTGGACTTGCAGACTCCTAGAAACCCCTTAAGGGTCCTACATGTGAACCGCCTCAAACCCCACTTTGAGAGGTCTGAATTGACCATTCTCTTGGCTACTGATGATAGGGTGGAAGACGAGAGTGAACCTCTCCTCAACCTCATGTCTGCCCAGGAGCAGGATGGGTCAGCGGAGGGTGTGATCCTCTCCCCTACACTGACCCTAGAGCAACAGGGTGACTGTCGCCAGTTGCTGGGACAGTTTGCAACTCTGTTTTCACTCACCCCAGGAGTCACCAATTGGTGCACTCATGACATCGATACAGTGGATAGTCCACCTGTGAAGCACAATATTTAAAGGCTGACACAGTGAAGGCTAGCATTAAGGAAGAGGTTTCCAAGATGTTAGCACTAGGGGGTGACTGAGCCCTCCGGCAGTCCTTGGTCCAGCCCAGTGGTCTTGGTTCCAAAGGCTGCCCTGCCCGGTGTCACTCCCAAACTACGGTTCTGAGTGGACTACCGGGGGCTCAATGCCATCACCAGGACTCACGCGCGTCCCATCCCCCGAAACTGATGAGCTTATTGATCGGCTGGGAGCTGCCAAGTTCCTCAGTACGTTTGATCTAACGTGTGGGTACTGGCAGAGTGCCTTGACCGAAGGGGCACAAGAGAGGCCAGCATTCTCAACGCCAGAAGGGCACTACCAGTTCCAGGCGATGCCTTTTGGGTTGAAGAACGCCTATGCCACATTTCAGAGGTCGGTCAGTCAGGTCCTGACTGGGTTGGAGAACTTCAGTGCCACCTACCTTGACGACATTGCAGTCTTCAGCTCCAGTTAGGGTGACCATTTGTACCATCTTCAGGAGGTGTTGAAGGCCCTGCAGAGCACAGGTCTCACTATCAAGGCCAGTAAGTGCCAGATAGGGCAGAGGTCTGTGGTGTACTTGGGACACCAGGTAGGAAGCGGCCAGGTGGCACCCCTACAACCCAAGATTGACCCATTCTGGCTTGGGCACCCCCCAAGACCCAGGCAGAGGTGAGAGTCTTCTTAGGCCTCACCAGATGCTACCAGAGATTTGTTAGGGGGTATGGCACCATTGCTGCACCCTTGACAGAGCTGACTGCTAGGAAGCAGCCACGTCAGGTGATCTGGACCGAGGCATGCCATGCTACTTTTGGCACCCTGAAGGAGACGATGTGCACGGCGCCCGAGCTCAAGGCTCCTGACTTCTCCAAGGAGTTTGTGGAGCAGACTGATGCCTCAAAGCATGGTGTGGGAGCGTGCTTTCACAGATGAATGAAGAGGGCCGTAGGCTTCATTAACAGGAGGCTACGTCCCAGGGAACAGAGGTGGAGCACGATTGAAAGGGAAGCTTTTGCTGTGGTCTGGGAACTGAAGAAGCTAAGACCCTACTTGTTTGGGACTTACTTCTGGGTTCAGACAGGCCACAGGCCCCTCAGATGGTTAATGCAGATGAGGGGTTAGAACCCAAAACTGTTGAGGTTGTCCATCTCCCTACAGCGAATGGACATTAAGGTTGAACCCTGCCCTGGAACAGAACACACCAATGCTGATAGTCTTTGCAGGTTCTTCCGCCTTAGTGAAGAAAACTCCCAGGAGGTTGGGTTATTCTCCCCACTTTCAGCTGGGCGGGTATGTGTTAGACCTGGCATCTTTTGACATGATTTCCCCAGTCTTTTTGCTTCTGACCTCCTGTTTATGACTGTGTGCTGCATTTCTTTTTTGCTGTTTACCACTGCTGACTAGTGTGAAAGTGCAAGTGTTCCCTGTGTAAAATGTAATGGTAATTGGGTTCTCCATGATTGGCATATTTGATTTACCAGTAAGTCCCTAAACAGTGCACTGTGTGTGCCCAGGACCTGTAAATCAAATGCTACCAGCGGGCCTGCGGCACTGATTGTGCCACCACATGTAAGGCACCACCATGTGCAGGGTGCAGTGTATTTAAAAGATAGGACATGTACTGCTATGTTTTATATGTCCTGGTAATCAAATACTGCTAATTTCGTTTCTCACTACAGCGAGGCCTATCTCTCCCATAGGTTAGCATTGGAGCAGCCTTGCAACATCTTACAAGTGTATCTTCCAATTGGGAACAGATAGAAAATTGAAGTTTGGGGTCTCTGGACTCACAATTTAAAAATACATCTTTTAGTAAAGTTGGTTTTTAAATTGCAGGACTGAAAATGACACTTTTAGAAAGACAAAAATGGGTATAAGTACTGGACCTATGACCCCATGTCTTTAGAACACTTCTGGACTGAGGACATTCTGCCAGGAAGAAGAGCTGGATAAGATGTCAGGAGGGACTGCCACTTTGCTGTTTGCTTTGCTGTGTTGGCTTGCTGCTTCTGTCCTGGGAGTGAAAGCACTGGACTTTGCTTTCTGTATCCTGCTTCCATGGTTCTCCAAGGGCTTGAGCTGAGCTTGCCTTCTGTTAAGAAGTCTCAGGGGCATCAAGGACTTCACCTGCCAGTATCTGGGCTCTTCTGGTGATAGTTCGGACTTGCCAAGTGGTGCCAAATCCAGTTCCTGGGCCCTTGGAAGTGAATTCTAGTGATTTCAAGGAGAAAGTCTACGCATCGACTCCAAGCATCATTCAGAAAAGGCGCAGCACCGCCAAAACTCTACGCATCGCCGCAAGCCTGCACCAGAGCATGCTTCCAACCGAACACAATGACTGTGGCTTACAATGCAAGCCTCAGGTTTTCATCGCAGCACCTCCGAAGAACTGCTGATGCGCGAGTCTTAAGAATCGCATCACCGGAGGCTATGAAGCATCGCCCCAATTCCGACGCAGCCACTGCTTCAATGCTGTGGAATCGACGCCGCACGACTTGACTTTCGACACATCATCGACGAATTGTCCCTGAGCGCCATTTTCTTCATCACCACCAGACCGCAGTAAGAAACCGAGGCTGCGTGTCCAAAAACGGCACATCACCTCCCCTGTGACAGTAAGGAACTGACACATTATCTCCCCTGCCCAGCAGTAAGGAACCAACGCCTCACCTCCCCTGTAGCAATACGGAACCGACGCATCACCTGCTTTTTCAGTGCCTCACCTCCCCTGTGCCTCGCATCATCTTTGATTTTTGACGCATCTAAGGTACTTTGTCCTGATCAAGCGCATCCATGGACTTCTATGGAATAAACTTGCTTAATCTTTTAAAAGTGATATATTGAGTTGTGTATGTTGGATTTTTGTCGATTTGGTCTTGTTTTATTCAGATAAATATTGGCTATGTTTCTAAACTGGTGTGGACTTCTATTGCAATGCTTTCACTGTGTTACTGTGTGTGTTTGTGTAGAAATACTTGACACTTTGCCTCTGGGATAAACCTGACTGCTCTGGGCCAAGCTACCAAGGAGGTGAGCAGGGGTTATCTTAGCTGTGTGACTCCTTACCCTGACTAGTGTGAGGGTCCCTACTTGGACAGGGTGCAGACCACTGCAGACTAGAGACCACATTTCTAACACGCTGCAATAGAACTTGGTAGCACGTCTGATGGTTTTTCCTGTGACGTGAAGGATTTAGGGTACCCAAAAATAGATTTCCCCTTTCCAGCCAAAAAGTCCAGAATCCCATGGTTTGGCTAAAGAATTGATGGAGTACTGACGGAGTTGAGATGACTTGTAGGAGCAAAAAAGTGTGAGTATTCATAGGGATGCACGCTGCAATTGCTTTGGCTTAGATTGAGGTGTTTTTAAATGGCTGTTTGATGCTATGTGAAGTTCAAAAAGTTGGGTGCGTGTGGCACTTAATGGAAAGAAGTTGAAGTTGTTATCGGGTCCGTTTGTGGTGTGAGACCCCGGGATAAACAAAATATATCTATGTGGTGGTCTCAGTGTAGAAGATGCTAAGTGTAGCTGTTTGCTGTAGTGTGGTGTTTGTTGTGAGACGTCGTCAACAACATTTTATGGATAGGACTTACCTTTTGTATGCTAGTGGTAAGTGGTTGGTATGGTTGATCTTAGGTGAACAGGGGTTAACTGTAACAATCAGGGTGAAATCACGCTGGTTGAGGTTTTATTTGGAGCGAATGTTAATTTAGAATACAGAGGAATCATTTTAGGTACCTTGTGAGAGTGGTAATCGAGTTTCCTTTAGTGGAGCAGACAGATTTAGTTGTTGAAATCGCTCGCATATTGTTGTGTATTGGCTTAGAAGAACATGCTGAAAAATTGTAAAGGAGGGTGAACTGCTGCAGTTAGTGAGATCTATGTCACAGTGTGTCGTACTGTGATTGGTCGATTGGTGTAAAGTTGCGCTGAGATTGGTTGACTACGTCATAAAGAGTTGCGCTGTTATTGGTTGTGATTGCCGAACTAGGGGATTGTGGGAGAATTTCATTTCCTGGATTTTGCGGAGAACATTTGTGAATATCAAATTATATAAAAATGAAGTTTTTCTAAGCCCTACGAAAATCAATACAGGGAGATGTGACCATATCTGTTAGAATAGGAGAACGCTCGGATACATCGTAATGATGAATAAAGGATTACATCCATGTATTTGCTCAAACAATGGCACAAAATTACAGAGAAAGACAAGGTTTTAAAGTTTCCTTGTGACAGGACATTTCATTTGAAGATTATTGAGAATTTAAGGACAAAATTATATGAAATGAGATTGCCTCCTAGACCTGCTCAGTTTGAGGCTTTAAATACTTGAGAACACATAGCCCATCAGAAAGAGAAAGAAAATATCAGGCAAAGTGAAGAAGAGCTTAAGACCTGTACGCAGAAGCTAGATGGGATGCACAACAGAAGGCATGGAGTGCTGATGTTATTGAGGGAACGAGATGTATTCTATGATAAAAGTAGAAGGAGAAGTTGTGGGAAAATGAAAAGAGAAGTGGAAACGTATTGAGACAGAAAAAAGTGATGCTGAAGCAGAAGGAGAAGGTAGTGACATAGAAGATTATTTCTTGAATGACTTATTGATGAATCGTCCATCACCATACAATGAATCTCAGTGTGGGGATTTGACAGATGGAAATCCACCTGAAATTCCAAATGCACCTATTGAACCTGAAAAATCTAAAGAGACCACACTTATTTCTCCTATAAGTGGGGGGGGCACAGAAATAACAGCTCCTTCAAACCCATTCAATTTGATTGCTCCAGATGCTTTGACTGTTCTCGTTACTATTGGTCCTGTTGTACCTCTTTATAAATCTGTCACAGGGAAATATTGCGTATCCTTTGGCTATACCTGCTGGAATGAAAGCTATATATAGTAGCCCAATAGATTTGACAAGGAGAGCATTGCTTCAGACACCTATGTTTCCGATTTGTAGCAATATCACAGGTACTAAGAGTACGAGTTCCATTCCAGATCAGAGACAATTTGACCCTGCAAACAGCATGATTCAGATGTTGTCACCTTGTTATGTCCCCAGAACAAGTGAGCCTCCTGAGATAAGTTACATTGTTTCTAAGACTACTGTACCGATGGGAATTTCTTTTCCTGATACAGCTTTACTAAAAAAAACAACCTGAAAGAAGTCGAAATATGTCCAATGGAGATTTGCATTTGAATACTCCAAGAGAACAATCAGAATTTACTCCTCAAGAATTTGATGATTGGCTTTAAAGATTCAGTACCCCAATTAATAATAAAAGTCCTGAAACTGTTCGGGTCCCAGGAAAGATATGGACGTTGGATGTGGCCAGGCTGAAGCTAGAGTTAGAAGAAATTATTTTGGGGACGCTTAGTTCCTCTTGATTAGATACCTACCAGGACGAGAAACTATTGTTTCTCTGTAAAAATATTACTCGACGAGCTAGACAGACACACGAGCACCTGATTGAATTGGCTCAGAAATATGAAATTGATGTTCAGAATTCAAAAGTTTTTCAAAGAACGTACAGATTAGATTTTAGCAACAAAGACTTTGCTAGCATGAGGCCAGCTGGACTGGAACTACAGATTAAAGAAATAATGACCCTGGTAACGAAATAGAGTGAGAGAGAGAAATTGAAAGGTAGATGGTTGAAAAAGAAGGAAACAAAGAAAGTTAGGATGCAAATGCCACCAGTTTTGGTTGATGGAGGATAAGAGTAAATACAAATGCTTCCTATGAGGGAAGTACCTGGTGGAGGGCATGTACATGTTCCTTGGACTAGGGCTGATATTTTGTCATTTACAAATGAATTCACGAAATAGAGAGAATATCTAGTGGAATGGTACAGGCAAATTGAGGGGTTTGTGAACATTTTGAAAGTTTTATGGATTGCTTTGAATACTTTGTCTGACATTGTGGTTTCAGGAGACTCATGGAATGAGTGTAAAATTACTCTGGATTGGCCTGATGCAGAACCAGATAGGGATCCCAAAACAGGTGCACCATCTCCAGTGGTATTAAAGAAATACCAACAGATAATACATTTCTTGAAAACCAAGATTGTTCCTAAAGAGTTTGATTGGTTGAAGATTGACAGAATGACCCAAGAATTAAAAGAAACAGTCCATGCCTATCACGAGAGAGTGATACAGGTTTTCAGACAGAAACATGTGGGACATTTTGTGTACAGGTTTGTGAATGGTTTGCTTCCATGATTCATCAGCATTTAATGTGGTGCAGAACAAGCCGATTGATGAGATCCTGCGAAATACAAAATATTGTGGAGATGAAATAGAGGTGAAACACAAGAGATTGAAAGAAAGGCTTATGATTGCACACATGAAAGCTGTGTAGAAAGGACAGAATCAGTTGAGTTTTGAAAACATGGTCCTGGTACAGGGATGATATAATCAAATTCCAATGGTGCGAGATGTCAATGGTTTCTAATAGCAGAATTTGAAGTCATAGGGTAGAGGTCGTGGTGTTCCAATAGACTCTAGAACGGGTGTTGATGTGCCAGCTTTGAAGAAAACGAATCCTTGTCACATGTGCAGAAAATTTTGGCATTGGAAACGCAAGTGTAGGTTTAATGTGAATGCAAATCAGATACAGAATGGAGGGTATGCACAGTCTCAGGGAAATAACATGGTTCAGACTCAAGAGACACAAAGACAGTGAGTCCACAATCCCAAAACATCCCAATCAATGCAGATACCACAAGCTCTGATGCCACAACAGAATGGTTAGGTACAAAGGTACAATCTGAATGAGAGTCAGCAGATGAATAGAAACTCATTCCCAAATCAAGGTGCATCACAACAGTATTTGGTTCAGATGGATGATTTCATTCAGAACCCGTCAGCATGATGGTGCCTGAGGGGGATGGAGGACCTCGTGCTTGGCGCAGCCTTAGAGGTAGACCAGAGTGGTACATATGTGGACGGAGAGGTAAATGGGAGTCATGTCCCATTCCTCGTTAACACTGGTGCTACCTGCTCTACTGTAAGAATGGCAGAGGTTCCTAACCTACCCATCTCGGGGGGAACGTATCCAAGCTGTAGGAGTCACAAATAAAAAGTTGTCCACCCCAATTTCTGAAGCAGTTCCTTTTAAAATAGGGTCCTTTGAGGATCGACATCGATTTGTGGTGTGTTATTTAAGTCCAGTGAATCTATTTGGACGTGACTTGTTATGCAAGCTTAATTGTTCTATCTATTGCACTCCAAAGGGTATTGAATTTCATACCAATGTTGTTGTTCATACAATAGATGTTGTTTTTAAACTTCCTAGACAAAAATCCGACATAGGGATGCACTCCTTGTTGACGAAAGAAGACTTACCCATTGAATTAAGAGATAGTGTGTTACCTAAAGTCTGGGACTTTACGGGTAAAGACATCGGACTAATCAAAGGTGTAGAACCAGTCTGAATCACAGTGAAACCAAATGCAGAATATCCAATAATCCCAAAATACTATTTGACTTCCGATACTATTGCCGGTGTTACTCCTGTGATCGACTGAATGATTGAGCACGAGATCCTGAAGGAGATAATAGGGAGTCCATGTAACTCTCCCATTATGGGTTTACAGAAGCCGAATGGCAAGTATTGTATTGTACAGGATTTGCATAAGGTGAATGCTATAGTTGTTCCATGTTGTTCTGTGGTACTGAATCCAGCTATGATACTATCTCAATTTCCATGCGAGGCCGAATGGTTTTCAGTCATTGACTTGTGCTAGGCCTTCTTTTCTACCCCTTTGCATAAGGATAGGCAGTACCTTTTTGCTTTCCATTTCAGCAGTGTTATTTTGGCATGGTGACAAGTTCCACAAGGGTATACAGAGTGCCCCTCAATCTTTAATCAGATTCTCAAAAAGAATCTTGAGTCTCTGGTAATGCCAAATCATTCAGTGCTGGTTCAAAATATCGATGACCTGCTGGTAGCGCTGAATACCACAGAAGGTTGGAAGATTGATACTATTGCTCTTTTAAATCATCTGGCTGAATATGGACATAAAGTGTCCCCAACTAAGATGCAATTTTGCCAAACTGAAGTTCTGTATTTAGGACATCACATTGAAAAAGGAGCAAGGAAAGTGCTCCAAGAAAGAATCTCAGCGATTCTTAACATGAGTCCGCCAACTACAAAAAAGGAAGTACGCATATTCTTAGGAATGGTGGGCTACTGTCGACAATAGATTCCAAACTTTTTATTAACAGCAAAACCTCTTCAGAGGTTGCCACACAAAGACATGTCTGATCCGGTACTCTGGGATGACAACTGCATGAGTGCCATCACTGAGCTGTGAGAATGCCTTTGTCGGACACCAGCTCTGGGAATTACTGATTAAAACAAATGCTTTGTGCTATTTTGCAGTGAAAGGGAAGGCTGCTCTCTTTCAGTGTTGACACAAATGCATGGAAGCGACCTTAGAGCGTTAGCATATTTTTCAGCTACACTTGACTCTGTTGCAGCAGCATTGCCTGAATGTATGAAAGCGGTTGCATCTGCATGTGTGAGTCTTGAACAGTGTCAAAGCATAGTCATGGGACATCCACTCACTGTGTTTGTACCACATTCGGTCGAAGTAGTGTTAACCCGTACTTGGACACAGTACCTCATCAACAGTAGACGTACTAAATGCGAGCAGATTCTTTTGGGCGTGGAGAATGTAACCCTTAAAAGGTGTACTGTTCTAAATCCATCCACTCTGTTGCCATTGCCTGGGAATGAAAATGTGAATGATGAAGTTGAACACGATTGCTTGGATGTGACTGAATTATGTACAAAGCTGAGACCTGACATTCAGGATGTACCTTTGCTAGAATCTGGTCATGTGCTGTTTGTCAATGGCTCCTGTTTGCGAGATCATGATGGAAATCTGAAAGTTGCATATGCTGTTTGTAGTGTTGCAGGTGTTGCGGAAGCATCAAGGTTGCAAGGAGTGTATTCAGCGCTAGTGGCGGAACTGATTGCCTAGAAATGGGCTTGCAGTGTTTCAGAACAACTCAGAGTGACAATCTTCACTGATAGTTAGTACGGCTTTGGAGTTGTACATGACTTCAGGCAATTGTGGTCACAGCGTGGGTTCATGTCTTCCTCCGGATTACCCATACGAAATGTAGAAAGTGTGCGGAACATTTAGCAGTCCCTACAATTGCCTGCCCAAATTGCAGTAGTTAAGTGCGTAGCTCATAGACAGGGCACTGACTACGTGACAGTAAGCAATAGATATGCTAACGAGATGTCCAAATATTGTGCTTTAAATGCCTATATCATTATTTGGGATTTGATAAATGAAACATCAGACATCATAAATTGCAACCCGTTGTTAACTACTAAAGATACCAGGGTTAAAGTTAAAAGGTTGCAGGAAAAAGTGGTGGAAGAGTTGGGCGCGAGCTGGATGCACCCAGCGAGCGGATGAAGTGTGGGTTTACCACCTATGGCTTGAAATTATCATGGTCCTACACATGTAGGATGAGATGCAATGATGTGCATATTTCGATAGATGTGATTTAATCCCAGATTCAGAGTGATTGCTGAAAATCTGTGCCACTGTTGTGTAGTGTGTCAACAACAAAATGCAGGAAGGAAAACACAAATCACAATGAGTCATGTTGGGCGATCAGGAGATCCCTGTAACCGGAAGCAAATGGACTTCATTGAAATGCCCATTTGCAATGATTTGAGATATGTTTTGGTCATTGTTTGCATTTTCTCAAAGTGGGTAGAAGCTTATCCGACACGAAGAAATGACAATCTCACAGCAGCTAAATTGTTGTTGAGGGAGTTGATTCCAAGGTTTGGCTTCCTGACTTCTCTTGAGTCAGAACAAGGAACTCATTTTAATAATGAGGACCTGAAAATGTTGTGTGCAGCATTACAAGTTGAGCAGAAGCTCCATTGCAGTTATCGTCCAGAGGCTTCTGAACTTTTGGAGCAGATTAATGGCACATTGAAATCCCGATTGACGAAGGTGTGTGCTTCAACGTCTTTGAAGTGGCCCGATGCATTGCCTCTTGTGCTGATCAGTCTGAGAAGTACACCAAACAGGAGAACAGGATTTTCGCCCCATGAAGTCATCATGGGCAGAGTGATGAGACAGCTAGCTGTACCTGCAAATGTTCTCGTGAACATCACAGATGATATGATATTGGACAACTGCAAAGGTTTGGCTGATATGGTGTGTTCTGTGTCTAACCAGGTCAGAGAGGCTGCAACTGTGAGTCAACAGGAGCAGTGCTATGACCTCAGTCCCGGAGACTGAGTGATGGTGAAGAAGCAAGTTCAGAATTCGTGCTTGGAACTTTGTTGACGTGGGCCATACCAGGTGATCCTGGTCACAACTACTGCCGTGAAGTGCGGAGGTCTCCCGAATTGGGTATATGCCGCCCACAATTGCAGGGTCCCATGTCCCCTTGATGATACAACAGCACCTGTTCCTGATGTGCCTGTGGTTACAGTGAGACAGAGAGAGCAGGTTTGGGGACCAGCAAGCAGTTAGGAAAGCACTCGATTGTCTGGAGGGGGTTCTGAGAGAGTAAACTATTGTCTGTACCAAAGGGTCTCTGCCTGTAGAGTTGACTATGAGAGATACAGATCCTAATGAATGGCCTAGTGCAGCAAGAAAGCGAGCTGTACTTGGAGACTGTTAACCCAGAAGAAGCAAAATACTGAGACACTGCTCGACTGAAGGACGAGTACCACAAACCATTCTTGAAAGCTCCGAGCAGTCCAATCAGAGTGACAGCAATGATGGGCAAACAGCTGTAAGGATATCAAAGAGAGTGAGAGTACCCAGCTAAAAGTACTCTTCTCCTGAATGGATTTATCTGGCAGCAAATGAATGGGAGAGAGAATTTTATACCTTTTACTTTAACAATACGAGTCCACCTGAATCTCCTGAAACAAACTTTATTGTGGAATTGAATTTTAATCTTGATGTATAACTTGAAGGACTGATACAATTTATCCTAAATATACTCATCAATGAAGCCGATTTGCGCATTTCTTCATTTTGAACAGAACCATTAAATTGTGCTTTGGTGTTTTTGTGCCGAACTTTGTTGAACTGCTCAAACCACTCGCTGCTATTTTTTATTTCTTTTGTTAAACGCTCCGAATCAGGAGGAACCATGAAGCCTAACACTACAATCTCTCTTAGATGCAAACATATATATGCAGGAGTATTTTCTATTATTGCCTTGATATTATTTGCATTGCTCATTATTTTAAACTTGCCACATTATGTACTCATAGAAAATCCTGAGCTTACAACTTCCTTCAAGACTGCCAAAACTAATAGCACTGATTCTATTGCTTTAAATGACAAAACTTTGCATCTTGATTTTCCAAAAACTGATCGTTCACTAAATGTATAGTTTATTGAATGAGTACATTGACACAATAGATGCTAGTGATTGCTACGTATGTATGCAATTACCTACATCAGTTGCTGAAGGTGTTACCCATCATAGTTTACCATTAACATATGGAATTTCTTGCAGTGCATTAACTAACCCTGGGCGGAGTTCGCGGAGTTGCACTACGCGGAACACCGCGAAGTGCAAAAAAAACTCAGTCGCACTACGCGGAGCTCCGCGAGCGGCAGAGTACGATAGAAAAATGCCGTTCCCGGTGATTGCACAGGGCCGGATGCTTGTCCGCACTGTGCAATCATTGCGAACGGCACCATGCACAGTGCAAGCGGTCCCTGCTTTCCTTTTCTGCCGCTCGAGTAGATTTTTACTCGAGCAGCAGCTTTTTCAACGCAAACGGGCAGTTTCTCAATGCGAGCTGTCGCGAGCATTCGCGACCACTCGCAATGAGAAACCTGACCCCCCACGTTGAGAAATCTCGCCGGGATGTTGATTTTCCACGCTCGCGCTCGCCAACTTGATGTTGACGATCGCGAACGAGGAAAAATCTCGCTGGGAGGTTGATTTTCCTCGCTCGCGGTCGCCAACTTGACGTTGACGAATGCGAGCGAGGAAAAAAACTCCGCTCCGCAACGCGAATCGGAGTTTTTCGGAACTCCGCGATCTCCGCATAACGCGGAGTGCAGAAAACTCCGCAAACTCTGCGAGCGGAGCGGAGTGGAGTTCACCACCCGGGGTTAGCATTAACCAGTTTATTTTATGGCACTGATCATTTACAGTGTTATTATTCAAATGATGATCTGATTTTTTCGGAACTTCCTGTGCTAAACCGCTTAAATCCACATCCTGAACCTTCATTAACTGAGACTGTGGGCTATCTATTTAGACCAACTCAATCTTTGGACACAGCTTATGCACATAGACAGAACCTAACATGTAAACTAGGGAGCGCTGAAAAGAAATTCACAGATTTAGTACAAAGTAGACAAGGTAATGCAACAATTAAAAACACCATCTTCAAAACTAACTCTTTGGAATTTACCAGAAAAGAACATAAAGTAATAGAAGGAATTGCTACATTAGCTTTAGACTGGCAACATCATGGAAAACTTTGAATATATACAAAAGGGTAAAATATTATTACAAAATTTGTAGGTATTAGTGAATGTGAACATACATTTGATGTTTATGAAACTGGGGAAGATACTTAGAAGGAGTTCAATCAATCAATAACACTTTTTTTTTTTCTTCAAAAGCTGAATAAACATAAAAGTCACGATTACAGCAATTCAAGGTACCCCCATCCTATATATCATCATCCCTCAGTTACACTGCTTCGATATAATACACATGCTAAAAATACACATGATAAAAATACAGATAAATACAAATTAAAAAGATGCAAAGTAAACTTGCATCCAAGCCTGCTCCGCCCACAGTACTTAGTCACAGCTCGATCTGAGCCTAACTGCGGCCTTTAAAAAAACCTAAGAGCATACCATACCGTGGTCCCTGAGAGCATTGATAAAAAGGTACAAGCAGGACGAACTTGTTTAAAATTTACTTTTTTTAAATTTGGAATTAAATAAGTCTTTCTCGGCACCTCATAGTTACTACAGAACATTAAAAAATGAAGCATATCCTGTGGAGACTTGCCGTCGCAACCACAGGGCAACAGAGTCTTACCTTTATTACTCCCTTGTGGATAGGCGAGCAGAAGATGGAATAAATCAAAGCAAAACTTGGTCAGTAAAAAGTGGTCATACGAGCTAGGGAGCCTTAGGAGATATGGTTCCGCAGAATTAACAGTTTTCAAGATAATAAATCTACATACACTAGGCTTCCCTAGCTCACGCTCTTCCCTGTCCACCACCCGCTGTCTAAGAAAAGCCTCCTTGGCCCAAAACAGGTCCTTCCTACTGATTGAATCCGGATTGCTATAGAGATTCACTCTTCCTAGACTCCTAAAACCTTCCCATATATATTTAAGACAGGGGATGTAATGAACATGTTCTAGGGCCAGGCAGTTCCTTCGGATCTCTTTGTTTAAAGCACTCCCGTTACTTAACCATATTTTGAGCCAATGGGATAGGGGGCGAAAAGACAACAAGTCTGACAAATAGGCCATACCCAGTTCTTCATGTACAATGAAAGTAGAGGTTCCCTGAGGTACACATAAGAGTCGTCTCAGGAACCTATTTTCAACTCTTTGGAGCTCGTCATGAGAAATATAGCCCCAGATTTCACTACCATATGCCACCTGTGCTCTGCACTTGGCTCTATAAATCTGCAGACGTGCGCCTATCGGTTTTTTACCCAGATGGGATGCAATTTTAAAAATGGCAGCATTAGCCCATTGAAAATTTCCCCTGCTTTCTACTTTTTAATGGGCCCCGGCTTAACTTGGCATCCAGCATGACCCCAGGTAAGAAAAAGCACTTGGTCCTAGGGACTAAAGTAGACCAGACCTTGAAGTTAAAGGACTTCTTTGAGCTATGACCCATCTGCATCACATATGACTTGGAGTTGCTAATCAACAGGCCCCGGTCTTCCATAAACATCACGAAGGAGTTGAGTAGAGTTTGTAAGCCCCTTGCGGTCCGGGCCATGAGGACAGCATCATCCGCATTCAATAATTCCGGCAAACCACACCGTCCCACCTGGGGGAAATCCACCTGTGTATCTACTAATACCTTCTCAAGGTTATTAATATTTAGATTAAATAAAAACGGGGCCAATATACAACCCTGACAAACCCCTCTCTGGATTGAAAACTGTCGGGTCACTTTACAATCGTTAGTATAATGTACCTCTGCTTTGGTGTCCAGATGGAGGTCACGTAAGAAAAGGACAATATCTTTATCCACACCCATACACAACATGGTTTCCCATAGCTTGCTTCTATTCACACGATCAAAGGCGGAGGACAAGTCCATGAAGGACGAGCAACAGTGTACTTGTTTACAATCATATACAAGTTCAAGAATTGATCCACTGTTGACCTCCCCGGGCGAAAACCATATTGGATGTCTGCTAGGATATTATTATCGTCTGCCCATGTAGTTAGCCTGTCCAATAGAATGCGTCCCACCACCTTGGCTGTTGAGTCCAATAGGGATATTGGCCTGTAACAGAGAGTACTATCCCTGTTACCTTTTTTTAAAACTGGGACAATGGTGGATATAGCCCAGGTGCTAGGCGGGTCGACTCTTACATCTGCATTGATAATTAAGATGAGGACTGGCACCCACAACTGTGGGTTAGATATATAAAGATCCCAGGTAATACCATTGGGTCCAGGTGCCTTATTTCTAGACAACCCTTCAATACCCTTTCTGACTTTATCAGCTGTGATAACGAGAGACGATTTCCTTCTCCACTACCATTGGCTATATTAACATCTAATGGGCTTCTAAACATTTCCTCAAAATGACCAACCCATTTGTCTTCTGTAATATGTTCATCAAGAACCTGTGCAGCATCTCCTACCAGAAAAGGACTGTTAACAATACTCATAAACTTATCACTATTTTTTAAAGTGCTAGCCTCGGAGAGCTTACTCCATACCTCATCCCTCAGCTCGGGCTTACGCCTTGCTAATTCAGCTTTATATAGCCATCTACAAGCTTTTCCCAAAGCCGTATCCCTTGGTTTAATACCCAACGCTCCCCTCAGTTTCCTAGCTGCTCCAGAGCAATCACGGTCAAACCAACTTGGGGCCCAGTCCATCGGGTACATGGAAGGGGCCTTTAATAAGTATCCAATTGTATGAGAGATGACCGAGAAAGCCTCCAGGACAATACCTGGCGCTACCTGCCCGGTTGAACAAGTATCTATTTCCCTATTGCACCTAGCTAGAAGGGATTCATAGAAGAAATCCAGGGTTATCTGTACCCACCTTAACCTTTTACCGTGGTCTGTTTCCTTTAATGTCCCCCTAGCTGCAGTCATCCTAGGTTTCCCTAGTGGAGGCCAACTGATTGAGATTCTCAAAGGGTTGTGGTTGCTAAAAATGCTATCTTCAATGGAGAAGTCCAACAAAAGTGAGTAAAGGGGGCTTGAAACAAAAAAAAAGTCTATGGGGGGCGTGGCCAACCAAGACAGACTTAATCCGCCGAGGCTCCGCGGAGTATGAAGGAATAAAGTCACTAAAATACTTGGGAGAGGGGTTCCCCCCCCTAGAACGGGAGTGCGGGGAGACCTGGAATGCCGAGGCACCGTGGGAGGAACTCGGAACAGCTGAGAGGCTCCGAGAGACGCCGGAGCAGCGGAGCTGTGCGGCGGCCGAGGGACGGCGTGAAAAGCACATCGCGAGAGAGCGCCAAGAAGCGGCAGAACAGACGCGGGGTCCAGATAGCCGGCCCCGGAGGCAGGAGGGGCACACTTACAGTAGAAATCTCAGCAGGAGCGGACTTGGGAGCAGGGACATAAGCTCTGAGGATCCGGTAAGAGAATCCGCGTCGGGCGGGCCCTGGCTGATGCGAATGGTGGCGGGCGGGGGTGTGGACCTCCCAACGGCTGGCCTATGATGCTGTGAGGCGAGAGGGTAGTCCCCCCGTGGAGGCGACAGGCAGCTGCCTGACTCCAAGATGGCAGCCCAAGGAGCTCCGGTGGGCCAGGAGGCGTAAGAGAGACTAAGGGCGTGGGGTGCACATGCACTGAGGTGAGGACCCGTCAAGCAGCAAGAGGGGGAAGGCGGCCATGAGCAGGAAAGGAGTGGGGACAGCGCCAAGGAGCACCACAACACAGGTCAGTGAGCACATTGGCGCCTGACCTGAACATGGCGGGTCCCCGGGAATCTTAGAGCTACACAGATCACACCAAAAAGCTCCGGCGGTGCACAGGGAGCGGGCCTCTACCCGCTGCAGCATGGTCTGCGGCTCTATACACTAATGGGAATACAAAGGCTGAATAAGAGACAGCACATCCGGGGAGACTTGCGCTGCTGCTGCGCACCGGACCTCTCAACGGGTAAATGCGGGCAGTGTATACTCACATCACCAGTGGACACGGAGAGGAGGGGACCTTCATGAGAGCTCATAAGTAGTTAGTGTTGGACATTGAGCCTATGGCCACGAGTTGGGGTCAGGGACAGCGGAGCCCCGTGCAAGACGACTGAGAGGACCGGGAATCAGCTGTATTGCCCATGTGAAGGGGCAGAACGTGTCTAGAAGCATCAATCCACCTCAAGGGGGGCGCTCAGAGGTTACTGCGGACATTATGCCACCTAAAAAGACACAGACGAACAGAGTATCCAGCTACTTTACCCCCACGGAACCGAGAGGGAATCCTCCAGAAGGCGGACAAAGGGGAGAGATGGCGCTCACCAAGGAGGACCTTCTGACCTCCTTGAGAGACTTTAAGAGAGAACTCAGGGAAGAAATCAAGGCGGATCTCTTAGGGTCAATGGAGGCCCTACGTTCTGACATTCAGGGCAAATTGACGACACTAGAACAAGATGTCAACTCGGTGGGCACCCGTACGATTGAAGTGGAATCTAAGGTGCAGGAGCTAGAACGCAAAATGGCGGCGATGGAAAATGAGACAAAAGGTCTCCATGAGCAGTTACAAGTGAATAGCCTCAAATGTGAAGATCTTGAGAACAGAGCCCGAAGGGACAATGTTCGCGTAAGGAATCTGGAAGAAGGGGCAGAGGGGCCGGACCTGGAAGCCTTCGTCGTGGGAATGTTTGGGGAGGTGCTGGGCCCGGGAGGCATGAAGATAAAAATCAACAGGGTACATAGGGTGGGTCCACCACCATCTGGGGGACAGAAGCGTCCAAGAGATGTCCTGGCGAAACTACACTCTCACAAGATGAGGGAGGCTATCCTCACGGCGGCTCGATCAAAAGACGTGGTCTCCTTCCAAGGCTTCAAATGTGATCTCTATCAAGATGTCTCATCAGCGACGCTAGTGGGTTTGGGTTTCTTTTGTTGTTCTGTTTGGGATGCACAGGGGACATTACCACTTCACAGGACAGGCGCAGGGAGGGAGGGGAGCCTGAACAAGCCATCACATGCAATAGGGAAGGAAGGGGGGAGGGTACCTGGAGAGGGGCATATCCTAAGGCTGTACATCGAATATCAACTCCTACACATTAATCACCTATGGTGCTCACAGTACTCGCATGGAATGTGAAGGGGCTTATCTCCCCGAGTAAGTGCCAGAAACTTTGGAAATGTCTTCAGGACCAAAGGCATGATGTCGTGGCACTGCAGGAAATGCACATGAAAAGGGCAGAGAACCATAGGCTGAAACACAGGGCATATCCATTTATCTACCGCTCATCCGCCACAACGAAGCATAATGGGGTTGCATTGCTCTTTAATACATCTTTGGGTTTTCAGCCAGAGGACAGTAAAATGGATAAGGAGGGCAGAATAGTTATGGTCAAGGGGAAATTACGGGGTCGAAGCTGCACATTTGCCTCCATCTATGCGCCCAACTCAAATCAAACTACATTTATCTCCATGGTTTTGTTGTGGTTGGGGGGGGTTCGCAGAAGGAGACATCTTCGTACAAGGGGATTTTAATTTGACGTGGGAAGCGGGTATAGATAGCACACAACCCCAAAGGGCAACATCCAGCATCTTCACTGAAGCCTTGAAAAAAAGATTTTAAAGAGCTGGGGCTAATGGATGTGTGGCGAACGATGCACCCTAAGGACAGGGATTACACTTTCTTCTCTCATTCGCATAGATCCTACTCTAGGATAGATTATATCTCCTTGAGTAAAACCTTAACTTCTGCACTGCAGGTGATGCAGCGCGTACAATAAAACTATTCTCCTCCTAGGTCACTTATTGGTCATCCAGGGGCAAACTATATCTTCTTACATCCATATGACGATGGGGCCCATAAACATCGCCTATCACACACGCACACACCTGGATTTCCTTTACACTTTTACGAAATTCTATACTCCTAGGAGAAGCATGAGAACTAACTGGAAAACACCATTTATGTACCGCTGGAAGGAGCCGGGATATCTTATTACCTAAACCTATCGTTTTCTTTTCAGTTATTTCTTAAGATATTCCTGCTCATTGTTTTGTCGATGAATCATTCATGTAAGAAATTAGTTCATAGTGATTAAGACCAGCTAAATCACAATAACCAATTACTGGTGTCACAATCATTTAGTAAAATAACCACTGAGTCGTTTGATTTAAAGAATCTTAAATTTTATATAATTTTAAAAGCATGAGAAAGAATTTAAACTTTTTATTCAATTATTCATTCATTATTAATTCAAATATTTATTAAGCATAATCAATTTTTATTGCAGAAAGGAAATTTTTGTCATGAAGCAAAACCCTAATTACCTGCCTACCTTCCTAATTTAGCCTAATGATTTCTAACCTAAGTTTAAGAATTAAAAATAACCTAATTCTCATACTCAACTGGAAAATTAAGACAGCAACAGAAACTTCAGCTCGTCAGCATCAGCTACCTGCAACCCGTCTCATCTAACAGTCTTTCAGCATCTCCCGCTCAGTAATGGATCGATCAGGACCACCAAGCACTGGAAGCCACCAACACCGACTCTGACTGCGACTCTCCAACTCCGATCGTGACTGTGACCCCCTCCCACTAAGAGTAGGCCCTCTTATACCCTAATTCTAACTTTGCTAACTAATTGTTGCAACATTAATAACACGCTTTTCTTTCATTGGTCCATCCATTTCATCTATTCATTCTTTAATCAAGTTCTCTCGGATCCAACTGGTCCTTGGATCATTTCCTTTCTCACAGTTCAAGACATGTTTCCATCCGCTTCGATCAGTACATTTGTAACTTCTTTCGATACATTCGAGAACTCTGCAGGCATTGTCCTTTCTCTTAAAATGGTTTCCCACGGTTCCTTGCTGATCACCACGGCACACTATCAGTTCAATTAGGTCACATCAGCCTTGACCATTCTCGCATCCTAGCCTCTCAGCAACATCACGAGGTTAGCTTTTCTCCAACTTTTCTCCCTTGTCACGTGTTTCCCCGCACTTGCGCACTTCATTAACTGGCAGCCATTTTATATCGCCACTCGTTTATACTTAGAAGCACTATTTTGAAATAAACAAAACATAATTAAAATAGAGAAACATAGCCTTTTCGTTTCCCTCCCGTCGTCTACGTACCCCAATTAGTTATTACCTAGCAGAAAACAACATTTAAGCTGTTCCTTACTTACCATCACTATTGTTTTTGCAACGACACGTTTATATTCTATGAAGCACAAATCATGCATTTATTATAAATTAATACGCAATTATTTTTATGTTATAATTAGACACACAGACATTCGTTAATAGATTATTCAGCACATATACTTGCGTATTACCCTTCCCCCACGCACAGTGTTGATTAATACATTTAAACGAACTTTTTATTAATTATTTATAAAATTTGTTAGGGGTTAAAAAAATTATTTTCTCTGCTCCATCAACTCCCCCTTTGGTGATTTTTAAATCACCACATAAAACCAAGTTATACTTCTTTTTCAGGCAGCATATGTCTTTCATCCTTTTGCTTTTTGTTAGTTACACATTTGTTTCCCTTTCATCTTGTCTTCTTGTCTCCTTATACATGCTTTCTTTCATTTTCTCTAACTCAATTTCATTCATTTCTCTCTCTCTCTCTTTCATTATTCTGTTATTTCTCTTTATCTTATTTTGTCTTATTTTTCTTTTTATACATGTTATTATAATTTTCAACAGCATGGCTAACAATATTACTACAGTTGCTATTATTATAATTTTCCCTATCATTAGTCTACTCATTCTGGTCAACCAATTTGCTACGGAAGAAAACCCTCTACCAAGTTTTCCCAAGACACTTTCAACCTCCAGTGGAACTAATTCTTTGTGCAAATTTGTAATATTTGTAATATACTTCTGTATATTTTCACTTTTATCAGGAATGTAAATGCAACAATGTTGGACTTTCAGCATTCCACAGACTCCACCCTCTTTTGCCAAAAGAATATCAAGGGCAAGCCGATTTTGCATCACCATAGCTCTCATGGCAACCATTTCGGTATTTACCATCAAGAACCCTCCCGCAGTATCTGTAGACAAACGATCTACTACTGTGGATAACTTCCGAATTTTAAATGCATTCAAAGATATTCCCACTGCTGGTATTAATGCTCCAAAAATATCACCTACAATTTCTGAAAAACTTTCCCTCTTTCTACGTGTAAAGCTATCATCTTGTATGTTCCTTTTTCTTCTCTGTCCATATGAAATTTTTTGGGAAAGACCAGGCCTACATAGCAAGTTCCATACCAATGGTCCGGTAACCTGTAATAAGCTCTATTCCCACAAATATAATAGATACCTGGAAATATTGGATCTTTTCCACCTTTGAATCCCCAACCTCCCAAAATTTGATAATTGTCATGGCAGATACTGGAACCTACAAAGTAATTGTCATAGACTGTCTTATTTCTCCTAATACACAACTTTCCTGTTTGCGGCCAATCTAATGTCATTGCTGCATTTATCTTTTCCCTTCATGATTTCCTTCCTCAAACGTCCATAGATGTGTTCCTTCCTCTTTTATTGCTTCTTTTTGAAATTTCATTCTTCTTTCTTCAACCATTTCTAAAAATATATTTTCTTCTTTCTTTAACTCACAGGTAAGGTTGTTATTAACTATTTCTTCTAAGGTTAATTTTCTATGTTCTAGAAAGAATTCTCCTAAAACTTTTGCTTGTTTTACTTTGTTAAGTTCTGGTACTACTGGAACGTTTGCAAATATCTTATCTATATCCGTATAATAAGACTCTAATCTACCTGTTTTATAAAATAAACTTGCTATTACACTACAGGTTATTCCATAAGTTAGAGGTAGGTGATGATAAGTCACACCTTCTGACACTGATGCAGGCAACTGCATACAAACATAACAATCTCTCACATCCATTGTCTCTACATATTCGTACAACAATTTTGTAAAAACATTTTTAGAAAAGTCTGTTACTGACTTATCCTTATGTAATTCTGCACTACTTCTTAAAATAACTGGTTCTTTAATATTAGTTTCTTTTTCTGGTTTAGTATCATTCTTCGCTTCTATTACAGCTAAACTAATAGGAATTGTGATTGCTAAAACTATCCATACGGTCATTAATAAACCTGTACAAAAGCAGCACATTTTACACCATCTTTTTACAAACTCACATTTATCTCTTCTATCCCTAGTATTTTCCATTTTGCTTTTATCTTTTTGTTAAGTTTCAGAAAATTGTGTCACTACACCTCAGAAATGACTTAGATGCCACTCTGCTTTCAAAAAGTCTTTGCTTGGTACTTTCTTTTAATTCTCTCCAGAATTCTTTCGTTGTCACATCCGGTGATTTGTCATATCCAGTAAAATTGTCATGTCCGGCAGAAGCACTATAAGTCTTCACTTCAGGTTTGTTGCATCTCACCTTTACCCATTCGATTTCTTAGTCTCGGGTTCTCGTGAGTGTTTCCTTCTTCTTTGTAATCCGTCAGTGCGATATATAGCCACTCAGGTGACTTGTACTTTGCATTCACTTTCTTCGTTCTTTTAGACTTTTGCAGTCGTTTTCCACTTGGCTTTTCTTGTCCCTTTTGACTTGTTATTTCATTCACTTGTTCAGCACTTTTTTCTGTTGTTTTTATTATTCTATATCTCAATTTTCTTATATAGTTGCTGAGCCAATTATCTCCTTTTCTTGGCCTTTTGGCTTCACCTTCTTTTTCTTCTCTTTCTGATTTCCAATTTCTTTTTCTTGATTCAGTTTTTGTTTTCTCCTCTTCTCCACTCTCTTCAGATTCGGTTTCAACTTTTTCACTATTGTCTCTTATTTTGAAGCTTATGATCTCGTCGTCTCTTACTGGTGGATCTGTCTTCTCCTTCTTGTGTTCCCTTATTACTGTCCCTCCTCGGTGTTCTTCCGATTTGGTGTTTTCCTCACTCTCTACTTCTAAATTTCCCTGTTCTTTTGTTTCTCTATCTGTCCCTATTGCTCCTCGGGGTTCTTCTCGATTCTCTAACTTTTTGTGTACTTCTTTCCCTACTTCGTCTATTAATATTATTTCTGAAGGATTTCCACCATAACTTGTACTTGGTTGCTCATCTAGATCATTTTCTTGTTCATTTTCTTCTCTAATTGGTTTATAACCCCAAGTTCTCCTTCGAAATTCTTCACAGTTTGCAACTGAATCATCAGATCCTGAACTTGTATCAGATATTTCCAGATGTCGACTTACAGGTCGATCTTCAGGTTCTGGAATTTCTGAATTTCTTCCTTCTTCTTCTTCCTCCTCTTCTTCTCTAGAGGTGCTCGCAGTTGGGGTCTCCAGATGTCGACTTTCAGGTCGATCTTCAAGTTCTGGCACCCTTTCTCTTATTCCTGTTGTCCCAGTCGTTAAACGTTTATCCCACACTTCCAGACGTCGACTCACATGTCGATCAGTAGGTTCTTGAACTCTGATTGTGTGGCTGGCATGGACCCAGTTCTTCACTCCTGCACACTTGACTGCAGTCGTTGTCACTAGGATTACCTGTCGTGGCTCGTCCCAGCGAGGAACTAGACAGTTTCTTCTCCTGTGGATTTTTATGCGGACCCAGTCTCCTGGATTCAAGTCGTGGGCTGGTTTTCTTTCAAGAGTGGTCGCATCCGGTCCAACCTGATGAAACACAGAACGCACCACATCAGCCAGTCCCTTGCAATAATCCAGTACTAGATCATCAGTTTTAGTCAATAACTTGTTGACAGGTACTTGTGCTTGTCTCATTGCTCGTCCCATGATCATCTCATGAGGACTAAGTCCAGTTTTCTTTTCAGGGATGCTTCTGATGGTCATCAGAACAAGGGGCAGTGCATCTGGCCATTTGAGTCCTGTAGCTTGACACATTTTTCCTAATCTGTTCTTAATTGTTCCATTAATTTGCTCTACTACCCCAGAAACCTCTGGTCTGTATGCACAATGTAGTTTTTGTTTAATACTCAATGCTTCACAAATCAATTGGATCAACTCATTTTGAAAATGTGTTCCTCTATCTGTCTCAACCGTGACTGGAAAACCATACCTAGGAATGAACTCTCGCAGCATAAGTTTTGCCACCGTTGTTCCATCATTCCTTCTAGTGGGGTATGCCTCCACCCAACGAGAAAACAAACAGACGACCACTAGAACATATTTTAGTCTGTTACAAGGGGGCATTTCGATAAAGTCCAATTGCATTCTAGTGAACGGACCTCCTTCTCGTCCTATTGTTCCTAGACTCACTACCGTCTTTCTTCCTGGATTAAACTGCTGACAAATAAGACATCTTTGACAAAGGCTTTCAGCTATCGCTCTGAATTTTGGGTTATACCAGGTTTGTCTGAAAAGTCTGATCATTGCATCTCTCCCAATATGAGCTTGTCCATGGTACATCCGTGCCATGTCTGCAATCATGCCATCAGGCATAACTGGTCTTTCATCTCTGTACACCCACACAC
This sequence comes from Calotriton arnoldi, assembly GCA_963921515.1. Classification (NCBI taxonomy): domain Eukaryota; kingdom Metazoa; phylum Chordata; class Amphibia; order Caudata; family Salamandridae; genus Calotriton; species Calotriton arnoldi. Next base: position 2,890,137 of record CAWUFW010000047.1, on the reverse strand, counting down.
CATTATTTTCCTGTCTTCTACATCCTGCTTTTATCCAGTAATCTTTTTCCTCATCATTTGCAGCTTCCTGTAACTGTCTCACTTCATCCCATGTCTCGACAGTGTTAGTAAAAAGCAAAGGAGAAGAGATATGCTCCCTTTCTCTATTCTTATTTAGGGACACCATGTTCTCTGCACAATATTTGGCGATCTCATCAGCATAGTTGTTTCCAACAGCTATGTAATCTTCGTTTTTCTTATGTGCCTTGCACTTCACTACAGCTATTTGTTTAGGCAGCTGTATCGCCTCAAGCAGCTTTTTAACAAAATCTCCATTTCTGATAGGTGTTCCTGCAGACGTCAAGAAACCTCTTTGTGACCAAATCTGACCGAAGTCATGTACGATACCGAAACCATATTGGCTATCGGTCACAATCGTAACTCGTACATTTCTTCCCAATTTACATGCTTGAATCAAAGCAATCAGTTCCGCAACTTGTGCAGACCTTATTCCTTTCAGACAAGACGCTTCCATCACAGTTGCCACTGTGCACCCTTCGTAAGCTGCGCTTAAAACTCCTTCTTTCGTTCTCAAACATGAGCCATCCACAAACATGACATAATCTGATTCCTTTAACGGTTCATCTTTTATGTCAGCTCTTGGTTTTGTGCAATATTCCAGCACATTCAGACAATCATGATCTACTTCGTCTTGTTCAATTATACTCTCTTCATCTGGCAATGATGTTGAAGGATTCACATTCATGCATCTATCTATGGTCACATTTTCAGCACTCAAGATTACTTTTTCGTACTTAGTCAGCCGACTATGTGTCATGTACTGTGTTTTTGTTCTTGTCAAATGAATTTCTACTGAATGGGGAACATATACTCTCAGTGGATACCCCATCACTATACCTTCACTTTGTTCCAGACTTACACAAGTAGCAGCAACTGCTTTCAGACATCTGGGCAACGCTTTTGCTATAGGATCTAAAACAGCTGAAAAATAAGCAATTGGTCTTTTCATTGTTCCATGGCTTTGTACCAGTACTGAAAACGCACATCCATCTCTTTCACTGCAGTACAATTCAAAATCCTTCTCATAATCAGGCATGCCTAAAGCAGGGGCCTCACACAATTTCTTTTTCAACTCTTTGAAAGATTTCATTTCTTTGTTATTTAACTCAAAAGGGTCTCTTACATCCTTCTTGGTCAATTTTTGTAATGGTTTTGCAATCAAAGAGAAACCACTTATCCATTGTCGGCAATATCCAACCATTCCCAGAAACATTCTTACCTCTCTTTGCGTCATTGGTGCTCTCATTCCTTGAATCATTCTTACTCTTTCTGTCGCTATCTTTCGCACTCCTTTCTCAATTTTATGCCCTAAATATTGAACTTCTTTTTGGCAAAATTGCAATTTTGAAGGGGACACTTTATGTCCTCTTTTCTCTAGATGGTTCAGTAAAACAATTGTATCACTTACACATGCTTCTTTTGTTTTCGATGCCACCAACAGGTCATCGATATACTGCACCATCACTGACTTTTCTGGCATTTTCAAATCTTCCAGAGATTTCTTTAGAATCTGATTAAAGATTGAGGGGCTTTCTGTATACCCCTGAGGAATTCGGCACCATGCCAAAATACGCTCTCCGAACCGGAACGCAAATAATGGCTGGCTATCTGGATGCAAAGGAATAGAGAAAAATGCGTGACACAAATCTATCACTGTATACCACTCAGCTTCGTGTGGAATTTGATATAGAATTACTGCAGGGTTTGGCACTATTGGACAACAGGGCACAACTATTTTGTTGATCTTTCTCAAATCCTGTACTATTCTATATGTTCCGTTTGGCTTTTTCAATCCCATAATAGGTGAATTACATGGACTGCTCATTATTTCTTTTAGAATTCCCTGTTCAATCATTTTATTTATTATAGGAGTTATTCCTTCAATTATTTCTGGAGTTAATTTGTACTGTGGCGTATTCGGGTAAGTTGTTCCTTCTTTTACTGTTACTTTTACTGGATCAACTTCTTTCATTAATCCAATATCTTCTCCTGTAAAATCCCACACATTTTCTTTCACTGCAATTTTTAGTTCTTCTGGAAGTTTTTCTGCATCAAATGCAGGAAACAAACCATTCATTTCAGGTTCCTGATTCATCAAAGTTACTTTATACAATACATCTTCATCTGAGGTCTGAAATCCAATTCCATCTGGCGTACAATAAATTGTGCAATTCATCTTGCACAAGAGGTCACGACCTAAAAGATTTACAGGACTACAATCGCACACTACAAATTTATGCATTTTGCTAAAAGAACCAATGTTTACTTCCACTAATTCAGTAAGTGGTGTTTTAATCTGCTGATTTGCTACTCCTACCACTTGGATGTATTCACCTGAGAGAGGAAGGTTTGGAATTTCCACTGATCTAACAGTAGAACGGGTAGCTCCAGTATCGACAAGGAATGTTACATTTGCACCATTCACTTCTCCATCCACAAAGGGACCAGACTGATCTACCTCTAGAGTTGCGCCAAGTATGCACTCTTTTCCCTCTCCTGGGCACCGTCAGAAACTTTCATCCGGCTCATCCTCACTCTGACGCAACCAATACTGAGAAATGTTAGCTGCTCGCGGCAACTGTGTTACCTGCTCTCCTCCGTAGAATCCTGTTTCTGTACTGTATCTTTGCTGGTTAACAGTGTTGGGAAGTGGTGGTTGCGGCACCTGACTTTGTTGAACAACTACCTCATTCTGCACCTGTGGAGTTAATGATTGATTTTCCGGATTAGGTTTAGGTGGGAACTTACACTCGTTTCTCCAATGCCCTAATTTTCCGCAATTATGACAGGGCCATTTTTTCTTTGCCTCCTCTAGACTCACTTGCCCTTTCCCTTTACCTATGTTAGGTCGCATTTTATTCTGTCCTGTTTCATTCCCACTATTATTATCCAATTGAGCTTCTTGTTTTTCTGCCACTTTCACCTGTGCCCACATTGCCTTCTCTTTCAATTTACGCTGTCTACTCTCAATATCATCACTGCAATACTTAGCATACCTCAGCACATCATCTACTGTGCCATTCTGCCAATTAATCATATGCTGTTTAATCATTTCACTAATCTCTGGTTTCAATCCAAACACAAATCTGTACACAAAATGACATATCTTTTTCACTTAATTCCTCATATCCACTATACTGCTTGAAAACCAACAACAACCTCTCATAATAGGCGTGTACAGACTCCTTACTTTCCTGTGTAGTTCTATCGATTTTTACCCAATCTGTCTCTTTAGGAGGAATCTTATTCTTCAAAAGGTAATCACCTTATCATACTTCTTCATCACCTCAGGACCTGGAGCTCCTGTCTTAGGATCTCTTGGATATTCTGTAGTTGGCCAGTCAACTGTAATCTTACACTCTGACCACAAATCAGTTGGTACCACTATGTCAAATAATCCATCTAAATCTATCCACAACACCTTTGAAACCTTTACAAACCTCTCTACTTGTCGGTACCATTCAACTGGTTTCTCTCTTAGCTTCGGAAAGTCATTTGTGAATGACAGTATATCCTGCCTAGTCCAGGGAACATGCACATAACTACCACCTGGAGTTTCTCTCATAGGGTATTCTCTGGCAACAGGTTCTTTTTCAGTTATCATAAAAGCCAAAGAAGCTTTGTCTGTAGTTTTCTCATTCTTTTTTGTCCATCTAACCTTCCATCTGTCCACATCACCCCATTTTCTCAATAACACAATTAACTCTTTTATCTGTGTCAGCCTTCCTGCCGTGTTCAAATTTTCAATATCTTTTTCACAAATTTCTACTCTATATGGTTTCTGTAATGTTTTCACTTTCGCAAAGTCTATTCCAATTTCACTGGCTACTTCTTCTAGTTTGTCATGTAAATTCTTTGCTCTCCATGTAATACTTTTGCACAGAAACATTATTTCATCATCCTGGTAATTTTTTATCTTTTCTGTACCAATTGTTCCTAGAATTAATTCTTCCATGTCAATTTTTAACCTATTTACATCTAATGGTTTTTCTTCTGGTTCTTTTATTTTAAATGCCTTCATCCACTCATTTAACTCATCAGGAGTCGGACCTATGGGTGTATTATTTAGTTCTATCCAATTACCACTCTTTTCAGGAGTCTCTGTTGCAGATTCTGTTACCATATGCATTTTCCTACCATTGCACTCATTCACAGTCAAATTTGTAGGTGGACTTGGTCTGTAAGTACTAGCCAAATTACTTGTACTTGCACTTTGTTCCATCCTTTCTTTTTCTCTCTGAAATTGTGAACTCATGGGAATCACTAAAGATCGTTCATCAATTTTCTGATTCTCAAAAACTGGTATTACTGGACCTATTGTTACAGGCACAGTCACTGCTTCCATATTTTTCGTTAATTCTCTAATCTTCTCAGTTAGTTCTTTTGTTGTCCTTGCTAATTCGCTTGCATTGTCGCTTTCTATTCCTTCATTTTGTGAAGTTCTCATTTGATCTTGTGACCTATTTATTTCAAATCTTTTTTCCGGATTTTTATTTCGCATAGTCTCTATTAGCGGCGCATTTGGTGTCACCACTGTAGAACTCTGCTGATATGGAGGTGGATTTCTATTTAAAATATCTTCCAGCAATTCATCATCCGTTTCGCTCTCATGCATATATTTCTCCCTCTCCATATGTTTCTTTTTCTCAGTCCGTTTTCTCTTAGTCTCTTCCTCAACTGTAAAAGCTGGAAACAAACCTCCTGTCATGTTAGCACATCTCCAACGTTTTATTCTATCCTCATGATTTATTCCCCCACATTCTTCCAGGCATAAACTCATGATCTCTTAAACCTCTGAATCTCTCTCGCTCATACATCTCATCCTCCCATTCTGTCAACGCTTCAAACTGTGTCGGTCTAGGTCTAGGTTCTAGATTTGTCATCTTTTCTCTCAAATTTCGCAAAACTGCTACATTAAATGAACCATTCTCAGGGAAAGCTAATGCACCATCATTCTTCGTATACTTTGCCCAATTTTCCAACCATATGCATGTATGATATCCATATTTCAGCATCATATGTGAAGCTGCTGATTTCGGCGGAGGAATTACTTGTCCCTCTCTAGTCACAACCTTTTTGTCTTTCTTAAAGAAATTCTTTATTTTTGTCGTCCATGACGTTCTCTCCCTTTCATACTCGTAATACGGCATGTTTTCGATTTGTTTTTCTCTTTAAACCAGCACTGTTCCGTGTACGGAACTTCAACCAATTACAGCGCGATTCACCCTAATGCACCAATCAGAACAATTTCCTTCGTCCGCGAACCAACCAATCCTAGCGCAGCACTTTTCTACGTCACTCCTGACTCTGTGTTCACGTGACTAGCGCACTATCCAATCCTAGCGCGGCACTGTCGATGTCACTCCTGCTCTTTTACCCCTCCTTTACAAATATTTATCGGCAATTTTCTTTTCACTGTTTTCTTCGTTAGTTACAACAATTAAAACAATTCCATAGTCCAATTCGCTAAACAAAAGTGACAGCTTTGTCCTTTTACACAAGAATCCTGTATTTCCAGTAGGCAGCGCTTACCTCTACCCTACCACAGAATTATTAACTCTCGCCGATAAAGTAGCACTTCCCTCTACCTTACCCTTCTTTCAAGCAAACAATTAACTCGTTTCTCTGGGGATAAGACACATGTGGAGACTAGGCTCCTGAGAATTAAGGCCAAAGTTTCACAAGAAAACGTGATTTGCTATCTCAGTTATACACCTTTCGTACAGAAAATCCCTAACATAACACAACCTGTGTTATTACCAAAATGAATTCAGACCATGTACCAAATTCCATGTGACTTCTCTTGCCACACGTGTTCCACTTCCTACATCCCAGAAGCGTGAAAACTCACATATAACATAACGCGACTCAACATATAGTTAGTCATCAAAAAACGATCAATAATCAATAAACAATAATCACTAAACTAATCTATAGAAAACCATAACTCTGCTACCAAGAAATCTGCTGCAGCGCGTACAATAAAACTATTCTCCTCCTAGGTCACTTATTGGTCATCCAGGGGCAAACTATATCTTCTTACATCCATATGACGATGGGGCCCATAAACATCGCCTATCACACACGCACACACCTGGATTTCCTTTACACTTTTACGAAATTCTATACTCCTAGGAGAAGCATGAGAACTAAATGGAAAACACCATTTATGTACCGCTGGAAGGAGCCGGGATATCTTATTACCTAAACCTATCGTTTTCTTTTCAGTTATTTCTTAAGATATTCCTGCTCATTGTTTTGTCGATGAATCATTCATGTAAGAAATTAGTTCATAGTGATTAAGACCAGCTAAATCACAATAACCAATTACTGGTGTCACAATCATTTAGTAAAATAACCACTGAGTCGTTTGATTTAAAGAATCTTAAATTTTATATAATTTTAAAAGCATGAGAAAGAATTTAAACTTTTTATTCAATTATTCATTCATTATTAATTCAAATATTTATTAAGCATAATCAATTTTTATTGCAGAAAGGAAATTTTTGTCATGAAGCAAAACCCTAATTACCTGCCTACCGTCCTAATTTAGCCTAATGATTTCTAACCTAAGTTTAAGAATTAAAAATAACCTAATTCTCATACTCAACTGGAAAATTAAGACAGCAACAGAAACTTCAGCTCGTCAGCATCAGCTACCTGCAACCCGTCTCATCTAACAGTCTTTCAGCATCTCCCGCTCAGTAATGGATCGATCAGGACCACCAAGCACTGGAAGCCACCAACACCAACACCGACTCTGACTGCGACTCTCCAACTCCGATCGTGACTGTGACCCCCTCCCACTAAGAGTAGGCCCTCTTATACCCTAATTCTAACTTTGCTAACTAATTGTTGCAACATTAATAACACGCTTTTCTTTCATTGGTCCATTCATTTAATCTATTCATTCTTTAATCAAGTTCTCTCGGATCCAACTGGTCCTTGGATCATTTCCTTTCTCACAGTTCAAGACATGTTTCCATCCGCTTCGATCAGTACATTTGTAACTTCTTTCGATACATTCGAGAACTCTGCAGGCATTGTCCTTTCTCTTAAAATGGTTTCCCACGGTTCCTTGCTGATCACCACGGCACACTATCAGTTCAATTAGGTCACATCAGCCTTGACCATTCTCGCATCCTAGCCTCTCAGCAACATCACGAGGTTAGCTTTTCTCCAACTTTTCTCCCTTGTCACGTGTTTCCCCGCACTTGCGCACTTCATTAACTGGCAGCCATTTTATATCGCCACTCGTTTATACTTAGAAGCACTATTTTGAAATAAACAAAACATAATTAAAATAGAGAAACATAGCCTTTTCGTTTCCCTCCCGTCGTCTACGTACCCCAATTAGTTATTACCTAGCAGAAAACAACATTTAAGCTGTTCCTTACTTACCATCACTATTGTTTTTGCAACGACACGTTTATATTCTATGAAGCACAAATCATGCATTTATTATAAATTAACACGCAATTATTTTTATGTTATAATTAGACACACAGACATTCGTTAATAGATTATTCAGCACATATACTTGCGTATTACCCTTCCCCCACGCACAGTGTTGATTAATACATTTAAACGAACTTTTTATTAATTATTTATAAAATTTGTTAGGGGTTAAAATTTTTTATTTTCTCTGCTCCATCACAGGCTACCTTGATGCACCCCATTACTATCTCAGACCATGCTCCCTACACCCTTACTCTAACATGGGACAGTCCCCCTCCAAATATAAGAGATGGTTCTTTCTAGTGGCTATCACAAGGGACCGCTTACAGCGGGATGAGCTACGTAAGTCTATCAAGGATTATTTTTTAAATAATGACCCCAAGGACACCTCCCAGGCCACTAACTGGGTCGCCTTTAAGGCAGTCCTGAGAGGACAATGTATCACGCTGAATGCGGAACTGACCAAGCGTAGAGTACAGGAGAGACTAATGCTGGAGACGGAATTGATGGAGGAAGAAAGGGAACACAAAAGACAACCCATTTTCAGTTTGCAAAGAAAGGTTACTGCCCTCCGGGGTAAATTAAATGCCATACACAGCAACAGAGCAGAACAGACCCTCATACGCCTCCACATATGAGAAGGGTAACAAGGTGGGAGCACATCCGGCTAGGCAGTTGAGGATCAAGAGGGAACGAGATTATATAGGAAATATATTTACACAAAGGGGGGACAAGGCAACCACGGAGTCGGAAAAGGCGCATGCCTTTGGCCACTTTTACCAACAATTTTATCAAGCGGACAGCTACGGTGCAGCAGCACAAAAGCGATATTTGGAGGAGATTGTTCTCCCTAAGGTTTCGGAGGCCCAGAATGATGACCTGGAGGCTCCGATAACAGCTGAGGAAGTCAGTCAAGCTATAACTAATTTAAAACCACACAAATCGCCAGGCCCGAACGGCCTGACGGCCCAATTCTATAAGACATACGGAGCGGTGATCGTACCGCACCTGGTGAATTTATACAACTCTATGGGAGAGACTGGGAGGGTAACGAACTCTATGGGGAGGCTATCATAACGGTGCTTCCCAAGCCAGGGAAGGATCCCCAGCTATGCGGTTCCTACCGTCCGATAGCACTTCTAAACCTAGACGCAAAAATATATACAAAGATATTGGCCAATAGGCTGGAATCCTTGATGCTAGAGCTGATCCAATCAGTCCGGGTTTATTCACGGCAGGCAAACCCACGACAACTTGCAGAGGGTCTTCCACCTGGTGGAAAAAGCTAATAAAATATTGTTACTGGCAGTCCTTCTAGCGCTAGACGCCGAGAAGACCTTCGACCGGGTGGACTGGTCCTTTCACTTCCAGGTTTTAAGGAAATTCGGGTTCAGTGATAGATTCATAGCCATGATAAAAGCAAATTATGCATGTCCTAGCGCCAGGGTACTAGTCAATGGGGTGAGCTCAGCGGTATTTGGTCTGGAGAGGGGGACTCGCCAGGGATGCCCCCTCTCACCTTTGCTGTTTGCTCTCAGTATAGAGCCGTTGGCTGCTAGAATTCGTATAACGCCCGAGATCAGAGGCATTCCATTCGGAGGAGAGGAAAATAAGATTTCACTCTTTGCGGATGTCATGCTCCTGTCAGTCACAGCACCGGAGACGTTTTTGGCAAGGGTTATGGAGGAACTGCAGAGGTTTGAACCAGTGGCAGGGCTGCGGGTTAACCTGTCTAAATCTTACCTACTGAATCTCACATTGCAGCAGAGGGATATGAGGAGCCTGGTGGATTCCACACCCTTCCAATGGGCTTAGAACGAAATTGTCTACTTGGGAATTAGAATAACCCCCAAGCCTCAAAGCCTCTACAGGGCAAACTACCCCCCGCTTCTCAAGCAAATAAAAGCGGATCTTCAAAGGTGGTCCCCCACATTCCTCTCATGAATAGGCAGAACCCAAGCGATCAAGATGATGATACTGCCGAAAGTGTTATATCTCTTCCAGGGCCTTCCAATTGAAGTAGAACAATGCTCACTCGCTTCATATGGGGAGGTAAAAGGGCAAGATTATCCTATCGCCAACTTTGACTTCCTAAAGATAAGGGGGGCATGGCACTGCCGGCTATAAACCTATATTATAAAGCAGCTCTGCTCCGGGTGATCAAGGAATAGTCCTCTAGGGTGTCAGATAAACACTGGCTCCACATGAATAGAGAAGTAACAGGGAGAAGCATCTGGGATCTCCTTTGGAAACCCAAGGTGGACCGCCCGCCTAATTCAATCGCTCGATGGGAACACGGGAGGCTCACTATAAAGTACTCAATGATTGGTATTTGTATCCCACGAAACTCAAAAGGATTTACCCCGAGACTTCTGATTTATGTTGGAGAGGTTGTGGCCTACGTGGAGATTTTAGACATATCTGGTGGGACTGCCCAACAATCAGGCCGTTCTGGTCGGAGATTTTGGCACAAATTACGGACATACTGGGTTACCCATTCCTTCCGATCTAGGGACGACCCTGCTGGGGCTTCGGGCTGAGACTCTCAAACGCCAGACAGTTAGTGACAGTTCCATTTTATGGATGTGTCTAGGGGCGGCCAAAACGGCAGTAGCAGCGGCTTGGAAGCAGAAGAAGGCCCCCTCCCTAACACAATGGCATGCACGCCTACGGCAGGGCCTCACTATGGAAAGAATGGCAAGTGTGCTAACAGACACTTTCAAGAATTTTGAGTATACATGGGGTCCATTGGTGGAACACCTGTCGCAGGGCCTCCCCTGTTGGCATGTCCTACATGGGTCCGGGCCTTACACCTCTTTCAATTTTAGCAATAGGAGGGTGGAAAGGGGACCGGAGGAGGGAGGGGGGTGGTGTTCTCAAAGGTCTCCCTGACCATGCTGTGCAGTCCCTACACCTAAGCAGGCATTAACCACCACCAGTGCATCCTTTATGTTTGGGGGGCGGGAAGGGGGGTTAAATGGGGGGGTGCGAGGGATTGGGGGTTTATTCGATTCATGTATGATCATCATTGGCAGTGCTATTGTATTGCGTTTGTCGCGGCAGTTTATACATATCATCTCTGACAAGAAGCAACTGTACTACTTTATAGCCTGATTCTATATGATGTAAGAGATGGGATTATAATGGCACTATGTAATGACACGTTTTTGAAAAAAAAATTAATAAAAATATTGTTGACAAAAGAAAAAGTCTATAAACGATGCACTACCCCTCCTTGTAAAGGTAGGAATGATGAGTTTTCTGACTCGGTCCAGCCGGCACATGGCCAGGGTTAAATTGAACTCATCAACTAAAGAATTACGAATGTCTCCCTGCTTATTATGTTCTACATGCATGCCCCTCAGGCGCAGGCAACCCATGTCAATTAAATTTAATATAGTCGGGTCCCCGCATAAGTGAAGATTAAAGTCTCCTGCAATCATAAGGTAACCATTATGAGGGGCCTTAAAGGTCAAGTTTCTTAAAAAGGAACCCATCCTAGAAATGTTACAACCATCTGGAGAAACGGTGGTAGCATTATAGAAGTTCAATAGCAACAAATTATCAGACCCCTGTGAAAATGACAACGTCTGCAAACAAGGATTATCGGTTGGCAGCATCGTCAGGCGACAACGAACTGCTAGGGAGAAATAAATTACCAACCCGCCCTTAGATCTTCCTGCCCTAAATGGGATGGCAGGTACAAAAAAGATCTTATATCCCTCTAGAAAAAAACTGTCCGTATTGGTCCATGTCTCCTGCAGACATATCACGTTAAATCCTTTTACAAATGAGCTCCAGACAGGGTCCGCAAACATGCTCGCTAACCCTGCTATGTTCCATGATACGAATTTGCAGGCCTTGCCATCCCACGAACCAATTGAGAGGCCTGGTGTGTTCTTTAGATAAGAGGGTGATGGCTCTGCTGGTTCCGTGACAGTGAGTCAATCACAGTTGTCCAGCGTTTCCATAGAGGCAAATCTGTTGGAGAGGGATGTATCATAAGTTACCATCTGCCAATCATGCTGAGAGTCAACAGGATGAACAGGGAACCTCCACGGGTTCACCTCTCTAGGTGTCATCATGCTGCTCGGAGTCCTATAGAAATGCCCCAGAGGGAGGGCCACAATGGACGAGATGAAACTACGAGATTTACTCTGTGAAGCTGCATGCAGGATTCTCTCTACCAAGTGACGTCTGTTAAAATTAACAATTACACAGCTTCTTTCCAAGTATTTTTATGGACCTTCCGACCCAAGAAACTCTGCGCACCATGTTAATAAATCTCTCCATCCTTCGACCCAGGACGTTATTACAGTTCAGCCAGTGCAGGACTTTATTCTTTAATTGGTCAAAATCTTCAGCAGCACCCGAGGGAAGCACCGGAACATTCCCATGTACCACTACATACGGTGATGATTCAGGTGGAAGGGGTAAAATTGGTAACCTCTGCCTCTGTCTCTGCCCCTAAGGGTCTGCTACCCGAGCTTCTGTACCAGCCCCCCCTCCTCTCAATATCCCGCCTGATGAGGCTTTGGCTGGCCCCGGGCGGGCTTTACGGCTCTGGGTTTTTGAGGCCTTCACTCCACCCAGTTGGCCTACCACCGAAGGGCATTAATCTACCCGGGACGGGGGGTGAGTGTCACTACCTTGCACAGGATTTAACAATGATGACTGCATCTGCCCACTTTGTTCTTGATCGCCCGCTCTGACACTCTCAGTCCGAAAGCCGGCTGATGCCCCCCAGATCTACTTTTGGAGTCATTGTCCCTCACTAGACTATGATGGTTGATCCTTGAGAGCTCCAAAACTATTGTGGCCAAGCGTTGCCTGATAGGATCTAATTTAAGGTTCATACTTGCCTTCAAAGAACCCAGTCAGCCTTCCATCATAGCCGCCATATTGTCCTTGGTCAGGGTTTGCAATTTATTGGGACATAGCGCTATCCCCTCAGCCCTTGGATGTTTTGCTTTGCTCCTGGTCAAAGAGCCTTTACTTTCAACTCACGGTCCCGGTCCTGTCCCCGCTCTGATACTCCCTGTCTAGATGGAACGCTCCGAGGCCCGGAGCAAAGCAGAGCCCTTGCTTCATGCAGTGGAGCATGGAGACTCCAACCTGGTGTTAATGACTGTGAGGAGGGGGACCTGACATTGACGAACAACTTACCCTATCTACCCCCGTCTCGTCGATTACCGATCCTGGCATCTTTAAAGGAGAGGAGCAGAAGGGGTTAATGCTGATCGAAGCTTCTTGCACACAGGTGGAAGACCATCCCCTCCTGTGTGAGAGCCAATGGGAAAGTCCGGCTTGGATGGAGGAGGTGAAGCATCTACCTTGTAAAGAGGGAGGAACAGGAAGAGCGGCGGCAGGCAACCTGGAAGACGCCATCAACCTCGAAGGAGCCGAGAGCCCAGCTGAATCGAGGAGAGAGGACGCCACGTCAGGAAAGGAGAAGAGCCCAGCGGAGACAGCCCGAGGAGACGACAAAGCCGACGGGACCTTCGAGGACTGGTGTTCGCCCCCTGGGAATCACCTTCACGCCGCCGCAACTCAGGAGGGTTGCGGCCATTGCGGTACGTGACTCGGATGGGGGAAGGGAAGTGAGGTATTGGTGTTGGTATCGCGGGTGGTGCCATAGAAACGGGAAGAGGGTCACAAAGGTCACCACCAAAAGCTGCATGTGCATTACCATTTTTTTTTATTATTTTGTTTGCGTGTCACCCCACCCTTGTGAAAAAACTCGAAGGAGATTGACTCTGGTTAAAAAGGGAAAGAAAGGGAAGGGGGGAAGGAACCCTCTCAGCACTCATAAAACGCGTGTTTCAAGAGATATCCACCTATGTGACTTTACCTACTTCTTGATAAAAAGGGATTAGAAAACATAGTACAGGAAAGGGCTCGTTATACTTTATATAGTTTTGTTTTCCCCATTCTATCACAACTCCCTTAGTATAGCGCTGTGTGGTAAGCCAACACTCCCGGGTGTGGTGAAGGAATCTGTCCTGAAAATCCTACCAAACCCAACACTTATACTTACCGCACACATCTTCTTTTGTTCCTGAGACACCTGGGGACGTCCTTCGGTCGGAAGAACTATCTGGAAAAAAAGAAGACGTCAAATAAATCCTGTAAAGAAAAGAAGACCTTGGATGTTTCCATTTGTAAAGCTTATTTTGTGCGCTCCTAAAATAAAACTGCGCCAAGATTGATCCACATATCAGGCCTCCGCGATTCTTTTTCCGCCCGTCCCTCCCACAATGACCGATACTTCATTGGAGCCAGGTCCTCCATCCACCCCCAGACTGGTAGATCTTGCTGGTGAGGTCAAGGGCCCTAGGTACGGCTGGGCAGGCTGGGATACGCTAACTCTTGGAGTACTTGGTGGGCTAGTGAGGGGGCGAGTTACAGGAGAACGGGAAAGACGACGGGCCACCAGCTCGATCTCTTTGTCTATAATCCCCGCTGCTCTTAATAACAAGCATTGGCATAGCCAATAGGTCTCGCTTTTGGGACCGTATAAGTGTTTAGCCATGCAACAGTTGATGTTGTTGCACCAAGGATATTGTGCTGCATAACTAAATACTTATAAGGTCCCAAAAGCGAGACCTATTGGCTATGCCAATGCTTGTTTTTTTGGGTGTGCATAAAGAACAGGACGGTGAAGGTTAGTTTGTTAGTTATTTAGTTAGAGTGAGTGAGAGAGTTAGTAAGTGAGAGAGAGTTAGTTATTGACAGAGTGAGAGAGTTAGTTAGTTTTTTAGTGACAGTGAGAGAGTTAGTGAGAGAGTGTGAGTTAGTTAGTAATTGAGGTAGTGAGAGTTATAGAGAGAGTGATAGAGTTATTTAGTGATAGTGATAGAGGCATTTAGTTAGTGAGAGTGAGAGAGTTAGCTAGTTAGTGAGAGTGAGATAGTTAGTGAGAGTGAGTGAGTGAGTTATTGAGAGTGAGATTTAGTTAGTGATAGTGAATGAGATTGAGTGAGTGAGTTATTTAGTGAGTGAAAAAGTTTGAGTTAGTGGGATAGTAAGTTAGTGAGAGTGATTAATTTTTTTTGCGAGAGTGAATTAGTGTGATGGCGATATTTATTTATTTTTTTTAGCGATTTTTTTTGTGAGAGTTAGTTAGTTAGTGACAGAGAGTTAGTTAGTGAGAGAGAGTTAATGATAGAGAGTTAGTCAGTGAGAGAGATTTAGTTTGCTAGAGAGATTTTGTTAGTGAGAGAGATTTATGAAGTGTGAGACAGTGAATTAGTGATACATAATGTTTTTTGAGAGTTAGTTAGTTATTGAGAGTGTTTTGGAAATTTAGTTATTGAGAGATTGCGAGAGTTAGTGAGAGATTGAGAGAGTTAATTAGTGAGAGTATGTTAGTGAGAATGAGTGAGTTTTTTAGTAATTGAGAGTGAGTTAGTTAGTGAGTGAGAGAGAGTGGGTGATTTTGTAAGTGAGAGGCTGTTACTGTGAGTGAGTAAGAGAGATTGAGTTAGTGAGAGTGAGTTAGTTAGTGAGAGTGAGTGAGTGTGTTAGTTAGTGATAGATACTTGGCGCTGGCGCTGACTGATGCTGTGGTGGCGCTAAGTCATGCTGTGGTTGTGCTGAGTAATGCTGTGGTTGCGCTGAGTGATGCTGTTGTGGTGCTGAGTGATGCTGGGGTGGCGCTAAGTGATGCTGTGCTGGCTCTGATTGATGCTGTGGTTGCGCTGATTGATGCTGTGGTGATGCTGAGTGATGCTGTGGAGTTGCCGAGCAAGAGAGAGAGTGAAGATATAATGCCCAATTAGAGAGGGTGGAGAGAGAGAAAGGGTGTACAGAGAATAAAGGGTGGAGCGACAGAGGAGAGAGAGAGAGAATTAGAGAAGGTGGAGAGAGAGAAAGGGTATACAGAGAATAAAGGGTGGAGCGAGAGAGGAGAGAAAGAGAATTAGAGAGGGTGGAGAGAGAGAAAGAGAGAGAAAGGGTGTACAGAGAATAAAGGGTGGAGCGAGAGAGAATAGAGAAAAAATTAGAGAGGGTGAAGAGAGAGAAAGACAGAGAAAGGGTGTACAGACAATAAAGGGTGGAGCGGGATACAGAGAGAGAAAGAAGGGGAGAGAGAGTGAATGAAGGGGTTTGAAAGAGAAACAGATAAAGGGGTGAGAGAGAGAATAAAAAGCTAAAAAAAGAGAGAAAGAGGAGAGTTAATTAAGTAGAAAGAGAATTAGAGAGGGGAGAGAGAGAGAAGGAGAGAGACAATAAGAGAGTGGAGGGTGTGGAGTTTAAATAGAGTGACGAAATGACGCGCAAAAAGTAACATCAAATATTGCTGTGTGCTGAATGCGAATAAAAAACCAAAACAGAGTGAGACAAAAATACAGTTAATTAGGCTGTGATTCCTAATATAAGACAAATAGGGATAAAAGGTGAAATCAACCCACCGAAGCACTATTTGTAAACAGACAAAAAGCTAAAGAGAGAGCACCAGCTAAAGCATAATGTAAAAAGTGTCACAGTAAATCCAAAAGTCCAACATAAATAATAACCGTGCCCATTGTAAAAACAAATACTTTCTACCTGTTTATTGTGTTTTGTAATACATCAATTTATTTAATGGTTCATTTTTCAAGCCCTAACCCATATTGTGGATAGGTTTTCGTCCCACTAACAATTCTGTCGAAAGGATTAACCATTAAAAAGTACAAGTGATGCTGTGGTGGTACTGAGAGATGCTGTGGTCTTCCCGAATGTATGCTTTTTACTTTTGCTTTTTATTTGCAACAATAAATAGACTCCTCGCACGCAAAGGCACCCATTAATAATCGACCTATATGCAATAATATTGAGCAGATAACTGTCAACAAAAAAACTATGTTGGGCTACAATAGGAATTCGCCTACAGACAGCTAAAAGGTAACTGGTAGGTGAGATCTAAAAAACGGCTGTGGTCCCTGTATAAGCGAATTTGACACTAGACAGAGTGAAATAAATATTAGAGCTCTCAAAAGACGTCATAGTGGAAGACCTGTAGAGTCCCAACACATGTATATGTATTTGATTATGTCATAGAAACATAACTTTGCCCTTGCACCAAAGCTTTGGTTTATTTTTTCCATTTTGAAAGCCCTATTTTTAAGAAATGTTTTCATAATAAGACACATAACACAAATATAGTATTGAAAGAGAATCATTTGGAACCTATTTTTAGAAAAAGTATGACAAACATTTTTCTATATAATATCTAGTCCTCTACTTGCCAATTATAGGCCACTCTGCTATGGTTGGAACATAAAAGTGCTTTTGTTGGTCTGACACTTCTCTCTCCTGTTAGAGTGCGTCTCGATTGAGGATTCTAAGTGCTCACAAAGCATCGCCAGTGAACACATATTTAGATAGTTTTCCTGTCTCTTGGCATCGACAACAAAGTTATTTGACTTGTACTCCGGATGTCAAAGGAGACAGCTGAAGACAACATGTAATTAACCAACCGGCTGACTTCAAAGGCACCCAGAACAGCGACAGCGACGGCAGGTTTCACAGGAAACAAGTCAGGATGACATGTGAGAACGACGGCGGATGTTGAAAGCAGTAAACACAACCTGGCACTGACTACAGGAAGCTCTGTGTCGAGGCAAGGTTAGTGGTGACATTCCTTAAAAACGCTGTGATAAAGCCAAGCAGCTTCATATCTGCATAGTAAAACATTTCACCAACTTTCAACACATAATCGAGATGCAATATGGGAAGTAGCATTTCAGACATACCCCCCCACCCCCCCCCCCACCCCCGAGCAGGCACAGCGCGGGCAACAGCAAAGCAACAGTTTGCGCTTCACATGTCAGATTCAGAACAGACAGAAGAGAGCACAGCAGGCAGGCGGTCAAAATAGGTGGGTAGTGGGTACCTTGAAAATAGTATGGAGAAAGGCGGGGGGAAGAAGACAGAGAGAGGTATTAAAAGAGGAAAAACAAGCACGGAATCGAAACCAGTGGTGCGTGCGCACCACAGAGGAGTGGGGGCGAGGGAGCGCGGCAGCAAAGCGAACGCGCGCTAATTATAAACACATGTTTATAATTAAAACCAGATGCCGCTGCTGCGCGTAACAGACACCAAAAACAAGCATGGGGATTCACGCGCTGTAAGGCTTAATGAGCCATTACAGAAAGACAGATGGCAGCTGCGCGAGTGCACGCTCGCGTGAACGCAAGCTTGAGCCCAGGAAAAGCCTGTGGGTAGCACTTTCAAAAGCCAGTTACTAAATGTCTCGCCAGAGAAGCGCATGCGCTGGCTCAGGCGAGACCTAAAAAGGAGGCCATCATAGATGCTGATGGCCCTGGGGCTACTGCCATCGGTCCCTTACGTTCCCCATAGCTCTCAGGCAGGAGCTTACAACAATTATTGAGCTAAACAAGTTAGGCTCAGACAGTACTACACCAGTATGCCCCTGACCAAAAACTGAGAAGGCAGCAGATTTTTCTCCTACCTGCTCATGCTGGAAGGCGGTGATGATGCCCCACAAGGTCCTTTGCTAGTTAGTGGCTCCCTTGTTACAAGCATTATTGGAATAGTGAAAAATGTGAATAATTCAACTTAATTATTCCTAATATTACTCCTCTATCTGTCACTAACACCCCTACACTAGCGAGAGCATGGTGGGAACACCCTTCTGCCAGACCAAGTTAGAATGATCTAACCCCATACTTTTGGTGTAATGTCTAAGGAAGCCGACCTCAGTGCATTAACAAATGCACTCTGTTTTAGTGTGCAAGCCTACACACTCTGCCAGTGCAGCTATCTTCCTTCATAGAATATGTGTCGGGCCTGCAGAGCAGCATCTCATTCACAGCTTTCCACAGCATCCATGATAACTCTGGTGTGAAGTGCCTCTTGCCTGAATTCAAAATGGACACTGTTTAAATAATAAAACACCAGCCTTTTCTCATTCTGCAAGAGACGCAGAAAAACTGCTTTACTTAGTCTGGGTAAAAGAGTTGTCTCCTACAAGCACAAAAAAGCAAGAACATCGCATTGTAGTGTGTGTCCCTAATACTAGCAGTGCAGGCTACGGAACAACGGTGTCGAACTATCATGAATGCATGCGTGGAATTTTGTCGTGTTAGTGAAAAATATGTTTAAATCACCATCTCGGAAAGATGCGAAGTTAAAAAGGAAAGATAAAATGTAATCCCTGTAACAGCATTAATTGCAGGAAATTAAAAACCGTTCCTGTAGGATCATTTAGAGGCAAAGAAGTTGGGACTCTGCCAATGTTAGGCATTCAATGGGAGCTCATTAGCATCAGTTATATTAATGTATGTGCTTTGAATGATAATGGACATGGGGAGAGAAATGGCTAGCTTTAGAAGCTCTGTAAAGTTTTGGTGCGTGCTCCCATTATTGACTATGGGGAAAATATCTTTGACCAACATGATGTTTCTCCGGAGATGTCTGTATTTACTACTACATACAACGTAGGTGTTTTTTGAGAGCTCAACACCCTTCTAGGGAAACTGGTATGGGCCTGGGGAGGGAGGAGTAGAGTTAAGCTGCAGATGCTAAAATTGACATGACCACAGTGGACTAGGCCTGCCAGATATGTTTCCTCTATTACTCTGCCACCCAGTTGCAACATGCAATATATGGGTTTGACAACCAGACTAACTGAGAAGATGCTGTTAGCTCGGACGTACTCCCAAGGGATGCTACAAGAAGCATTGATGATGGGTACCACTATAGCAGCAGAACATTCTTACATTGTTCGTCAAGTAGCTATTGCCTGGGAGAAAGTTGCCCAGAAAATACTCAGGAGGCCCCCATTTGCATTAGAGTTGCCACCATGGATTGTTACCCTTCAAAAACACCATAAACGAGTTGACGGCACATGCATGGTAACAAGTGGGTATTACCTTTACAGTCATAATAAGCTTATTATTTTATTACTTTTGAGGAAGCACAAGATGTGTTTGGTGTGGGTAGACAGCAACTCCTGGAACATGCTAAAATAGCATGGGTGGCAAGAGCAATCCAGACCTCCTTCCCTGAGGCCCCTGACAATTCTCATATAATGCAAATGATTCTATGCCTGGCTGTGGGATGCAAATTAATCACAGCTATATATAGGGCATGAATACAAGATAAACTAATTGATGTGGTGCATGTTAAACAATGATGGTCAGACATATGTACAATTCAGATTACGAAGAAGGAATCAGTAAAGGCCAGTGAGCAGAGAAAAAGAAAAATACACAAGTGCTTGATTTAAGTATGTTTCTAAGTATGTTTATTACTAACATATACTGTACTTCATTATTTACATAAAATGTAATTCACCCCACAAAAGCAAGCTAAAATATATCCTGATAACACTTCTTGTAACAGGTGTAGTAAGATGGAGTACTTCAAACGTATGGTTTGGGATTGCCCAGCTTTCCAACATTTGTGGGACAAAGTGGTGAAAGCTCTGAACAGTGGTGAGGGCTCTGAACACAGTAACAGGCAATTTATTGGAAAAACAATGAAACGTCGCCTGGTAATTATTTATCCTGTAAAGAATAATAATAAGACGAAAAGAACATTTCTATCTCAGGGTACAGTGTTGGCTTCGCCTAACTGTAACAGTTGGGAAAAAACACTGGTAATGCCATTAGGTCTGGCTTTAAAGGAATGCTGTATGGTAATGAGAACAACTACATAGTATGGAAATGGATATGTATTTGTGTGGAAGCAAAGAATTGTAGAATAATATTGGTGTAGCTTAAAAGATCAGGGATCGTATTACACAAAGTGCCTCTGTGGGGCAATGGGCTTTGCGTGCCCCCGGGGCACTTTGGTATTACAGAAGGGGCCACAGACGCTTGTGTGGCCCCTTCTGAAATACAGATAGCACTGGCGTACATATAGCGCCAGCACTATCACCAGAGGGCATTCCCTCCTTTGCATAGGGTGTGGCCCCAGGCAAATGAGGGAATCTCTTTGCCTCTGCACCCGTACCGTATTATAGACGTGAGCGCAAAGGTAAAGAACCTGTCAGGAGGCGCGCTGACAGTGCGCCCCTTGATGGCAGCCCTCTGGAGGGGATGAAGGCGGTCCTATGGAGGCTGGTGCAGTCACTCACTGCAAGGGGATCTCTCACCCCTCTTAAAAGTGCAGGCCAGTTGCTGCTTGCACATTGAAACACGGAGCAGCGGCTTCAAAGCCGCTCCATATTTCACTTGAATGCGCTGCCCCCAGGGCAGCACGAGTTCGCGGCTGCCCTGGGGGCAGCGTATTCAATCTAACACAGCGCACCTTTGGAAAGGTGAGCCCGGCGCTAACAAGGAAAATGTGCTGCATTATATAATACGGCCCCAGGTGACCGCTGTACTGTCAAGCTAGGCCTAAACATCCATGTAGGTTAATGACTGCCCTCCTCGCATCTGTGCTGCTGCCAGAGAAAAACGCCACAAATTGTCTAGTTATGTAAGACACTTTAATACCATCACAATGTCATGTGTGTGCCCCTGAAAGTTCAAGCTGAGGCAGCTGGATAAATAAAGAAAAACGATCACAGCTGTGTGGTGGGACAGCACTTTTTTTTTGTAGAAGCGCACAACGTCTGCCCAATCAAAACATGTACTCCTGGCTCCCAATATGTGGGCGGAACCAACGCGCCCCTCTAGTGACCCTCATATAAATGTCTGGCGACAGCTGCGCTGTCAAGCAAGCCCACGAAAAGACCTCCGTCAGGAACTTCACATCAAATCTGCACGTACTGGTGAAAAGGTGAGGGAAGATTTAGCAGCATTGTCAGAAATGCTACGTCTCCTGACCGACTCTCCAGTCCTCCTTGAACAAATAACTGATTGAGATATGTCATGTTAATTTGAATGATGTAAGTTGTTGAAATAGAAGAACATTTGATTCATGAGACTCACCTGTCAACTAGTCCATTATACATGTAAAAGCCTTGTAAACATTTAATAAAAATAGAAGGCTGTATTCACATATCCATGACTCAGGCAATGCGTGACTGATATTTGGCTTCTCCAGGCGCGTTGGATGCCTGTCTCTCATACCTCCTTGTGTCTTTGACTTCAGCTGCCCTTCATGCATGTTCTCCAGACAGCTGAACCTTGCGTGGATCTTACCAGGAACAGGACAGCCTCTATCCTCTCATGGACAATGCAGCAACTCCTCTCTTCATTGTGGCACAGACGTAAGATTGCTTCCAACAGTCCAGGGTGTTTCCCCAGCCTAGATAAAAGAACTGCATGTCAGCAGAGTTTCAATACCTGCTTATGAATTCGCTCTTGACAAGGAAGAAAACAAAAAAGCAGTGAGTAAAATTCTTCGCTTAATCTCAGCCAGTGACAAATACTGTGGGTTGTATTCCAGTCCATTGTTTTGTGCCCATGGTGTATCTCCAAATAAGAATGACGCTCAAGGAATTCACTCTTGGTCATGCTACAGTAGGAACAATCCGGTCTGAACTTCCAGACCAGGCTCCTCTGAAGGGGAAAGCCTCAACCCAGGAATCTGCCTATTGGTGCCTTATCAGTGAGGTGCAGCTTGATTGCTATGGCACATTGAGCATGGGACCCCCCCCCCCCCCCCCTGCTCATGTGGACATACCTGTTTCATTTGGGGCCTTACAATTAATAAAAACATAAACGCGGTTGATGAAATGCTTGAATTAAGTTCAGCACCACTCAAGGTAAGCATTTATGCCCCTTTAGGGGCACAGTCAAGAAGCTTGAAGCACTTCAGTCAATCCAGGAGAAGTGCATATTCCCTTTGTTCTTTAGTAATTCGGCTAAGAGAGTAGATAATCCCAGGTCAGACTAGTATGAACAGATCAAAGTGTGCATATGGACCGGCCTGAGACAAAGTTAAGCAGAAGGTTACCTTTGCTATGGAACAGCCAGCAACACAGGAATAAGGGGAGGAGAAGATCCACAAGATTAGGGAAACTTGTAAACAGAGGAACGGGAGGGAAGGCATCCCACAGTTAACAGGTAAGACTGGTTTTGGGCAGAGGGATCATGAGCACATGAAAGTGCAGGTTATCTTGCCTACTATGGACATAGAACAGCAAGCACAAAACCACCAACTTTTGCACCCATTAACACTTTGGCGCAAGTGAACATCAATATTGTCTTACCTTCTGAAATACGCAGAGCATGCATACCTGATCGACATACGTCCCACTTATCGACCCACTGTCCAAATTAGATTTTTTTTCAAACAAGAATGCATGGATTCAAAAGACAATATGTAAGAAAGATCAGTATTAGGTTAAGATCCCACAGGGGGATCAGGGCAGGAACAGGACGATTTTGTGAATGAAGGTCCTTAATATATCTAACTAGTGCTTAAACAGAGGACTATGATCTTGCGTCAATATATGCAGGCTAAAATAGGCTCACTGCCTCCCACCACAGTGTATGCACTAGTGACCTCGTTGCCTAAACCTGGTAGAGACCATACAGACATCTCAGCGTATAAACCTCTATCTCTACTTAATACGGAATATAAAATACTTAGCAAAATTCTTGTTGGTCGCCCCCTCCCCTTTTACCAAGATTAATACACTCAGATCAATGTGGTTTTGTTCCTGCCAGAAGTACCTCACTGAATATACGCTGGCTTTACCACATCATGGCTGCCTGTCCGGAGACTTTCCCGGGAGAGGGGTGCCTACCGTTGGACCTTTGACAGGCCTTCCATACGCTGAGCTGGAAATACATGCTGGCCACTCTCAGGAGGTTTGGGATCCCATCTACATTCCTCCAATGGGTTAAATTGTTGTACACGTCCCCTACAGTCAGGGCAAGCACTGGGGCCCATATCTCGCAGGCCTATAATATACAAAGGAAAGCAAAACCAAAGGGGATGGATTAAACCCAGATCAGTTGACTGGGGGTGAGTGTTTGATTAGCTCAAGCGCTCCGTCCATCATCCCCTTTGGTATCGCTTTGTTCGCCCTAAGTTGGCAGGGTATGCCCAGACGTGGGTCCCTTGCTCACTTTGCCACTGGATTCAAGCTAGCCTGGCTGATGACGGCTGAATAGCCAGAAACCGGTCCCAGGATGCTTGTTTCCGGTCCAGGGAAGACATGGCTTGGCAGTTCGGGCTGGACTGTTCCCATGAGGCACAGGGTCAGACTGATTTGCATATGGCCATGTCTGAACTGGGGTGGTGGAGTGAGCTAAAGAATGATGATGGATTAAACCCAGATCAGTTGACTGGGGGTGAGTGTTTGATTAGCTCAAGCGCTCCGTCCATCATCCCCTTTGGTATCGCTTTATAATATACAAAGGGGCACAAGATATAGTCTACTCTAAAGACCTGCTGGAAAACCTGCATACTGTAGCCTGCACCTTTGCTCATTTTGAAACCCCTACGGGACTCGCCATAAATTTCAGGAAATCACATGCATTCCCCTTTAAAGACTATTTTCACCTGCAAGCTATTCCATTTGGCGATCGGGAGGTAACTTTGGCCCCCAATACTTTTCGATATCTGGGTATACAGGTATATAAAAACCCATGCGATTTGCTGGACGGGAATCTTCAGAAGGCAGTTGTCTCGCTGCGTTCCCAGTTCACCTTTTGGATGTCGCTTCACCTCTCAGTAGCAGGGCGACTGGCGATATCCAAGATGGTGATGCTTCCGAGGATTCTTTATTTTTTTTTACCACTCTGCCAGTGGTGATCCCTGGATCAACATTTCGCACATTGGATACGCTGCTGATAAATCTAATATGAGGCACAGGTCGTCGTGTTAGCTTGGCAAAATTACAGCTGTCGTCGGATGCGGGAGGGATGGGGCGCCTGACTTTCGTGCATATTGTTTGGCAGGTCAATTGCAATGGCTCTCGTATTGGTTGGTGGGACGGAATCTGCAAGAGATATCTTTTACACCCCGGATGATTGACCAGGGAATGCTTCACAGACTGTTGTGTCCAGGGGTGCCTGTCCCAACATCGGCCCAGTACTACTCAAGATTACACTTACTTACTGGAAATTAACCCTGAAATACACCACACAGGCCACTGCCTATGCTCCCTATATACCTCTCCTCTGCCTTCCCATCCCCACGGGCACACTGACGCGACGTGGACTTTCTCAATGGACCCAAGCAGGCGTGTCCGAGGTAGGAGCACTATTCAGGGATGGAACATTACTTAACCATAAGGATTTTATACATGAACAGGGGCTTATAGGGGCACTTTTTCTCACACATGCCAGTCTGACACAATACATTAAGCGGTATTGGGTACCGGCCGGAATTGAACCCGCCACAAACGAACTGGTTCACTCACTATACCTGATGGGGAATGGTAGACACCTGATCCGTTTGGTTTTTCCGAGGAATCCGCACTCACCAACCCTCACCTCTTTTACCAGGGCGAGACAAGTGGGAGAAAGACTTCAATAGAACACTCCACGATAAGGAGTGGAAGACTGTATTAGAATACCCCAAGCGGGTATCCCTTAACTCACGTTTCAAATTCATACAATACATGTTAACACAGCGAGCTTACCTAACACCACATAGGATACACTCCATTTTCCCCAACACCACAGCGGCATGTCCCAGGTGCCCCAAACAAGATGCCAATTTACTACATCCGCTCTGGCCCCGCCCTGCCCTGTTTAATTACTGGAGCCAAGTCACAGCAGCCCTGAAGGGGGTAATTGGAGGTACAATGTGGTACGCGGTTGAGAGTTGCCTTCTAGGCCTTTACCCCTGGACAAAAGGCCATAGAGTCCAGGCTAGATTTGCGGATCTGGCACTTATTCTGGCCAAACGTAGCATCACCAGTAGATGGAAATCGGCTGCTCTGCCTAGGGTTTTGACATGGAAAGAGGAGGTAGAACACTGGGGTCTAGCAGAGAGTGGTGCTCTCCGTAGGGAAGAGCGCTGTGGAATATGGAAAAGACCCATAGCGATAGCTGGGACCTCTTACTGGAGTCCTTTAAGGCTTCGGACACCTTTTCCACCCTGTGACACGTTATTATTATTCCTTTATAGCTCTTGCCCACGATGGACTGTGATTTAGTCACTCTGGTACGCCCGCCCTTTTTGCTCCTCTCATTCTCATTTGCCAACATGCATGACGTTTCGTACCTGACCGGTTATAGTAATATCTTCTTGATGTCTACCTTCCCACGTAATGATGGGTACCTATGTAACCTCCCAACGTTTGGGGAACATCGCCCAAGCAGATTTCTCAAAGAGTTGAAGATTACTTGTAGCACCTGTCAGAGGGGAGGGGGGGGTCTTCATTTTGCATTACTCACAGTTAATTGTTATCTTTTTCAGCTCTGTTGAAATTAGATGCAATTCTGAATGTACAAATCTATTGCCTATGAAAGTGTCCTAACTGTTGTACTAGACCCAGACCTTTCTTAATGTGCTAGTTATGTATACAATGCTGCCAAATATGCTTTCTTGTATTGTATATGTACTCCATCATGCAATACTGTGCATCTTGGAACACCCAATAAAATTTGTATTAAAAAAAATATGCAGGCTAAAATTACAGCCAATTAAACCTTCATTGTACCTTGTATCAGTTCGGGTTTAGTACCCCTATCTACCTAAAACCAAGATGGCAGATCCTTTCTACCCCTCTGGAGAGCTCCTGTGCCCACCCTACATGTACAGCCAGGTAAATGAGTAACCACTCCTCTGTGTCACTCAAAATCGGCTCTGGGGACAGCTCTATCCCCACTGGGGTTGGTGCCTCACTGTCTAGCAGGTCAAAAGAGGGGACATGCCCAGATCTTAGCTACATCCGCCTGTGATAGGGCAGGCCTCTATGAATATAATTATGTTCCTGGGAAGTGCCCTTTAGTCATCCTGTCAGAGGACCAGAACACCTCCCGACACCCAAGGTCTTTGTCTCAGCTTTGGAAGCAAGTTCACATCTCATCAAGGAGGTATTATGCTCCCGGGTGCAAGTTGGGAGCTCATGCACATGGGCTTCCAGATGTTTCTGACAGGCAAAAGGTGACATTTCAAAAGTAACGTTTGTAAATTGTTAAGTACATATTCAACTTTACCAATGAATTGGACTCGTAATAAATATTTTTAAAAAGTCCAAGAATTACCTTTTTAGCTGGTTCCTATGTGGAGATAACATTATTTAACCTGCTACATGAAAATAGCTTTAGGGGCTTTTCACTTTAAGGACATGTCTTAAATTAAACTTGTATATGTCCTACTTATAAATATCATGCGCCCTGCCTTACTGGGCATTAAGGCTTACATAGGAGAGACTTATTAATTTTTAAAAGGAGGGTTTAGGTCTGTAAAAAGGGGTTATTTTGACAGGTGAAATTTGCAGTTTTTACCTGCACAGCCAGGTTATTGGTGGCAGGCCTGAGTGATGTTTTGCATTGTCACTTTAGTGATGTCACAATATGTGCTGCTTTGCACTAGTGACATTTAATGTACAGGCCTGGATACAGTTTGTACCATATATTAGGGACTTATTCGTAAGATAAACATGCTAATTTGGAGTGTAGCCAATTTCAACATATTTTAGAGGTCAAAGCACATGCACATGGTCTGGTTAGCAGAGTCCCACTGCACAGAGTGAAAAAACCAGACGCGTCAGTCCACAAAAAAAAGTGGGTGATCATGCAAAAATAGGCATTGTAATCACAAATGGGGCAGAGCCGTTATCCCAGGGATGGATACTGCCTGCCCGACTACAAGTTTTACTGTGTGTGGGAATGCACCCGGTACAATTAAATGTGAACTGACATGGGTCAGGAATTGGGAAAAAGATGTGGAATTCGATGTGGTAATTTCAGGTTGCGCACGTTTCCCCCTATCCTTGACACCCATTACTCCCAATTAAAGGGGGAAGATGCAGGCCTGATTCGTTAACTCAGATGCAGGTATCTCTTCCTCTAATTACCTGGCATTTTGTAGTGAGGCGATTTTGAGTGTCCAGAATGGGGTGCAGAATTTCTTCATTGTACTGTGAGAGGGTTCTCAATTTGCAGAAGGGTCCATGACAACATACAACTGTGCTGCAGAAAGTCCAAGCATCAAGGATGTTTGGCCCAGTCTGGGGAAATCAAATAAGCTTTGCACTGTCTCGTTTTCTGATGGACTTTCTGTATTAAGGAATAGGAGGTAACATGTAATTACCTCATATGAAAATAGGGCCAATGAGTTATTAGACCTTTGCAGTCTCCTCTCCAATATTTTTGTTCCAAAGAGAGGAGGAGAATTAAGAATGTCTACAGACTACAGAGCACTTCACAGAATCAGTTAAAACCAATAGCCACTCCCTCTTTTTTACATCATTTACCATCTAGCCACAGTCTGAATGTAAAAACTGCATTTCACACAGTTTGGGTTTTTTCAATGTCAAATCATACCTTTCGGACTATGCCACGCTCCTGCAACATTTCAATACTTTTTAAATAAAGTTTTGTGACGCTACTTAGATATATTTTATATAGTTTATCAGGATGATATTCTGATTTAGTCATACTCTTCGGAAACAAACATACAAGATGTCAAGCTGTTTTATAATGGCTGAGAGATCATTTTTTGCTCAGGTGCATACATGTGTCTTTCGCACTCCACAGTATAGTTCTTGGGTTACATAATTACAGATGAGGGTTTTATCATGGCTGTAAAGACAGTGCTAGCAATTGCTCAGTGGCCCACACCAAATAGAGTCAAGGCTATTTATAGTTTGTTGGGCTTTGTCAACTTTTATAGATGGTTAATTCATCAGTTGTCTGAAATAGTAAGACCGATCACCAGGTTACTACTTAAGGTAACATTTTTTGTGAGCACTACAGAGGCTGATTTAGCATCTAATTTTTTGAAAGTACATTTTGTTTTTCCAGCGTTCCTATTTTACAACATCCTAATGCATAGCATTAATTTTTTGTTTAAACAAATGTCGCTTTATCATGCCATTGTAGGTATGTTATCTCAGAGAACTCCTGACACTGGGCAAGTTCATCCAATATCTTATTTTCTGAAAGGTTTTCTCGAACAAAGTTTGTGAGAAGCTGGTTTTCTGTTGCAGTAACCCCCCCCCCCCACTTTTTGCCAGACTACTGATGCACTTTTGACTTGATGTGCCCAGGGACCCTGCCAATCAGGTTCCAGGGCCTGTTTTCTTTCCCCAATGCAATGGCAGGCCTGAGACACACTTTACAAGCTGCTTCTGTGAGTGGCACAACCAGTGCTGCAAGCCCACCAGCAGCATTTGATTTACAGGCCCTGGGCACACCTGGTGCACTATACTAGGGTCTGACAAGTAAATCAAATAACCCAATCATGGAGTCACTAATCAATACATCAATTTAACATAGGGAGCACTTACACTGTGGCACTGAATAGCAGTGGCACAGTGCCCAAAGCATCTAAAACCAGCAAACAGATCAAAAACAGAGGAGGCAATCAGAAAGAAGTGGAAGGGAGACTCACGCCAATGGTACCAGGTCTAACACGGGGCATGTGTTCTTTCCCCAAAACTAACCCAATTGGCATCTCTGGCCACAAGTCAGCCCCTGGTAAATGGTACCACAGGTACCCAGGGCACTGTGACCAGGGAAGACCTCTAAGGGCTGCAGCACTTATTGTGCCACCCTTAGAGGCCCTGTACCTTTACACACACACACTGCCTTGGCAGGCTGCGTGTCTTGGTGCAGAACAAAGTGAAGAGTCGACATGGCACACATCCCTGTGTGCCATGCCTACAACCCACTGCCCTGGCATAGATCAGTCACCCCTCTAGCTGGGTGCCCTATACCAGTGGTGAGGGTACAGGTGCATGAGCCCTGTACCTCTACAGTGTCTAAGTCCATTCTTAGACATTGTAAGTGCAGTGCTGCCATTAGGAGTATATGGTGCTAGGAGTTTGTCATTACGAACTCCACAGCACCATAATGGCTGAACTGAAAACTGAGAAGTTTGGTATCAAACTTCTCAGTGCATTAAACCCACACTGATGCCAGTGTGGGATTTACTGAAAAATGCACACCTGAAAAACGACCTACCACTAGTGTCCAGGCTGGGTGGCTGCTTTCAGCTGCCACCACCAGACATGTTTCTGGACCCCTGGGTCGAGAGCCTGCTGCTCTCAGGGGCCTGAAACAATGCACATCCTGGAACAAGGTGCCAAGCCTCCTCCCCCAGGATGGGCAGGGTCCACGAAGGGGAAGCTTCAAAGGCTTGCCGCCTTTGTGAGCTTCCCCAGGCCACTGGTTCTGACCCCCACTTTAGGCGGGAGAACCGGCGGGAAAAACAAGTGAGGAAGAGAGGTGTGCCCACCTCTGCCAACTCCACCCCTCAGGTGGGGGAGGCGAGGTGAAGCACAACTCTCTGTCCCCACCATCTTGCAGATGGGTGGACTCAGCCAACCAGGGAAAGGCTCATGCCCCCCTCCCACTGGATGGTGGCATAATAAGGGGTGTACCCACCCCAGGGAAGGGACCCATTGGTCCCAACATTTTTACCTACCTGTAACGCCCCTAAATCTAGTATTTAGGGGCACCCATGAACCTTGCTTCCTCAGACCAGAAGACAAGAACCTGCAAGAAGAAAAGAAGAAGAAGGACTGAACAGCCGTGCCGAAGCTAACAAGAGGAGGACGCCCACTGACTTAGCCCCAGCCCTACCGGCCTGTCCCCACCTCAAACCTGCTCCAGCGAAATCCTGGTGTGTCCTGCAGCCAGCGACCTCAAGAAACCCGGAGGACCGGCCTACCTTCAATCACAAAGACTCTGTTTCCCGTGAACACCGGATGTGTTCAAACAGCAGACTCCAGTTCCGCAAGGATCCGTGGGTCTGCACCACTCTGCACCCGACGCCCACGGCCCGAGTTCGAGTGGCCCAACACCAAGAGGAGGTCCCCCCGGCGATCCTGACCCGAGATCCGGCGACCCCTGACCTGCCTCAAGCCTCCAGCCGACGCCTGCAGCCTCAAACCGGAAGGTCCCCCCAACCGCGACCAGGAGCTGGTAAGAAGATCCGACCCTAAAAGGCACCCCTGCACCCGACGCCCCACGGCCTTGGGTGGCCCAACCGACGGTGCCTAACCAACCCCAAGATCCCAACTTACCTCTCCAAGTGGTGGTCGCACCCAGAAGACCTTCATCCCCGAGCCTGCAGTGCTTTTGCAAACCGGAGACTCCCCATTGAAAGCTACAGGGCTTCCGACGCCAAAACAGCACTCTGCACCCGGCCGCCCCAGTGCCGTTGAGGGTGCATCTTTTGTGCTGGCCTAGACCCCCATTTGCCCTGAGCTTAAGTCCAGGAGCTTTGCTCCCACAACCAAGTGGCCTGCTCGTCAGCAGCCACCAACCGGAGGCCCCCAATCCCCCATTGGATAACATTGGGCCTTAGCACTCTGCACCCGGCCGCCCTAGTGCCGCTGAGGGTGTAACGAGAGTGCATCCTTGACCCTGGGGGACCCCTGAGTCTACCCCCAGAACCTCAACTCCCACTACCGAATACTTACCCTAAAATCGATAACACTATTTTCCTCTATAGGTTAACATTGACTGTTTTTCTTGGAAAAGTGTGGAGTTTGAAAACCTAAAGAAATTCTTTAAAATTGTACTAACAAAAACGATTTTACTTACCTGTTTGCAGGAAATGTCCCAGAGTAGTATCCAGGTATACTACTCTGTGTAAGAAAAGTAATCTCAAAAGTAATTTACCTGTAATCTTACTGAAAATCCTATACAAAGTATATGTACAAAGCATTGCATTTCTCAGAAACAATACTGTAAGTCAAAACAAAGTGCATTTACAATTGCAATCCAAACTGTTACAAACTGCATATTTACTGCAAAGTACTTATCACTTACCTGTGCCAGGCTTGCTTGGTTCTAGGAAATATAATAACTAAAAGAATATTTTTTATACAAAAACAATTGGTCTGAAGTTCAGTCTTTGAGTGTGTGAATTCATTTGCTGACTGAGTGTGTACAACAAATGCTTAACACTGTCCTCTGATAAAGCCTTACTGCTCGACCACACTACCACAAATAGAGAGTGAGGTGCTATCTAACTTTACCTCTGCCTACCTTTGGGGTTCCACTGGACTCTGTGCACACTATACCTCACTTTGGTATAGTATATACAGAGCCAGCTTCCTACATAGTTAAATTATACCATCACTGGCACAAAGCTTTCAGCTATTAAGAAGCCCTTCGACCAGTGGCGGCATTATTTGTTGGGAGTCAAAGACACTATAGAGATACACAGAGATCATAGAAATTTGCATTTTTTTCCAAATCAACTGAACCACTGACTACCAAATAACCAATTAGGGCCTTGTTCTTTTTCGATTATGATTTTGTAATTAGTTGCAGACTAAGTCCTAATAAGGGTAAAGAAGAGGCATTGTCGCAGAACAATCAACACGAAAATGAGAATCACCCGATGAACGATCCACCATTAAATTTGTCATACAAAATTTCGAGCTATCATTCTAATTAGAACCATTGTTCACAAAAGTACACAAACAATAGTCTACAAATAAAGAACCTTGGATTAAAGAAAAGGAAGCTGTAAAGGAGACGGATGGATTACTGTGCCAAGGGAAGACCATGTATTTGCCATCAGTTCAGCTAAGACAGCAGACTATGAACTAACTTCAAGAATCAAACTGTTGAACATCCTGAAAAAGCTAAAACATTAGCAGAAGTTGGTAGCCAAGATTATTTACTGATGTGAAACAATATGCTTTGACGTTTTCCACTGGTGTTCAGATAAAGAATTCCCATATTAAACCATTACATGACACGCTAAACCCCAGCATGAGGTCACAATGGATTTTAGGGTTCAGCCTGCGAGAGCATGCACTAGCGCATGTGTCTTGCGTGCAAGACACTGTTGTATACAAAAAGGACTTAGACACTACCCATTGCTTTACCATTTGTTGCCTTCACATCATTCTTTTTTTGTAGCAACCTTAATTGGCTGAAACAGCCGAAATGTCGTTTCCGATGCAGCCGAAATCAATGTCGTTTCCAATCATTTCTGTGGAGCAGGGACCAAGCAGAGATTGATTTGCGTTAATCTGTGCCCGTCTGCTGCCCCCGACATGATTGAGGTACTATTTTCTTTATTGATGCGTGCCCCTCCACGCTCCCCCGTAGCTGCATGCTTTTTTGGGGTTTTTTGCAGACTTGTAAACTGCAAACTTGCCTGCAGGTATTCTAGCTCTTTACATGAGCACCGGTCAGGCTGTCATACTAGCAGAGATTTTTCAATTTAACACTGCACTCTTGTATAGTGAAAACTCGAACAGCAGGCATTGCAGCTCTTTACATGAACCCCAGTTACAATGCAGAAGGTTGCATTCATGTTTTTTTTATGCACGGGCACATGAAGTGATTTGCCTAAAATCACAAGATGTTGAGCCGATGTCGAAACACGAACCTGGTTGCCTGGGTTCCAAGTCAGCATTTCTGGCAATAACGTCACATCCTTCCCTGTTCGATACATCTCCTATCTGGACGGCTCTCCATGCCTCGAACATAGCAAACAGACCATGGAAATGGGTGATGTGTTCACAACAACAAATGCAGATTAGGCAGCTAGTTTAGCACCCTCGATTTCCCATCTCCTTCTCCAGTTTCCAATCCCCCGAGGAGGGAAGGAGTAGGGGCAGAGGGAGGGCAGACAGCAGCCTAAAGACTGCACTGCTCCTAGTCACAACCTCAAAAACAAGCATTGGCAAAGCCAATAAGTTTCGCCTGTATGAGATCTATTGACTTTATCAATGTTTTTTCTCCATGTTGCACAGAGGCTGCACTGCCGTGCAACTTAGAGAAAAGATAATAACAAAGACAATAGATCTTGTATAGGTGAGACCTATTGGCTTTGCCGATGCTTGTTTTAATAGTTACTTCAAAGTCTAAATCCCGCTGTAATTTTGGTGGTTGTAGATCATTTCACTAAGGTAACTTTTTCTCATTGCCAGGATTACCCACTTTGAAAGGTTTAACACAAATCGTTGCACACCACATCATTCCACTACGCTGTATTCCACAAGTCTTAATATCTGACAGAGGGTCCCAATTTACTTCAATATTTTGGTATGCCAAGTGTGAGGGATTAGATTTGGTAGTCTGTCTGCCAGGCAGACTAAAAGATGGAACTGATATGTTGAACAACATTTATGATGTCAACGCCTTGCAACAAGAAGAGCACCAGAGTAGTTCGTTGTAGTTAGTATCATTAGAAAACAGCAATGCTGAATATTAAAATACTGGAATTTCACCTTTTTTTTTTTTTCTTCAAGTATGGACATCATCCCAGAATAATATAATCTGATTTGTCTTCATGTATGTCACTACCTTCTGTACAACATTTAATTGAGTTTAAAAAGAAAATAGCACTAGAAGTATTATAAAAAGCTACAGCTAGATACAAATTATATATTAATTGTTAATGAACTGCTGCACTCAAATATGTGGTTGGTCAGAAAGCATGGTGACTCACAGAAATGTACAATTGAACAAATCTAAGCTGCAACAAAAAAATAGTTGCTCCATTTCTCATTAAACAGATTGTGAATCCAGTTACTCTATGTTTGAAATTTCCCCAGTCCATGAAAACTAGGGGGCAGATTTACAAGGCCCTTGCGCCACTTTTGCGTCACTTTTCCCATGTTAAAAATGACGCAAAAGTGGCACAAGGGCCTTGTAAATAAGCCCCTATATGCCTAGAATCCCGGGAAACCAGGAGCTCCATTGATGAGATGGTAGTCTTTCATGATGGACTGTGGTCTTAGGTCACCATCCTAACCCAGCCTGATGCACTAGCACAATATTCTAAACTCATTGGCGCTGTGCTCATTTTGGGGAAGAAAAGGCTTGCTGTGCGCCCGGAGCTATAGCTTTGCATCTCTGGAGGAAGCACTACGTGCATTGGTGTCCAAAAGTAAACTACATTTCCCATGAGTAAACAGAACACTCACTATGTTTGGAAATGACGGCAGCAATATTGTAGTTATTTGAGTATAAGTTTCCTTGTGGTTAAGAATATCCTTGCTATGCAAATGAGATACTTTGTTGCTGTGTATAAGGAAACAAGGGCCACCCTACTCACATGGAACCAGGGTATATATTATGTAAACAGAAACAGTGGTTCCTGTGGACAAATGCATCTAATAAACAATAATAATAAGCACAATGGCAAAAAACAAGGGCAAATGGATATCAGAGAGAGAAAAGACTATATACTGCAAGATACTTATAGATCCAAATGTTAATATGAATGAGTATTCACATTGTTCAAAAATCAAGTGCATAGTGTCCCAAGTGAACATAGAACCTACATATCAATTTGTGACATTTTGTGACATAAAAGATATGGTTTCCAAAATTACAAAGACAACCATAACAGAAGTATCAGATAAATGATCACAGCCTTCTAGTACAATGGTAGGGGCTGGAAAATGGTTCGCTTTGGGTTGTCAACGACGTTTCGACCCCACCAACAATAGGGGGTCTCTTCAGGACCTAACAATGCAGGGACATGCAGGGACATCTACCACAGATCATCTTCATCAACTATGAAAAGACTACAACGGATTCAGAAGTATGCTGCCAGACTACTACTATATGTAAAGCCAGAAGTCCACATCTCCCCTGCCGTGAGGGCTCTACATTGTGTACCGGTTGCCAGAAGATCCACATTCAAGCTGCTTTGTATCACCCACAAAGCAATACATGGAACAGGACCACTTTTCATCAGGAATAAAATCACCAAATACATTCAACAAAGGAACCTCAGCTCCAGATTGGCACCTAGCCTCAACATTCTACCATACAAGAAAAAAACCATAGGTGGCACATCTTCCTCTGTTCAAGCAGCCAAACTATGGAATTAATTACCCCCAAACATAAGATCCACAGATAACTATTTTATCTTCAAAAGACTACTCAAGAGTTAGCTCTTTCCTACATAACCACAATACTCAAACACAAATGTACAGCATATCCCTGTGTATATAAACATTTAATTTGATTATATGTATGTATCTAGATATGTGTATTTCTTGATATAAATATGTACTTATGGATCTATAGATTTATTACTTTACTCCTACTGTCAAAAAATAAACCATTGACTCTCTCCAATGCACTACCCTATATTTCACCCTATACCTCTCTCAATATATCCTCTACCTCCACTATCTGACTCACCCCTAACCTCATTCTACTACTATGATCTCCAAAATAACCCTTTCTAGACTCTCCTCTATCCCTTCTTGGATCACCCCAAACCTCATTTTAATACTATGATCTCCCAAACAGCCCTTCTAAATTCATCCCTCACCTATCCCTCCTTTGACTCATCCCAAAACTAATTTTACTACTATGATCTCCCTAATCCATTTCTAGAGATTCTTCTCTCCTCCATCTCTCCTCATGCTAATTTCAAACCTCATCTTACTACTATGATCTCCCGATAAACACTTTCTAGACGCTTCCCTCTTCTATTCCCCCCTTATCCTTTTCAATACAACTAACAGACTCACATGTCCACCGCTCGTATTAACTCAAATGTCACTATACTACTCCACCACTAATCTTTTTTGAGTTCCAGAGTAGCTTGCTACTCACCGAAAAGCACTTTGACGCCTCGTCAGGGGTAGTAAGCGCTATATAAGAACAATTACAATACAATCTTCCACAGTTGGAAGATGCACTGCGCCACCTCAGGGGGTAGATGTCACACATGATCTGCTAGATTCCACCTGCACAACTTGCCCGCTCTGGCATTCAGGGATCCTACTAACTGGTTTGTGATCAGCAGGTCATAGATTAGTCAATAATGTTAGGGAGGTGAGAGTCTGAGATTTCCCAACAACCAATTTGGTAGGCCCAACTAACTAGGAAAGTGCAGTGTGGGGTCCCCTTGGATGGTGGTAATGTACTTGGTTAGGGGTATTAGTGTTCAGTTATTTGGAAATAGTAAGGCCAGTCAGCACAAGGCCTCAGTGACACAGTCTGAACTATGTTATGCACTCTAGTCTTGTTCCACCTCACAGCAATGTAGAGCAGACAAGCCTAAGAGAGCAGGCTAGCATAAGCCCACATTTAACATCCGTAGACCAGGCATAGGATGGCCACAGAGAGCAGGCCTTTTATTAGTCAAGCCCAGGAACAGACTACGCTTGGAAGAAGAGAGGAATCAAGGAGAGCAGGTTCGGTGAAAGCCACAAATTAGCAGAAAATGCTGCAGTATCCTAGCAAAGTGTAATGGAAAGTTTGAAACTACCTTGACCATAAATCCCTTGCACACTGTGGTGATCTACACAGCAGGTAACTGGTGAATCCTTTTTCTTTCTCCCGCGTTTTAATAGAAAATATAGAAATGGTATTGTAAACATGTGAAGATTATAGCAATGGATTCATATGCTGAAGGACATTGCAATTCCTTTTGTACCACTGGGATGTTAAGTTGTCCGTTACACAGCTTCACATGGTTAAAAAGTTTAGACTACCTTTTGTAATTATGTGGCTTTGATGCCATTCAAATGTTTTGGATGTGGAAGGCTTCATCTATTTTCTTCATAAAGAATATGTAGATTGATGATAGGATATAATTTTTCAGTACAACTTGAAAGGGTGTACCACTTAGGGAGCAAATACTTAATAAATTGTGTGGCGTTGATCTGCATTGCACATATGATGGTGACAGGAATTGAATCCAATGTGTACTGTTGTTGTAGAGTGATGTGTAAGTGTGGCTTGAGCTGGATGCACTACTGGTCCAATAAATATTGAACCATTTGGAAGGCTTGAAGCTGATTGATGGTGAAAAAAGCTGTTTCCTTGGCCACTGACATGTAGCAGGACACCTCAATGTGATGACTTGAAGGTGTTATGTGCCTGAGTTAGGCCCATATAGCAACGCTGCTCATTTTCTTACATTGTCCTCTTTTCTGCACAATAATATTGTTGCTGTGACCTTTTGCGCATATTCACATGCGTGAAAATGTTGGATTAGTTTCTCTGAAACTGCTTTGCTTATACATCTGGCTTTGCGCAACATTATCATAATGCCTCGAACACAAACTACAAGGCCTTTATGCACGATGTACAAATATCGTTCTATCTTCATCCAGGGGGCAACACGGCTATCTACATATCCATAACAAGGCTAATCTGCGTGTACATCCCAAGGATGCTTTTTATTATAAATAAAGAAGCATTTCCAGGGGTTAGCAGAGGAGACACTTCAGCTGACGTCATGGGGTCTCTGCATGCTGAGGCTTCGCCAAGCAGCTGCCTGACATCTCAGTGAGGAGTGTCCAACTCGTGACCAGGACGGGGTCCTACATTCTTTCCCGCCAGGTAGTGGGGCTGGATCATCCCGTGGGGGGATTCTTGGCTCTACACCTACATACACTCTAGACATAAATAGAGTAGAGATTGCATAGTAGGAGTATGTCTGATTACTACTTTGTTTAAATGCCTGCATATATACACTGTTTTAGCACCATGGTAGAACTATATCTGCTATTTACTGTCTTTGTGCTCGTAATTACTTTTATCTGCTTCTGTATACTGATTTCAGCACATGTATTCTATACAAGAGTAATGATGGTTCAATGAATATATTGAAACCGTCCCATTGTGTATACTTCTCTGAGAACAAGAGTGACTGAGCGAAAAGGTTCTAGATAAGTTTCCATGATGCCTGAGGGGCCAGGGTTGTCATGTTCAGTGGCTGCCAGAAACCATTTGCTCCCTGGTTAGGTTAGGGGAGCTTATGGTGACACTGTGAGCTAGCTGGTCTCTAGGCCAAAATATACTATGGGGGTGCATGGAATCAGTCTAAGCACCTCACCCAAAGTTTATGTTGTCCACAAACACGCAGATCCTACGGATTAGTGGGAATGACACGACATGGCACCACCAACGTTGGTTGGGTTCTTATTTTACAGGTTGCCTGAGTAGTTCAATCGTGCCGTCTCAGAGACCCTTACTTACCTCCAAACCGGAGACGTCCGTGGCGGTAGGGAAATCCGCCTCAGCTGAGTAGGTTTACCCTATGTATTGGCTGTAGGTTATTCAAGTTTGTAGGATAATTTTCTCATATTGTGCTTACCCTATCTCAATAATTCATTTACTAATTTCCTTTTTCTTCAAACAATGTCTGAAAACAGAGAAGAAGGAGCTTTAAACATAGCAGAGATTTGCAGACATGCAGTTACTATGAAATTCTTAAACTATGGTCTCACGGCTACGGTGGAGATGTTAACTTCAAGTTGAGGCACACGAAGCATTCAAAACAGAGGTATTCTATTCCTAGGTTAGATTCCCGGCTGCAAATGATCGTACACAAATGTTTCATACGTACATTGAAGATGAAACACCAGAGGAATACACTCCATACGAAGACATAGAAATTCCTCTCTCTTACCAAGAGCATATACATTGGTTTAAGGCACTCTCCCACACACACTACAGAAAACATGAGACTCAGTCCGCTCAGCAAAGAAGGAGCGACATGGCCGGTCTTAGCTATATACACACTGCATCCAGACACTGCTCATTTAACTGCAGCAGAATTGCGTACACTATATGGAGATTTCGTAAACATGTACAGAAATCTTACCCAGTTCATAATGCAAAAACTCACAGTTAACCCTGCACGGACTGCTCAACCACAATTGGCTACTACGGGTATCAGCCGACAAACACTGAATGCTGTCATGGGAAAGGTTCCCACCAGTCGAGACTTAATTTCGATCAGGATAGCACAAAAAACAAGCCCGCTTAAAGCAGTATTTTTCCATACGGGCCAGCAGGAAAAGCATAGAATATTGTCTATTTGCTTGCCAATGGGGATAGCTCTCCCAGTGGAAGGCTGCGTCACATGGGGCACTGTCTTCACTGCCATTTATACCAGAACACATGGTACCCCATTCACTGGCTGTTTTACCTGATGTATTGAAGCAGCTTATGAATGAGTACGGGGCAGCACCTGCCCTGGACTTAGGGATGAAACTGATGGGCAATTTTGCTGCAGTATCCACCATTATGTTAAGTAACATAAAAGGGGAGGCAGCTGTGTTAGCTATATGCCAACGCTTAAGGGATTTCACTCCTGCACAACAGGAACAGGAATTACCAAAAATTATCGAAGAAACTTATGCGACCTAAGGTAGAGAGAATTTGGGAGCCAGACCTGGGAAACCACAACTTAAGAGTAAGAGAAAGGCTTTCCACTCAAGTACTCCCACAAGTTAGATGCACAAAACATACAGTATGCTCACATTCCATGAGTGGGGGATACAGTTACACCAAACACTGATCGCAGATTGGGATTAATACTAGCTGTACATGAGGATCAGGGGTCAGCACAGACAGGGGTTACTGCTACAGTTTCATTACTAAAGCAGTGCTATTGGTGGCCTGGTGTTACCAAACAGACCAAGGACTTTGTCCTTAAATGTGAGATCTGCCAGCAGATGAAGGGCTCAACCGTGGCACGTCCACCACAGACACCGCTACTGATCTCAAACAAGCCTCTGGCTTGTGTCTATCTAGATCACTGCGGTCCCTTACAATCTGATGGGACTTACAAGTACATCTTGTTGGCAGTAGATTCATGCTCTAGATTCCTATGGGTAAGGCCACAGCGGTCGGCTGATGCCCGAACTGTTATAAAGGATTTGCGAGTCTTTATCGGGACATACGCAATCGACACACGACATTCAGACCAGGTTCCAGCGTTTAGCTCTCTGGCTTTTAAAGAAGCTGTGGGAAGTTTGGGTGTGGTCTTGCGGTACTCCTCCCTCTATCATCCTGAGGGAAATTTGATAGTTGAGAGGAAAAACCGTGACTTAAAGCAGTCTTTGACAGCAAGGGTACTAGGCTCAAGTCGCAGCTGAGTCCTTCACCTATATGGGGTCCAGAGGGCACTTAACAACATGCCAAGAACATCCCGGGGTGGTCGTACTCCATATGAAATCCTGTTTGGGGCAAGAATGTGGGTCCTAGTCCTTGATAATGTCGGAACAGTGGCGGCAGACACACTGTCTGAGATAAATGAACGTTTGGCTGGAACTGAAAGAATTCAGAGACGAACAAAGCAACGTCCAAGTAAAATGCACCGCCACTGGTGAAGTGAAGGTTGCACCGGCAAGACCCGGCTGGGGCCCGAAGATTGGGGATCTGGTCAGGGAAAAAATAGTACACAAAAAAGAATTTGGGCCATCATACAGAGTGCTGTACCTGTCCTGGCTGTCGAAGGTACCAGAACCATACTTCTTCCGCCTCTTGCTGGTCGACGAGACAAAAGGTTTGTCTCCATTGATCTGATCAAACCACATTATGTGGCCGATTCTCAACAGTAGGCCACGTGGATTCCTGAGTAGCCACCGCCCTCCTCTCGCTACCATTCAGGAGGTTCAGATGGAAGCTTTAATTACAAAAAAAAGATTCCCCTGTTCAACAAGAGACAGTGAACAACCATGAAGTTTCTCTACTCCCTGTTGAAGCAACAACAACTGTACAATCGACTAGTACAGAGATACAAATTTCAATTTGACAACTTGAAGAAAACAAAATCTACATCAATGTACCAAAGATTGGGTCATCGCCCAGTTCTACAAAACCTGCTGGGCTTCCAAAAATAGACCCGATGGCGTCTGGCTACTTCGTGGACTATGATGATTTCTCTTCAGATTCAACTAAACCTGAGCCACCATTGCCGCCGCCTCTCCCTTTCAAACTACAAGTGTGTGCCCTCTATCTTTGACTGAAAAAGACATACTTTGTTACTCCTTGGTTGCACCTTTGGATTACAATTGAGCTACTTTTCCTGGTCCTCTGGATTGGTTTGGTGACTGTCTTGTTCCTGCTTCTGAATGGACATTATCTCCCAGAACACTCTGCAGCACAACTTGTGAACTTGGTTCTGAAACCACATGCATCATCGCACCGTGAACAAAGGAACCTGTCCCTGGTGAACATTACAGCAGTTCCAGTTCCAGAGAGAATAGAGTGGGACAGGGTATCATATGATGTGTATGGCCCCACTGAATTTTTGCAAATTCCATATTTGTTTAAAATTTCTTTAAATGGTATTGTCACCTCTAGTACTATTTCGGATGATTGGGACATTGATACAGTACATAATATGGTAGAAGATCTAGAGCAGTCAACTGTGTTTTCTTCTTATGAATTGTATGATGGTACATCGAATTACGGTGATATGTTCTGTTATCAACATTATGGTCACCATTTTCTGCATAAAGCAAGGACTCCATGTGCTTTTTATAATTACACCGAAAGGGAACACTGCCCAACACCACCAAAAGTAGTTCAACAATATTTGCACAGACGTTTGCCTGTTTTTCTGGTTTTGATACATCAGACCCTGCCTCTTATTATTATAGGCTTGCACCTACATCTGCGAAGAAATATATGCTAACAAACACCAAGCTGATATACTCTGCTTCTTTTCTTTCCCAGCTTCTGTACAGGGTTTCGACTTTTGGAAAGACACAATAGAGACAAAATCTGTTTGGGGGACAAAGAACTGGCAGCTCCAGGGAACTGAGGCCTTGTTTAGAGCATGCCTAATACCAAATCAAATGATTTCCCTGAACAAAACTGTGAAACAAACTTCCTACCTTGGAGTAGCCAAAATGAAGCATTTGAAAACACCTTGTATTCCCACATTAGCACGATTTGAAGATTGGTAACATTTCACACGATACAGTGAGGATACACTAGATGCCATGATACGCAATGGCTCTTACAATTCATCAGACTCCAATTGGAAGGGATGGTTGGTTTGTCCTATAGACACTATTGGGTGTCAATCCAGTGCCTTGATTGGCTACGAACCTCAACACTTTCTCAGGTAAAGCAACACCTGTCCCTTCTGTCTGATGGCATGGATCTCAGGGACTTCTAATTAGGTCCCCGGAATCCACGTCAAAAAGTGCTTCTTAATGCCATAT
Source organism: Calotriton arnoldi (assembly GCA_963921515.1). NCBI lineage: Eukaryota > Metazoa > Chordata > Amphibia > Caudata > Salamandridae > Calotriton > Calotriton arnoldi. The sequence continues at coordinate 2,847,674 of CAWUFW010000047.1, read as the reverse complement.
ACAATGAGCTATGGAAGGTCTCTCAACAGGAAGCTGCTGAAAAACTGCGTGAGATTGATAGGATTAATCTAGAAAAGGTTTTGGCAGTGGCTGACAATGGCATGACCACATTATCCTCTAGGATATATTCATTGGGCAATATAGTATCATCTGCAATTGACATTATACAACAAGACATGTCTATTTTACAACATCGACAGTCACAACTTAGGTCAATTGTCAAAACGTGCGTTCAGGCCACACGCCGTGGTGTTATATGAACACTTTCAATCTGTTTTCATCATACAATCTAACTGAAAGACTGATATCAATGGCACGAAGAGATGCAAAATATACCATGTTGCACATTGAAAAATTAGACCAATTACCTTTCATTGCTACCGAAACGCCTTCCACGGATTCGATAATCCATTGCTACCTTACTCTACCAGTCACGACATTTCGGGTTCCAATATTGTCTACAACATCACCAGGTGGGCAGGTATGAAGCGTTGGGGAAGGGAGTTGTGCATGAATACTGGGAATTACCTTTCAAGTTCAGGTGCAGGAATGGGGACAATGAAGGTTTTCTCAGTGGTTCAGTCTGTGAGAACGCTTTAAGCGGGTCCTTGATTTGCAAGGACATTTCACTTTACGGGGCTTGTAATACGTCAGTTGCAAACTTGTCCTGTTATCTGAAGGGCTCTCCGGCTGCCACGATTCATCCGGTGTTCAAGCTACTCTCTAATGGGAGCTATTTGATGCTGAATGATCAAGGCAGCTGTGGAATGGAACCAGGAAATCGCTTATCTTGTAATGATTCATTCCATAGTTACTTGTTGCACACAAGTATTGTTTCCACTGGCTCGCAAAGTTAGGGAGTCAACACTGTGGCCTTTGATAAATGTTTCCGACATATGTTTTGATTCTCTAAGCAAACTGAAAGCCACACTTTTTCAAAAGGATGTGGCGTTAACATCCGCCAGAGAGACGTTTGATCACCAGGTTGCGAGATCCTCGTCCGAGATACAGACGCTACTTCATACTAACTTTCCACTGTATTTTGGGGAGCTGGTCCACCGTATCTTTAACATGTCTGATACAAGGGGAATAGCACACTTTTTTAATGCATTAGCTCTGGATTGGCTAGCACCTTTCAGACAGTTTTTGGAGTTATACCATTATTCATACACTCCATACTAGGAAGCATTTTTGGAGGTCTTCCGCTTGTCCTGCTACTTGTGGAGGGGATTCTGATTTTAATTTTCCTGCTCCGCTATGGACATCCCAGTTCAAACCAGAATGGAGACAGCACTTGCTGTGCTGCTATGCCGTGAGCGCATGAGACACTGCTTCGGCACACCTCGGCTTCAAGAACTGAATGAGCATTGGTTCTTGTCATTCAGGCCTGTTTGACCTCACTGTGTACAACCTGTATTCTGCTGCCTGCTTTGCAGCCATGAATCCGTACTGGATTTCTGCCTCGGATCGCAATTGGTTGCGTCACTGGACATTAAGATACTAATGGACCCTTTGAGGGCCCATGGGTACAGTTGCCCCCAGCGTGTTCCTTTGCCGCTAAACTCATTCCTCGAGCCACTTGTGGATGCTTTGGCTCCTAGTGAACTGGATACGGGCTCTGCGGAACGCTTACAGGATGTAGTCCCTCCCTCGGCAGCTGCTGTGGTTACTGGATGGAACCACCTTTGCTCCATAAATCTGCTTCGAGGTGCACCTCTGGGAACGTCTTCTGCAGTTGCCAGCAACAGCATTGTTGCATCTGCCACTCGGAACACAAACAATTGGCTTTTCCATTTGTTGGGAACTATTTGGCCTGTTTTTAAAACAAAATTAATCAAAACAATGTTTTTCCGCTTTTATTCTAGACACTGTGGCTTTCTGAGTGCTTGGGGTTTTAAACAGTATAATGGCTTTTAATGGCTTTCATGAGTATCTTAAAGGAAACCGTGCTTTTAGATGATTTTAAAAGTGATTTTAGACTTTTAGCCTAAATTTTATATGGGCTGCTGTCTTGTTAGATAGCTTTTTAAGACAACCCTTAGTCTGAGGAGTGGGTGTGATGTGCCCGAGTTAGGCCCATGTAGCAACGCTGTACATTTTCTTTCATTGTACTCTTTTCTGCACAATAACATTATTGCTGTGACCTTTTACACATACGTGTGACATTGTTGCATTAGTTTCTCTGAAATTGCTTTGCTTATACATCTGGCTTTGCACAATATTATCGAATGCCTCGAACACAAACTACAAGGCCTTTATGCACGATGTACAAATATCGTTCTATCTTCATCCAGGGGGCAACACGGCTATCTACATATCCATAACAAGGCTAATCTGCGTGTACATCGCAAGGATGCTTTTTATTATAAATAAAGAAGCATTTCCAGGGGTTAGCAGAGGAGACACTTCAGCTGACGTCGAGGGGTCTCTGCATGCTGAGGCTTTGCCAAGCAGCTGCCTGACATCTCAGTGAGAGTGTCCAACTCGTGACCAGGACGGGGGTCCTACCTTCTTTACTGCCAGGTAATGGGGTTGGATCATCCTGTGGAGGGATTCTTGACTCTACACCTACATACACTCTAGACATACATAGAGTAGGGATTGCATAGTAGGACGGCACCTGATTACTACCTTGTTTTATATGCCTGCATATATACACTGTTTTAGCACCATGGTAGCGCTATATCTGCTATTTACTCTCTTGGTGCTCGTAATCACTTTCATCTGCTTCTGTCTACTGATTATTGCAGCACATGTATTCTACAAGAATAACGTTGGTTCAATAAATTTTGGGAAAACGGCCCATTGTGTATTCTCTGTATACCTCTGAGAACAAGAGTGCATGAGTGACTGAGTGAAATGTTTCTAGATCAGTTTCCACGATCCCCGAGGGGTAAGGGTTGTAATGTTCAGTGGTTGCCAGAAACCATTCGCTCCCTGTTTAGGTTAGAGGGCTTATAGTGGCACTGTGAGCTAGCTGGTCTAGGCCAACATATACTATGGAGGTGCATGGAATCAGTCTAAGCACCTCATCCAAAGTTTATGTTATCCACAAACGTGCAGATCCTACGGATTAGTGGGAACTACACGACAAAGGGAAATACCAATAGAAAGGGAACCAATCTGAGACAGGAAGAAGATGAGACACAATGAGTCAAAGTCAACACCTCCAGCTCCACCTCCCGCCAAGCAGCTGAGGGGCCTTCAGGCAGACACAAACCTAAGGATGCAAGTGGGGCCAAAGACTATACAAGGATATACGTAACAATAGCATTAACCCTCCAATCTAACTTAATTAGACTATAAATGTGACTCCTAACAATATATGCAATGCCCTCATGCAGGTACATGAACCATTTAAGCTATTATAAGAAAATTAAAACTGACTTTGGTCTGACCAGTATTTTCATGCAAAGTCAGAAAACAAAACTCACAAAAATCAAAACAATGTTGTTTTCTCCGCAAAGCAGTAAATACAAGATGAGATCGAGTCAAAAGTATTTAGAGTTTTCTAGACCATTTCTAAATATTTTAATGCAAACAAAGGCAGAATTGCTATGTTAATGAAAAGGAATATAGACATTTTTACACAAAATGCTATGCAATTACCATCACCTGGCCCTTACATAACTTCAAAATACAAAGAAATATCCAGTATTTTTCTCTGAGAAAGGTGACAACCCTTCCTGCAAGTCCTCAAAAAGTGGCGCACCAACGGGAAACTCACAATGAGAAGAACCCACATTCAGACGCACCCCTATGGCACCAACAGACAGGTACACAACTGTGGGTGGGAGTAATGCTTCTGAAACATGAAAAAAACTAGCTTCCCTTCCTCGCAGAATAGATACAGCACACCATCAGCAGTGCAGGGATCAATCAATAAACAGGCACAGGCCAGGCATTTGAAGTGCAAGTTTGCCTCTCTCACAGAACAGACTCACTTGGGAGGCCAACATAGAGGTCGGCTAACCCGACGGCTCCCGACTCGCAGCTCCTCCATCAACTCTACTGGACGACCAATACACATCCCTTGGCCAGAGGATGACAAGAAGCACATTAGGGACCCAGGCGAACAACTGATACCAGCGGCACAGCATACGCGGCCTACGCAGGGCACCTGAGATCACAAGCCCGGACTATGCCTGCTAGGGTGACCAACCCTCCGTAAATTTCACGGACCGCCCGTTATTTGGGCCTCTTGTCCGTGAGGAATTCTTTCACGCACGCCTTTTGTCCGTAATTTCGGACATTAGAGCGAAATGTCCCCCTGCAGGCAGCCTGAGAGTTCTTTAACTCTCACATTAAGGGCCTGCTCGCGCACCTGCTTGGACCTTAAGGGCCTGCAGCAGCCCCACCCGGAGTCGGTGCAACCAAATCTCTACCCTCACAGCAGGGTCAGAATGGGACCAATCACCATAAAGACTTTTTTTTTTTTTTAAAGTCTCACTCTCACTTAACTATATGTTCTTTAGGTAGTATGGTGCCACATTTTAGATAATGTGGTAGACAGTGCGTTTTACGGCAAACTGGGACAACAGAAATGGGGAAAATTGTTTATAATTTTTAAAGTGACCGTTACATGAATATGCAGATTTTTCTACCGATGATTTTGGGACATGAGTGGCATATCGCTCATTTTAAAACGGGAGACATCCTTTACCACGCAACTGTTACAACGCGATGCTTTTACATTGCGGTTTTCACAACGCAAGTCGTTACAACGACTTGCCCTGGATGGCGCTCTATCCTAAGGAATAGTATGATTTACTATTCCAACACCTTCCCTACTGTACGTAGACTGGAGTTGGAATAGTAAGTCATACTATTCCTAAGTCCAGCGCCCTCCAGGCAAGTCGTTGTAACGACGCGTTGTAAAAACCGCGATGTAAAATACCGTGTTGTAATGGAACGCGTTGTATCGTCATATATTCTTTTAAAGCACGTTCGGCCTATATCATTGGTGAATACAAAGGAATGGCAGACAATTCGATATTGGGCAGGAGGGATGGGCGTTCTCCTCCAATACATTTTTAGTAAACATGGCGATAAATATTGCATTTGAAAGTACACCCGACTTCTAATTAATTGCCTAATCTTGATAGGATTTAACAAGACAATTTTACAGAGGGTTGGGGAGGGCTAGAGGTTCACTTCCTGCTAGAAATAAGGTAAACGTGTAATGAATTAATAGTGCATTTTATTGGATGAATTTTTGTCCTGAAGTTTGACCCATTGTCCTGAATTTTTACACTCACCGTCCTGAATTTGCATCCAGGCCAGTTGGTCACCCTAATGCCTGCAGGTCCCACCGTACGGCTGACGAATTGCTGGCTGTGCCTGGATCCGTGGCAGTGAGCGAGGACCGCTGATTACCAGGTGACTGTCTGGCAGAGGGGGGGAGGGAGCGGGAAAATTCTACTGGCCCCCAGTGGGTAACCACCCCCAAGGGCGTGACTAGGGGGCCTCTCTGATGACATATCGGAACATGAACAGCAAACGATCTTATCCAACACTGCACTGAAACAACACACTCTAAGGGCTCAATTCTGGACCTTGTTATTTCTAAAGCAGACATGCTTACTATTGCTATCCCTATTCATGTAGACTGGTCTGACCACTTCCTCATCCCCTTCTCTCTTCACCTATCACACTCTATTACTCTTGGCCAACCTAAAAGGACTACGACCTGGTTCCGTAACACTAAAAACATTGACCTCGATACTCTCTGTGATTCCGCTATGCTATCACTTCCAAAGCTAGACCCGAACTTGGATATCAACGATCTCGCCTCTCAGTCCTTGCAGTCGAAATCGATAATGTCGCTCCTCTCCAAAGCAAAAGGAAAAGGCCTATTCCCTCAGCACCTTGGTTCAACAAATCCCTTTACGAAGAAAGGAAGAACCTGAGAATCCTGGAGAAACAATGGAGACAAGCTCCATCCACCTCTAATCTTGCTACGTTACGTTTAACAAGATCCAAGTACCACAAACACATCTTCCTTGAAAAAGCATCACACTTCAGAACCCTCCTCGACTGAGCCAAAAATAGACCCAAAAAACTATTCGACCTCATCAAAAATCCAAACTGCTCTCCCCCAACCTCCAAGCCGGAGGATTCTCCAAAGAAAGCAGCGGAATTCTTTGACGAAAAAGTGAAATCATTGGTGGATCAGGTCATTCATCCTACCCCTCTAGAGGAGCGTAAATCCTTAGTCATTTGGCAGAACTTTGACGCCATTGATCCAGCGCTAACAATAAAAATAATTCTCCTATTATGCTTTGGTCATCCAGGTGCAACTTTTCCTTTAACACACACACAATATCCATATGACGGTGGGGCCCATAACACCGCATATACATTCTCTTACTCATTTATTCCCTGGATTTCCTCCGTCATTAACCTAGGATAAAAACGATTCGCTGGAAGGAGACGGGATACCTCTTTTATCATGACATAATATTTCTCATTTGCTTTAAGGTATTCCGCTCATTGGTCGATGGACCAACTAGTAGGAATCAGTTGATGGTGATTAAGACCAGCTCAATCACAATAAACCCTTTAATATTTCATTTTAATCATTGAGCTAAAGAATCACTGAGTCATTTGTTTAAAGAATAATAAAGTTTATATAAAGTTTTGAATGCAGGAAATGAGGTTAAGCTTATTATTCAGATCATTACATTTATCATCAATATAAGAATAAATTGAAATTGCAATACATATCTATTAGACGGAAAAATAAGGTTGTCATAGTAAAAACTCTAAAAGATCAATCTATCTGTCTGGGGAAAATCTAATAGTTCTAAATGAAAAATCTATCAGGAATAAAAGGTTCTCCTAAAGCAGCATCTTATACTCAACTGGAAATAAAAATAGCAGCAGCAGCATCAGCTCGTCAGCATCAGCAACCGCAACTTCACCCATCTACAGCATCTAACTTCTCCAGCAACTCCTGCAGCATCTACCTCAGCAACTCCCGCAGCATCTAACCCCTCCCACCAAGAGTAGGTCTTCTTATACCCTAATTCTAGCTTACAGCATAAAATGTTTCTTCTTCATGGTGTGACTCTTTCTCATTGGTCAAACTCAGGCCCATATACATTTTAATCAAACTTCCTGGTCTTAACCAGTTCCTTGTGGAATGTCCATACAAGCATCGTTTCCCACAGTTTATGCAATTGCTCATCCGTTTCGATCAGTCCAATTTGTATCTTTTTCTGCTACATTTTGGGTTTAACAGTTCCGTCTATTGATTCAGTTGAACTTCTCACGCTTCTTGCTGATCATCTTGGCACACATCTGCTCAGAAAGGTCACAACAGCCTTGACCATACTTCCATCTTAGCCTCTCAGCATCAGCACGTGATCATCCCTTTTCCACAGCCTCTCTCCTCTATCACATGGTCCCCCGCTCATGCGTACTCTAGCAACTGGCGGCCATTTTATATCGCTGCTCGACAGGCCTAAGCGCACTAATTTCAAAGATAAACAAAATATTGTTAAAACAAAGAAATATAAACCCTTTTGTTTCCCTCCCGTCTTTCTACGTACCCCAATTAGGTATTACCTAGCAAAAGCAACATATAAAGCTGTCCCTTACTTACCATCGCTTTATTTTGCAACCACACGTTTTATTTTAAAGCACAGATCATGCATTTATTAATTAATTAGTACGCAAAATATTATGTTATGTTAGACACGTAAGCAATTATAAGTTGATTAATTTGCACACGGAATAGCGTGTTACCTTTAACCCTTAACATGTAACATACATTGTTGGTTATTTACTTAAACGAACATGTTTATTAATTATTTTACGAAAATATTAGTAGGTTAAAAAATTTTCATTTACCCTGCTCCATCAACTCCCCCCTTTGGTGATTTTTAATATCACCACAAAACCCAAGTTATACAATTTTCTCAGACAGCATATATCTTTTATCCGTTTGCTTTTGTTAGTTTACACAACTGTATCCCTTTCAACTTGTCTCTTCGTTTTCTTGTACATGTTCTCTTTTATCTCTTCTAACTCTATTTCACCCATTTCTCTCTCTCCTTGTTTATCATGTTTTCTTTTTCTATTTTATTCTGCCTTCTTCTTCTCTTTATACATGTTATTGCAAGCTTCAGTATTAATATTATTATTATTATCACGGTTGCTATTATTATAACTTTCCCTATTATTAATCCACTCATTCTTGTTAACCAATTTATTACTGAAGAAAACCCTTTACCAAGTTTTCCCCATGCACTTTCAACCTCCAGTGGAACAAGTTCTTTGTGCAAACTTGTAATATTTGTTATATACTTCTGTATATTTTCACTTTTATCTGGAATGTAAGTGCAACAATGTTGGACTTTCAGCATTCCACAGACTCCGCCCTCTTTTGCCAAAAGAATGTCAAGGGCAAGTCGATTTTGCATCACCATAGCTCTCATGGCAACCATCTCGGTATTTACCATCAAGAACCCTCCAGCAGTATCTGTAGATAAACGATCTACCACTGTGGATAATTTCCGAATTCTAAATGCAGTCAAAGATATTCCCACTGCTGGTATCAATGCACCAAAAATATCACCTACTATTTCTGAAAAACTTTCCCTTTTTCTACGTGTAAAGGTATTTATCATTTTGTGTGTTCCTTTTTCTTTTCTATCCATATGAAAAATCTTTGGAAAGACCAAGCCTAAATAACATGACCCATACCAATGGTCCGGCAACCTATAATAAGCCCTATTTCCGCAAACATAATAAATCCCTGGAAATATTGGATCTTTTCCCCCTTTGAATCCCCATCCACCTAAAATTTGGTAATTGTCATGGCAAATACTGGAACCCACAAAATAATTGTCATATATTGTCTTATTTCTTCTAATGCACAACCTTCCCTGTTGGGGCCAATCCAGAGTCATAGCTGCATTTGTCTTTTTCTTGTCATGATTGTCTTCCTCAAACGCCCAAAGAGGTGTTTTTGTCTCTTCTATTACCTTTCTTTGAAATTTCACTCTTCTCTCTTCAACCATTTCTAAAAATACTCTTTCTTCCTTCTTTAACTCACAGGTAAGGTTGTACCTAATTATACTATCTAATGTTAAAATCTTATCTTCTAGAAAATATTCACCAAACGTTTTTCCCTCTTTTATTTTGTTCAGCTCGGGAACTACAGAAACTTTCGCAAAAATCTTATTTATGTCAGTGTAATAATATTCTAATCTACCTGTTTTATAAAATAAACTTGCTAAAACGCTACATGTTATTCCATACGTCAAAGGGAGGTGATGATAAGTCACACCCTCTGCTACAGATGCAGGCAACTGCATACAAACATAGCAATCTCTTACATCCATTGTTTCTACATACTCATATAATAATTTAGTAAAAACATTTTTTGAAAAATCTGTTATTGATTTGTCCTTGTGTAATTCTGCACTACTCTTTAAAATAACTGGTTCTTGAGTGTTAGCTCCTTTTTCTTTCTCAGTGTTATTAGACATTTCTACTACAGCTAAACTAATTGGAATAGTGATTGCTAGAACCACCCATACTGTTATTAATAATCCTGTACAAAAGCAACACATCTTGCACCATCTACTTAAAAACTCACATTTACATTTTCTATCTCTATTATTCTCCATTTTTAATTTATAACCTTATTTATTTGTTTTCCAGAAAATTGTGTCACTACACCTCAGAAATGACTTATTTGCCACTCTGTACTCCAATGTTTTGTCTTTACTTGGTATTTTCTTTTAATTCTTTCTCAGAATTCTTTCTTTGTCACATCCGGTAAAATTCGTCAGATCCAGTGTTTTGTCAAATCCGGTAGAACTATTTAAACTTCTTCAGGTTTGTTGCACTTCACTTTCTCCCATCAGGTTTCTTTGTTCTGGGTTCTCGTGAGTGTTCTTTTCTTCTTTGTTACTAGTCAAAGCAAGATACAACCATTCAGGCGATCTATACTTTGGATTTACCTTCTTTATTCTTTTCGTTTTCTGCAAGTGTTTTCCACCTTGTTTTTCTTGCTCTCTCTGACTTGTTATTTCATTCACTTGTTCAGCACTTTTCCCATCCAACCTTATGATTCTGTATCTTAATTTTCTTACTTCGTTGGGCCAATTGTCTCCTTTCCTTGGCCTTTTTGCTTCACTTCCTTTTTCCTCTCTTTCTGTTTTCCAATTTCTTTTTCTTGACTCTAGTTTTTGGTTTCTTTCTTCTCCACTTTCTTCAGACTCTGTTTCAATTCTTTCGTCATTGCCTCTTATTTTGAAACTTATAATTTCATTTTCTTCTACTTGTGGTTCTTTTCTTATCTTCCTTCGTTCACCTATTTCTGTCCCTCCTCGAGGTTCTTCCGAATTTGTGTCAGTCTCTCTATCTGCTTCTAAATTTCCCTGTTTTCGTGTTTGACTATCTGTCCCTACTGCTCCTCGGGGATTTTCCGATTTTTCTAGCTTTTTGTTTGAAACTCTCCCTTCTTCATCTATCAATATTATCTCCGAAGGATTTTTACCACAACTTGTACTTGGTTGCTCACTGTCACTATCTTCTGGCTCAGTTTCTTCTCTTATGCTTTCAAAATTCCAATTTCTTTTTAGAATTTCTTCACAATCCGAATGCTCTGTATCAGATTCTGAACTGGTGTCTGATATTTCCAGATGTCGACTTACAGGTCGATCTTCAAGATCTGGAACTTCAGCTATTTCTTCTGTTGTTGCACTTGTAGTTGGGTCTTCCAGATGTCGACTTACAGGTCGATCTTCAGGTTCTGGCACCCTGTTTGTTTCTTCTTCTGTTTCTGATGCTGAACTGTTATCCAATACTTCCAGATGTCGACTCACATGTCGATCTTCAGGTTCTGGAACTCTGATGGTGTGACTGGCATGTACCCAGTGTTTCACTCCTGCACACTTGACTGCAGTGGTCGTCACCAGGATCACTTGCCGTGGTTCGTCCCAGCAAGGAACTAAACAGTTTCTTCTCCGGTGGACTTTTATACGGACCCAATCTCCTGGATTCAAGTCGTGAGCTGGTTTTCTTTCAAGAGTGGTCGCATCCGGTCCAACCTGATGAAACACAGAACGCACCACATCAGCCAATCCTTTGCAATAATCCAGCACTAGATCATCAGTTATAGTCAGTAGTTTGTTGACAGGTACTTGTGCTTGTCTCATTGCTCGTCCCATAATTATTTCATGGGGACTGAGTCCAGTTTTCCTTTCCGGAATACTTCTGATTGTCATTAGAACTAATGGCAAAGCATCTGGCCATTTGAGTCCTGTAGCTTGACACATTTTTCCTAACCTGTTCTTGATTGTTCCATTCACTTGCTCTACGATTCCAGAAGCCTCTGGTCTGTATGCACAATGCAGTTTCTGTTTAATACCAAGTGCTTCACAAATTAGTTTAACTAATTCATTTTGGAAGTGCGTTCCTCTATCTGTTTCAATCGTGACTGGAAAACCATACCTCGGAATGAACTCGCAGCATAAGTTTTGCTACCGTAATACCATCATTCCTTCTTGTTGGGTATGCTTCCACCCAACGGGAAAACAAACAGACGACCACTAGGACATACCTTAGTCTGTTGCAAGGTAGCATTTCGATAAAATCCATTTGCATTCTAGTGAAAGGACCCCCTTCTCGTCCTATTGTTCCTAGACTCACTACTGTCTTCCTTCCTGGATTTAACTGTTGACAAATAAGACATCTCTGACAAAGACTCTCAGCTATGGCTCTCAATTTTGGATTGTACCATGTTTGTCTAAAAAGTCTGATCATTGAATCTCTCCCAATATGGGCTTGTCCATGGTACATCCGTGCCATGTCAGAAATCATGCTATCAGGCATAACTGGTCTCATCTCTATAAACCCAAACATCATTTTCTTCATGTTTTTACATCCTGCTTTTATCCATGTATCTTTTTCCTCATCCTCTGCAGCTTCTTGCAACTGTCTCACCTCAGCCCATGTCTCAATAGAGTTAGAAAAAAGCAAAGGACAAGAAATATGCTCTCTTTCCCGACATTTGTTTAAAGAAACCACATTCTTTGCACAATATTGTGACATTTCGTCAGCATATTTATTACCAACAGTTATGTAGTCTTCCCCATTTTTATGTGCATTGCACTTCACAACAGCAATCTGTTTAGGCAGCTGTATCGCCTCAAGCAGCTTTTTCACAAAATCTCCATTTCTAATTGGCGTTCCTGCAGACGTCAAGAAACCCCTTTGTGACCAAATCTGACCGAAGTCGTGCACCACCCCAAAGCCGTACTGGCTATCTGTCACAATCGTAACCCGTACATTTCTTCCCAACTTACATGCTTGAATCAGAGCTACTAATTCAGCAACTTGGGCAGACCGTACTCCTTTCAGACAAGATGCTTCCATTACAGTTGCTACTGTGCAAACTGCATATGCTGCACTTAGAACTCCATCACTCGTTCTCAAACATGAGCCATCCACAAACAGAATATAATCTGATTCTTTCAAAGGCTCATCTCGTATGTCAGACCTTGGTTTTGTACAGTATTCGAGCACATTCAGACAATCGTGATCTACTTCATCCATTTCAATCACACTCTCTTCATCTGGCAATGATGTCGAAGGATTCACATTCATACATCTGTCAATGGTCACATTATCTGCACTCAAAATTACTTTTTCATACCTAGTCAGCCGACTATGTGTCATGTATTGGGTTTTCGTTCTTGTCAAGAGAATTTCCACAGAATGGGGAACATATACTCTCAGTGGATACCCCATCACTATGTCTTCACTCTGTTCCAGACTCACACGAGTAGCAGCAACTGCTTTCAAACATCCAGGCAATGCTTTCACTACAGGGTCTAAAACAGCCGAAAAATATGCAATTGGTCTTTTCATAGTTCCATGTCTCTGTACCAAAACTGAAAATGCACATCCATCTCTTTCACTGCAATACAGCTCAAAATCTTTCTCATAGTCAGGCATTCCCAATGCTGGATCTTCACATAATTTCTTTTTCAGCTCTCTGAATGCTTTCATTTCTTCATCATTCATTTCAAAAGGATCTTTAACATCCTTTTTTGTCAGTTTCTGCAATGGTTTAGCAATCAGTGAAAAACCGCTTATCCATTGTCGACAATATCCAACCATTCCCAAGAACATTCTTACCTCTCTTTGTGTCATTGGAGCTCTCATTCCTTGAATCATTTTTATTCTTTCAGTCGTTACCTTTCGCACTCCTTTCTCAATTTTATGCCCTAAATACTGGACTTCTTGTTGACAAAACTGCAATTTTGAAGGGGACACTTTATGTCCTCTTTTTGCTAAATGATTCAGCAGAGCAATTGTATCATTGACACATGCTTCTTTTGTTTTTGATGCCACCAGTAGGTCATCAATATACTGAACCATCACTGACTTTTCTGGCATTCTTAAATCTTCCAACGATTTCTTTAGAATCTGATTAAAGATTGAGGGACTTTCTGTGTACCCTTGAGGAATTCGGCACCATGCCAAAATACGCTCTCCAAACCGGAACGCAAATAATGGCTGGCTATCTGGATGCAGTGGAATAGAAAAAATGCATGACATAAATCAATTACTGTGTACCATTCTGCTTCACGTGGAATCTGGTATAGAATCACAGCAGGGTTCGGTACTATCGGGCAACAAGGCACAACAATTTTGTTTACCTTCCTCAAATCTTGTACAATTCTATATGTTCCGTTTGGCTTTTTCAGTCCCATTATTGGCGAATGACATGGACTGCTCAGGATTTCTTTTAGAATCCCTTGTTCAATCATTTTATTTATTACTGGCGTTATTCCTTTTATTATTTCTGGTGTCAATTTATACTGGGGCGTATTTGGGTAACTCGTTCCCTCTTTCACTGTTATTTTAACGGGATCTACTCCTTTCATTAATCCTACATCTTCTCCTGTAAAGTCCCACACTTCTTCTTTCACTGTCTTTTTCAATTCAATTGGGATTTTCTCTGCATCAAATACAGGAAACAAACCATTTACTTCTGGTTCTAAATTCACCATTGTCATTTTATACAGCACATCCTCATCCGGAGTCTGAAATGCAATTCCGTCTGGGGTACAATAGATAGTGCAGTTCATCTTGCACAATAAATCGCGTCCTAATAGGTTCACGGGACTACAATCGCATACCACAAATCGATGCATTTCACTAAATGGACCAATTCTTACCTTCACTAATTTAGTAAGAGGCGTTTTAATTTGCTGATTTGAAACTCCAACTACTTGGATATGTTCACCTGAGAGAGGAAGATTTGGAATTTCCACTGACCTAACAGTAGAACGGGTAGCTCCAGTGTCAACAAGGAATGTTACATTTGCACCATTCACTTCTCCATCCACAAATGGACCAGACTGATCTACCTCTAGAGTTGCGCCAAGCACGCACTCTTCCCCCTCTCCTAGGCACCGTCAGGAACTTTCATCCGTGTCATCCTCATCCTGTCGTAACCAATATTGAGAAATTGCAGCTGCACGCGGCAACTGTGTTACCTGTTCTCCTCCGTAGAATCCTGTTTCTGCACTGTATTTCTGTTGGTTAACACTCTTGGGAAGTGGTGGTTGTGGCACCTGACCTTGTTGAGTAACTACCTCACTCTGCACCTGTGAATTTAATGATTGATTTTCCACATTAGGTTTTGGAGGAAATTTACACTCGTTTCTCCAATGTCCTAGCTTTCCGCAGTTGTGGCATGGCCACTTTTTCTTTGCCTCATCTATGCTCATTTGTCCTTTTCCTTTACCTATATTAGGTCGGGATCTAACCTGTCCTGTTTCATTACCAGTATTACTCAATTGAGCTTCTTGCTTCTCTGCAACTTTTACCTGCGCCCACATGGCCTTTTCTTTCAATTTACGCTGTCTACTCTCAATATCATCACTGCAATACTTAGCATATCTCAAAACCTCATCCACTGTGCTATTCTGCCAACAAATCATATGCTGCTTAATCATTTCACTTATCTCTGGTTTCAATCCATACACAAACCTATATACAAAATGACTCATATCCTTCTCATTCAGTGTCTCATAACCACTGTACTGTTTGAAAACCAACAACAATCTCTCATAGTAGGCGTGCACTGATTCTTTACTTTCCTGCGTTGTTCTGTCTATTTTTACCCAATCTGTTTCTTTAGGTGGAATTTTATTCTTCAAAAAGGTAATTACTTGTTCGTACTTCCTCATCACTTCTGGTCCTGGCGCTCCTGTTTTAGCGTCCCTTGGATATTCTACAGTTGGCCCATCATAGTAATCTTACATTCTGTCCACAAATCAGCTGGCACTACTATATCAAACAATCCATCCAGATCTATCCACAGCACTTTTGACACCTTAACAAATCTTTCCACTTGCCTGTACCATTCTACTGGCTTCTCTCTCAATTTGGGAAAATCATTTGTAAATGACAGTATATCCTGTCTGGTCCATGGAACATGCACATAACTACCACCTGGAGTTTCTCTCATCGGGTATTCCCTAACAACTGGTTCCCTATCTGTCACTGCAAAAGCCAAAGATGCTTTATCTGTTGTTTTCTCATTCCTTTTTGACCATCTATTTCTCCATCTATCCACATCACCCCATTTTCTCAATAAAACAATTAACTCTTTTATTTGGGTCAGTCTTCCTGATGTGTTCAAATTCTCTATGTCTTTCTCACAAAAATCTACTCTGTATGGTTTCTGCAACGTTCTCACTTTTACAAATTCCACTCCTAGTTCACTTGCTGTCTCTTCCAATTTGTCATGTAAATTTCTAGCTCTCCAAGTAAGACTCTTGCACAAAAACATAATCTCATCATCCTGATAATTTTTAAATTTTTCTATTCCAATTGTTCCCAAAATCAATTCTTCCATGTCTATTTTCAACCTAATTACATCTAATCAATCAATCAATCACAGAATTTGTAAAGCGCACTACTTACCCGCGAGGGTCTCAAGGCGCTGGGGGAGAAAGAAGGGGGGGGAGGGTGCTGCTACTGGTCGAACAACCAGGTCTTGAGTAGCCTCCTGAAGGTCAGCAGGTCTTGGGTCTGTCGTAGGCTTAGTGGAAGGGTGTTCCAGGTCTTGGCGGTGAGGTGGGAGAAGGATCTGCCGCCGGTGGTGGTTCTTCGAATGCGAGGGACGGTGGCGAGGGAGAGGTCGGCGGAGCGGAGTTGGCGGTTGGGGACGTAGAAGAGGAGTCGTCTGTTGAGGTAGGCTGGGCCAGTCTTGTGGAGTGCCTTGTGTGCGTGGATGAGGAGTTTGAAGGAGATTCTCCTGTCGACGGGGAGCCAGTGCAGGTTCCTCAGGTGGGGGGTGATGTGGCTGTGGCGTGGTACATCGAGGATCAGGCGTGCGGAGGCGTTTTGTATGCGTTGCAGTCGCTTGATGAGCTTGGCCGGGGCTCCCGCGTATAGGGCGTTCCCATAGTCGAGTCTGCTGCTGACGAGGGCCTGGGTGACTGTTCTTCTCGTGTCTGTCGGGATCCACCTGTAGATCTTGCGAAGCATGCGGAGGGTGTTGAAGCAGGAGGATGAGACTGCGTTGACTTGCTTGGCCATGGAGAGCGTTGAGTCGAGGATGACTCCCAGGTTGCGTGCGTGGTCGGTGGGTGTCGGGGCTGCTCCCAGCGTCGTTGGCCACCAGGAGTCGTCCCAGGCTGAGGGGTTGGAGCCGAGGATGAGGACCTCTGTCTTCTCCGTGTTCAGTTTTAGTCGGCTGATCTTCATCCAATCGGCGACGGCCTTCATCCCTTCATGGAGGTTGGATTTGGCGGCGAGGGGGTCCTTGGTGAGGGAGAGGATCAGTTGAGTGTCGTCGGCGTAGGAGATTATGTTGAGGTCGTGCTGTCTGGCGATGCGTGCGAGCGGGGCCATGTAGATGTTGAACAGTGTTGGGCTGAGGGACGATCCCTGGGGTACGCCGCAGATGATCTCGGTTTCTCTTCCGGTTCTTTTGTTTTTAGCGCTTTCATCCATTCATTTAACTCATCTGGAGTCGGACCTACAGGTGTACTATTTAACTCTATCCAATTGCTACTTCTTTCTGGTGTTCCTGATGCGGACTCCGTCACCATAGGCATTCTCCTAATCTCATTTTCATTTATCGTCAAATTTGTAGGTGGGCTTGGTCTATAGGTACTAGCCAAATTGTGTGCACCTTCATTATTCATTTCCATCCCTTCTCTTTTTCTTTGCAAATGTGAATTCATGGGAATCACTAAAGAGCGTTCATCAATTTTCTGATTCTCAAAAATTGGCATTACTGGGCCTATCGTTACTGGTACAGTTACAGCTTCCATATTCTTTGTCAGTTCTCTTATTTTCTCAGTCAATTCTTTTGTCGTTTTTGCTAATTCAGTTGCATTGTCACTTTCTATCTCTTCATTTTGTGAAGTTTTTAATTGATCTTGTGACCTATTTGTCTCATCTCTTCGTTCGGGTTTTTTATTCCTCCCAGTTTCCATTGGTGGTGCATTAGGTGTCACCACCGCAGAAGTCTGTTGGTATGGAGGTGGGTTTCTGTTTAAAATATCTTCCAGCAATTCGTCATCCGTTTCACTACCACCATACACATACTTTTCTACCACTACATGTTTCTTTTTCTCTGTACACTTTCTCTTTGCTTCTTCCTCAACTGTAAAAGCTGGAAACAAACCTCCTGTCATGTTAGCATATCTCCAACGCTTTATTCTGTCCTCATGATTTATTCCCCATAACCTTCCAGGCACAAACTCATGATTCTTTAATCCTCTGGATCTTTCTCGCTCATACATCTCATCTTCCCATTCCGTTAAAGCTTCAAACTGTGTCGGTCTAGGTTCTAACATTACCATCTTTTCTCTCAAGTTCCGTAGTACAGCTACATTAAATGAACCATTCTCAGGGAAAGCCAATGCTCCATCATTCTTGGTGTATTTTGTCCAATTTTCTAACCATATGCATGTATGATATCCATATTTCAGCATCATGTGTGAAGCTGGTGATTTCGGCGGAGGAATTATTTGTCCCTCTCTAGTCACTACCTTTTTGTCTTTCTTAAAGAAGTTCTTAACTTTCGACATCCATGATGTTTTCTCTCTACCATACTCATAGTACAACATGATTCACAATCGCTTTTTCTCCTCTAACGATCCGCAATTCAACACTGTTCTCTATGCGTTATTCGGACCAATCCTAGCGCGACTCACACTAACACTCCAATCAGAGCGATTTCTGTCTACAGCGCACTGTCCAATCCCAGCGCGGCTTCTGTCTACGTCAGTTCTGCTCCTGTTTCCATGTGACTAGCGCACTGTCCAATCCCAGCGCGACTCTTGTCTACGTCACTTCTGCTCTTGACCCCTCCTTTACAAAATTTATCGGCAATTTCTTTTTCAACAATTCTTTGTTAGTTACAACATTTAAAACACATTTCCATTGTCTGATTCGCTAAACCGAAGAGATAGCTTTTGACCATTTACACAAGAACTCTGTATTTTCCAGTAGGCAGCGCTTACCTCTACCCTACCACAGAATTTTTAGTTTCGCCGATAAAGTAGCACTTCCCTCTACCTTACCCTTCTTTCAAGCAATCAGTAAACCCGTTTCTCTGGGGATAAAACACATGTGGAGACTATACTGCTCCTGAGAATTAAGGCCAGAGTTTCACAAGAAAACCGGTCACTATTTCACTCACACACCTTTTATACGAGAAATGTCCCTATCATAACACAACCTGCGTTATCACCAATATGAATTCAGACAATGCACAATTCCATGTGACTTCTCTTGCCACACGTGTTCCACTTCCTACTTCCCGGAAGCGTGAAAACTTACATATAACATAACGCGACTCAACAAAAAGTGTTAGACATGAACTTATCAATAATCAATAATCACCAAACTAATCTATAGTAACCATAACTCTGCTACCAAGAAATCTGATCCAGCGCTAACAATAAAAATAATTCTCCTATTATGCTTTGGTCATCCAGGTGCAACTTTTCCTTTAACACACACACAATATCCATATGACGGTGGGGCCCATAACACCGCATATACATTCACTTACTCATTTATTCCCTGGATTTCCTCCGTCATTAACCTAGGAGAAAAACGATTCAGCTGGAAGGAGACGGGATACCTCTTTTATCATGACATAATATTTCTCATTTGCTTTAAGGTATTCCGCTCATTGGTCGATGGACCAACTAGTAGGAATCAGTTGATGGTGATTAAGACCAGCTCAATCACAATAAACTCTTTAATATTTCATTTTAATCATTGAGCTAAAGAATCACTGAGTCATTTGTTTAAAGAATAATAACGTTTATATAAAGTTTTGAATGCAGGAAATGAGGTTAAGCTTATTATTCAGATCATTACATTTATCATCAATATAAGAATAAATTGAAATTGCAATACATATCTATTAGACGGAAAAATAAGGTTGTCATAGTAAAAACTCTAAAAGATCAATCTATCTGTCTGGGGAAAATCTAATAGTTCTAAATGAAAAATCTATCAGGAATAAAAGGTTCTCCTAAAGCAGCATCTTATACTCAACTGGAAATAAAAAATAGCAGCAGCAGCATCAGCTCGTCAGCATCAGCAACCGCAACTTCACCCATCTACAGCATCTAACTTCTCCAGCAACTCCTGCAGCATCTACCTCAGCAACTCCCGCAGCATCTAACCCCTCCCACCAAGAGTAGGTCTTCTTATACCCTAATTCTAGCTTACAGCATAAAATGTTTCTTCTTCATGGCATGACTCTTTCTCATTGGTCAAACTCAGGCCCATATACATTTTAATCAAACTTCCTGGTCTTAACCAGTTCCTTGTGGAATGTCCATACAAGCATCGTTTCCCACAGTTTATGCAATTGCTCATCCGTTTTGATCAGTCCAATTTGTATCTTTTTCTGCTACATTTTGGGTATAACAGTTCTGTCTATTGATTCAGTTGAACTTCTCACGCTTCTTGCTGATCATCTTGGCACACATCTGCTCAGAAAGGTCACAACAGCCTTGACCATACTTCCATCTTAGCCTCTCAGCATCAGCACGTGATCATCCCTTTTCCACAGCCTCTCTCCTCTATCACATGGTCCCCCGCTCATGCGTACTCTAGCAACTGGCGGCCATTTTATATCGCTGCTCGACAGGCCTAAGCGCACTAATTTCAAAGATAAACAAAATATTGTTAAAACAAAGAAATATAAACCCTTTCGTTTCCCTCCCGTCTTTCTACGTACCCCAATTAGGTATTACCTAGCAAAAGCAACATATAAAGCTGTCCCTTACTTACCATCGCTTTATTTTGCAACCACACGTTTTATTTTAAAGCACAGATCATGCATTTATTATTTAATTAGTACGCAAAATATTATGTTATGTTAGACACGTAAACAATTATAAGTTGATTAATTTGCACACGGAATAGCGTGTTACCTTTAACCCTTAACATGTAACATACATTGTTGGTTATTTACTTAAACGAACATGTTTATTAATTATTTTACGAAAATATTAGGAGGTTAAAAAATGTTCATTTACCCTGCTCCATCACCATCTCTGAAGATGCCCTCCTCAAATGCATCCTCGAAACAAAGCCCTCCAACCATTCTCTTGACCCCATCCCTAGTGACATTGCCATTGACTTCTTCACCCATACTCTTTCTTATTGGACCAGTCTGATTAACCTCTCCCTCAGTCAAGGCTCCCTTCCTGTTACCTTTAAAACAGGACAGGTTACCCCTCTTCTTAAAAAACCCACCGCTGATGCGAACGACCTCAACAACTTCGACCCCATCACTAACCTACCCTTTCTTGCGAAAATCACAGAAAGATGTGTAGCGAAACAACTTTCCCGTCATATCAAGGACAATGATCTTCTTGACAATTTCCAGTCTGGTTTCATTCAAAACTCCAGCACGGAAACAGCCCCGCTGCAAGTGATTGATGATGCACTGCGTATTCTCGATTCAGGGGAGTTTTGTCTTCTGATTCTTCTTGATCTTTCTGCTGCCTTTGACACTGTCAATCACAAAACTCTCCTTAACACTCTTCAACAGAGAATGGGTTGGAAGGCACAGTGGTTTGCCTCTTTCCTTTCGGACAGATCCCAAATGGTCAAAATAGCGAACAGTCTTTCATCTTCATTGGCGGTAGGGCAAGGTGTCCCTCAAGGCTCTATCCTTGCACCCACATTGTTCAATCTCTATTTGGAACCATTGGGAAATCTCCTAAGCAAATCTGGGATCCTCTATCATCTCTATGCGGATGACACCCAAATCTACCTTAAGGTGTCCTCCACTCACGATCTCTCAATCCTCAACTCTACTCTCTACTCAGAACTGGTTAACTCATCAACTCATTCTGAATCCCTCCAAAACAGAATTCCTCCTCCTCTCAACCTCTCTCTCTCCTCCTCCTGTTCAATCTTGGATGGATCAGCTGAATCTACTTAACAATAAACCTATCGTTGTCGACAGCGCAAAATCCCTTGGTGTTTTACTCGACAAAAGGCTCAATCTACTCTCCCACACCAACTCCATTGCAAAGAATGCTCGATACCAACTGCGCCTTCTTTGGGGGATTCGACGCTTCTTCCCGGAGCAAGACCTTAAAACCCTTGTTCAATCGCTGGTTCTCTCTAGATTGGACTACTGCAATTCTCTTACTGGCCTCCCCAAATCCCACCTTTCCCCTCTTAAATCCGTTCTCCATTCAGCGGCTCGTTTTATATTTGGGGCCAAAAGAAGTGACCACATCACACCCATTTTGGCTTCCCTCCGTTGGCTTCCCATCGAGGCAAGATCAATCTATAAGACGGCTTGTATCGCCCACAAAGCCTTGCACACTTCCTCCCCTCGCTACCTGGCGAATAAACTGAAAATTTCCGGAGGCTCTAGACCGTCTCGTAATGCGGAAAAATTACTGCTTCAGCCTCCCACTTTCAAAAGGGAGAGATCGATGGCTCAATCCTTCTCAGGCAATGTGGTGAGAATCTGGAGCTCGCTTCCGCCGCAGCTCCGCACCACCACCTCTACCCAGACCTTCAAAACTGACCTCAAATCTCTTCTCTTCCAAAGACACTTCCAGAACTAATACACGCCCTTTCAAGTCCCTCAAGGAAGTTCTTTCACTATTGTAAATTTTGTATTCTATGCCTGTACAAGTGTCATCCCAGTGTGTTTTTGTGTTTTTGAGTGACTGCCATCTTTTGCTGTATTATACCTCTTCTTGTATCTCATTTGCTTCTGTAACATGTACATTTGTAACATTTTCCTCATGTAACGTAACTGGTCCTATTGTGAAGCGCTCAGACATCTTTGGGTAAAGTCCGCGCTATATAAAAATGCATAAATAAATAAATGAGAGGTGCCTAAGATCATCCGCACAACTGGGCCTCCCCTGCACCGAGGGAGGCCCCTACCTTGGCACACGCTATAGCACTTGTGTCAAACGTAGACTCCTACTCCCAGGGGACACCGACAAAGCCTGCTTTTGGCCCCAGGGGCCCTCCTATCCATCCATTTTCCGTGTGGCCCATCTAGACATGGATTTTGGGCCCGGGAGAATGCTGCTGGCCTCCCAGCAGGCAACCACCCTCAAGGGCACAACTAGGGGGCCTCCCTGACAACACATCGGAGGTGCCGAAGATTATCTACCCGGCTTGGCTCCCCCAGCACAGAGGGAGACACCCCCCCCCCCAACTGGCCACACATTGTGGCAGTAGCGCCAAATTGAGACTCCGGCCCCTCAGGAGATGCGGAGATCACATACCTTTGACACTGGGGGCTCTCCTATATATTGACTTGCCTCTGGGGCTCATCTTGACACAGATTAGTGACTCCCCAGGGAGTATCTTCGACTAGGGAGGAGGACGTTGGGGGGGGGCACATCGAGGTGCTACACGGTCTTTCCTAGGCCACAACCTGGACCGCTACTCATGCTATCCCTGCCCTTCTGGGGTACCTTTGCAATGGTGGGCGGTGGCAAGCAGACCCAACTGGTGGATCAAATACACCCCTGCTTTCGACTGATTCCAGTAATGGGGTACACAAGACCCCTCCCACTTTTTGCCACTGGGACTGATGCTTTTTGACTGATGTGCATTGGTCCCTACTAACCCGGCCCCAGTGCCAGTGCTCTTTCCCGAAAAGCAGGGTAAATGGTCTAATTATAGCACAATTGGCACACACTTTATCACCCCTGTAAGCCCCTAGTAGTGGTAGCCCTGGTACCTAGGGCATGGGTACTAAAGAGGGTCCCTAAGGGCTGCAGCATGTATTATGCCACCCTAAGGGACCCCCATGCAAATTGCATGCAGCCTGCCATTGCAACCTGCGTGTCATGGTGCAAACCATGAGTGAAAACATGACATGGCACACTCACTGTGTGCCATGCCAAAATCACTGCATGTAATAAATGTAAGTCACCCCTGCAACAGGCATTGTATCCCTAAGGCAGGGTGCATTATATTACATGTGAGGGCATATCTGCTTGAGCAGCTATGCCCCTGTGCTGTCTAGCTCAATTACTAGATGGTATAAGTGAAAAGGGAAGCCATCTTGAATATATGTACTGGGCACTTGTCATTAAGAGCTCCCCAGCTACATGATGGCTTTACTGAAACCTATGGTGTTTGGTATCAAACACCTTGTCTTAATAAATCTGTACTGTTGCCAGTACTAGATTTATTATGACATACAACCAGAGGGCACCTTAGAAGTGCCCCCTGAAAAACCTACCAGGATCTAGTGTGCTGGCTGACTGGTCTCATCCAGCCTTTCTCCACGGACAAGTTTCTGACCCCCTGCAGGTGAGAGCTCAGGCTCTCTGAGGCCAGAAACAATGCCTGCTCCAGAGGAAGGTGTTGCACCTCCTCCTGCAGGATGGCTGGTGATTTAGCATATCAAAGCCAGGAGCTTCAAAGCCCCTGCTACCTTTGATATGAGACCTCAGCTTCTCCCAGACCTGGGAGATATCACTGCCTGTCCTGAGGTCTATTTAGCACCAGGATGATAGGAATTTAGCTATGTAAGCAGTTGTGTTGCACCTCCATGCTAGTCAAACACCTAAGGTGGGCTACCAGATGAGTTCCACGAAAGAAGGGTTCCCCATCTTGTTTTTGTTGGAATTAGGAACTCTGGGACAGGGTTACATCCATTCGCCACAGGAAGTGGTCATATAGGGGGTGTAGTCACCCCAGGGATAATTAGCCTATTGGCTACTGCCCTTCACTCCCCTTAATGTCCCACAATTTAGAATTTAGGTGGCCCCCTGACACCAGGAGCTCAGATTCGGCTGCCTGAAGGACAAAGAAGAGCGGAAGAAGTGAGAATTGTAGACCACCATCAGCCTTGGTGCACAGCCCTGCCTGACTGCTGCTCTCCTAACAATCACCGACACGTCCAGAAGCAGAACAACCTTGCCAAACCCTTGGAGGTCTGCTCAGAATTTCCTCAACCCAGCAAGATCTCCCTTGGAGTGGAGGAGCCACTCCTCTGCACCAGCAGGCACTGACTGCAGCTGCCCTGTACACCGTTCTGTCGACCCCTGGGCCCACTGAGGGAACAGCACCCCAGCAAGAGGTCTTTGCGCTCCAGAAGATCAGATCTGTTCCCTTGGCAAGTTTGGAGACGCCAGGACCCCCAGGTGCTGCCCTGCAAGAATATCCGAGGTACTGGAGCCAGTTGCAAGCACCAAGGCTTGGCTGTCTTCAGTCGGAACACCACTGCCGCCAAAACTTACCTGCACGTCGAGGGACTACGAGCGATGCCAGCTTCACACCTTGCTGTGTTTCTTTTCCCTCTTCTGCAAGAACACAGAGAACCATGAGAGCCTTTAATTCACGGACCCTCCGGACAAAACACCTCTGCACCCGAGCTCCCCAGCCCGGGTTCAAGTAAACCGACGGTCTGTCTGTGGTCCTGAGGACCTCAAGAGATGAGCCACCCCCTTGGGTTCTGCCGGACTGGTCTTCCAGACCCCCCCTTGCAGTAACAGGTACTTTTCCCATTGACGTTAATGGGTAGTGTTCAAGGTTACTGCTGCGTAAAGCACCTCTGCACCCAAACACCACAGGGCAGGTAAACTTGAACTCTTGGTGCTTTCTTGGACCTTGGCCCCTACTTACCTTAAGTCCAGAAGAACAGTGCTGTAAGTCAACTAAGAGTGTCTATGCAGTGAATGCTTCTCCCATAGGATATCTTTACTGCGCTAGAAGCTCGTACCTCAGATCTGACAGCTGTCATTTTCTTCTGTTTTTATTGTAAAATTTGAGAATGTCTAAAGTACTTACTTGATTCCAATGATCTTGGTGTCTAAAATTATTAAATATATATGTTAGGTTTCTAAATTGGTCTCAAGTTTCTTCTTGAATGTGTGTCTAATTTATTAACTCTGTGTGTTCAACCAATGCTTAACACTACCCTCTGATAAGCCTAAACTGCTCGCCCACACTTCAACAAAGATAGCATTTGGTATTATTTTTTTAAGCCCTGTAAGCCAATAAGGGTCGTCTAGACTTTCTACTTAGTGTACCTCGTTTTGGTACACTACATAAAAAGCCAGCTTCCTACACCCGCCTTCGCCAACCATGGTTGCCAACCATTCCAGCAACCCATCACAAGCTCCTGACGAGCTAGATGTTATTCTCCAGGCAATCGAGGCCTCACGGGTACACCTAGAGACGAGGGTTGATGCAGTGGTGGCGGATATAAATCTCCTGAGGGATGACCACAGAAATCATTCTAAAAGAGTCACCCAATCCGCCAAGACCGCCCCAGACTTCCAGAAGCAACTCTGGGACCTAACAGAGAGAGTGCACTTCTTAGAGGATCACGTAGAAGGCACCAAGGGCCAGGCCCGGCACAGCAACATCCGAGTGGTGGGCCTCCCGAAAGGCAGTGAAGACCAAAATATAGTAGACTACCCAGAGACTTGTTTTAGAGAACTCTTGGCCCCTTAGGACCTCACCCCTTTCTTTTCTGTTGAGAAGGCTTATCAGTTACCATCAGGGGATCTACCCCCATCTGATTTGTCTCCAAATTCCTGCACTTTAAGGGCCAGGATGCCATCCTCAGAAGAGTGTGACAGTTTGCCCCGCTCATGCTGGATAACCACTGCATCCTCATCGTTCAGATTACATGCTAGCTGTTCAACAGAAAAGAGTCTCTTTCCTGGGGTCAAACGCATACTCCGACAGATGGGAATGAAATACGCTCCCCTTTTCCCAGCAAATTAAAAACATTATACAGAACAACAAAACTCACTTCCTCTCGGACCCCTCTAGGGCCTGGGACTGGGCAGTCCTAAAAGGCTACTCTACACGCCAGGGGACCAGGTAGATGCCAGCTCCAAACACATAGACGATCTAGCAAATCTCCTTCCGCGTCAGGTTCAGTCCCAAGCACAGGTCCGAAGCAAATGCTGCTTGGAGCTGGGCATGGCAGTAACATTCCCTGACCCGCGCGAGGAATCCTCTAGCTTCCGGTCAGAAGGTTGACATGAGAGAGATTCCATCTCAACCCCGTAATCAAAATTCGCCCCTGCAATTGACTTCCCAGATGGTCGATGACCTTACATAACTGTAGGCTAGTCCTGTGGCATTGCTCCTGACTTGGCAGACCCCGAAGTCATCTTCCTTACCACTGATTCACTCTGTTCAACTCATGATCAGATACCCCTTCACTGTTTCAGGTGTTCATTTCTCGACTTGGGAGCTTACCTGACACCGCGGCCACCACACTCCCCTATGTGCCTCAGACCCCCAATAGGATAATGGTTCATCAGTTTGGACAGGTGACACAACACCAACTGCCTACAGTATTCATGTTGTTTTTTGTTCAATTGTTCACATTTTTGTTTTCCTTCCTTCATGAGGTGGTTCCCTATCCCCACCAGTATTCCCTTTCCACTACATGCTCTTCATCCTAGACCCACAAGTACTCAACCCCCTGTGGGACCTGGAGGGTGCGCAGATTTGGGTGGGATGACAAGAACCCAAACTTTTCATTTCATATCTGGGAATATCCAAAGCATGCAAACACTCACCAAACGTTATCAAATCTTAAGAGCAAAGGGGTCCAAATAGCCTTGCTCTAGGAATCCTACATCATACAGGCGGAGGGGACTAGGCTCTAGAAGAGGTGGAGGGGTCAGATTATTGCCACAAATTACTCTGCCTTCGCTAGGGGGATGCTAATAAAGGTGAAGGCATGCATTCCACTCAAAATTCTATCCCAAGAGGTGGACCAGGAGGGTAGGTTTGTTCTACTGTAGGTTAGCCTAGGTGGCTCCCTTCTCCTTATATGTAACTTCTATGCTCTCAATTGCAATCAACCAAACTTTCTCCACATTTCAGCCGCCTTGCCAAATGGACACACATACCATGGTTGCTGAACTGGAGGGGGGGGGGTGTGGAGGACTTCCATTGCATCAAAAACGTATCCCTAGCCCGCTTGCATCCCTCTCTCTACCGCTCCCCGACTTGGACCAACGCCCGGAACGCTAGTGTTATGGCTACAACATTGGTCCTTTGGAGACGTGTGGCGACACCATAATCCGGGAATCAGACTCTACTCCTACTACTCCTCAGTCCAAGATGGACAAGTTGCTTACCTTGCGTAATGTCTTATATGCTAGATATTGTATCTACCCACAAATTCCTTACCCTAGAAATATCCCCAGGTGTCAGACTGAATCCGGAAAATGTTTGCGAGCAGTCCCGTGAGCGCCGGTAGGTGGCATTGATCGGATCTGCGTGGCATCATCCGCTCCGAAAGTGATGTCTGCAGTGCCTATATAGGCGCCAATCCAGCATGCTGATGTAGGTTAATTTTTGCAACTTTCCATGTCAGGAGCGTGGAGCCATGAAGAACAATGACCACTGGTGTGGAAAACTTGGGCCCTGAAAAAGGAAAGCCTTGTCCCTAGAAATCCGTTCACAGAGCAGGTAGGATGGGTGGGTCTGTAAGGAATCTGCAGCTAGATAGAGTCTCAACTAGTTAAGGCATTACTGAAGGTAAGTAACTTGTCCATATGATAGAGACTTCTAGCCGCAGATTCCTTACCTTAGAATAAATACCCAAGCAATATCTTCCAGGAGGTGGATCTACAAAACAATTTCATACCAAAAAGTCCTGCAGGACATAATGGGCAAAATGTCCAGCGTGACAAACCTGACTGTCCAGCCAGTAGTGTTTTGTGAACGTGTGCAGGGAAGCCCACATTGCTGCCTGACAGATGTCAAGGACCAGGACTATGGATGCTAACGCAACGGTAGCAGCCTTCGCTCTGGTGGAATGAGCAGAGAAACCCTCAGGGGGTTGCTTCTTGGCCAGTGCATACCTTGATAGAAGGACCGAAGACCCTGGTCAACAGCTCAGGATAGCAAACCCTCCGAGCCCAGTCCGGAGCCACAGGAATGACTTGGGCTCTGTCATTCCTGATTTTCTTGAGAAATCTGGGCAGGATTGGTATGTGCGGTAAGGCATACAGGAGGCTTGAGCTCCAATTGTGATGAAAAGCGTCTCCAAGCGAGATCCTCCTTGGAAACCCAGGCGCGCAGAAGTTCTGACATTGCACGTTCTCGGCGGAGGTGAACAGACCTAACCAAGGCTCTCACAACTGCTGAAAGAGAACTTGCAACACCTCTGGAT
Source organism: Calotriton arnoldi (assembly GCA_963921515.1). NCBI lineage: Eukaryota > Metazoa > Chordata > Amphibia > Caudata > Salamandridae > Calotriton > Calotriton arnoldi. The sequence continues at coordinate 2,819,005 of CAWUFW010000047.1, read as the reverse complement.
GGAGATACCATTCGAGATCCACTAGTAATCTGCGGCTGAGTTTGTCCACCCTGGTGTTCAGACACCTGCCAAGTGTGAAACCGCCAGGGAAATGCCCCAACGTTCTGACCATGTCCAGAGACGCAGGGCCTCTTGACAAAGGGTCCACAACTCCATCCCAATCTGTTTGTTGCATTACCACATGGCAGTGATGTTGTCCGTAAACATCTGCACTAGCCTTCCCTTGATGGAGGCAAAAACAACAATTGATGGACAGAATGCAGAACAATGTCATACATTCACCCCAGTACAGAGATCTGGGCCTAAATCCATCGTTTTTTGGCTCCCCATGCCATTCAAGTTTGAACCCAGCCATATGCAAATCAGTCTTGACCCTGCGCCCAATGGGAACAGTCCAGCCCGAACTGCCAGGCCAGGTCCTCCCTGGACTGGAAACAAGCATCCTAGGACCGGTTTCGGGGTTTCACCCCTCATCAGCCAGGATAGCTTGACTCCAGTGGCATGGAAAGCACTGTGACCTACGTCTGGGCATACCCGTCCCACTCAGGGTGACAAATGCAAAAACAACAATTGATGGACAGAATGCAGAACAATGTCATACATTCACCCCAGTACAGAGATCTGGGCCTAAATCCATCATTGTTTTGCTCCCCATGCCATTCCAGTTTGAACCCAGCCATATGCAAATCAGTCTTGACCCTGCGCCCAATGGGAACAGTCCAGCCCGAACTGCCAGGCCAGGTCCTCCCTGGACTGGAAACAAGCATCCTAGGAGCAGTTTCGGGGTTTCACCCCTCATCAGCCAGGATAGCTTGACTCCAGTGGCATGGAAAGCACGGGACCCACGTCTAGGCATACCCGTCCCACTCGGGTGACCGATGCAAACAAAACAATTGATGGACAGAATGCAGAACAATGTCATACATTCACCCCAGTACAGAGATCTGGACCTAAATCCATAATTTTTTTGCTCCCCATGCCATTCCAGTTTGAACCCAGCCATATGCAAATCAGTCTTGACCTTGCGCCCAATGGGAACAGTCCAGCCTGAACTGCCAGGCCAGGTCCTTCCTGGACTGGAAACAAGCATCCTAGGACCGGTTTCGGGGTTTCACCCCTCATCAGCCAGGATAGCTTGACTCCAGTGACATGGAAAGCACGGGACCCGCGTCTGGGCATACCCGTCCCACCCGGGGTGACAAATGCAAAAACAACAATTGACGGACAGAAAGCAGAACAATGTCATACATTCACCCCAGTACCGAGATCTGGGCCTAAATCCATAGTTTTTTTGCTCCCCATGCCATTCCAGTTTGAACCCAGCCATATGCAAATCAGTCTTGGCCCTGCGACCAATGGGAACAGTCCAGCCCGAACTGCCAGGCCCTCCCTGGACTGGAAACAAGCATCCTAGGACTGGTTTGGGGGTTTCACCCATCAGCCAGGATAGCTTGACTCCAGTGGCATTGAGAGCATGGGGCCCACGTCTGTGCATACCCGTACCACTCGGGATGACAAATGCAAAAACAACAATTGATGGACGGAATGCAGAACAATGTCATACATTCACCCCAGTACAGAGATCTGGGCCTAAATCCATCGTTTTTTGGCTCCCCATGCCATTCCAGTTTGAACCCAGCCATATGCAAATCAGTCTTGACCCTGCGCGCAATGGGAACAGTCCAGCCTGAACTGCCAGGCCAGGTCCTCCCTGGACTGGAAACAAGCATCCTAGGACCGGTTTCGGGGTTTCACCCCTCATCAGCCAGGATAGCTTGACTCCAGTGGCATGGAGAGCATGGGATCCACGTCTGGGCATACCTGTTCCACTCGGGTGACAAATGCAAAAACAACAATTGATGGACGGAATGCAGAACAATGTCATACATTCACCCCAGTACAGAGATCTGGGCCTAAATCCATCATTTTTTTGCTCCCCATGCCATTCCAGTTTGTTGGAGGGCAGAAAGGCTTTTCATGCCAGACAGATCGCCCGGAGCTCCAGAAGTTTGATGTAGAGTCCAGATTCTGCTGGAGACCAGAGGCCTCTGATCGCCACTTCTCCCAGATCGCCGCCCCACCCCAGAAGTGACACATCGGTCACTATTATCTGATCTGGTTGGGGAAGGGATAGGGGTCTGCTGCTGACCCAATTGCAGTTTGTTAAAAACCACTGCAGATTTTGTGCAGTTCCCTCCGAGATCTGGACCATGTTGGAGAGATTTCCCCGATGCTGCACCCACTGGAACTTCAGGTCCCACTGCAGAAACTGCATATGCCCGGGGGCAAGTGTCACAAGCAGGATGCAGGAGGCCATGAGGCCCAGCAGCCTCAGACTCAGTCTCACCAAAATCCAGGATAGAAGCTGAAACATCGCTATCATAGTCTGAATATACTGGACTTGCAGTTCGGGATGATAGGCCCGAAACTGCACTGTGACCAGGACAGCTCCAATGAAGGGGAGTTTCTAAGAGTGAGTTAGGTGCGACAGCCACGTTGATAGCAAACCCCAGAAAATGCAGGAGGTACGCCGTAGTCTGGAGGTGGTAGACAGCAGCCTGGGGCGAGCCTGCCTTTAACAGCCAGTCATCGAGATAGAGGAAGACTGGCACCCCTGATCTCCACAGATGAGGTGCAACCACCACCATCTCCTTGGTGAACACCCGAGGGGTGCTGGTGAGGCCAAAAGGGAGCACAGCGAACTGAAAGTGCTTTTGGCGCACCATGAACCGCAGGTAAAGTCTGTGGGCAGGCAGGGTCAGGAATGTGAAAATCTGCATCCTGCAAGTCCAACACTACCATCCAGTCTCCTGGGTCCAGGGCAGACAAGACTTGAGTGAGCGTGAGCATTTTGAACTTCTCCTTCTTGAGGAAGTGTAGGAGGTTGGCTTAGAATATGGTGCACACTTGTTTAAGTGAAGCACCTTGCACTTATCCAGGCAACCCTTATGGTGATTTTAGTGGTCTTTGATAACTGTAGAAAGCTCTCAAAGTGGTACCTGTAGAGAGCAGCCTTCAGCTTATCTTGAAGGAGTGTTAAGCAGCTCGTTTTACCAGTTTAATCATGTAGTGTAGGTTAAACGAAAAAGAACCACACAGTGTTTATATAAAAATACTTCTATTTATTACACAACACTCACTAAAACATTGGTATATCTCCTACCCGGAGATATCAACACAATACACAAAAATACTTCAATTGCAATAAGGCAAGTAGCACAAAATACAGTGGTCTCCAGGGGGAGACCAAACTATATATTAAGAAAGTGGAATGCGAACTGCAAAGGAGAACAGGACTTGGACCAGAAGACCCAGAGGAGCTGGGACACAAGGAACCACCCAAGGTAAGTACCCAGGATCCTCATGGAGGCTGTGTGCAGTCGGAACACAGTCGCGTGCCCAATGGAAGTCAATGGAAAGGTCGCGGTTGCAGATTTGCAGAAGGACCCTTCCCAGAGGACCCCGAAGAATTCCCTTGGAGGACGGAAGATTGGAGAGCCACCCCACCCATGGATGCTCCGGTCAACCACATTACCTACACTAGGAAAGCCAGGTGCATAAGGGGGAAGAGATGTCAGAAACCTTCATAGATGACAATGGAAGACTTGGAGAAAAGTGCCTCTGGAGAAGAAGTCCGATAGAATCCAAGGGTGGATTCTGGAAGTGAAGAACCTGCAAGCAGAGGTGACAGAATATGCCACTCAGGAGTGAACAGAAGGCACAGAAGAGCAATGTCTACCAATGTTGGACGGTTAAGATGAATTGACGGTGACCTTGTTGCTGCAGCTGTGAGGACCAGGCGACGCTGAGGAAGACCAGGAGCTGTGCACGAGCTGTCCCACGTCGGATGTCAGTGACTAGGTGGTCGGTGACCGGCGGGAGCACCAACAAGCCTCGGTGGCTGCAAATGGCGCAGAGAACGAAGAAGGAGCAACGTTGGGACCAGCAAGGTCCAAGGGACTCACCAACAGCAGGAGAGTCCGAGCAGGCCCACAAGCAAGAAGGGGGGCCCACTGAAGCAGGAGAAGACCCTCAGGAGGACCAACAGGCCAAAGGCACAGGAGTGGCAAGAGGAACTAGAGCAGCTTATCAAGAAGGAACGCCCACGGTGCAGAGGATGTGGTGAGGACGCTGTACTTGGCAGGAAGAGATGCTGGAGGCTGGAGCTTCTTGTAGCCCGAAGATCTCTGGAGTGCAGAGCCAACAATCCTTGGCAACGGCAAGTTGATGCGGTGCACAAGGGTTCGGTCCCAGCGGTTCTGACGAGGGATACTGGCCTCAAAATTGCAGAGACAACAGGTCAGGCCATGAAGGAGTTACAGAACCACCACCTGTGTTGCTGAGCCTCGGGAAGTCAGTAGGACCACAGGAGCAGCAGACCGGTAAGCTTCCTTGTGGTGCCTGCAGATGCAGGGGAGTGACTCCTTCACTCCAAGGGAGATTACTTTGGGTGTCCTTGATGCCCACAGGTCTGTTGAAGATCATGGAAGAAGCACAGACACAGACGAAGACGAAGACGACTTGCAGAACAGCGAGACCAGGAGTAGCAGGAGTCTTCCTTGGTGCAGTCTCAGTTCCAGGCGAAGTCCAAGTGTCCAGACCGTTGAAGAGTGACGTGGTTTCATGCTTGGGTCTTGTCCCACGACGAATCTAAGGAACCACCCACAGGTAAGCCCTAAATACCCTAAGGACAGGGTTGGAATAACTCAGGGGTCCCTCCCAGCGGAGGGACTGGACAGAGGGGAGGATACTCCCATGTCCTTTGTCCAGTTTCACGTTAGAGCAGGAGCCAAGGGCTCCCTGAACTGGCTCTAACTGGAGTATGCAAGGAGGGCACCAAATGTGCTCTTCGAAGCAGTCTGGTGGCGCTGGCAAGCACCCCCACCCCAGCCCAATACACTAAGTCCTGTCTGAGAGGTGGCAACACCTCCGTTGACAGGAAACCTATTGTTCTACCTTCCCCTGCTCGAACTTGGCTCAGCAGATAGGAGGTCAGAATTGTGTGTGTGGTCGGCAGCAGCACTAGCTTGCTGCCAGACCCTGAAAGGCTGCTACCGGGAGTACAGGGGGTACCCCAAGGGAGCCCCCCCAGTACATGGGATCAGACTTCCAACACTGGAATCGGTGTTGGGGTATGATTCCAATATGTTTGAGACCGAACATGACCGGGTTTGGTGCAGCCACTATATAGTTAGACATCTTGTTATGGCTGATGTCCACTATATGTATTCAAATGGCTGACGGCACTTACAAAGCCTGGAGAAATGACTCGGGGGGGTTTGTAGGGGTATCCTGCTCATGCAGGGGCACCCTCACACTTACAACCAAGCACCCTGCCCTCAGGACTGAAAAGCCTGCCATAGGGGTGACTTATAGGTTTAAAGTGCAGTGACCTCAGATATAAGGAAACTATCTGGCGTGAAAGGTGCAAGCACCAACTCACACAGGCTGCAATGGCAGGCATGCAGTCACAGTTTAAGTGGACTCCCATGGGTGGCACAATACATGCTGCACCCCCTGAGAGATCCCTTGTGTACATATGCCCTGGGTATCTTAGTACCATATACTACGGACTAACAAGGGTACACCAGTATCCAATTGTGGATGTACAATAGTACTTACCATGGTCAATTATGGGAAAAAAGCACAGTGACTGGGGTCCTGATTAGCAGGATTTCAGACAGAATAGGTCAAAAACACACTGTCACCAGGCAAAAAGTGGGGGTAACCATGCTAGAAGGATCCTACCTTTCTATAGGAAGAAATTGAGAGGACGCAGGTCTAGAATAGGACAAAGGCATCCGTCCTTCTTGGGCACCAGAAAGTAGCAGGAATAGCAAACATGACCTACTTCTGGTGTTGGCACCCTCTCCATGGCCACCCTGGTCAAAAGAGCTGTCACTTCCTGACGGAGCAGAGAAAGCTGCTCCTCTGGCAGCCTGTCGCAAGCAGGTGGCATGGGTGGATGGGTAGTCTCGAAGGGGAGGGAGTAGCCCCTCCGGACAATCTGCAGAACCCATTGGTCCGATATTAAAGACCGCCAGTGGTGCAGGTGATGGCGGATCCTGCTGCCCACTGGATGCCAATGATGGTAAGGGGCAGACTGTAAGGGCTTGGAGGGTGTGGCTGCTGGGGGGGTCATAGACTTGCCCGACCTCTGGCTGCCAGACCCATGAGGTCTGTGGGTACCATATCCTTGGCTACGCAAAGACTGGGAAGCTGGTGCACCATGATATCTAGACTGGTACAGACGCGGCTGGAATCCCCTTCTGTGGCCACGAAAAGAGAGAAAGGTGGCTTGGGGGTGGCAAGGGGTCATGGAAAGGCCTAAGGACCTAACCGTAGGCCTGCTGTCCTTAAAGCACACCAGCCCTGAATCCACCTTGTCTCTGATGAGACGGGAGACATCAAAGGGCATGTCCATAAGCAATGCTTTGACATCCCCAGAAAAGCCAGTTGTCCTCAGCCAGGCATGGTGCCATAAGGCTACTGTATATGAAACTGCTCTGCCCAGCCAGTCGGTGATATCCAGTCCACAACAGATGATGAACTTGGCTGCATCCCTCCAGCCAGCAAAAGCCTGGGAGAGGACGGTAAGGGCCTCCTCTGGGACCATCGGCAGCACCTGCACAACCATATACCACAAAGCGTGGGAGTCTCGGCCCAAAAGGATTGTGGTGTTCTACGCAGTATTAGGCTGGTGGAAGAAAACATCTTCCCTATGGTGTCCAGCCTCCTGGATTCTCTAACTCGGGGAAGCGTGGAGCTGACTCAGGTGCTAACTCAACCATAGAGCCAGGCCTCGAATGTCGACGCTCCCTCATCTTGTCGGTCGACGGATTAGGTGAAGTCGACGACATCTTTAACTTCTTGCTCTTCTTCTTAGGATGGGACTTACCCGACTGGCCCGGCGACTTCGAGCGTGACTAAGATTTCGGACTCCGCGACCGCTCCTGGGACCTTTGTCTCAATCTGAAACAAGCTCATCGTGGCCTTGCACATTGAGCCACCAGGAGTTTATGGGACTGCTCCCTCAAGGCCTTCAGGTTCACGGTGCGGCAATCGAGCAGGCCTTCGAATCGTGGTCATGCTCGAGGCACCAAAGATATACAAGATGCGGGTCCGTCACAGACATCAGGCGGTGACAGGTGCCGCATGGCTTGAAGCCAGCCTTCTGAGATTACATCCTGGCCACACCAGGAGAAGATCTCAAAAAATAATTCAACAAAATTTAAAAGAAGTTTAGTCAAAAAATGACTAAGCTCACTCTGGATCTGTGCTGACTGGTGGTGCCGATATAGGCACAGCGCACTTCTCTTCTGGCGCAGATGACGCCACGTGGAGTCGATTGACATGGGTACTACTCATGAAAATCTTCCGGATCTAGTTTGACACCTGAGGGTAATTCCAAGGTGAGGAATCTGCAGCTAGAATCTCTATCAGATGTTGATGCCCGCCTCGATAAAGTAATATGCTCCTCTACACTGTGCCCCTTCAACTCCGAAACAGGCTACCGTGGAAGAGAAAGTTCAGACCCAGCCCCCTATCGATGAGCATACACTGTGGTAGGTCCACGCCCCATCCTTACCCGATGCCTTCAACCACCACTCTCAAAGACCTGATCTTCAGAGACACAATCTCTGATAATAAAATTGAATATTTTGAACAAAACAAAGACTGCACACAACACACAATCCTCAGTGCTTTTGTAGCCTATTACATGACTCTAAATAGTCCCCCAGGGGATACCCCGAAAGATGCTATACAAGAGTTTGTGGACCCCTTCCCCCTCCCCAGCCTCTCAGAGGCAGAGCAAGAGGATCTTGATGCCTCTATTATGGTCCAGGATGTGTAGGCAGCCTTTGCTCGCCTGGCGACTGGGAAATCTTCTGATCATGATGGTCTCCTGGCCGAATTCTATAAGACATACTTGCACTTGTTGGCCTCTAACCTGACCAAACTATACTCTGCAGCTTTTGACACTGGGATTCTCTCAGCCACACTCCAAAAAGCTTCGCTGGTCTCTTTGTTAAAGCCTGGGAAGACCCTGCAGACCTGACCTCCTATTGCCCACAGCCATACAGAATACGAGCTATAAATTTCCTAGTGAAATCTTGGCCTCTCACATGTAACAGGTACTCCCTTTCCTGGGCCAAGCAGGAATACCTCCTAAAATACCCATCGCCTTTATAGACTACTGGAGGCCGTCCCAGTAACCTGGCCACGAGCTGCACATTCAGTGCTCGATTTGCATAAAGCAGTTGATTGCCTCCAATGGGACTTTTTATTCCAGCTACTGGTGTAGTTCAGCTTTGGGGCTTGCCTCATCACACTCATCCACCTCCTTTACTTGAGCCCTACAGTCTGAGTGAGATATGACAACCTACTCTCAGAGGCTATCCCGTACTAGGTAGGGGTGCCCCTCTCCCTCATTCTTTTTGCGCTGGCGATATAGCCCTTGGCAGCCTGGGCTCAGCTCAGCAGCCAGAATTGGGGCATCCCTCTTCCAGACCATACCCAAGCCATCTTGCTTTACACAGACATCCTATTTAACCTGAGGGGCTTGAGCACAGACTACACCAGAGTGGCAAATCTTCTATGGTCCTTTGGTACCCTCACGGATCTTAGGGTGAGTTGAGATAAGTTCTGCTTGTTCCCACTGTCTCCAAGTATGGGTTTGGTACATTTAGACCTCGGGGAGGGAACATTTAGATGGGAGCCCACATCTTTCAGGTACTTGGGGATCTGTACCTACCACTCCCCCCCAGGACTTCCTAGATGGCAACTTGATTATGGCAGTTTAGTCTCTCCGATCACAAGGATTATTCTGGCGCTCTCTTCGCCTATCGGTGATGGGACATATAGCGGTCTCCAAAATGGTGATGCTCTCCTGCCTCCTATATTACTTTACTAGTCCTCCCCTAGCAATTTTTTCGGGAGTCACAAACAATCCTGGGTGATCTTGTGTGTCAGAACTCTCGCAGAAGGGTGGTTCTTCTGAAACTGCAGCTCCTGCCTGAACAAGGGGGCCTCTAAGCCACGAACTTTAAATTCTATTACCTGGCAGCCCATTTACAATGGCTTTCTCATTGTCTCCATTTGGAAGACATGGGGATGACAGAACCCTCACTCATTCGGACAGAGTTGCTCAGCCTCTCTCTCCCGGGAGCCCATCCAAGATACGCCGCACTGCCCCTCTTGGGGGGAGCTGAAAATTGTTTGTGTGTGACAAGGTATGTCTTCTAGAAAGACAGGGTTTAAACCGTGTGGCGCCTGTCACCACGCCATGTCGGTAACCGACCCGCACCTCGTCTGTCTCTGGTTTCTCGAGCGCGACCACGACTTGAAGACTGTAAAGTCTTGCATTTGAGAGTATATGCTCCGAAGGCCTTGCAGGAGTGGGCTGTAAAGCTCATTGCGGCCCGGCAGTTGACACCAGCTAGCAAGACTCCGTGGAGATCCCGATCGAAGAAGAGGAGGTCGTGGGACCGCTCCCAAAGCCCCAAGTCCTCTTCCTCCCACTCGAGGAAGAGGCACAAGAAAAAGAAGTCTAAGCAGTCTTCATATTTGTCTTGGTTGTCATCCGTCGACGAACGAGGTAAGGAGTACCGACGCTCTAGGAATGGTTCTGTGGAGCTGGAGCCAGGGTTGACTTCCCTTTAGAACACCAGGATGTATCTGTTGAACAGATGGACTGGAATGAGGAACTTGTGGAAGCCAGTGGTCAGAACACATCCCCAGATTCTGGCATGCTCTCTCCACCGACTGAAGCTACAGGGGAGTGGGCTTCTTATGCCAAGGTGGTAGGGAGGGCAGCAGAGGTCCTTGGACTAATCTCCTGATCAAAGTGCTTCAGCCTGGGGCTTCCACCTCTCAACCCCTATTGCCCTTTAATGAAGCACTAACTGATATCCGTCTAGGCAAGTGTTTCACGCCTAGCACAGGAGATTCTGTGAACAGGACAAGTGCATGCCACCATCGCCTGGCTCCCGGCCAGTCAAGGTTCCTCAGCCAACACCCCACCACAGAGAGCTTGGTAGTGCAGGTTTCGACATCCTGTGGCGCGTTCCCTTCTACTTCTCCAGATAGAGAATCCAAGAGGCTGGACACACTTGGAAAGATGTTTTCTTCCACCAGCCTGGCAATGCAGTCAGTTAATACCGCATGCTTATTGGACCGTTTCTCCCACTCCCTTTGGAAGACGTTTGCGTAAGTGCTGCCACAGGTCCCGAAGGAGGCCCGGACTGTACTCTCCCAGGTGGTGAAGGATGGCAGAGAGAAAAATTCACCATTAGGTGGGGCCTAGAAACAACTGATTTGCAGGGCAGAGCGGTCTAGTCGACAGTGGCCTTACGGCGCCACGCCTGACTTGGACCATCTGGCCTCTCGGGTGTTGTCCAGGCTAATCTAATGGACATGCCCTTTTATGGATATCGTCTCTTTAGAGAGAAGGCGGACTTGGCCCTGGAGCGCTTCAAGGACTCTCGTGCTCTGGCCAGATCCTTGGGCCTCTCAGTAACACCACGTGGCCAGTCTACCTTTCGCCCCTGTCGTGGTAGTTGAAGGGGATTTTGAACCGTATCCCAGCCACCGTCCTGCGCAGATGCCCCAAGTTGTGCGAGAACGTGTACGCGGCTCATTCAGACCTCGGAATGTAAGCCAGAAGTCGTCGGCCACCCAGCCCTCGGCAGCCGCAGCCTCCAAGCACTCCTAGTTTGAGTCTGAAAGACCACTCTACTCCTGTTGGAGGGAGAATCCATCTACTCCACTGGAGGTCCATAACATCAGACAAATGGGTCTTTCAGATCATTCAGGAGGACTATTCTCCGCCTTTCCTTTCTTTTCCTCCTTCTATTCCGCCACTTCAAGAACGGCGGGCCGAAGCTCATTTAACTTTACTCCAAGAGGAATTTACAGCCCTCCTGGCCAAGGGGGCTATAGAGAGGGTTTTGATTTCAGAAGTAGGCAGTGTTTGCTATACCCGCCACTTTTTTTAAATTTTTTATAAATCTTTTTTATTGAAGAAACAAGAAATAATAATACAATAAAAATATCAACGCAAAGAAAAAGAGCAGTGATCAAAAATGAGCATATCACAGAGACCGAACACACCGTACATACAATCAATAAACTCAAAAGAGACAATACAGATAATAATATGGGCACACAACGACATTAGAGCATTAAAATGTCTCGTTATCAACATTGAATGGGGAATCATCATCAAAGGGGGTGCAGACAAACCCTCTGCTTTCGTTCCAGGGGCCCCATATTTTAGTCCATTTACCTGGGCATCCCCTGCTCTCGTATATCACCCTTTCGGCCTGCATGCACCAGTCCATGTCCTCGGCCCAGTCCTTGTGGCGGGGCACAACTCCCCCCTTCCATGTTCTGGCTACATTGCGTTTTGCTATGATACAGCCCAGAGAAACCCATAGTTGTTTGGTGCAATTGAGGTCAGTGGCGTCCCAAATGTTTAAAATACAGAGTCGAGGGGAGGATTCTATTGATTTCTGACAAACCCGGGACATAGTAGACAAAACCTCCCTCCAATACTGTTGAAGAAATGGACAGTCCCACCACTGGTGCAAGAAAGTACCTAAGGAGCCACAAACTCGGGGACAGAGTGGGGAGAGCGCCAGGCCCATTTTAGCAAGAGCTGTGTTGGTATAGTAGGCCCTGTGGAGTATTTTAAGTTGTATAAGCTTAAAGCGGGATCGGATTGCCACCTCCCTGGGAGATGCCAGGGCCTCCCTCCAGTCTTCGTCAGGCATGTCCCCCACGTCGTCTGACCATTTCGTGCGAGTTTATCGAGAGGTTCCGGTAGGTTATTAAGTAACTTGCGGTAGGTTAGAGAGATGGCCTTATCGGGAAGGTAGTCGTCGAGGAGCCTGTCCTCCAGAGGTGAAGAGACGGGCAAGTCGGAACCCTTTGGGATGGCTTTGTTTAACGCACTATGCGCCTGAAGATATCGGAACGCTTCTCCCTCATGTAACTGATATTTTACTTTCAATTCACCGAAAGGAACCACCGCACCCCTAGCCCACATGTCCCCTACCGCGGAAAGACCAATCAGGTCCCATTTGTCAAATCCAGGTTGACTCGATAGCATACCCAGGTGGCAGGATTCCAGCAGTGGAGTAACCCGCGTGATTTTACCCTTCCAGCCCAACGCGGCAGTTGCCATGTGCCAGATCGAGACGGTAGTGGAGGTAGGGGTAAAGATGGGTAACTGCTTAGGCCCCCCATATAACACCCTCATGTAGTTGCCCGCTGCCATGTTGAACCTGTCCATTCTGTACGCTGGATCTGTAATGGGACGGTGAGCCCAGTGGTTGAGGACCACTAATTGTGAGGCCCAGTAATATGTTTTGATTGCAGGAAGAGCAATACCCCCATCGTACCAGCTGCGGGTGAGTTTTGTCAGGGCAATTCGGGGCGTGCCACCGTTCCATAAGAGTGAGCGGACCTCGGAATCAATTGTTTGGAAATATTGATTAGGGACGGGGTAGGGTGTATTCTGTAGGGAATATAGGAAAAGAGGAAGTGCCATCATTTTGAATAGGGCAGCCCTGCCCAGTAGAGTAAGGGGCAGTGTCTTCCAATGCTGCACATCAGCCCGGGGCGATGTAAGGGAGGGAGGAGGTTCTTCTGGTGAAAGACATCTGCATCTTTCGTGACATAGATGCCCAGGTAGCGAAAGCCGTCTGTGACTATGTCAGCATTGCAGCCCGGAGGAAGCCGTGGGGGCTCCCCACTGAGGACATAGACCAATGACTTGTCCCAGTTGATTGTGTAGCCCGAATACTTCCGGAAAAGGGTGAGGATATGGAGCACCGCGTGAAGTGAAGATCGGGGTTTGGCCAGATATAAGAGAATATCATCGGCGTAGAGGGAGATCCTGTCAGACCAATCCGGGGCCCAATTCAGTCTACGGATAGAGGGGTAACCTCTGATCCATAACGCCAAAGGTTCCAGTGCCAGAGCGAATAACAGCGGTGACAGGGGGCAGCCCTGTCTCGTACCCTTCCCCAACTCAAAAATTGCTGATCTGCCACCATTTACCGAGACGCAAGCCAAGGGTTTAGCATATAATAGACGCACCCATGACATAAAACGCGGACCGAAGCCGTACCTTTCCAGGGAAGCAAACAGAAAAGGCCACTCCATCATGTCAAACGCCATTTTGGCGTCTAAGGACACAATTACCGCGTCTTCTTGTATGGTGGGGGCTCTGCCCAGAACTCCGAAGAGGCGACGGAGATTGAGCGCCGTATTTTTGGTCGGCATTAAGCCGGATTGATCCGGGTGTATTAGTTTATGGAGATGGGGCGAGAGGCGAAGGGCCAGAAGTTTGGCCAGGATCTTAACCTCTGGATCGAGGAGGGAAATCGGTCGATACGAGCCACATTGATCCGGGGGTTTCCCATTTTTGTGTATGACCGCAATGTGAGCCAATCGTTGTGTTTCGGGCAAAATTCCACGTTCTGCACTCTTATCATACATCCGCACTAGAAACGGAGCCAGTACCGAAGAGACTGATTTATAAAGCTCGATTGGAAGGCCGCTAGGGCCCATGGCCTTCCCAGAACGCAATGCACCAATCGCTTTAGACACCTCCTCAGAAGTCAAGGCGGTGTCAAGGTCTGAAACATCTTGAGGTTCTAACCTCGGCAGGGGAGGGTGGAAAGCAGGTTGGCTGCCTCTTCCTGGGTGGAGTTGGATGTGGGGACATAAAGTTGTTCAAAATGATTAGCGAAACTCTCAGCAATCCCACCCCGGTCGCATCGCCTCATACCATCAGGAGCCACAATTTCAGCCACCCACCTATTAGCCAGTTCACGCCTATCTAACCATGCCAACAGTTTACTGGCCTTATCTCCAATTTCATATACAGGATATTTAGTGGTACGGCAGTGCGCTTGGGCCGCCTCCCGGGCTATATCATTATACTCTTTTTGTTTCACTGCAAGTCTGTGGGAGGTGTCAGGGGAAACGGATGCGATTAGTTCGCGTTCGAAATTGGTCACCTCGAGTTCTATATCTTCTAGTTGTTTACGTTTCTCCTTCCGGTGGCCCGCCACTGCCGCCACCCCACATCCTCGAATAACGGTCTTATACGCCTCCCATAGCGTCACATCCGATTCCACGGAGCCCTTATTTTCTATGAAGTAGTCTGATGTGGCCTGTACCAGTTTATCCCGTATCTCCGGGACCCGAAGATACCATGGGTTGAGGGCCATCTCCTGACGGGAGTGGGAAGGCACACCACCGTAATGAGCCAGTATAGGAGAGTGGTCAGATATGCCCCTGGGCAGAAAGGTGATGTCACTAAACAGCGAAAGCTGTGTGGCTTGGAAGAAGAGGTAATCAATACGGGACATGCTCCCATGAACCCCGGAAAGGAAGGTGTACTGCTGTTCCGAGGGGTGGTGAGTGCGCCACGTATCTACCAGTCCCATGGCTAATAGAAAGTCAGCCACAAGCTTCCCCTGTGGTTCACTTTGTCGGGTGGCAAGCGATCCAAATCCCCAGCCAGGGCGGCATTACAGTCTCCCCCAAGTAAAATGTCTCCGTCGGGTAGAGTCAACATGTGGGGGCCTAAATCAGCCAAGGTGGAGGAGTGGAGTTTGGGGGGTATGTAGAGTGAGGTCACGTTAAGGGAGCGACCCTCCCACCGTACAGACACTGTAACAAAATGGCCAGCGGGGTCGCGTGCAATTGTTTTTATCTGAAAGGGAAGGGAGGCGCGTGCCAGGATGCCCACCCCTCTGGACCCCCGAGTGTATCCCGCGTGTGCAAGCAGTTTATAACCCCACCGATTTAGTGCGCAGTAAGTGGTGCCAGGAATAAGCGTTTCTTGAAGCAACACGAGGTCAGGGGTGTGGCGTTTCAGATATTGCAGGACTATCCCTCTTTTTATCTGGTCGCCCAATCCGTTTACATTCCAGGAGATTATTTTGAGGTGACCCAGGGAGGCAGAGGCTATAGGAGTATCACTATATGGTGTCGGGGAACGAGAGTCCTACTTCCCACAGGGCCCAGGGAATGACAATACGTAGTGGGACATAGCACCACACCGGGAGATGAAAATAGGCAGGACACGCAGGACCCCTGGTGAGAATCAACAGAGCCACCCGGGGAGACCCACTGGATCACAGAGGGAACCCCATGCGAAAGACCCCCCCCAATGACATTAGAAGTATACAGGTTAAGTCGTCGTGTGCGCTAGTGATCACCTTGCGATTGTATGTGATCGTAATAGACAGACTGCTCATAAAACAAAACAAAAATCGAAAAAAAACCTTAATAAAACACCCTGGAACCCCCCCCACCCTGCCTCCCTGCAATGTGGACTCAGAACTGCCCACCACCCCAATTTGCAGAGCGCTTGTAGACCCATAACTAGAACCATGTAGAGGGGAACGCTACACAACCAGTCCACCCCAAGATTCGACCCTCTTCCCCCCCCTAGGAGCAATCACTGTTGCCCAAAATGAAACCTAATAGATCTCATAGCCCCCATCAGGAACACAATACGTCAATGATTTCAGGTGATATGTCCCCCCATCCCCCTCCCCAAAACCCACGCCACAATCAAACCTGTACAATAGTCTGAAAGCGCTCATTATGGGAGACAACAAATGTGGTAAAACAATGTTCGGATGCCGAGTGCCTCCCAACCTCCAAAGCACAGTCAATATCATAGCTGATCACCAACTACGGGGTGTGGACCCCAGTTCGTGCTAAGGCTGCCAATACCTGTGTCGTAGAAACTCAGTCAATCTTTCCTCGAGGACGTTCGGATCCATGCGACTGGTCCCGGGAGGAGCCATCACGATCCACGGAGGAGCACCATCTCTCGAGCCAGTCCCAGGCCTCCTCCGGGGACAGGAAGAAGAGCGACTTACCATCTGATTGCACACGCAGCTTTGCTGGGAAGAGCATGGCATATTTCAAATTGTGGCCCTGGAGAGCTCGCTTTATTTCCAGGAAAGAGCGGCGTTTCTGCTGCACTTTGTAGGTGAAGTCCGGGAAAAAGGTGACGTTCAAGTTCTCGAATTTTAGAGGAGGGCCATTGCTCACAGCTTGAAGGATGATGTCCCGGTCACGAAAGTTGAAGATCCGTGCCAGGATGGGACGCGGCGGAGCGCCCGGCTTCGGAGGGCCTCCAGGCACCGTGTGGGCACGCTCGACGGAGAAATAGTTGGAGAGGGACCGGGGTTGTAGATGATTTTGGATCAGGTCTTCGACAAACAGGTCAGCGGCCTGCCCCTCCGCTCGCTCGGGAACCCCCAGGATGCGCACGTTGTTTCTTCTCGCGCGCCCTTCGTAATCTTCCAGTCGGGCCTCAAGATCGGACGTCTGGGCATGCAGTTGCTTGACCGTCGATTCCAGCCACGTCGTGGATTGCGTGAGTGTGGCGATAGAGCCCTCGTTCGCCTTGACCCGCTCCCCCATAGTCTTCAGGTCGGCGCGGATAAGATTGACATCAATAGAGACAGTGTCAATCTTGAGTTCCAGTGCCGTACGGACTCCCTGGACCGCTTCCATGATGTCTGCCAGTGTCGGGCCATCATCCTCAAATTGTCGCTTCGCCTCCGTACCTTCCCGCCTCTCCTCGGTTTCCTCAGTCTTGGAATAAGCAAATTTTGACAGTTTTTGCATAGCGGAAGTTTTAGGGCCCCTAGCTGTGGCCATTGTGTCCCGTTCCACCCCTCTGGCTGGGATCGGCAGATCAGGGGAGCGTCGAGCGCCCGGCATACAGGACAGCAGGCAGATGAGGTCAGTTCAGCTGCTTCAGTGACCCTTCGTTCGAGAGCAGTTCAGAACTCAAAATGGCGGCGGCTGTGTCACAGGCAGGAGCTGTATAGTCACTGGGAGCCCCAGCTCCCCCACGGGGTCAATGGGTCGCAGCTCTGGCGCTCGAGGAGTCCAGAAAATCAGGGAGGCGGCTGCTTCTGTTCCCGTAGAGATCCCCTGACCCCCAACAGGGTTAAACAGCAAAATTGAGGAGAGGCGGGGGGGGAAGGGTCCCTGGCCGTCCCGTATCACCAACGGGCCCCAACACTGTTCACAGGTGCAGCGTGGTGTACACCGACGGGGGGCCTCCGTCTAAAATGCACGCGGGAGCCGCTGGGGGGGTGCTGCGCACCTTCGTGTGGCCCACGTGCCCCTGGTGTGACATCCCGAGAGCCACAGGTCCCCTTCACTCACCGGCGGCTCAGTGAGGTCCGTGTGAGCCTCCGAGCCCGGAGGAGGTGGAGTAAGGCGGCGGCCGTCGGCTGCGGGGTCCGTATTTGTCAGGCGCCGCTTGGGGAAGATCACACGGCAGGGAAAGCCGTGCAGCGTCACGGCTGGGCTCACGTTCTCCTCCCGGCCGGTAACTTCCAGCAGTGATTATGCAGGCAAATGAAGTCCGATTGAGCCCGGCGACGGATCGGACTAATCCTTGGCTCAGGGCGCGTCGGCGGCTTCAGGAATTGCGGGCATACGGATCAATGAAACGGATGTAGGGAGAGAATTAGTCGGCGGCCGACTGGAGCCTTATTCCAGTGCGGCCCTCTTGGGTGTTGGCTAGTCACGCCCCCTCATACCCGCCACTTTTTGATTACGAAGAAGATCAAAGGGTTGCGGTCCATTTTACTTCTTCGGACTGTCAATCTCTTCTAGAAGGAGAAATTCAAGATGCTCATGTTGGCTCAGGTCTTATCTGCCCTAAACCTAGGAGACTGGCTAGTAGCGTTGGACTTGCAGAATGCGTATTTTCACATCCCCATCCTGCCAGGCCACAGACGTTACCTGCGGTTCAAGGTAGGCCACGAATACTTTGTTTACCATGCTGCCTTTTGGCCTTACCAGCGCCCCTCTGGTGTTCACCAAGGTGATGGCGGTGGTCGCAGCTCATCTCCGAAGGTTAGGGGTTTCAGTCTTCCCCTACCTCGAAGACTGGCTGTTTAAGGCGTCCTCACCCCAGGCTGTTGCCTCCCACCTTCAGACTATGGCGGACCTCCTGCATTCGCTGGGGTTCTCTATAAATGTGCCAAAGTCACACCTGATGCCTTCTCAGATGCTCCCTTTCATCGGAGATGTTCTGGACACAGTCAGTTTCGGGCTGATCCTTACGAGCAGCGAGTCCAGGAGGTTCAGGTTATGATAGCGATGTTTCGGTCACTATCCTGGATTTTTGGTGAGACTGACTCTGAGGCTGCTGGGTCTCATGGCCCGCCAGCATCCTGTTGGTAACACAAGATGTAGGAAAGTGCCCCTTTTTGCATGGTTACCCGCCCACTTATTGCCTGACAGATGATGCACTTTTGACTTTGTGTGCCCTGGGCACCTGCCAATCAGGTTCCCAGGGCCTGTGTTCTTTCCCAAAGCTGTACTTCTGTACCCACAATTGGCACATCTCTGGCCACAGGTAAGCTCCTTGTAAAAGGTACCAGAAGTACCAAGGGTACTGTAACCAGCGAAGGCCTCTAAGGACTGCAGCACCTATTGTGCCACCCTTAGAGGCCCTGTACCTTAACACCCACACACTGCCATTGCAGGCTGCGTGGTTTGGTGCAGAGAAAAGTGAAGAGTCTACATGGCACACATCCCTGTGTGCCATGCCTGCAACCCACTGCCTGGGGCCTAGGTAAGTCACCCCTCTAGCAGGGTGCACTAGCCCCAGGTGAGGGTACAGTGGCATGAGCCCTGTGCCCCTACAGTGTTGAAGTCCATTGTAAGTGTAGTAAAGTCATAAAGAGTATATTGTGTGGGAGTTGGTCATTACGAACTCCACAGCTTCATAATGGCTTTACTAAAACCTGGGAAGTTTGGTAGCAAACTTCTCAGCAAATTAAATCCACACTGATGCCAGTGTGGGATTTAATGTAAAATGCACA
Organism: Calotriton arnoldi; assembly: GCA_963921515.1. NCBI lineage: Eukaryota > Metazoa > Chordata > Amphibia > Caudata > Salamandridae > Calotriton > Calotriton arnoldi. The sequence continues at coordinate 2,800,115 of CAWUFW010000047.1, read as the reverse complement.
GAGGGCATTTTAGAGATGTCCCCTGAAAAAGTGACCAGCCCTGGGGTGGTTCCTGAATGGCTGCCTACCAATTGCCACCACCAGATAGGTTTCTGGTAGAGAGCCTCCACTTTCTGGGTCCAGAAACAAAGCCCATCCTGGGCAGAGGTGTCATGCCTCCTCACCCAGGATGGGTTGTGTCCACGAAAGGGGAAGCTTTCCCTGCCCTGCCTTTTGCTGCTCCCCCCCCCCAACCAGCAACTGGCTTCCACCGGTTCTGACCCCCACTTTGGGTGGGAGAATCAGCAGGAAAACCGAGCTAGGAGGAGAGGTGTGCCCACCTTTGCCAACTTCACCCCTGAGGTGGGGGAGGCGAGGTGAAGCACACATCTCAGTCCCCTCCATCTTGGAGATGGGAGACACCAACCAGTTAGGAAGGGGCTCATGCCCCCCTCCCACTGGAGGGTGGCATAATAGGGGGTGTACTCACCCTAAGGAAGGGATCCATTGGTCCAGACCTGCACACCCCTGTAACGCCCCTAAATCTGCACACCCCTGTAACGCCCCTAAATTTAGTATTTAGGGGCTATCCCGAACCTTGCCTCCTCAGATTCGAGGAAGAAAGACCGAGGAGCCATGCTGACCCAGGAAGAAGAGGACATCTACTTCTTTGGCCGCAGCCCTACCGGCTTGTCCTTACTCCAACCTGCCTACAGCGAAGAAACCAGCATGTCCAGCAGCACCCCAGAGCCTGGAGGACCTGCCCTGCACTCACCTTACAGACTGTCTCCCGTGACCACCGGATTTGCTCAACAAAGATTCCAAGACCAGGACCCGGATGCAGGCGGCTCCGCGGTTCTGCACCAGTGTGCACCAAACGCCCAAGGCCCGAGTTCGAGTAGGCCAACACCACGAGGAGGTCTCCCCAGCGATCCTGACCTGGGATCTGGTTATCACTGACCTCCCTCAAGCTTCAAGACGACGCCTGGAGCCTCAGCCTGAAGGGTCCCCCCCCCGACTGCGACCGGAGCTGGTAAGAAGACCAGATGCCAAAAGATACCTCTGCACCCAACACCCCACGGCCTTGGGTGGCCCAACCAACAGTGTCCAGGCATCCCCCAAGAACCCAACTTACCTCACCAGCCGGTGGTCGTCTTAAGGAAGCCTCCCTGCCCAAGCCTGCAGCCTCTTTGACGAACCGGAGGTCTCCATTGGAATCCACAGGGTCCCGACGTCTTCTTGGCAGAGAGCACCCGGCTGCCCCAGTGACGCTGGTGGTGCAGCTCCTGCGCTAATTATTGGCCCCTGCAGTGCTGACCTTAGACCCAGGAGCTTTGCTCCCACATCCGAGTGGCCTGCTCGTAAGGCGTCCCTGACCGAAGGCCCCCTTAGCCCCATTGGCTAACATTGGACCCCTGCACTCTGCACCCGGGCGCCCCAGTGCCGCTGGAGGTGCGGTTTGAGTGCCTATCTAGACCATGGGGAACCTTGGACCTAACCCCCAAAACTCACACTCGTAAGTCGTTTCCTTACCTGAGAAACCGCTAACACTTTTTCCCCATATGAACCAATGTTTTGTTCCTGAAAATGTTCTGTTGAGCTGAACTTTGTATGAAAGATAAAGCAACTAAACTGCAAACCTAAAAAAGTCTTACTTACCTTGTATTGTGAGATCCCCAGTGTTTTATCTAGGCATACCACTCGAGTAGTCAATGTAATCCAAAAGTTATCCAAAAGTAATTACTGTGTAATTTAAACTGTTTTGAAAGCCAATACATACCTGTAACAATTGCAAATTCAACCACTACTGCACTTCCTTGTAAAGTCTTGCATTTCAGAGTATATTTTACTTACCTGTGCCAAGTCCTACTTGGTTCTAGAAATAAAACCTAAGTATACCTTTTTAAACTTACCTAATTGGTCTGGATTCAGTCACTGAGTGTGTGCTATCAGTCTTGAGTGAGTAAATACAATAAACACACCCTCTGGATAAGCTTAACTGCTCGCCCACACTACCACAGAGAGCTGTTAGTACTTATCTAATTTAGCCTCTGCTATACTTCTGGGGACTACCTGGACTCTGTGCTCACTATACCTTATTTTGGTATAATATATTCAGAGCCAGATTCCTACACATGCCAGATGGCGTATGAGGGGTCTGCAGTGGGATCTGACGTTCCTGGGGCGCAGCATCAGGGGAATCTATCCGACGTGGTCCACATCTCGGAAGGAACTACGAAAGACCTGCAGTGGTGGTTGACAAACTGCGATTGGGTCAGAGGCAGACCCCTCTCCCTTCCCCAACCAGATCTTACATTAGTGACAGATGCGTCACTCCTGGGATGGGGCGGCCATCTGGGAGAGGTGGAGATCAGGGGACACTGGTCTCTGGTGGAGTTGGGGCTTCATATCAATTTGCAGGAGCTTTGGGCGATCCGGTTGGCACTGAAAGCATTTCTTCCCTCTGTGAAAGGGAAGTTAGTTCAGGTGTTCATGGACAACACCACCGCCATGTGGTACTGCAACAAGCAGGGCGGGGTGGTGTCATGGACCCCTTGTCAAGAGGCCCCGAGTCTCTGGACATGGCTGGAACAGCAGGGTTTAACCTTGGTGGTTCAACACTTGGCAGGTTCTCTGAACACCAGGGCAGACAAACTCAGCCTTCTGTGTCTAGCGGATCACGAATGGAGTCTCCTGTCGGATGTGGCGCAAGGTCTCTTTCAGCAGTGGGGAGTGCCTTAGTTAGATCTGTTCACCTCCAAAGAGAACGCAAAATAGCAGTTTTGCGCGCTGGAGTTTCCAAGGCGGCTATCGCTCAGCAACGCTTTTCGTTACGAGCGGAGGTCAGGCCTACTGTAAGCCTATACCCCCCATACCACTTCTGCCCAGGGTTCTCAAGAAGATCAAGAACGACCGGGCCCAAGTCATTCTTGTGGCTCCGGACTGGGCAAGGAGAGTCTGGTATCCAGAGCTTCAGAAAATCTGCATCGATCCTCCGATCAGGCTGCCCCTTCATGAGAATCTTCTGTCGCAGCAAGTGGGGAGGGTCCTCCACCTGAACCTGTCAACTCTCCATGCGTGGAGCTTGAACAGTAGCAGTTGATTGCTTACGACCTTCCTCCTGAAGTATGTGAGGTTATTTTCCTTGATGCTGGGGCTGTTGGAACTCAATATTCTACTGCAGAGCTGAAATGTGACACCTGCCGCAGCTGACGAAGAGTATGCAGGAGTCCAAGTCTCAGAGCTGAACTCACCGAGATACAGGACAGAGGCTGAAACATCAGGATAATAGCCCGAATGTCCTGGGCTTGTTGCAGAGTAGGGAAGGTCCTGACCTGCACTATGTCAAGGATAGCGCCAATGAATGGAGGCCTATGTGTAGCAGTCATGTGTGACATCAGCTCGTTGATAGTGAACCCCATCAGAAGGACTGCCGTCATTTGGAGATGGTCTATGACTGACTGCAGCGAGTCCACCTGCAACAGGCAGTCCTTGAGGTACGGGACAAACTGGTATCCTGGACCTCTGAAGGTGAACAGCAACCAATGCTAAACCTTTCATGAACACCCAGGGGCGCTGGTGAGGCCGAAGGGGAGCACAGCAAACGGAAAATGCTCCTGGCGTACCATGCACTGCAGGTAACGTCTGTGGGACTGCATGACCGTTATAGGAAAATATAGGCCCTTTAGGTCCAGAGACAGCATCCAATTGCTTGCGTCCAGGGCAGAGGGCATTTGAGTGAGCATTTTGAATTTGTCCTCCCACATATAGTGCTTTGGCGCTGGAACACTTGACTTTAATTGGAGGCGGACTCCTGAGACGGACTACTAGTGGGGCTCAAACTGAATGGAGCCTATAGTGAATGGGGAATTACCACTAGCGAAAGGGGAGTGGGACTCTGATATCACCAACTGAAACACTAGAGCCCTGACCTCGAGGGACTGTGTGCATTGTTTCAGAATGATGATGGATTAAACCCAGATCAGTTGACTGGGGGTGAGTGCTTGCAATGTTCAACACTCCGTCCATCATCCCCTTTGGTTTTGCTATGTTCGCCCTAAGTTGGCAGGGTATGCCCAGACGTGGGTCCCTTGCTCACTTTGCCAGTGGATTCAAGATAGCCTGGCTGATGACGGCTGTAAGCCAGAAACCAGTCCCAGGATGCTTGTTTCCGGTCCAGGGAAGACATGGCTTGGCAGTTCGGGCTGGACTGTTCCCATGAGGCACAGGGTCAGACTGATTTGCATATGACCATGTCTGAACTGGGGTAGCAGAGTGAGCTAAAGAATGATGATGGATTAAACCCAGATCAGTTGACTGGGGGTGAGTGCTTGCAATGTTCAACACTCCGTCCATCATCCCCTTTGGTTTTGCATTGTTTCAGAATGCCTCTTTTTGCTTCGTGTTGGTGTATAAATACTTGTTTTTTCATATTATGCTGCTACCAAACAGGTTATGAGCCTGTGTTCACCCATCCTGTGTCGACCCCTCAGCCCCCCCCCCTCACCCTTCCAAGCTTTGGACTGCTAGACCTAAGCTACCACCGAGTCAAGTGCTGAATGTTTACTTGGCCTAGCTGCTCAGGATCCATAGCAGGGTGGGCCCTGGGACATCAGGAGTAAAGTGCCTCAACCGCCACGGTGGGCCCAGTAGCTCTTACTTGCCCCCTGGCTCTCTGAACAGGGTTCTGACAACCGTTCTCACAGTTAGAGACTGAGGGACATGGTAAAACAGTTTGATTTTGCAAAGCTAACATTCTCTTTTGAGTTGGCGTTGCCTAATGTTATATCTATTTAGTTCTGTCCCAGGAAATATTTTTTTGTCTGGATTTTTTGGTTTTTAGATTTATAGTAAATCCCCCACCCTCACACCTCCAAACTAATGCATTAGATTGACAACCTTTTCAATGCTTTGACCTCTCTTCAGTTCTATTTAAAGCCTTTTCCTTCAAAAACCCTGTTTCCTACATAGATTTGTTGGACTTTTTTTTAAACCTGGTTCTCTCAAAATTTCCATTTTAGCCCAATGTGCCAGTCAATGCTTTTGTTTTTTAAGTTAAGTATTTTTTTTTGTAAAATATTTTTATTGGGTTTTTCTTTGTGAACAGTACATGTGACAAGACAGATCGTTGTGGTACATAATGGGATTGAAACAATATATCGGAAAGAAACAGTGTTATAATCAAGAATACAAAGTCACACTTAGCTGTCACCTAGTCTGTTGGAGGGAGGGACTGGGTGAAAATTAGTGATGGAGACAGGCGTAATGAGTGTATCCCTTCATATAAACGCCGACAGGGGGGGGGGGGGGAACAAGAACTGGGGAGGGGATATGTACAAGGGTTGGCTGTGGCACATGGGTAGTAGCGAGGGAGTGGTGCGGAATTTGCTGTTCGGTGCGAGGTGTAGACATGATTGAGCAAAGCTCGGGTGAGCCAGGTGGTTGGATAAGAGGGAGGCGAGTTAGGAGGGGCGTGATTTCTTCAGGCATTTGTTCCAACACAAGTCCAGATGTAGGAACATGGGGTATGTAGTGGTCCAGGTGATCAAATAAGTGTTGTTGCATCTGGAGGATCTATCGTGTCAAGGAAATGGGAGTGATCACTGTGTGGCACAGGGGATTCATCTTGTTCGACTAATTGAAGGAACTGAGTGTACAGTGTAGCCCATTGTAGAGTTATGGAACGCTTGCGGAGAAATCGCACCTCCTCGTAGCGAAGGACATCCTCCTCCGCTTGTCCCCACTTGCGCAGTGCCCCATACTAGGCGATCACCGACGGGGCCATTGGCGATCGCCACTGAAGTGTAAGTGCACGCTTGGCTAGGAGAAGTGCCAGTGAATCGAATGCCCTTTATGTTGCTTCTGGCGCGTTTGAAGAAACCCAGGGACGTCGCCTCCCAGGTACGGAGATCAGGTAATTCTTTGACCTGCAAAGTGTTATGTACTGTTTGCCAATAGTGCTGCAAGGCCAGGCATGACCATAACATGCGGAAGATGCACGTCAGGTACGTTACATAGGGGGCAGCCAATGTGTGCATTCGGGTAATAACTGTTCATTTGGGCAGGAGGAAGATATGCTTGGTGTAATATAAAGAGAGTCGAGTTTGGTAAAGAATGCCCTTGGAGGTATCACAGGTAAGTTTGCGAAGTATTAAAATAGGTGGGGTAGGAGGACCATTTTAGCTAGTGCAATTTTTCCAATTGGGGCCAATGGTAGGGGTTGCCAGAGCGCACTAGTGATCGGATGCCGGCCAAGGCCCTACGGAGGTTTTCTTCAGAGAGGTGGAGTGGGAAGTGATGAAGGCGGATCCCTAGATAACTGACCACCTCATGATGCCAGTAAAGGTGAGCATCTCCAAGGCATAGGTCACGCAGGGGATGGTCAGAGCAGAAAGGGTATATTGCAGACTTCGTCGGAGTCCTGACGCCGCAGAGAAGGCGGTGAGGGTTTCATGGATGGGGGAAGAGATTAGCTGTGACATCCTGAAGGTAGAGTAGGAGATCGTCTCTGTATATACAGCATGCGCTCTGTCCTCCAGGGGTATGCCCCAGTTCCTGACTACCTTGCGCCCGTACCTGTTTGTTTGCTGCCGTTGCCTGACTGCGGGGGGCCGCGGGTGAGCCCGTGCGCGCACAATCCCGCCACCGCTGCTGCTGTGATCCGGGGGGGGCAGGAACCACAACCTCCAGCCCACTTTGCGGCGAGGACGCCGCCGACGTACTTTGTTCGCGCAAGGAGGCGCTCTAAAACTGGCCAGGGCTCCCGCAGCGCGGGACGCGCCTGGGCCAAGGGCAGGCCCGTCTGCACCCGTCCGAGCCCGGAGGAGGCTGAGCCACCCCCCTAACTTCATTAGCCAGGTTCTTTTATCACTGACGGGGGCCCTCTGGTGTATATCATGGTGGAGTAACTTTCTGAAGCGCTAAAAGACATGGGTAAGAGAAAGCAAACTATGCTGGGGCCAGGCAGGGGGGGGGGGGGTGGCCGCAACAAGACTTGACTCATTTCTGGCTAGGGCAGCAAGTGTTCTGTCCAACTAAATTGCCCTGACGGGAAGGAGACTTTCTCTCGAATTGACTAACTTGCCCCAGAGCCCGGTCTTTGCACATGGCTCAGTTCCAACGACAGGGCAAAGTGAGACTGTACCTACTCCATCAGCAGTTTTGCCAGAGGAACTTGAGGGCAACCAAGGGGAGGGTGTATCTATGCTGGAACGTCCGGTAAAAAAGAAAAGAGGCGGAGGCAAAATATCTGTACAGCCTCCTAAGAAACAAACGGCATCAGTCGTCCTGGAACCAGTAACTGAGGTTCTTAGCCAATTCACGAACAATTTCTCTCAAAAATTAGAAGACATTTTTAAGTCCTATCTACCTCCAATTGTCGCACGGTTAGATAAGTTTGAATTATTATTGCTTCAGTCTAACGAGTGCCTCTCTAGCCTTGTAACTAATGGTAAGGGGTTGGAATTGTGTGGGTCGAAGGTGGGGCAGGGTCCTGCCCAGTTGGATGGTCATGATGTCTGAGGGCCAATAATTAGTAGTCAGCAGTTACCCCCTGGGCTCAATAATCAACCTCCAGATGGGCCGGGCCCCCAGGAAAGTGTTAGATGCCCTAAAAAAAGCAGGGACGTAAGAGTTGCCCAGGATGGAGGTTTGCACGGTACATTGGGGACTGATTCACAAGAAGCCTGGGAGGTTGGATGAGAGAACCAACATTGTACATTTACCCCCCCCCCCGAGTCTGCTCCTTTAGTGACCGTTCTGGTGGGTGTGCCACCTTTGCGTGGGAATTCTAAGGAAACAACGAATGATTTAATACACAAGGTGACGCATTGGCTAGATAGTTAAGTAATAAATGGTCGCGCCATTGCCCCTCATGTCATCATGGCTGGGTGGGGAAAGTAACAAAAGATAGGCGTGGGGACTGCATTGTGGTCAATGTGACACATCCTTTACACGCAAGAGCTATATTATGTAATAAGTTAAGACCAGACGCCCACACCGGTATCCAGGCCCTTCCGCTCTCCTTTTCCTACCCAGTTGGGGCTAAATATATCTCCAGGGGCAGTATACCCAGTCGATCGCAAGGGTTGTTGTTGCAAAGTCAAAATGTGTGCTCCAATACGAACACGTCCATTCACCTTACAAATAGATTTTCCCATTTAAGGGATCTTGATAGTATTGACTGACTAACAACCCCTAATGACTACAAGACCAGTACAAACTCTTGCTCTTTAGTTCAAACGACTATTCAGACCCTGCCAAATAGTGACTATAAAGAGTTAGGCCCCTCTGTTTGCATCTTCATGTCTTGGAACATTGCGGGGTTAAGGGCGAAAAAAAATGACATGCAGTGGACAGCCATATTAAAAGCTGCCCATATCATCGCATTGCAAGAAACTTGGGACACGTCAGATTCATTTGTGATGGATGGCTTCGCCTCCTTTTTTTAAGGCTGCATCTCCCTCCGCTACAGGACGAGCTAAGGGAGGTTTGCTTATTTTAATATCGCTTAAATTATCATGCTCTATTAAGGGCCTGCTCAGTTTATCCCCTAACTTGTTAGCAGTTGAATTAACTTTCCCCAGGAGACCCACCATGGTGATTATACATTTTTATAATTCCTTTTGTAGAGTAATCAATAATGAGCATATAGTCGCCCTCGAGAGCTTTTTAGAGAATATTGCAGAGGCCAGACACACCTCCTATGAAATAATTATAATGGGAGATTTTAATGTACATCGTTGCCCTTCAAACTGCTTACTGGACAGAGGGGTACAGGATGACCTGGCCACTGTAGTACATTTTGAACATTCACCTCAAGGTACCCTGCTAGAAAGCATTTTTGCTAGCAACAATCTACACTGTCTAGAACACACAGATGAAATGGAGACTATACCCTCCTTTGTTGGGAGAGGATGTAGGACAACCATTGATTATAATGTGGTATCTGCCCCATTACTTCACAATACAAAGGAAGTAAGATCTTCATGGACCAGCTATAGTGACCACAACCCAATCATTGCAGATTTCAAAGATTTAATGGTCACTCGGGGAGCAGAGTCAAAGACTGTAGCGAATGGGGAAATTCAACTAACTGACCAGGCCCGTAAAATTAGGTGGGGGACGATTGTTCCGGAGCATTTCTTAACCGAGTTTTATGCGGAGGGTAATGAAGACATTAAGCAATGTCTCAACACCCATACTGAGCCCGAGGCGGTCCTAGAAGCGTTTGACAAATTGGCAAAAAGGATCGCAAATAAGTTAACTGGTAAAGGAGGCCCAGTTGGTACCAAGGGGCCAAAATGGTTCAATACAGATTGTTCCAATGCCCACAAAGCCCTTATGGTTGCACTAAAGAATAAGCCTAGGGATTCCGTATTGATTAAAACACGCAGGAAAGAGTATAACAAGGCTCTTAAGCTAAGGAAAGGGGAAATAAGGGAACAGGCATGGGAGGATTTAAACCAGGCAAGTACCCTCGCCAATAGTTCCAAATTTTGGAAGGTTGTAAATAGTCCCTTTTTCAAGAACGATCACATGATGAGAACCGAATGTGTTATCCCCCCGGATAAATGAGTCAGCCACTTCGAGCAGATCTATGCGGAGTTGGCTGTAGATAAAACAGACTCATCCTGGGTACCCTCTACCGTACCGCTTTCATTAGGTTTTAGAGTGAACGAAGTTCAGAAAGCAATTGATGATGCATCCGCACGAAAAAACCCAGGTCCTGATGGGATACCGGTGGACCTTTATAAAACAGACTCAGGTACATGGGCAAACATTTTAACCAAGGTTTTTAATGCTGTTACAATGGTAGGCTTACCTCATTCTTGGTCTACGGCGGTGATCTTGCCTATTTTTAAAAAGGGTGTTAGAGATGACCCGGCATGTTACCGCCCGATTTCTTTACTAGATTCTGCAGCAAAAATAATGGGCAAGGTAATTTTAGATCGTTTAAGTAATTGGCTGGAAGAAAGAAATGTGTTATCAGACTTGCAATTTGGTTTTAGATTAGGTATGGGAACGGTAGACCAGTGCATGAATTTATATATGATGATCAGTAAATACACCTTAGCCAAAAAAGGTTGTATGTTTATGGCATTTATGGATTTGACGTCCGCCTTCGACAGAGTAAATAGATCTAAATTATGGCTTTTATTGCTAGAAATAGGTATGGACGCAAATTTGGTATCTTTCTTACACTGGTCTCATTTTAATTTAACTGCCTCTGCAAGATAAAATGAAAATGGCTCCTTAACATATTCATGGAAGGTAAATAGAGGAGTAAGGCAGGGATGTATTCTTGCACCGGTCCGATTTACTCTCTATTTAAATAATTTAGGGACTGTGTTATGTGATGCAAGTATGGACACCCCAAGAGTAGGTCCTAAGCCCATCCCAGCCCTTTTATATGCAGATGATGCAGTTTTACTTGCCAGGACACCAATAGCACTGAAATGTCTTCTTAACTATTTTATCGATTTTATGGTCGCTTTAGACCTTTCTGTTAATTTTACTAAATCACATATAATGTCGTCCGGCAATTCAAAGCGCGAGAAGAACTCACTTATATGTAAAGGTGGGGTGTTGGCCAATGTAGCAACCTACCCATACTTGGGCGTGCTACTTGACGAAACTGGTACTTGGTTGGCACAGCGGACACTTAAGAAAAATACGCTAGCAAGGGCGGCAGGGGCAACATTGGACTTTGCTAGATTAGGGAGTAAACCCTTATTGCAGATTTTGAAGATTTACAATGAGAAATGTGTCCCTATGACAACTTATGGCAGTGTGGTTTGGGGTTACAAGGAGGTTAACGTCCTACAAGGGACCGAAAACAAATATCTACGGAAACTTTTAGCTGCCCCCCTAGTACCCCTGCCTTTATGGTGCATGAAGAACTAAGGCAGGGCTACATTTCAGATTGTATTGCAGTGGCCCCCTTGATATGGTGGCTAAAAACATGGTCTAAACCAAAGCCCACCTTAAACCAAATTATTTTAGAGGACCGCATGAAGCTAGATAAAGCCTTAGACATCCCCTGGTTAGGTTACGTTTCTCAACAGCTGTCTGCCTAGGACGTCCCAAGCTTTTTATTCAACCCAGACAGCTGTATTTTGAAGAAGTGAAAGACATAAAAAAAAAATCAGTTCCTAACCAAGAGAAGGATGGAAAGGGAAACAAATGAACTTAGCAAACCCACGTGTAGACATTATGTGATTTTAAGCCCCAGGATCTTAGATCAACCATTTTGGTCTTTTAATAATCTACATTGTTTCCTTTTATCTAGATTTAGATTTAATTGCGTTCATTGGCTCCTTACAGTACCCAAGGGTTTCTCAAAGGTAGGGACCCTAAAGCCTTGTTTATGTGATAATTTTTCAGAACAAGATTTGGTGCATTTTATATTTTTGGGTGGTTTTTATAATGAATTACGATCTAAACATATTTTACCTCTTTTAAAAAATTGCCAATTTGCACAAGTAAGACCAGCCCTGATCTATTTGCAAATGCTCTCGTCCCCACTGATATGCTATGGGGTTGCTAGCTTTTTGTCAGGAGCAGTACGTAGAAGGAAAAATATGAATTGCCCATAGTAATGACTTAGGTTTTATTAGGCTGAACAAGAAATGTTTTAAATTTTATGATGAACTCTCAAATTATGTATTGATATTTGCACATGTACAGTAGTTTTTAACTCAATTTCTAAGGTTCTCTTCTTGTGTAATTGTACTTTTATGGCCAGAATGTGGCCGAATAAAGTTTTATTGATTGATTGACTTTCTTGCGCAGTCATATAGCTAGGGGTTCTATTGCTATTGCAAATAGCAGCGGGGAGAGCAAGCATCCCTGCTGGGTGCCGCATCCAACCTGAAAGGGAGCCGAAATAAGACATCCTAGGTGAATCCAGAAGGATGGGTTAGTATAAAGCAGTTAAGTGTATGCTAGTAATCATTGCCCTATGTTCATACAGGCTATCACCTGGAAGAGAAAGTCCCAAGACTGTGTTGAACGGCTTTTCCAAATCCAGATATACAGCTTTCACTAAAGACCAGTCTTTCACTAAAGACCAGATGGAAGGATGTCTCCCCGCCAAGTAATATAGCGGGATCTCCTGCCACAAAGGACTTGACGGGCCTCCATATGAGTTTATCACAAACAATGTCTCGGACATGTTGGACCTTGTAGGAAAGTGGGTTTCTGTTGCAGTAACCCCCCCCCCCCCACTTTTTGCCAGACTACTGATGCACTTTTGACTTGATGTGCCCTGGGTCCCTGCCAATCAGGTTCCCAGGGTGTTAGAACTGGGGGTCTCTAGTTGGCAATGGTATACACCTTTGACCAAATAGGGACCCCTGCTTCTAGTCAGGGTAAGGGGGATACACTACTAAAATAACCCCTGCTCACCCCTTGGTAGCTTGGCACGAGCAGACAGGCTTATCTCAGAGGCAGTGTGTTAAGCATTTGTGAACACATACAGTAATACAGTGAAAACACTACAGATGGACACCACACAGGTTTTATAAAAATAAGTATACTTTATATAGATTTATCACAAGACCACAAACGACAAAAATCCACAATACTGTAATCAATAATACTTCAAGATGGTAGAAATGGTTTAAAAATAGGTTCTTCACTTAAAAGCAGTCTTTAGCAACAAATAACCCCAACTGGAGTTATCACGACGTCGAGGTCAAAGAAATCCCAAAGTACGGCGCCGACCGCGAGGTGCGCGGCGTCGGGCCCGGAGTCAAAACAGACCCACAAAGAACAGTACCTTGGAAAAGCGAAAACAAAGACAGCTCACGGCGTCGGGGAGGTGCGGCGTCGTTGGCGCGTTGCGGCGTCGGTTCCTTGCTTCGGAGGAGATGATGCGTCGGGACCTGGATGCTTGCGCAGGCAGGGGAGGCGTCGGTTCCTGACCGGAGAGGAGGTGACGTCACGATGGCGCCGAAGCCACGGTTCCGTACGATGTCACGATGTCGATGGATTCTTGACCACCCACGTCGACGATCGGCTCCGCGATGATGTCGGCTTCGGAGTCGATGCGGCACAGCAGCAGGCGTCGGGCCGGCGTCGTAAGTCGGAGCAGCGCTCACGGCTATGGCAGGCTTACGATGTCGCTCGCTGGTGTCGATGTGGCACGGCGGTCGGCGTCGGGTCTTCGTTGCAAGTCGGAGCAGCGCTCACGGCTTTGATGCAGGAGACGGCGTCGGTGTTGCAAATTCCTTCTGTAGCACCAGAACAGCAAGTTCCAGATGCAGGCAAACAGAAGGGGGTGAAGTCTGGTATCCCTGAGACTTCGGTCAGGAGGCAAGCTCAAATCAAGCCCTTGGAGTAATATTCTGCAAGATGATGAAAGTACACACAAAGTTCCTTTCTCCTCTCCTTGGCACTGAAGACACCACTGTAGGCCAACCCAGCAACACAGCACACTGGCAGGGGGGCAGTCCAACTCCTACAGCTTCCTTTGGTTCTTCTCCTTGGCAGAGGTTCGTCTTGTTGTTCCAGAAGTGATCTAAAGTTCTGGGGTCAGGGGCCCCAATATTTATACCCCTAAATCCTTTGTCCTCTGAAGGCAGAGGGGCCTGTACCTAGTCCAAACCAGTTCTGTGTCAGTCCTGGAGCACTTTGTTGACAGGACTCCTTCTTTCCTTTCACAGTGTAGGCCAGGGACATCAGACGCACCACAGGAGGTGGAGCCAGCATTGTGGAGGGAAGGCACAGCCCTATTCAGGTCCCAGGTGCAACTCCTCCCACCCACTCTACATGCAGATCTCTCTATTCAGCCCTGTGCTGACTCACCCTGTCTCCTGGAATCCCCCAGCCCCTGTCACTCACAAAACCAGACACACAATACACAACCTAGCAGAGGCAGGCTTGGACAGTTAGGCAAGAAAATACCTACTTTCTAAAAGTGGTATTTTCAAACACAGAATGTTAAAACCAACTTTACTAAAAGATGTATTTTATCATTCTGAGTTCAGGCATACTAAATTCGTATTTCTACCATGTTCCCTGGGTCAGTTAGGATTATAAGATGTTATAATCAAACTGCCCATTCTGGCCTATGGGGAACAGGTAGCCTTGCAATAGTGAAAAACGAAAATGGCTGTAATTCACTATTAGGACATGCCACACACACCAGGGCATGTCCTACCTTATACTTACAATGCACCCTGCCCTTGGGCCTACCTTAGGGGTGTCTGATATGAAGATAAGGGAAGGTTTAGGGACTGGCAAGTGGGTGCACTTGCCAAGTCGACATGGCAGTCACAGACTGCACACAGGCTCTGCAATGGCAGGCCTGAGACACACTTTACAAGCTGCTTCTGTGGGTGGCACAACCAGTGCTGCAAGCCCACCAGCAGCATTTGATTTACAGGCCCTGGGCACACCTGGTGCACTATACTAGGGTCTGACAAGTAAATCAAATAACCCAATCATGGAGTCACTAATCAATACATCAATTTAACATAGGGAGCACTTGCACTGTGGCACTGAATAGCAGTGGCACAGTGCCCAAAGCATCTAAAACCAGCAAACAGATCAAAAACAGAGGAGGCAATCAGAAAAAAGTGGAAGGGAGACTCACGCCAATGGTACCAGGTCTAACACGTGTCCCCTCCAGCTGAAATGTGGGGGGAACTACCCAACCCCTTGGGAGTTCTCTTCACTAAGGCGGAAAAATCTGGACAGACCATCAGCATTGGCGTGTTCTGTACCAGGGCGGTGTTCCACCGTAAAGTCCATCCCCTGTAGGGAAATGGACCACCTCAACAACTTTGGGTTCTCACCCCTCATCTGCATCAGCCATCTGAGGGGCCTGTGGTCTGTCTGAACCCGGAAGTGAGTCCCAAACAGGTATGGTCTCAACTTCTTCAGTGCCCAGACCACAGCAAATGCCTCACGCTCAATTGCACTCCACCTCTGTTCCCGTGGAAGTAACCTCCTACTGATGAAGGCTACAGGTTGGTCTAGGCCCTCCTCATTAATCTGTGATAGAACAGCCCCCACACCATGCTCTGAAGCGTCTGTTTGAACAATGAATTCCTTTGAGAAGTTGGGCGCCTGAAGCACGGGTGCTGTACACATGGCAGTCTTCAGGGCGTCAAAAGCTTTCTGACAGGTGTCAGTCCAGTTCACTTTCTTGGGCTGCTTCCTGGAAGTCAGCTCAGTCAAGGGAGCAACAATGTTGCCATACCCCTTGACAAACCTCCTGTAGTACCCCGTGAGTCCTAAAAAGGCTCTCACCTGTGTCTGAGTCTTTGGGGGTTCCCATGCCAGGATGGTATCAATCTTGGGTTGTAGGGGCGCCACCTGGCCGCTCCCTACCTGGTGCCCCAAGTACACCACGGAACCCTGCCCGATCTGGCACTTACTCGCCTTGATCGTGAGGCCTGCCTTTCGCAGTGCCATCAACACTTCCCAGAGGTGGCGCAGATGTTCTTCCCAACTGGCGCTGAACACTGCAATGTCATCCAGGTAGGCGGCACTGAAATCCTCCAGTCCAGCCAACACCTGGTTGACCAACCTCTGAAAGGTGGCAGGGGCATTCTTCATCCCAAAGGGCATAACCCGGAATTGGTAGTGCCCATCTGGTGTGGAGAATGCTGACCTCTCTTTGGCCCCATCAGTTAAGGCGATCTGCCAGTACCCAGACGTCAAATCAAACGTGCTGAGGTACCGTGCAGCCCCTAACCGATCAATGAGCTCATCAGCTCTGGGGATGGGGTGCGCGTCAGTCCTGGTGACTGAATTGAGTCCTCGGTAGTCCACACAGAACCGGAGTTCGGGTGTGGCACCAGGCGCGGCAGCCTTTGGGACCAAGACCACTGGGCTGGCCCAAGGACTGTGAGAGGACTCAATCACCCCTAAGGCAAACATCTTGGAGACCTCCTCCTTGATGTAAGCTCTGACCTTGTCAGTCACTCTGTAAGCCTTGTGCTTCACAGGAGGACTGTCCCCAGTGTCCACATCATGGACGCACCACTCAGTGACACCAGGAATCAGGGAAAACAAATCAGAGAATTGTCCCAACAGTTGGCGACAATCTTGCTGCTGATCAGGGGTCAGTGTGGCAGAGAGGCTGACACCATCCACTGACCCATCTTGCTCTGTTGCAGACAGGAGGTCAGGAAGAGGCTCAGTCTCCTCCTCCATTCCATCATCTGTCGCTAGGAGCATGCCCACTTCGGACCTTTCTAAGTGGGGCTTCAGGCGGTTAACATGCAGGACCCGCAAAGGGTTCCTTGGAGACCGCAAGTTCACCAGGTAGGTGACATCACTCTTGCGCTCCACCACCTCAAATGGTCCGGTCCACCTGTCCTGGAGCGCACAAGGCTCTACAGGGGCCATGACCCAAACTTTCTGTCCAGGTTGAAGCTCAATCAGAGTGGCATTCTGATCGTACCACCGCTTCATCTCTTCCTGGCTGGCTTCCAGATTCGCCTCAGCGAGTTGCCTGAATCGCCTGGTCTGGTTCCTGAAGGCCAGCATGTAACTGTATACATCCTGGGGAGGTTTCCTGGGAGATTGCTCCCAGCCTTCCTTGACCAGACTCAAAGGTCCTCTTACCGGGTGACCATAGAGCAGTTCAAAGGGACTGAACCCTAAGGACTTCTGTGGCACCTCACGGTAAGCAAACAGGAGGCATGGCAAGAGGACGTCCCACTTACGCCTCATAGGTTCCTCAAGACCCATTATCATGCCTTTGAGGGTCCGGTTGAATCTCTCAACCAGCCCATTACCTTGGGGGTGGTAAGGAGTGGTGAACTTATAGGTAACACCGCACTCCTGCCACAGGGACTTCATATAGTTGGATATGAAGTTGGTACCACGGTCTGACACCACCTCTCTGGGGAACCCCACACGGGAGAAAATCCCCATCAGTGCACGTCCCACCACGGGGGCCGTCACTGTCCTGAGCGGGATGGCTTCCGGGTACCGGGTAGCATGGTCCACCAAGACCAGGATAAACCTGTTGCCCATGGCTGTCTTGGGGTCCAGTGGCCCCACAATGTCAATGCCCACCCGTTCAAAGGGGGTACTGACTACAGGGAAAGGTTGGAGAGGAGCCTTTTGCTTCCTTCCACTTTTCCCACTTGCCTGGCAAGTTTGACATGTCCTACAATGAGTGTCTAAACTCTTCCGCATCTGTGGCCAATGAAAGTGAGTGACAAGCCTTTCAAAGGTCTTGTCCTGCCCCAGATGTCCAGCTAAAGGCACGTCATGAGCCAAAGCCAGTAGGAAGGCTCTGAAGCGCTGGGGTACCACCAGCACACGGACTGACCCAGGCTCAGCAACCTTAGGCTCGCTATACAGGAGGTCGTTCTCCCAGTAAATCCAATGTGATCCAGACTGATCACCTGCTGCCTGGGCTGTGGCCTGTCGCCGCAGACCCTCAAGAGAAGGGCACTTCCTTTGCTCCTCACAAAATTCCTCCCTGGAGGGGCCTCCTTCCTGCTGCCAATGGGTCAGCTCAGGCAGGTCCCCCAGTTCGGCCACTTGTTCCCCTGTAGGTTCCAGGGCATCCCCCTCAAGGTCTGCCTCCTCCTGGACCGTGGGAACTAGGGGGCCGGTTTCCCACGCCCCCACCTCTTCTCTTTAAGGCAGGGGTCTGGGCCATATTTTCAGGCTCCAGAACCGCTTCAACACCCTTACTGGCTGCCATAGACCGAGTGGTCACACACGCCCACTCAGGCAGACCCAACATCTCCAAATGAGACTTCTTCTCCACCTTAGCCCAAGGGGAGCTCTCTAAATCATTGCCCAACAGACAATCCACAGGCATGGCTGGCCTCACAGCAACTTGGAGAGTACCTGAGACCCCCCACTCAAAGGGAACTTGAGCCACCTTACACTGGCTCTGCGAGTTGTCCGCTGCAACTACAGGGAAGAATGCATGAGGGATAACCTGCTCCTTGGACACCAACCGGCAATTGACAGCTGTCACACTAGCCACGGTGTCCCTCAGAGCCTCCACCCTATGGCCATTGATGGTCACCCACTGCCTGTACTTCTTAGTGTTATCAGGCAGCTGGGTCTCAGGGACCATCTCAAAGTCTCCTAGCGAGACAAGGGACATTTCTGCGGGACCCCACCCACCTTGGGCACCCATCTCCTCCCCTCCCAGGGCTACACTCGCCAACTGACGGGGTGGTGCACAGGGTGGTGCTTTGGAACCCTTCATGGGACACTGTTCATCATACCAACGGTGGCCCACTTGACCACACGTAAAGCATTTGTAGGGGCCCCTCTGAACAGGTTTACCTGTCGGGGCCTCTTGCTTCTTCTCAGGGGGAGGCTGGGAACCCTTCCCTTGGTTCCCTTGGGAATTACTTTGGGGCCCTTTCTGGAACTCCCTCTGTTTACCCTTGTCCCCCCCCCCACTCTTCTGCTGGGGACCCTGCCCACCTTTGGCAGAGTCTCCCACATGACCCTTGTGGACCCTGTTACTGACCCAGCGGTCCGCCTCCTCAGCAAGCTTCCTAGGGTTAGTTAACTTGCTATCAATAAGGTGCTGGCGTAGCTCTGGAAAACAATTAGCAGACAAGTGCTCCCATGCAAACAAATCATAGAGCGCTTCAAAAGTATCCACTTTGCTACCCTTCACCCAACCATCCATAGCTCTGCAAAAGAAAGATACATATTCTACCCAAGTGGTTCCCTCCAGCTTCTTGCAACTCCTGAACCTCTGTCTATAGAGTTCTGGGGTCAAACCATACCTTGTCATCAGAGCTTCCTTCATGTGGGCATAAGACATCCTATTCTCACTGGGCAGGTCTAACAAAGTATCCCTCCCCTCACTCACAAAGCGGCCCCACAACCCAGCTCCCCAATCCTTCTCAGGGACCCGGTGGGCCAACATTGCTATCTCATAGGCTGCAAACCACTGCCCAATATCTTCATGCTTATGGAAATCTTTGATGACATCCTTGGGGATATATACCCTGCCTTCTGAAGGCACAGATGGTGTGCTGCCACCAGAGGGATTGATCTCTAGACCCTTTGCCTTGATCTCTAACTCCCTCAACATTCTCTCATGCTCTAATCTCATTCTCTCTCTCTCCAAGGACTAACTTGTTATCCATTTCCACCCTCCATCTTGAGCTTAGCCATCTCCAGCTTGTGCGCCCTATTTCTCTCCCTGTCTTCCAACTCTCTGGGGGACAGGTCTTTGGAAGAGATGCTACTGCCAGGTGGGGACGGTACCCCTCCCCTGGCTGGAAACTCTGGCCTATCCAGTTGCCCATCTGCATCCCCAGCTGGCTCCACCACCAACTCAGGGGCATTTCTTGCTTCTACCCAGGCCCTCAGCGCCTTTTGGTAGTCATCCTTTTTAGAAATGCCTGGTGTAGCAACTTTCAATTTCTTGCAGAGATGCTTGCAGCTGTTTCAAAGTGTAGGTTTCCAACCTCTCTTCCTCAAAATCTAGATCCATAGATGCAACAGATGGTGGTGAACTCATGGCAATAAGAATTGGCAGTTCTCAGAAAAATAACAGTCCAAGGAGAAAAAAAAATTCTACCAAAATGTATGTGGTCGCGTTTGGTCTGCACTCACTAGTAGTGTACACCAATCACTGTATATGAGTCACAAATGCAAGTCCAGGATCCTCACCGCTGACCACCAATGTTAGAACTGGGGGTCTCTAGTTGGCAATGGTATACACCTTTGACCAAATAGGGACCCTTGCTTCTAGTCAGGGTAAGGGGGATACACTACTAAAATAACCCCTGCTCACCCCCTTGGTAGCTTGGCACGAGCAGACAGGCTTATCTCAGAGGCAGTGTGTTAAGCATTTGTGAACACATACAGTAATACAGTGAAAACACTACAGATGGACACCACACAGGTTTTATAAAAATAAGTATACTTTATATAGATTTATCACAAGACCACAAACGACAAAAATCCACAATACTGTAATCAATAATACTTCAAGATGGTAGAAATGGTTTAAAAATAGGTTCTTCACTTAAAAGCAGTCTTTAGCAACAAATAACCCCAACTGGAGTTATCACGACGTCGAGGTCAAAGAAATCCCAAAGTACGGCGCCGACCGCGAGGTGCGCGGCGTCGGGCCCGGAGTCAAAACAGACCCACAAAGAACAGTACCTTGGAAAAGCGAAAACAAAGACAGCTCACGGCGTCGGGGAGGTGCGGCGTCGTTGGCGCGTTGCGGCGTCGGTTCCTTGCTTCGGAGGAGATGATGCGTCGGGACCTGGATGCTTGCGCAGGCAGGGGAGGCGTCGGTTCCTGACCGGAGAGGAGGTGACGTCACGATGGCGCCGAAGCCACGGTTCCGTACGATGTCACGATGTCGATGGATTCTTGACCACCCACGTCGACGATCGGCTCCGCGATGATGTCGGCTTCGGAGTCGATGCGGCACAGCAGCAGGCGTCGGGCCGGCGTCGTAAGTCGGAGCAGCGCTCACGGCTATGGCAGGCTTACGATGTCGCTCGCTGGCGTCGATGTGGTACGGCGGTCGGCGTCGGGTCTTCGTTGCAAGTCGGAGCAGCGCTCACGGCTTCGATGCAGGAGACGGCGTCGCTCGCCGGCGTCGGTGTTGCAAATTCCTTCTGTAGCACCAGAACAGCAAGTTCCAGATGCAGGCAAACAGAAAGGGGTGAAGTCTGGTATCCCTGAGACTTCGGTCAGGAGGCAAGCTCAAATCAAGCCCTTGGAGTAATATTCTGCAAGATGATGAAAGTACACACAAAGTTCCTTTCTCCTCTCCTTGGCACTGAAGACACCACTGTAGGCCAACCCAGCAACACAGCACACTGGCAGGGGGGCAGTCCAACTCCTACAGCTTCCTTTGGTTCTTCTCCTTGGCAGAGGTTCGTCTTGTTGTTCCAGAAGTGATCTAAAGTTCTGGGGTCAGGGCCCCAATATTTATACCCCTAAATCCTTTGTCCTCTGAAGGCAGAGGGGCCTGTACCTAGTCCAAACCAGTTCTGGTCAGTCCTGGATCACTTTGTTTACAGGACTCCTTCTTTCCTTTCACAGTGTGGGCCAGGGACATCAGACGCACCACAGGAGGTGGAGCCAGCATTGTGGAGGGAAGGCACAGCCCTATTCAGGTCCCAGGTGCAACTCCTCCCACCCATCTACATGCAGATCTCTCTATTCAGCCCTGTGCTGACTCACCCTGTCTCCTGGAATCCCCCAGCCCCTGTCACTCACAAAACCAGACACACAATACACAACCTAGCAGAGGCAGGCTTGGACAGTTAGGCAAGAAAATACCTACTTTCTAAAAGTGGTATTTTCAAACACAGAATGTTAAAACCAACTTTACTAAAAGATGTATTTTATCATTCTGAGTTCAGGCATACTAAATTCGTTTTTCTACCATGTTCCCTGGGTCAGTTAGGATTATAAGATGTTATAATCAAACTGCCCATTCTGGCCTATGGGGAACAGGTAGCCTTGCAATAGTGAAAAACTAAAATGGCTGTAATTCACTATTAGGACATGCCACACACACCAGGTCATGTCCTACCTTATACTTACAATGCACCCTGCCCTTGGGCCTACCTTAGGGGTGTCTGACACGAAGATAAGGGAAGGTTTAGGGACTGGCAAGTGGGTGCACTTGCCAAGTCGACATTGCAGTCACAGACTGCACACAGGCTCTGCAATGGCAGGCCTGAGACACACTTTGCAAGCTGCTTCTGTGGGTGGCACAACCAGTGCTGCAAGCCCACCAGCAGCATTTGATTTACAGGCCCTGGGCACACCTGGTGCACTATACTAGGGTCTGACAAGTAAATCAAATAACCCAATCATGGAGTCACTAATCAATACATCAATTTAACATAGGGAGCACTTACACTGTGGCACTGAATAGCAGTGGCACAGTGCCCAAAGCATCTAAAACCAGCAAACAGATCAAAAACAGAGGAGGCAATCAGAAAGAAGTGGAAGGGAGACTCACGCCAATGGTACCAGGTCTAACACGGGGCATGTGTTCTTTCCCCAAAACTAACCCAATTGGCATCTCTGGCCACAGGTCAGCCGCTGGTAAATGGTACCACAGGTACCAAGGGCACTGTGACCAGGGAAGACTTCTAAGGGCTGCAGCACTTATTGTGCCACCCTTAGAGGCCCTGTACCTTTACACACACACACTGCCTTTGCAGGCTGCGTGTTTTGGTGCAGAACAAAGTGAAGAGTCGACATGGCACACATTCCTGTGTGCCATGCCTACAACCCACTGCCCTGGCGTAGATCAGTCACCCCTCTAGCTGTGTGCCCTATACCAGTGGTGAGGGTACAGGTGCATGAGCCCTGTACCCCTACAGTGTCTAAGTCCATTCTTAGACATTGTAAGTGCAGTGCTGCCATTAAGAGTATATGGTGCTGGGAGTTTGTCAATACGAACTCCACAGCACCATAATGGCTACACTGAAAACTGGGAAGTTTGGTATCAAACTTCTCAGCACATTAAACCCACACTGATGCCAGTGTGGGATTTAAAGAAAAATGTACACAGAGGGCATCTTAGAGATGCCTCCCTGAAAAACGACCAGCCTCTGGTGGGTTACCTGACTGGTACACACCAGCCTGCCACCACGAGACATGTTCCTGGACCCCTAGGGTGGGAGCCTTCGCTCCCTGAGCCCAGAAACAAAGCCTTTCCTGGGCGGAGGTGTGCACACCTCCCCCAGGCCAGGAAGAGCCATCTGTGGCAGGGGAGCTTCAAAGGCCTGGCAGCCTTTGTAATGCGACCCCCAGCCTCTCCTGCCATCAGGAGCAGGCCCCCTTCCTGTCCCCCCCTCCTTTTCGGCGGGAAGACGGGCGGGAAAAACTAGCCAGCCCAGAAGGTGTGCCCACCTCTGCCAACTCCACCCCTCAGGTGGGGGAGGCGAGGTGAAGCCCTCTCTTCAATGCCCGCCATCTTGCAGATGGCAGGCACTCCCAATCAGGATTAGGGATTGTGCTCACTCCCCCACGTGGGGTGAGCATACCAAGGTGTAGTCACCCTAAGGTCAGTAGCCCATTGGCTACTGACCTCGAGACCCCTAAAACGCCCCTAAATACAGTATTTAGGGGGCAGCCCTGAACCAAGAAGGCAGATTCCCGCAACCTAAGATGAAAAAGGACAAAAGTAGACGCCCAGCAGAGGAGACTGCAGAGAACAGCTGTCTTGGCCCCAGCCCTACCGGCCCGTCTGCAGTTTCCAGAGATCCTGCGCCAAAAATCGTCTTGTCCTGCAGCCAGCGACCTCCAGAACCCTTGGGAGGACTCCTGTGAACAGCAGCTCTGTTCAGAATAAACACCAAAGAAAGACTCCGAGCCTGCTGAGGAAAAAAACCCGACTCCTGGAACCACCACTGCACCCGTCGCCTACGGCCCGAGTTAGAGTGGCCCAACGGTCCCAGCGAGGTCCCCCAGCGCGTCAGAGTCCACCGTGGGTTGATCCCTCCAGGACTCCCCGACGTCGCCTGCAGCCTCTGCACGGAGACCCCCCCAACCGCAAGTGGCCTGGTAAGGTGAAATCCGAACTCAAAAGACACCCCTGCATCCAGCCGCCCTGGAGAAAAGAACCCGAGGTGCACCTACGTCCCAGAGCCCTCCAACTTACCTGCCCAGCTGTTGGTTCCTCCCGGAATTCTTCCTGGACCGAGCCTGCCGCTAAAAACCAAAACCGAAAATCCCCATTGAAAACAGGGCACCCGACGTCAAAACAGCACCTTGCACCCAGCCGCCCCTGCGTGTGCACTTTGTGTGCTAAACCGGATCCCCCTTTGCCCTGAGCCTAACACCAGGAGCTTTGCTCCCACAACCAAGTGGTCTGCTCGTCAGCAGCCACCAACCAGAGGCCCCCAATCCCCCATTGGATAACATTGGGCCTCAGCACTCTGCACCCGGCCGCCCTAGTGCCGCTGAGGGTGTAACTAGAGTTCATCCTTGACCCTGGGGGACCCCCGAGTCTACTCCCAAACCTCAACTCCCACTACCAAATACTTACCTCAAAACCGATAACACTATTTTCCTCCCTAGGATAACATTGAATGTTTTTCTTGGAAAAGTTTGTGTGTGGAGTTTGAAACCCTTAAGAAATTCCTTAAAATGGTACTATTTAACAAAAACGATTTTACTTACCTGTTTGCAGGAAATGTCCCAGAGTAGTATCCAGGTATACTACTCTGTGTAAGAAAAGTAATCTCAAAGTAACTTACCTGTAATCTTACTGAAAATCCTATACAAAGTATATGTACTGTATTTACAAAGCATTGCATTTCTCAGAAACAATACTGTAAGTCAAAACAAAGAGCATTTACAATTGCAATCCAAACTGTGTTACAAACTGTATATTTACTGCAAAGTACTTATCACTTACCTGTGCCAGGCTTGCTTGGTTCTAGGAAATAAAATAACTAAAAGAATATTTTTATACAAAAACAATTGGTCTGAAGATCAGCCTTTGAGTGTGTGAATTCATTTGCTGACTGAGTGTGTACAACAAATGCTTAACACTGTCCTCTGATACTGCCTTACTGCTCGACCACACTACCACAAATAGAGAGTGAGGTGCTATCTAACTTTACCTCTGCCTACCTTTGTGGGTTCCACTGGACTCTGTGCACACTATACCTCACTTTGGTATAGTATATACAGAGCCAGCTTCCTACTGAACCTGCCTACGTTTCCATCACTACTGACATGCATAAGATCTGGTTCACCTGGAGATCCTCTCCCTGCTGCCAAGTTTAGTTCCCTAATTTCGGACATTCTGCAGTTTCTGGTGGGACTCCTTAATTCATCTCCAACGCAGGGGCAGATTCCACAGGCATGGAAACATGCCATGGTCCGGCCCCTTTTGAAGAAACGTAACCTAGACCCTGACAATTGGCCGAAATATAGACTAGTTTCTATGCTTACCACTATGGCCAAAATAATGGAGAAACATGTCAACAGAACACTCTACAGTTTTATGGAGTCCCAGGACGTCCTTCAACCCCCTCAATGTGGGTTTAGGATGGAACACAGTACTGAATCTGCCCTTCTAGGAGTAACAGAACATCTTAGACAGCTGTCGGATGCGGGCGAGACGGCCACGCTGAATTTACTCGATCTCAGCGTGGTCTACGACACTCTCTTAGAGAGGCTGGCTGACTTGGGATTTCATGGAACGGCCCTGCCTTGGATGAAATCCTTCTTAAAGGATCGTTTTTTTTAGGTGCACTCACCCAAGGCCTCCTCCGAGTGGCACGCACTGAACTCAGGAGTTCCTGAAGAATCGTCCCCAAGTCCAGCACTATTTAACATCCATGTGCTCCCATTGGCTGACTTGGTGGAAACTAGTAGCCTTACTTTATTTTTATATGCAGAGGATACGCAAATCATCTTTTCCCTGTCATCTGTGGAGCACAACTGTGAGGCCTTGAACTCTTGCTTGGACCTGACGTGGAGTGGATGAATAACTACTCACTTAAAATCAACAGAGACAAGACCGAGGCACTGGTGCTGGTGAAGAATCCATGCCTGTGGGGTCCCCAACACTAGCAGGATATCGTATACACTCTTCTGAATCCAGCCCCGAAGGTCAAGAACCTCAGCTTCCTGGTGGATGACAAGCTGTCCATGAAGCCCCAGGTGACGAAGGTGGCTGCCAAATGCGTCGCCGTCCTGAAATGGCTGTGGAAATTCAACTGGCTACTCCCATTCCCAGCTCAAAGGATGGTGGGTCAGGCACTCACTATGTCAAGACTGGACTAAGGCAACATACTCTGTCTGGAGGCGGACAGAGCCTCCACCAAACGGTTGCAAGTGGTCCACAACTTGGCAGCTAGGATGCTCTATAGACTCTCAAAGTGCCTCGGCGTCTTGTCTACTACGGGAACTCCATTGGCATACAGTGAAGAGAATTCACTTTAAACGCACACGCATGGGAGGCCGGTCTCTTGTGTTTCAGGGCTCTAAGCTGTGGAATGCCCTCCCAGAACCCCTGAGAAGTTGTCCCTCACTGACGATCTTTCGAACACAGCTGAAGACCTGGCTGTTCTGACGTAGCGAGACCTGGACAGACCTTACCTGATGTTTCAGCGTCTGGAAACCACAATGTGGTAGCTGAGCGCTATATGAAACTTCTTAATAATAATAATCTAGTATGAGACAAGCGGCCCATGTATATCGGCCCTGGACACGATCTTGAATATGAAAAAGAAGCTGTATATTTTGGGAAGGGCTTCGATCTGGAACAAACCCGTTCTGGTCCATATGGATCAACACTCGGAGAACCTGAGCATATCTGGCAGGGAGGACTTTCCCCATGATTTTACTCTCTGCTCCAAGAATGGCAAATGGGTGGTAGGACCCCAGGTGGGTGGGGGTCTTTGTCAGGTTTGAGGATCGTGACTAAGAGGCACTCTAAGAAAGATTGTGGAAGCTCACCAAGTTGGAGGGCTGCCTCAAACACCTCGGTGAGATGGGGCAAGGAACGTAGAGAACTGCATGTAGTATTCAAGGAGTAACCCATTGAGTCCTGGGGTTGTGTGTGCTAGGTCTTTTATGGCCAGAGTGATCTCGGATGTCGTTACCGCCGTGTCAAGGGCAAGCCTGGTGGAGTCACCTACTTGCAGGAGGGGGATGTCTCCAGAAAAGGAGATGACGCATTTGGGACAGGGAGATCGGTACTTGATGAGAGAAGAGTAGAATGTGTGGAATGCTTGCAAGATCGCGCCTTGTGTGCGTATCCTCGTCAAAGGTTCGACAATTATCTCTGTGATGGGACTTTCTGGGTGTTCCTGCCTCATCAGCTAGGCAACGAGGTGACTGTTCTTGCCACATTCTCTGTGCACTTTGGCTGCAAAACTGAAGCGTCACAGACGCTCCAACAGAGCTGCATATTCTGTCTTTGCTGTTGCATATGCTGGGAGGGATGCAGGAGTCTGGTCTGCTTGTTTCCCTAGATCAACAAGGCGGCGCTTGGCTGCCGATCTCTTTATCTAGCGTTCTTCAGATGCCCACTATTTCCTGCATGCATATGCCTCTCGTTACCACCTTAAAGGCATCCAATTCAAGCCTACTGGTGGAGGCAGTGCCTTGATTTTCGACGAAATACCTACCGATGTGCGTTTGTTATATCACGTGAAAAACGGTCTTCCAAGCAGCCTTTTGGGAGTTTCCGCGTAGGTGGGCGAGGAGGTTGCCAATGTAGGTCGATGAGCTGAGCATTGTGATCGGAGACTATGCGTCCTAAGTAGACCGAGTGTCTGATGAGGGAGATTAAGGAAGCGGAACAGAGAAAACATTCCACGCGTAGATGCAGGTGGTGTGGAGCCGAATAAAAGGAGTAAAGTTTGGTCCTAGGGTGGAGGCATCCCCAAGAGTTAGAGGGACCAGTGACAGGCCCAACCCCTCAACCGGTCTGCCTGCGCGTATGGGGGCACGTGTGGTAGGGGTGGATGTGGTCTGTCCAAGTCTAGATCCAATATGCAGTTGTACTCACCCACCCAATATCCAGGGCATCTGCGTCTTGTGTGCCAGTATTGCGGAAAGTGTCTTCCAGAAGGCATCCTGTTCTACGTTGGGGGCGTAGATGCTGCCTATGAGTAGGGGTCTACCGCTCAAGCACCCTTCGATAAGTGCATATCTGCACCAGAGTCAATTGTCGTGTCTAACACTTGAATTCGGGTACCCAGCCTAACCCAGACCGAAGCTTCCCACGCAGATGCAGAACATATATAGTGGCATGGATAGGGGAAACAACCTTTACAACGCATGCATTACATCGCATGCCATTAGATCGTGGTTTTTACAGTGCAAGTCGTTACAACGACTTGCGCTGAAGGGCGCTATAGGACAAGGAATAGTTTAATTTACTATCCAACACCTTCCCTACTGTACGTAGCCTGGAGTTGGAATAGTAAATTAAACTACTCCTAAGTCCAGCGCCCTCCAACGAAAGTCGGTGTAACGACTTGCGTTGTAAAAACCGCGATCTAATGGCATGCGATGTGAATGCATGCATTGTATCGTCATACATTCAATGGATAGTGCCCCTCCAGCGCTTGCGCAAATGTGTCAATTCAATTGAGGTTGTGTGTGATCCCTGAAGGACTATATGGGCTTGCTGTCTTAGCATAGGAGTAGACTGTGTATCCTTTCCTGGCTGTGTGCATGCCGAAGACATTGATTGTTAGTAAGTGGAGGTCAGATGTGGGAGCCATAGGGTATGTCAGGCGGTATGTTCAGTGTGCGTCGGGAGGGCCTGGGGGGAAAGTTCTAATAGGTAGACCACCCAGCCCACATTGCAGGACCTGAGAGGTTGTCTGTCATAGCTTGCCATGTGAGCATCGAGTTACAGTAGCACCCCCACTATGTTGTGGGAATTGTATGATGACGGTCTAACATTGCCTGCCATGCAAAAGGGAGAGTAGAGGTCAAATTAACTTGTGTGAACTAGAAAAACAACGAGGGGGACCTACGGCAACCGTCAGTAAGCCCAAACTGAGCATAGTCAAGTGAACTCCAGAAGAACGTGGGGGTGTGGTTGAGAGCTGGAGAGATGAACACGGTTGGCGTGCACTGTAGTGCATTGGCTAGCTTATGTAGGACCCGCTACGGGCCTCTCGGCATCCTGGACCCCCAACCAGGCTCAGATCGCAGGGGAGGTCTAATGTAGTGTGTGGTCATGAATGTGGACAGAGTGGAACTGCCTTGTTAGGGGGCAAGATAATAGGCATTATATTAATCACATATGGAATGTGTGGACGGGGATGCCCGCCGACAATGTCGTGATGGGTAATTATAGGTGGTGGGGTGGAGCAAAGAAAGACTTTCAGATGAGAGTATCTACTGTCTGGGGAGTCACCAGTGGGAGAGATTGCGAGTCATGATGAGAATCATCAGAGAGGAGAGTGTCATCTTTAGAGGAAAAAATGTGGCCCGTTCTAGTCGTGGGTTGCTCCAGTGTTGGTGCACAAGCTGGCAGCCACCTTCAAGGCTCGTTTGCGGTCTATGATGATCTGTTATAGGCCGGGGAGATTTGGTGGGGTGTGTTGAGGGGCAGTCTCCTTTTGCTGCTTGCCCCTGCGCATCTTTTGAGATTTAGGCGGGACCTGGGGAGGTTCCTATCTCTCCAATGGGCGACCCCCGTTGTATTTTTCCACCCAGAACGTAATGGTGTCATCAACCATGACTTTGAGGTGTGCCGGGAACAGGAGTGAGTACTAGACCCCCAGTTGGCGTAGGCGACGTTGAACTTTCATAAAGGAGAAGAGTTGGCGTTGCATAGTGCGGGTGTAGTCCGGGAATAACATTACAACTTTGTCTTCCACTAGGAGTGGGCCAGTCTGCAAAAGAGCACCACAGCCTCTGTAGTGGAGGGGTTTTGCCAACATGAGCCGCAGTGGGGCACCTGGTGGGGGACAACTACAGGGACCTGATATGCCCTCTCCATGGAGAATAAAGGGGTGAGATTGGATGGCTGAGTAAAAATTCTTTAACAAAGTCTCCAAGTAGGAGACGGGATCTTACCCCTCGATTCCCTCCAGTAGCCCCAGGATCCGCACGTTGCCTCTTCATGAGTGACCCTCAGCATCCTCTGTCCTGTCCTCAAGGAGTCTCACACGCTCCTGCAGGTCACAGATTGCCGCTTGGTTATCTTCTGCCAGTGGCTGCAGGACAGATAGTGTTTTCTCACCACTGGTGACATTATCAGCAAGCTTACGGTGGTTGTAGTGTATAAATCCAAGCTCCGAGGCCAGTGAACCCAGCCATGTTTGCATAGAGGCTCTAGAATGGTCTATTGCTACCAGAAATTTGTCTGACATGGAGAGCTGTGGAGCGGCATCCAAGGATGGTGTGTCCGGGATCATGGAGGGAGGGTTCGCTGACGCGGAAGGTGGTGCAGGAGTGGCGTGGCAGAGCAGAGCCTGCCCATGGTAAGAAAGGGCATCCGGGCAAAGGTGGTGAATCCAGGGGTGGGCAGGAAGGGGGAAATAAATGAGCCCTAGGGGTGAACTGCTTCACTGTGTAATGAGTGGGAGCTGCTGATGCCAAAGGGGCAAAAATAACAGGCCCCAGTGTGTTGCGGTATGCCACACTCAGAGGTTGTCTTCACAGCAGTGATGGCGTATGGCGAGTCCCTTGTGTTGACCCAAGGGAGTCAGTGTGCAGAAGCATGAAGGGTGCCCGGTTCGCGCCAAACTAGGTGGAAGACGTAATGGAAAAAGGGGCACAAACCTTCAGGGTGGCATGGGCAAGGTTGAGATGGGGCTAGGTGGAAAAATGGCCAAGCCCCAGTGTGAAAGTCATAAGGAGGGCCGTGGCGGGTGAACAGCTGCATTTCTCCACTGGGCGGTGGTGCATCCGATGTGCGGATTCTGGCAATAGATTGCCTATCTCATGGGCACTCCGATCAAGGTGCTGAGGCAGGGGACAAGGGTCTTCTCTCCACAGGTAGGAGAACTTGGGTGATGCCAACTGCTAAGGGGGAGGAAGATGAAGGCGCCCAGGGATGTCCCAGGCCACACAGCACAGGGTTCCCAGAAATGTGGGACCTGAGGAAAGGGAAGAGTCAAGGGTGGGGGGGTAGGCCCATGTCCCAAGTGCAGAGGGAGAGAGACGGCACAATCACTCAACTCCAATGAGTGTATGGTTGGAAAATGGCCAAAGTTGTGGAGGCCCAGGCTTCGTCGCGCTGGTGCCTAGGTCCCTGGGGGTCGGAGGTGTTTGCTTCTTGAGTCTTTCGCCCCAGCGGAGATTCGTCCCGGGCTGTTGCAAGTCCGGGGGGCTCAGATGTTGCTGGGTGCTCTCCTCTTTAGGTCCAGTGGGCCATTCAGTATGTTGTGGGCCACTGAGCCAGAGGTGGACGATAAGTGTTGCTGCTTGGGAGGCAGAGGAGACATTCCGTTACAGCCTGCTGCGCCCTGATCGTAAAGCAGATAGCCGGTCACTGGGTAGTGCAGCACTGTGTGAGCAGTGTTGGCAACCAAGCACTCACCAGGTCCCTACCACCCCCCAGGGCCGCCGGTAGAAGGATTTCAGCAGGGAAGGGCATTCAAGGTAGGCGCCGTAAGTAGGACCGCAGGGTCGGGGAGGCCTCACCCAGAGCTGGCTTCCCATGCTGTAGTCCCAGGGATGGGACTAGATTGCGACCTATGGAGCCGCATCAATGCTGCTGAAGGCGCCGCTCTGAACCCGTTGAGGGCTCGGTCTGGAGCCGTGTGCAGAAGGAGCTCTGTTTGCAGTAGCGCTGGGCCTGTCTGGAAAACGGCAATCCCTCAGCCTGCAGTCCTGCTCCAGCCACGAGACGGATCCCGTAGGAGGGACCCCGGTCGAACAGGGAGCCACGAAAAGTGGGGCTGAGACATGGTAGTGTGGGGGGTGGGGTGGGTCCGTAGGCTCCCCTGCAGTGGACCAGCGACCAGGATGTTTGATGATGTTCGCTTGGATGACGGAACACTATCTGGGTGCGTCCGCCATCTTGGCCACGTCCCTTGATGTTTTAAGTATAAGAGGAATATACATAACATTCTGAATTATGATTCTTTGGCAGATAACATTTTGTTCTGACTGCCATCAAAAAATTGCATCCAATGGCCGTTTCATTAGGTATGCTTTAACAGAGAATTTCAAATAAAGAGGATCACGCACTCCTAGCCTCTCAAAATTAATCCAATAACGTACTCAGTTTGTAGTGTGCAGTAGGGTTTCACTCTCTGATCCATGAGTGTAAGAAGACCAAGTTACTTACCTTCGGTAACAATATATCTGTAAGAAACATTAGTAGTGATAGATTCCTTACCTTAGAATATCCCCAGGCGTCAGACTGGATCCGGAAAGTTTTCGTCAGCAGTACCCCTGCGCGTCGGTAGGTGGCGTCGTGCGGCTCCGCGTCAGTCGTTGGCGTCGTGGTCGCCGAGATGACGTCGCGGGCGCTGCATAAACGCCGCCCACGCGCGCTGACGTCAGTTCTGTACACGACTTTCCGCGCCAGGAACGCATGAAGCCATGCAAGATACTGACCACTGGTGCATTGAAACTAGGGCCCTGAAAGGGATGACCTTAACCCTAGAAATCAGTTCGCAGAGCGGGGAGGATGGGTGGGGCAGTAAGGAATCTATCACTACTAATGTTTCTTACAGATATATCGTTACCGAAGGTAAGTAACTTGTTCATCTGAAAGAAACACATAGTGATAGATTCCTTACCTTAGAATAGATACCCCAGCAATACCAACCCCGGTGGTGGGTCTGCGAACCAAGATCACACCAGAAAGTCACGGAGAACAGAACGGCCAAAGAAGACGTCTCTCCGGACTTGGCTGTCCAGGCAATAATGCTTGGTAAACGTGTGCAGCGAGGCCCACGTGGCTGCCTGACAGATGTCTTGCAGGGGGACACCACGTCCCAATGCAGTAGTGGCTGCAGTAGCTCTGGTGGAATGAGCACGCAACCCCACCGGACGTTCTTTTTTAGCTAAAGAGTAACAGGCTTTGATACATAAGACAACCCAGCGGGAGATAGTTCTCTTGTGTACCGCCCGACCTTTCTTGGTGCCAACGTAGCCAACAAAGAGCTGGTCATCCACCCGGAAGTGCTGTGTGCGTTTGAGATAAAATGAGAGCGCACGTTTTGGGTCCAGACGGTGGAGCCTCTCTACCTCTCTGGAAGGATGCGGAAAGAAGGTGGGCAAGGTAATAGTCTGCCCAATGTGAAAGGCCGTAACCACTTTTGGCAAAAAGGAAGGACGGGGCCTGAGCACCACTTTGTCCGGATGGACTGAAAGGAGGCTTACAAGAAAGAGCCTGGAGCTCACTGACCCGCCTCGCGGAGGTTATGGCCACTAGGAAGGCAGTCTTCAATGACAAGAGACGAAGAGGACAGTTGTGAAGAGGCTCAAAGGGAGCGCACATCAAGTATGTAAGAACCAGATTCAAGTCCCACTGAGGCATCACGAAAGGAATAGGAGGAAAAAGGTGTGTAATGCCTTTGAGAAATCTATTTACAACAGGGGACTTGAAAAGAGAGGGCTGATCAGGTAGCCTGAGAAAGACTGAAATTGCAGAAAGGTAGCCCTTGATAGTGCCCAGAGCAGAGCCCTGCCGGGCCAAAGAGAGAAGGAACAGTAGGACCTCAGAAAGAGGGGCAGAAAGGGGATCCACAGCCTTTGCTGTGCACCATGCCACAAACTTGTTCCACCTGCAGGCGTATACCACTTTAGTAGAGGGACGCCTGGCTGCCAGAATGACATCACAAACTTCAGGAGGCAAGTCGAAAGGAATCAACTGCCGCCGCTGAATCTCCACGCAAAGAGGTGGAGGCTGGACAGGATCGGGTGGAGGAGCGTCCCCTGCTGCTGCGACAGAAGATCCTCCCGAAGAGGCAGTCTGATCGGAGGATCGATGCTCATACTGAGTAGCTCGGGATACCATACTCTTCTAGCCCAGTCCGGGGCCACAAGGATGACTTGTGCCCGGTCGCGCCTGATCTTCTTCAGCACTCTGGGCAGAAGTGGTATAGGCGGAAAGGCGTACAACAGACCCCAACTCCACTCGCGATGAAAAGCGTCGCCGAGCGAGTGCCGCCTTGGAAATTCCAACGCGCAGAACTGATGACATTGCGCGTTCTCTTCGGTGGCGAATAGATCTAACCAAGGCTCCCCCCACTGGTGAAAGAGACCTTGCACCACCTCCGAGTGAAGACGCCATTCGTGATCGAGCATGCACCTGCGGCTGAGTTCGTCCGCCCTGGCGTTCAGAGAACCTGCCAGGTGTTGAACCACCAGGGACATGCCCTGATGTTCCAGCCATGTCCAGAGACGCAGAGCCTCCTGACAGAGGGTCTACGACCCCACCCCACCTTGTTTGTTGCAGTACCACATGGCGGTGGTGTTGTCCGTGAACACCTGCACTACTCTCCCCTTGACAGAGGGAAGGAATGCCTTCAGTGCAAGTCGGATCGCCCGAAGCTCCAGAATGTTGATATGGAGCCTGGACTCCGCCGGAGACCAGAGGCCTCTGATCTTCGCAACTCCCATGTGGCCGCCCCATCCCAGGAGGGATGCGTCCGTCACCAGTGTATTCTCCGGTTGGGGAAGGGAGAGGGATCTGCCGCTGACCCAATGTTGGTTTGTGAGCCACCACTGCAAGAGTTGTGCAGTGCCCTCCGAGATCTGGACGTAGTCGGACAGGTTTCCCTGATGCTGCGCCCACTGGAACTTCAGGTCCCACTGCAGAGCCCGCATATGCCACCTGGCATGATTGATCAGCAGGATGCAGGAGGCCATGAGGCCCAGCAGCCTCAGGGTCATCCTGACGGAAACCCAGGATAAGGGCTGAAAGATTGGAATCATAGCCCGAATATCCCGGACTCGCTGTTCGGGAGGATAAACCCGAAACCGCGCCGTGTCCAGAACCGCTCCGATGAAGAGGAGCTTCTGAGAGGGGATCAGGTGTGACTTCCGCACGTTGATGGAGAACCCCAGCAATTGCAGGAGGTCGGCTGTAGTCTGGAGGTGGGAGACGACTGTCTGGGGCAAGTCCGCCTTCAACAACCAGTCGTCGAGATGCACAAGTTACTAACTTGTGTAACGATATATCTGTAAGAGACAGTAGTTAGTGACAGATTCCTTACCTTAGAATATCCCCAGGCGTCAGGCTGGATCCGGAAAGTTTTTGCGTAGCAGTACCCTTGCGCGTCGGTAGAAGGCGTTGTGCGGCTCCGCGTCCGTCGTCGGCGTCGTGATTGCCGGGATGACGTCGCGGGCAGTACTTAGGCGCCGCCCCTGCGCGCTGACGTCAGTTCTGTACAAGACTTTCCGCGCCAGGAACGCAGAGCCATGCAAGAAGCTGACATAGGTGTCTGAAAAATACTAGGGCCCTGAAAGGGATGTCCTTAACCCTAGAAATCAGTTCGCAGAACGGGGAGGATGGGCGGGGCGGTAAGGAATCTGTCACTAACTACTGTCTCTTACAGATATATCGTTACACAAGTTAGTAACTTGTGCATCTGAAAGAGACACGTTAGTGACAGATTCCTTACCTTAGAATAGATACCCCAGCAATACCAACCCCGGTGGTGGGTCTGCGAACAAAGATCAGACAAGGAAGTCCTGGAGGACAGAACGGCCAAAGAAGCCGTCCCTCCGGACCTGACTGTCAAGGCAGTAATGCTTTGTAAACGTGTGCAGCGAGGCCCACGTAGCTGCCTGACAAATAACCGGCAGCGGAACACCGCGGCCCAAGGCCGTGGTAGCAGCCGTTGCCCTGGTGGAATGGGCAGGCAGCCCAACAGGAGGCTCCTTCTTAGCCAAAGAATAGCAGGTCTTGATGCACAAGGTAACCCAGCGGGAGATGGTTCGTTTGTGCACCGCCCGACCTTTTGGCGCCCACGTAGCCAACAAAGAGCTGGTCATCCACCCGGAAGTGTTTTGTGCGGTCGATATAGAAGGAGAGCGCACGTTTTGGGTCCAGACGGTGGAGCCTCTCTTCCTCTCTGGAAGGATGCGGAGGCGGAAAGAAGGTAGGCAAAGTGATGGTCTGCCCAATGTGAAAGGCAGTAACCACCTTTGGCAAGAAGGACGGACGCGTCCGAAGAACAACCTTGTCTGGATGAACAGACAGAAAGGGAGGTTTGCAAGACAAAGCCTGGAGCTCACTCACCCGCCGAGCGGAGTTGATGGCCACCAGGAAGGCTGTCTTTAGAGTCAGAAGACGAAGAGGACAGTTATGCAGAGGCTCAACGGGAGCGCACATTAAAAAGGTAAGAACCAAGTTCAAGTCCCACTGAGGCATCACAAATGGAACAGGAGGAAAGAGGTGTGTAATGCCTTTTAAGAACCTGTTAACAACAGGGGACTTGAAAAGGGAGGGCTGATCAGGGAGCCTGAGGAAGGCCGAGATAGCACAGAGATAACCCTTGATGGTACCCAGGGCAGAACCCTGTTGGGCCAGAGAAAGAAGGAACAGAAGGACCTCAGAAAGAGGGGCAGAAAGGGGGTTCACAGCCTTTGCTGTGCACCATGCCACAAATTTGTTCCACCTGCAGGCGTATACCACCTTAGTGGAGGGACGCCTGGCTGCCAGAATCACATCACAAACTTCGGGAGGCAAGTCGAAAGGAATCAACTGCCGCCGCTCAATCTCCACGCAAGCAGGTGTAGACTGGACAGGTTCGGGTGGAGGACCGTCCCCTGCTGCTGCGACAGAAGATCCTCCCGAAGAGGCAGACGGATCGGGGGATCTACGCTCATACTGAGTAGCTCGGGATACCAAACTCTTCGAGCCCAGTCCGGAGCCACAAGAATGACTTGGGCCCGGTCGTGCCGAATCTTCTTCAACACTCTGGGTAGAAGTGGTATAGGCGGAAAGGCGTACAATAGACCGCAACTCCACTCGTGACGAAAGCGTCGCCGAGCGAGTGCCGCCTTGGAAATTCCAACGCGCAGAACTGATGACATTGCGCGTTCTCTTCGGTGGCGAATAGATCTAACCAAGGCTCTCCCCACTGTAGAAAGAGTCCTTGCGCCACTTCCGAGTGAAGACGCCATTCGTGATCCATCATGCACCTGCGGCTGAGTTCGTCCGCCCTGGCGTTCAGGGAACCTGCCAGGTGTTGAACCATCAGGAACATGCCCTGATGTTCCAGCCATGTCCAGAGGCGTAGAGCCTCCTGACAAAGGGTCCACGACCCCACCCCGCCCTGTTTGTTGCAGTACCACATGGCGGTGGTGTTGTCGGTGAACACCTGCACTACCTTCCCTTTGACAGAGGGAAGGAATGCCTTGAGTGCAAGTCGGATCGCCCGGAGCTCCAGAAGGTTGATATGGAGCCGGGACTCCGCCCGGAGACCAGAGGCCTCTGATCTCCGCCTCTCCCATGTGACCGCCCCATCCCAGAAGGGACGCGTCCGTCACAACTGTATGCTCTGGCTGGGGAAGGGAGAGGGATCTGCCCATGACCCATTGCCGGTTCGAGAGCCACCACTGCAACTGTGTTGCAGTCCCCTCCGAGATCTGGACGTGATCGGACAGGTTGCCCTGGTGCTGCGCCCACTGGAACTTCAGGTCCCACTGCAGAGCCCGCATATGCCATCTGGCATGATTGACCAGCAGGATGCAGGAGGCCATGAGGCCCAGCAGCCTCAGGGTCATCCGTACCGAAACCCAGGATAAAGGCTGAAAGATCGGAATCATAGCCTGAATATCCCGGACTCGCCGTTCGGGAGGATAGGCCCGAAACTGCGTCGTGTCCAGAACTGCTCCGATGAAAAGGAGCTGTGGAGAAGGAATCAGATGCGACTTCGGCACATTGATGGAGAACCCCAGTGAGTGCAGGAGTTCGGCCGTAGTCTGGAGGTGGGAGACGACTGCCTGGGACGAGCCCGCCTTCAGCAGCCAGTCGTCGAGGTAGGGGAAGACTGAAACCCCTGCCCGGCGCAGATGAGCTGCGACCACCGCCATCACTTTCGTGAACACCCGAGGGGCACTGGTAAGGCCAAAGGGAGCACGGTGAACTGAAAATGCTCGAGGCCTACCGTGAACCGCAGGTAACGCCGGTGGGCCGGCAGGACGAGGATGTGGAAATAGGCGTCCTGCAAGTCCAACGCTACCAACCAGTCTCCGGGGTCGAGGGCAGTCAAGACCTGAGCTAGGGTGAGCATCTTGAACTTCTCCTTCCGGAGGAAGCGATTGACGTTCCGGAGGTCCAAGATAGGACGCATGTCCTCCTTGTCCTTTTGGGCACCAGAAAGTAGTGGGATTAGCAACCATGCCCTACTTCTGGGGTCGGAACATGCTCGATGGCCCTCTTGGCCAAGAGGGCCGTGACTTCCTTCTGTAGAAGCACCAAGTGATCCCCTGACATGCGGTGGAATTGAGGTGGCATGGCTGGGGGGGTGGTCTCGAAGGGGAGGGAGTAGCCCCTTCGGACAATGTCCAAGACCCACCTGTCCGAGGTGATGGGACGCCAGCGGTGAAGGTGATGGCGGACCCTGCCCCCGACTGGCGTACTGTGCACCGGAAAGGAGGGACTAGGAGGGCTTGGAGGCCGCGGACGGGTTGGAGGTGGTGGCCTGACCCGCACGCTGGTTGCCCGAACCGCCACAGCGGTATCCACGTCCTCGGCCACGCGAAGGCGCTTGCTGCGCGGGCCGTTGGCCGGGCTGTGGACGTGACTGGGCGCCCCTTCCGTGGCCACGAAAGGGGCGAAAAGCAGACGCGAGCGGAGGGCGCACAACAGCAAGGCCCAGGGACTTAGCAGTAGCCCGTGAGTCCTTGAAACGCTCCAGCGCATGGTCTGCCTTCGAACCAAAAAGACCGACTCCATCAAAGGGCATGTCCATGAGTGTATTCTGGACATCCCCTGAAAAACCAGTGGTTCTCAGCCAGGCGTGGCGACGCAGCGCCACAGTCGTTGCAAGCGATCTGCCCAGCGAGTCGGCGGTATCAAGGCCACAGCGGATGGTATATTTAGCCGCATCACGCCCTTCCGCAATGGCGCGGGTAAGCAGTGTCTGGACCTCCTCAGAACACTGCGGCAAAACAGTTGCCACCGAATCCCACAGGGAGTGGGTGTATCGGCCCAAGAGGCAAGCGGTATTAACAGACCGCAAGCCAGCACTGGAGGAAGAGAAAGCCTTCTTCCCAAAGTGATCCAGGCGCTTGGATTCCCTATCCGGAGGGGCGGTAGGGAAGGCGGTTTGGGAGGCAGAGGCTTGGACAACCAAGCTCTCAGGGGTAGGGTGTTGGGAGAGAAACAGGGGGTCGCCCGGAGCAGGGCGATGGCGTCGGGCCACGTTCCTATCCACAGGAGCCCCTGTGGTGGGTTTGGACCAGGCACCCAAAAGAACGTCAGTCAGTGCCTCGTTGAACGGCAGCACAGTCTCCGCAGAGGAGGCCGCCGGCTGAAGCACTTCAGTCAGGATGTTAGACCTGACTACCACTGTAGGCAACTGGAGATTTAAGGCTCCAGCAGCTCTACGCAACACCGTTGCAAAATTAGCCCCCTCCTCCGTTGCCACGGGAGGAGACAGCATGCCAGAGTCAGGGAGGTATCCAGACCACTGGCATCCCCAAGTTCCTCAACCCAGTCCGGGTCAAACTCGCACTGTTGTGTGAGAGGGTCCTCAGACCCCTCCCAGCTCTCCTGGTCCTCCTCAGGTTGAAAATATGGAGGAGGAGGGACATCAGGGACCCAAGGTCTCATCGGGCGCCGGAAACGGCGTCGGGCGGCGCCGGTCCGGCTCCATGTCCGGACCCGGAGAGAACCGGGGAACGACGCCGCCCGGAGCCCCGGACCGGCGTCGGAAACGGCACCGGGGACATCGGCGTCGGCGGAGGCGTGGTTAGGTCAACCGGCGTCGATGGGGGTTGCGGCACCACCGGAGCCGGGGTCGAGGCCGGGGCCGGAGCCGAGGCCGGGACGAAGGCTGGTGGGACAGGCGACGCCGGGACCGGAGTCGACGGCGGCGCCGGAGCAACCCCATCAGGGCACGCGGGGCCCGAAGGCGCACCGGAGGGACCTTGAGGCCCGAAGAGGCGGGCCATGGCCGACAGGAATTCCTGTATATCGGCCGGAGTCGCCCCGAGCCCGGGTAGGGCGGGTACTGCGGGGGTAACTCGACAGGCATGTCCGGGGCCGCGGGGACGGTGCCGACAGGGACCTCAGCCGAGTCGCGAGACCGGCGAGGCGAAGTCTTAGAGCGATGACGCCGCTTAGACTTCTTGTGCTTCGACTTACCGGAGGAGCGCGAAGACTTTGAATCCGACGAACGGCGGGGACTCCGCGTCCGGCCCTCGACCTCTCCCGGGACCGGGGCTTGGTGCGGCGCGGAGCCGAATGCCGGACTTCGAGGAGCTTTCGAGACCGCTCTCGCAAAGCCTTAGGATGAAGTTTCCGGCAGTCAGGACACGACTTCGTGTCGTGGTCTCGGCCGAGACAAAAGAGACACTCGAGGTGCGGGTCCGTGATCGACATCATGCGACCACATTCCTCGCAGGGCTTAAAGCCGGGCATCCCTACGACACCTTAGGAGTCGTGAAGACTCGTTGAAGAAACAGTGAAAAAATTCACCAAAAAAGATAGTCAAAAAGTGACTAGGGCACTGCTCTTCCCGGATCTGCGCTTACTGGTGCGGAAAAAGAAGAACTGACGTCAGCGCGCAGGGGCGGCGCCTAAGTACTGCCCGCGACGTCATCCCGGCGCCGACGACGGACGCGGAGCCGCACGACGCCGCCTACCGACGCGCAAGGGTACTGCTACGCAAAAACTTTCCGGATCCAGCCTGACGCCTGGGGATATTCTAAGGTAAGGAATCTGTCACTAACGTGTCTCTTTCAGATAGGGGAAGACTGAAACCCCTGATATGCGCAGATGAGCTGCGACCACCGCCATCACTTTGGTGAACACCCGAGGGGCGCTGGTAAAGCCAAAAGGGAGCACGGTGAACTGAAAATGCTCGTGGCCTACCGTGAACCGGAGGTAACGCCGGTGGGCCGGCAGGATGGGAATATGAAAGTAAGCATCCTGCAAGTCCAACGCTACCAGCCAGTCTTGTGGGTCTAGAGCAGACAAGACCTGAGCAAGTGTGAGCATCTTGAACTTCTCCTTCCGGAGGAAGAGATTGACGTCCCGAAGGTCCAAGATAGGATGCAGGCCCTTGCCCTTCTTTGGAATGAGAAAGTAGTGGGAATAACAACCACAACCTACTTCTGGCATCGGAACGCGCTCTATGGCCCCCTTGGCCAAGAGGGCCGCAACTTCCTGCTGGAGAAGTGCCAAGTGATCCCCCGATACGCAGTGGTACTGAGGTGGCATGGCTGGAGGGGTAGTCTCGAAGGGGAGGGAGTAGCCCCTTCAGACTATCTGTAAAACCCACCTGTCCGACGTGATGTGTGCCAGTGGGGGAGGTGATGGCAAAGCCTGCCACCCACTGGCGTTTGATGGGCCTGAAAGGTCGGACTAGGAAGGCTTGGAGGCAGTGGTGGCGGGGGTGGAGTTGGACTGACCCTGCCGCTGGCCCCCTGAACCGCCATGGCGGTTCCCACGGCCACGCGCAGACTGTTGCGCTGGCCTGTGGCTCTGTTGCGAACGTGGTGGGTTGCCCCTTCCGCGAGCACGAAAGGAGCGAAAGGCGGAGGAGGTCGCGTGGCCGAAAGGCCCAAGGACTTGGCCGTAGCCCGTGAGTCCTTAAAGCACTCCAAAGCACTGTCTGCCTTATTGCCAAAGACGCGAATGCCATCGAAGGGCATGTCCATCAAAGTGTTCTGGACATCCCCCGAAAAACCAGTTGTCCTCAGCCAGGCGTGGCGGCGGAGCGCCGCTGTCGTGGAAATCGCCCTGCCCAGCGAGTCGGCGGTGTCAAGGCCTCAACGGATTGTGAACTTGGCTGCATCTCTCCTCTCAGCAACAGCCTGAGAGAGTGCTGTCCGGGCCTCCTCCGGACAGCTAGGCAGCACCTGCGCTACCGTATCCCACAAGGAGTGTGAATAACGGCCTAAGAGGCATGCGCTGTTCACAGCCCGCAGCCCTAAGCTAGCGGAAGAAAAAATCTTCTTCCCGTACTGTTCCAGCCTCTTGGATTCCCTATCCGGGGGTGCGGAAGGGAATGCGCTTGGGGAAGCAGAGGCTTGGACAACCAAGCTCTCAGGGGTGGGGTGTTGGGAGAGGAAAAGGGGGTCGCCCGGGACCGGGCGATGGCGTCGGGCCACGTTCCTGTCCACGGGAGCCCCTGTGCTGGGCCTGGACCAGGAGCCCAGAAGAAAGTCAGACAGTGCTTCATTAAAGGGCAGCAGTGGCTCTGCAGAGGAAACCGCTGGCTGAAGCACTTCTGTCAGGAGGTTAGTCCTGACGGCCACAGTAGGTAGCTGCAGGTGGAGTGCCCCAGCAGCCCTACGCAATACCACAGAAAAACTAGCGCCCTCCTCCGTAGCCACGGTAGGAGACGACATCATGCCAAGGTCTGGAGAGGTGTCCAGACCACTGGCGTCCCCCAGCTCCTCAGCCCAGTCCGGGTTATACTCACATTGAGCTGTGAGAGGGTCCTCAGACCCCTCCCAGTCCTCCCCTTCCTCCTACTGCTGTTGAAAAGGAGGAGGATGGATATAGGGAAACAGATTCCCAAACTGCATCGAAATCGGCGTCGGTATCCACGTCGGGGCTGAAACTGGGGCCGACGTCGTCCGGCACGCCGGGCGACGTCCAACGTGGTGCCGGTGGGGTCGACGTCGGTGGAGGTGTTACTAGGTCAACCGGCGTCGACCGGGATCCACGACGGGATCCATGGGAGTCCTGCGGTGCAGAGGCCGGAGCCGACGGCGACGCCGGGGCCGGAGCCACCGGCATCAAAGGGCGAGGACTCCCAGTCGGGCCCACGGGGCGCCGAAGGCGCACCGGAGGGGCCAGATGGCCCAAATAGGTGAGCCATAGCGGACAGGAATTCCTGTACCTGGGCCGGAGTCGCCGATGAACCCGGGAAGGGCGGGTAGGTCACAGACGACTGCGTAGGCTCTGCCGGAGCCGCGGGGGTGGCACCACCCGCTCCCTCAGCCGCGTCACGTGAGGGGAAGTCGAAGAAC
Organism: Calotriton arnoldi; assembly: GCA_963921515.1. NCBI lineage: Eukaryota > Metazoa > Chordata > Amphibia > Caudata > Salamandridae > Calotriton > Calotriton arnoldi. The sequence goes on along the minus strand of CAWUFW010000047.1, from coordinate 2,757,590 downwards.
GAGGACGTTTCTTCGACTTCTTTTTGTGCTTCGCCTTAACTGACCACGAGTGCGAAGACTTCGATTCAGATGACTTCCGATGAGGACGGCTCCGCGACCGGTCCCTCGACCTCCCTCTGGACCGGGACCTCTCACGGCGCGGAGTTGTGGTCGCGCCCCAGGCAGAAGAGAGACACGCGGTGCGGGTCCGTCACCGACATCATGCGATGACAGTTCTCGCAAGATTTAAACCCGGGCATCCCTGCTGCACCAGGAGTCGATCGACTCAAAAAAACGGAGACAAAAAATCTCAAAAAACAGTCAAAAATTGACTGGGGTACCGCTCTGTCCGGATCTGCGCTTGCTGGCACGGAAAAAGAAAGAACTGACGTCAGCGCGTGTGGGCGGCGTATAAGTAGTGCCCGCGACGTCATCTCGGCGACCACGACGCCAACGACGGACGCGGAGCCGCACAACGCCACCTACCGACGCGCAGGGGTACTGCGGACGAAAACTTTCCGGATCCAGTCTGACGCCTGGGGATATTCTAAGGTAAGGAATCTATCACTATGTGTTTCTTTCAGATACAAATGATTCAGAAGCGTTCCCCGATGGGGTTCGTCCCCTCCTTGCACTGCTTAAAGATCCTAACCAGTAGAGATTCTATAAAGTTCATAAATCTTGCTCACAATACAAAAATCGATTTTCAATTAAGAATTTATTAATTGAATTTCCATTTGGTTGTTATAGGTAATTTTCATTCATGCCAATGCTGAATGGTAAGGAAAATGCTACTTACCCAGTATGCATCTGTTCTTGGCATATAGAGCTGTAGAGTCATATGCTATGCATATATCGCCATCTAGTGTTGGGTCCAGATGTTTGCACTTTGTTTTTCTTCGAAGAAGTCTTTCCAGTCACGAGGTAGGTGACTCCTCCTTTCGGTGATAGAGCGCATGGGCATCGACTCCATTGTTAGATTGTTTTCCCGCAGAGGGCGATAATGGAGATAGTAAAAGGAGATGTCCATGAATGCATGTATCTGAGTAAGATATTACTGCAACAGGTATAGGTACCCGGGGAGGTGGGTGGGCGCATATGACTCTACAGCTCTATATGCCAAGAACAGATGCATACTGGGTAAGTAGCATTTTCCGTTCGAGGAATATGAGCTGTAGATCATATGCTATTAATAGATTATATAGCAGTTATCTCCCAAAGCAGTGGCTAACCTGTATCTGTTGCAGTGGTCTGAAATAGTGTACGTAAAACTGCCTGGCCTACTCTAGCTTGCTGTGCTGCCAACACATCCACAGAATAGTGTTTTGTGAATGTGTGAGGTGTAGACCATGTTGCAGCTTTGCATATGTCATGTATGGGTATATTTCCTAAGAACGCCATAGAAGCCCCCAGTTTGCGTGTAGAGTGTGCTCTAGGGGGAACTGTTAATGTTAGTTTCGCTTTTGCGTAGCAGATTTGAATGCACTTGACTATCCACCTTGCAATTCCCGATTTTGATATGGGATTGCCTTTGTGTGGTGGAGCAAAAGCGACAAAAAGTTGGTTTGTGTTACGGAAAGGTTTTGTCTTTTCTATGTAATACAGCAATGCTCTCTTTACATCTGTGTGTAGAGCACGTTCCGCTACTGAATCTGGTTGAGGGAAGAACACTGGTAACTCAACAGATTGATGTGAAAGGCAGAAATGACTTTAGGAAGGAATTTAGGATTAGTCCGAAGAACTACTTTATTTTGGTGCATTTGTAAAAAAGGTTCTTCGATAGTTAATGCCTGAAGCTCACTTACTCTTCTGAGTGATGTGATAGCCACCAGGAAAGCAGTTTTCCATGTGAGAAATTGCAGTTCACATTTGTGCAATGGCTCAAAAGGTGGACCCATTAGTCTGGTGAGGACATACCGGAGCAGGTGGACGTCTCGGGGGAATAACTCTTTTGAGTCCTTCCATAAACGCTTTAATGACAGGTACTCTAAAAAGAGATAGATGTCTATTTTGTAGGTATGCAGCTATTGCAGCTAGATGTAAACGTATGGACGTGTATGCTAGATTGGAACGTTGTAGATGTAACAATTAGCATATAATGTTTTGGACAGATGTATCCAGTGGATTGATGTGGTTATTACAGTAAATCACAAACTGCTTCCACTTTGCTGCATAGCAAGCTCTTGTGGTAGGACGTCTAGCTTCTTTGATGATATTCATACAGTTTGGCGGTAGATTAAGATAGCCAAACTCTAAGACTTCAGGTGCCAGATTGAGTTGACTGGGGTCTGGGTGTCTTATGTCTCCATGGCTCTGTGTGAGGAGATTGGGTGTAAGACATAGTTTTTGATGAGGAACTATCGAGAGTTCCAATAGGGATGTGAACCATGGTTGACGTGCCCATGTGGGAGCAACTAGGATTGGTGTCAGGGACGCTTGTTTGAGTTTCCAAACCACTAATGGAATGAGTGGGAGAGGCGGAAAAGCGTAAGCAAATATCCCTGACCAGTTCATCCATAGTGCATTGTCTTTGGACAATGGGTGTGGATACCTGGTCGCGAAGTTTGGGCATTTTGCGTTTAGGTGCGTGGCGAACAGGTCTATGTCTGGAAAGCCTTATGAAAGAATATGAAAGAATGGGAGGAGAACTTGAGGGTGTAGTTCCCATTCGTGGACCTGCTGTGTCTGACGACTTAGCAGATCTGCCATCTGATTGTCTACTCCTGGGAGGTGTTCTGCTAGGAGATAGATCTTGTGATGAATGGCCCACCTCCAGATGTCCTGGGCTAGGTGGGACAGTTGGAGGCAGTGTGTTCCCCCCTGTTTTTGTATGTAATACATAGTTCCCGCCAGCTGGGTTTGAAAAACTTTGAGGGCCAGAAATATGGCCATGAGCTCTAAGTGGTTGATGTGGAGCAACTTTTGTTGGTGACTCCACAGTCCTTGCACTGTGTGTTGTTGTAGATGAGCTCCCCAGCCAGTTAGAGACGCGTCCGCTGTCAGTACTGTCTGTGGAACCAGGTCTATGAAGGGCCGTCCTTTTTGGACAGATTTTGTGTGTTCCACCACTGCAGAGAGCGATGAGTACGGCCGCTTACCAACACTAGATCGGTTAATAGTCCGTGGGACTGGTTCCACTGACTGGCTAAGCATTCCTGAAGCGGACGCATGTGGAGCCTGGCATACTGGACGATCATGATGCAAGATGCCATCATCCCCAGCAGTTGCATGTAAGCCCGAGCTGGAAGAGAATGATTGGATTGAAACTGAAGAATCAAAGGCTGAATGTTGCACATTCTGGCTGCCTTGGGAAACGCTATAGCCTTTTGAGTATCCAAAGTGGCTCCCAGGTAGTTTTGAATATTGGCTGGCTGAAGATGTGATTTTGGCACATTGACTGTGAACCCTAGTTGATGTAGTAACTTTATGGTTATGGAAGTGTATTTGAGACACTGTTGGTACGTGCTGGCTTTGATGAGCCAGTCTAAGTATGGGAAGACATGGATGCTTCGTCTCCTGAGATGAGCAGCTACTACCGCCAGACATTTTGTAAAGACTCTGGGGGCCGTGGTGACTCGAATGGGAGTACCTTGAACTGGTAATGTTGGCCCGCTAGCACAAACCTGAGAAATTTGCGATGAGCAGTGTGGATTGGAATATGAAAGTAGGCGTCCTTTAAGTCTAAAGTGGACAGAAAGTCGCCTAGTTTGCAAAAGAGGTAGTACCTGTTGAAGTGTTACCATGTGAAAATTGTCCGACTATATAAAAATTGAGTTCTCTGAGATCTAAGATTCGTCTGAGAGACCCGTCTTTTTTTGGTATTAGGAAGTAAAAGGAGTACACGCCCGACCCTTGGTGTTGTAGTGGTACGGGCTCTATAGCTCCTTTTAAAAGTAGAGACTGTACCTCTTGTTTGAGGAGGTGTAGATGATCCAGTGAGAGTTTGTGTGACTTTGGGGGAATGTTTGGAGGAGTGTTGATGAACTCCAGGCAGTAACCAGAACGGATAATCTGTAGAACTCATTTGTCTGTTATTGACTGCCAAGCTGGTAAGAAATTTGACAGGCTTCCCAGACAGGTGTTAAATGGTCGGGAGGAAGTATGGGTAAGTCACTGTTTTGTATTGGAGGGGGAGGTGCGTGTGCTAGACCCTCTACATCTGCCTTTGTTTCCTCTGTAACTCCCTCTGAAGTCGTTTTTAGAGCCAGAGGGTTGGTTATTGCCCTTGCATGTTGATGCATTTTCCGTGGAAGTATTTTTGGACCCTGCTCGATAGAAGGAGCGCCGAAAGGAAGCACGGCCTTGTGTACTGAAGGGCTCCCATTGATTTGGCCACTTCAGTGTCCTTCATCTTTTCCAGTGAAGCATCTACCACTGGGCCAAAGAGGTGTTGTTTGTCAAAGGGTGTGTTTAATATGGAGGTCTGAACCTCCGGTTTGAACCCCGATATACGTAGACAGGCGTGTCTTCTTAAAAAGACACTAGTGTTTACCGCTCTGGCAGATGTGACAGCAGCATCTAGGGAACATCTGATTTGATTGTTCAAAATAAGTTGTCCCTCCCGTACTAAGTCTTGTGCTTTAGATTTATGCTCTTGGGGTAGAAATTGGATGAGTTGTTCCATTTCATCCCAATGCGCACGGTCTTATCTGGCTAATAGCGCTTGTGTGTTAGATATGCACCAGAAGTTTGCTGCTTGTGGAGCCACCCTCTTCCCTGAAGCATAGAGAAGCATTGATTCTTTATCTGGGGGTGGAGCATCCCCTGTAGCTTGGGAGTTTGCCCTCTTACGTGCATTTGAAACTACCAATGAGTCTAATGGTAATTGTTCCCTTATGTACACTGGGTCAGATGGAGCTAGCTTATACTTTTTATCCACCCTAGGGGTAAGGATACGTGCCCCGACAGGATCGTTAAATATGTCATCCACATGTCTGATCATGCCTTTCAGCTTGGGTAACGTATGTGTCGCCTTTTGTGTACTATTAAGTGTTTGAAAAAGGAAATCCTCTACGAGGGATTCCTTGTGGAGCTGCACCCCATGGTAATTGGCAGCCCTGCCTAGTAATTCAATATAGCCTAAACTGTCATCTGGTGGACAGGGCCTGGTAGGGTATTGTAAGAAACTGGCTCTATATATACTACACCAAAATGAGGTATAGTGTGTATAGGGTCCAGGTGACTCCAAAGGTAGGCAGAGGTTAAAGTTAGATAGAACCTTACTCTCTACTTGTGGTAGCTTGGTCGAGCAGTAAGGCAGTATCGGAGGACAGTGTTAAGCATTTGATGTACACACTCAGTCAGCAAATGAATTCACATACTCAAGAACTGAACTCTAGGCCAATTGTTTTTGTATAAAAATATATTGTTGTTTTATTTTAGAACCAAGCAAGCCTGGTACAGGTAAGCATAAAATACTTTATAGTAATAAGTTACAGAATGTCGAACAGTTTGAAAATGCAATAGAAATTGTACTTTGTTTGATTCCCAGGGGAGCAGTAGTATGCAACACTTAGCAAATACAGTACATTGGAATGAATAGGCTTTTTCAGTAAATTGCAGGTAAGTTACTTTTACGTTACTTTTTCTAACTCAGTGCTGGATGCCTGGATTCAGCACTGGGACATTTCCTGAAAACCGGTGAGTAAATGCGTTTTTGTTATTCGTGCAATTTTTAAAGAATATTTTCAGATTTCAAAACTCCACACTTAGAAACTTTTTGGAGCAGTACATTGAAATGAATAGGCTTTGTCAGTAAATTGCAGGTAAGTTACTTTTACGTTACTTTTTCTAACTGTGCTGGATGCCTAGATTCAGCACTGGGACATTTCCTGCAAACAGGTGAGAAAACACGTTTTGGTTATTTGTACGATTTTTAAAGAATATCTTTAGTTTTCAAAACTCCACACAGTCGTTTTTTGGAAGAAAAATTGTCAATGTTATCCTACGGAGGAAAAACAGGTTATCGGTTTGCAGGTAAGTAAACGACTGTGGGAGTTAAAATTCTGGGGTTAGACTCAGGGGTCCCCCAGGGTCAGTGATGCACTTTTGTTTCACCCTCAGCGGCACTAGGGCGGCCAGGTGCAGAGTGTTGAGGCCCAATGTTATCCTATGGAGGATAGGGGGTCTCCGGTTGGTGGCTGCTGGCAAGCAGGCCACTGGGTTGTGGGAGCAAAGCTCCTAGGGTTTAGGTCAGGGCAAATAGGGAACCAAATTAGCACCAAAGGTGCACCCTCAGCGGCACTAGGGCGGCCGGGTGCAGGGTACTGTTTTGAGGTCAGGTGCCCTGTTTTCAATGGAGCGCCTCCGGTTAGAGAAACACTGCAGGCTCAGGGACGAGGATCTTCTGGGTGCGACCACCACTTCGAGGGGTAAGTTGGGATGTCTTGGGTTGGTTAGGCACCGTTGGTTTGGGTACACAAGGCCGTGGGGCGTCGGGTGCAGGGGTGCCTTGGGACGTCGGAAAGTCTTACCCGCTCTGGTCGCGGTAGAGGGGATCCTCTGGATTGAGGCTGCAGGCGTCGCTTGGAGGCTTGAGGCAGGTCAGGAGTCGCCGGATCTCGGGTCAAGATCGCGGGGGTGACCTCCTCATGGTGTTTTTCCACTCGAGCTCGGGCCGGGTTCGGCAGGTGCAGAGTGGGTTGGATTCGCGGTGTCCGGCCGGAGCCAGAAGCTGCAGTTTGAACAAGTCCAGTGTTCACGGGAGATTCAGTCTTTGAAGTGAAGGCAGGCAGGTCCTACGGGGTTTTTGAGGTTGCTGGCTGCAGGACACACCGGGATTTCGCAGGAGCAGGTTCGAGGGGAGACAGGCCTGTAGGGCTGGGGCCAAGTCAGTGGGCGTCGTCCTCTTATCTCTGCACGGCTCTTCGGTCCTGCTTATCTTCTTTTCTTGTCGTTTCTGGATATGAGGAAGCAAGGTTCAGGGTGCCCCCTAAATACTAGATTTAGGGGCGTTACAGGTAGGTAAAGGGCAGGGACCAATCGGTCCCTTCCTCGGGGTGGGTACACCCCCTATCGTGCCCCCCTCCAGTGGGAGGGGGGCAGGAGCCGGTCCCTGGTTGGCTATGTCCCCCCATCCTCAAGATGGCGGGACTCAGTTGTGCTTCACCTCGCCTCCCCCACCTGAGGGGTGGAGTTGGCAGAGGTGGGCACACCTCTCTCCCGCACTTGTTTTTCCCCGACTGCTCTCCCGCCCAAAGTGGGGGGTAGAACCAGCAGAGACCAGTTGCTGAAAGCAGCAATTGGTCTGGAGAGGCTCACAAAGGAGGCATGCCTTTGAAGCTTCTCCTTTGTGAACCCTGCCCATCCTGGGGGAGGAGGCTTGGCACCTCGTCCCATGATTTGCATCGTTTCAGGGCCCCCGAGGCAGCAGGCTCTCGACCCAGGGGTCCAGAAACATGTCTGTTGGTGGCAGCCTAAGCAGCCACTCAGTCAGGTCACTAGTGGTGGGTTAGTTTTCAGGGGGCATCTCTGAGATGCCCTCTGTGTGCATTTTTCATTAAATCCCACACTGGCATCAGTGTGGGTTTAATGTGCTGAGAAGTTTGATACCAAACTTCTCAGTTTTCAGTGTTGCTGTTATGGTACTGTGGAGTTCGTAATGACAAGCTCCCAGCACCATATACTCTTAATGGCAGCAGTGCACTTACAACGTCTAAGAATGGACTTAGACACTGTAGGGGTACAGCGCTCATGCACCTGTACCCTCACCACTGGCATAGGGCACCCAGCTAGAGGGGTGACTGATCTATGCCAGGGCAGTGGGTTGTAGGCATTGCACACAGATGTGTGCCATGTTGACTCTTCACTTAGTTCTGCACCAAAACACGCAGCCTGCAAAGGCTGTGTGTGTGTGTGTGTGTGTGTGTGTAAAGGTACAGGGCCTCCAAGTGTGGCACAATAAGTGCTGCAGTCCTTAGAGGTCTTCCCTGGTCACAGTGCCCTGGGTACCAGCGGTACCATTTACCAGGGGCTGACCTGTGGCCAGAGATGCCAATTGGGTTAGTTTTGGGGAAAGAACACAGGCCCTGGGAACCTGATTGGCAGGGACCCAGGGCACACCAAGAAAAGGTGCATCAGTAGTCTGGCAAAAAGTGGGGGGGTTACTGCAACAGAAACCCACTTTCCTACAGGTATAAGTCAGGATCGTTGTCTGTGGGCGAGTCAGTGTTGTTGTCGTCCCATTCATCTATCGGTCCTGGCTGGTTATCATCATTACCATCCCCATCATCCTGATTGTCAGGTGTATGTGGTGGTGAGTGCTCAGGTGAAGTTGGCACAGTTAGAGACTGAGGAGAGGGTGCTGCTGGAAGAGGAGGGGGGGGATGGGTTAGTTCCAATATTTCTCTTTTTTCAGGAATGTGATATTCCTCTTCAGTATCAGTCCTTCTCTTTAGAGTCACTTTGGTGGTAATGTGCCCAGTTTTAGGGTGAATGTATAACACCTTTTGTTTCGGGTCTGGTTTATTGAGCGGATCGTCGAAACTGTGCTTTTTAGGTGATTTTGGTACATCAGTCTGTTTCGACGCCAACATTTTTGGTGCCGACGGCTTAGGGGCTGGTGTCTTCGGATCCGAAGGGGTTTTCGGTGCAGAGTGGTAGTGTTCGGAGCCGGATTTGGTCTTTGATCCCGAAGGCTTTGGCTCAGTGCTCGACTTTAGAGTGGGGCTTTTCGGAGCCGGATGGCTTTTTTGTAGGCTTCGGTGCCGAGCCGGAAGGCAGGGCGTCGGAAGCGTGGTCTCGGTGCCGACCGGAGCCCGAGGGCGCGGGTTGGTCCGGAGCCTTCTTTTTAGGTTGACTTGGGAGTTTGGGCGAGGTAGGGACTGTACTTACAGTACGTTGTTCATGCAGGATGTCTTCATCCTGATCGAAGCCGTCCTCGGAAAGGGAGATCGGATCCTGTTCTTCCTCCACCCTGATAGCGTCGCCGGCTTCTTCATCCGATTGCGGTCCTGAAGAGGTCCGGAATGGAGCCTGTGTGTTGGCTCTGCATGTCGCGTCGAGCCCGAAGGTCGCGAAGCATCTTTTTGGAGCGGAAAGCTCGGCACGCGTCGCAGTCCTGCTCACTGTGTTACGGTGACAAAGACAGGTTGCACACTTCGTGTGAGTCGGTGCGCGGGTATTTCATGTGGCACCGAGGGCAGAATTTAAAGGGAGTTCGTTCCATCGACTGAGTCGAACCGAGGCGGCTAGGCCCGACGGCCTACCACGAGCTCTCCAATCGAAAGAGGGTTTTTTTCCAAACAAACACGATACGCGAGGAATGGAATACGCGATAGGAAACAATACCGTTGAGGGTGAGTGTTTTACGCACCGAGGGAAACCGAAGGATCGGTGTCGAACCGGAGCGCAGCAAGTAACATCCGAACCCGATGGCGGAAAAAAAACAATCCAACAATGGAGTCTATGCCCATGCGCACTATCACCGAAAGGAGGAGTCCCCTACCTCGTGACTGGAAAGACTTCTTCGAAGAAAAACAAAGTGCAAACATCCGGACCCAACACTAGATGGCGATATATCCATAGCATATGATCTACAGCTCATATGCCTCGAGCATACAGTTCTCAAAAATCAAAGAGCTTGTCTATAAACAACTGTAGACCATCCCATCCCGAGCATTTCGGGCCGGATTGGCCCTTCGTCAGGGGATAATGAATCTGCAAAAAAATTAATGTGCAAGGGTCACAACAATTGCCAGCCAACCGGCTGTATCAACATAGATAAAACGAATTCCAACACGTGTACACATAAAATAAAAATAACTGACACTGTAACCAACCTCCACTCTAGAGGTATGAATCCTACAATGTCCATGTAACCAGGCGACCCCGATAATATCCGCGGTTTTAGAATAATACTAAGACTCAAGCCGGCCGTATATACGACATCGTAGACGTGCCATCTAACACCAGTGAATCATGCTCATAATTTCAGGGACAAATTAGTAACCATAATACAAGGTTAGCCGTATATAATCCATGTACACGATCGATAAATATACCAGTTCGAGTGCTGCGTTCTCCTAAGGTAAAAAAACCCAAGTGTTTCAAAAGTGTTTCTCAAGTGTCAGTAAGACGTGTACAGTGCGGTAAACAAAGTTAGACATACGTGTGAAACACGGTGAAATCTTGTGTAAATTCATATCCAACTTAAAACCTTATAAACATGCACCAAGTGCTCAAAAAAAAAAAAGTAATCCCACGTGCGTCAATATAAACCTACAGAGCTCTTCGGTCGGTGAAGACGCGTGTAAACGCTCTCTCCCATCAGTGATTGTCCAAACGATTACCCAGAAACCTTTAAGCTAGCAAGGTCGACTAGACCGGTGAGTGAAATATAAGTGAATCACGGCGGCCATATTAGAACGTGCTGATGTTAAAGACGAGTGCAAAGTAAGGCATATTAATCATAGATGACCTGTTTTACTACGATAAACAAACGTAAACGAATGTGCTTTGAGTCATTTCAAATCGAGTAAATGCTGAGTAAAATAGTAATTATGTAAACAAATAGAACTCACAGGCGAGTGAATAAACGTAGTATATGAAACCAACAAAGGCCATTTTGAAGTGTTCAATCTCACATAGTAAATCAGTGTGACTGTTCATTCCCCCAAGAGAGAATTCACAGTATTGGTAGTATAAATTAATCTCAAGTAGATTAGAGCTAACAGCTGAATTCCATCCTGTCATTCAAACCGTTCGGCATGAGGGTATCCAGTCTTGGGGGGCGTGGCTAGCTAGCCAACATGGCGGAAGCGAGTCCCTAACGCTCCGACCGACTTCCCCTTATTATCCGATAAAATCATCCTTGAACCGTGCCATCCGTGCTGGAAAAGCACGGGACCAGTGAGGCGACGAGCCACTGAATCCGAAAAGCACAACAGAGGTGAAGAACACGGCCTGCACACCGAGAGGCCGCGTGGAGACGGAGCGTGGCAGACGGAGGCGGTCGGTGCCGAGGCCTCTGACTCGGACGGCAGCTCGCCGGGGGGGTGTGGACGACCATCCCCCTGTTGGGCCCCCCGGGACCGGTGCTACACAAACGGCGCATTTACAGCAGCGGGGGCGTGCACATGCGGCTGACAACGAGGGGCACATACCGGAGCTAGCCGAAGCCGCGGACCAAACCGGGGGCTGCCGTGGCGAAAGCCTCCCAGTTAGGAGCCCAACTCAATAGGCATCCAACGAGACAGCTCTCCGATACGACCATACTGGCGGAAGTGACTGGCAGGTGCCGGGAGGAAGGCGGCGATCCACGCGGAGCGGTTCCGGGCCGCCGCGGGGAAACTGGTGCAACTGGCAGCGACAGACCGGAGAGCAGCGCTGGGTGCGTCCTGCTTCTGGAGCCCCCGGAGGGCAGCGCCGCGGGGGCTCCGCCACTGTAACTACTCGGACCAACGGGCCGCGGCCCAAGAAGAGGGTCGCGGACTGCCCAACAGCAGGAATCCGCCACAAAGAGCACCGGCAAAACTGCGACCATGGGCCCACACCGGAGAGACAGTACGCGGTGAGGCGCATGCCCGCTTCGCTGGGAGCTGGGGCAGACAGCTGGGCTGGAGTGCTTTGGCCCTTGCCTGCTGACGGCACGCATCACCCAGGGCCCGGCTGGCGGAATGCACAGACCCCTCCAGCCGAAGAGCGACCCAGTGAGTGAACGGAGACGCAGACCCCTGCCGCGGCCCGGTAGGCAAAGGGAAGCAAGTGATCCCCGGGGCTGGGGCCCAGGAGGGAGGCGCTGTTGGAGCAACGCGCGGGAGCACTGAGCCGGCAATAAATAGGTGAGGTGCTGGGGTGACCCACCCTGTGAGACCCCAACAGTGACGGTGGGGGAACGGGAGCGCTTCGAGGCCTACAAGGTGTCGACCACAGAGGTGAGCCCCGGGGCCCACGCGGCGCCAGTCCCGGGGGGGGCGGAGGAGCTGACGCAGCGGCTGCTGTGCGCCACAAGAGGACACAACCGGAGCGGTAGGCGTTGGTAGAACCCGCCTGGCCTGTCCCCCGCAAACACACGCTGCGGCCCATGGAGGCAAGGGCACGAGTAGCCCAACACTGAGGAGAGACATAAGAAACGGAGGTGAGGGGCCGTTGATGAGACACTACAGCCTAACACGCGGCCTGGCGCCCCGATAGTCTACGCAACAGGAGACCCGCAGACGCAGGACCTCACTCCTGAGGGCGAGACATCTCACGACACGGGGCCGCCTCAGGCACACGGTCCCACACGCGTGGCTCTGGTGCCTCTACACTGTGTACACGTCAGGCTGGCCCTGGGTTGCGTGTTGTGGCTAAACACCCACTGAGGACATTAACACTCTAAGCCGGACGTGAATGCCATCTGCGCAGCAATTAGTGATGGGCCACATGCGCGCTAAGATGCAGCATGGAACGCTGCGCGCGGGTAGTTTAGATCCCTCACGCATGAGAGAAGAAATGGAGGCGGATCAGCCCGCCGCGGCCCTGGCAGCAAAAATGGATTCGGTACTGGCGGCAGTGGAGAGGATCGGAACCACGCTAGAACAAACCAGAACCTCCCTGGAAACACGGATCGATAAGGTCACTTCGGACTTCACCCTGCTACACGCAGATCACCGCAAACTGGCTGAGAAAGTCACCCTCCATAGCCAGAACACTTCAGGAACTACAGCCTGTCACCCAGAGCCACACTGCTGCCCTACAAGACATAATAGATCGAATGCATACACTGGAAGATAAAGTTGAAGATGCGGAAGGGCGCTCCCGCCGCAACAATATACGCGTGGTGGGTCTCCCGGAGGGAGAAGAGGGAAGGAACCCGGAGCACTACGTTGAGCACTGGCTACGGGACATATTGCCCCAGGGAACATTATCGCCGCAGTTTGCAGTGGAGAGGGCACATCGCGTGCCGGCACAGAAACCGCAGCCGGGAGCCAGACCACGCCAGTTCCTCTTTAAACTCCTAAACTATAGAGACAGGGATGCAGTGTTGCGTGAAACCCGAAAATTGGCAAGCCTCAAAGTGAGTGGTAGCCAGGTCATGCTGTTCCCAGACTACACAGCGCACGTGCAACGACGCCGAAGCAACTACACGGCAGTGAAGCGCCAGCTTCGAAACTTGGAATTGCCCTACTCCCTGCTATTCCCTGCTAGACTGAGTGGTAACGAAAGGAGGGGTCCGCTTCTTTGACTCCCCTGCGGAAGCGTGGGACTGGCTCGAGGAATCAGGACTGTGGCGGGAGTGCACCCCCCGGGACCCGATGTCGACAAGCCGGCAGGCAGAAGAACCAGACGGCGAGGGAGACGCGAAGTACAGAGAAAAGCAAAACTGGGGACGACTGCGCCGAGCCCGGAGAAGATCAGGATGGAGCGGCAGGACGTCCTGGAGGCGGTCGCGACTCTCGGAGCCGCACAAAATAGGGAGCGTCCGGAAACATGCTTCACTGACAGCGGCAGCCAGCGGCTCGTCGTCTCCGTAAACAGAAGATTCTGAAGACATGAGCCTTCCAGTGGTAACCCCACAGACTGCTGATTGCATCATATGATGGGACATTGCTGCGTTGACCTATACCAGAGACAGCCCACGCAAGTAGAGACTAGTTTATGAAGTTTGTTTATGTAGCTCGATGGGCGTTGTAGACATGGGGCGACACTGTTGGGTTAGCAACCACACAGGGCACATCAAACGATAGCCGAGCACCCACGTGTGTTAAAACTGGCCACACTGCGCGAACTGCTACAGAGAATAGGCACATGCGCGGCGACACACAATCATGCTTTACAGCGAGCCCGCACACTGGCCTAGACGATTAACCGGATGGCACATCTCCTGAACATGAAAGGGAGGGGAATGTCCTGGTAGTGCGCAGATTGTGCACACGACCCCACCAGTGACCATACTGGGATAGTTTATTATAATTTGCGAAAGACGTTTGGACGGACATCTCCGCAGAGTTCGGCCCAATTGTTATGACGTTCAAAGTTGACTTGAAGTTTTCGTTACAACAGACCGGTACACAGCTGCTCACCCACGGCACGCACTCACCAATGCAAGATCTACTCCTGCTGCCCCGGATGACTAAGTATACTAGCAATGACACAAGCTAACGTACTAACCTGGAACATACGCGGCATGCACACACCCACACAGCGTTATTCAATCTTCGCCTACCTCCAGAGACATTCGGTGGGCATTGCCCTATTACAGGAAACGCACGACACAGACAGAACTAGACAGACTGCGCAGGCGTTAGAGAGGGCAACTATACGGTACTGTGTACTCAGCACACGCAAGAGGCACGTTAATCTGGGTGATGGTGGGCACCCCGTTTGTTTGTGAGGACGTGGTAATAGACCACGAGGGCCGATACACTTTAGTGCGAGGGCTACTCAATGGTCAAACGATACTACTGGGATCGATATACGCCCCAAATGTAGACCAACCCTCCTTTCATGTACGGTTATCACAAGCTTTAACTCCTTTCGCTGGGCTTCCCTGGCTGCTGGGAGGGGACTACAATTCGGTACTCAACGTTGACACAGATATATCGTTCCCCCCTCTTCACAGAACCTCTACTGTGTCTAACGCTCAGGCACTCACGGACTGGCTCTCACATTGGGCGTTGTTGGATATATGGCGCGTCCTTAACCCTACTGAACGTATTTACTCTTATTACTCAGCGGTGCACAACCTACATGTACGTCTTGACAGGGTAGTGGGTTCCCAATGGCTGCTCCCACTAGTCACGAAAACAGAATACCTAGGGCAGACACTCCGATCATAATCCCCTGTGGATGCAACTTAGTTGGGAGGCGGACCATCCCCCCATGGCGCCTCCAAACGACTGCACTGGAAGACCCAGAGTTTCGTTCATCACTGGAGACGGCCATCCTCACATATTTTGAACTCAATGAGGGTACAGCAAGCAATGCACTCGTAGAGTGGGACGCCTTCAAAACGGCGATCAGGGGGCACTGCTTGGGAGCCACGTGGAATATACGTAGGCAGCTGGCAACCTCACTTACTAAGTTGGAGTCCCAACTGCTGCGGTACGAGCGTGAAGGAGAAGGGAGAGAGACTTGAGCCGACTGCAACGGCTCTGCGCCAAGCATGCGGACCTGCTGGAGCGACTGCGATGCCACAATTACGCAGCCCATACAGCTCGCACACATGCCTCGGCCGATAGAGCAGGCCGATTGCTTGCCTGGCTGCTGCGGCAAGAGAACAACCACGCCCCGATAGGGGCCATACACACATCGGAGGGGACCCTAGTGTATACACAGTGTGAGATACACAGGGCCATTACAGACCACTATGCCCAATTGTACCAGTCTAGAGGGCGCTGCCCAGGTCATGAGCTAGAGGGGTTCCTGGGCTCTGTCCAACTGCCTGCAGCCTCAGGGGCACAACAGGAGGCACTTAACGGCCCGCTCACCTTAGAGGAGATTGGAGATGCGATTGGGTCCATGGCATCCGGGAAAACACCAGGACCGGATGGCCTACCGGCCGAGTATTACAAGGCCTACCGTGAATCCCTCGTGCAAAACCTCCACACACTGTATACTACGGCTCTGGAGGAGCAAGAACTACCCACCTCGATGCGAGAAGCATACCTGGTGTCCCTGCTAAAGCCAGATAGGGATCCCACAGCCCTGGGTTCGTATAGATCTTAGCCCTACTCAATACCGACTATAAGATACTTGCCAAGGTGCTAGCAGACAGACTGGCACAAGTGGTCCCTGAACTGATCCACACCGACCAAAATGGATTTGTGCCTGCACGGAGCACATCCCTGAACTTGAGGCGGTTTTTCACTTTTTAGAACAAACATTTGCGACCCACCTAAGTTTAATGGATGAGGTGGGGCAATTTTTTTAATGTAATAACAGCAATTGTTTGCAAACGTCACGATATTGACCACGCCCTTCGATATCGGACTGTGACCAAGATACTGATCTGCCTATTAAAGTATATATACACAAGATATAGCAGCACTCGAAAATGTGTTTATTGGACTATATTTAAAGTGAAGTTCAACTGGCTAGTTCTGGTAGTCCAAAGAGTAAGGATCACGAGGAGTTCGATCCAGTTCTGTTTACTGTATGTAACTTGAAATCAATAAACAGAATTGGATTGAACTCCTCATGAGCCTTACTCACTATGATAGTAGAGTCAGGTAAGCCGGGAACAAAACAATCTGCGCCATCCTGAATTCAACTGACAATTATATTATCATAAAAATCCAGAGTTTTCCTAAAGTAAACCAGAGAAAGGTTTTTGTTAAGCCTCAAAGCTTGCTAGGCAGATCTGATCTTGTCAGCTAAGGCCAAAATGAAAAATCTTATTTGCATGCAATTAACATTCTCCAACGTTATAGGTTGCATAGCAATTCCTTTGTTACCACTTGTGTTGATGAAGTCTCATGTGCTTCTGTGTTTATTCAGTTTTTTTAGGGTGGTGCCTCCTTGAGGAAGTTCTAGATTTCTCTTTTCAGAGCAGCCAGAAAAGGTTTAGCTGCTTTCCAAAACGTTTTAGGGGCCATCTGTGTGCACAGGTCACATGACATTGGGCCATGCACTTTCCTTAGCACAAGCATTCACAAAGCTGCAGACTTTGGTCTGTACCATTTCAGACAGAGCTTAAAGTTTGAAAAGATACGAGGGGGATCAAGACTAAAAAACCCAACTGTAAAATACAAAATTTGATGAACCCAGTAAGCGGACATCACAGGGGCGGTACCTTAGACTGGAACTACTACATCACTTATGGTGAAGTCTCCAACACACAAAAGTAGAACTGCAGAGCACTTCCTAGCACCACTTACTGGATACTTCTAGAAACATGCTTTTGATTGAGACTCAGGGGTTAAGTTATTTGCAAGAACGTGTATACATTGGAAATGTTCCTTCTGGATCAAATTTTCTCTTAATCTCTCCTGCACACACTATGTTCAGTCATAACTTAAAAAAACAAGCATTGAAAATGCAATAGGTCGCGCAATGGTTTGATTTAGAGCTATTGGCATTGTAAATATTGTTGGAAACGGGAGGGAGGGCGGGGTGGGGGGCATCACGGAAACGGGAGGGCAGGGGGGAGTGAAAGGCACAGAATGCGCAGGGACAGGCGGGGTGGGGGGGGTAGGAGTGAAAGGCAAGGACAACGGGAGGGAGGTAGGGCGGACGGGGGAACGAAGGCATCAAAGCAATGGAAAGGAACAGAGCCCAGAATGTTCGTGCTGAAATATATAAATGGAGATTTTATATTTTAATTTAATGGTCTGTGACAAAAGGTTGAAAACATTGTTGTACAGAATACTCCTAAACAGCTGTCCCACGACAGCCCAGTTACTACAAAGCGCATTTATAAACAAACAGAAGAAAAGCAATTCAAAATTATGTACTACACGAAGGACAACGGTGACACAGCATAGTGCTGGTTCCAAGGAGAGGTGAACAGTTTTGCAGGTAGCACGTTAGATGTTCCCTCTAAAGACAGTTCTGATGTGGCGTAAACAATTCCAATAGGTCACTAGAATTAATGGCCAGCTTTTACAAAAAGTTCCCTTATTCATGCATGGCGGAATGGTGGTTTGAAGGGGCAAAGGAAAGGGGCTTTTGTTTTATGTCGACAGCAGCGGAGCCACGGCTTCCCTCGACCACCCCCACTCACCAGGCAGTAAAGGGGGTGTCACACAACAATCCTTACTCTTCTGTTCAAAACAGTGTGGGAGGGGGCTCCTGCCATGGAAAACGTAAGGGGAGAGCATGGAGGCTGCGCAGCGAATGGCACTCCGCGATGTACACACCAAGATATCGAGACGAGCTCGCTCCCCTCTCTTCCTCGCCGCTGATGGCAGACTTTACAAAACAGAGCCATGATTCACCTGCAATGAACGAGACACAGCAAGGGAAGCCGTCGCCTCCTCCTGACAGGAGACTGCCTTGGAGAACGTTGCAGCGTCTGTTTTATCAAAACCACGCGTTTAATTGCACCGAGGCTCGGTGTACATCAACTGTTAATTGATAAATCATGGTGCAGCCGAACTAAAATATCCCTCCTTGTGAGTGCTGCCCCCACCCCTCCGCACCCTGTCACCCGTAGACATGCACTACCTCGGTATCATTCAGAGGTTCAAATCCCTGCACGCTGAGGTCTTAACATTTAAGGGGGGCCGTAAACAATTGAAGCATGCTTGCTTCAATTCCTTTGTCGTCGTTAACATTTTTATACCCGCTTCTTGTATGACTAAGAGACTGACGTGTCGGGAGGCATGGTGAAACCGCATCCTATGTAGAGTTCGTTAATGCAGCTTATAATCCCCAGCTGCATATTATTACTCCAGGGGCTCGCGCACTCTGTAAAAATTAACGGTGTTCCGCATGGGGCGTGAACGGTTTTAACGTACATATGGAAATATAAATAAATCAGGAAGATGGGTCTCAATAAGTGGTAAACAGGGTGCGGTGCAGAACGCCAAAAAGCATGCGCGACAAACACGTCCACTACAACAACGTTCACAACCCCAACGAGACGGGTCCCACAGCCTGGTCTGACGGACAGACAGGCCTGACTGGCACATAGGCACCTAGCGGCAGACAGCTGCGTTAGGCAAACAGGCAGTCGGCAGTGTTGAGAGTGGCAGAAAGCGGCTGGACAGGGACGCCGCGTGCCACTGAGAGTGGTGACAACGGGGAGGGGGGTTGGGCTACCATGCCAGCATTCCGACTCACGAGCAGATGGTCCTGTTTAAGACGTGCGGAAGCACGAGATGAGCGGCGGGGAGTGGCTGAGGAGAGCAAAGGAATGGTGGGAGGGAATTCAGATCCTGTTTAAAAATAAACAAGTTGGGTGAACAAGTTTAAAATAAAAAATGAAAACACGAGTGCTCAGACTTTAACTACCACTAAGGAAGGAGTGACGAAGCAGCAATCTACAGTAACAGTCCAGATAAGAACAGCGCTGTTAACAACGGCACTCTTGGAGCAAGTCGGGCGAACACGTTTAAAAAAAGTAATTAAAAAAAAAACATACAACTTAGAGCATCGCGCTTCAGCTGGAATGACAAAAAGAAAGTGCTCACCCACTAAATAAAGGAGACAGTATCACGCCGCAAGTAAAGGATCCAGTCCGGGTGGGCGGGGCCAAAAGTGGACAGGGCGGTAACAAGGAGGGACTAAGAAGCCTCCTTTTCAATCACAAGCCAGCGTTTAGCATGGAGGACGACGCCACCCAATCAAAAAGATGGGCGGGGCTTCAAGTCCCCTTCGGAAAGCGTATTGATGACAAAAAGCCCTCGCAGAGCGAGGAGCGCATGCGCGATCCAGCGCTAGGTCTGCGAGACCTAAAAAAAGGGGGCCTAGACCTCCCACTATAAAACGTTCCCTTATCCTTTTTAATAAAAATAAACACCATGAAGCGCCTGTTGAAGTAAATCTATAACTTTCTTCCTAAACACCCCACCTATTACGCAGACATCACACCAGACCCTGTCCACCTTTTCTCATTGTGGTGCCAAGCTGCAGTATCTTACGCCTTACATTTGGGATGTGAATTTTATTAAGTCTGCAAAATGGTCAAATCTCAATATCTGAAAAGGTTTGTGACTCTGATCCGGTCATGTCCAGTTTGAGCAGGATTATCTTCGCGTTCACTGCCTATTCATATATTTTCTGCATGGTATGCTTAGGCACAACACCTCACCATCCCCGTCTTGCAAATATTCTTTTTCCACAGAGGCAAAAATGTAGACGACATACATTCTTAAAATGTAATAAGCAGCTTTATTTTGGAAGCAATAGAACAGCTGCTGCCAAAATTACTGACAGATAAACATTTTGCCATTAGTTGGTCAATTTCAAATCATTTTTCTTAAAATACAAAACATTAAACAAATGTATTTTAATACAATGTAAACGTGTAACAAATATCCTACAACTAAAAAAAAAAGCAACTACATTTCAGATCAAATTGCCAGTACACTTCATGACAGGCAAACGTATTCGTTAATTTTAATCTTCATCCACTTATTGTTCCAGTTTCAACAAGCAGATTCAGTAAGTTCGCCATATTAACTTCTGTAACACAAAAAAACAAAATGCATCCTTAGTTACTTTCATAAAAATGGATGGAAATAAATACTTGACAAAGGAAAAACTGCATTGAATTATCAAGATTTTTTAGTAAAACATTTATCGTCTAGGATTCGGGCAGCAATCACCCATAACTGAGATAATTCAAAATGCGACTGTTTAGACGAGTCAGAAAATGCCTTCTTCAGTAGAAAACTATAATCAAGTTCATTACTTCTGCTTTCGGCAGAGCAAAAACACACACTTCAACATATCACTAAAAATAAAGGAAAATGTTAACAAAAAGCATGGAAAGAGCACATCTTTTCTAAGCAATGCCTGAAAATTGGTACGGTCTTGATCCGACGACATCTTGTACAGGATCTTTCATATGGAGAAGCATAACAACTGGATGGTCCTTTTGCTGATTTTTTCCCACAACAAAATGTTATTGTCAGCAGCCAAAATACGCCCGTTGAGGCCATATACCATAGCAGCAAAATGTACATAATACAAATGATGTCGACATTTTGTATCAAATTTTCAGAAAAGAATCATATGCGTAACATATTGCATTAACAATCAACTGAAGTGTCATATATCCATTATGTGATATGATGCATGTCGAGTCAACCCCAGAGTAAAGAGTTAAATCACTGATACCATGTTCACCCCACCTAGTGGTAGTTGAGACTAATATCAATCTATCGTGCGATCTGGAATAGGTTTCAAGTAAATTCCCCGGTAGTCTGCCCATCTCTTCCATATCTTGGGATGTTTCAGGGGACAGCCCAGGGCAGCAAATATAGGCATCTCCTACCCCATACAAAAATCCAGACCTATCTTTCAAACACCCAAGGGAAGGCGGGGAGGTGTCCTTCCAGGCCCTCGCAATGTCTCGCTTCGCAAGTGTTAGGCCCAATAACAGTAAGTGACGTTTATAGATATTTCCCCCAATGTCACCAGTTATGTGCAGAAGGGTTAGTCGGGGTGAGTGAGGAATGTCCCAGCCCAAAACCTGCGACATACATGCAATAACCATGTGCCAGAATCTTGAGAGAGACGTGCACAGCCATACTGAGGGTACCCTCGGCCGCCTGGCATCGCAAGCAGAGTGGAGCAAAGTGGGAGGCATTTATGATAGCTTCCACATGAAGGGTGAAGCCACTTATGTCGGGGAATGATGTTACTGAGAATGGGGCCCACTCTCTTTATACCTTTCCTCCTATCACTACAGATGGCCTTAAGGCTCTTGTCACAAAGATTAAATCAGGGTCCCCTGACGACCCCCTCAAACCTGAATTGTTTGTACATCAGGACTGCCTCCTTCCCAGCTGTTTGGATCTTATTAACCTCTGTCTTTCCAACTCAGAGGATCCGCAAACTTGGAAACATGCCAAAGTTATTCCCCTCTTGAAGAAGCCTCTATTAGAGGCTTCCAGGCCGGAGAATTATCGCCCGATCTCCCTATTGCCGTTTTTAGCCAAAGTAACCGAGTCATATGTGAACGGCATTTTCACGCAGTTTATGGAGTCTTACTCACTACTGGATCAGTCTCAAAATGGCTTCCGTCCCAAGCACAGTACAGAGTCAGCCTTATTAGCTGTAACGGAGCAACTAAGGGTCTCCATGGATGAAGGCAATATGTCAGTGCTTATTCTGCTAGATCTCAGCGCTGCCTTTGACACGGTCTCACATAGTATCTTGATCAACAGGCTGCATGAGATCGGTGTCAAGGGTAGAGCTCTTGATTGGTTCGCTGCCTTCCTGTGTGACAGATCTTTCCAGGTCATCTCTCCTCCCTTCCACTCACAGACACATCCTCTGTGTTGTGGTGTTCCGCAAGGGTCGGCGCTTAGCCCAACCCTTTTCAACATTTACGTTTGTCCGCTGGCCCCGTTGGCCAACACTCGTAATATATCTTTGATATCATATGCGGCTGATACGCAACTGGTCCTTTCCTGCACCAAGGACTCTAGCCAGGACGTGGCTAAATTCCAGGAGTATCTATTAGCCATAGAGGGCTGGAAGGAGGTGAACTGCCTTCAGCTAAACTCATCAAAAACCGAGATCCTCTTACCAGGCAGAGTGCCCCATCTTTGGGGCAACAATTGGTAGCTGCCGGAGCTGGGTTCTCCTCCCGTGCCCAAAGTCACAGTAAAAAACCTTGGAATTAGATTGGACAACGCCCTCTCTTATGAGGATCATGGCAAGTCTGTGGGAGGGACTGGTTCCGGCATTCTGCACGGCCTCAAACCCATTCTGGGTCTGTTTGACGCTCATACTCGCCAGCTGGTAGTTCAAGCCACGATTTTGGCTAGATTGGACTACTGCAACAGTCTCCTGCTTGGGGCTAGTAAATCTGTGACCAATAGGCTCCAGCGCACCATGAACGCGGCAGCACGTACCCTACTTGCACTGCCTAAGTGCAGCTCGGTCTCTGGTGCGCTGCGTCGCCTCCACTGGTTGCCCGTTGAGCAAAGAATCTGGTTCAAAGCACTGTCACACACAGAATACTGGCGGGTTCTGGTCCGACGATTCTTAGCGACCTAGGTCAGCAATATATCCCTACCCGTGCCCTGCGGATCTTCACTTGATGCGGGTGCCACGTTTCCGTAGAACCAGAGTCGGAGGCTGTTCATTTAAAGTTCTCGCTCCGACTCTCTGGAACTCGCTGCCTCTCCATTAGGAACATCCCTAATCTTCTGGCTTTTAGAAAAGCAGTAAAAATCTGGCTGTTTCAGTAGCAGTATCCTCATTTCCACCTTCTCTCTGACTTATAGAGCTGGGATGTCCCTTTGCTGGGACAGCCATGCGCTTTACAAATCGCATAACAGATGCAATAAGTCCAGCTCGCCAGAGTTGGTATCTAGTATAATATACCCTATTTATGTACTTAAACTGTATGTATAGTAGCAGAGTCGCTATGGCGGCACCTCGTGGGGATGCCAGCGCCTCGGTCCAGTCATCATCCAAAGGGCCCAGGTCTGTCTGCCAGGCCTCCCGTGTTTTAGACAACGTCGTGTGGCTATATGGGACAAGTGTGCGATAGATTTTGGTAATCTTGTGTTCCCCCAGCTCTCCCATGAATACTTTTGCCTCAAGAGGACTAAAGTCAGGTATGGTCTCCTGGAGTGCGAGATATGGAGAGAAGGCATGGCGGAACTGGAGATATTTGTAGAATTGCGATTGAGGCATCGCATATTCTTGCTGTAATTCCTGAAAGGGCTTCAGGGTCTGTCCATGGAGGACATCCCCCACAGTGGAGATTCCAATTGCCTCCCATCCCGAGAAGCCAGGAAGCCCAGCGAGCTGCGGCATGAGGTCATTGTGCCAGAGGGGAGCCTCTTATTCTGCCCCACCATCCCAGCTGCCGGAGCATGCGTTTCCACAGTTGAAAGACTGTGGCGGTCGCTGGAGGCAAAGTTTTTCGGGCCGGGCCCGCATAGAGGAGTGTATGAAGGGGTGTGGTGCCCATCAGCCATCGCTCGAGTGCATATGCAGGGTCCGACCTATCTCCATACCACCAATCGTTTAATCTGAGAAGATGCGATGCCGCATAATACGCCTGGACATCTGGTGTTGCCAGTCCACCGCAATAGGTTGATTTAAAGCAGGTCTTCAACGCTACTCGAGCCGAGAAAGCCTATCCAAAGAAAATGCCATAGAGTAGAGTTTAGTTGGGTGAACCAATTAGGTGGTATCAGTTACGGGTGATTTTGGAGTTGATATAATAAACGAGGCAGAGAGACCATCTTGAAAATGGCAGACCTACCGAAAAGAGCGGTAAATATGACCATGAGCGAGGCTGCTCCTTGATTTGCATCCATAGAGGGGCTAGGTTTCTTTCCCATGACAGGGGCTGCCAGGCAGCCAGGAAGACCCCCAGATATTTAAAGCCATCCTGCACCACCGTTACCTCCTCGGACCATTGGCCCAGAGGGCCTGCATTGTGCATGGGCCATAGGTAGGATTTACGGGGGTTCATATATAGCCCAGATGTGTCGCCAAAGATCTGCATGATCCTGAGGAGTCTGGGTCCTGATCGGTCAGGTCGCGCAAGGAAAAATACGTCGTCCGCGTATAGAGCTATACGATCAGACGTCGCCCCCGGCCATTCAAACCCCCGGAACTGTGCATCTACCCACACCCAAGCTGCGAGAGGCTCCATAGCAAGCGCAAAAAGATATGGAGAGAGGGGGCAGCCCTGGCGGGTGCCGTACCAGATAGGAAATGTATCTACCACACGGACGGAGGCAGTGATATCCGTATAGAGAAGCTGGAAATATTTCAGAAGACGAGGACCAAAATTGAGACGACTGAGGAGCGCAAAGAGATATGTCCAGCTCAAGGAATCAAAGGCCCTATCTATGTCTGCCAACAGTAGAGCAGCTGGTTCGTTCATACGACCCACTGAGGCAATGGCATTGTGAGCGCGTCTGATGTTATGGCGCGTGGCGCGGCCCGGCATGAAGAAGCCCGCCTGGTCCGAATGGACAAGATCAGAGATGTGCGGGACTATACGATTGGCTATGATCTTGGCAAGTAGCTTTGCCTCAATGTTGAGGCGTGATATCGGGCGATATGAAGAGTGAAGATCAGGGGGTCGGCCCGGCTTCAGGAATACCACTATCTCAGCGTGACGCCAATCCGTTGGAAGAGATCGGTCGTCAAGTGCGGCAAGATAAGGAGCAGTAAGTATGGATTGATACTTCTTATGGAATTCGCATGGAAAGCCTTTTGGGCCGGGAGCCTTGCCCGGGTGCATCCCAGACAGAGCTTCCTGAATCTTCTCTGGTGTTATTGGGGCGTCGAGGTTATTCCGTACCGGGTCTGTGAGGGCACACGGAGACAAGTCACCAATAAACTTCTGAACTAGCCGTGATGATCTAGTCTCCCTAGGGGGGGGTTATAGCTCCGCATAATAATCCGCTAAGCTTGGGGCTATTTGTAGGGGATTCATGAGAACCCTCCTGTCAGAATCGCGCAGGCTTGAGATGGGGCAAAGTGCTCGACAGACAGTGCAGTAAAGCACTTGATTTGTCACCCCATTGGTATATTCTGCTACGAGTAGCCAACCAGGCCACCCGAGCCTCATCCAGCAGCTCACTGGCGTAAACCTGTTGAGTATGGAGTATTTGTCTACGTGAGTCAAGCCCGTTAGCCTCACGACCTGCAAGCTCTGCAGCCAGCAGCTGGGCCTCCAGTTGCACTAGTTTTTCCCAGCGCAGTATGCAATATCTATCCCCGCAGTGTAGGCTTCATTGACTCCCACACAACAGCAAGCGATCCAACCGACCTGGTATTATGCGAAAAATATTCTGTAAGGGCATTGTGCATATGTGACCTATGATCTAGTAGGAGCCACGGTGATAAGCGCCAACGGAAAGGGGGGGGGGGTTCGGTATCCAGTCGCAAGTCTAACTGCAATGGGGAGTGGTTTAAAAGGCCCCAGGGCAGTATTTCGGCCGCCACAAGTCCATGTAGGTGCGCTGCTGACAAGAAAATGTGATCTATGCGGGAGAAGGACCCATGAGCGCTAGAGAAATAAGTGTATCCCTGTTCAGAGGGATGAAGTAGTCTCCAGGTGTCCACCCAATCCAGTCCCTGCATCAAGGACCCCAGTTTTTACTCACGGGGCTCAGCTGTATTCCCTGCACTACGCCACCTGTCTATAGAAGGGCTTATTGTGTCATTCCAATCACCCCGACTAGGGACAACCCCAGGGTGATCTCTTCCCATAGTCGCATCAAGCGTTCCGCAAAGTTCCATGTGAAGTGCGGGGGGGGGGGCATATATAGATCCCAGGACAAGCGATTGGCCATACATTGAACCCATGACTATGACATATCTACCCTGGGGATCGGTCCAAGTTTTCTCATGTACAAAGGGGATTCTAAGGTGGATTAGTATCGCTACACCTCGTGAGTCTCTAGTGAACCCGGAATGGAAGGCTTGTACAAACCCAAATTGTGTTAGACATGGAAGTCTATTCCCAAGTAGGTGCGTTTGTTGCCAAAGTAGAATATCTGTGCCATAGTGCTTAGCTTGGTACAAAAAAACAAACAAAAAAAAAGGGGGGGTGGTTCCAGTGGAAACAATTTTACATGGACATCAACATCACCTGATCAATCAATTACAAACAATATTTATGCATATTGAAAATATTTAATTGAGATTGAACATATATTCATCAGGTTTAAAACACATTATATTCATCAAAAGTTTGTGCATCGGTGCCCCTAAGGGAAGAAGGGAGGAATTAGTGCATCAATATGCATAAGTGATTATTGTGGGGCTGCGGGAGCTCGTCTAGAGTGCGTCCTCCATGTTGGACCACTAGGCCACGCCTCCTTTTGCTGCTTTTTTTAATGAAGTTACATGTTTATCTTTCTATTCCTGCAGTAACCCCAGACTGCAACTGATTCACAAAGCTGGCACGGTCTGCTGAATGATATCCTCTGACATATGGTATCCCTCCATGTCCCACTCCATCAATTACATATTCAATTATGAGGATTTCCCATGTTCCCCAAGCTTTATCATAGGAATAATTAAATGACTTGCCTTTGAATACAATTTGAGACCCCTAAGAAACAGCATAATGCTTACAATCAATCTACTTAGTAGCTTGTGGGTCTAGTGGAATAAAAACGACAGTGATCCTTGCCTTGTTTGCTTTCAGCAGAAGTTTTCTCCTTGCCCCTCACTGATGAGGTGTCACTAACATGAGGGCTTAGGTCTGCACCGCCCAGAATTCTCGGGCTTAAAAAAACCTCAACTGTCTACATGAACTTCAGGACCAAAATTCAGATAGGTAAAAAAACAATCTAAGGGGACATGAGGGAGGGCTCTGAAATTCTGAGGCAAATCCTTTTAACAGTAAACGTTGATGTTAAGTAACAAGGATAAGTTACTTACCTGTAAGCCTAGTTCTCTTCCAGGGGTATACTCAAAGTAATGAGCACTGAATAGTCCCGCTCACATGCGGGGATCCTGGAGCATATACAAAAATATATGCATACAAAAATGTGTGTGTGTTTGTATTAATGCATGTTTAACCAGCAACTAAGGACTAGTCCTGTAAAACATACATCAATCTATATATATTATGCATATATAAACACACAAGCTGCCTAAATATCAAATTAGGCTAAAGTAAGCCAATATTCCATTTTATTTTTTCATTTACAATAAAACATATATTGCAACATTTCCAAGACAGAGAGATGTACTCTTAACTTGTTTGAATACAGCCTTTATTTTTAAGGAAAAAGGCAAGGTAATAGGCAGATTAGCCTAGAAGGCTGCATATAGAAAGCACATCAAAAAACTGGCGCCAAGCCTTTAAGACCTCCAGGCTCCCATCATGGCCACAGGTCACAGTTAGGTCAGTTCTTTTTTCCGGCTCCTTCTGAGGATCCTGGAGCATTGAGCTGGTCAGTTAGTGGATTTCTCTCACGAATTGGTTTTGTGAAGTTGATTTTTTTTTACTTCACTTGATGTCTTTTAGTACTAGCAGTACTATTCTACCTTTTTTTTTTTTTAAACTTTTCTGCTATTTTTTTTTAGTCAGAAATGCCGGCCTTGTTTAATAAGAGTCCTCCTTGTGGGAAGAAATTGGCAAAATCTGACCCACACTGTCTGTATTACCATCCTCACACAGACCTGACAAGTGCTACTACTGCCAGCAGTTCTCCAGAAGGACCGTTCGTGAAAGGGAGAAGATCAAACTGCATGCCATGCAGGAGAGAGGAAAGGAATCAACAAGTGGCCTGGAAAGACATCCTTCCAAAGGACTCTCCTCTCAAGTAAGGTCTGAGCATAAGAAAAAGGAAAAAAAAAAAAAAAAGACATCGGTCGGATTCGCCATCGGAGAAAAGATAGACATCGAAAATACCCCTATGCTCACCGTCAGCCTCTAAGTCGTCAACAGGAAGACCTTTATCAGAGTCGACGCCAGGCATGGCAAGTAAGTCTAAATCTAGACACGAGTCAGCTTCTCATCGGCGGACGTCGACCCTCCCTCGTCGACTGTCCCGGTCCGCTTTACCTACAACGGAGGAGTGCAGGCACTCGACTCCGAAGGCACACCGCCAACACCAACAGGGTCGGTAGCAGTCGAAGTACCCGGTGCTGATGTCTAGGAAACCTCAGAGGTCGAAGACACCACCGATGTCGAAGGCTCCGCTGACAGCAAGTCTTGCTCACAGACGCTCGGCTGCATCCTCACCGACAGCAGGGCGAGTTCGATCGCCGTTGAGAAGATGGACATGGAGACCTCGGTCCTCCCATATGTCTCCACCAGTTAAGAGACAGAGAATGACTCGGTCACCAGTACTGATGTCGAGGGATCCTTCGATGTCGAGGGAAATTCAAGAGGTGAAGACTCAGGATCCAACGTCTAACGGAATGACGTTGAGGAGTGCTTCATCCTCCCAGAGCCTGAGGATTGTTCAAATTATGCCGGAGGGTTACCCGGCTCAAGAACAGCATACACCTCCGATCAATCGATCCCCGAGATGGCTGAGTGTGAAGGAGTGGAGAGTACCAAGACGTAGTCCAGGGTCTGACTACTCTCAAATATATTCTCTCTCTCATACTTCTGATAGGCAGGTGCGCCCACCAACGCCAGCCACAAGGTCGCTTCGGAGATCTCCAACTACAAGGAGACATCGATCATGGTCACCTTTTTAGGTGCTCCCAGTCTAGATCCCGACAGTCTCACACGCCAAGACCTCGAGAGCATAGACGCAGGTCTCCAACATGGTCTAACAATTCTTCCAGATCTATGGTGGCAGATTATTCTCCTACCTTATCGTCTACTCCTCCCACCAGAGTATCACCAGCAGATGACATCATGACGTTTAACGAGCTCCTTTGTAGAGGGGCTGAGAAACTCAACATTGAAGTGCCTTCCTCGACGTCTGTCATTTGAGACCCTCCATCACAGGTCGTCCACTAGACCTCTGCTCCCTTTGGTTCCAGGACTACTAGAACCAGCGCTTCATACTTTTCTAACTCCTGCGTCAACTGGAGCTGCGCCGCCACGCATAATCAAGAAATACAGAGCACCAGAACAGGATCCACTGTTCCTGAGGTCTGATCCTCCACCGGATTCTGTCAGTGTCAGCAGCAAGGAAAGCACACATGGGGGCTTTCTCCTCAGCAGTCCCTCCTGATAAAGACAGCAAATCCATGGACTCCATCGGTAAGAGGACATGCAACACCTTTGCCTCTTACATGAAAGTTGCTAGCGCTTCAGCACTCTTGGGTCGATATGACCGTTCATTATGGGACTCACTTTCAAGGTTTACTGACAAACTACCTAATGAAGATGGACAGGATTTTCAAGAGATCCTGCATGGAGGGCTCGTAGCGAACCAGATCATAAGTGCGGCAGCTGATGCATCAGATCTGGCAGCTCATGGCTATTCACATGGCATCTGCGCTAGGCGATGTTCCTGGCTGAGACTCTCAGGCTTAAAACCTGAGGCCCAACACAGAATTCTTAACCTTTCCTTCAACGGAACCTCTCTTTTTGGCTCTCATGCAGACGATGAGTTGTCCAGAATGAAGTCAGAACTGGACTCTAAGAAGCTGGGTTTCTGTTGCAGTAACCCCCCCACTTTTCGCCAGACTACTGATGCACTTTGACTTGATGTGCCCTGGGTCCCTGCCAATCAGGTTCCCAGGGCCTGTGTTCTTTCCCCAAAACTAAACAAAACCCAATTGGCATCTCTGGCCACAGGTCAGCCCCTGGTAAATGGTACCACAGGTATCCAGGGAACTGTGACCAGGGAAGAACTGTAAGGGCTGCAGCACTTATTGTGCCACCCTTAGAGGCCCTGTACCATTACACACACACTGCCTTTGCAGGCTGCGTGTCTTGGTGCAGAACAAAGTGAAGAGTCGACATGGCACACATTCCTGTGTGCCATGCCTACAACCCACTGCCCTGGCATAGATCAGTCACCACTCTAGCTGGGTCCACTATACCAGTGGTGAGGGTACAGGTGCATGAGCCCTGTACCCCTACAGTGTCTAAATCCATTCTTAGACATTGTAAGTGCAGTGCTGCCATTAAGAGTATATGGTGCTTGGAGTTTGTCATTACGAACTCCACAGCACCATAATGGCTACACTGAAAACTGAGAAGTTTGGTATCAAACTTCTCAGCACATTACACCCACACTGATGCCAGTGTGGGATTTAATGAAAAATGCACACAGGGGGCATCTTAGAGATGCCCCCTGAAAAACGACCTACCAATAGTGTCCAGGATGAGTGGCTGCTTTCAGCTGCCACCACCAGACATGTTTCTGGACTCCTGGGTCGAGAGCCTGCTGCTCTATTGGGGGCCTGAAACAATGCACATCATGCGACGAGGTGCCAAGCCTCCTCCCCCAGGATGGGCAGGGTCCACAAAGGGAAAGCTTCAAAGTCTTGCCGCCTTTGTGAGCTTCCCCAGGCCACTTGATGCTTTCAGCAACTGGTCCCCACTGGTTCTGATCCCCACTTTGGGCGGGAGAACCGGCAGGAAAAACAAGTGAGGAAGAGAGGTGTGCCCACCTCTGCCAATTCCACCCCTCAGGTGGGGGAGGCGAGGTGAAGCACAACTCAGTCCCTGCCATCTTGCAGATGGGGGGGCCCAGCCAACCAGGGAAAGGCTTATGCCCCCCTCCCACTGGAGGGTGGCATAATAGGGGGTGTGCCCACCCCAGGGAAGGGACCCATTGGTCCCAACCTTTTTACCTACCTGTAACGCCCCTAAATCTAGTATTTAGGGGCATCCCTGAACCTTGCTTCCTCAGACCAGAAGAAACTACAAGAAAAGGAGGACCGAACAGCCGTGCCGAAGCAAACAAGAGGAAGATGCCCACTGACTTATCCCCAGCCCTACCGGCCTGCCTGCACCTCGAACCTGCTCCTGTGAAATCCTGGTGTGTCCTGCAGCCAGCAACCTCTAAAACCACGGAGGACCTGCCTGCCTTCAACCACAAAGACTGTCTCCCATGAACACCGGATTTGTTCATCTCCAACCTCTGGCTCCGGCCGAACACCACAAATCTGCACCCGCCGTCCACGGCCCGAGCTCGAGTGGGCAAACACCACGAGGTGGTCTCCCCGGCAAACCTGACCCGAGATACGGCGACCCCTGACCTGCCTCCAGCCGACGCCTGCAGCCTTAATCCGGAAGGTCCCCCCAACCGCGACCAGGAGCTGGTAAGAAGATCTGACCCTAAAAGGCACCCCTGCACCCGACGCCCCACGGCCTTGGGTGGCCCAACTGACAGTGCCTAACCAACCCCCAACATACCTCTCGAAGTGGTGGTCGCACCCAGAAGACCTTCGTCCCTGAGCCTGCAGTGCCTTTGCAAACCGGAGGTTCCCCATTGCAAACAGGGCGCAGACGTCGAAACAGCACCCTGCACCCAGCCGCCCTAGTGCCGCTGAGGGAGCACCTTTGGTGCTACTTTGTTTCCCCATTTGCCCTGAGCTAAAGTCCAGGAGCTTTGCTCCCACAACCAAGTGGCCTGCTCGTCAGAAGCCACCAACCGGAGGCCCCCTATCCCCCATTGGGTCTCAGCACTCTGCATCCGGCCGCCCTAGTGCCGCTGAGGGTGTAACAAGAGTGCATCCCTGACCCTGGGGGACCCCTGAGTCTACCCCCAGAACCTCAACTCCCACTACTGAATACTTACCCTAAAACCGATAACACTATTTTCCTCCATAGGATAACATTGACTGTTTTTCTTGGAAAAGTTTCTAAGTGTGGAGTTTGAAAACCTAAAGAAATTCTTTAAAATTGTACTAACAAAAACGATTTTACTTACCTATTTACAGGAAATGTCCCAGTGTAGTATCCAGGTATACTACACTGTGTAAGAAAAGTAATCTCAAAAGTAACTTACCTGTAATTTTACTCAAAATCCTATACAAAGTATATATACTGTATTCTGAAAAGCATTGCATTATCAGTAACACTACTGCAACCAAATCAAAGACATTTACAATTGCAATCCAAACTATGTTACAAACTGTATATTTACTGCAAAGTACTTATCACTTACCTGTGCCATGCTGGTTTGGTTCTAGGAAATAAAACGAAAAGAATATTTTTATACAAAAACAATTGGTCTGAAGTTCAGTCTTTGAGTGTGTGAATTCATTTGCTGACTGGGTACTACAAATGCTTAACACTGTCCTCGGATTAAACCTTACTGCTTGACCACACTACCACAAATAGAGAGTGAGGTGCTATCTACTTTACCTCTGCCTACCTTTTGGGTTCCACTGGACTCTGTACACACTATACCTCACTTTGGGATAGTATATAGAGAGCCAGCTTCCTACATTGGTGGATCAGCCGTGGGATATACAACTTTGCATTTGTTGGACTACTTGGTTACCACCGGATCACACGACAGAACTTTTAAATTGTCTTTAGAATTCAGATTTTTTCAAATTGGCATTTTTGCAAAATTACTAAGTCTTGCTAGGACCTTGGTTAAGTCCCTGTAGAATTGTAGAAAAATAAAAAGTCACTTTAGCTAGGGTTAGAGGGGTTAGAAATCTTTAACAATGTCTCAAAACAAGAACCCAGCTGTTAGTGAAAATAACCACAGTGTCAGAGGACCTGGTTGAGGAGCTTGACCTCACCCCTTACCTTCACTTGTCTTTCAAGGAGGTAAGGTCCCTATGCAAAATTAAAAACAGCCATGGGGTCCCATCCCACCTAACAAAAGCACCAGGAGCTGTTGGCTGGGTATGCTAAGGACCACCCATCTGAAATTGGTGAAGACCAATCAGATGAGGAAGAAGGGGATGACCAGGTAGATCAACCCCCTCCACCTCATAGGGAGAAAAGGGCCCAAGTGCCCCTGACTCCAAGAATCAACCTCTCAGTACCTAGATCCCACACAGGTGGATTCGGCACTACCGAGGACATTGAGGACAGCATCAATGAGGAGGACATCCTGCTAGCCAGGTTGACCAAAAGATTAGACCTAGAGACCAGACTCCTGGCTCTAGAAAATTAAAGAGCAGAGATTGGCCTAGGACCCATCAATGGTGGCAATTTAAAAAATATAGAAAAAGAAGGATCCTATGATCCCAAAAAACCCAAAGGGATTGTCCCTAAATTTGAGGAGGGTGATGATATCACCAAGTGGTCCACAGCCTTTGAAAGAGCTTGTGAAGCCAGAAGGGTGAAGAAAACTCTCAGGGGGGCACTCCATTGGGAACTGTTCTCTGGTAAGTGCAGAGACAGACTTCTGACCCTTAGTGGGGGCAGATGCTGGGTCTTATGACCTCATGAAGAGAGCTCCGATTGAGGGATTTGGACTCACAACTGAGAAGTATAGATTTCTTCTCGATCAGGCGAGAGGCATAGGTTACAAACGGAGTGTTGGTCGGTATGGGGATACTTAGAGTAACACTTCGGACAGAAGCAGAACAGAGTTCGTTCCATTAGCAAGTCATTCTCCTTAGGACGTTGGAAGTGGAGAAAAGGAAGCCCGGCTTGGCGTGGCCCATGTGCCGAGGAAGCGAGCCAAAGACCCGCTACACAGAACGGTGATCGCTCGAACACAATGAAACTACGCGATCAAGACAGTACTGTTGAGTGGAGATCTCCTAGAGAACCAAAGGGAGCCCGAAGGAGTCACAAACTAGAGCGCGAGAGATTACATCTGAATCCGCCGACGGAAAAAAATCTGAAGATGGCGTTGAATGCCTGCTGCCAGCAGCCGAGGTGAAAGAGGTCAGGTCTAAGAGCCTAACTGAAGCACCTATTTAAAGCAACAAAAAGAGAATGTTACTTTTTTTCTTCTACTCTATTTTAATAGCTTACAATGACAAGACGAGAGAATTTATTTTGCGCACTCCTTGGATAAAAAAAAGCTAGAATCTTTCTGCAGGTTTCTACACATTGAGCTGTTGGAGCCTTTTTTTTATCTGACTTGTATTGAACGGTTTCTAATATCGGTTTGCAACAAATATCTATCTAACTGGCTTTTGTTGAGTTTAATTTTGCACTAAAGGTTTTATTTTTATTCTTCATGTTTGCAAAAGAGCTACGCAGCAAGGTTTTAAGTGATTTGGGGAAAGGTGATGGTGAAATTAAAAATGAATTTGTAAAGCGCTCGAATACCCTAGGGTGTCTTGGTGCTGGTAGCACAGCAAGAATGTTAGTGACCAGAAAGCAGAGACTATAGATTGAAAAGCCAGGGCTTAAGGTTCCTCCTAAAGAGTGACAGGGAAGAGCTAGTCTTTATATTGGGGGATAGAGCATTCCATCGTTTGGGTGTACCGTATATGAAGCCTCGGCCCCCCCCCACCGCAATCTTCTGACCTTAGGCACTGTAAGGTAACCTACTGAGGACGATCGAAGTGTTCTGGCAGTGGTGTATCTAGTTAGTTTATTTTTAAAATAGGCAGGGCCATTGCCTATAGGCGATACACAGTGCCTTGAAGTCTATCCACTTATTCACTGGCAGCCAGTGAAGCTCCGCCAAAGCCTTGGTCGCTTAGCTGTGCCTAGGTATACCTAGTAATAGACGAGCTGCAGAATTCTGTAAAATTAGCAGTTTAAGGAGTCGTTTCTGTATATTAATGTACAAACCATTACAATAATCTATTTTGGATAGAGTAAGGGCAGTTACTACAAGTTTCTTCAGTTCCAAAGGAACAAAAGGTAAAACCTTCTGTAAAATTTTTACGTGAAAAGGGCACTGGAGGTAATGGCATTCACCGGTTTATCAAACGACAGATGGTTGTCAAAAATCACCCCCAGATTTTTTACCTTAGCCACCGGTATTGGAAGAGAGCCCAGCCCCACCGGCCACCAATCTGGTGACCAAAACGAGGTATTATTTCCCAACAATAACACCTACGTTTTATCGGAGTTCAGCTTCAGACAATTGCATGACATCCAGTTGTGGTGTGACCATGTATTATATGGGGTAAAGTATCCCCTGGCGTAAATGATAAGGATATTGCAAGTCACCTCGGAATTTCATAACCTTATAACGGAACTCTGCCTTGGACCTCATTCCTCTATATGGTTATGGAACTCCTCAGTGACCTGTATTATCTTTATAATGTACGGCAGGGGGTTCTCTATTTCTTATATAATGACTAAATCTGAGCTTAGGAAACATAGTTAAATGGCACTGCCAAGAGTTCAGTGACGTTAGTATTTGGGTACACCCAAGTAGCTTCCCAAAAGAATGCATTTCAGCAATGACCAAATTATCTGTCAATCTGCACTGCTACTGGCCTGGCAGTCATGAATGACAGCATTTAGAATCACTGAAAAACACAACCTATTTCCTTTTTTAGCCACCTTTAAAAATAAATACAGACAGGAACATAAATACAGACATACAAATAAATGTTTTCTGTCTGTATTTATCAGTACAAATAAAAAACTGGGAGCCTTAGACAGAATCGCAATACAACAGCCTATTACACTAGTTGCATGAGAACACAAGATCTCAAACTGGGAACAAGTAAAAATCGATTTAAATGACTCACCCAATGTATAATGTACCAGCGGTAGAGTCAATGAAGCTGGGCACTGACATTCCTTTGTCACAGAAAGAAAAAAATGCCTTCCATGTCACTGTGGGTAAAAGATCAGAGAGCCACAAGATGGACCCAAAACTATATGGAGGACACTGGGTTTGTTCCCACAGCTGTGCACAACCCAATATAGGGTATTAACCAGCCAATCGTATAAATGCCATTGCCATTAGCAGCTACAGCGTCTTAATCAATATACCAAAATTGTAAGTACCCTATGCACCACTTTATCTATCCTTACACCCAACAGTGTGGTTGGGGCAGAGAAAGGCCCCAGTCAATCCCTCTTTCTGTCCGTTCATTTGTGATGACAATGATTCTACTGATTTGTCAGAAGCACTTACATCAGAAACGAATGCCGGATGAGCCACCAAGTAATGGTGAGCTGCTTAGCGTTCTTTTTCAGAAACAAACCCTCAAAGAAGAAGCTTGTTTCTGGAAAACAAACCAAAAAAAGCGTAGATCAGATTTTCTCCCTGTGCAGTGGGGACATTGTTTAATTTCACTGCCAATGTCTGCCTTACCCTGCAGGCTAAATCTGCACTAGATCCCCATGTGCATTAAAGGGAACAGCCCTGTGACGGAAAAGCAGACACTTATGACTATGCCAGCAGAGCCTCGACCGGCACACAATAAGCGGTTTCCCCACATTAAAAAACCAGAGGGGAACTTTTAAGTGTGGTGGTGTAGGAGCCTGCAAATTTGCATCAGGGCTCTCACACTGCCATACCCCAAATCAGGCACCAAGGGCTTTTATCTAGATGCCCAGCTTCCAAGCAAAAAGTGATAACTTACTTTGAAGTGCTGGATTCGAAGCCACAAGAGAGCTGAGAATAGCTGTAGCAGACTTCACATCTTTTCCACGAATCCTATTAAGAATTTCCGCAGTGAGAGGACTTGCTTTCTTCTCTGGCATTTCTGATGCCATAGGCAACACAGGACCAAGAGGAGCACGATCAGCATTCAAATGGCTATTTGGAGGCATGAACTGAGTGTAGCCAACATTGCCAATCCTTCCATCAGTATTAATATTTGCAGGCAGCATTTTTGGTCCAGTGTTAAAATTAGCAGGTACATTTGAACGGAACCCTCCAGGAGCGACAGGTTGATACATTGTCCCTTGGTCTGGTAAACCTCTCATAAACCTGTTTGCCACAGGGTCACTTCTCGGAACATCAAGCAGTTTATTCATAGCAGGAGCAGAAGGATTTTTCTGTACGAAAAGTTGTGGGGGGGCTCCAGGCATGCTGCTTAGGAGAGGGGCACGACCAGTTTGACCATATTCATTTCCAAAACCACCGCTTCCAGAGGAAAATGAACCTGGCCCACAAGATTCCTTAGGAGCAAACTGGCTTAACTCTGAGCCAATGCCTTTTGGTCCAAACATGTCTGGTCTACCAAATGAGGCAGGCTGAGCATGGCCAGCTGTGGGCTTCAGGCCCTGCCTAACTTGCATCATTGGTCCCCGATCCCAGTTTCCAGGTTCCAATGCAGGTTGATTTTGCATTATGCCTTGATTCCAGTTTGGGCCTCCTGCAGGATACGGAGCTGGTTGATTCTGCTGAATTGGATTGTTAGGCCAGTTTCTATTTCCTGCAATATGTGGAGCTTGCTGACCTGGCACCAGATTCCAATTCCCGCTTCCTAAACAGAGACAAGTTGAGATAGTTAATGACATATAAACAACTCAAGATTTAATGATGTCAACACCCAAAAAAAATTGTATAGAATATACATTGGTTGACTAAGGAAATTTAAAAAGTATCATAAAAGCTCTGAAAATAAAGAGTTTTAAACTTCTGTTACTGAAATTTTTTCAGTTGCATAAAGGAAACCAATATTCTCAAAGCACTTTGAAATTCTTGTTCCAGTCAGATGTGCTTAACATTAACTAAAACTCTTCTCACTCACAGTACCACCACCAAAAACATGAATCTAGTACTACATGAATCTAGCCATTGTCCTAGTACCACACATCCAACGACTAAATTGCTTTATACTCCTGAAGCAGGTTGTATCACTTACTAAAAATAGAGTCAAATAACTAGCTATTCTACCTTGATAATATGGATCTTTTACTCCCTAGGTGAAGAGTCAAAAAAAGAAAAATGACCTTGATGGTATAGTTCTGGGATGGCTTGGAGAAGATGTACCACTTTGCCTTGTACAAGTTACTTAACCTTCGGTAATGCCTTTTCTGGTAGAGACTATCTAGCCACAGATTCCTTACCTTCGAATTATCCCCCGGCGTCAGACTGGATCCTACACTTCTCATGAGCAGTAAAAATAACTATCATAGTACAGTGAAAAAAAAAAAAACTGGTACCTTGCCTTTAAGGCTTCCAAGATTCTGGACACTGTGCCTTTAAGACCTCCAGGAGCCCCTCTGCTCCCATCATGCACCACAGGTGACAGTTAGGTCAGTTCTTTTTTACGGTGTACTAACTTGTATCACCCCAAGTAGAAGATGCAAAACACACAGTATTGTACCATAATTGCTCGTCCGAGGAGGCGGGAGGGTTGCTTATGACTTTGACGAGTATACCCCTGGAAGAGAACTAGGATTACAGGTAAGTAACTTATCCTTCTCTTCCAGTGGATACTCATCAATAGTCATAAGCACTGTATAGAGTAGCAAGCCCATACCCACCACTTCGCAGACGAGCAAACCAGTACACAAAATATATAACAATGCATCTTAAAATGGAATCAAACAAACACATTTCTCAACGAGGCTTGCCCAACTTGGGCATCCGCCTGTGCATCAGAGTCCAAACAGTAATGGCGAGAGAAGTACAAGTTACTTACCTTCGGTAACGGTGTATCTGGTAGAGACGTTGTCTAGCCGCAGATTCCTTAACTTAGAATATCCCCAGGCGTCAGACTGGATCCGGAAATTTTTTGCAGCAGCACCTCTGCGCGCCGGGGGGCGGCGCCAGACGACCTCGTCCACGTTGGTGACGTCAGCGAGGTCACATAAGTCCCTCCCGGCGCGCTGATGTCAGTTTTCGTCGGAGAAACGTTTCCGCGCACAACGCGGAGCCACCAACAACAAAAAACTGTGAAAGTAGGGGAACAGTGTGCGAGGGATGAAAAATCCGTGAATAAAAACAGGGGGGGATGGTGGAAGACACCATCGCAAAAGACAGAATTAGACACTGCCTACATATAAGAGAAAAAGCCGTGCGAAAGAGCCCCGCAAGCTAAGCGAAAACACTTCCCTGAGTGCAACAAGGGAAGAACAGCTCAACAGACAGAAATAGACTGATATTACCATGTAGAACTGTGCCGTCCAGAAGAACGGAGCACAGAAAAAACAGTCCACTGTAGGAATGTATGAAAAGATGGCCCTTCACCTATAACGGAGGTTGGAAACAGAACACAACTGACTCCTAAAGAGGACGACCAAGAGGAGACTAGGACTCTGAGGCAATAGAAAAGGCGGAAGGAAAGGTGGGTAACTGGAGAGGAAAGCAAATCTCCCAGTGAATCAAAGGCACCATATTACAGGAAAGAAGCCCCTCAGCAGAAGATAACTGTATATGGAAACTGTTAAAGGGGTGCAACAAACTGAACCCCTGTGAGAGATAACCCAATGGCAACTGAAGAGGCCAGTGGAGAACACCACTTGGCAAGGTTCTCTCAGAACGGGGAGGCTGGGCGGGCGTTAAGGAATCTGCGGCTAGACAACGTCTCTACCAGATACACCGTTACCGAAGGTAACTTGTACATCTGATAGAGACATCTAGCCGCAGATTCCTCAACTTAGAATAGATACCACAGCCATATCCCAAAGGGGAGGTGGGTCTGCGACAGAACAGAGAGCGCCAAGCATCCGATCCGACAACAGAGTGACGGATAAAGGGGGGGGGGGGGGGAGCCGTGGCAGAACAGCCAGACAGCAACCCAAGTAGGTCAGCAGAAATAACGGGACGGTAGATGTCCCAAAAATGCCAGAATGGCGCTACACCATACCCGTATAAAATGACAGGTAGAACGGCATGAGCCACATACCAGAGCAAAGAGAGAGAGAAAGAAGGACCACTCTCCGCTTAATGGCGCACGATGAGGACACCGACCCAAGCTCGAAAGGAACCTGAAGAGATGCAACCAGAGCCTAACAGACTAGCCTATAGAAGGAAGGCTGAAAGAGCCGGTGCCAAGAGCCCAAAGGCAAGAGCTAGAACCTGAGCAATGAGCGGGGAATAACCGGCGGGACAAGAAACACGCCAAGTGCACACCCAATTCCAAAAAGGGGAAATAGGGGCAAATAGCATCAACTTTAAACCCGCTGAAGCAGGTAGAAACATGCAGCAGGCAAACGGCCACAGAGACCTTAAAGTGGCTTACACAAGAAGCATAAGAGTGCCCGACCGGGCAGTATGAAGCCAAGGGGAGAAACAATCCATAATATAGACTTGCAGGCAGTAGTCAAGGACCACTGCCATCAGAGGAGCGGTCCCGCAGGCGTAGCTTTAACAATAGTAGTTAATAATTTGGAAAAAAGGCATATCCGAAGGAAGTGGCCAAGAACACCAAGGTAACGAATCGTGGGAAGAGCCTCAGAATCCAAGACCAAACATTCCAGAAAGACACGTACAGTGTTGAACACCAAAAGGGAGCATTTGTCAAATTGGGAAATCACCCCAGTAAGCGGAAGCAAGGAGGAACCTATGGGCAACTTGCAACAACTCAGAAAAGCTCCCCCACACATGGAGATGTGATCCAGACCTCGCAGCCTCGAAAAGAGGTGGCGACGTAGGAAGAGGAATACCAAAACAACCGGCATGTATACATAATGTATAAACATATAAATATGTAGAGACAGAACAAGCCAGGAGCATGAACATGTCCATACCGGAGCATACCTAGCACAGTAAGGGCAGGTAGGAGCCGCTTTGAAGAGGAGATCAAGAACACCGTACAGCGGACCACTAGCGACGCATGGAGCCCACAGGATCTCCAAGCCCAGGTGAGATAAACAGAGCTATATAATAGCATACAAGTACCCCACATGGAGTATGCACACCCCAAACAACGGGTAACACCTCTTAGGGCAATAAGCCAAGCCAAAAGAGCGCAGTAACGAGCTGAACCCGTGAACATGAGTTCCGAGCCGTATGACATTACCGAGGCGAACCACCGGCTCAATACCACCGTCAGAGGACCAGACAGCAACTTGTGGAACACAGCCACAGCAGGCCTACAGTCAGCTCAAAGCAAAACGCATCCAAGGGATGCCAATAAAAGGGGTAATCACCCTTGACCACAGAAAAAGAAGACGTAAGGCTCACTGCCCATGTTAAAAACAGAGCGGGGGCGTGGCCAAGATGGCGGCACGGTAGGACGCGGAACTCTGCTCCTCCGGCCATGCCACTGCATTTGCCTTGTAATAGCCTACTTCCCCGCACTGTAAATCCTGGGAATTGAAAGCGCACAGCCTCCTACCTGCTCCGGCACCCAGACGAGGCGAAATCCGGCACCCAGACGAGGCGAAATCCGGCACATCTGCTCACTCCTGACGGAGCGTGCGGGGCGCGGAGCTGCAGCGGCCGGGCTGGCGCCGCGGGGTCACTACCGACGGATCCTCCATCCTCGGCATTGCGCTGCAGACCGGAGGGGCGCTGAAATACCCTCGACACGCGGGAGGCTGCCTGCACTGCTGCCCGGAGGTGTTGGAGGTCTGGACTTGTTGCTGTTGGCCGGGTGAGCTGCATCAGGAGCGCGGTCTGTGGGGCGGCCGACATCTTGCTACAACCGGCGCTCCGGCTCGGAGGCAGCGCGGCCTGCCGCAGCGCTAAAATGGCGGTCGCCTCCTAACTTCTAGCAACCTTCTTGCCGCTGCGGGGACTTCTACCCGTGATTCCTTATCGGACATAAACCGTTCGGATTGCATTAAGATTGCTGACCAGTGCCTCGCTTACTTTAAACGCTGTGGTAATATAGGTCCACTTGACTTCAGGTACTGTAAGCAGGTAACAAAGGAAAGCTGCGGCCCGGGAGTCGATCTGAGACTGTGCCGGGGCTCTGATTCCAGCGGGGGTGTCCTCACCCAGGCACCCAGCACTACAGTGCTCCGGCCGGCGGGGCGGACGGACCCTGGGCCGCCAGCAAGATAATCGGCGGGCCGTGGCCTTGCGGACTCACGGCGCTCCTGCCTCCCTTCCGCCCTCTGGAGTTGAGGGATTTACGGAGGCCCTGCCTGTATTTGGACACCAAGGATCTGCCCAACGCCCTGCGGCTGGAGGCCCCCCGGTGCAGTGCGCAGAGTCGTCCCTGTGAGGCGTGCTGCCCCTGAGGGAAGCGACGGATGGTGCAGCCCTGCGAGCGGAGCCTCCCGCCACCCGGCACAAGTGATCGGGGCACTCCGGATGCAGTGAGCTCAGGCGGTGTGGTCGCAGCAGTCAGCGCGCCCAGCGCTGAGTGGGCATCTGGTGAGTTGCATGACCACCCGAGGGTGGAACTGTCCTCCTCTAGCTCCCTTCCCACTCCGCCACAGCTGAGACGTAACCCGGCAGGACTGGCCTCCGCATACCAGACGGCACCCAGGGACTAGATTGATCACGCGGCGAGGGCACCCCGGACGTTATAGCGCGCCTACACCGCCCTACTGCACCATACTCGGCCGTCTACGTGGTACTACGAGGGAGGTGGCATTGGGAGGGGACCCACCGGAGGTCACAGCGCGATCGCTTTTCAGGAAGCCTTGCAGGCCCTTCACGCACCCTGCCCTACATCGCTTCAAGCGCGGATTCTGACTGCAGCCCTCGGCAGCCTGGGGTACGAAGATGACATCAGCCCGCGCACGGAAGGAAAAACCCCTCAAAGAGCTTCTGATTAAGCAGCCCGGGAACACGGAGGCATCCCAGGGCCCCTCCGCCCAGCCGGAACATGCGGCCTCTGTGGCAGAAGCGGACGGCCCAGCAACGAAGGCCTTCATGCTGGAACTCTTCTCTGCCATCAAGGAAGATATAATGGATCTGAAGAGTCAGCTGGCGTCGGATTTCAAGGAGGTGCGCCGGGACGTCGATGAAGTGGGTGAGAGAGTTGCTGTACTGGAGGAACACGAATTGGCGAGGGAAGAAGACCTGCATCAACTCCAGCAAGAGGTCCTCCGCGACCAGAATCTAGACCTCCAGGCCCACGCGGAGGATCTAGAAAACAGATCACGGAGGAACAACATCCGCGCGATAGCGTCGAAAGCAGAAGGTGACGATTTCCGCGGCTATGTCTTGTCCCTCTTCCAGCAAATCCTGGGCGCTGATGACACAGGAAATCCAGATGGACCGCGTCCATCGCGTGGGTCTCCCAAGAGGTGGCAAGGCCCCCCCGCCTGATGTACTAGTCTGCGTACATGATTTCCAGCTTAAGGAGCAGATCCTGCGCAGGGCTAGGGGGGCCCAGCCGATACAATTCCGGGGGCACACGCTGGCCTTTTCAGGACCTAGCTGCTTCGACTTTGGCCAAACGCAGAGACTTCCGACAGGTTACGTCCCATCTACGAGACAAGGGAATACCGTATTCATGGGGCCATCCCTTCCGCATCATCTTTCAGCACCAGGGGAGGCTGAGGCAGATGCGCTCCCTGGCCGACACCATGGATCTTTTGGGACTTGTGGCAGATACGACTCTGCAGCCCACTGGGGGTCCCTCCCATCGTGAGGGGAGACATCACCCCCGCTGGCAGACAGTTGGCAAACCCACGACACCCATAAAGCCAGGCCCAGAGGAAATGGCGAAGGAACGAAACGCCGTGCTCTCAACCCTCTCTCAGACCCAGGATCGCCCGAGCACCCCGTGAAGTCTTACAGCATATCTTAAGGGGAAGGCAACTCAGCCAAGGGGCCGGAGGAGCCCACAACTGGTTCACCTCTCTCGGCTCCCTAGACTTCCCCCGTGGCCTGCGGGCCACCTGGTGCTTTGTCCTAGGAAGTTTTGTCCCCCCCTGATCTCCTCCACTAGACAGACTGTTGTCTCTTGTTTCTCTTTCTTGTCCCCAGTTTCTCCGGACTACTTGTGGTCCTATAATGGGCCTCCTGCATGCTGATCTATTCTGGGACTATGCTCGTTTGGGCAGGTTTCTGTGTTGTGTTCTGGTTGGGACTTTTGCTGTTTCTTTTGGGGTCCTTTAGTGTCACACATAGGGTCCATTGCTTCCCTGTAGGTGCCTATACATGCTCCGGCCCAACCCCCGCGCACCGCTCCCGGCGCATCAGACGACCCGCGGGCGTGTTCTCCCCCAGTACTGATGCCTAGGGACTTGAAAATCGTCAGCCTCAATGCACGAGGCCTGAATCACCCCACTAAGCGCACTGCGATTCTTTCCCTTCTTGAGCAGACCGAGGGCGATATTTGCATGCTTCAGGAGACCCACCTCCTTGCCAAAGATACCTCCCGCATGCGCTCCCGCCGCTTCCCACGCCAATTTTGGTCCTCGGGGACGACGAAAAAGAATGGGGTTGCCGTACTGCTTGGGGCTAAATTTGAGGGTAAGGTCCTTTCTACCTTTTATGAGTCAAAGGGGAGGGCATTGGCTCTCCGAATCCAATGGGGTCCCACTGTCTTCACCCTCTTTAATGTGTACGCTCCCAATACCCAGCAGGAGGCTTTCCTCCGTAGGCACATAATAGAAGGGCTGGCCTCACCCGACCCAGCACTAGTAATCAGGGGGGATTTCAACCTTGTAATGGATAACGAGCTGGACAGGTCAGGACAACGCCACGCACAAGTTGGAGCCATCTCGCCCGATGGGAAGCGCTGGCTAGCAGAAAACGGCCTACACGATGCCTGGCGCCTCCGCCATGCAGACTCACGTGACTACTCCCATTACTCGGCAGCACACAAAACGTACGCGCGCCTAGATATGCTGTTGGTTTCGAGCGCGCTTCTCCCGAGAGTGACGGACGCTTCCATAGCTGTCCGCTCCCTCTCGGACTATGCACATGTCTCGCTCTCTTTGCGCTCTGATGGGTTTGGGCATGCGCCTTCTAGGTGGCGGCTGCGCGTAGGCCTTTTGCATTCCCCT
This sequence comes from Calotriton arnoldi, assembly GCA_963921515.1. Classification (NCBI taxonomy): domain Eukaryota; kingdom Metazoa; phylum Chordata; class Amphibia; order Caudata; family Salamandridae; genus Calotriton; species Calotriton arnoldi. Next base: position 2,712,955 of record CAWUFW010000047.1, on the reverse strand, counting down.
GCTGTTGTGAAGGAATTACGCGCCAAGATCACGACCTACCTCCAACTCAATGATAATGGAGGGACTTCCCTGGATGTGGTGTGGGACGCGCTCAAAGCGGTATTGCGAGGGGAGATTATGGCGATTTCCTCGGCGAAAGCCCGTAGACTGAGAGAAGCCCGCTCAGCTCTTGAACAGGAGGTGGCGGAATTAGAGGCAATACACAAACGCACAGGTGCACCCCGGATATGGCGTGCGATGGAAGCGAAACGTGCACTTCTCAAACGCCTAGATCTAGACAGGGCCGAATACGCGCTGGTTCGCTTGCGACACAAGTTCTACTTAGGAGGCGACAAATGCGGGAAACTGTTGGCCCAGAGGCTGCGTGCTAGAGCTATAGCGGGGTCCATCTCTTTTTCTCAAGAACTCTGCTGGGGAGGAACTCCATCTGGATTCCCAAATCGTTGAGGAATTCAGATCATTTTATCGCACTCTTTATAGCGCCGACTACCAGGACACCACCGAGACCCAAGACTATCTAGCCACTAGCAATTTTACCCGTCTCCCGAAGGCAGAAGCTGACCCTTTAGAAAGCCCTATTCGAGTGGAAGAGGTCATATCCGCCATCGCTAAACTGAAGCTGGATAAATCACCCGGGCCTGATGGCTACCCAGCACTTTTTTACAAAACGTTTTGCCACGAATTGGCCCCTCTCCTCGCACGTCTATATAACTCATTCCAGGACAGTGGAATGATGACCGAATCAATGGGGGAGGCAGCAATTTCGGTCATCCTCAAGCCCAATAAAGATCCAAGCAACTGCGGCTCATACCGCCCAATTTCCCTACTTAACATTGATGCAAAGCTGTTCACGGGCATTTTAGCGGCGCGGCTGAATCCTCTTATGGCGGGTCTCATTGACCCTGATCAGGCGGGATTCATCCCCTCCCGACAGGGGAGCGACAACACCAAACGCCTTCTACATCTCATAGATGGGGTCCGGCGCTCTCGGGTGGGTGCGCTGCTTTTTTCGGTGGAGGCGGAGAAGGCGTTTGACAGAGTGTGCTGGCCATACCTGTTCGACGTCCTTCGAAGCATGGGATTTGGCCCTCGTTTCCGCACTTGGGTACGGTGCATCTATCACGCCCGCGAGCATTTATCAGGACTAATGGGGTCTCCTCATCCCTTTTTCAGATTGCACGGGGCCCTAGGCAGGGATGCCCGCTTTCGCCTCTTTTATTTGCCCTATACATCGAACCCCTAGCACAGAAGATCCGGGATCATCCCGACATCCAGGGCATTAAATTTGGGGGCGACCGCCATAAAATAAGCCTCTATGCTGATGACATCATTCTCTCTTTAACACAGCCAATGACGTCCCTCCCCGCCCTGGTGAATGAACTTGAGGCCTTTGGTCGGATATCGGGCTATAAAGTAAATCTTGCCAAATCTCAGGTCCTCAACCTATCCCTACCGCAACCGCAGGCCGAGACCCTTCAACAGTCTTTACCTCTGCACTGGTCCCATGACCCCATTCCTTATTTGGGCATTCAGCTGACACCTTCACTGCCGCGCACGCTGGAAGTGAACTATACGTCTCTGATGGCGCAAACGCGCAGAGCCTTAGACGGGTGGGCTAAATATACACTATTGTGGTTCGGGCGCATTGCGGCAGTCAAAATGGTGGTCTTACCACGCATTTTGTATCTATTCCAAACCCTTCCGCTAACACCGCGGCCCGGTATTGTGCGGTCACTGCAACTAGCGCTGAATAACTATCTGGGGGAACAAGAAAGCGCACCTCTCGATAGCGCAACTGTCGCGTTCCAAAGAGGATGGAGGAGTGAGACTACCTCTCCTTCATAGGTACCTGCAGGCGGCACATCTCCGATATGTGCTAGAATGGAACCGCCCGCTATCGGAGAAGCACTGGACCTTTATGGACCAAGCGGTAGCGGGCGCGAATCTCTGGCGTGAACTGTGGCTCCCCCGCCGCCTTCGAGCCTGGGGCCTATATTCTTCGCCGGTGACGGCAGCCACTATGAAAGTCTGGGATACCGTGGCACGGGCGAAGGGACTCACAACGTTCCCCTCCCCGATGACGCCCCTAGTGGACAACCCAGACTCCCCCCCCCCCCCCCTGGCGTCAAGTCCGCTACAGCACAGAGATGGAGAGAAGCGGGATGCAAGCGATTATGCCATCTTTTCGATCCTAAGGGCATCATTCCGTTTAGCCGCATCAGTCAGGACCTGGACCTCCCCCGCTCAGATGAATATTATCTGCAGCTGCGGCACTGGGCTACCTCACGGGACTACCTCACGCACTTTGACCCCTTTTGAACAATGGGTGGCGAAGAAAACGGACGACAAACACCTTATAACGGAATTGTATACGCTCCTTACACCACGCCAGACAGGGACTCGTACTCGGGGGCAACTCCGATGGGAGGCAGAGCTAGGCAGGGCCCTTATTGACAGAGTGGGACAATATCCACTATAGAGCGCACCATACCGGGTATAATACAGCTGGGACTGAGTCCGCATTTAAAGTAGCAGCTTACTGGTACCTCACTCCGGCTAGGATACACCAGTGGAACAAAAACCACACCGAAGAGTGCTGGCGCGGCTGCGGAATGTCAGGATCCCTAGCGCACCTATTATGGCACTGCCCGAGACTGGAGCGGTTCTGGGAACAGGTTTTAAATGATATCGATGAGGCTTTTGACACCGAGATCCCCCGTTTCCCAGCGTACACCCTACTGGGTCTCTCAAACCCTCTCACCTTCCCTCTGCACTCCATGCGCGGTAGGCAGATAGCATTAGCTCTTCTTGCAGCGCGTCAGGCGATCCTACTTCATTGGGGTACTGCCACGGTTCCAGACCACTCGGCCTGGCTTCTCAGGCTTTGGCTGACCCTAGCAATGGAACGGCTCTCATTAATCCAAGCGCAGAAGGGAGAGGTATGCTGATCTCTGGGCACCATTCATCTCACTACTATCGAAAGACCTCCATGAGGTCACCTGCCCCAAACTTTTGCAAGTACTTAATTTGATACCCAGCCCAGAGAAAGGCGCAGAGCCTCGATAGGACTGGCAGGCGAGGGCGGGCAGGTGGCATAAAGTCCCTTCACAGACCCTGATGCTAAGATACGGAACTCCCCCTACTGTTCCTTTTCATTTTTCCTTTGGTTTGTTTCTTGACTACGGGATCCGGGCGGGTGGGAGAGGGAGGGAGGGGGGTTTCTTCTAGTTGTTTTTTCTTGCATAGAAACCCTGCTTGCTCCACTGGGACCCCAGAGGGTATTGGCTGTTTGAACATTCGAGCCTGGACTCTTCCGGTAGCCTCCCCTCAGGCTGTGGGCCATGTACATCCCAGACAGCATTGTTTGTAGCCGCCGGCCCCTGTGGTTGTAGGCAGAAGGCTGTGTACGATGAAGAGCTGCTTTGCAAATCGTTAATAAAATAGATTTGTTCCATAAAAACAGAGCGCATCAAAAGGATGCGAAATGAAAAAGTACCACCACGGAAGACAGGCCTAAGAAGACCCAAGTGGGAGGACGAAAGCCCGCAAGGAGCCGGTGAACCGCCGATTCGGCGTGAGCATCAAACAGGAAAACCCCATCAAAGGGTAAGTCAACCAGTCGCTCCCGGATATTTTCAGGGAAGACGCCATCTCGCAACCAAGCGTGACGCCTTAAGGCAACAGAACCCGCCATAGCTCGGCCCAAAGAATCCGCAGTATCTAAGGCTGAGCGGAGTGTGAATTCGGCAAGGTCGCGGCCATCCCGGAGGAGGTGAAGGAGATCAACGCGAGCACCTTCAGAGGTGGCAGAAAGCAAAGACTCTGCAGAGTCCCACAGGGCAGAGGTAGCCCGAGCCAAAACACACACTGTATTCAAGGACCATAAGGCCGCACTAGTGGATGCAAAGATGTTCCTACCCCATGACTCAAGCCATCTGGACTCCCGAGAGGGAGGAAGTGTTAGTGGGGGCAGGGAAGGAAAGGCAGTCTGCAACACGAACCCCTGCGCAGCAGGGTGCACAAAAAGACACACAGGATCATGTGGAGCTGGACGGTGGCGGTGCAAAACTGAACGAGCCACCGGTTCACCTGAAGCAGGCCGAACCCAGGTACCCAAAAGGGCATCATAAAGGGAAGCCTCAAAGGGTAGAAGCGGCTCCACATTCCCGGACCCACTGTGAAGGACCTCGAGCAAGGGGTCCACAGACAAGGGGGCAGAAGGGGGTTGCATGTTTAAAATGCGAGTGGCCAATGAGACCACTCCCAAAAAAGACGCACCAGCCTCGGTAGCCCTCCGCGGAGGGGACAACAACTCATCAGTGGGGGAGGGTTGCAAGCTGACCCTCCCAAGACACTGAGGGTGCGACCAATGCCCCACGGAAGGGAGCCCCATTGAAGAATGAGGATCCTGATGGAGCTCCTGGGGAGGCGAAGAGCCTGCCGGATCTGGGAGCTCCTGAGGAGGCTCCACAAATTCCAAGGGGGGCACTGGCAACAATACCTCCGGCGACGCCGGGCGTGAGGGCGGTGCCAAACTCTCTCCAGAGGCCTCTAGAGAAGAGTCCACAACCCGGCGTCGACACGGCGCCAAAACGACGCGTGCCGGCGCCGATCATGCCCCGCCAGGTGCTGACTCGGCTGCATCCGGCGCCGAAACTATGACAAGCTCCCCTTCCAAAGAAGAAGGCGCCGGAGCGGCAAGCCTTCGGCGCCGACTCTGCCTCATCCATGACAGGTTCCGACTCTGGAGAAAGAGGCGGAGCCGGGGAGGCGAACCTAGGGCGCCGGAACGGCGCCGACCCCGGCTCCGGACAGGCGGCCGCCTGCCCGGAAGCCTTGGGTGTGCTCAAGGCAGGGCTATGAGCACCGGCAACCACCTGCGACGCCACAGGGAGCCCAGCGGGGCTATGCGGCGCGGCAGAGGTGCCGTGGGTCGTAGAGGGGGACCCAGCTGGGCCGCGCCCTGACGACTCCATGTGGACCGTAGAGGGGGACCAACTGGGCCGCGCCCCAACGACACCACATCTCCGGCGTTCCCGGGGGTCAAAGGCTCAATTGGCGCCGGGGGCAAACCCGCCGGCGAGTGCGTCGGAGACCCCACAAGAAGCGGAGGCCCAGAGGACGCCCCAGGAACGGGAGAGGACCCAAGGGAGGCCTGCAAAGTCGCGGCATATGCCTCCATTTGAAATTTTATCTAGACAAAACCAAGTCATTGAGAAAGACGGACCGGTTGTTTAACTATGGTTCCATAAATACCGGTTTGGCGGCTTCTAAAAGATCCATCTCTAGGTGGATAGTCTCTTGCATATCTTTGGCCTACCAACTAGCCAACAAGTCTCTTCAGGGAAAACCTCAAGCGCATTCTACCAGGGGAAAAGCCTCTTCCACGGCTCTCCTTAGAAATGTTCCTATAGCAGAAATTTGTAAAGCAGCTACATGGCATTCTGTTCATACTATCTGATAGACATCTAGCCGCAGATTCCTTAAGTTAGAATATCCCCAGGCGTCAGACTGGATCTGTAAATTTTTTGCAGCAGCACCTCTGAGCTCCGGGGGGCGGCGCCAGACGACCTCGCCCTGACGTCCACGTTGGTGACGTCAGCGAGGTCACATAAGTCCCTCCCGGCGCGCTGACGTCAGTTTCCTTTTCCGCGTGCAACGCGGATCCGGAGTGAGTTCCTCTGGCCTGTTTTCAGACCTCCTTTTCAACGCTTCGCGTCCGGAACAGTGGGTCGATGCCTTCGGGCTTTAAAACTTGTAATTCCTGTTCGCGGCAGATGTCCGCGACGGACCCCGCATCTTATTTGTATGTGGTGTCTGGTCGAGCACCATGACTCCACGGACTGCGACGCCTGCCAACAACTGAAGCCGAAGTCTTGGCGGGAGCGCCGTATGAAGCTTCTCTCGGCACGGCTGTCCCGGTCGGAGTCGTCTCGTCCCCCGGCCTCTTCATCGCCGGCAGGTCCCTCTACTGTCCGGTTCCGCCGTCGATCGCCCTCTGGGGTCTGGAGCCGTCGTTCGCCACTGGGTAAGTCGAGGCACTTGTCGCAGAGGTCTTCGACCTCCCTTTCTCCTGTTGTCAGGGGCACTGGTTCCCGGAACTTTCCGGGCGTGCGCTCCAGACAGTCGCCCCCCCGCCAATAATATCCGCGTGATTGGCATTCCGGAATCAACGAATATGGGAAAAATGGAAGAGTATGTGGAAAAACTGCTGGTGGCTGCGATTGGTTCCGAGTCCTTTTCAAACCAGTTCATAGTGGAACGGGCCCATAGATCCCTTGGACCGCGTCCGCCCCCAGGTAGCACTCCGCAGCCCATAATAGCGAGGCCGTTGAATTATAGGGATCGAGATGTGGCCTTGCGCTCAGCAAGAAGTAAGCAGAACCTGGTGTACGACGGGAACACATTCTCCATCTACCCGGACTTCACGCCTACAGTGCAGGAAGAGAGACGTAAGTTTATGGACGTTAAAAATAAATTGCGGAAGGCACAAATCGATTATGCGCTATTGTACCCAGCGCGACTCCGAGTTACGCATCAGGGCAAACAGAGGTTCTTCACCAAGCCACAGCAGGTGGAGGAATTTCACAAGGATGTAAAGCGCACAAACCGAACTGACGGAGCCATGGCGGAATCGCAACAATCTGTGTCGACGGGATCCGAAGATGACCCGCAATGAAACAAGACCTCACCGCCACTACTCAGTTACAATACGACTTCGGATGTGCAGATGGTTGGGGGGGTAGGGACGAACAAGATATTGTACGATGGGCTCATTGAGTTACTTCTGATATACACTGGGCACCCTCTGCCCTCCTAGAGCCCGGATGCTCCAACTAAGGTGGGTTCTGGGGGCGAGGGGTCTGTGTCGCCACTTAGAAATGACCCCCAATGGGTATTCCCCTAGGAGTGTCCACTGCATGATATTTGCAGGGACTGTAAGGCTGTTATTGTTTTTGTTGGGGTTGGGTGGGCGGGAGATTAATTCTGGCAAGTTGGGGCTGCTTCAGTGGGTGGGGGGGGGGGGGAGGTAAGAGTGGGGTTTGTTCCGGGCTTTGTATAATGGGCACTCATCAGGACTATCCTATTAGTGTGTCTGTGGGACCAGTTGACGAGTTAATGGTAGAACAACATGAGCGAATTAAGATATCACTATGTACTAGGGTGCATCGGATGGACAGCATTCATTGGATAACATGCAGGATGATGGCAGAGGTTGGGGAAAATGGCTGATGTAGAAGCTGAGGCACTGAACGTTATTACATGGAACGTTAGGGGATTGGGAGACCCTAGAAAGAGGAGGCAAATCTTAGCATACTTGGACAGGCATCGAGCGCACATAGCTATGCTGCAGGAAACGCACTTCACCCCTCAGAAACCAAATAATTTTGCAAGCAAATGGGCAGAACACAGAATCTTCTCCTCACATTCCTCTTACGCGAGAGGAACAGCGATCCTTATAAAAAAACGAGTACCATTCCACCTAGCGGGGGCAACGTGGGACAAACAGGGTCGCTACTGTCTGGCATGGGGAGGCTGGGGACGGTCTCAGTCACCTTAGCCTGTTGCTACAGGCCTAATACTGATGACCCAGAGTTTTACACTTCACTGTGGGCCAAGATCTTTGATGTGGGATCCGGTCACATTATATGGGGGGGCGATTTCAATGTTACGTATAACCCTGGGGTGGATAGATCGCAGCCGGCCTCGCATCACTACACCAAAGCGCGTGAAATACAGGACACTATAACCACCTATAGCTGATCGATGCATGGAGACATATGCACCCACACGCACGGGAGGGAACGCACTACACAGCGCAGGCAGCATCATGGGCGAGACTAGACTATTGGCTCCTGTCCCGTGGGTTGGGGCCTGCAATATCCCGCGTACAGCATTTAGCCAGAACGTACTCGGATCACGCCCCGGTGGCACTCACTCTTTTATGTTCCGAATTTGATACACCGCGCAATATCTGGCGGCTTTATGCCCCTAGCTTGTTAGACACTGTATTTCAGGAAGAATTGCGAGAGGAGGTGCAGGACTTTTTTGCACGCAATAAAGGAACGGTGGAAAATGTAGAAACCATTTGGGAGGCATTCAAGGTCACGCTCCAAGGGTTCTGCATCTCGAAGGGGGCGGGGGTACTTAAAGTTATAACTAACACATTACGCACACTGGAGTTAAAGCTTAAAACAATGGAAGCGGAATTGGCCATAGGTCCGAGTAACTCCACTCAAGTTCAATTTCGGAAAACACTCACAGAGTATATGGACGCAGCGCAGAGGGAATCTCGATTTAGGGGTAAATACTGGGTGGCCAGATGTTACGGCGAAGGGGAGAGGCCGAGCAGGGCCTTAGCACACACAGTTAGACAGCCTCGATACTCGGGCCATGTATTGGACATTGAAGACCCAGATGGGATGGTTTATCGCGATACGGCTAACATCTTAAGTGTCTTTACACGACACTACAATCACCTTTACACCACGCAGAGAAGAGATGACTTGGATCTAGACAGCTATTTGGGGGATGTGGCGCTGGGCTGGCTGAGCGACGGGCAGCTTTCCTTTCTATGTGCTCCATTTGAACTGGACGAAGTCAGAGATGCCATTATGGGTTTGCAATCAGGGAAAGCCACAGGGACGGATGGAATTCCAGTGGAATTCTATAAAACGTATATAGACTTAATGGCCCCCATTCTTCGTGAAGTGTATGAAGAATCACTGGAGGTGGGAATTCTCCCTGCCTCCATGAGGAGGCGCTTATAATTTCACTATTGAAGCCAGGGAAGTCACCCCAACACTGCGACTCATATAGGCCACTTTCTCTCCTGAATTGCGATGCCAAAATTCTAGCCAAAATAATTGCCACCCGATTGAGCTTACTGATGGAAAACTTGATATTACCTGACCAGTCGGGCTTTGTACCCGGGAGAGCCACATCCCACAATTTGAGAACACTTTTTGCTATTTTAAATAATGTCTCGCCTGATTTACCCTTTAGCCGCTATTTTTTTAGATGCCACTAAGGCTTTTGATTCAATTGAGTGGGACTATATTTTTGGGGTGATGATGCACATGGGATTCCCGCCCCTCTTTCTCTCTTGGATTAAGCTATTATATCAACGACCGGTTGCTAAGGTGCTTATTAACGGACGCACATCTCAGACGTTCCAAATTACCAGAGGTGCCAGGCAGGGGTGCCCACTCTCCCCCTTGGTTTTTGCCATTGCGGTAGAACCATTGGCGGCGAAAATACGACAGCACCACAAGGAAAAGGCACTCCGTTGCAATATGAGGCAGATACTTATATTATATGCCGATGATATAACTCTATACATCCGAGATCCGCAGCAGAATTTATAGTTTTTGGGAAACTATCAGGGATCCAGATCAATTGGGGGAAGTCTAGTATTTTCCCCACTGACGACTGCAACAACTCGCTTCCCGCTGGATTATCCCTTAGAGTGGTGTGATGAGGAGGTGCGTTACTTGGGAATACGCGTCACTAGGAATAGAGAGGAACTTATGAGGTTAAATTATGGCGCTGCTATAACCCGTATAGCGGAAGGTGTTACCCGCTGGATTGCTTTGCCCCTATCCATGGCGGGAAGAACATAGTTAATTAAAATGGTGGTACTTCCCCAATTGCTCTATCTTTTTTTAAATATTCCGTATTACCCAGGGACTTTCTTCTTTAAGACACTAAGGTCGGAATTGACGCGACTTGTGTGGGGAGGTAAGCAGCCGAGACTGCAATGGGACGTCCTTATCAGGCCCTATTCACAAGGAGGGTTTGGGATACCAAATTTTGAACTCTATTATATTAGTGCGCAGGCCCATTATGGTTGGTTCTGGGTGGCACAGCCACGGTATATGCCGCAGGTCGCGGCGGAGCACTGGCTAGCACACCCCATTCCCATTGACGGCGCACTATACGAACTGACCAGCCCTAGAGACAAGATGCCGACTACACTTACATGTACGATAGCAGCATGGCGACGCATGCTGAACTCCACCTTCTTGTACTCTCCCTTATTACCTCACTTATCATCCGAACATGCCCCTTCTTCAAGAAGCAGTATTTCATAAATTTAGAGAGCGCACCCACTTCCGCACTTGGGGGGGGACTTATACCAGGATGGCCACTTTCGCACTGCTGAGCAAGTATTGCAGGGACCGCAACATACCCCGCTTGACCTTTTTCTCTACATTCGTCTTAGGCAGGGGATCCGGTCTCTCACCCCGGACTTCCCCGCTGAACCACAGGTTTTAGCGCCACTACAGTTGATACTAAAGAACACAACGGCTAAACGCCTAGTCTCCCTGATTTATCGGGCAGTACACACGCAGAGGGAACTGCCAGCTACGATATCCCGGGCTCGCTGGAGTGAGGAACTGGGATATGACCGGACAGATCATTGGGAGTATGGTTGCCTACAAACGGAACGGGTTTCGGCCAGTAGCAGACTCCGCATTATACACTATAAGTCCCTACATAGAATGTATTACACCCCAGTCAGGCTGCACAGATACCACCTAAGAGACTCGGACAGGTGTGACAGGTGTCATGCTCCTGGAGCAGGTTTTTTACATCTGGCGTAAGAATGCTTGAGGGTGAATGAATATTGGGGGCAAGTCTTTGATGCCTTGACATTGATGATAAACACGTGGAACCCACCCCATTGATGGCCCTGCTTGGCTATGTTAAACCACTACAGGCGGTACACCGCAGATATGTAGCCCTTGCGTTACTTATGGCTAAAAGGCGGGTGGCCTGTCGCTGGGGAAGAGGGCGGGCACCCAAATTTAAGGATTGGATTGATTTAGTGAATTGCCAAGAACGGCTCACCGCATACGCTGAATTGCTGCCGAGCGCGTCTCGGCCCAGGGACATTTGGGCCCCCTTGACATGTTACCTACTGGCATACCCACGTGACACGTCGCAGGCTAACACAGAAACACCTATGCCCTAACATGTTTGAGGAACACAAGAAATCAGGGACAAACCTAACACCGGGCGGGGAGTAGATACCGGATGAGGCCTATATGGGCTACATGTTATTATGGGTTATCTTATCATATTTGCACGGCAAAACTTGGAAAAGATGCGATATCTATGTGTGCTGAGAATGTGACCATTTACGTCAGACTACAGTCATCGTAGTTGCCTCCTGCACCTCTGCTGATACAGTGATAGGCATTGAGAAGTTCTGTATAGAGCACCTATGCTATGTAAATTATGAATGAAGTAATGACTAAAATGTACCACACGGTTTGCAATGATGCTACCGATGCTCGATGTATGAAAGAAAAATTTAATAAAAAGAAGTTTGGAAGAAAAAAAAAAAAAAGGAGAACTGCAGGCCAGATTTGGCCAAATGCAGTAGGTATGGCAAGATCACCTGCTCTTGACCCTTCACTGGATCATGAGCATTGTTCATGCACCATAAGTAGAACCGCTTCCATTTGAAAGCATAGGATGCCCTGGTGGAAGGTCTCTTGGCTTCCTTGAGGATGGTCATACATTCCGCTGGTAAGTCTAAGTGTCCGTATTGCAGGACCTCAGGAGCCATGCTGTCAATCTGAGGGATGAGAGATTGGGATGAAACACTCTCCCCTCGCTCATGGATAACAAGTCTGGACGGCAAGGTAACCTCTGGTGTGGCACCTCGGATAGTTGCAGAAGGTCCGGGTACACCACTGACGCGGCCACTCCGGAGCTATCAGGATCATTCTTGAGTTGGTCCTGTAGAATTTGTTGATCACTGCTGGGATGAGAGGCAGTGGCGGAAAGGCGTACAGTAATGTATGAGACCATTTTATCAAAAGGGCATTCCCCCGTGAACCTGGCTGGTGAAACCTGGATGCGAAGACGGGGCATTTGGTGTTTGCCGCGTCTGCGAAGAGATCGATGTCTGGCACTCCCCATTGCCGGAAGATGTCTTGCGTGACTTTGCTGTTTAGCACCCAGTCGTGAGCTTCTACGAAGTCCCTGCTTAGGACGTCTGCCTGGACGTTCAGAGACCCTAGCAGGTGAATGGCCACAATGTTGAGATTTCTTGCAAGAAGCCACTTCCAGATGGTCTGCGACTCCTGAGAGAGGTCTCGACCTGGTGGCCCCCTGCTTGTTCAGATAATACATCGTCGTGGTGTTGTCTGAATCAAGAGAGCTGGACTGGAGAGAAGGGTACAGCGACTTGAGGGCTAGGTGCACAGCTCTCAACTCTAGAAGGTTGATGTGATATCCCCGCTCTGTCTCCGACCAGAGACCTTGTACTTGAAGATGTCCCATGTGAGCTCCCCAACCTTGCAGGGAAGCATCCGTGACTATAGTCTGAGTGGGAGTATCTTGGTGGAATGGGACTCCCTTCAGTAGAAATGAACGTTTCAGCCACCATGTGATGGAGTCTCTGGCTGACTGAGGTAGAGTTACACGGTCTTCCCAGCGGCCTGACGTCAGCATCCACAGATCCTCCAGAGACTGTTGTAGAGGACGCATGTTCAATCTGGCATTGGGGACGATGAAGACACAAGAAGCCATTGACCCCAGAAGAGAAGACACCTGCCTGACCGTGGGAAGATGAGATCTGAGGAGTTCGCGACATTTCTCCCTGATTGATGATAACCTCTCCTCCGAAGGACACACGCTTGCTTTTACGGTATCCAGTGAAGCGCCCAGGTAATGGATTTTTTGGGTCGGGTTGAAGACCGATTTCTTGTAGTTGACCCGCAGACCCAGCGCGTTCAGTAGATGAAGGCAGAAGGAGAGATGACTGAAGCAGGGAAGGCGTAGCGCTCTTCAGGAGCCAATCGTCCAGATAGGGCTAAATGAAGATCTTGCGCTTGCGGAGAAAAGCTGCCACCACTGCCATACACTTTGAAAATGTTCGGGGGCCCGATTTGAGCCCGAACGGAAGGACTCTGAATTGGAAGTGCCGATCTACTTGAAAACGGAGAAACTTTCGATGCTTTTCGGACACCGGGATGTGGAAATAAGCGCCCTGCAGATCTATAGCACACATCCAGTCCCCCTGATGTAGATGAGGGAAGATCTGGTGCAGGGCCAGCATCTGAAACTCCTCCTTGCGGATGAATTTGTTCAAGAAGCGCAGATCGAGAATTGGTCTGTATTCTGTGGTCGGGCCTCTTTTTTGGACCAGGAAATAGCGAGAATATATTCCCTGTTTTCGTTGTTGAGTCGGAACATATTCTATGGCCTTTTTTCGTAGAAGACTGTTCACCTCTTCTTGTAACATATGGGGACATTGACGGAATTCTCAGAGTGGTGGACGGGTGGAGGTGGGGCTTTGAACCTCAGCAAGTATTTATTTTGCACAATATTCAGCACCCATTGGTCGTTTGTGATGGATTTCCACTCTTCCAAGTGAAAAGCGATACTTACCCCTACCGGAGTGGCTAACTGGCACGGAGGAAGCATGTGCTCATTGTTTAGCTGGTTGTTTAGCAGTTGAGGCCTGCTGTCTGTTTCCTCTTCCTCTACCAGGTCTCCTCTGGTGGAAGTGTGACCTCTGCTGTTGATTTTGAGAGGACCAATGGGGGGCTTGAACCTTCTGTTGGAAGAAACGCCTGTCGTAGGGACGAAATCGTTTGCGGAATTCCTTCCGCTTCTCCAGCCCAACAGCCTTCACAGTGTCCAATTCAGCTTTCATTTTGGACATCTCATCGTCCGCATGAGACCCAAACAACGAAGAACCATTGAACGGTAGATTGACGATCTTCCGTTGCGCATCAGGCTTAACCCCTTCGCTGCTAGGCCTTTTCCCCTCCTGTGCTAAGCCTTTTTTTGGCTATTTGGGGTAGTTCGCGCTTAGGCCCCTGTAACTTTTTGACCACAACGTATCCACGCCAAATTTGCGTCCTTTTTTTCCAACATCATGGGGATTCTAAAGGTACCCAGGGTTTGTGGATTCCCCTGGAGGGGACCCAGAAATTAGCCAAAATACAGCTAAATTTTGGTTTTGGGGGAAAAATGCAAAAAAGGGCTACAGATGAAAGCGTCTGGTTTTTCCCTGGAAATGGCATCAAAAAGGGGTTGTGGTGCTGAAATCACCATCTTCCCAGCTTTCAGGGACAAGCAGACTTTTGTCAGAAAACCAACATTTTTTACACAGTTTTGGCATTTTTCTGGGACAGTCTATTTTTGCTATTTTTTGTGCCCGGGGGGGGCAGAAAGACTGAACATTGGCAATTTTTTGGGGGGGGAGCAAAAGCCCTTGCCCAAGGGGCCGCTCCCCCTCCCTGGTGCCTTAGTGGGTGGATCCCTGCTTGGGGATCGCCCTTCTGGGACGATCCCCAAGCAGGGATCCACTGGGGAGGAGTACCATTGGAAAGGGAGATTCTCCCTTTCCAATGATACCTCTCCCGTCTTTCTACGTGCTCAGGGGGCTGAGATAGCCCCCTGAGCACGTAGAAAGTGAAACTGAAATGAGCCTAAAGGCTCATTTTAGTTTCGTTTTCAGTGAAATGAAGTCAGCGCGACGATCTTCATTTCACTGAAAGGGAGGGGGGGGGGCCTCGGGAGCTGGGGAAGCTCTTCCCCAGCTCCCGAGGCTGTGGGGGAGAAAAGGAAATCCCTCTGCTGTCTGCAGCAGAGGGATTTCATGCCCCTGGTCTCATGACGGAATGGTTCCGTCATGAGCACAGGGGCACCGATGCTCATGACGGAACCATTCCGTCATGAGCATCGAAGGGGTTAAGCCCTGTAAGACGCAGCCAGGCCGAGCGCCTAGAGCAGATGCCGTGCGAATAGCAGTGCGCGGCCAGATCAGATGAGTCTGCAGCAGCACTTATTACCTGGTTTGCCACCAAGCCCCCTTCCTGCAGTATCTCACGAAAGTCCTGTTGGTCTTCTTTCGGGAGTTTTTCCGTAAACCGTGATAGAGAGTCCCATTGTGACCTGTCATATCTCCCCAAGAGAGCTGAGGCGCTGGCAACCTTCATGACGGAGGCCGAAATATTACACCTCCTCTTGCCCAAAGAGTCCATAACCTTGCTGTCCTTCTCAGGAGTGACTGAAGATGATGTCGCAGAGTGCGTCTTCCTGGCCGCCGCCACAATTACAGAATCCGGGGGAGGATCAGAACGAAGGAAAAGCGGATCCTGATCAGGGGCTCTGTACTTCTTTGCAATGCGAGAAGGTACTGCACCTACTGTTGCAGGAGTTAAGAAAGTCTGCATGGCGGGTTCCAAAAGGCCTGGGACCAATGGCAGCAGAGACCTCGTTGAAGAACGATGATGTAAAGTCTCAAAGATAACAGAAGTGGAGACCGTCGGAGCAGACATACTTATGTTCAGTTTGTTGGCCCCTCTGCAGAGAACTTCGGTGAAGGTACCCAAGTCATCAATCGGGGACACTCTGGATGGAGGTGTCGACGACAAAGTTGGAGAATAGTCCCGTATTGAAGACCTGGTGGACGTGGACCAGGTCGGTGATCTTCGTCGCCTCAGTTTTGGAGAGGAGGCATGGTGGGAACGTGATCTCTCCCGTGAACGTGTGCGGCGGGAGGATGGGGACCTCGACCTTCTCAGAGACCCTCTCGAAGAAGCCGTTGGAAGAGGACCCTTTGAGAGTCTTGAAGGGGAATACGTATGAGAGAAATCCGAGCCCGGACTTTTATGAACAGCACCCCCTGATTCCTTGTGTCCTACACTTTCCAGCCACCTTGGCGAAAGATTAAAAGGATGGGACTTTTTAGGAGCCACCGGAGAGCCCTCCGGGGAAATTTGAACAATGTTAATGCCAGGGGATGACGACTTACCTTGACGTCGACCGTCTTGACCTCGATTTTGGTCTCTCTGCCACCTCCTCCGAGACGACGACAGGATGTTTGTCTTTCGACGTTGAAAGCCTAGACGTCGACCTAGGCCTCTGTCACCTCCTCCGAGGCGATGGCGGGATTCTCGTCTCTCGACGCCGACCGATGTTTCGACGACGACACGGACTGTGCCGTCTTCTACGTCGACCTCTCCTGTCTCCGCGATGCTCTCGTCGTCGATCGCCCATGAGATCGAACTGGGGAATTCGACGTCGATCTTCTATGACGCCTCTCCGACTTCTTCGACCGCGAACGCCTCAACGGCGACAGTGATCGACGTTGACAGCCTGTAGGCTCTTTACAGAGTCTTAGCCGGCGAACCTCTCGACGCCGACCCTCGAGAAGGTGGCGGAGTGTGCCTCGCCGTCGACGGGTGTTTTGTCTTAGGCCTCTCGGGGTCAACATACTTCGCGCCCAAAGTAGTATGCCTCGATGTTGATCCCTCCTTCGGCGACGGAGACTCTCGCCGTCTCGACGCTGAAGTGTGCCTTGCTTGCTTCTTCGACGCCGATCTCGACGCAGACTGCAAACACTCTGGAATCTGCCTCTTTCTTGACCCTGGAGAGGCAGAACGACGTTTTCGATGAACTTGGTGAGAGGAGGGCTCTTGACTCCCAAGGCCACTTTTAGGATGGCTTTTTCCTCTCTCCAACACAGCATGAAGTCGAATCCTTTCCCTGTCACGCAGGGTAGTTTTAGAAAACTGCTGGCAGTAGTAGCAAACTTCAGGCTTGTGGTGTCAGGACTTCAGCAGCTACAGTTAGAATAGTAAAAAAAGAGAAGAAGTCTAGCTTACGCTTGAGAAGGGCAGCTCGATATCCACGCTGGAAGAGACAGCACCTGTCCATATTTCAAACTCTGAGAGTCCTCCTCAAGCATCTACAAAATGGCACCCAAAAGGACTAAGACTCAACAATCTATTCCTGCAGAAATCGGTTCAGCGCACTAGCTTTTCTTCCCTCGCGCTGGAACTCGAATTTGAAATGAGCGTGCGTAGCTTTGACAGCTCGCAGTTCAACTGTACTCTGAGGCACGTTCAGTCGCCTCTTCTGTGTATTCTGCTGAGGTGATTTTCGGAGGTTCGTGTTCAGCGAAGATAGGCCGTTCTGCAGGAATTCAAGTTGTGTGCTGGCACGGGGTGTTTTCTGACAGCGGAGAAATGTGTCTTTTTCCCGTGCGTTCTCCGTGATATGTCAGTTTGTTTTTCAAGCTTCAGCAGACAGTTACCGGAGAGAATCCAGCAGAGAGAGATCGATTCTGAGGCAGAGTGTAGCTTCGGAATTCCCCCACAAGGTGGCAGTGAAAGATAAATTTTGACATGGACATTTTCCCATTCAGGAAAGAGCTCCGTTGAAATGGTAAGCTTGTTCCATTGTGAGAAATCAGCTGAACTCCAGGTATTGTGACTTTTACAATATTTCAGCACTTGTTGTTTCCAATTCATCAGCTTCAAAGACTGTACCAGAAGTAAGAAAAGACTTGGCATTATTTAAAGAGTACAACATTTAATGACATTTATTTCTTCCACTTTGAACTCTATTCAAACAAGTTCAATTATTACAAGAGAGAAGCTAAAGGCTTTTTAGTTTGGGGTAATTTAAGTTTGAGATTTAGCAATAATTAAATGCAGGTGTGTGGATGCATGTATTATATGTTTTCTTTCACAATGCAGATGCAGAATTCCTGATCCCAAACAGAGTAGCGGAGACGAATAGAAGACTTGCGGTGTTTCCGTCACAAGGCTGTCTCTCTTTATCCACTTCCCCTTCCCCCCCGCTGTTGCACTCACCAAGAGTTAGCCTGTTGGTGGGAGTATTGGTGGAGGGGCTTTGGGCCCGTCTTCGGCTCCTGCGGAATTTGACTGAGTTCTGACATGTGGGAAGACGGAAGACATGATACACACTGAGTGTGGGTCAGATTTTGCCATCTTTTTACCACAAGACGGACATTTATTAAATAAAGCTGGCATTCTGACAGAAAAAATGATAGTAAATTGTCAGAAAACAGTAGAAACCAATACCAGCAGACAAAACAGTCCAAATTTAAGAGAAGAAAATCAATTCCTGACTGAAAAAGTCAAAAACTGTCGAGCTCAAGCTCCAGGAACCTCACAGAAGGAGCCGGAAAAAAGAACTGACCTAACTGTCACCTGTGGTGCATGATGGGAGCAGAGGGGTTCCTGGAGGTCTTAAAGGCACGGTGTCCAGAATCTTGGAAGCCTTAAAGGCAAGGTGCCAGTTTTTCTTTTTTACTGTAATATGATAGTTATTTATCTATGCAGCCTATGGGCCAACTGCCTGCTATTACCTGTTTTTCCTTTTCTGAAAATAAAGGATTCTTGTATGATACGATTACAGTGTATGTTCTCTATTACAAAATGTATTTAGGGGATTATTTTCATACAAGAGAAACCTATGTTTTGCCCTATTGGAACAGTTTTAGGCTGCATGTATATATATATATATATATATATATATATATATATATATATACATATATACATATATACACGTTGCTAGTGAACCCAAGTGAGTGCAGGTGGCCAGTCGTAGTCTGGAGGTGGGAGATGACAGCCTGGGTGGAGCATGCCTTCAACAGCCAGTCGTCGAGATAGGTGAAGACTGGCACCACTGAGCTCAGCAGATAAGCTGCAACCACCGCCTCGGTGAACACACGAGGGGCACTGGTAAGGCCAAAAGGAAGCACGGTGAACTGAAAGTGCTCGTGGCCCACTGTGAACCGCAGGTAATGCCTGAGGGAATGTGGGAGCATACGTCCTGCAAGTCCAATGCTACCATCCAGTCTCCCGGGTCCAGGGCAGACACAAGAAGCATTTTTAACTTCTTGAGGAAGAAATTGAGAGGGCGCACGTCTAGGATAAGGCGAAGGCCTCTGTCCTCCTTGGGCACCAGAAAGTAGAGGGAATAACGAAATGGTTACTTACCAGTAGGAGTAGTTTTGCAGCTTGAAGAATTTTCTGGATTCACATGCTGTGCATCATTCCGCCATCTAGTGGTTGGGTCCTGAATTGTCTTTTTTTTCTTGTTTTGGTTGCTGTCAACCACCATTTGGTGCCAGGTACGTCCCCTATGTGACGTCAGACAGTATCCTGGAGGTCGACGTGCGTGGTGGTCATCTTCGGATTCTTTTTTCTGTTTTTATTATGTTTTGTAATCCTTGAGATGGTTTTAAAATACTGAAGTAATCCTTTTACTCAACTGTTGGTTTTCCTTATAGGGGAGGCTGGGTGGGTCGCATGTGAATCCAGAAAATTCTTCAAGCTGCAAAACTACTCCTACTGGTAAGTAACCATTTTGTTTTGCAGTGCGAATCCTTTTCTGGATTCACATGCTGTGCATCAGATTATGTAGTGGTTTCTCCCGTGTTTGGGAGGCTGTGGTGAAAGGAAGACCTTGCAAACAGGTATCGTCCAATGCCAGATTTCCTGTGCAAGTTTGCTCAGGGGAAAGGACCTTGTTCCACCCTGTTTGTTCAGGTAGAACATTGTAGTAGTATTGTCTGTTTGTATTAAGATGGTTTTCCCCTGAATATGTTTCTGGAATGCCTTGAGTGCCAGAAAAACGGTTTATCTCCAAAAAATTGATGCGTTTCGTGGAGTCCTGTTCACTCCACTGACCATGAACTTTCAGCTGGTTGAGATGTGCCCCCAACCGTTGAGGGATACATCCGTGGTGACAGATGGAGTTGGGTCCCTGAAAGGTCTCCCCTGTGCTATGTTGTTGGATGCCCACCATTGTATCTCTGCTTGCACCCTGTGTATAACAACCACTAGATCCTCCCAACTTCCTGTGGCTTGTGACCAGCTGTTGAGCCAATCTTGAAATGGGCGCATGTGTAGGCGAGCGTGAGGGATAAGTGGGATACATGATGCCATCATGCCCATTAGTTTAATTACTTTCCTCACTGTCAGAGACTGTCCCCTCTGGTAGAGGGCTGCTTCGTGATGGATAGCTTGTATCCTGGCTTGCGTGGGATAAGCCTTGGCGTTTGCTGTGTTCAGTCTTGCTCCTAGGAAGGTATTTTCTCTTTCTGGTGTCGTAGAGGATTTTTTGTGGTTTATTGAGAAACCCAGGATTTGTAGCGTTTGAATTGTTTTTTTAACATGATTGTGACGGGTTTGTTTGGTGCGTCCCCTTATTAGCCAGTCATCCAAGTAGGGGTAGACATGGATTTTCTCTCTTCTCAGGTGTGCCACCACTGCGGCTAGACACTTTGTGAACACCCGTGGAGCAGATTTTATGCCGAACGGGAGCACTTTGAATTGGTAGTGTGTTCCGTTGTGCAGGAATCTTAGGTACTTTCTGTGCCTTTTGTTCATAGGGATATGTAAGTAGGCGTCCTTGAGGTCTACTGTTGCCAAATAATACCCCTTTTGGATCTGTAGGATTATTTCTATAAGGGTACACATCTTGAAGTGTGTTAGTATGAACTTGTTTATGAATCTTAAGTCCATGATTGGCCTTAGGGTCTGGTCCTGTTTGGGTACTAGGAAGTATGGAGAGTAGTTTCCTTTGTACCATTCTTGTGTTGGTACCTTTTCTATTGCCTTTTTAGGTATAGTTCTTTGACTTCTGCGTTTAGCAGTGTTGGTTCTGATCTGGTTAATTTTCTTGTTTTGGGTGGATTTGCAGGTGGTGTCTTTGTGAGCTCTATGCAATATCCGTATTGTATCAAATTTATTATCTAATTGTGTGTTGTGATCCTTTTCCATTGTTTGTGGAAAAGGATATTCTTCCCCCCACTGGTGTTGTATGGGTCCTTTTCTGAGATTAAGTCAGTTAGAGCCATTTCCTCTTCCTCTAGAGGATTGGCCTCTTCCTCTGCCATTACCTCTTCCTCGAAAGGGCTGCTTCTGCTGTTGTTGCCAACCTTGGTAGCTAGACTGTTGACCCATCTGTTGGTTTGGGTTCTGTCCTTGAGATTGTTGTGGCGTCTGCTGTCCTTGACCAAAGCTGCCTCTACCTGTGGTTTTTCTGTTAGAGAAGTTTCCTCTTTTAAAAGAACCTCTTTGCTGTAGGGCCCCCATTGCCCTTGCTGTTTCATTGCCCTTTTTAATTTGCTGAAGGGATTCATCCACTTCCTTGCCAAAGAGAGCTTCTCCGTTAAAAGGTCTGTTGATGATTCTTGTCTGAACTTCTTGCTTAAAGCCAGAAATTCTGAGCCAGGCATGCCTTCTGAGGATGGTTCCTGTGCACATTTGCCTGCTTGCAGTATCTGCTGCATCTAGGGCTGACTTTAGGCAGGTGTTAGCCACATTTTTTCCTTCTTGGACAATAGATTTTGCCCTCTTTTTGTCCTCCTCTGGGAGTTTGTTCAGCAATTCTTCTATTTCATCCCACTGTTGGTGGCCATATCTGTTTAACAGGGCATTAGAGTTGGCAATGCGCCACTGTGTTGCTGCCTCTTTCCTTTCTCCTCCCCACCATGTCCATCCTTTTACTTTCTTTTTCAGGTGGTGGCCCAGTGTTGGAGAGTGCATTGGCTCTCCTCCTGGCTGTGGTGACAATAAGAGTCAGGTACTGAACTTCCCTGAATATATTTGGGGTCTTTTGAGGAGGGTTTGTACTTTCTCTACTCTGGGGGTTACCCCTTTGTTTGAAGCTGGTTCTTTGAATGCTTCTTTGCCTTGGTCCAGGATACTTGGCAGCATAGGCAGGTATTGTGTTCCTCTTGAAGCTGGTGCCAGTGTTTCTAGCAAGAAACATGTGTCCCCTTTTTTCCTCCTCTAAGGGTACTCCAAATTGATTTGCTGCCCTTTTGACGATGTCATTGTAGAAAGCTATGTCATCTGGAGGTAAAGCTTTCGAAGGGTAGCTGCAAATCTCTTCTTCCGGGCTCTCTGTGTCGAGGTCGTTCCACTCTTCCTCAAAATGTTCGGAGTTTTCCTCCTCTTCTGGTATGTCTCCGTATTCCTCAGGTTCTTCGCCTCGAGGCTCCGGTGTCGACAGAGTCGAAGATCCCTTCTTCCTCTCCTTCGCGTCTTCTGCCTCTTCGACGTCCTTTGGTTCGGCTGCTGGTGTTTTCGGGATTCGAAAATCCTTCAATGAGGCATCGAAGTCCTTCTTTTGTAGGAGCGCCGCCATTTCTTCCTCGAGTCTTTTTTTCTTTTTCGGATCCTTAGCCTTTTTCTCGGCGTGGATTTTTTCGGAGTCCCCTTCTAGGACCTAGACGTCCGATCCCTCGTGCGTCGAGTCCGCTGGTGCTCCATGTTGCTCCTCGTCGCTCGAGAAACCCAGGTCTCAGAGAGGTCTTCGTCGTCTGCGACATTGTGGCGTAGTGGGCCTGTCTTTGACTTCGGCTTGTCCTTAGCGTTTTTGGTATGAAAGCTGCGCAGGCCTCACAGTCCTTGTGGTCTTCGGGCAGGCAGAGGTTGCAGACGTTGTGTGGGTCACGTTGAGCGTACTTGTGGTGGCACTTGGGGCAGAACTTGAAGGGGGTATTCTCCATGGCCCCTACCTCGCCATTTGTGGACCGGAGTGGTCCTCTGGTTGTGCCTTACTCGCGACGATGATTGATGATATTTCTTCGTTGACGTCGAAGATCGATCATCTTTTTCGAAGTTTTTCGGGAAAAATCGTAATTTTCTTCGGAGCTTCCAGACCCAACGGCGGAAAAAATAATCTGAAGATGGCCATCACGCACGCCGACCTCCAGGATACCGTCTGACGTCACATAGGGGACGTACCTGGCACCAAATGGTGGTCGACAGCATCCAAAACAAGAAAAAAAAAAAAAAGACAATTCCGGACCCAACCACTAGATGGCAGAATGATGCACAGCATGTGAATCCAGAAAAGGATTCACGCTGCAAAACTTACCAGATTTTAGTAAAGCCATTATAGTGCTGTGGAATTCGTAATGACAAACTCCCAAACCATATACTCTTTATGGCTTTACTGTACTTACAATGCCCAAGAATAGACTTGGGCACTGTAGGGGTACAGGGCTCATGCACCTGTACCCTCACCAATGGTATAGTGCACAATGCTAGAGGGGTGGCTTACCTATACCAGAGGCAGTGGCTGTAGGCATGGCACACAGGGATGTGTGCCATGTCGACTCTTCACTTTTCTCTTCACCAAAACTTGCAACCTGTAATGGCAGTGTGTGTGTGTTAGGGTACGGGGCTTCTAAGGGTGGCACAATATGTGCTGCAGCCCTTAGAGGGATATACTCAGAGGTATATTCAAAATGGCGCCGTCCCGCTGCGACATCCCTGAACACCGGCGGAGAAGACAGGCTGCGTGCTACTGGTGACGGGGCAGTGAGCGATAGTGACTAGCTGGAGGTCGGAAAGAAGTGCCGGCTCACATGGATGTGTGACCGCAATCGGGACCAGACACGAGTGTCCCAGGGAAGTCAGCAGCCACAATCAGCGTGGATCCACAGTGCGGCGGAGGGGGTGAATGCGACTGGCATGACAATAGGGGTGCAATCTCCTACATTGCCCAAATCCAGTGGGGTGTCATAGCGAGAAGAGGGGTTGCACCGAGTGTGGCGAGGTTTCCCCCCTCTGTGCCGCCTGACCCCAAGATGGCGGTCGAAATGCTCCGCAGGGGAATCTCCACATGATGCACCCAGGGAGGTGCTTGATGAAGCGGCCTGAATACGCGGGGGCCCCCCCCCCTTGAGATCCTTTAGGAGAAGTGACAAGTGGACCTAGTGTGAGGACAATCCTGGGCAATTACCTATGCCGGACCTCAAGATGGCCGCCACTGGGGACATTTAGCATGAGGAGCTGCAATCTAACCATCCATGAGAAGACCACAGGCACCCTACTGGGAATTCAGCAAGATAGCACTATAAGGCACAGAAATTTGGACTGGGAAGCCCCAGAGAACTTAGGGATCAGTGATTCCCTCTCAGATGGTGGAGACGCCGGAAGGGGTTTCGGTCTGAAGTGCGCCTGTGCCAGAGGTCCACCACATTGCCTGACTCTATAATGGCGCCCAGAACAAATCTACAATGTCGC
Organism: Calotriton arnoldi; assembly: GCA_963921515.1. Classification (NCBI taxonomy): domain Eukaryota; kingdom Metazoa; phylum Chordata; class Amphibia; order Caudata; family Salamandridae; genus Calotriton; species Calotriton arnoldi. The sequence goes on along the minus strand of CAWUFW010000047.1, from coordinate 2,689,121 downwards.
TCTGGGGGGCTATAGAGGACTAAAGTCTGATAAGGATCAGGTCTCTAGGCACAATCCTCTTCAGCTTCACCCCCGCCAAGAGGTTTGAAGGCAAGAACGATGGGTTGTCCTACAATCTGCCGACCTTGGAATCTGTCCCTTCCATCTCTCCGCTCACCACTTTTGTCCTGGGGGCCAGCTGGAGAACGTAGAGGACGGCGCTTCCCAGTAACACCAGGACCGGTGCCTCTCTATGGAACTTTGACGATGCCCCCTGGGCAGATGCCATAACTGTTGGTACTTACCTCGGAGCCCGAGCAACCTTGGCCGATGCCCGGTGGAGCTGTCCTATGCAGCTATAGAGGAGTTTTGGCTCTGGTTCACCCCCTCGGCCGACACCTACCCAGCCGGACATCTGACATTTTTTTCCTCGTCACCCCGTTGCGTTTCCTTCCCTCTCCCGCATCTCATGTTTTTTGTTTTCTCCTATGTCTTTACTTGAAACCTGTAATTGATGTAACTATGTAACCTGTAACGCTCTGATCCTCATGTAAAGCGCTCTGATACCTCCGGATCTAGCCAGCGCTATATAAAACTTCGCAAATAAATAAGAGGTCTTCCCTGGTCACAGGGCCCTTGGTACCTTTTACAAGGGACTTATATGTGGCCAGAGAGGTGCCAATTTGGGGGTACAAAGTACAGTTTTAGGGAAAGAACATAGGCACTGGGTACCTGGTTGGCAGGAACCCAGGGCACACTTAGTTAAACATCAACCTCAGGCAAAAAGTGGGGGGCAATCATGCAAAAAAGGGGCACTTTCCTACAGTGGGTGGTTTACAAAACTAACACCTGTATGAATGTTTGTACTGCTGTGTTAAAATTCTACTGGAGATTTCCAGCATGACAATTATTGAAGCATGTGAATTAGTAATTTAACAAATGCTGGGGAGAACGAAACTAGTTACTTACCTGTAAGAATAGTTTTGCAGCATAGACTCTTCTAGACTCACATACTGTGCATATTCCGCCATCTAGTGGTTGGAGTCGGAAAGTGCTTTTAATTTTTTTCTGTTGGGTGGTTGTGAAACCGGATCCCCCCCTGGTCAGACTACAACCCCCTTTGTGTGTGTGCAAGCTCTCAGATTATTTTTCCCTTCTTTTGCTTCGAGATTGTGTCTGCTTGTTGAATTAGTATAATATTGCTTGTATGTGTATTGAGCTGAGAGTGCAGGGACACCAGTTAACCTTTAAAAAGGTGATATATATATATATATTCCTCTATAGATATTTATTTTTAATATTTATTTATTTCCAGCTATACTGGTTTGTTTTTTAACAACGTTGCTGTATATATTTCCTTTGGATTAGTATGATAAGCATAGTCACTTATGTGTTATGCTTTTTACAATATGTTATTTGTTTATGAGCTATGTAGATAGCTGGTTGTGACGGTTTTTAAACAGGCAACCTTGTTATCCAGATGTAGCACATTTGCTATTGTTTAGTTCTTATATAGTACGTATGTACTACTGTAAGAGGAGACGTATATAGCCCTTTGCTATTTGTTAGCCCTTATTAGTACTTATGTACCATGTTTATTTAGGGACTATGTTCTGAGTCTCCTTTGTCCTTTTCCTTTTTTTATTGTTATTTTCCAGTTTTGCTACTTTTTACTACTTCACAGGGGAGGAGGGTCGTATGTGAATCTAGAAGAGTCTATGCTGCAAAACTATTCTTACAGGTAAGTAACTAGTTTCGTTTTGCAGCATAGACGTCTTCTAGATTCACATACTGTGCATAGATTGTGTAGCGGTTTTTAGCGATAGTGGAGGAGGGAGTGAAGTGTAGTTAATCTCCACTGGATAATACAAAACCAAATGGTGTTGTGTACCACTTGTTCTTTTTGAGAGAATATGTGTCCTCCCGTTGTGTGTACATAGTAGGTATCCAAATAGCTCTACTGTAGAAGAGTATACCCATACACTCTTATGCATATTTGCATTTGCGAGTGTGGTAACTATTTATAGACGTGACACCGAAAAAAAAACTTTTACGGTTGTCCGTTAGCGGTTAACCGTTTGTATCTTGAAACAAAGTTATATTTTGTAGGCCCATTCATCTTTATATTTAATATGGTTTTTACCAACCACTACCTTCTGTTTGCCTGAAAAACATTTTGGGGATGCAATTGGCAGGTTTTAATACCTTGTATAGATATAAGTTAAAGGTTGTTCGGGGTGTCTGGTTGCTTTAAGTGTGTAAGTATCCCTTGTTTGATACTTGATTTGGGTAGCGACATGAAACGCTAAGCGTATGATGCTGATGTGTTGAAGTCAGCTGTTACCCTTCCCTGTTTATGGTATTGCCGAACGTGGACGGTATCCTATGAGTATGTGCTCTGTCCATGTCCTTATGAGCAATTGAGGGGAGAGGAACGAAGGCTTGACCTTGTTGTATGCCGAGCGGGTTTGTATAGTAAGGCAGTGTAGGTGGCTTGTGGGGCACTTTAGTTTGTACCTTATAAACCTACGTATAACTATACTACATATACATACACACATTTTCTATACATATATATACACACTTATATACATGCCTTCATATGCCTGTATATTTTCCCTTATGTGAAGTACTGAACCCACCTTTTATACCAAAGCTGTTGACATGTACATGTATAGGCATGTACAAATGTATGTGGGCTGTGGGTATGCTTACATAAGTGTATGCTTGCTTTAGTGTCACGCCGTTTTATTCCTTCTGTGGGTTTGGAGGTATCTTGGAGGTAGGAAGATAACCCTGGGTTGTGGTTGAAGGGTGCGCTCCTTCTGTATCCATGGGACATCAGTGGCCCCTGGCCTTTGAATCTGGGATACGGCCCTTATTGCGTAGTGTGCGCAGTGGGCACGTGGCCAACTATTTGCGAACGGGCTCCTATGTTTTCGTGGGCTAATGCATACCTTTATTGGTATTGAGCACCCTTGTGATATGTAAGGGAGAGATACAGTAACAAATGAATGTGCTGTGTGCAGACCTTGTGCACCCTTTATAACTTAGTAAGGCAGCTTTTTAAAATGCACTTTGTAAAGTTTTCAATCTGCCTTTATGCAGGTTAATAGCCGTTGCAAGTGAAAAACAACCTGGTAAAGGGCTGTGTTATATTTTGTATTGTCAGGAATACATCTTGTTGAGTAGGCAGCCCTATCTGGTGGACCCGATGTGAGGTATGGGCCTTATTTTTGTGCCTGTTAACCTGCTTTGTTATACAGTATGTCTATGCATGTTTTAAGGTGATGAATATTTACCTTTTATTGTGCATAGGTGTTTTATGTGGTGGTAGGGTGTTAACCCCCCACTTTATGTGGCGAATTTAATGGTCGCGGTCTACCGCAGTAGCCGGCCATATGGGATACCCTTGGAACTTGCGGTTAACTCCTATAGAAGAGTTGCCGGTTCCCTTACGGCAGAGCTCTTCAAACTGTGGGGCGCGCCCCCCTGGGGGGCCGTGGCTGCATTCCTAGGGGGGAGCAAATGGCTCACAAGCACTTGTAAATCAAGATGGCCTGGAAGCGCAACTTGCCATGTTTCCAGGCTGTCTCCATTTACTTGCAGTCCTTGAATTGGTTTAAAAAACATACACGGGGACCTCAATTTAAAAGAATGCATTTATATCAGATTAGCTTACCTTGCATTTATTTTTCGTCTAAGGTTTCTGTATTATTTTATATGCAGGTAACTGAAAGTGGAAAAACAAGACGCTTACAGAATATTTTTTCCTTTTAGCCACGTGGTGGCAGGGTCAAAAACGTGGCTATAAAGAAGAAAATATTCCTTAAGTGTTTTGTTTTTCACTTTCAGTTAATGGCATATAAAATAATGTAGACACTTTAACTGAAAAATAAATAGAAGGTAAGCTAATCAGATAGAAATACATTATTTTACATTCTGAAATTTCATTTGAGTAATGTGACAACTGCAGATGTGAGGAATAATGGCTTGTGTATTCATAGTGCTACAAGGTCCCCGCTTAGAGCAGAAAGCACTGTGAATACGCAAGTCATTATTTTAAAATTCTATTATACTCTGCATAAGGTAGACTGCTGCAAAATGATTTGGTGTTTTAAGATGAAACAAGTGCTTTCAACATATATAATTTAGTAATAGGTAAACTATACCTAGTGCAAACATTTGTCTATTAAAAGTACACTTTCTAGAACTCAGCTTTAAACACCCTGACATTTGGGGGGAGATTTACTAAAATTGTGTGCCGTGTTTGCGTCACAAAAGTGACACAAATCGGCACAAAATCTTTTTTCCCCGTTATTTTCCAGCGCTAAACTTGTTTAGCGCTGGAAGTAACGGAAAATGAATGCAAAGCAGCGCCATGTACTGCTTTGCATTACTTTGCGCCATGGGGGCGTGCCAAGGGTGGTGCATGGGTGTTCGCATGCAACCACCCAAGGTTTCTCACGCTAAGCCCAATTTACTAAATAAAGTAGATTGGGTTTAGCCTGAAAAAACTGCGCCCTTTTAAAGTAGGCGCAAGGAAGGAGAAATGCTTTCATTTCTCCTTTTTCTGACTTTGCATGTGAGCTGCACTTTACAGCACACATACAAAGTGGGAAAATGGTTCAAGTGAGTCTGTGCATAGTATTTTGTACTGGAAGGCTTCCTTCCAGTACAAAACCTATGCTAGACTCTCAGAGATATCCTTGCACCATGGGGCAAAGGAGTCTCCGTGGCGCACAGCAGCTGATTTCAGCACTGGCGTTCGTGAGAAGGGAGGAGAGTGCCTTTTTTTAGTAAATAGGGTGCTCTCCTCCTCTCTCCTTATCACGTATCGCTGCGCAGCATATGCGGCTGCTGCAGTGCGCTACATGAAAAAATAGTAAATCTGCCCCTAAATATCAAAAAGAATAGCTCATTGTCCACATGAAGCCTCAGGTGGCTCCATTAATTAAATCCTAAACTGACTACCAAGCTGCCTTTACTTGTGGTGATTAACCAATTGCACACATTTGCATTCTTTCAGGTAGCAGGCACCCTGGTGAGAATGACTGTTTCCTCCTTAGCTTTGTGTCCCTCCATGAGCTTCACAGCACAGGAAAACTCCGCCCCCAACCTCCCTTCACTTTTACACAGAGGCACTTCAAGGGCCACACCAATTGCTCAGAGGTGGTTGTGTTTTGAACGAAAAGTATGGGAACTGCTTTTGTAAAATTAAAAAGCATGGGGCATGTGGCTCCCCATAGATCCCGTCCACTTCGACCTCTGTTAGCATGCAGATGTCCTTCAAGGTGAGTAGAGGGGATGACAGGGAGAAGGCCAGCAGGGTCTCGTTCCAGGAGAAAGAGGAAAGTAGTGAGCTCCTTAGACAGCATCAAAGAGATAGCCCAGAGGAAATGGTTCTATATGGGGGTGGAGGGTCATTTTGTAGATTACAAATGATAGAGACAGCTACCTCAGAGAGATGCCTTGAGGAAGCTGGAGAGTTTTGGCAGCTGTTTATTTTTAGTTTTTTTAGTGCAGCAGGTGCAGTTGCATTAGGATCTAGGCTCACAACACTCCAATTATGGGCCCTAGTGTTTTTGGTCCATTTCTGTTTTGCTTTAATATATTTTTACTTTCTTAAGTCTCACATATAGCGTAGATTATGTGCTACAGAAAAATACCCCTGAAATGATCTCCTAAGCGCCGTTCTGGAGCTCACCCTGGCCCTTCCACTCTTCATTTTCTTGGCATACGTTTTTGGAGGGGGGGCCCGACTTCAAAACATTTTGCTTGGGGGGGCTCAGAGCAAAAAAGTTTGAAGACCTCTGCCTTACGGTGTCCCGTAAGGTCGCGGTCAACCTGAATTGCCGGCCTTATGTGGTAGATTTGGAGGTCGCGATCAACTCCCCTTGAAGAGTTGCCGGCTCCCTTATGGTGTGGAGATCAGTCTCCGTGGTAGGAGCTGACTCACCTTTTGGGGTCGCCATGCCCAATAAACGTGTGTGCGATGAAAGTAACTCACCTCTGCTGTTGTGGTGAACACCTTGTGTTATACATATGTGCTGTTTTATGTACAGGAAGCCATGTAGCGTTTTTAGATATGCATTTGTTATTTAGGGGATAGTAAGTTCTTTAGAGTGAAAACCTATTCCCTTATTAGAAGTTGACCGGTGTATGTAAGAAGCGTGTATAGTGCTTCTATGTGCAGACCCCCTCTTGGGGCAGTCTGCAGAATTATGCCTGTTGCAAAACAGGGTTGTGAAGCACCGTAGTGGTGCATGGTGGAGGGAGTTGGTATGCATTTAAAGTCTTGTGTGACTGGGTTTAAAAAGAGGCTATGTGCTCCGTTGAAAAAAGTCCCGCACTCCCTTCAACACCGGCGTAATGCGGAGTTTTAATGTTAAAGGGAGCGTATATATATATATATATGAACAGTGTATATATATTTACACCTGTACATACGTACTTGATGGTGTCTCCCTCCTAGTTATATGTATACATATATTATATATCTGCAGACAATGAAAAATGTAGCTGTACATGGTATGCACACGTGTGTATATATATAACTATACCTAGATGGGTTAATTTATTGTGCGCTGTTATTTGGGGATGTATCCAAATATTTGAGCTGGAAACACGACATACTTTGCTTATTTTTTGGTGCAGAATAAATATAAACCCTTATGTTGTGTTTACCCCGCCCTTTATGGGGGTAGTTTTGAAGGGAAATGTGCATGGCCCTATGTACTTGTCTATATGTAGGCATAGGCCATGTGATTTTGGGTATGAGCCAAACTCGCATTTGTCCTTGATCCAGTGTACCTGGTTTTGTTGGTATAAGCAGGTTAGCATATAATATTAAACTACTATTGCCACCTTAGAGATTGCAGAAGCTCAGTAGGTAATGCTGCAATCTTGCGCGTATTTGTACCTTGAAGTATGATGTTCCTCTGTTACAGAGCATGTTGCAATGCTATGCAGCAAGTTTATTAACTTTGTTGAAGTTGCCGCAGTAACTGGTAAATATTGACATAGTACCTGTAATAGTGTGTTATTTTGGGCCATACGTTCAACTGTGTGCCATGTGTTATATAGCATCAGCTGTTAATAAATATTTTGCGATCTATTGAAAAATAAGTCGCTTGCCTAAATATTGCACTAGTTTTGTACCTTTATTGCCTATGTGAAATGGTTGTAAGGCAGTTGCTTTACTTTTAAGCTGCGGTAAATGTAGCACTCGCACACGTGTTAGTGCGTGTTTGAGGCACCAGCATAGACTAGTTGTGATCTGTTCTATGAACTTTAAATGCCTTTTAGTGAAATTGTATGTTTGGACTGCTACAGAGAAGGCCAACTGTTGCATTTTCCCCCTTTGTTAGTGCGTGCTTTAATATCTATGAGAGCTCTGGTAACAGCCCACGAACAACCTGTGTTGTTTCTGGGGCCTCATTCCTGCGTTTCTGCCAGTTTTCAGAGAGCCTTTGAGGAATGCGCTTCCTGGAGATAAGCATTAAGCACAAGTTTTTATGGGGTCCTTTTGTTCCACCGGAAGAATTCCTTGTGTCCGCTTTAGAAGTGGAGTGGGGGGCGGGGTTTATGACCCCTTCTGTCCGTTTGCCTGGAAACCCTTTGCAGACGTGAGCTGCATCTGGTGCCGTGTTAAAAATGTTGTGCCCAAATATTTACTGTTTGCGATGAATCCAGGGCTTGTTCTGCCGGGAGTCTTAATATTTGATGGCTAATGGCTTGCCTGTTTTCTCTGTTGATATGGGAAAACATTTTTGGGAGTTAACCCTCCTGTGTAGGCCTGAATATTCTTCAAAATATCTGTTAACTCCTGTCCCACGTAAAGAAAAATCCCCTGTTTTTCTTTGTTTAGTTTACCCCTTGTAAGCCTATGGGGCATATTTGAGCCCTAGCCATGTTAGGAACGGAAAGGATTTGGGAATAATGTGTTCCTAGCATTGTTGTGCACTGTGCCTTTTTGGTAGAGGCACTGCTGTGCATTTCAAACGTAGTACAACTATGAAAGTAGGTTTGGAATAACTGAAAAAACATAAGTAGTGTATAAACAGTACATGGATACATTGCCTAGAGGCGCAGCATGGTAGATGTGTTGTGCGTTTTTAACGTAGTACCCAACTACGTAAATACTTTTCAAATAACTTAAAGAAACGCACACAGTGTATTAACAGCACATTGACACATCCCTTAGGCGCTGCATGGTAGATGTGTTGGATTCTTCCAACCTTGTAATGAAAAAAGCGGCAGTGCTGCTTTATTTCAAGTTTTCCTGCTAGTACAATGGAGCAATTTTTCCGTGCTTTGCTCATATATTATATATAAAAGAGCAAATTCTTACCTTGTTTTCTGATGAAGCATCAGCTCCTCGCAGAACGCCCCCCCCAGATACCTGGAGACTGTATTCTCTGGGAAAAAAGTACTCGCTGTGGTGATGAGGAACCAAGTGAGCAGCGCTATAAAGGGCTTTTTTGCTCGAAGATTTTCTCCTCATGCAACCTTCCTTGGTACCACCTCTCTCCGGAGTTTCTGGTGGGTTTTCCTTCTTCCCGCGTCTGCTGCTGTGTTTTCTCAGACGTCTTCGGTGCACCTCCGATCAACATGGCGGAAAAAATAATCTGAGAGCTTGCGCGCACACACACACGCTTTATTTAGGCCACCACTACGTGGTGACCGAAATCTTACTTCACCAGAGGGAGCCCTTATGGAAGTGATGGACTCTAAACGTTAAGATACCTTTTCAAAGATAATTATGGAATCGACCACTAGATTTGCAGCACATTCAAAGTATGTGTATCCATAGCCCTAAACCTCAAATTAAGGAGATTACATTTTTCAAGGAACAATCGCCAAAAGAAAAGAGGACAACAAGATAGACCAAAACGGATTACATTATCAAGTGTGGAAAAAGGAGATTAGAGAAAGGTATAGAAAGTTGGAACGACATGCTAGAAAGTAAGAATGGTGGAAGGAGGACGAGGGACAGATAAGTTAAGAGATGTAAGAGGCGAAGGATGATACTTATTAATGAATGAGGAAGGGAGTTTACTTCATGGCTTACTCCTCTGGTTCTTGCAGTGCCATGGGTAACAATGTAAGAGGCTGAGTAATGCCGATTTTAGAAATTCAAAACAACGATCACAGTTTATTTGACTTGTATGATACCTGAAGGACCAAATGATTGAGAGAGTGGTGGGATAGCTGGGTTGGCTTGTGAAAGAGTTTCAGCAACACTCCTTGCTCTGGCGACCTTCTCAGCATGTGCCTAGAAATACAAAAGTCAGTTAAATTCTTTTTTGTATGTGTAGGACAGCAGCTAATAAACAAACAGTAGTTTATCCATCTACTAAGTAAAATGAAACCTATACTGCAACCACAGGACTATTTTTTGAACTTGCAATCAAAGGAGGACTTTAAGGGTCCTTGAATCAGTCAGTTGTTACTGGGTAGTATCCTGTTGGAAACTAGTTTACAAGTGGCACCCCAATAAAAGCAACAATTACTGTTTTTGTTTATAAGATAATCAAGTTATTCCTTTTGGACAATGGACTCTCTGTAGGAACTATTTGTGCAGCCAGGAACCACGCCACCAGAAATTGGAGTTGTCAGGAAACTGAAGAGCTGTGCACACCAGTGTAAAAGAAGACAATAGAACCAGAAGTGGTACCTCCGCGGAGCTGCCATTCTCCCTCCAAACTGTGCTCAAGTCCAGGAAAGCCTGGAGAGTCACTTTGATGTTTTGACTTGTGCACGGCAAATAGGATTAGTACGATCTGCATGAGAACAAAAGCCTCAAGGTCGCCAGGTCCCAGCTAAAAACAAGATCACCACCGGGGTCAAGGATTTGATCCATCACATTCATGTATAGTTTTTGTTGAGTTTGCATTGTCCCAGGCTCATACCGTGTCTCTAAAGTGCATACATCTGCTGTAGGGTCTGGTTCGAAAACATCTGAACCTTATTTCTAACCCTTGAGGTTCCGGATATTTTACAGACTGAAAAAGCAGTAGAGCTTAATACTAAACTCAAATGTTCCTAGGGAGTACTGGGGTCACCACCGGGTGACAACAGTGGGTGTGTCTGGGATGTGAAAAAATCAAGTACATCCTCTGAATATCTTGCGGTTTTACATAACACATCTGACCATCTAGTCCTCACAAAGTCCTAACAGTTGACAAATCTAACCTCGAGTGAAAAACACAAATTTCCCCTTTTCATCATTCTAAAACAAAATCATCAATCAACATTTAGTAGCCTTGAGTGTGTGTAAACAAAACAGCACACTGATTCAGTAATTATTTCAAAAGCCCTCTTTATGCCATGCCACACCATCTCAAAGGAGTTGATGCCTGGACTTTGACCTGCAAACACCTGCCGATCTGGAGCCAATAAAAGCTGTAGCAAAGCGACCAATTATAAAATGGTCTTTTTCAAAAATTGTGTCTGGAACTCAAGATCCAGAATTGATCTGAGGATGGTATTTTTTTTGTTAGGTGACTACAAGTACAGCAAATAGGATCACAATCCTTATTTGTTTACCTGTTCTACTGATACTTTCAGCAAGATGTGTAGAGGAGGAGAGAAAAGGAAGGAGGAGCGACAGTGATGGCTGCCTAGGTATAAAATATGTGGCTCTATAACAGCCATCATGAAAATGTACTTACCCTTGGCATCAATACTTTAGGTGGATACATCATCTACCCATAGATTCCTCATCTTACGTGTACTCCTTCCAGGTTTCTGACTGTCTGGAAACACCTGCCCCCCCCAATAAATTCTGCAGAACCGCAAGGTAGTGTCAGTTGCGGCTCCACTTCAGGATGTGGCATCATTGGAGTAAATTTGGAACCAGTCAACGTGCTGGCATTTGTTTTCTGCTCACCGGGGCACGCTGAGAGTAACCAAGAGACCCATGAATGTGACTAATACAGCAAATAACATGCTTGCATACTGTGGGATCTTATTAATCATGGCATCGACTCTTTTGGGAAGAAGGTTGAGCGGTGAGGAATTTGCAGGAAGATTGTGCATCAACCAAGAACATGGTTACTGAAGTAAAGCAACTTTTACGTCGGATGGATTAATCTTCCTGTAGATTCCTCACCTTACGAGTACCAAAGCAGTATCTCTGAGGGAGGTGGCATTCAGTAGTGTTAGTCAATTAAGGAAATCATGGCAAAGTCACTTCATGCCAGAGATGTGAGACAGGAGTGCTTTGCAAAAGCAAGCAAGGATGACCACATAGCTCTCCGGCAAATAGTGGCAATTAGGATAGCCATGGCCCATATGGGATGCAAGAAAATGCCCTCTGGAGGATCATACTTAGCCAGAAGTAGAAGATATAGATAAAGAGGATGTCCTGACACAAAATGGGGCATATGGTCACTGCTGTGCACGTTTTTAGCACCAGTCAATCCAACGAGAATTTGATCATCAAATAAGTAATAGGTAGTTGAAGCATGAAATGGCGTGCCTTGAGCCCAGCCTACACCGCCATTCTTCCTCCTTGGTATGATGCTGGCGGAGGAAATAAAAATGGATGGGTAATTGTAGGAAGCTGGCTCTGTATATACTATACAAAAGTAAGGTATAGTGTGCACAGTCCAGTGGAACCCCAAAGGTAGGCAGAGGTAAAAGTAGATAATACCTTACTCTCTATTTGTGGTAGTATGGGCGAGCAGTAAGGCTTTACCAGAGGGTAGTGTTAAGCATTTATTGTACACACTCAGGCAAGAAATGATGTCACACACTCAGACTGAACTCAGACCAATTTGTTTCTATAAAAATATTATTTATTTTCTAGAATCAAGCCAGGCCTGGTACAGGTAAGTATAACAACACTTTGCAAGAATAATGCAGTTGAATACAGTTGAAATGCAGTAGAATGCAATTGGTTTGTTTACAGATAAGTCAGTCAAAAATTACTTTACAGTTTCTCTTGTGATTACTTTGTATGTTACTTTTCAGATTACTTTTCAAGTTACTTTTTCTACTCAGTGTGATATGCCTGTATATCAGACTGGGACATGTCCTAGAGAAAAGGTATTCAATTCAGTTTTTGTACATATGCAGTTTCTTAGGTTTTCATACAAAGCAGCACTTAGAACAATTTTCACAAGAATGCAGTCCTATGGGAGAAAGGAAAATGCTACTTACCCAGTATGCATCTGTTCTTGGCATATAGAGCTGTAGAGTCATATGCTGTGCATAGATCGCCATCTAGTGTTGGGTCCGGATGTTTGCACTTTGTTTTTCTTTGAAGAAGTCGTTTCCACTCACGAGGTAGGCGACTCCTCCTTTCGGTGATAGTGCGCATGGGCATCGATTCCATTGTTAGATGGTTTTCCCGCAGAGGGTGATAATGGTGTTAGTAAGAGTAGTAAAAGGAGATGTCCATGAATGCATGTATCCAAGTATGTTACTGCAACAGGTATAGGTACACTGTGTGGCAGGTGGGCGCATACGACTACAGCTCTATATGCCAACAGATACATACTGGGTAAGTAGCATTTTCCGTTTCGAGGCATATGAGCTGGAGATCATATGCTGTGCATAGACTACATAGCAGTTATCTCCCAAAGCAGTGGCTAACCTGTATTTGTTGCAGGTTTTTTGTGTGTGTGTGAGGTGTAGACCATGTCGCAGCTTTGCAATTGTCATCTATGGGTATATTTCCTAAGAATGCCATAGAAGCCCCCAGTTTGGGTGTAGAGTGTGCTCTAGGGGGGACTGTTAACGTTAATTTTGCTTTTGCATAGCATATTTGAATGCACTGGACTATCCACCTTGCAATACCCGATTTTGATATGGGATTGCCTTTGTGTGGTGGAGCAAAAGCGACAAATAGTTGATTTGTGTTATAGAAAGGTTTTGTCCTTTCTATGTAATAAAGCAATGCTCTCTTCACATCTAATGTGTGTAGGGCACGTTCTGCCACGGATTCTGGTTGAGGGAAGAACACAGGTAACTCAACAGATTGATTGATATGAAAAGCAAAAATGACTTTAGGAAGATATTTAGGATTAGTCCGTAGAACCACTTTATTTTGGTGCATTTGTAAAAAGGGTTCTTCTATAGTTAATGCCTGAAGCTCACCCACTCTGAGTGATGTGATAGCAACAAGGAAAGCAACTTTCCATGTGAGAAATTGCAGTTCACATTTGTGCAATGGTTCAAAGGGTGGACCCATTAGTCTGGTGAGAACAATGTTGAGATTCCACACTGGAGCAGGTGGACGTCTCGAGGGAATGACTCTAGTCCCTCCATAAAGGCTTTGAAAACAGGCACTCTACTCTAAAAAGAGATAGATGTGTCTATTCTGGAGGTATGCAGCTATTGCAGCTAGATATAAGCGTATGGACGTGTACACTAAATTGGAACGTTGTAGATGTAACAAATAATGTTTTGTACAGAAGCATCAAGCGGGTTGATGTGGTTGTTATTACAGTATATCACAAACCGCTTCCACTTTGCTGCATAGCAGGCTCGTGGTAGGACGTCTAGCCTCTTTGATAATATTCATGCAGTCTGGCGGTAGATTAAGGTAGCCAAACTAAGACTTCAGGAGCCAGATCGCCAGATTGAGTTGACTGGGGTCTGGATGTCTTATGTCTCCATGGCTCTGTGTGAGAAGATTGGGTGTAAGACGTAGTTTTTGGTGTTCCAATAGGGTTGTGAACCAAGGTTGACGTGCCCATGTGGGAGCAACTAGGATTAGTGTCAGGGATGCTTGTTTGAGTTTCTGAACCACTAATGGAATGAGTGGGAGAGGCGGAAAAGCATAAGCAAATATCCCTGACCAATTCATCCATATTGCATTGCCTTTGGACAATGGGTGTGGATACCTGGACGTGAAGTTTGGGCATTTTGCGCTTAGATGTGTGGCGAACAGGTCTATGTGTGGGAAGCCCCACCTTTGGACGAATGGGAGGAGAACTTGAGGGTGTATATCCCATTCGTGGATTTGCTGTGTCTGACGACTGAGCAAATCTGCCATCTGATTGTTTACTCCTGGAAGGTGTTCTACTAGGAGATATATTTTGTGATGTATGGCCCATTTCCAGATGGTCTGTGCTAGCTGTGACAGCTGGAGAGAGTGTGTCCCTCCCCGTTTTTGTATGTAGTACATGGCTGTCATGTTATCTGTACGAATTAGGACAGTCTTGCGTACTAGCTGATCTTGAAATGCTTTCAGCGCCAGAAAAATCGCTAGCAGATCTAGATGATTTATATGAAGCTGTTTCTGCTGCAAGCTTCAAATGCCCTGAATTGTGTGGATTTGGAGATGCGCTCCCCAACCCGTCAGTGATGCGTCTGCTGTCAGTACTATCTGTGGAACCAGGTCGCTGAAGGGCCGCCCTTTTAAAAGGTTTTGTGTGTTCCACCGCTGCAGAGAGCGATGGGTGCGGCCGTCTACCAAGACTAGATCTGATAATTGACCGTGAGCTTGGTTCCACTGACTTGCTAAGCATTCCTGTAAGGGACGCATTAGAAGTCTTGCGTGGGGGACTATAAAAATGCAAGACACCATAATTCCCAGTAACTGCATGAACACTCGAGCTGGTAAATAGTGTTGAGGCTGAAACCGAGACATCAGGGTTTGAATATTCCAGACTCTGGCTGGAGTTGGGTATGCTAGAGCTTTTTGTGTGTCTATAGTAGCTCCTAGATATACTTGAGACGTGGATGGTTGGAGATGGGATTTGGACAGATTTACTGTGAATCCTAGCTCGTGGAGCAATAGCACAGTTTTTTGTGTGTGGCGTAGACAGCTGCTGTGCGAGCTAGCCTTTATTAGCCATTCGTCTAAGTATGGGAAGACATGAATATGTTGTCTTCTTAGATGGGCTGCGACTACTGCCAAACATTTTGTTAAAACCATGGGTGCGGTTGTCACCCCGAATGGAAGGACTTTGAATTGATAGTGCTGACCTGCTACCACAAACCGCAGGTATTTGCGGTGCGCAGGGTGTATTGGAATATGAAAGTAAGCGACCTTTAAATCCAGAGTGGAGAGAAAGTCGCCTTGTTGAAAAAGGGGAAGCACTTGTTGGAGTGTTACCATATGAAAATGGTCCGACTGAATGTATAGATCTAGTTCTCCGAGTTCTAATATAGGCCTGAGAGAGCCGTCCTTTTTGGGAATTAGAAAGTAAAGGGAGTACACCCCTGCTCCCTGGTATGGTAAAGGGACTGGTTCTATTGCACCTTTCTGCAACAAAGAGAACCTCTTGCTTTAGATGGGGGAGATGTTCTTGTGACATGAGGTGTGACCTTGGAGGAATGTTCGGTGGAGTGCTTGTAAGCTCCGGGCAATAACCAGATTGGATAATTTGTAGAACCCATTTGTCTGATGTAATCATATTCCGAATGGGTAGACATTGGGAAAGACGTCCCCCGACAGGAGTGGAATGGTCGGGGGGTATGGAAAGGAAGTCACTGTTTGGTATTTGCAGGGGAAATGTGCGTTGAGTTACCTCTGCCTCTTCCCTTGTCGTTGTTTCCTCTATATCCACCTCTAAAATAACCTCTTGAAGAGGGAGACTGATTGTTGCCCTTGTAAGAGGAGGAGGGATTGTCTGTAGACATTTTTGGAGCCGCCCCTGTAAAATGAGCGACAAAAGGATCCTCTGTTGGAAGGTGATTGTAAGGCCCCCATGGACTTAGCAACTTCAGTATCCTTTTCCATCTTTTCTAGTGATGTATCGACAACTGGACCAGAGAGGTGTTCTTTGTCAAAGGGTTGATTAAGAATAGAGGCTTGCACCTCAGGCTTGAATCCTGAAATTCTTAACCAAGCATGTCTACAGAGCAGTACACTAGTGTTTACTGCCCGAGCTGCTGTGTGCCTGATCTAGAGTACACCTGATAGAGGTATTAGTTATCAATTTACCTTCTTGAATAAGGTCACTGGCTTTAGCCTTATGCTCATCAGGTAGAAATTCAATGAGCTTTTAGAGTTCGTCATAACGTATAGTTTACCTGTCGGTGTAGTTCTGCAGCTTGAAGACTTTCTGGATTCACTATGCTGTGCATTATTCCGCCATCTTGTGGTTGGGTCCGGAATTGTAGTATTTCTCCTCTTTTTCGTGGCCCAGGTGGGCGGCGACGTCCCACCATTTGGTGTCCGTGACGTCGGCGCGCTTCCCGCGGAAGCTCCCACCTTTGGTCGCCATCTTCGGATTCTTTTTTTTTTTTTTGTCCGCTTGTTTGATCCCTTTAGCTATGTATGCAATTTTAGCCTCCTTTGTCCTTATGCCTCATCTTTCTGGCGGAGGAGTGTGGGATCGCTAGTGAATCCAGAAAGTCTTCAAGCTGCAAAACTACACCGACAGGTAAGAAACTATACGTTTTGCAGCGTGAATCTTTCTGGATTCACTATGCTGTGCATAGACTTAGTAGCGGTTTTTCCCTTATTGCGGTGGCTGGGTGGAAGATGAGCATTGGTTACTGAAAATATGTTGTAAGACCCTTTGTCCTACTTGCGCTTCTTTGTTCATTTGAATATCCACACAGTAGTGCTTAGTGAACATGTGCACTGAAGACCATGTTGCAGCTTGGCAAATGTCTTGGATAGGTGTGTTTGCTAGAAACGCAATTGTTGCTCCCTTCTTCCTTGTTGAGTGAGCTTGTGCTGCTCCTTGTAATTGTTGTCCTGCCAGTTTGTGGCAGAGTTGAATTTTCTGCGCAATCCATCGTGCAAAGGTATTCTTGGTGACTGGTCGTCCCAGAAAACTGCTGGCAAAGGAGACAAAGAACTGCTTTGTTTTCCTGCACTCCTTTGTCCTTTCCATATAGTGCATTACAGCCCTTCTGGCGTCTAGTGTGTGCAGCGCCCTTTCGGTCTGTGTGGAAGGGTTTTGGAAAAAACTTGGTATTTGGATTGTTTGGTTTATGTGGAACCGAGACACCACCTTTGGCATGAAGTGTGGGTCCATCCTCATTACAATCCTGTCCTTGTGTATTTGCAGGTACGGCTCTTGGAGTGTCAGCGCTTGCAACTCACTTACTCTTCGTAGTGACGTGATAGCCACTAAGAAGGCCGTCTTTAGCGTGAGCATGTGCAGTGTAGTGTAGTTTTGTGAATAGGTTCAAATGGCGCCTTCATCAACTGAGTGAGCACTACGTTGAGGTTCCATGCTGGTGCTGGCGATTCTTTTCGCCCCTTCCAGAAATCTCTTTACCACTTGGGAGGTGAAGAAACTTTTCCCCGTCTTTCCTCTTGTGTAGGCCACTACCGCAGCCAAGTGCACCCTCAGGGATGTGTAGCTTAATCCGCTTTGCAGTAGGTGTGTTAAGTATTTTAGTACCGTTGATTCCCTTGTGATCTTCCGTTGTAGATTCTCCTTGATGCACCATTCGGAGAACCTTTTCCACTTTGCTACGTAGCACTTCCTTGTGGAAGGTCTCCTTGCCTCCCTGAGTACTGTCATGGTACTTGGTGGTAATTTGAGGTGTGCAAATTCTAAGCCTTCAGGAGCCATGCTGCTAGGCTGAGGCTCTCCGGCTCTGGGTGTAGCACCTTTCCGTTCTGCATTGCTAACAGGTCTTTTCTTGGGAACCTGTGTGCTGGTTCTTGTGCCATTTCTACTATCTGCGAGAACCAGGACTGCCTGGCCCACTGGGGTGCTATCAGTATTAGCGTCATGTTGCTGATTCTGCATTTGCTGAGTACCCTGTGTATCAGTGGTATCGGGGGGAAAGCGTATGCAAATGTCTTTGACCAACTTATCCATAGCGCATTCCCTTGTGACCAATGGTCTGGTTGTCTGGATGCGTAGTGTTGGCATTTTGCATTCTGGTGTGTTGCAAATAGGTCTATTTGAGGTGTACCCCATTTCTGGAATAGCTTCTCTGTTTCCTGTTGATTGAGCTCCCACTCGTGGGATGCCGACGCCTGCCTGCTGAGTCGGTCTGCTTCCACATTGTCCTTCCTCGGGAGATGTATTGCCAGTGGGTCTCTCTCTAGTGGGATGGCCCATTTCCATATTTCCTGTGCTAGCCCTGATAGTGCCACTGATTGTGTTCCTCCTTGTTTGTTGATGTAGAACATGGTGGTTGTGTTGTCTGTTTGGATCAATACCCTGTTTCAGTAGAGCGGTTTCTGAAAGGCTTTTAAGGCTAGGAACACAGTTTTCAGCTCCAAGTAGTTGATGTGTTTGACCGCATCTTGCTGCGACCATAGACCCCTCACCCTGAGCTTGTTCATGTGTGCACCCCACCCCAGTTGGGAGGCGTCTGTTGTGATGGTCACTGTTGGAGTTGGTTGTGTGAATGGCTTCCCCTGTGATAGGTTTTCCTTGTTCCACCACGCCACTTCCTGATGCACTGCGTGTGTGACAACCACAAGATCTTCCCAACTCCCTGTTGCCTGTGACCATTGCTGCTGAATCCATTCCTGGAATGGTCTCATGTGTAGCCTGATATTTGGGACTAGATGAATGCATGATGCCATCATTCCAATTAGCTTGCTCACCGTCCTCACTGTCAGAACTTGCCCCTTGCGGTAAGGACATGTTTCCTTTTGTATCGCCAATGTTCTCCTCCTGCTGGGGAACACTTTGGCCTGTATGGTGTTGATCTCGGCCCCCAAGAATATCTTGATCTGCTCTGGGTCGGTTGACGATTTCTCCCAATGAATTGAGAAACCCAGTTGACTTAGTGTTTGAACGACCTGCTGTATGTGTTCTTTGCATTTGTTGTAAGAGCTTGCCTTTATGAGCCAGTCGTCGAGGTAGGGGTATACGTGTATTCCTTGCCTTCGTAGGTGCGCTGCTACTGCTGCTAGGCACTTTGTGAACACCCTTGGAGCGGATTTGAGTCCGAATGCTAGTACTGTGAACTGGTAGTGAGTCCGGCTGATTACAAACCGTAGTAGCCGTTTGTGCCTGTGGTTGATGGGGATGTGCAAGTACGCGTCCTTCAGATCTATTGTTGCCATGTAATCCCCTCTTTGTATTTGTGGTATTACCTCCTGTAGGGAGGTCATTTTGAATCTGAGTTCTTATGAATTTGTTTAAGAACCTCAGATCTAGGATAGGTCGTAGTGTTTCGTCCACCTTTGGCACGAGGAAGTAGGTTGAGTAAACCCCCTTGTTCCTTTGGTTGTGCGGTACTGTCTCTATTGCCTTTTTGCTGAGCAGTTCCTTGGCCTCCAGCTGCAAGAGCGAGAGTTCTTTTGCTGAGTGGGTCTTGTTTCTTGGGGGTGGTCTTTCCAGTTCTATGCAATATCCGTATTGTCAGATGTTTAGTATCCACTTGTCTGTAGTGACCTTCCTCCACTGCTTGAGGACGTTTTTATCCTGCCCCCTACCGGTGTTGTGTGTTCTAGGGACTATTTCCTGTGGATCGTTAGGTTTTTGTTTCTCTGCTTGTTGTTGCCCCCACCCCGAGGTGTTGCTAGGGTGGTTGTGGGCTTGATGGTGAAGTCACTTGGAGGTGGGCTGTTGGCCTCCTCTACGAGATTGTCCTCGTCCGTTTCCGCGCCCTCGAAAGAACTGGCACCGGGGCTGGTACTGCCAGTTTTGCTGCTGTTGTCCTTGCTGCTGCTGGCCTTGGTTGTTCCTTTGGTAGCCTTGCTGGAACGTTTGGAGCGACGTGGCAGGCACGTTGCCTCCTCTACCGCCCGTCCTTCTGGTGGGTGCCCCTCTTCTCATCCCTCTGAACTGCAGCGCTCCCATGGACCTTGCTGTCTCGTTGTCCTTTTTGAGCTGCGTCAGCTTTTCATCAACTGGCGTGCCAAACAGTTGTTGGCCGTTGAAGGTCGTATTCAGGATGTTACTCTGCACCTCTGGTTTGAATCCTGAAATCCTGAGCCATGCGTGTCTCCTCTCGGTCACTCCTATCATCAGTGTGCTTGATGTTTCTGCAGCATCCAAGGCCGACTTCAAGCATGTGTTTGCCATGCTTTTGCCTTCTTCCACTAGGTGAGCTGCCCTTTGTTGGTACTCATCTGGTAGATGCTTGAGGAGTTGCCCCACTTCGTCCCAGTGATGGTATGCGTGCCTGTTGATCAGGGCGTTTGAGTTCGCGATACGCCACTGTATTGCCGCATTTCTCTCCACCTTTCTCCCCGTCAGATCCATCCTCTTACTCTCCTTGTCTGGAGGTGGTCCGGTATTAGAGGGCACATTGGCCCTTTTCCTGGCCGTAGCCGTAATTATGGAGTCAGCTGGCACTGACCCTTGTATGTATGCAGGGTCTTGTGAAGAGTGTTTGTACTTTCTCTGTTCTTGGAGTGACAGCCCTGCATACTGCTGGTTCCCTGAAGGCATCTCTCCCTTGGTCCAGCACACTATGGAGCATGGGAAGGAATAGGCTCCTGGTTTGTTGAGGCAGTAGAGTTTCCAAGAGGAAACATGCCTTGGGCTTCTCTTCTTCCATTTTTACTCCTTAGGTTTGGGCAGCCTTTTGGATGACCATGTTGTAGACCCCGATGTCGTCTGGCGGCGAGGGCCTCGAAGGGTAAGTGTCTACCCCTTCTTTCGGCGATTCTGCGTCGAGGTCTTACCATTCCAGGTCTTGTGCCTCCGAGGACTTAGAGTCCCGGTAGGATTGCAGGTCTTAGTCGGCTTCTCCCTCGAAGTAATAGTCTTCGTCCCCCTGTTCCTCGACCGGTTCGGGCGTTCTCGGCTTCTTCGTAGTCTATTTCGACTTCGAGCGTGGGTCTCGACGGGATGGAGTATTCGCTCATTTTGCGGTCGAAATCCTTCTTCCGCTGTAGGATGCTCGCCATTTCGGCCTCGAGCCTCCTCTCCATCTCTTGTGCCTGTTCGGCGTCGAGGGCTGGAGTAGCTCTCTTCGGGGCCGTCGACGATTGCCCCTCCCTTCTCGGCGCAGAGGTGTGCTTTTCGGGGGCAGCCTTCGACGCCTTTGGTTTTTCGAGGGTTTTCGCCGATTGGGAGTCCTTTTCGAAGGATCCACTCGGCTGACTGTCCTTGGTCGCGGTTGCCTTCGACGAATGTTTCGGCGGCAATGCTCCCTTAGAGGACTTAGCTTCACTTCTACGAGTGTCGCTCGGGGCTTTGGCTTCACCCTTTCGAGTGTCGCTCGAGTGTTTAGGGGTCGACGACTCCCTTACCTCCTCCGACGTTTTCTTTTGGACCTCAACGACTGTGCAGTCCTCCGGTCCTTCGGCGATGTTGTCCTCCTCTCCACTTGAGAGGCCCAGGTCTCGGAGCGATGGGGGTGGTCCTTGCCCCTGCATGTTGTGGTTCGCCCTTCTCTGCCTCTCCCTCACCATGAGGGTCTTGGGTGTGAACGCCGAGCACGCGTTGCAGTCCTCGCTGCTGTGGTCGAGCGGCAACCAGAGGTTGCAGACTGGATGCTGGTCCTTCTGGGCGTACTTGTGGTGGCAGTTGGTGCAAAACTTGAACGGTGTCTTGTCCATACCCGCGCTCAGGGAGCCCCCTGCGAGCGCATTCTCTGTAGGACGCCGAGATCTCGGTCGTAAACCTTCTCCCTAGTCGTCCCGGCTACTTGACTCGTAGTCCGGTATACTTCAAACTGATTTGTCAGTTTTCTTCTATTTGCCTTGCTTCCTCTTCCAAACTTCTGGAACTCTTCGGCGACGATCTAGACCCAACGGCGGAAAAAAGAATCTGAAGATGGCGACCAAAGGTGGGAGCTTCCGCAGGAAGCGCGCCGACGTCACGAAGGATACCAAATGGTGGGACGTCGCCGCCCACCTGGGCAACGAAAAAATAAATAGAAAATAAATAAAAAGAAATACTACAATTCCGGACCCAACCACAAGATGGCGGAATAATGCACAGCATAGTGAATCCAGAAAGATTCACGCTGCAAAATGAGCTCTATCATACCTTGCCAACAATGCTTGGGCATTGGCAATGCGCCACTTATTAGCTGCTTGTGAGGCTATCCTTTTTCCCGAAGCATCTAATAATTTGGACTCCTTATCAGGAGGAGGGGCGTCCCCTGTTTGAGAGTTGGCTCTCTTACGAGCATTGGAAACGACTAGAGAGTCTAAGGGTAACTGGCCTTTAATATACACAGGGTAATTAGGTGCAGCTTTGTATTTTTTCTCTACCCGGAGTGACGATCCTAGCTCTTACATGGTCTTTAAAGATATCCTCAGTGTGTTTGAGCATTGCCTTTAACATTGGCAATGTTTGTGTAGCCCTTTGAGATGAACTCAGTGTCTCTAAAAAAAAATCCTCCTCTAAACTTTCCTTATGAAGCTCTACTCAATGATATTGTGCGGCCCTATTAAGGAGCTCAATGTACCCAATGTTGTCATCTGGGGGCGAAGGCCTCGATGGATATAGGTCAGGGTCATTATCTGTTTGAGGAGCATTATAATGATCCCATGGATCAGTATCTTGTGGTGCATCTTCATCCATGTCCCCATCGTCATCCCCTGTGTCTTGTGGGTCAGGTGATGGTGTAGGGGAATGTGTAGGTGTAATCAGTAAATTTGGATTAGTGGGTGAAGGTGGGATATATGGTGGAGAAGGGTCAGTGTCCCCATTTTTCTTCTTCAGAGGAATGTGGTAGTCCTCTGAAAGGCCCATTTTCCTTTTCTCTGGAAGTTTGGTATGAATACGTTCAGTTTCTGGGTTAATAACGATCTTTCTGTGTCGGATCAGACGGTGGATTATCGGTCCGAGGCTCTTTAGTTGCAGTACTTTCTTTTGATGCCGGTTTTGGCATCGAGGGTTTTGGTTGCAGATATATTCTTGGCAGCCAGAAAGCCTGCCCCCAAATCTATCTACACAAGCTGCTGGCACAAATTAATGCAGTGGTGCGAGTCAGAGGGCATTAATAATTTCACATTTCACCGGAAGACCTCTTGAGTTTCTCCGCATGAATCCTTTTCTGGATTTACATGACATGCGTCTATTTCACCATCTAGTGGTTGGGTCCGGAATAGTGTTCCTTCGCCTTCCATTTTTTTGCTCTGGGCATTGTCAACCATCATTTAGTGGAAAGTCCAAACTGTGTGTTTTCCACCACTGTAGGAAACGCGCGTAGTCTGGGAGGACACAGCTCAACATTTATCCGAGGGTGGATCTCTATGTTTTGTATATATCTGCAACCTCATCAGGAATACAAAAGGATTATTGCTGGCACCGCTTAATCTCCATGCTCGCGGTCTCGGAGTCTGGAGACTGGGACGGACCATCCAGCTACAATATATATATACTTGAACGTTGGCGTGCCACATGGATCTATCTTGAGCCCTGTACTTTTTAATCTGTACATGGCTCCTCTGGCTACCCTGGCAGAAGCGGGTGAGGCTATGATATTATCCTATGCCGACGACACTAAACTGCTGTTCACTTGTAAGAAGGGGGAGGAGTTTAACGGGGAGAAGATTAATAAATGTGTGAGAGAAATCTTTGCCTGGTTCAGACACAACCATCTTAAATGTAACCCGGAAAAGTCTGAAATTATCTTTTTTGGCACCCCGCCTCTAGACGCCTGGAAACAATGGTGGCCTACGGATATGTCTCCCCCCCCAGTCAGCAGTTAAGATTGTAAAAAAACCTGGGAGTGAAAATGGACGACGCCTTATCTATGACACCTCAAGTACAGTCGGTAGCAGGTACGTGTTTCGGTCTCTTGAAAATGCTCCGTAGGTTTCTCTTCCTATTACCGACCTCTCACAGAAAGACGGTCGTCCAGGCCCTTATTACCTCCAGATTGGACTATGCCAACGTCCTCTATCTGGGCCTTCCAGAGTTCATACTCAATAGACTACAAGTCGCGCAGAACGCGGCAGCCAGGGCAGTCTTGAGACTCGGACCTAGAGACCGGATCTCCCACCAGCTGAAGAATCTGCATTGGCTGCCTGTCCGTTGCAGAATACTCTTCAAAGCACTGGCCCTGGCTTTCAAAGCTCTGCATGGCATGGGGGCGCATTACATCCGCAGAAGAGTTTCATATTACGTACCTGGCAGATCCCTTAGGTCAGCACACCAAAACCTAATTGTCATTCCTAAGTGTCTTAGACCCGTCGTGGCGGACGTTCGTTCCAAGTGCAAGTGGCTAGATTCTGGAACAAGCTGCCTCTTCCGCTCAGGCAGGCCACGAATATACTGGCTTTCAGGAAACAACTGAAAACCTGGCTGTTCCAACAAGCAGTATAATGGTCGTCCACCCCGGGACCGATGTTCCCCTTCTGACCTCTGTATCTTTCTGTCTCAGCGCCGGGATACTCTGCTGAGTAGCTGCGCGCTCTACAAATCCATTTTAACATAACATACTCCACTCTGAGAAAAAGGGAAAGAGGCAGCTGAACGCTGAGAGCCTACAGATCTGCATACCAGATCCTTCTCGCCCAGTATGGAGTGATCAAAATCAGGTGCTCCCGGCCCGCTCGCAGTTTAAGAAACACAGAGCTGAATCAGGAGAAAGAGGACATAGAAGGCTGGATGGGCAGCAGGTGGGTGGTTCTCAATACTGCTAAAAGTAAGCTGGGGCTTAGGGCATAGCACTGCTGAACATGGTTCTGCATAGGACAACCTGACCATCAGTAATGTGGTGATTACCGTTACTAGGAAAGCTAAAGCACAAGTTACTTACTTGTGTAACGATATATCTGTAAGAGACATTAGTTAGTGATAGATTCCTTACCTTAGAATATCCCCAGGCGTCAGACTGGATCCGGAAAGTTTTTCGTCAGCAGTACCCCTGCGCGTCGGTAGGCGTTGTCGTAGGGCTCCGCGTACGCCGCTGTCGTCGTAACCGCCGAGATGACGTCGGAGCTACTTAGACGCGCCCACGTGCGCTGTCAGTTCAGTACACAACTTTTCCGCGCCAGGAGCACAGACCCATGCCAGAGACCGACTACTGGTGCAATAGAACTAGGGCCCTGAAAGGGATGACCTGAACCCTAGAGAAAAGTTCGCAGAACGGGGAGGATGGGCGGGCGGTAAGGAATCTATCACTAACTAATGTCTCTTACAGATATATCGTTACACAAGTAACTTGTGCATCTGAAAGAGACACGTTAGTGATAGATTCCTTACCTTAGCATACATACCCAAGCAATACCAACCCCAGTGGTGGGTCTGCGAAGTGAGATTACACCAGAAAGTCACTGAGAACTGAACGGCCAAAGAAGCAGTCTCT
The DNA here is from genome assembly GCA_963921515.1 of Calotriton arnoldi. NCBI lineage: Eukaryota > Metazoa > Chordata > Amphibia > Caudata > Salamandridae > Calotriton > Calotriton arnoldi. The sequence continues at coordinate 2,664,035 of CAWUFW010000047.1, read as the reverse complement.
CCGGACCAGACTGTCAAGGCAATAGTGCTTAGTGAAAGTATGCAACGAGGCCCAAGTGGCCGCCTGACAGATGTCTTGCAGGGGGACACCGCGTCCCAATGCCGTAGTAGCTGCTGTCGCCCTGGTAGAATGGGCGCGTAGCCCAACCGGAGGTTCCTTTTTAGCCAGAGAGTAACAGGCTTTAATGCACAAGACAACCCATCGTGAGATAGTTCTTTTGTGCACAGCCCAGCCTTTCTTGGCGCCCACGTAGCCAACAAAGAGCTGGTTATCCACCCGGAACTGCTGTGTGCGGTTGAGATAGAACGAAAGCGCACGTTTTGGGTCCAGACGGTGGAGCCTCTTCTCTTCCCTTGAAGGCTGCGGAGGCGGAAAGAAAGTGGGCAGTCACAGTTTGCCCGAGATGAAAGGCAGAGACTACTTTTGGTAGAAAGGAGGGACGCGGTCGAAGCACAACCTTGTCCGGATGAATCGCCAGGAAAGGAGGTTTACAGGAAAGAGCTTGGAGCTCACTCACCCGCCGAGAGGAAGAGATGGCCACCAGGAAGACAGTTTTCAAAGTCAATAACCGCAAAGGACAGTTATGAAGAGGCTCAAAGGGAGCGCACATTAAGTATGTGAGAACCAGGTTCAAGTCCCACTGAGGCATGACAAAAGGAACAGGAGGGAAAAGGTGAGTAATGCCTCTGAGAAATCTGGTAACAGGGGACTTGAAAAGAGAGGGCTGATCAGGCAGCCTAAGAAAGGCTGAAAGAGCAGAAAGGTAGCCCTCGATAGTGCCCAGAGCAGAGCCCTGCTGGGCCAAAGAGAAGGAACAATAGGACCTCAGAAAGAGGGGCAGCAAGAGGATCTACAGCTTTCGCTGTGCACCATGCCACAAATGTATTCCACCGACAGGCGTATACCGTTTTAGTGGAGGGACGCCTGGCTGCCAGAATCACATTACAGACTTCAGGAGGCAAGTCAAATGGAATCAGCTGTCGCCGCTCAATCTCCACGCAAGGAGGTGGAGGCTGGACAGGTTCGGGTGGAGGACCGTCCCCTGTTGCTGCGACAGGAGATCCTCCTGAAGAGGCAGTCGGATCGGGGGATCCACGCTCATACTGAGTAGCTCGGGCTACCAAACTCTTAGAGCCCAGTCCGGAGCCACAAGAATGACTTGGGCCCGGTCGCGTCTGATCTTCAGCACTCTGGGTAAAAGTGGTATAGGCGGAAAGGCGTACAACAGACCGGAACTCCACTCGTGACGAAAAGCGTCACTGAGCGAGTGCCGCCTTGGAAACTCCAACGTGCAGAACTGCTGACATTGCGCGTTCTCTTAGGTGGCGAATAGATCTAACCAAGGCTCTCCCCACTGTTGAAAGAGACTTTGTGCCACCTCTGAGTGAAGACGCCATTCGTGATCCAACATGCACCTGCGGCTGAGTTCGTCCGCCCTGGTGTTTAAGGTACCGGCCAGGTGTTGAACCGCCAAGGAAATGCCTTGACGTTCCAGCCACATCCAGAGACGTAGAGCCTCCTGACATAGGGTCCACGACCCCACCCCGCCCTGCTTGTTGCAGTACCACATGGCAGTGGTGTTGTCTGAACACCTGCACTACTCTCCCCTTGACAGAGGGAAGGAATGCTTTCAGTGCAAGTAGGATCGCCCTGAGCTCCAAAAGGTTGATATGGAGCCTGGACTCCGCCGGAGACCAGAGGTCTCTGATCTCCGCCTCTCCCATGTGGCCGCCCCATCCCAGGAAGGACGCGTCCGTCACCACTGTGTGCTCTGGTTGGGGAAGGGAGAGGGATCTGCCGCTGACCCAACGCTGGTCCGTGAGCCACCACTGCAAGTCCTGTGCAGTGCCCTCCGAGATCTGGACGTAATCGGGCAGATTTCCCTGATGCTGCGTCCATTGGAACTTCAGGTCCCACTGCAGAGCCCGCATATGCCATCTGGAATGATTGATCAGCAGGATGCAGGAGGCCATGAGGCCCAGCAGCCTCAGGGTCTTCCTGACCGAAACCCAGGGCCGAAAGATCGGAATCATAGCCCGAATGTCCCGGACTCGCTGTTCGAGAGGATAAACCCGGAACTGCGCCGTATCCAGAACCGCTCTGATGAAGAGGAGCTTCTGAGAGGGAATCAGATGTGACTTCGGCACGTTGATGGAAAACCCCAGCAAATGCAGGAGGTCGGCCGTAGTCTGGAGGTGGGAGACGACTGCCTGGGGCGATCCCGCCTTCAACAGCCAGTCGTCGAGATAGGGGAAGACAAACTCCTGATCTGCGCAGATGAGCTGCGACCACCGCCATCACTTTTGTGAACACTTGAGGGGCACTGGTAAGGCCGAAAGGGAGCACGGTGAACTGAAAGTGCTCGTGGCCTACCGTGAACCGTAGGTAACGCCGGTGGGCCGGCAGGATGGGAATATGAAAATAAGCATCCTGCAAGTCCAACGCTACCAGCCAGTCTTGCGGGTCTAGGGCAGACAAGACCTGAGCAAGCGTGAGCATCTTGAACTTCTCCTTCCGGAGGAAGCGATTGACGTTCCGGAGGTCTAAGATAGGACGGAGGCCCTTGTCATTCTTTGGAACCAAGAAGTAGTGGGAATAACAACCACGACCTACTTCTGGCGTTGGAACGCGCTCGATGGCCCCCTTGGCCAAGAGGGCCGCAACTTCCTGCTGGAGAAGTGACAAGTGATCCCCCGACATGCAGTGGTACTGGGGCGGCATGGCGGGAGGGGTAGAGTTGAAGGGGAGGGAGTAGCCCCTTCGGACTATCTGTAAAACCCACCTGTCCGAGGTGATGGTGCGCCAGTGGGGAAGGTGATGGCGAACCCTGCCACCCACTGGCGTTTGGTGAGCCTGAAACACCGGACTAGGAAGGTTTTGAGGCAGCGGTGGCAGGGGCGGTGGTGGATTGACTCGCCCGCTGCCCTCGGGACCCACCACAGCAGGCCCCGCGGCTGCGCTGAGACTGCGGCTGCGCAGGCCTGCGGGTCTGAAAGGAACGTGCTTGGGCGCCTCGACCCAGACCTCGAAAGGAGCGAAAAGCGGGCCCCGAGGAAGTACGTGTGGTGGTGAGACCTAAGGACTGGGCCGTAGCCCGAGAGTCCTTAAAACGTTCCAGGGTGCTATCCACCTTGTCACCAAAGAGGCGTGCGCCATCAAAGGGCATGTCCAACTAAGTGTTCTGGACATCCCCGGAGAAGCCAGTAGTTCTGAGCCAAGCGTAGCACCACAGTTGTGGAAAGTGCCCTGCCGAGGGAATCGGCCGTGTCAAGCCCACAACGGATAGTAAATTTAGCAGCATCCCTTCCTTCGGTAATGGCCTGGGAGAGTACTGCCCGAGCTTCCACTGGACACTGAGGCAGCACCTGTGCCACGGTGTCCCACACAGAGTGGGAATAGCGGCCTAAGAGGCACGCAGTATTCACTGCCCGCAACCCAGAACTCGCAGAAGTGAAAATCTTTTTCCCAAACTGCTCCAGTTTCTTAGATTCCTTGTCTGGAGGAGCAGAAGGGAATGCGCTCGGAGAGGCAGAGGCCTGGACAACCAGACTCTCAGGTGTCGGGTGTTGTGTGAGAAAGCTGGGGTCACCCGGCGATGACGGCGTGCCACACCCTTATCCACAGGAACCCCTGTGTTAGGCTTACTCCAGGTGCTCAACAGGATATCAGTGAGTGCATCGTTAAAAGGCAGCAGCGGCTCCGCGGAGGACGACGCTGGCTGCAGCACCTCGGTCAAGAGATTGGTCCTGATAGGCACGGAAGGGAGCTTGAGGTTAAGAGCCTCAGCGGCCCTACGCAGCACCACTGAAAAAGTCCCAACCTCCTCCGTAGCCACGGAAGAAGGGGACAGCGTGCCAGGGTGTGGAGAGAAATCCAGATCCACCGGACCCTCCAGGTCGTCTTCCCATTCAGGCTCGTTCTCGCATTGAGCTGCAAAAGGGTCCTCAGACCCCTCCCAGTACTCCCTTTCATCCACCGGTTTCGGGAGAGGCCTGTACGGACGAGGTGCCTGGGGAAATGGGACAAACTCCCCACCAAGAAATGGAATCGGGGGTAAGAGACCAATTCTGGTTCGGCGCTGTACGGCGGCAGTCGCGCCCGGCACCGGGGGCGCCGCTGGGTATTTTGCCGGCATAGCCGAGGCCAAAGGCGGCAGCACGGGGGTAGACCCACCCAACGGGTCCGCGGAGGCGCTCCGGAGGGACCCGATGGGCCAAACAAACGGCCCACGGCCGACAGGAAGGCCTGTATCTTGTCCGAAGTCGCGTGCGGGTCCGGAAAGGGCGGGTAGGCCGCAGGCAACAACGGAGGCTCCAGCGGAGCTGCGGGGGAGTGACCCCCCCGCCCCCTCCACCACGTCCGGTGAGGGGTAGAAGACGAGCGACGTCGCTTCTTCGACTTTTTATGGCGCCGTGACTTACCTGTCCCTGAGTCCGACGAACGATGGTGACGGCTCCGCGACCGGTCCCTGGACCTCCCACGGGAGCGGGACCTCGATCAGCGCGGAACCGATTTCCGGGCCTTTTAACAACTTTCGGGAACGCTCCCGCAAAGCTTTCGTCGCCATGGTCCGACAATCGGGGCACGCCTCGGGGGTCATGGGCGTGCCCCAAGCAGAAGAGACACGTCGTGCGGGTCTGCTACAGACATGTTCCGACGGCAGGCCCTGCAGGACTTAAACCTGGGCATCCCTACTGCACCAGAGTCGAGTACTCGACAAACAATTACCAAGTTAAAACTTTTAACTAGTGGTACCGCTCTCTCTCGGATCTGCGCTGCTGGCGCGGAAAAAGAAAACTGACGTCAGCGCGTCTAAGTAGCTCCGATGACGTCATCTTGGCGGCTACGACGCCAGCGGCGTACGCGGAGCCCTACGACGACGCCTACCGACGCGCAGGGGTACTGCTGACAAAAAACTTTCCGGATCCAGTCTGACGCCTGGGGATATTCTAAGGTAAGGAATCTATCACTAACTTGTCTCTTTCAGATACATTACGTTTCATGTTCAATAGGTACTTCAAGGCAAAATAGGTTTGTGAAATGTGTTGGACATGACCCCTACATATCTGGCAAGCAAGATTATGGTCTCCGATGGGCTACATACGGATGGTAATTCCTCTTCTCCAGCCAGCATGCCCGTCTTCATCTCGCTCATCTTGACTCTGCTACCAACCTTTGTACAGCACTCTGCTGCTTGGTAACAAAGCTCAAGCATTGTAAATTATCATAAAAATATACACAGTTAACATAAGTTACTTTAATACATTTATTTTTGCAGTCATACTTAAAACTTCCTATTTACTTACGGTTTCTTCTTTCACTTTCAAACAGTAAGCCTTTAAAATCTCACTGAGTTCCTGTGTAATGGTCATTAGAAGTACTGCCTCGGCATCAGACTCAATTTCATAAGTTTCCTATAAAACAAAAACCAAAAGAATTAAAAAACTTTAGTCCAAATTCAAAATAACCACTTATTAAGCATTTCCTTAGCCTCAACAGAGCCAACAGGCAACCAGTACTGCTTAATCTTAAAAAGAAACGCAAATAAATAAATACAAACGCTCCTTCCACTCCCCACTCCTTAGTGCTATCCTCCATTTTTTTTTTTTTACATTTGCAGCTATTGGTATTTGTACAAAAGAAATCCTAGCAAATTTAGTTTATTTTATTCTAACATATCGGATATTGTAATGATACTCGGTATGTCAGGCCCGCTGTGGAACAGATTGAGAAAACAAAACTGATCCTTACCGGTAGAAGCAGTTTTGCAGCCTGAATAGTTATCTGGATTCACATTCTGTGCATCTATTCCACAATTTAGTGGTTATATCGGGAAATTATGTTTGTCCCTCTTCTAGCTCTCTATTTTTTTGGGGTGTCGACCACAATATGGTGGTAAGCGCCCCCCTGTATGACGTTAGACGGCGCTCCGGAAGTTCCTGTGCGTGGTCGCCATCTTCAGATTCTTTTTTCCTTTTGCGTCTGTCATGCTTGGAACTTTCCTTGGTTTGAAGTGTTGTTCACCTCGCCCGTTTGCTCTTACCCTCATTTCCAGGGAGACGGGTGTGTCACATGTGAATCCAGAAAATGCTTCAGACTGCAAAACTACTCCTACTGGTAAGTAACCATTTTGGATTGCAGCATGAATCCTTTCCAGGATTCACATGTTGTGCATCTTAATACGTAGCAGCGTTTGGTCCCTTGGGTAGGCTGGGTTGAAATGTGGGTGCGTTTGCAACCAGGTGTTGTAGCACACTCTGTCCCTACCTGTGCTTGCTTATCTGGATGACCATGCAGTAATGTTTAGCGAAGGTATGAGGGGATGACAGTTGGAGCCGTGCAGATGTCGCCAATATGTACGTTTGCTAGGGTTGCACCCTTTTTCTGGGTTAAAATTGCCCTGAAGCTTGTGGACAGAGTTTTTCCTGCCCCTGTATAGCAGGCTTGCATAGTTTCCAATATCCAACGTGCAATTGTCCTTTTCGTTACTGGTCTGCCCTTGCTCGCTCTGGCAAAGGAGAGGAAGATTTAGGCTCCCTTTTCTAACTGCTGTGGTTTCTTGTAGGTAATACAGGAGTGCTCTTCGCACGTCTGTGTGCAAAGCTCTTTCAGCCTGTGACTTTGGATTCTGGAAAAAGCTGGTAGTTGGATGCTTTGATGGACATGGAATTGTGATAAAACTTTTGGGCAGAAATTGAGGGCTTGTTTACAATACGTGTGAGAAAGTGCCATCTTTCTTACATGGTATGCCCCCACTTTTTGCTGAATGGCTGATGTACTTTGACTGAGTGTGCCCTGGGCTCCTGCCAACCAGGTACCCAGGGCCTGTGTTCCTTCCCTAAAATTGCATTGATACCTACCCCCAATTGACATCCCTGGCCACAGGTCAGCCCCTGGTAAATGGTACCATGGGTACCCAGGGCACTGTGACCAGGGAAGGCCCCTAAGGGCTGCAGCACTTGTTGTGCCACCCTTAGGGACCCTGCACCTTTACACACACACACTGCCTTTGCAGGCTGCGTGTCTTGGTGCAGAACAAAAGTGAAGAGTCGACATGGCTCACATCCCTGTGTGCCATGCCTACCAGCCACTGCCCTGGCCTAGGTCAGCCACCCCTCTAGCTGGGTGCACTATGCCAGTGGTGAGGGCATAGAGGCATGAGCCCTGTGCCCCTACAGTGCCCAAGTCCATTCTTGGGCATTGTAAGTGCAGTGCTGCCATTAAGAGTATATGGTGCTGGGAGTCTGTCATTACGAACTCCACAGCACCATAATGGCCCCACTGAAGACTAAGAAGTTTGGTATCAAACTTCTCAGCACATTAAACCCCCACTGATGCCAGTGTGGGATTTAATGTAAAACTCACTCCAGAGGGCATCTTAGAGATGCCCCTGAAACCAACCCGACCTCCAGTGTCCGGACTGAGTGGCTGCCCAGGCTGCCACCACCAGACATGTTTCTGGACCCCTGGGTCGAGAGCCTCTGCTCTCAGGGGCCTGAAACAATGCACATCCCGGGACGAGGTGCCAAAGCCTCCTCCCCAGGATGGGCAGGGGGAGCTTCAAAGGCCTGCCGCCTTTGGAGTTTCCCCAGACCATTTGCTGCTTCCAGCAAACTGGTCCCCACTGGTTCTACCCCCACTCCTGGCGGGAGAACCGGCGGGAAAACCAGAAGCAGGAAATGGGTTGTGCCCACCTCTGCCAACTCCACCCCTAAGGTGGGGAGGCGAGGTGAAGCACAAACTCGAGTCCCCGCCATCTTGAGGATGGGGGACCTGACCAACCAGGGACAGGCTCCTGCCCCCTCCCACTGGAGAGGAACAGAATAGGGGGTGTACCCACCCCAGGGAAGGGACCCATTGGTCCCTGCCCTTACCTACCTGTAACCACCCCTAAATTTAGTATTTAGGGGCTCCCTGAACCTTCCTTCCGGAGTTCCCAAATCCGAAAACAAGAAGAGAAGACGAAGCAAGAAGACCAGCCGTGCAGCTGCTAAAAGGAGGCGACAACAACTGACTTGGCCCCAGCCCTACCGGCCTGTCGACCTCTGAACCTGCTCCTGCGGAATCCCGGCCTCAGCAACCTCACAAACCCCGGAGGACCTGACTTCTGTGCTACAGCCTTCGACCCAGGGACTCCCACGAGCAGTGGTACTGCTCAAAAGAAAACCTACCAAAGACCCGGCCCTGGCACGGAGCCGCGAAACCTGCACACTCTGCACCCGCCGAGTCCAGCCTGTGCCTGAGTGACCAAAGACCTCGAGGACGTCCCCCGGCGATTCTGACCTGGAATCCAGTGGCCAAGGACCCTCCTCGGCGACCCAGACGACGCCTGCAGCCTCAGGACAAGGGACCCCTCCAACCGCGACCAGCAGGGGGTAAGATTTCCCGACCTCAAAGACACCCCTGCACCCGGCGCCCCACGGCCCCTGTGCCCAACTCCTGGGTGTCAACCTATCCTCCAAGACCCCAACTTACCTCCTGAAGTGTTGGTCGTCCCTGAAGAATCACCGTCCCCGAGCCTGCAGCCTTTCTTCACCTTTCACGACCTCTATTGTTTAACATTGAGCGCCCGACGGCTCAAAAGCACCCTGCACCCAGCCGCCCGAGTGCCCCTGGAAGTGCAACCTCTATCCTAACCTACTTCCCTACTTGCCCTGAGCAAGTGACCAGGAGCCCAGCTCCCACAGTCGCGTGGCCTGCTTGCCAGCAGCCACCAACCCGGGGCCCCCCGCCTGCCATAGGATAACATTGGGCCTTCTCACTCTGCACCCGGCCGCCCCTGTGCCGCTGAGGGTGTAAAAACTGTACTTACCTGATCCTGGGGACCCCTGAGTCTTACCCAGAACCTTAACCCTGCCAGTCAAGTACTTACCCGAAATCCGATAACTCACTTTTCTTCCATAGGGTTCCATTGACTGGTTTTCTGCGAAATTTCTTCTAAGTGTGGAGTTCTGAAACTTTAGAATATTCACCAAAAATCAACCGAGTCACGAAAACGAAAATACTCACCTAGTATTAGGAGGGGCCTCAGTGCTGGACCCGAGTGCCCAACACTGGCCCTAAAAAGTAATCGCAACGTTACTTACCGTTAACTCACTTTTCTTTCATAGGGATCCATTGACTGGTTTTCTGTGAAATTTCTTCTAAGTGTCGATTTCTGTATTTTACAAATATTCTTTAAAAATCGAACAAACTACAAAAACGTAATTACTTACCTGTTTTAAGTAAATGTCCCAGTGCTGAACCTAGGAGTCCAGCACTGGATTACAAAAGTAACGTAAACATACTTTGCTTGCACACTGTATTTCCTTTCATAGGATAACATTGGTAATTTTACCCAGAAAAGTTTCTAAGTGTCAGCTTTTGAAATATAGTAATATTCTTCAAAAATCACTACAATAACCAAAACGCTTTTTCTTACCTGTTTACAGGAAGTGTCCCAGGACTGAATCCAGGATCCAGTCCTGTGGTTAGAAAAGTGCTCTGCAAAGTAATCAATAGTAATTAAGTATAATTTTCCATTGAGCTCAATGTTGCATTGAATTTGACCCTGTGTTGCCTCTTGCACCAACTGTGATAACCACTATCAACAAAGTCTATTGCCTATCTGTAAGGTGAATAACCAAAGCATCTCATACTGAGAAAGTATATTTTGATCCTATTGTTGGTTCTAAAATAAAACAAGCATATATTTTTTATATACAAACCATTGGCCTAGAGTTCAGTTCTTGAGTGTGTGGCTTCATTTGCTGACTGAGTGTGTACAACAAATGCTTTACACTGTCCTCTGATACTGCCTTACTGCTCGACCAAGCTACCACTTTGGAGAGTAAGGTTATATCTAACTTTAGCCTCTGTCAACCCTCTGGGGACTGTGGACTCTGTACACCCTGAACCTTACTTAGGTACAGTATATACAGAGCCACTTTCCTACAATACGTCCTTGTGGAATTTAAGTATTGGGTCCTGGATTGTCAGTGCTTCCAACTCACTGACTGCGAAGGGACGTAATCACTATTAGGAATGCTGTTTTTAGGGTCAGAAACTTCAGCTCTGCTTTGTGCATTGGCTAAAATGGCTCTGCCATCAGTTGTGAGAGTACTGTGTTCAGGTTCTACATTGGCGTTGGTACAGCCCTTGGTAGCGCTACTCTCTTTGATCTTTTGAGGAATCTTTACACTACTGGGAGTGTGAAGAAAATTGTTAGCTGTTGCTCCTCTGGTGTAGGCTTCTATGGCGGGTAGAAGGACCATTAGTAATGCGTAGGTCAAGCAGCTATCGAATGGATGGGTGAAGTATATTAGTACCGTAACATGCTCTGTCCTGGACTCCATTTTTTGGTTGCTCCTGCACCAGTGGATGCATCTGCTCCACTTGTCCGTGTAGCACTTCCTAGTGCTTGCCTTTCTAGCCTTCGTCAGGATTTTCATTGTTCTGGGGACAACTGTAGGTGTCCAAACTCTAGGTATTCAGGAGCCAAGCAGGGTAGTCTAAGTGAGGCTGGTTCTGGGTGACACTCCATTTTGCATAGTTAACAGATCCTGTGTTGCTTTGATTGGAAACATCTGTCCTCTGGACCTTTCCAGTAGATCCGCATACCATACCCGTCTGGCCTAATGAGGGGGCGAGGAGTATGAGTGATGTTCCTGGTTGTCTGACCTGGTCCAGTACCCATAGGGATCAAGGAAATCGGTGGAAAGGCGTTCTCAAATTTTCAGGACCAGACTATCGAACGGATATTCCCCTTGGATTGATGGTGTGGGAACCTGGATGTGAAGTGTTGGCATTTTGCGTTTTATGGACTTGCGAACAGGTCTATGCTTGGTTTGCCCCAGTGTCTGAATACACTGTCCAGTACCTCCTCTCAAGGAAATGCCTCTTTATGTATGGTCACCCCCAAGTTTTGCGACTGATGCTGCTGGTTTTTCTACTCAGAGTGCACGGAGGCCTGCTAACCTGACCTCCGTGCCAGTGCCCTGACCCTAAAGTGTACGTCGAATTGACTGTACCAAATTGGAAAATGCTAACTTACCTGTGAGGCCCTATTATATGGTACCATGGTACCCAGGGAATGCAAGTTGGAGGGGTACCCCAGGGTTTGCAGCACTGGTTGTGCCACCTGAAGGAAAGTGCCCCTTCCTGACATGGTCACCCCCACATTTTGCCTGGTAGCGAAGGCAATTTTGACAGAAGTGCACTGGGTTCCTGCTAGCCAGGTCCCCAGTGCCAAATCTCTTTCCCTAAAATTGCACAGGTGTTCCCTCAATTGGCAATACCTTTAGCATCCCTTGTAAGGCCCTAATAAACGGTACCCCTGGTACGTAGGGCAGGGAGGCTAAAGAAGGTCCCCTGAGAGCTGCAGCATGTATTGTGCCACAATAAGGGACCCCTCAGCACCCATATGCAAACTGCCATTGCAGGCAGCATGCCATGGTGTAGAGAAAAGTGAAGACGACATGGCACACCCCTAGGTGCCATGCCTGCAGACACTGCGTGCAGTATAGGTAAGTCACCCCTATAGCAGGCCTTACAGCTGTGAAAGCAGGGTGCACTATACTACATGTGTGGACATATCCGATTAAGCAGATATGCCCCTGTGATGTGTAAGTTGATTCTTACATATTACAAGTGAGCAGGGAAGCAAGTTTAAATCTATACGCTGGACACTGTCAATTACGAGTTCTCCAGTTACATGATGGCTTCACTAAAACTAGAGCGGTTTGGTAACAAACATCTCATATTGATAAACCCACACTGATTCCAGTGATGGCTTTATTAATACATGCACCCAGAGAGCACCTTACAGGTGTCCCCTGAAAACCTACCAACTACTGGTATACTGGCTGAATGGTGCAGACCAGCCTGCCACCACAGACAGGTTTCTGAACCCCTGCAGGTGACAGCTCGCCCTCTGAGGGCAGAAACAGTGCCTGCTCCGGCTGGAGGTGCGGTCGCCTCCTCCATGCAGGATGGCTAAGTAATCAGCATATCAAGGCCGGAGGCTTCAAAGGACTCTGCTGCCTTTGATATGCGACCCAAGACTTCCCCAGACAGGTGAAATTTCAGCCCCTGTCCATTTAACACCAGGACAGCCGAGAAAATTAGCTAGCCAGGAGGCATGTTCCCCCATCAGGCCACTACCATAGGGAAGAATTGCTGCATTGCTATTTTAGTGAACTATTAACTTACCAGTGAAATGCAATATTTAAAAAAGTACTTACTTGATAACAAAATTATTGGTATCACAATTTATATAAAAACGAGTTATTTTTCTAAATTGGTCTCCGATTTATTCTTGAGAGAGTCATTTATTGCCTTTGTGAGTACAACAAATGCTTAGCACTACCCTTTGACAGGCTGTGGGAAACTGCTTTTGTTCCAGTAGTCCCCCCACTTTTTGCCTGGCATTTGATGCAACTTTGACTGGAGTGCACTGGGTTCTGCTAACCAGGTCCCCAGTGCCAGTGTTCTTTCCACAAAACAAAGTAACTGCTCAATGGACCCCAACTGACCAGGCCTTTAGCACCTCTGTAAGTCCCTAGTAAGTGGTACCCAGGGTACTTAGAGGCTAAGAACTATAGAGAGTCCCTAATAGCTGTAGCATATCTTGTGCCACTCCAAGGGACCCAGCATCAAACTTCAGAAGACTGCCACTGCAGGCTGTGTGACAAGGTGCTCTAAAAAGTAAAAACACGACATGGCACACACCTGTGTGCTATGTCCCCTAATGCTACATATTATTTTGTTAAGTCCCCCACTTCAGCAGGCCTTACAGATCTAAGGCAGGGTGCATATTACATGTGGGAACATATCGGCATGAGCAGATATGCCCCTGTAATGTCTAGTTCCATTACTAGATATTACAAGTGAATAGGGAAGCCATCTTAAGGTATGTACGGCACTGGTCAAAACTAGTTCCCCAGTTACATAATGGCTTCACTGAAACCTATGGTGTTTGATATCAAACACCTCATATTAATAAACCCACTGATTCCAGTGATGGATTTATTAGTACATGCACCCAGGCAGTACCTTAGAGGTACCCCCTGAATCCTACTACCCCTCTAGTGTGCCTAGCTGACGGGTCCAGTCCAGCCTGCCACCACAGACTAGTTTCTGATCCCCCATGGAGGTGAAAGCCACGCTCTCAGAGGTCAGAAACAATGCCTGCTCTGACTGGAATGCTAGGAAATCAGCATATCAAGTCAAAAAGTCTTTTAAGGCCTCTGCTGCCTTGCCCAGAAAGGGGAAATGCCACCCACTGCCCTGGGCCCATCTGGCACCAGGATAGGTAGAAAGTTTAGCTAGTCAGGAGGTGTGTTCACCCTCAGGCTAGTCCCACCCCTAAGGTGGGGTACCTAAAGTGTATACGACTAGGAAAATTCCACCATCATGGTTTATGGCGGAATTAGGTCCTCTGGGTCAGTGTTACGTCCACTTCCCAAAGGAAGTGATCATATAGAGGGTGTACTACCTGACACTCCCTGTAATGCCCCCAAATACAGTATTTAGGTGGCACCCCTCATGTCAGGAGCGGAGATTTGAAGGGGGGGGTGGGGGGAAAAAATAAATAAATAAATAAATAAAAAAAAAAAAGAGTGGACAAAGATTACTGACCCGACAACAGATGAGCAACGACTGACTTGGCACCAACCCTGCCAGCCTGCCTGCTGCACCCGACCCTCATGGGGAAGCGGACTCATCCTGCCGTTGTGCAGACTCCAAGAAACCCAGAGGGCTGCCAGTGCTTTGCAAATCGCCAGAGAACTCTCTTGGAGTAGAGAAGTTACTCCCCTGCAGCCGCAGGCAACAAAGAAGCAAGGTCCGGCTCACTGTCCTGCCCCCTATCAGGACCACTGACGCCTCAGCCACCGTGAGGAAGAGCTCACCGTGCTCCCACATGTCAGGTCTGCCCTCCCTCAAAGTGTGGCGACACTAGGACCGACCGGAGCCACAGAGTACCAATACCTGGGGCACCCAACTCCTTGCAACAAACAAGGCTTAGTGTCCAGACCAGACACCAGAACCGAGGAAGACCGAACTGTGCGTCGAAGGACTTCTGGGACAGTGAGACCCAAATCGAGAGTGGCCCAGCAGTCCCATTTACTGTAGAAACAAGACCAAGTGAGAGCCTTCGACCGCCACCAACCGACACCTCAAGGTACCACTGCACCCGCACCCCACAGCCAAAGTTCAAAGGAGGTTACGGTGCCAACAGTGTCTTGAGTTCCTCAAAGGCTGAGCCTATCCTGGCTCCCCAGTCCGAGCTTGCAGCCTCTTTTTGACCAGACCATTCCCCATTGAAGTGAACGGGGCACCCAACGCTGAAATACACCTCTGCACCCGGCCGCCCCAGTGCCACCTTAGGTGACCTATTGGCGTGGCCTTGGACCTTGCCCCACACTCACCTTAAGTCCAGGAGAAGGGTCCGGTAAGACGCTGACAAGTGCCTGAATGCAATACATGTATTTCCCCTATAGGATAACATTCCTGCTCCAGAAATTGCACTGTCAACTTTTGAAACGTATAAAAATTAAGATCTCGAAAAGTACATATCCGATTCCAATGATCTTGGTATCTAAATTCATGTATAAAATAAGTTCTTTTTAGGTCTCGCCTGAGCCAGCGCATGCGCTGCTCTGTGAGGCATTAAGTAAGGGCTTTTGAGCTCTGAACACACGCTCGTGCTTTTTTTTTTTCTGGGCACGCAATTGGCTTGTGCATGTGTCTTTTAAAAACAGCACGCAATTTGTGCAAGGTGGGCGATTGTCCCGCCTTGTTTGTTGGATGGCCTAGGGTCCTCGGGCGCGAGCTTTAACCTCATCTGTCTCCAATTATCGCGTTGGCGGTAATTGCAAACAGAAGGTGCTCGCTTTTTTTTTTGTTTTGTTTCCCGTAAGAATGAAACTCGTGTTGTGTGTTTTTACTCTGCCCATTCTGTTTCGTTTTGGAATTTCTCCAGCGCTAAAATCCTTAGCTGCAGCCCCTTCCACTAATGGATTAAAGAACTTGCTCACTCATCTCAGGGTCACACTGACCAAACCTTTAAACAAATGAACGCCAGTCCAAATGCCTTAAGAAATGGGCAGTACGCCCCCAATGTTAAAAAACAAACAAAAAAAAACAAAACTCGCTCTGTGGTTTAGAAAATTACTTGCACGAGACCAACAGGATCCTTGATAAATGTGTCTACAAACAAGCTGCAGCTGATTATCACAAGCTGCCCTCTGGGCGCACCAGCCTTTCTTCACAAGCAAAATCTCCCAATCCACAAATAACACCAACGTGTATTTTTCAGAGTACAGATGCTTGCCAGCCAATCTGTCTTAGATTACACACCACAGGGCTTTCTATACAATTAGGCAAGAAAATAACAAATTAGTTTAATAGCAAAATGAACGGTATTGCAATGTCATTTCCAAATTTACAACATTCTCTAAAGGGCCTGACCCCTTCACAAGCACAGCCACCATACAGTATCCAGAGTTTATATTCACCTTAGCTGCACTGGACTACATCTAAACACCCTAAAACCTCTTAGACTCCTGCAGAATACCCTTAGACCTAATCCCAAATTAAGCCCTAAAGCATTGCTCATGTACAAGAACTGAACATCCTACTATGCACGCCCTTCACCCAAGACAGACGCTAACTCTGATGGCTGCTGAGTGTTCCTAATAACAGCAGTCTTTCCAAATCGTCTCTGAATGTTTGTCTCTCTGGTCCAAAGGTTATGGAATTTCAGTGCCCCCAACAGAGACATTATAGATAAAAGACCCCATTTCCTCGATTGCTGTGATAAATTCATATTGCAGCCAAGAAATTAAGTCAGATGGGCATCCCCCTCCTTCGCCCTTTATTGCAAAATTGACAAAGTAGTAAAAAGCTTTATATATATATATTTTTTTTTTTAAGAGGTTGAATGTAATTTATTCTTGAAAAGCTAAAGGAATTGATGAAACAAACTTTCATAAAAGTCATGGCAATGTTTCAGGTCCTCGCTGTTGTAGAGAGCCTGGTCTTTGATGCCTTGAAGGTCAAATTCATGA
This sequence comes from Calotriton arnoldi, assembly GCA_963921515.1. Classification (NCBI taxonomy): domain Eukaryota; kingdom Metazoa; phylum Chordata; class Amphibia; order Caudata; family Salamandridae; genus Calotriton; species Calotriton arnoldi. The sequence goes on along the minus strand of CAWUFW010000047.1, from coordinate 2,647,986 downwards.
CTCACTTTATTGAAGGAAAAAACTCGTAGGAGGGTCTTTCAAATGCCTCCTTTTATTTACCAACATTAGGATGATAAAACAATGGTTAGAAAACATCAATTTCCTAGCTTGCAGCTTGAACGAGAGGCCGCCTTCAAGGGCCTGTGACCTTCTAGCGTGTGTTATTCTGGGCATTGAGGCGCCACACCGGTTAACCAACTAACCCGCCAGCAAAGACAGTTGTATATAATGTCGTCTTCATTTGTATAAACGTAACAAAAATGCTTAACACTTTTTATTATTACTTTTCAACATGATGCACAGCAACAACAATGCTCTACAACATAGCCAAAAGTTCTGCCTAAACACAGAAGGGCCCAAAGGCGAGACCTATTGGCTATGGCAATGCTGGTTATATATTGGTGTAGGATTTCTTTATTGAGTGTGTGTCTCACTTACTGCCTTTGTGTGCGCAATAAATGCTCATCTCTAATAGGTCTAACTGCTCGCCAACACTACCACAAAAGAGAGCATTTGGGTTATCATTTGTGCTACTTGAAACTAATTGGAGTTTGCCTGGACTCTGTACACAGTGTACCTCATTTTGGTCCACTAAATAAAGAGCCAGCTTTCTACATAAGCCTAAACTGCTCACCAACACTACCACAAAAGAGAATTTAGTGTTATCATTTTTGTCTCTGTAAACCAATAAGGGTTGTCTGGACTCTTTACATAGTGTACCTCATTTTGGTACACTATATAAAGAGCCAGCTTCCTACACAACCCTGGAGGTCACCCAAGTAAAACAAGTCCCCGAGTCCGCCACTGCAGACTAGTAGAGCAGTAGTGCACTGCTCACCCGACTGCCATTGAAATCACTTGAAAAGCCACCACTTCCCTATACATCTGTGTAAGCGACCCCTCTGGCAGGCCTATAGAGTCCTAAGTCAGGGTGAAACATATGACACAAGCAGGACATGTACTTTAACTGTCCTGGCAGTAAACATGCAAAACAACCGTTTTTACTGTGGAAAGACTTGGTCACCCAATTGGCGAGTACAGGGTTACATGCTAATCCCACAGCTGTGCTAACTCCTGAACAGTGCGACCAAAGTTGGCACTCCAAGGTATCAAACAAATGGTTACATTAAGCCCAACTTGTGTCTAAAGTCTAAATTAATGTAACTTGTTGCAGTGTGCAGCTTTGGCAAAGCTGCCATTTTGTTACCTTTAAAATTCCTGTGCCTTATTGGGGGGGACGACACGACACATGGAGCCTGCTGCGCAAGAAACTTACTGCCCTCCTGGAGAGATGTGTCAATAACTCTCAGGAAGGAGAACAATGAGGGATTGCAAGTCAGGGAGGTGTTATTTCCCTCCTGCAGGAAGCCACTTAGGTGTTAGCCCCAAAAGGCAGGATTCAAAAGGGGAAGCGGTCTTTCAAGGGCAGACGTATCACACTAGGGTGGTGGTCTGCACCATTGTTTAGGCAGCCAGGCTGGCACAGTGAGCAGAGATTAAGAAACCAATGGGCAAATCTGTTACCCCAGGGGCGTGTAGCCTTTGGTAGCCACACCCCGGGGATGGGCTAGTGAGGTAACACAGAGAGAGGGGTGCTGCCATCTTGGGGGTGGGGAGAATGGTGCCTTCTGCGATAGTTGCCACATTCCACAGGAAGTGGTCACCGGATGGGAGGGAACCTGGTAACTCATTGGCTACCAACCACATCCTTCCCTGAGGGCACTTTCTGAGCATAAGGGGGGCACTCCTGGCACTCATATCTCGACTGACTTGGAAGCAGGATCACAAAGGGCTGCCCAGCTGCACAGAGGCTAGCAAAGAGGCTGCACCTGGTGGGGAGCGAAGTGTAGGGCCTTGTAGACACTGCCTCTACGGGGAGTGTAGTTGTCTAGTGCTGTTGCACAGTCATTTTTAAAGCTGGCCCATTTAAAACACTTGCTCGTTTTTGAAAACCTGTTGTGGAGACTTACTGGGAATTGTGCTTTTTCAACGCCGACCTTTTTAAAAATATTAGTTTGTTTTTCAAATCTGCTGTGGGGAATTGTGCTTGGGGGTCGGGACTGAGGGAAGCGAGGATCTTACTTCTTCGGTACTATTGCCCTTAGAGCTGCCATTTTCCCACTCTCTAATTGTTCGTCCAGCACATCTTAAATGAAGCACGTGGCGCGGACATGCCTAATGCATGCCCGCCTGTGCACGTCTGCGACCTTCCGGGACCAGGAGCCAGGGATGCTGCCCTTTTTTGGTCTCGCCTAGCGACGCAGCGCATGCGCTGCTCGCCTTGGCGAGACTATTGTTGTCGGTTTGGTGCGCGAAGTGGGACAGGACATGTGCGCGCCCGGACAGGCGATGTGCACGCGCATGGCGTCTCCTCTCTGCCTCACCCGCTCCCACCGCGCGCTTGATTTAGCTTTCAGTTTATGTGCGCGCCTGGACAGGCGATGTGCACGCGCATGGCGTCTCCTCTCTGCCTCACACGCTCCCACCGCGCGCTTAATTAGGTCTCGCCTAGCGACGCAGCTCATGCGCTGCTCGCCTTAGCGAGACCTATTGTTGTCGGTTTGTCAGTGGAAGGGGGACAGGACATGTGCACGCGCGCGTGCAGAGGACAGGAGTTGTGCACACGTACGCACATCTCCTGTCCGCGCTCGCATAATTACATAAAAAATGTGAAAATGTCCCACATAGCAATCTGAAACCTTGGCAGCTATGGGAATGTGCTGTGAAGTCCAGAGTTAAAACGAGGCACCTTTAGCTCGACGAGGCTTGAACGATGGTGCTGAGAGTCCATGGGCTCGAGGAAAGGCGCTATTTGTTTTTTGTTGCATTGCATTCTGCAGAGTCCTGGGCACACACCTTGGGGCGCGGGGGATGGCTGGCCTAAAGCTGCGTCAGCACAGCGTCGGCGTCATGCAGCAAGCATAGGCACGTTCGCGGTTGTGCTGTTTTTTAAAAATCGCAATGAAACATGCAGCGGCGTAGGAGGGGACTCCAAAGGCGCTGTGACGGAGTACGGATTGTAAATTGTAACGAACGGCCATAGGATACCATTTCAGCACCAAGGGCTGACTTTACCGTGGGTTGATTTTGAAACTTTGTGCCTTTGATTTATCAGTGAGCGTCATTGGCTACAATTGTAACCTGTGTCCCAATTGGATATTTGGGTCTTGATTTAACGAGGGGGTATTGCAGGATGCGGATTGCACATGTATATCAGGATATCCTCTTTATTGTGAGTGAGGCGGACAGCCCGCTGATGGAAGGGCCGCCGGCTCCACCGTCCACTCTGTTTCACTTCTGAGGCTGCCTCATCTCCCTCCGGACCTTTAGTGGCTGGTCCAAACTGACCTGCGGAGTCACCTCTGTGAAAAGCCACATAGGACTGGTACAGGATTTTGCGAGGATGGTTCCCTCGCAGAACGGCTGTTCCGACGGCGGGTTCATCCACTCTGGCGGATTCAGCCACGTCTACATCTGACAGATCTTACTCTGTTGTCTTCTCAGGGAAGGTTAATCCGCCAACATGGCCCATGTACAATCCGCCGGCCGGTCTACGTATTGTTCTTAGATTCCAGATTCCCTCTCCTCTATAGTTGATGCAGCCACTCTCGGTTTCTTAATCCAGTCAGTATGTATGTGCCTCTCCCCCAGAGCTGTCTGTCTATCTGCCCCCCCCACCCCCCCCACACACACACATTATCTCGGCGGGGGTGTATGTCTGTACCAACCTGTTTCTTAAATCAGTTGGTCTGTCTCTCTCTCCCATAGCTCATCTTGTCTGTTGGCTCCTATCTCTCTCTCATACATCAGTCTGTGTCTGTACCTCTCTCTCCCATACCTCTGCCAGTCTGTTAGCTCCTACCCCTCATGTGTCAGTCTGTCCCTCTTTAATATAGTTCACCCTGTCTGTTTCTTCTACGTTCAGTATCTAAGTCGAACTGCCTGTTCCTCTTTCAAATACCAGTCTGTCTGTCCCTCTGTCCCATAATCCCAGCATGTCTGCCTGCTCCTGTCTCCTACAGTCAGCCTGTCGGTGACTGTCGCGCTCTCGCATAGCTCAGCGTGTCTGTTGGTTCAAATATTTTCTATATCGGCCCGTCTGTCCCTCTCTCCCATAGCTCATCCTGTCGTTTGCAGAAACGTAGAGCCCTGTGGGTGGGCTACAACCTGGACGTAGAGTATTCACATAGGTATTTTGGTTTCCAGCGGCCACCCTGGAAACTTTTGGTCCAAACAAGCATTATTTATAAATAGAAAACTTTATTAACAAAAAATACAGAAAAGAATGATCAAAATCGTCCATGAAGTGAAAAGGGTAAACAAATAATTTAAAATAAAAGTTCTATACATCGGAAACAGGAGAAACACTGGAATAACCAGGGAAATAAAATTATAGCCCATGGTCGTGACAACATCGCAACATGCAGGATGCATGGGGCACAGATCCAGCATTTGCAAAGCAATAGGTCTTGCAATTGCGAGAGTTGTAAGCTATTGGCATTGTAAATGACAATGCCTTTAGTTTATCTGTTTTAAAAAAACAACACAAAAAAAGGCATTATCATTTACAATGCCAATAGCTGAAACCCTTGCAAATGCGAGACCTATTGCATTGCAAATGCTTGTTCTTTCAGATATGGTAACCTACTCACGTGGCCAACTGTTAGCACTTCACACAATACCATCAGATTCTTGTATGCATTGTATCGACCTAAGCTTTCTATCACGGTCTTGTAACAACTGTGGATGGTCAGCGCAGTTCGGCCCGAGACAGCTCCAAGCATCCCTTACAGAAGCCCCTCTACATGTAGATTGGCGCTTCTATCTAGCCTATTGGCGCTTCTATCTTGCCAATTGGCGCTCCCTAGCCAAGCACAAGCTTGATTTATTTGACCTTTTACTCTAGTCCAGTCCTGACTCACTGAGACGTGCCCGTCAGAGGACTCTGGGCCCGATGTTGTTCAAGCTCTCCCTCCTGGCTACAGAACTGTGAGGCTAGACAGGCAGGGCAAAGATGGTGGTGGGATCGCGATGGTCTATAAGGAATCGCTTAAATGCACATCTCTGTCCATTACCCCAAACTGCGAGAGCTTGGCTTTCTTTTTAACTTTATTCCCCACCTTCTCCTTTGCTGGAATCCTCCTACACAGACCCCCCCCCCCCCAAGGCCCTTACACTCCATTTCTTCAAGGTCTCCTGGAGGAAATTGCTGGGTTAGCTGTGGATAGGCCTAATTTTACTCTACTTGGTGATTTTAATTTCCATATGGATGACCTGAATGACGTTGCCCCTAAAATGTTACTGCACGATATGGCCTCTGTGAGAAAATGGTGTTCTGTTGCAGTAAACTCACTTTTTGCCTGGCTTTTGATGCAACTTTGACTGTAGCTACTGAGTCCCTGCTCTCCAGGTTCCCAGTACCAGTGTTCTTTCCTAAAAACTGATCCACATTTGGACCTTCAGGCCCCCTGCAAGTCCTTAGTAAAAGGTACATGGGTATTAAGGGCATTGGGAGTGAAAAGGGTCCCCTAGGTTTCCCCTCACCTAGGCCATGCATACTGCCACTGCAGCATGCATGGCCTGGTGCAGACAAATCAACAAAGTCGACATGGCACACTGCCTGTGTGCCATGCCAACTAGAAATGCCCAAGGTATAGGTAAGTCACCCCTCTAGCAAAGGTTGGGTGCACTATATCACAGGTGTGGACATATCTGCATGAGCAGATATGCCCCTACAGTATTAGGGTGCATTCCTTAATATTGTAAGTGCCAGAGAGCTATAGAGAGTACATGGGCTGGGAGCTTGACAACTAGAGTTCACCAGCCCCATGATTGCTTCACGAAGCCAGGAGTGTTTGGTACCAAACAACTCCTTGTAATAAATCCACACTGATGCCAGTGTGAGATTAAAATGTGTACTCAGAGGGAAACTCAGAGGTGCCCCCTGAAAACCTACTGACCCTGGTGTGGTCACTGACTGGCTTTAGGCAGGCTGACGCACACAGACATGTTCCTGGACCACTGGGTGGAGAGCCTCTGCTCTCTGGGACCAGAAACAATGCACATCCTGGGCAGAGGTGTAACACCTCATCTCCAAGGATGGGCCAATGATTGAAGGGGCAGCTTCAAAGGCCTGCTGCCTTTGTAATGCGACCCCCAGCCTCTGCTGCAGGGCAGCCCCCGGTTTACACCCCCACTTTGGGTGGGAAACTCTAGAAGAATAAAAGGAGTGCCCACCGCTGCCAACTCCACCCCTAAGTTGGGGGAGGCGAGGTACAGCACATCTTTCAGTCCCTGTCATCTTGAAGATGGGAAGACCCCTTCAATCAGGGCTAGAACTATGCCCCCTCCCACAGGACGGTGGCATAATGGAGGGTGTAGTCACCCCTGGTAAGGTGCTCATTGGCCCTACCTGCTACTCCCCTAAAATGCAGTATTTAGGTGACTCCCCCAGACCGGACAACTAGATCTGCGATGACCTAAGAAGGAAGACATCCCTGAAGCCGGCCCTGCAGAGAAGCCAGAAGATGACTGCCTTGGCCCGAGCCTTACCAGCCGGTCTCCAGCCTCGAAGAGTCTGCGACCAAAAGGTGACTTGCATTGCAGCCAGTGACCTCTGAAAACCCTGGGAGGACTGATTCCTTTGAAAAAGACAACCTCCCGTGGACAGCAGACCTGTCCAGAAGAAATCTACTCCAAGTGCTCCAGGTCCAGCTGGAACCGCAACTCCTGCCCACTCTGCATCGGGCACCCATGGCCCGAGTGGCTCACATGTCCAGTGAAGTCTTCGCAGCGATCCTGACCTAGAGTTTAATCTCCATGACAGCACCTGCAGTGTGAATCCAGAGACTTCCTCTGATCGCGACTTTCTCCGGTAAGAAGACTGACATCGAAAGGCACCCCTGCACCCGAAGCCTGTGGGCCTTGGTGAGGTGAACCGATGGTGCCCCTACGATGCCCTACATCTCTACTTACCTGTGCTGTAGTTGGTCTCCCTTCTGCAACCTCCGGTGCAACGCCTGCAGCCTGTTTGTCGACAACATAATCCTCATTGAAGAGTATTGGGTGCCCGACGCTGAAATTGCACTCTGACGCCCCTGTGCCGCTGGAGGTGTATGTTTGGTGCAGCTTTGTGGCTCCCACCTGTGCTCAACCTAACCCCCAAAGCTTAGCCCCTGGCAATGGTTTGCTTACCTGCAAGCAGTGTGGCTTCGAGCACCCCCAGTCTCCATCAAAACGCATTGGGCCAAATTCAGGTTTGGACCTCTGCACCCGGCCACCCCTGTGCCGCTGGTGGTGCAGTTTTGGTACTCACCTGACTCTTGCTGACCTTTGGTCTCGAAGACTAACTGTAAGTGCGATACTTACCTGTTTAACCGCAATATTGTTTTCCCCATAGGACATTGAACTGTGTCGACTTATGAAAGTCGAAAGTATTTATCTTTAAAAATGTACTTGCCTTATTGTGAAGATCTTGGTCTTAAAATAGAGTACAAATAAAGCTTATTTTCCTAAAATTGGTGTGGATCTCTTTTTGAGTTGTGTGTCCATTATTGGTCAATGTTGTGCAATAAATGTTTTACACTCCTCTGTGTTAGGCCTAAGGCTGCTCGCACACACTACCACTAATAGAGCACTTTGGGTTTTACATTAAGCCCTGTTCACTTTTGGGGAACCCCTGGACTCTGCACAGTATAACCACCTAGAGGCATACCATATACAGAGCCAGCTTCCTACAGCTGTCTCAGCCAATAGCCCGACTCATGATAAGGGTCATACCATTGACCTTGTTTTTAGCAATATCTGGCACCTTCAGGTTCGTACTCCTCTTCCCTTGACTTGGGTAGATCATTTTCGTATTCCTCTCACGTCCCTCCTTCCTCTGCCTCACGGCTGGAACGACCCTGGTTCAAACTCAATCTGGAGAATTGGTTACAGGCCCTAGAAGCCTCTAAACCCAATCACTCGGATAATGTCGATCCAGCTGCCCACCAGTTTAATGAGTGGCTGACCAACTCATTGGATGTGGTTGTCCCTGTGAGGTGGCAAAAAGATGTCCAGCGAACTCCTAAATCCCCCTGGTTTACCACCCATTTAATGTCTCGGAAGAAACAATGCAAGTACTTAGAGAGAGGATGGAGGAATACCTATGATGTGATAAGTAAAGCAGAATATAGGAACTTCATTAGGCTTTACCATGCAGAGATCAATTTGTCGCAAGCCGCCTTCTACTCCACTAAAATCACCAACTCCTCCAAATCCCCATAAGAGATTTTTAAGATTCTTAAAGATATCTGAGCCTATGGTTGTTAGCCCTACTTCAGTGGCATCGGTTGAGCATTGTGATGAATTGGTTTATTTCTTTAAGAAAAAAATCGTGGACATCTAGTTTTCTTTCCCGGGCATCCCTGCCCCAGTGAACCTCTTCAGGACTCACAAGAGTGTTCTCTCTCGGTCTTTCCGAATCTCACCGTGTGCACAGTAAAGGATCTCCTAAACACTAAAATCAGGCTTGCCCCAGGATTCTTCTCCCCTCTACATCCTCCGTCAAGGGTCTGACGGCATGTTCCTGTACCGATAGACCTGTTAAATCTCTCCTTGTACAGAGGACAGGTTCCCCACCAATGGAAGCATGCAATTGTCAAGCCACTTTTAAAGAAACCCAACCTTGATCCTTTTAAACGGAGTAATTACAGGCCAATCTCCCTGCAACCTGGGGCTTCCAAGTTCCTATAAAAAGTTGTCAAAAATCTTTCTGCCTTCCTTGAATCCAAGGACATTTTTCACCCCACTCAGGTGGGCTTCTGCCCACTATACAGCACTTAAACAGCTCTGTTGGGGGTGGCCGAGGAACTTGGGCATCTCCTGGATCAAGGAGGATCCGCAGCCATTATTATGTTAGACCTCAGTGCAGAATTCGATACCGTGGACCACCTCACTCTCTTGCAGAGAATTTCTTAAGTCAGAATCGTGGGCAGAGCACTTGGCTGGCTCTCCTCCTTCCTGAAGAATCGCAACTTCCAGGTCCCGGATCCCTCCTGTTTCTCAGCCTGTTTCCCGCCCTGAGCCCCACTTTGTTTAATTTTAAGCTATGCCCTCTTGCTGATATTGTTCGATCTTATGGGTTGTCGTTGGTTTCCTATGCCACTGACACCCAGCTCGTTATGCCACTCTCCCCTGATCTAGCTCTGGCCATCAATCTTTGACTCCTTGTCTTCAGGAAGTAGCCAGCTGGATGGCTGGTTGCAAATTGAAGACAAAACAGAAGTCATGCTGTTGGGCAACAATCTCAGCAACTCTGCTCTGAGATCTCTACCAGGTTGTCTGAGTAAACTGCCCACCCCCAAAAACTGAATGAAGAGCCTTGGGATATGGCTTGATTCTGGGCTCATTATGGACCATCAAGCCAAAAACCTGGCTGCCAGCTGCTATGGTATCCTGAGATTGCTACATAAGGTTTTTAACTCCTTCCCTTTTCGGTCAGAAGAGTGATCGTTCAGGCCCTTGTGTTAACCAGTCTTGATTATGGGAATGCCCTGTTTCTGGGCTCACCCCGCTATGTTGTCAGGAGGCTGCAGACTGCGCAGAATGCTGCTGCATGTATCCTGATGAACATCCCTAAACATCAATCGGCAACCATGGCTCTGAGAGATCTACACTGGCTTCCAATAGAACACAGAGTACAGTTCAAGCCGGTGAATCATGCACAAGGCAATCAATAGAAAGGGCCCCTTTGTTAAAAGCTTTAGCCTCCCCATATCTCCCTAAGAAGGGGCCCTCAGATCTTCAGCCCACCTACTGAAGGTCCACAGGATTCGCAGATCCGCTGGGGTGGCTGATCTGCTTCCTTTCTGGCCCCCAGACTTTGGAACACTCTACCACTGGAACTGCGCCTACAGGAGTGCATACTTCCCTTCTGCAAGGCTTTGAAGACCTGGCTTTTTTGCAACTGAAACTCCCCATAAGTTCCATTTTTGACTATCTACAGCATCTATAGCAGCAATGAGAGGCCTCCTGGTAGCCATGCGCTATACAAGACCACAAGAATAGAACAGAATAGGGATGGTGCATGCCTTGTCATGATCAAGGAGAAGCAGTCTCAAGAGCCCAATCAAGTCAAGAGACTCCAAGGCCAACCGACTCGCCTCCTGTTTGCAGCACAGGGACACAACAGCTGAAGAAGTCTGCTGGGGCAAACAGGTAGCCCAAAGTCTTCAAGCCGCTACCACCGCCGTTAAGCACCAAGGACCAAGACCCGATGCAGAGTTGCATTAGAGTTCACTGAATCCGTGAGTGCAGTTGGAGAGTAGCTGGGACCCTAAGAAGGTGAGTTATAGACCCAGAAAGGATTAGCCTGCGACTGCTGTAGGAAGCTGGCTCTTTATGTAATATACCAAAAAGAGGTATATTGTGTAGAGAGTCCAGGTATCCCTTATTAGTGGACAGGGCTTGCTTTAACAATCCCAAGGTGCTCTTTTTGGGGGTAGTGTGGTCGAGCAGCCTCAGGCTCATCAAGGAGGAGTGTCAGACACTTGTTACAAACAAGTCAATAAATGATAAATACACCCAAAAAGGAGATCCACACCAATTTAGAAAAATAACTTACTTTATATATATTTTTAACATCAATAACTCCGCAATTGGGTAAGTACTTTGTTTTGAAATACGACTGTTTCGATAGTATACAGAAATACACTTGTATTTAAGTTAGCACTATGTTTCAGGATACTGCAGTACACAGGCACTTGTATTTTTTAAAGCAGTAATACTGCATTCGGGCACTTGGCAGCGACTTACAGGAATTAAGGTAAGTATGGGGCAAGGTCTAAGGCAGCACCAACAGGTCACCTGGGCATCCGGGTGCAGAGGTGCAATACAGCTTATGTTGCCCTGTTTAAGTCAATAGGGAAAAGTCAGGTCTCAAAGAGGCTGCAAGAAGGGGGTCTTGTCTGGGTGAACCCACAGGGGGGTGCAGTCCTTGAGATGCTTGTGCACGTAGGGACACCTCTGGTCCACTGGAACTTGGGGGCTGGTGGGTTCAGCTGCACTGGAGATTTCTCTGGTAGGGGCGTCCTGCATGAGGTACTCTCGGTTGTGTGTGTGGGGGGGGGAGAGGGGGACTGCAAAACAGGCTGCAAGCGGGGACTGGGGAACCATTCCAGCCAAACCCAAAGGTGGGCTCAGCTCTTGGGGGTCTCAGAACTCTGTTGGCACCGTTGGGCCACTTCTCCTCGGGCTGTGGGGCTCGGTGCAGTGGTGCTTCTTGGTATCAGGTTTTCGTGGTCTGAGGCTCTTGTGGTTCCTGATATCGGTCAAGAGACTGCTGGTTGGGTCTGGAGGGCCAGTCAGGAGAAGCGGACCGGGGGGGGGGGGAGGGAGTTTAAAAGGGGCTCGACTCGAAGGACCCAGTGCCTCAGGGGCACAGTCAGTTCATGGCAGCTCTGACCAGGGGGGCCACACTGGCAGAGGCTCTCGTTTCGGTCCTTTTGGTGCCTGCAATCGTGCAGGGAAGCAGCTCCTCTGCTCCAAGGGAGATGTTGCTGACCAGGTAAAGTCGTGGGTCGCTCTTCCACAGTTTTTGGAGGTGACCCCGCTTTCTGGATGAGCCGCGCCGCGCAATTGGGCTGGCAGGGTTAGCGCCAAGTCAGTCGCTGCTCCCTAGTTCTAGCGTCATGGGCTCTTCTTGGTCCTCCTTTCTTCTCCAGGCAGCCGAATCTCAGTTTCTGGTGTCAGGGCGCCACCTAAATACTCAATTTAGGGGAGTGAAAGGTAGTAGCCAATGGGCTACTTACCCCAGGAGTCACTACACCCCCTAGAAGACCACTTCCTGTGGGGAGTGGGCATCACCCTGTCCCAGAGTTCCTAATTCCACTACAAACAATGGTGGAATCCTGATTTTTGTCTTCATGTCAGGCTGCCCACCCTAAAGGTGTGTCCAGCCTGGCAGTGTATCACGCCTCATCTAATTTCCCCCTGTCCTGGTGCCAAATGGGCCTCAGGACTGGGAGTGGCATCCTCCAGGTCTGGGGGAAGCCAGGCTTGCATATCAAAGGCGGTGTGAGCCCTGCCTTGACATGCTAGGCTAATTTATTAGTAATCTGGTTCGGAGGAGATTTAAACACCTCCTGCCAGAGTAGGCATTGCTTCTGACTTCTGAGTGAGGGGCTCTCAACTCCTAGGGGGTCAGAAATTAGTCTGTGGTGGCAGCCCGGACAGGGCCAGTCAGCCAGCACACTAGAGGACTAGTAGGTTTCAGGCGGTATCTCTAAGGTACCCTCTGGGTGCAGGTATTAATAAATCCAACACTGAAATCAGTGTGGGTTTATTAATATGAGGTGTTTGATACCAAACACCATAGGTTTCAGTGAAGCCATTATGTAGCTGGGAAACATGTTTTGACCAGTGTCCAGTACATACCTTGAGATGGCTTCCTGCTCACTTGCATATGGCCATGTCTGAACTGGGGTGGTGGAGTGAGCTAAAGAATGATGATGGATAAAACCCAGATCAGTTGACTGGGGGTGAGTGTTTGATTAGCTCAAGCGCTCCGTCCATCATCCCCTTTGGTATCGCTTTGTTCGCCCTAAGTTGGCAGGGTATGCCCAGACGTGGGTCCCTTGTTCACTTTGCCACTGGATTAAAGATAGCCTGGCTGATGAGGGTTATGAACCCGAAACCGGTCCCAGGATGCTTGTTTCCGGTCCAGGGAAGACATGGCTTGGCAGTTCGGGCTGGACTGTTCCCATGAGGCACAGGGTCAGACTGATTTGCATATGGCCATGTCTGAACTGGGGTGGTGGAGTGAGCTAAAGAATGATGGATTAAACCCAGATCAGTTGACTGGGGGTGAGTGTTTGATTTGCTCTAACGCTCCGTCCATCATCCCCTTTGGTATCGCTTTGTTCGCCCTAAGTTGGCAGGGTATGCCCAGACGTGGGTCCCTTGTTCACTTTGCCACTGGATTCAAGATAGCCTGGCTGATGAGGGTTATGAACCAGAAACCGGTCCCAGAATGCTTGTTTCCGGTCCAGGGAAGACATGGCTTGGCAGTTCGGGCTGGACTGTTCCCATGAGGCACAGGGTCAGACTGATTTGCATATGGCTTTGTCTGAACTGGGGTGGTGGAGTGAGCTAAAGAATGATGATGGATTAAACCCAGATCAGTTGACTGGGGGCGAGTGTTTGATTTGCTTAACGCTCCGTCCATCATCCCCTTTGGTATCGCTTTGTTCGCCCTAAGTTGGCAGGGTATGCCCAGACGTGGGTCCCTTGTTCACTTTGCCACTGTGTAGGAAAGTGGCTCTGTATATACTGTACCCAAGTAAGGTTCAGGGTGTACAGAGTCCACAGTCCCCAGAGGGTTGACAGAGGCTAAAGTTAGATATAACCTTACTCTCCAAAGTGGTAGCTTGGTCGAGCAGTAAGGCAGTATCAGAGGACAGTGTAAAGCATTTGTTGTACACACTCAGTCAGCAAATGAAACCACACACTCAAGAACTGAACTCTAGGCCAATGGTTTGTATATAAAAAAATATATGCTTGTTTTATTTTAGAACCAACAATAGGATCAAAATATACTTTCTCAGTATGAGATGCTTTGGTTATTCACCTTACAGATAGGCAGTAGACTTTTTGATAGTGGTTATCACAGTTGGTGCAAGAGGCAACACAGGGTCAAATTCAATGCAACATTGAGCTCAATGGAAAATTATGCTTAATTACAATTGATTACTTTGCAGAGCACTTTTCTAACCACAGGACTGGATCCTGGATTCAGTCCTGGGACACTTCCTGTAAACAGGTAAGAAAAAGCGTTTTGGTTATTGTAGTGATTTTTGAAGAATATTACTATATTTCAAAAGCTGACACTTGGAAACTTTTCTGGGTAAAATTACCAATGTTATCCTATGAAAGGAAATACAGTGTGCAAGCAAAGTATGTTTACGTTACTTTTGTAATCCAGTGCTGGACTCCTAGGTTCAGCACTGGGACATTTACTTAAAACAGGTAAGTAATTACGTTTTTGTAGTTTGTTCGATTTTTAAAGAATAATTGTAAAATACAGAAATCGACACTTAGAAGAAATTTCACAGAAAACCAGTCAATGGATCCCTATGAAAGAAAAGTGAGTTAGCGGTAAGTAACGTTGCGATTACTTTTTAGGGCCAGTGTTGGGCACTCGGGTCCAGCACTGAGGCCCCTTCTAATACTAGGTGAGTATTTTCGTTTTCGTGACTCGGTTGATTTTTGGTGAATATTCTAAAGTTTCAGAACTCCACACTTAGAAGAAATTTCGCAGAAAACCAGTCAATGGAACCCTATGGAAGAAAAGTGAGTTATCGGATTTCGGGTAAGTACTTGACTGGCAGGGTTAAGGTTCTGGGTAAGACTCAGGGGTCCCCCAGGATCAGGTAAGTACAGTTTTTACACCCTCAGCGGCACAGGGGTGGCCGGGTGCAGAGTGAGAAGGCCCAATGTTATCCTATGGCAGGCGGGGGGCCCCGGGTTGGTGGCTGCTGGCAAGCAGGCCACGCGACTGTGGGAGCTGGGCTCCTGGTCACTTGCTCAGGGCAAGTAGGGAAGTAGGTTAGGATAGAGGTTGCACTTCCAGGGGCACTCGGGCGGCTGGGTGCAGGGTGCTTTGAGCCGTCGGGCGCTCAATGTTAAACAATAGAGGTCGTGAAAGGTGAAGAAAGGCTGCAGGCTCGGGGACGGTGATTCTTCAGGGACGACCAACACTTCAGGAGGTAAGTTGGGGTCTTGGAGGATAGGTAGACACCCAGGAGTTGGGCACAAGGGGCCGTGGGGCGCCGGGTGCAGGGGTGTCTTTTGAGGTCGGGAAATCTTACCCCCTGCTGGTCGCGGTTGGAGGGGTCCCTTGTCCTGAGGCTGCAGGCGTCGTCTGGGTCGTCGAGGAGGGTCCTTGGCCACTGGATTCCAGGTCAGAATCGCCGGGGGACGTCCTCGAGGTCTCTGGTCACTCAGGCACAGGCTGGACTCGGCGGGTGCAGAGTGTGCAGGTTTCGCGGCTCCGTGCCAGGGCCGGGTCTTTGGTAGGTTTTCTTTTGAGCAGTACCACTGCTCGTGGGAGTCCCTGGGTCGAAGGCTGTAGCACAGAAGTCAGGTCCTCCGGGGTTTGTGAGGTTGCTGAGGCCGGGATTCCGCAGGAGCAGGTTCAGAGGTCGACAGGCCGGTAGGGCTGGGGCCAAGTCAGTTGTTGTCGCCTCCTTTTTAGCAGCTGCACGGCTGGTCTTCTTGCTTCGTCTTCTCTTCTTGTTTTCGGATTTGGGAACTCTGGAAGGAAGGTTCAGGGAGCCCCTAAATACTAAATTTAGGGGTGGTTACAGGTAGGTAAGGGCAGGGACCAATGGGTCCCTTCCCTGGGGTGGGTACACCCCCTATTCTGTTCCTCTCCAGTGGGAGGGGGCAGGAGCCTGTCCCTGGTTGGCCAGGTCCCCCATCCTCAAGATGGCGGGGACTCGAGTTTGTGCTTCACCTCGCCTCCACCACCTTAGGGGTGGAGTTGGCAGAGGTGGGCACAACCCATTTCCTGCTTCTGGTTTTCCCGCCGGTTCTCCCGCCAGGAGTGGGGGTAGAACCAGTGGGGACCAGTTTGCTGGAAGCAGCAAATGGTCTGGGGAAACTCCAAAGGCGGCAGGCCTTTGAAGCTCCCCCTGCCCATCCTGGGGAGGAGGCTTTGGCACCTCGTCCCGGGATGTGCATTGTTTCAGGCCCCTGAGAGCAGAGGCTCTCGACCCAGGGGTCCAGAAACATGTCTGGTGGTGGCAGCCTGGGCAGACACTCAGTCCGGACAATGGAGGTCGGGTTGGTTTCAGGGGGCATCTCTAAGATGCCCTCTGGAGTGCGTTTTACATTAAATCCCACACTGGCATCAGTGGGGGTTTAATGTGCTGAGAAGTTTGATACCAAACTTCTTAGTCTTCAGTGGGGCCATTATGGTGCTGTGGAGTTCGTAATGACAGACTCCCAGCACCATATACTCTTAATGGCAGCACTGCACTTACAATGCCCAAGAATGGACTTGGGCACTGTAGGGGCACAGGGCTCATGCCTCTATGCCCTCACCACTGGCATAGTGCACCCAGCTAGAGGGGTGGCTGACCTAGGCCAGGGCAGTGGCTTGTAGGCATGGCACACAGGGATGTGAGCCATGTCGACTCTTCACTTTTGTTCTGCACCAAGACACGCAGCCTGCAAAGGCAGTGTGTGTGTGTAAGGTGCAGGGTCCCTAAGGGTGGCACAACAAGTGCTGCAGCCCTTAGGGGCCTTCCCTGGTCACAGTGCCCTGGGTACCCATGGTACCATTTACCAGGGGCTGACCTGTGGCCAGGGATGTCAATTGGGTGTAGGTATCAATGCAATTTTAGGGAAGGAACACAGGCCCTGGGTACCTGGTTGGCAGGAGCCCAGGGCACACTCAGTCAAAGTACATCAGCCATTCAGCAAAAAGTGGGGGCATACCATGTAAGAAAGATGGCACTTTCTCACACACTGGATTCAAGATAGCCTGGCTGATGGTTATGAACCCGAAACCGGTCCCAGGATGTTTGTTTCCGGTCCAGGGAAGACATGGCTTGGCAGTTCGGGCTGGACTGTTCCCATGAGGCACAGGGTCAGACTGATTTGCATATGGCCATGTCTGAACTGGGGTGGTGGAGTGAGCTAAAGAATGATGATGGATTAAACCCAGATCAGTTGACTGGGGGTGAGTGTTTGATTTGCTCTAACGCTCCGTCCATCATCCCCTTTGGTATCGACTTGTAATATCTAGCAATGAAACTAGATATTACAGGGGCATATTTGCTCATGCAGATATGTCCTCACGTGCTATAATGCACCCTGCCTTAGGCCTCCAAGACCTGCTGTAGGGGTGACTTACATATAGCCCATACAGTGTCTTTGGCATGGCACACAGGAGTGTGCCATGTCATGTTTTCAAACATGGTTTGCACCATGTCACGCAGCCAGAAATGGCAGTCTGTGTGGAATGTGTGTGGGTCCCTTAGGGTGGCATAAGATATGCTGCAGCCCGTAGGGACTCTCTTCAGTACCCACGACCAAGGTACCTGGAGTACCATTTACCAGGGACTTACAGGTGTGCTAAAGTCCTTAGCCAATTGTGAAACAATAGGACATCACTTTTTTAAAGGACGGATCACTGTCACGGAGGTCTGGTTAGCAGGCCTCAGGGCACCGTCAGTCGAAAATCAGCATCTAGCAGCTAAAAAGGGGGCAAAAAAACTGCAACAAAAACCCAGTTTCCTAAAAGCGCGAAAACAGGTGACTGGTAGTTCAGTGGCGACTGGACTTCAGCCAGGCCAAAGACGACTTTATGCGACGTCGACCCTGCAACCAGGACCTCCTCACCATCTTCGTGAACAGAGGAATCCCAGCAGGAAGAACCCCGTCGGATGCATTGCATCTTCAGCATCCTTCATCCCTTGTATTAGGACCACTCCATAGGAATCCATTGTAGTGTGGATAAAATGCCTGGAACTGATGGACTGCTTCTTCTATGAAGGTAACTGTTCTGGAGGACTTTGCTGGTCCCCCTGAGCAGCTCCTTGTCAGAGTTGGTAGCCCCAAGTACGTCTAACCCACCGTATTGACACTTAACTAAGTTTTTTTCTTTGAAAATTTTCTAACTGTCCAATGCGTCGATTTTGCCAAGGCTTGTTTGCAATGGAGTGAAATTGCTTTGATTTATTATTGCTTGCAAAAGCTATATCTCCGGCGGATCTTTTTCGTTTAGTGTCTGAATTCTTATAAAAATACAATTTATTTTTATAAATTGGTGTTGGATTTCTTGAGTCATGTCGATTTCTTCAATTGTTTTGTTGCTGTTTAAATGCTTTACACTTGTTCTTCTCTGTAAGCTTTGCTGCTCAGTGCCACAGCTACCCAGGGTTGAGCGGAGGGTTTAACAGACGAAACCTATAGGACCTAAAGGGGCTGGTGTAGGAAGCTGGCTCTGTATATACTATACCAAAATGAGGTATAGTGTGCACAGAGTCCTGTGAAACCCCAAAGGTAGGCAGAGGTAAAAGTAGATAGCACCTTACTCTCTATTTGTGGTAGTGTGGGTGAGCAGTAAGGCTTTATCAGAGGGCAGTGCTAAGCATTTGTTGTACACACGTAATTAGCAAATCATGTCACACAAAAACTGAACTCAGACCAATTTTGTTTGTAAAAAAAATATTATTTAGTTATTTTATTTCTAGAACCAAGCCAAGCCTGGTGCATGTAAGTGAAATAAATGCTTTGCAAAATTCTTATGCAATATTTTACAAATGAAGGCAGGTTTAAATGCATTTGATTGAATTACAGGTAAGTTACTGTTTTGAGATTACTTTTCAGTTACTTTGTAAGGAAAATGCTACTTACCCAGTATGCATCTGTTCTTGGCATGTAGAGCTGTAGATTCACATGCTTTGCATAGCCTGCCATCTAGTGTTGGTTCCGGATGTTTGCACTGTTTTTCTTCGAAGAAGTCTTTTCCAGTCACGAGGTAGGTGACTCCTTTTGGTGATAGTGCGCATGGGCATCAACTCCATTGTTAGATTGTTTTTTCCACCATTGGGTTCGGATGCGAATTGCTGCGCTCTGGTTAGGCACCGTTTCTCGGGTTCCCTTCGATGCGCAATCCACTACCCTTGACAGTATTGTTTCTTGATCGCGTTTTCCATTCTCCGTGTATCGTTTCGACTCAGACCTTCGATCGGAAAACTCGTAGAGGGCCGTTGGGCCTACCCGCGCCGGGCTCCCTAGCAGTCGATGGGACTCCATTCAAGCTCTGTCCCGGGTGTCACGCTAAGTATCCGCGCACCGACTTGCACGAAGTGTGCAACCTATGCCTATCCCCGGAACACGACGAAAGACTGCGACGCGTGCCGATCGTTTCGATCGAAGAAGACACTCCGTGACAGTCGGGCTCGACGTCACGAAATGCAACATCAGAGTGGCTCCGCACCGGACATCTTCGGCGAAGAATCCGACAGAGAAGAACTACACGTTCAAGGAGCCGCAGAAGCAGAACATATCTGTGTCCGACATGGAAGAAGAGGACCAAGTTACAACGGGTCAGCGTACTGAGAGTACAGAAACCCCCTTGCTCCAGCAACACAAGACCAAAAAGGCTCCGGTCCTTCCTCTGCCTTCAAGCCAAGGTCGGCACCAAGAAAAGTTTGACCGCCCTGCCCTCGGGCCCGGCACCGAAACACAAAGAAAAGCCTTCCAGCTCGGGCTCGAGTCGGCCCCATGCCAGTGCCGAGCCGAAACCTTCGGTGTCAAAACCGAAGCATGTCCTGGTAACCATTCCACCGTTATCAAGTCTTCGGAGCCGAAAATTTCAACGTCCTTCTCTTTTTCGGGTCCGTTCTCGTCTGAGGAGGCAAGGTTCAGGGTTGCCCCTAATTACTAGATTTAGGGGCGTTATAGGCAAGTAAAAGTTGGGACCAATGGGTCCCTTTCTTGGGGTGGGTACATCCCCTATTATGCCACCCTCCAGTGGGAAGGGGGCATATGCCTCTCTCTGGTTGGCAGGGTCCCCCCCATCTGCAAGATGGCGGGGACGGAGGGTTGTGCTTCAACTCGCCTCCCCCACAAGCAGCGAAGGCCTGCGGTAGCTCACAAAGGCGGCAAGCCTTTAAAGCTTCCCCTTCGTGGACCCTGCCCATCCTGGGAGGGGGAGATAAGGTTTGGCACCTCGTCCCCAGGATGTACATTGTTTCAGACCCCCGAGAGCAGCAGGCTATCGACCCAGGGGTCCAGAAAGATGTCTGGTGGTGGCAGCTGGCGAGCAGCCACTCCGCCAGGACAATAGAGTTAGGTCATTTTTCAGGGGGCATCTCTAAGATGCCCTCTGTGTGCATTTTTCATTAAATCCCACACTGGCATCAGTGTGGGTTTAATGGGCTGACAAGTTTGATACCAAACTTCCCAGTTTTCAGTAAAGCCATTATGGTGCTGGGGAGTTCGTAATGACAACCTCCCAGCACCATATACTCTTAATGGCATTTCTGCACTTAGAATGCCTAAGAATTGGCTTAGACACTGTAGGGGTACAGGGCTCATGCACCTGTACCCTCACCACTGGTATAGTGCACCCAGCTAGAGGGGTGGCTGACCTATGCCAGGGCAGTGGGTTGTAGGCATGGCACACAGGGATGTGTAAATATGAAAACGGTATGGTCGCACTCCTATTTTCCCTTATATTCGAATGGTTATCTAAATTTCATCAAAGTAAGGTAGGTTTGGGTGCTTCAGAGTATCACCTTTAATCCATAAGGTGTAAAACTGCGATAGCAAACTGATGACTCTTCACTCGGGAAGAGGCAACTCTGTAAAGCACTCATAAGCGCGGGCCTGCGCTCTTTTAGAAAATGTGTAGCAAACAATGATACATAAAGTGTCCAAGATCGAATGTTTTTATTCACTTATATATTCAGTGTTGTCCTGGATTTAACCAAGTAACAGCAAGTGTTTAAACTTAATCCAGTAAGTTGTTTGACAGAACAGTAGATCCAATACTTTGTTTAATCACATAACAGAAACATTCATTGTCCCCGATGCATTTCGGGTCCTGCCCTTCAGGGGGTGTGTTTCTATAAAGAAAATAACTAGTAGTTAACTAAAGTGCAAGGGTAAAAAAAGATAGTGAGATGTATAAAAAGCCAATGGAAACCAGTGAAAGGAAAAGAAGAGTTTCGGAATTAGACAGAGTGCATACCCAAGATAGGAAAAAATACTAAAACCGGTAATGATACGTGCCATGCAACCGTCATAGAAAATGGTACAAAACGTAATGCGAATGCGTGAGAGTGCACACTTGTAATAGGAAAAATACATGAATCAGTAAAGGTACGTGCCATAGAACTATCGTGGAAAATAGTTAAAGTCATGATGCGAACGCGAGATAGACCGTGTTTGCAATGAACACAAGAATCAATATCCAAAGAGTGAAGCGTGTCGGTTTAAATCATAAATGCAAGTCCCGGGATGCATTAACCGAATTGTAATAGGCATGCTCTACAAAAAACAGTCGACGATAGTTTCCCAGCATAAACAAAGTGCACACATACCTGTAGCAGTGAAACCAGCGAGCGCGTCTACGTACGCGCGAGAAATGTTTGTTACGGCCAGTTGCCGGAACAGAAAATTTAAACATATTCCGGAAGTGAAAGCAGGTGGTGGAAAGTAAAAACGGACGGTAGAGGTAACCATAGCAACTAGCAACGCCACAGCAGGCGTTCTCTACAATGTCAAACTGTGAAAAGCAGTGAAATGTACGATAGAATGCGAACATGTAGATGCAGTGGAAAGGTGTAAAAAAGCGTAGAAGTGCAAAATTATTGCAGATAATGAAAGATAGTTGAAAGTGGGAAAATTACAAAACTTTCATCCAACTGGAGTAATGTCTGAAGTGAAAGGAGTGTATGAATCGGGTATCACAAAACAGTACTAAGAAAGAGGGAAAAACGCGAGAGGAGTAAAGTGAAACAAAATGCTTTGAAGCCACAGAAAAATGTAAAGGGATAGGTAGGAGGAAACAAAAACCGTGAAAGAAGTTAGCTGCATGGACAGTCATGCAGACACAAATTTAATCAGACAGCGTCAATTCATAAAATAAGAATGCAACGGGAAGAAATGTTATAAAGAACAGTGCTATAAAAAGCAACTAAATTCCAGTCTTTCGTTTAATCCCTTAGGGCAGTGGTTCCCAATCTGTGCGCCGCGGCTCCTTGGTGCGCCCTCCAGACTAGCCAGGGGCGCGGCGACCCAAAGGTTTCGGAATTTCGATTTCAGGCCATAAATTGCCGGTAACATCACAGAAATGGGAGTTATTTGGTAAAAGCATGAAACCTCTTGATCCACCAGATGGCAGCAGAGCACTCTTTATTAAGAGCGCATAACTGAATACTTTCACTTTCTCAAAAGCTACATCGTGTTCCTTCACCCAAACGAAAGACACACCTTTCCTAAGAAGTTGCCTCAAAGGCTCTACAACAATATTATAGGTAAGCATATTATTTATTAACCGTTATTGTTATTTGTAAGTGGTGCTTACTTATGCTTACTTGTATTATTGAGAGCGTGTTCTCCTGTTCTTGATTCTGGAGTGTTGGGAGGCTGTAGATGGCTGGAACGGACAGTTGGTGGAGCTGGTTGTTTTAGAAGGCATATTCAGTTTGGCTTCCCTACCTGTTTAAATGCTTGAATTCAATGTTACCTCATTTGTGTGGCTTCATTTCTTCCAACACCCACACAATGTTTGTGGTGACCTGTGGCGCATATTTGGTTTCCTGAAGTTATAAAGTACATCTTCCTAAAGTAAATTAAGTCATTTTTCTTCTTATAAAAGAATTGACATTTATTGTGTGTGATAAATGTCCCAACTGAACTAGGTGTTCCATCCCATTCTACACTACAGGAGTACCCCATGACTGTTAGGCATGTCATGGGGTACATGACCCAACTTTATCCCAATTATTTTCATGGAGAAAAGTGTAAGTACTCCCGAGGCCATCCACCCGCAATTTTTTTTATCATAATAGGGAGCCACGGCCAATGGCCAATAAGCCAAGGGAGCCATGGGTTGAAAAAGTTTGGGAACCACTGCCTTAGGGTGAATCGAGTTCAGCCTGTGTATCCAAAAGGTTTCTCGTTGTAATAAAAACTTCCTATTGTCTCTTCCTTCTTGGTTCGTAATTTGTTCCAGCACTATATAGCGTAGTTGACTGATGTTGTGATTTCTTTCTGAAAAGTGGACGGCTATGGTAGATTTGAAATTCTTTGTACGTATATTACTTTTGTGTTCAGTTAAACGGATTTTAATTTTACGTTCCGTCTTGCCGACGTAAGGCAATCCACATGGACATTTTAGAAGATATACGACATTGTTGCTGTCACAGGTGGCGTTGACTAAGTTTGATTGGAATACCTTGAGTAGGATGAGTCAGTGTCGTGCCTTTTATGATATTATTACAATGTCTGCAGTTATGGCATGGAACTGTCCCTTTATATGCTTGGTGCTTTTCTTTGGGTTTTGTATTGAGCAATTGTTTCAAATTTTTGGTCCGTTGGTATGCAAAGATGGGTGTGGATTGAAAGATGCCATTGAAATCAACTTCTGCCTGTAATAGCGGCCAGTATTTCAATATGGTTTTTTTGATTTTATAGCTCCTGGTAGAAAATTTTGATACGAATACAGTGCGTTCATCATTTTTAGGAATGCTACTTTTGGGCGTCAGTAGCTGAACTCTCTGCTTTAAAGCAACTCTGTTTTCTGCTTCTTGTAGAACCGTACTAGGGTATGCTCTCTCTTGGAATTTGGCTTTAATCTTTTCACTCTGCTCTGAATATAAGTTGTCTGTAGATGAAATGCGTTTGGCCCGGAGTAATTGCGAGTACGGCAAATGCTTTTTAAGCTCAATTGGTGAAAGCTGGAATAATGCACATAATTGTTACGGTCAGTGAGTTTAGTATACACTGCTGTGATGAGTTCGTTATTTTGAAGTGAAATGTCAACATCTAAAAAGGCAATAGAATTCTTACTGATGGTATGGGTAAATTGAATCCTTTCATCGATAGCATTAAGTTGATTTAAGGCCATCACGAGATCTTGCTCCTCCCCCTTCCAAATCAGAAATATGTCATCGATATATCTGTAAAATATCACGAGATTGTTCTTCCAAATGGGTTTGGGTAAGATGTGTTCAAGCTCATAACGGTGCATAAACAGGTTCGCATATGCTGGGGCAGCACAATTGCCCATGGCTACTCCAGATAGTTGAACATAGTATTTGTCATTCCAGGTAAAATAACTGTGGTAAAGGGTAAACTGCATTAATTCCATCAGGAACACTTTGAGGTCTTCATTTTTATCAGTATTGAATAGAAATGATTCCATTGCTTGTAGTTCCAGATCATGTGATATCGAAGTGTATAAGGATTGTACATCAATAGTACATAAAATGAATTCTGTGCGTTTGTCTAAATTGATGTTGTTCATTTTCATCAAGAAATCTGTAGTGTCCTGTAAATATGTTGTCATTTGTTGAACACATTTTTGAAGGTGACGGTCTATGTATTTGCCAATAGGTTCGTGTAATGAATTACGGGTACCGACTATAGGTCGGAACGGCGGGTTATCCAAATTTTTATGTATTTTGGGAGCCATGTATAAATAAGGAGTGCCTGGATACTCCTTTATCAAATATTTTGTCACGTTCTGTTATAGTTCCCATGACAACAGCTTGTTCTACGATGCTCTTCAGTACTTGGCCAAATTCTTTGGTAGGGTTGGCATTGACTTCCATGTACAATGTTTGGTCGGAAACATGTGCCTGAACGCTGGTATGGTAGAATTCCGTATCTAATATGACTAATGCTCCTCCGTTATCAGCCTGACAACATTTAATATCGCGATTGTTAACTACTTGGGCAATGGCGTTCAGTTCATGCTGGGTAAGATTAGGGCGATGACGTTGCTTGCTTTTAAAGATGTTATGCAGATCATTTTGCACCACAATTTCAAAAGTGTCCAAAGTTTTGTGGCTTGTGGGTGCCAAAAAGGTGCTTGTCGGTCTGAGATCCATCAGGGTGCTTTGTGTTTCACTGAATTTAGGGTCAACAACGTTCGCAAAAAAAGGTCTCAAACGTAATGTTCTCATGAATTTATATAGACAAATTCCAGTGTCAAATTCATTACTCTCAAAAGATGCGACGTAAGATAGGCCTTTTTGTAAAGTGCGTAATTGTAATGTAGACAGAGGAGTTTTAGAAATATTGATCACTAGATCTTTTGACTTCTGGTCGATTTTGCGACGGGCAGATCCCGATCCTTTGTATTTTGCCCTCCTGGTTTTGCGATTGTTGTTGGCCTTTTTCTAAAAAAGGCACTGCTTGAGTAGTATCCTTGGAGGTAGATGGTGCACTGTCTTTTGCTGTGTCGGTGTTTCTTGGGAGCGGTCTTCTTTGTGCGCCGCTGGGCTGTGAGTCTTCTGATGACGACGTTTCCCCCTCTGTTGAACGATTCCCAAAGGGTCGTTGGTGTCTCCTGGAAGCATATGCTTCTGCCCATGTATAAACTTCTCCTAATTTGTAATCGAGAGTGTCTCGTTTAAATTTTCTGAGTTTCCGCTCGTCAATCTCCTTGGTGTATTTATCGAATTGATTGTTGATATCTTGTAATGTTTTATCCCAATCTTCACTTGATAATTTTTCAATAAGTTCTTGTTTTAATTGCAACACCTCCTTGTCTAACTCTTCTAGTAGTTTCGAAAGTTCTTCCACTATTAGGAGGATGAGGTCTAATGAACATTTGTTGAGTATACCATACCAACGTTCGGTGAATCGTGAATTATTTTTGCAAAGTGTCGATTTTAAGGGTATACTTAACCCCCGTGGAATTCTCTGAATTTTGTGGCATCTAATCAATGTGCTTGCGTGCAGACGTTGATTTATTTCTCTTTTGGCTGTGTATATTAACTGTCTGATATCTGATTGAATGTTTCCTGTGCTAGTAGAGGTGCTTTCAGGTTCTTGGATAAGAGAATAAATGCGATCAGTATCCTCGGCGGAAAAGCCGAAAGTGTCCGCTCGGTTTCCAGTTGAGTTTGCTATGTCTTCATATGACATGATGTGTTCTAGTGGGTGCCGACCAAAATGGATCTGGAGATTATAAATATGAAAACGGTATGGTTGCACTCCTATTTTCTCTTATATTCGAATGGTTATCTAAATTTCATCAAAGTAAGGTAGGTTTGGGTGCTTCAGAGTAAAGCTTCCCCTTCAAGGACCCTGCCCATCCTGGGGGGGTGGGTCAGGTCCGGCACCTCGTCCCCAGGATGTGCATTGTTTCAGACCCCCCCCCCCCCCCCCGAGAGCAGCAGGCTATCGACCCAGGGGTCCAGAAAGATGTCTGGTGGTGGCAGCTGGCAAGCAGCCACTCCGCCAGGACAATAGAGTTAGGTCATTTTTCAGGGAGCATCTCTAAGATGCCCTCTGTGTGCATTTTGCATTAAATCCCACACTGGCATCATGTGGGTTTAATGGGCTGACAAGTTTGATACCAAACTTCCCAGTTTTCAGTAAAGCCATTATGGTGCTGGGGAGTTCGTAATGACAAACTCCCAGCACCATATACTCTTAATGGCATTTCTGCACTTAGAATGCCTAAGAATTGGTTTAGACACTGTAGGGGTACAGGGCTCATGCACCTGTACCCTCACCACTGGTATAGTGCACCCAGCTAGAGGGGTGGCTGACCTATGCCAGGGCAGTGGGTTGTAGGCATGGCACACAGGGATGTGTGGCATGTCGACTTTACTTTGTTCTGCACCAAAACACTCAGCCTGCAATGGCACTGTGTTTGTAAAGGTACAGGGCCTCTAAGGGTGGCACAATAAGTCCTGCAGCCCTTAGAGTTTTTCCCTGGCCACAGTGCCCTTGGTACCATTTACAAGGGACTGACATGTGGCCAAAGAATGCCAATTGGGTTTTGTTTTAATGCAGCTTTAGGGACAGAACATAGGCCCTGGGTACCCAATTAGCAGGAACCCAGGGCACACTCAGTACATCAACAGTTTGGAAAAAAGTGGGGTTAACCATGAAAAAAGAGGGCACTTTCTTACAGAGGGACGTTAGGAAGAGCAGTGATGTCAGTGGAGGCTGCGGCAGCCTGACCTACAAGGCTGCTGGAGAAGTCAGGCTGGGTCGCCTGGGGAAGGCCAGAGTCTGAGCTATGGACCGGTCCACTGGGGCCCCCGAAACGGGTTTAGCCCAAGATCCTAATAAAATATCACACAGGGCTTCACTGAAGGGGAGCACAGGTTCAACCCCCATTTAGCCATAATGAAGCAACCCAATTAAGGGGTCAATGGCCACCTACACAGAGATGCAGGTCCACAATCACTGCTACCCTCCTCAGAAGCTCAGCGAAAGCAGAGCTAACCTCAGTAGTGAGGCCGGGAGAAGAAAAAAAGCCAGAGGAAGGGGAGGACTCAAGGACATTAGCATCACCCAGCTCAGATATCCATCTGACCTCCAGAGGAGCGTGAACATGGTCAGTATGGGTGAAAAGGAAAATGCTACTTACCAGTATGCATCTGTTCTTGGCGCATAGATCGCCATCTGGTGTTGGGCTCGGATGCTTGCACCTTGTTGTCTTGGAAGAAGTCTATGTAGTCACGAGATAGGTGACTCCTCCCTTGGACGATAGTGCGCATGGGCATCGACTCCATCCTCAGATTGTTTTTCGCCATGAAGGGAAATGATTGAGTTTGTAAGAAACAGAAAGATGTCCATGAGAATGTATCTAAGTAAGATAACACTGGAACAGATACAGGTTCCGGGGAGGTGGGTGGGCGTGTGAATCTCTGCAGCTCTACATGCCAAGAACAGATGCATACTGGTAAGTAGCATTTTCCGTTTGAGGCATATGAGCTGCAGAATTCACACTTTGTGCATAAACTGTATAGCAGTGCCTCCCCTAGCGGTGGTCGCCTGTATCGGTTGCAGTGGTTTGAAAAAGTGTCTTAAGAACAGTTTGGCCTACAGAAGCTTGTTGCTTTGCCTGCACATCTACACAATAGTGTTTGGTGAAGGTGTGTGTGGTAGACCATGTTGCTGCCTTACAAATGTCTTCTAGGGGAATGTTCCCTAAGAATGCCATGGATGCCCTTAGATTGCGTGTTGAATGCGCTCTAGGGGGAATTGTAAAGGTACGTTTTGCTTTCTGATAGCATATTTGAATACATTTTACTATCCACCTGGCAATTCCAGCTTTGGAAATAGGATTGCCTTTATGAGGTGGAGAGAAAGCTACAAATAGTTGCTTTGTTTTCCTAAAGGCTTTAGTCCTGTCTATATAGTATAAAGTAAAGCTCTTGACGTTGAGCGTGTGAAGAGCTCTTTCCGCTACGGAATCAGGGTTTTGGAAAAATACTGGTAACTACTGATTAAGGTGGAAAGCAGAGATTACTTTGGGAAGGAATTTTGGATTTGTCCTAAGAACCACCTTGTTATGATGTATTTGTAAGAATGGTTCTTGTATGGTTAAAGCCTGTATCTCACTTACTTTTCTGAGAGAGGTGATTGCGACAAGGAAGGCTACTTTCCATGTAAGGAATTGTAATTCGCATTTGTGTAAAGGCTCAAATGGGGGACCCATGAGTCTAGTAAGAACAATGTTTAGGTTCCACACTGGAGAGGGTGGCAGTCTGGGTGGAATTATCTTTTTAAGGCCTTCCATAAAGGCTTTGATAGCGGGTACCCTAAACAATGACAAATGTCTGTTTTGTAGGTAGGCGGCCAGGGCAGCCAGATGTAATCTTATTGATGAGTATGCTAGATTGCATCTTTGTAGATGTAGCAAATAGCAGATAATGTTTTGAATTGAAGCATCTAATGGGTCAATTTTGTTATTTTTGCAGTAAATGACGAATCGTTTCCATTTAGCTGCATAGCAAGCTCTAGTAGTGGGGCGTCTGGCTTCCTTAATAATGTTCATACAGTCTGGTGGGAGGTTAAGGTAACCGAACTCTAGGATTTCAGGAGCCAGATTGCTAGATTCAGTTGTGCTGGATCTGGGTGCCTTATCTCTCCATGGTTCTGCGTTAGCAGTTTTGGGGAGAGACGTAATTTTTGGTGTGGAGCTACTGAGAGTTCGAGTAGTGTTGTGAACCATGGTTGCCGTGCCCATGTTGGAGCAACTAGGATCATGTTGAGAGACTGCTGTTTGAGTTTGCGTACTACTAGTGGAATCAGCGGAAAAGCATACGCAAATCTGCCTGACCAGTTTACAAGGGCAACGGGTGTGGGAACCTGGCGGCGAAGGTTGGGCATTTTGCGTTTGCATGTGTGGCGAACAGATCTATGTCTGGTTGGCCCCACATCTGGAAGAAGGGTTGAAGAACTTGCGGATGAAGTTCCCATTCGTGTATCTGTTGAGTTTGACGACTTAACAGATCCGCCATCTGATTGTTCACCCCTGGAAGATGTTCTGCCAGAAGATATATTTTTTGTGGAATGGCCCATCTCCATATACTTTGCGCTAGATGAAACAGCTGCAAAGAATGTGTTCCTCCTTGTTTCTGTATGTAATACATTGCTGTTAAGTTGTCTGTGCGGATTAGGACAGCTTTGTTGAAGAGATGCGTTTGAAATGACTAACGCTAGAAATATTGCCAGTAATTCTAGGTAATTGATGTGGAACAGTTTTTGTTGGGTGGACCACCTGCCCTGAATTGTGTGGTTTAGGAGATGGGCTCCCCAGCTGGTGAGTGATGCGTCTGCTGTTAGCACCATCTGTGGAACTGGCTCTAGGAACGGCTGCCCTGTGGAAAGGTTTTGTATGTTCCACCACTGGAAAGAGCGATGTGTGCGGCTGTCCACCAACACCAGATCTGTAAGTTGACCTTGAGCCTGGTTCCACTGACGTGCTAAGCATTCCTGTAAGGGGCGCATCTGAAGTCTTGCCTGAGGTACAATGAAAATGCAAGAGGGCATCATTCCTATGAGCTGCATAAACACTCGTGCTGGGAGAGAGTGTTGGGGCTGAAACTTGGAGATGAGGGTTTGCATACTTGCTATCCTTGCTGGATTGGGGTATGCTAAACCTTTGGAAGTGTCTATTGTGGCTCCTAGATACTGATGTATGTAGGAGGGTTGAAGGTGCGACTTGGTGTAGTTTACTGTGAACCCCAAGTTGTGTAGCAGCTGAATGGTTTGATAAGTGTGGTGAACACATTGGTTGTGTGACTTGGCTTTTATCAGCCAGTCGTCGAGGTATGGAAATACATGGATTTGTTGTCTTCGCAAGTGCGCTGCTACTACTGCAAGGCACTTTGTGAAAACCCTGGGTGCTGTGGTCACTCCAAATGGAAGGACTATGAACTGATAGTGTTGGCCGTCCACTGTGAACCTTAGGTATTTCCTGTGAGCAGGGTGTATGGGAATATGGAAGTAGGCGTCCTTGAGATCTAATGTGGCAAGGAAGTCGCCTTGTTGAAGCAGTGGAAGAACCTGTTTAAGAGTGATCATGTGAAAATGTTCTGACTATGTAGAGATTGAGAGATCTGAGGTCCAGTATTGGCCTTAGGGTACCGTCTTTTTTGGGGATTAGGAAGTATAGAGAGTAAACTCCTGTTCCTTGATGTTGAATGGGGACTGGTTCTATTGCATGTTTTTGAAGCAGCGAAAGAACTTCCTGTTTGAGGAGTGTCAGATGTTCCGTGGACATTGGACGCTGCTTGGGTGGTATGTTGGGTGGAGTTGCTGTAAGTTCCAGGCAGTAACCATACTGGATAATTTGTCTTACCCACTTGTCTGTAGTGATGGAATTCCAGACAGGTAGGAACTGTGGGAGTCTCCCTCCGACCGGAGTGGAATGGTCTGGAGGGAAGTGTAAGAAAGTGGCTCTGTATATACTGCACCAAAGTAAGGTTCAGTGTGCACAGAGTCCACAGTCCCCAGAGGTTTGGCAGAGGCTAAAGTTAGATATAACCTTACTCTCTAAAGTGGTAGCTTGGTCGAGCAGTAAGGCAGTATCAGAGGACAGTGTAAAGCATTTGTTGTACACACTCAGTCAGCAAATGAAGCCACACACTCAAGAACTGAACTCTAGGCCAATGGTTTGTATATAAAAATATAGTTGTTTTATTTTAGAACCAACAATGGGTGTCAAAATATACTTTCTCAGAATGAGATGCTTTAGTTAACTACTGTTCAATTGGCAATAGACTTTTGAATGCAATAGTTACAGTTGTTGCAATATGCAACACAATTTTAAACACAATTATACATTGAGCTCAATGGAAATTTCTGGCTAAATGCAATAGATTACTTTTTGGATTACTTTTTTAACCACGGGACTGGATCTTGGATTCAGTCCCGGGACACTTCCTGTAAACAGGTGAGAAAAAGCGTTTTGGTTATGGTAGTGATTTTTGAGGAATATTACTGTATTTCAAAAGTTGACACTTAGAAACTTTTCTGGGTAAAATTACCAATGTTATCCTAGGAAGGAAATACAGTTTGCAAGCAAAGTATGTTTACGTTACTTTTGTAATCCAGTGCTGGACTCCTAGGTTCAGCACTGGGACATTTACTTAAAACAGGTAAGTAATTACGTTTTTGTAGTTTGTACGATTTTTAAAGAATATTTGTATGATTCAGAAATCGACACTTAGAAACTTTTTCAACAAAAAGCAGGCAATGATATCCTATGAGAGGAATTTCCAGTTACTGGTAAGTACGGTAAAATTACTTTTCATGGTCGGTACTGGACTAAAAGATGCAGTACTGAGGTCTCTCCTGATAGTAGGTGAGTAATTCGGAATTCGTTACTGTTGTGATTTTTAAGCAATATTTTGGTATTTCAAAAGTGGACACTTAGAAGAAATTTCACAGAAAACCAGTCAATGGATCCCTATGTAAGAAAATTCAATTCGCCGGTAAGTTACTTTTAACGTTACTTTTGTAATCCAGTGCTGGACTCCTAGGTTCAGCCCTGGGACATTTACTTAAAACAGGTAAGTAATTACGTTTTGGTAGTCTGTACGATTTTTAAAGAATATTCTTGTTTTCAAAAGTCGACACTTAGAAACTTTTTGGAAGAAAAAGTGTCCATGTTATCCTATGAGGAAAAATGAGTTATCGGTCTCGAGGTAAGTAATCGGTCTTTTGAGTTAGGGTTCTGGGGTTAGACTCAGGGGTCTCCCAGGGTCAGTGATGCACTGTTGTTGCACCCTCAGCGGCACTAGGGCGGCCGGGTGCAGAGTGTTGAGGCCCAATGTTATCCTATGGAGGATAGGGGGACTCCGGTTGGTGGCGGCTGGCAAGCAGGCCACGGGGTTGTGGGAGCAAAGCTCCTAGGGTTAAGCTCAGGGCACGTTGGGGACCAAGTTAGCACCAAAGAGGCACCCTCAGCGGCACTAGGGCGGCCGGGTGCAGAGTGCTGTTTTGAGGTCGGGTGCCCTGTTGATTTCAATGGAAATTTTCGGTTTTGGTTTTCAGCTGCAGGCTCGGTCCAGGAAGACTTCCAGGAGGAACCAACAGCTGGGCAGGTAAGTTGGAGGGCTCGGGGACGTAGGTGCACCTCGGGTTCCTTTCTCCAGGGCGCAGGGCGTCTGGATGCAGGGGTGTCTTTTGAGGTCGGATTTCACCTTACCGGGCCACTCGCGGTTGGGGGTTCTCCGTGCAGAGGCTGCAGGCGACGTCGGGGAGTCCTGGAGGGGTCAACCCACGGTGGACTCGGACTCTGGAGAGCTGGGGGACCTCGCTGGGACCGGTGGGCCACTTGAACTCGGGCTGTAGGCGACGGGTGCAGTGGTGGTTCCAGGCGTCGGGTTTCTTTCTCCTCAGCAGGCTCGGAGTCTTTGTTTGGTGTTTCTTTTGAACAGAGCTGCTGTTCACAGGAGATCCGGTCTTTGTTGAAGGCAGTCAGTCCTCCCTGGGGTTCTGGAGGTCGCTGGCTGCAGGACAAGACTATTTTTGGCGCAGGATCTCTGGAAACTGCAGACGGGCCGGTAGGGCTGGGGCCAAGTCAGTTGTTCTCTGCAGTCTCCTCTGCTGGGCGTCTTCTTTCGTCCTTTTTCTTCTTAGGTTGCGGGAATCTAAGGAAGGAAGGTTCAGGGTGCCCCTAAATACTAGATTTAGGGCGTTACAGGTAGGTAAAGGGCAGGGACCAATGGGTCCCTGCCCTGGGGTGGGTACACCCCTATCCTGCCACTCTCCTGTGGGAGGGGGCAGGAGCCTAGTCCTGATTGGGCAGGGCTCCCCATCTTCAAGATGGCGAGAGCCCGGAGATGTGCTTCACCTCGCCTCCCCCACCTGAGGGGTGGGGTTGGCAGAGGGTGGCACACCCCCTTTCCTCCCTTGGTGTTTCCTCCAGTCTTCCCACCAGGATGGGGAGGAACCGGTGGGGACCAGTTGCTGAGTACAGCAAGTGGTCTGGGAAGCTCACAAA
Source organism: Calotriton arnoldi (assembly GCA_963921515.1). Taxonomy (NCBI): domain Eukaryota; kingdom Metazoa; phylum Chordata; class Amphibia; order Caudata; family Salamandridae; genus Calotriton; species Calotriton arnoldi. The sequence continues at coordinate 2,614,997 of CAWUFW010000047.1, read as the reverse complement.
GGCGGAATGCCTTTGAAGCTTCCCCCTGCCCATCCTGGGGGAGGGGCCTAGCACCTCACCCAGGACGTGCATTGTTGCAGGCCCGGGAGAGCGGATGGCTCTCTACCCAGGGGTCCAGCAACATGTCTGCTGTGTGGCAGCCTAGGCAGCCCCTCAGACAAGACGTGGATTGTAGGTTAGGTTTAGGGGGTAACTCTAAGTTGCCCTCTGACGTGCATTTTACAGTAAATCCCACACTGGCATCAGTGTGGGTGTACTGTGCTGAGGAGTTTGATACCAAACTTCTCAGTCTTCAGTGCAGCCATCATGGTGCTGTGGAGTACGTGCTGACGACCTCCCAGCACCATATACTCGGAATGGCAGCCCTGCACTTACAGTGCCCAGGAATGGGCCTGGGTACTGTAGGGGCACAGGGCTCATGCACCTGTGCCCTCACCACTGGCATAGGGCACCCAGCTAGAGGGGTGACTGAGGTATGCCAGGGCAGTGTGTTTAGGGGCATGGCACACAGGGATGTGTGCCATGTCGACTCTCTGTTTTGTTCTGCACCAAGACACTCAGCCTGCAAGGGCAGTGTGTGTGTGTAGGGTACAGGGCCTCTAAGGGTGGCACAATAAGTGCTGCAGCCCTTAGGGTCTTCTCTGGTCACAGTGCCCTGGGTACCTAGGGTACCATTTACCAGGGGCTTACCTGTGGCCAGAGATGCCAATTGGGTTTAGGCTGAGTACAGTTTTTAGGGAAGGAACACAGGCCCTGGGTACCTGATTGGCAGGGATCCAGGGCACACCAAGGAAAAGTGCATCAGTTATCAGGCAAAAAGTGGGGGTTACTGCAACAGAAACCCACTTTCCTACACAAGCCCCCCCAGCCCAAAGGCCAGGAGACTCAGCCAACGCTGGGAGAGCCTGTCTAGTCTTTCAGGCGAGGAAGAGTTGGGGAAGTGGTTTGAAAGTTGCAGGGCCTACTCCGCCTTATATCCTTCTGTCCAGGTCAGTCCCTTTGGGGAGCTGGCCTACCTCATCAGTTTCAGGACCTAATTCCCAAAGCTCCTCTCCTTGCTCTTTAGTGTCTTCACCCCATCTTTTAAGTTTGGGTTCAGAGGTGCCCACCTCTGCAAAGTCTAACTTAGCCAGGGCAAAGCCCAGCTTACCCACAGAGGTCACCCACAGTTTGAGCAACCCCACCATGACCAATAGGGTCAGGGGGCCTAGCTTGTTATTTGGCAGGGGGTTAGGCCACCATGCCAAGGATAGGGCTGCCATGAAGGCTAACACCCAGCAGAGGCTGCTGACAGCTGTCAGTGCCCAGAACCACACCTTTAGCTCCTGTCTGGCAAGTGAAGGGGCTATCTTACAGGTTTCTTTGGGTCCTGGCTGTCTGCCTGTTGCTTTAGGGTGGGGGGTCACTAAACTTTGTAGTGAGCACCCTTCCTCCACCCTTTGTTCTGCCAGCTGAGGAGCCACCAACTCAGGCTGGACAGTTGCCTGACTAGTCAGGTCTTCTTGTTGGCTAGGGGGGCTTTACCAGGGCCACTTCTGGAGTTTTCCCTCACTGGGATAGAATCTCCCTGGCCCTCTGGGACTGTGGCTAACAGTTGCCCACCTTTCCTACCCTGTTCCTTTTTACTCTTTTGGGGCTCAGCTGCACTGACTGCAGGTTGAGCCCCCCAGGCTTTCTTGGGTGAGGCCTGGCATTGGGCCAGTGCCTCTCTTTGGCTCAGGTCCACCTCTAAGTGGTCATTCCCCAGGAGACAATCAAGGGGGAGGTCTTTACTGACTACCACCTTTCTCCATCTAAGGGACCCAGCTATGACTAGGGGCACTACAGCCACAGGCCTAACAGTGACTCCCCTGGGACAGCCCTTACTCTCCTTGATTCCCCTGGGACATACTGGTGTGGGAGTACCAACCTGTCATGCACCACAGTGTGACTGGCACAGGTATCTCTCAGGGCAGTGGCTGGGATTCCATTCACCAGTAGGCGGTGGAAGTGTCTACTCCCTCTGGGATCTCCAGCTTACCTCTTGGGCCCATTTTCCAGTTGAAAGCTAGGAGGACTTCCTCATCTGAGGACCCTTCCTCCAGAGCTACACTGGCAACTCCTGGGGCTACACTAGTCACCCCTGGGGCTGTACTAGGGATCTTGTTTTTAGGACAGCTAGGGTCCTTGGTGTGGTGTCCTGACTTCTGACAGTTGTGACACCATATTCTGTTGGGATCCCAATTCTTACCTTGGTACCCTGGTTTAGTTTGTGAGGTGTCTTTGGGCCCACCCTCCTGGACAGGTTTTTGGGGGCTGCCTGGGACTCCTTACTTTTATCCTTAAGGGGTTCACTATCTTTCTTCTGGGGAGGCTTTGTGACCCCTTTCTTTTGGTCACCCCCAGTGGATGTCCTAGTTACCCTTGTTCTGACCCAGTGGTCTGCCTTCTTTCCCAATTCTTGGGGAGAAATTAGACCTAGGTCTACCAAATGCTGATGCAACTTTTCGTTTGTGCAATTACTTAGTATGTGTTCCTTCATAAACAAATTGTAAAGTCCAGGAAAATCCTGCACATTATGTCCAGCTAACCAACCATCCAGTGTCTTTACTGAGTAGTCTACGAAGTCAATCCAGGACTGGGTCTGGGTTTTGTGAGCCCCCTGAATCTAATTCTATACTCCTCAGTAGTGAGCCCAAATCCCTCAATCAGAGTATTCTTCATGAGGTCATAGGACCCTGCATCTGGCCCAGAGAGGGTCAGAAGCCTGTCTCTGCAGTTACCAGAGAACAGTTCCCACAGGAGTGCCCCCAGAGAGGTTTCTTTACTTTTCTTATTTCACAAGCCCTCTCAAAGGCTGTGAACCATTTGGTGATGTCATCGCCTTCCTCAAATTTAGGGACAATCCCTTTGGGGATTTTAGGATCAGAAGTTTCCTCCCTATCCTTAGTTTTAGTATTGCTGCCACCATTGATGGGTGCTAAACCCATCTCCTGTCTTTCCTTCTCTAGAGCCAGGAGTCTGGTCTCTAGGTCCAGTCTTTTGGCCAACCTTGCTAAAAGGTGGTCCTCCTCACTAAGGCTATCCTCAGTGTCCTCTCTGGGACCTGAACCACCTAGGTGGCCCCTAGGTCCCCAGAGGTTTACTCTTGGAAATAAGGGTGCAGTGACCCTGTCTTCCCTAGGAAGTGGTGGAGGTGGGTTACCATCCCCATCACTCCTTTCCTCCTCTGCGTGGTCATCACCATGCTCAGAGGGGTGGGCCTTAGCATACTCAGCCAGGAGCTCCTGGAGCCCTTGTTTGGTTGGATGCTGGCCCATTGGTATATTTTTAAGTTTACATAAGGACCTTATCTCTTTGAAAGACAAATGAAGATAAGGGGTGAGGTCGAGCTCCTCAACCATGTCCTGTATGTCATTATTATTTTCACTAATAGCTGGGTTGTTTTCTTGAGACATTCTAACAAAAAGTTCTAACCCCTCTACCCTTGACTATAGTGACTTTTTATTTTCTACAATTTTAAAGGGACTTAAGCAAGGCCCTAACAAGACTTTTAGTAATTTGGTAAAAAATGCCAATTTGAAAAATCAGAATTCTAAAGGCAATTTAAGAGTTCTGTCGTGTGATCAGATGGTAACCAAGTAGTCCAACAATGCAAGTTTGTATCCCACCGCTGATCCACCAATGTAAGAAAGTGGCTCTGTATATACTGCACCAAAGTAAGGTTCAGTGTGCACAGAGTCCACAGTCCCCAGAGGTTTGGCAGAGGCTAAAGTTAGATATAACCTTACTCTCTAAAGTGGTAGCTTGGTCGAGCAGTAAGGCAGTATCAGAGGACAGTGTAAAGCATTTGTTGTACACACTCAGTCAGCAAATGAAGCCACACACTCAAGAACTGAACTCTAGGCCAATGGTTTGTATATAAAAATATAGTTGTTTTATTTTAGAACCAACAATGGGTGTCAAAATATACTTTCTCAGAATGAGATGCTTTAGTTAACTACTGTTCAATTGGCAATAGACTTTTGAATGCAATAGTTACAGTTGTTGCAATATGCAACACAATTTTAAACACAATTATACATTGAGCTCAATGGAAATTTCTGGCTAAATGCAATAGATTACTTTTTGGATTACTTTTCTAACCACGGGACTGGATCTTGGATTCAGTCCCGGGACACTTCCTGTAAACAGGTGAGAAAAAGCGTTTTGGTTATGGTAGTGATTTTTGAGGAATATTACTGTATTTCAAAAGTTGACACTTAGAAACTTTTCTGGGTAAAATTACCAATGTTATCCTAGGGAAGGAAATACAGTTTGCAAGCAAAGTATGTTTACGTTACTTTTGTAATCCAGTGCTGGACTCCTAGGTTCAGCACTGGGACATTTACTTAAAACAGGTAAGTAATTACGTTTTTGTAGTTTGTACGATTTTTAAAGAATATTTGTATGATTCAGAAATCGACACTTAGAAACTTTTTCAACAAAAGCAGGCAATGATATCCTATGAGAGGAATTTCCAGTTACTGGTAAGTACGGTAAAAATTACTTTTCATGGTCGGTACTGGACTAAAAGATGCAGTACTGAGGTCTCTCCTGATAGTAGGTGAGTAATTCGGAATTCGTTACTGTTGTGATTTTTAAGCAATATTTTGGTATTTCAAAAGTGGACACTTAGAAGAAATTTCACAGAAAACCAGTCAATGGATCCCTATGTAAGAAAATTCAATTCGCCGGTAAGTTACTTTTAACGTTACTTTTGTAATCCAGTGCTGGACTCCTAGGTTCAGCCCTGGGACATTTACTTAAAACAGGTAAGTAATTACGTTTTGGTAGTCTGTACGATTTTTAAAGAATATTCTTGTTTTCAAAAGTCGACACTTAGAAACTTTTTGGAAGAAAAAGTGTCCATGTTATCCTATGAGGAAAAATGAGTTATCGGTCTCGAGGTAAGTAATCGGTCTTTTGAGTTAGGGTTCTGGGGTTAGACTCAGGGGTCTCCCAGGGTCAGTGATGCACTGTTGTTGCACCCTCAGCGGCACTAGGGCGGCCGGGTGCAGAGTGTTGAGGCCCAATGTTATCCTATGGAGGATAGGGGGACTCCGGTTGGTGGCGGCTGGCAAGCAGGCCACGGGGTTGTGGGAGCAAAGCTCCTAGGGTTAAGCTCAGGGCACGTTGGGGACCAAGTTAGCACCAAAGAGGCACCCTCAGCGGCACTAGGGCGGCCGGGTGCAGAGTGCTGTTTTGAGGTCGGGTGCCCTGTTGATTTCAATGGAAATTTTCGGTTTTGGTTTTCAGCTGCAGGCTCGGTCCAGGAAGACTTCCAGGAGGAACCAACAGCTGGGCAGGTAAGTTGGAGGGCTCGGGGACGTAGGTGCACCTCGGGTTCCTTTCTCCAGGGCGCAGGGCGTCTGGATGCAGGGGTGTCTTTTGAGGTCGGATTTCACCTTACCGGGCCACTCGCGGTTGGGGGGTTCTCCGTGCAGAGGCTGCAGGCGACGTCGGGGAGTCCTGGAGGGGTCAACCCACGGTGGACTCGGACTCTGGAGAGCTGGGGGACCTCGCTGGGACCGGTGGGTCACTTGAACTCGGGCTGTAGGCGACGGGTGCAGTGGTGGTTCCAGGCGTCGGGTTTCTTTCTCCTCAGCAGGCTCGGAGTCTTTGTTTGGTGTTTCTTTTGAACAGAGCTGCTGTTCACAGGAGATCCGGTCTTTGTTGAAGGCAGTCAGTCCTCCCTGGGGTTCTGGAGGTCGCTGGCTGCAGGACAAGACTATTTTTGGCGCAGGATCTCTGGAAACTGCAGACGGGCCGGTAGGGCTGGGGCCAAGTCAGTTGTTCTCTGCAGTCTCCTCTGCTGGGCGTCTTCTTTCGTCCTTTTTCTTCTTAGGTTGCGGGAATCTAAGGAAGGAAGGTTCAGGGTGCCCCTAAATACTAGATTTAGGGGCGTTACAGGTAGGTAAAGGGCAGGGACCAATGGGTCCCTGCCCTGGGGTGGGTACACCCCCTATCCTGCCACTCTCCTGTGGGAGGGGGCAGGAGCCTAGTCCTGATTGGGCAGGGCTCCCCATCTTCAAGATGGCGAGAGCCCGGAGATGTGCTTCACCTCGCCTCCCCACCTGAGGGGTGGGGTTGGCAGAGGGTGGCACACCCCCTTTCCTCCCTTGGTGTTTCCCTCCAGTCTTCCCACCAGGATGGGGGAGGAACCGGTGGGGACCAGTTGCTGAGTACAGCAAGTGGTCTGGGAAGCTCACAAAGGCGGAATGCCTTTGAAGCTTCCCTCTGCCCATCCTGGGGGAGGGGGCCTAGCACCTCACCCAGGACGTGCATTGTTGCAGGCCCGGGAGAGCGGATGGCTCTCTACCCAGGGGTCCAGCAACATGTCTGCTGTGTGGCAGCCTAGGCAGCCCTCAGACAAGACGTGGATTGTAGGTTAGGTTTAGGGGTAACTCTAAGTTGCCCTCTGACGTGCATTTTACAGTAAATCCCACACTGGCATCAGTGTGGGTGTACTGTGCTGAGGAGTTTGATACCAAACTTCTCAGTCTTCAGTGCAGCCATCATGGTGCTGTGGAGTACGTGCTGACGACCTCCCAGCACCATATACTCGGAATGGCAGCCCTGCACTTACAGTGCCCAGGAATGGGCCTGGGTACTGTAGGGGCACAGGGCTCATGCACCTGTGCCCTCACCACTGGCATAGGGCACCCAGCTAGAGGGGTGACTGAGGTATGCCAGGGCAGTGTGTTTGTGGGCATGGCACACAGGGATGTGTGCCATGTCGACTCTCTGTTTTGTTCTGCACCAAGACACTCAGCCTGCAAGGGCAGTGTGTGTGTGTCAGGGTACAGGGCCTCTAAGGGTGGCACAATAAGTGCTGCAGCCCTTAGGGGTCTTCTCTGGTCACAGTGCCCTGGGTACCTAGGGTACCATTTACCAGGGGCTTACCTGTGGCCAGAGATGCCAATTGGGTTTAGGCTGAGTACAGTTTTTAGGGAAGGAACACAGGCCCTGGGTACCTGATTGGCAGGGATCCAGGGCACACCAAGGAAAAGTGCATCAGTTATCAGGCAAAAGTGGGGGGTTACTGCAACAGAAACCCACTTTCCTACAGGAAGTCACTGCTTATTAGTGGGAGAGGCGCGAGTGTTGTTGTTACCTCGGCCTCTTCCTTTGTTATTTCCCCTATACCCACCTCTAAAATATCCCTTGTTGGGGGAAGTGTGTGTGGGGTTTTTGTAGGAGGAAGCAGTGTCTGCACCGATGTTTTTGGATGCGCCTCTATAGAAGGAGCATCGAAAGGAACCTCGTGTGGATGGGGACTGTAATGCACCCATGGATTTAACAGTCTGTGTGTCCTTTTTTCTAAAGCTGTATCTACAGCTGGGCCAAAAAGTTGTTCTTGATTGAACGGCTGATTGAGGATAGTTGTTTGTACCTCCTGTTTGAAACCAGAAATGCGCAACCAGGCATGTCTTCTTAGTAACACTAGTGTTAATGGACCTAGATGCGGTGTCTGCTGTATCGAGGGCACACTTGATTGAAACATTAGTTATTAATTTGCCCTCCTGAATCAAATCATTGGCCTTGGTCTTATATTGATCAAGCAAATGCAGCAATAGGGTTTCCAGCTGGTCATAATGAGCCCTATCATACCTGGCAAGTAATGCCTGCGCATTGGCTATCCTCCAGTTATTAGCCGATTGGCAGCAACTCGTTTGCCCGAAGCATCTAATAATTTAGACTCTTTGTCCGGAGGTGGAGCATCACCGGAGGTCTGACAGTTGGCACGTTTTCTAGCGTTGGTCACCACTAGAGAATCTAAAATAAGTTGACCCTTGATGTAGGTGGGATCATTGGGAGCGGGTTTATATTTTTTGTCAATTCTGGGATTGAGAATTTTAGCCCTTACAGCAGTGGTTCCCAAACTTTTTCGACCTGTGGCTCCCTTGACCTAATTGGCAGGTGGCCGTGGCTCCCCATCATGTCACTTACCAGGGGGGAATGTAAGCCTGACCTCGGGAGTACTTCCAGTTTTCTCCTTGAAATGAATTGGGATGAAGCCGATGAAGGTATTATAATCATATTTGTTACCAAATAAAAATATAACAGTCGTTTAATAAAAACTTAAATTGGTGAAAGTCTTGGTGTCTTTTAGTTTTTTGTATTTCTCTCATCCCTCTGCCGCACTCCTCTTCCCAGAAATAAAACACGTGGCCCAGTCTGGGGTGATTTAACAGCCTCTCTGACGCCCAGGTTGCTGCAGTCTGAGCTGAACTTGCATATCTGCGCTGCGATGTCTGGTCCGATGTAGTAAGCGCTATATCCATGCAATTACAATACAATTAGAGAGGCCTTATTTGGACCAAGAGGAAAGTGACAGGCGTGTTTGAGGCTGTTCACCTTTTCAGCAGCGACAATGTCTGAACGTAATCACTGTAACAGTGACTTGCTGTACCCTTGTATCAGGCTACTCTCGTAAAGCGCTCTGATACCCTTGGGCCATGTCCGCGCTATATAAAATGGCAAATAATAATGCAGAGCCATGGCTTCAACTCAAAACAGCTGGGGCGATCTGAGAGCACAATCAGTTAATAGATTTTTAACGGCTGTGCCCTCTGTTTTTTTTTTTTTTTTTTTAACTTAAAATGTTCCTAGAAATCAAGAATTTACCCATTAACAATGCAAGCTGGGCTGTTAGTCGGCCGTGCTTCTTCAGATATTAGCATTTTTCTATCTGAAATATTTGGGATCATTGATTCAAATGTAAAAATATGAATTTCAAAAGCGGTTGAAGTTTTTATATCCCATACACATTTTTTTGTATGTATATGAAGCGGAGAATGGAATGACTGAATAATAATTAATAGATGAATATGCATGGAGGGGTAAATGTGCTTTAAGAAGCGCCTTCTCTCTACAGAGGTGACCTGCCATTTTTTTTTAATATATCCGACTAAAAGCTGCAGGCCCAGGGTTACCAACTCTGGCCATTAGCACCACCTCAGTTATCGGGCATTACGAAGTTTTGGGCCACAATGGGGAATAACATGCAAGTTTCAGAATCACCAGGATATTTAACTAATGCAATCCTTGAATTCCAGGTACATCTCTGTTTATATTTCCGACGTGAGCAGAAACACTTTGTTTCATTGTTTTTAACTCGACATTGTGTAAAGATGGTAATTGTCAGCAGTAATACCAAACAATAAAGCAGAAATAAGGTGGCATTCGTAACTCCCCCGTGTTGCGCTGCAGCTGGGTGTAATTTGAAAAAGCTTCACTTGCTGCCTTCAGGCTGACAGGTAGGGCGTCAAAAGACGCAAAAATTTTTAATTGCTCACATTCTCACAACATGCTTCCTCAGCACACTATCTTTTCCCACATCGTGCGCGGCGCCCCTGGCTAATCCTAACGGCGCACCGGGGTGCCGCGGCACACAGTTTGGGAACCACGGCCTTACAGGGTCTTTGAATATGTCTGGGGCGTGTTTAATGACGCCTTTTAACATTGGTAAGGTTTGTACAGTCCTTTGCGACTGTGCAAAGGTGTCTATTAGGAAGTCCTCCTCTATGGGGTCCAAATGCATTTGAACACCATGGTACTTGGCAGCTCTGTCTATAAGCTGACCAAAAACAATATTGTCATCTGGGGGAGATGGCTTTGTGGGGTATGCATGGGGATCAGGACGGTCTGGAGGATCTACTGGGTCATCATAATCATCCCAATTGTCCTGTGGTACGTGTGTGTCGTCATCAGGGTCAATGAAAGGGTCATTATTCCCTCCCCCACCCCCTAAATCATCATCATCCGGTGGTGAGTATGTTGGAAGTATGGGAGAATTTGGACAAAAGAAAGGATCAGTAGGAAGAACAGGAGAAGAGGGTCGTAAAGGTGAAGTGGCACAGTCTCTTTTGTTTACAGGCACCTCAGGGATGTGTGGGGTGTCGAATTTTCTCTTGTGTGGAACATTGATCACATGTCCTGTTTTAGGGTCCACTTGGAGAGTTTTTTTGTTGCGGATGGATGGGATCCGGTCGAAAAAGTTCTTCCTGTTCGATAATCGCTTTTGGCGCCGATTTTTTCGGGTCCGATCGGGGTTTAGATTTCTGCTCTGGAGCCTTGGAAGGGGTTTTTGGATCCTTCGGCTTCGATGTGGAGTCGGAAATCTTTTTCGGTTCCGAAGGTTTTTTTCGGATCCGAGGCCTTTTCCTTCGGCGCCGAGCTGCTGGGTGCCGATGGCTTTTTGGGGACTGCGGGAGTAGTATGCGCTCCCGGCTTCGGTGCCGATGGGGTCTGCGGGGCACTGATATGCGGCTTGGTCGGCCTCGAGCCGCCGGAAGGCTTGTCCTTTGTCTTTGGAGCCGGGCCCGGGGGCGGGGCTTCTGAAGCTTTGTTTCGGTCGCGACTGGGGCCAGCAGGCAAAGTCTTGACCGGAGCCTTCTTTTTTTCCAGGTGGGGTAGGGGCAGTTGTACTCACTCGTTGACCTGGAGTGATGTGGTCGTCTGAGTCCGAGTCGTCTGCCTAGGAAACTATTTCCAGATCCTCCGAATCGTCCTCCGGGACATCGGGCCTTCGTTGAAAATGTCCTCCGGCACCGGAGCTACTCGTTGCACCATAACGTGTCGTCGGGCCCGGCGATCACGGACAGTTCTTTTTAGATCGAAAGGAGGCGCAGGCCTGGCAATTAGTTTCCTTGTGCTCGGGCGAGACAGAGGTTACAGACCTTGTGTTTGTCGCTGTGTGGGAATTTAGCTCCACACTGGGGGCATTTTTTAAATGGAGTCCTTTCCATTAGCCGTAGGCCCGAATGGCGTCGATGGGCCCAGCAGCCCGCGTCGACGACTGGAATCGAGTATTTGAGGAGCGCGGCGAAGAGCACACGAACGAAAAACAATACCGTAGAGTTTGATGGTTTGCACGTCGAAAGGTTTGGAAAATACCGTACGGAACCGGAGCACAGAAGTTACATCCGAACCCGATGGCGGAAAAAAAACAATCTGAGGATGGAGTCGATGCCCATGCGCACTATCGTCCAAGGGAGGAGTCACCTATCTCGTGACTACAAAGACTTCTTCCAAGACAACAACAAGTTGCAAGCATCCGAGCCCAACACCAGATGGCGATCTATGCACAAAGTGTGAATTCTGCAGCTCATATGCCTCGAACACACTATTTCTTGTCCTTTTCCACCAAAACCTTATTCTCCTGGAGGAAAAACAGTAGGGGGCTCCTCCAAAGAAGGAAGGTAGCCCAAGGTGAACTGCTCCACTGACACTGTCCACAACGTCGTCAAGCGTCAATGTGGCAATGCCTCATCGACAGACAGATGTTTTGGGGTTGAAGCCGGCTGACTAGACACTGGTGTCGCAGGTGGAAACCCCAAAAGGCTGTGCACCAGATACTGATCCAAAGGGCCTCACTGACACCGAGGGAGACCCAGCTGGCATGGATTCAGTCAAGGCTCCTCTGGCCTCCTTGGGGCTGAGACGCGCACCAGAGGGAGGCGGAGAACCAAAGAGGTCATGAAGGGAGTAATATTAGTCCCTAACCTGGTCCAGAATTGGCCCGGCTCCAGGGAATACCGATAGACTCACCCTGACTCCTTAACCGGAGGACGGGGAGGGGCATCTAAAACGCTGCGTGTATGCAGCGCAGCCACGAAATGCTGCGACTTCAACCGGTTACGGCGCAACTTAACTTTGGACATCAAGATCGATGGACACTCATGTGAAGGACTTCTGGAGCAGGCTTTTGAGTGTTCCTTGGAACAAGAAGGTGACCGTGAATGACTAAGCTCGTGACAACTGCGCAGTCAAGAGCTTCATGCGGAATTCCCACAATGCCTATGGCTGAAGTTGGAGACAGGAGTCACAATCCTCAGAGTCATGGTGTTCGCCAAGACACCACATACAATTATTATGAGTGTGTGGCCGACTTCTGCAGTCCACAGGACCCACAGGGTTTGAACCCTGAGGACATCCAGAGAAAAGTACCCTTTCCGTTGACAAAAAATGGCGAGATAGGTCAAAAAACAGCCTGAGGAACCGCTCTCCGCATTAAAAGCACGGAAAGGAAGAAACTGACGTCAGCGAATCAGGGGAGGGCTTATATGAACTCTGTCGACCTCACATCTGGTGGAAGACGTCGCTACGGAATTGCTCGATGCCCTCTACTGACGCATGGAGGTACTGCTGTAGAAAGGTTTCCAGATCCAGTCTGGCGCCATTTTTGATTACATGAAGCTGGTGAAACCACTGAAATGGTTTCTGTGGCCTATTTTGATAAGGGTTTAAATAAAAGCAATTTGAACCATACACGTATATATCTTATTTGTGATTTTTTTTTTATTACATGACACTAGTAAAACCACTGAAATGGTTCTGTGCCAGGCCTAAAAATAAGCTTTTTTGACCAACACAAAGAAAAACTGAAAACTTATCGTAAGGCAACACTGAATAAAACATTTTAGACATCGAAGACAAAACAAACATATGCTGCACTTCTGTAAGACAAAATTGGAATTTCTTAACTTAAATTCAATTATTGCTTACAACACTTAAAAGTTGGGGAAATGATAAATGAGTACATACCAGCGATTGGAGAGCTTTAGTTTTTAATGTTTCATTCTATAAAGAAAATAATTTTCTGTGAAAAGCAGATTTATCCAAAACATTTTTGGTAATACAATTACTAAATGCAAAACATTTTTTACAAATATGCAATTTAAATTAAATGCCGCATGCATACACTAAATGCACAGAGAATCACTCGCTGATTAACTCATACAGGACAGCAAAAAATAAAGAGAGGCAAGGAGAAAATGTATTTTGGTAAACCATTATCTGCCATTTGCATCAAATAACTATGGTGAGCAGTTTTTCACTTTGACAAAATAATTCAAACATATATATTTTTTTGTCCACTGTATTTCTAAAGAAGGAAAAAAGGTTTCTTACCCTTAAGCATCTGTTCGTGGCATTCAGTGCAGTAGATTCACATGCAGTGCATACTTTCGCCATCTAGTGTTGGTCCGGACATTGTAGGAAAGTGCCTCTTTTGATATGGTTACCCCCCACTTTTAGCCTGGTATGTGATGCAACTTTGACTGAAAGTATACTGGGTCCCTGCTAAACAGGTTCCCAGTACCAGTGCTCTTTCCACAATTGTACCATTGTTCCTCAATTGGCACCACTTTAGACTCCATGCAAGTCCTTAGTAAATGGTACCAGTGGTACTTAGGGCATTGGGACGAAAGAGGGTCCCCCAAAGGATGCAGCATGAATTGTGGTACCCAAAGGGAACCTGCACCAAGCTCATGCATGTGAGAAAGTGCCTCTTTTGTCATGGTTAGCCCTCCCACTTTTTGCCTGGAAAAGGATGTGGTTTTGATTATATGTGCACTGGGTCCCTGCCAACCAGGTCCTCTGTGCCAGTGCTTCTTCCCTAAAACTGTTCAATGATTGGCAACTTCAGCCCCCTAGTAAGTCCCTAGTAAATGGTACCTGGGGCCTGAAGAGGGTCCCCTAGGGACCCCTCACCAAGGCTGTCACTGCAGCTTGCATGCCTTGGTGCAGTGAAAAACGACGAAGTCGACATGGCACACTGCCTGTGTACAATGTCCAGCAGCATTACCTAAGGTATAGTTAAGTCAGCCCTCTAGCAGGCCTTACAAGCCCTAAGGCAGGGTGCACTATATCTCAGGTGTGGTCAAATCGGCATGAGCAGACATGCCCCAACAATATATAAGTCTATTCCTCAATATTCTAAGTGACAGGGAAGCCATAGAGTACATGGGCTGAAAACTCGAGTTCCCCAGCACCATTATTGCGTCACTGAACCCAGGAGTGTTTGGTACCAAATAACTCCTCTTAAGCCCACACTGACGCAAGTCTTGCATTTATTAAAACTGGTGCTCAGAGGGCACCTGAGAGGTACTCCCTGAGACCTACCAAGCCTGGTGTGGTATCAGACTGGCTTTAGGCAGCCTGCCACCACCAGACATGTTTCTGGACCTTGGGTCGATAGCCCCTGCTCTCGGAGGCATGAAACAAAGCACATCCTGGGCGGAGGTGTCACACCTCCTCCCCCATGATAAGCACGGTGCTTGAGAGGAAAGCTTCAAAGGCCTTGCCGCCTTTGTAATACAACCCCAGCCTCTGCTGCTAGCAGCAGATGGCAGCCCCCGCATCAAACCCCAACCTTTGGCGGGAGAAACAGCAGGAAACCTCAGGAAGAATAGGAGGTGTGCCCTCCTTCCCCAACTCCACCCTTCAGGTGCTGGAGGCGAAGAAAAGCACACTTTTCAGTGCCCACCATCTTGAAGATGGTGGGACTTATCCATTCAGGGATAAGGCTATGCTCCTCACACAGGAAGGTGGCATAACAGTGGGTGTAGACACCCCAATGTAACAAACCAATTGCTCCCTACATGTTACTCCCCTGTAACGCCCCATAATCTAGTATTAAGGTGGCTCCCCCAGAAGTCAGATTCCGACGACCTACGAAGAAGAGCCGTGCAGCAGCGAAGACTGAAAACACCAACTGACTTGGCCCTAGCCATACCAGACTGTATGCAGCCCTCAAAGACCCTGCTGAAGAAGAGCAACTCACCCCGCAGACCAGCAACCTCCAGAAACCTGGGAGAACTGCCGATCTTCAAGAAACACTCCAAATCTCTTGTGGACAGCGGACCTGTCCATAGAAACCATCTGGGGAAAAAAAAAATCTGACCTGAGGAAACGCGAACTCTCCTCCAGATCCACGCCTGCACCTGCCGCCCACGGGCCGAGTCCAAGTGGCCCACTGGTCATGCAAAGGTTCCCCAGCGTTTGAGCCAAAGTCCACCGCGGGCTGACCACTGCCGAACTCTTCCCAGACGCCTGCAGCCTCAACTTGAAGACTCCCCCTGACCTCATCGGTAAGAGTTTTATAACGCCTAAGGACACCCCTGCACCTGAAGCCCCTGGGTCTTGGGGACCTAAACCATCAGTGTCCCTACGTCCCCTAGCATCTCTACTTACCTGGGCAGCTGTGGGTTTTCTTCACCCAGCCTCTTGGCCTGAGCCTACAGCCTTTGTTCAAAATCGATCCACTGAAAAGCATTGGGAGCCCGACACTGTTGGCACTCTGCACCCGGCCATCCCCTGTGCTGCTGAGGGTGTATGTTTGGTGCTGCCTTGTCCCCCCTCCCCCACCCTGAACTTACCTTAAAACCAGATCGACCCCTGACATGGCTTTACTCACCGATTAGCAACGCGACTTCAAGTTCCCCCACTCTCCATTGGTTAAAATTGGGCACCCAACCTCGAACTCTGCACCCGGCCGCCCTTGTGCCGCTGGTGGTGCACTCTTGTAACTAATTTGTACCCTTCCTGGTGTTGACCAAAGACCCCGAAGACTGAATACAAGTCGAGTACTTAATTATAAAAACTGTGTTCTTGTTTTCCTCCCATAGGTTAACATTACAAGTCTTGAAAATTGCACAGTGTCCACTTTTTAAAGTGTAAAGCATCTGTAGGAAGCTGGCACTGTATATACAAAACAAAAGTAAGGTATAGTGTGCACAGAGTCCAGTGGATCCCCAAAGGTATAGGAGAGGCTAAAGTAGATAATACCTTGCTCTTTTTTGTGGTAGTGTAGTTAAGCAGTCAGGCTTATCTGGAGGGTAGTGTTAAGGATTTGTTGTACACTCAGACAAGTAATGATGTCACACACAAAGACTGAACCCAGAACAATTGTTTGTATAAAAAGTGGTTATATTGTATTTTATTTCTAGAACCAAGGTATACTTAGTAGTTATACTTCTCATACAATGTTACTGTTAGCAATACAGTGAATGGATTATGATACTTACCTTGTAAGCATCTGTTCTTGGCATGTAGAGCTGTAGATTCACATGCTTTGCATACTCCTGCCATCTAGTGTTGAGTTCGGTTGTTTGCAAGATGTTTTTCTTCGAAGAAGTCTTTTCCAGTCATGAGGTAAGGCTTCCTTTCGGTGATAGAGCGCATGGGCATCGACTTCATTGTTAGATTGTTTTCTTTCCGCCATCCTGTTCCGACGTGCATTGTGGGGCTCAGATTCAAAACCGTTAATCATGATCCCTTCGGTGCACAATTCACTCTACCCTCGTCGGTATTGTTTTAGATCGCGTCTCCACCTTTTCGTGTCAAAATCTACGAAAACCTTATCTATATTATTGCAAAACACGAACCGTGGCCTTCGGGCCTACCTCTTTCCTCGGCTTCTACTTCAAGAAGCAGCATCTAGCCTTCCGCCGATGGAACGGACGCCGTTTCAATTCTGTCCTCGATGCCACTCCAAATATCCGCGTACCGACCAGCATAAGGGCTGGAACCTCTGTCTCTCCCCAGAACATAAAGAGGAAGACTGCGACGTGTGTCTGTCGTTCCGTTCCAAAATTACTCTGCGGGACCGTCTGGCTCGACGGAGAGACATGGAGCGACAAAGTATCCAGGACACCCCTGATATCTTCGGTGAGGACATCGAGCAGGAGCAGGAAGAAATGGCAATGGAAGAAGGGGCCTTCTCCCTCCAGGACTCAGATCTGAATTGGAGATTGAAGTCAAGTCCCAAGACGTTCCGGCTAGACAGGGTGCCGTGAGTACCAAAGCCCCTTTGCCCACCAAACCCACTCCAACAAAACAAAAGGCTATTGGGCCACTACTGCCAACAGGCCCTGGTCGGCACCGAGACTCTGATTCAAACGCCCCGCCTTTCGGCTCCGCACAAAAACAGCAAGTCAAGCCTTCTGGCCCGAGCCGAGATGATACTCCTCTGGCTCCGAAACATCTCCGATCTACAGAGAAAAAGTAAAAATCCAGCTCGGCACCGAAACAAAAAGACACTCCCTTACAGTCACCGGAGCAGATTTTGGAGAAAATGTAGGAAAAGCTGGATCCTAAACAAAAGAAGATCCACATAAATCCTGATACTGGACACATACCAGCAGTAGGAAAGTGCCCCTATTTGCATGTTTGCCCCCCACTTTTTTCCTAATGTTGATGTACTTTGAGTGTGCCTTGGGTTCCTGCCAACCAGGAAACCAGGACCTATGTTCTTTCCCTAAACTGTACTGTTGCAAAACCCAATTGGCAACTCTCTGGCCCATACAAGTCCCTGTAAAAGGTAACACAGGTATCAGGTGCACTGTGACCCTTAGAGTCCCTGTACCTTTACACAGGCACAGCCATTGCAGGCTACGTGTTTTGGTGCAGAACAAAATGAAGTCTCGACATGGCACACATCCCCGTGTGCCATGCCTACAACCCACTGCCCTAGCATAGGTAAGCCATCCCTCTAGCTGGGTGCACTATATCAGTGGTGAGGGTACAGGTGCATGAGCCCTATACCCTTACAGTGTCCAAGTCAATTCTTAGACATTGTAAGTGCAGTAATGCCATAAAGAGTATATAGTGCTGGGAGTTTGTCATTACGAACTCCACAGCACCATAATGGCATTACTGAAAACTGGGAAGATTGGTATCAAACTTCTCAGCACATTAAACCCACAGTGATGCCAGTGTGGGATTTAATGAAAAATGCACTCAGAGGGCATCTTAGAGATGCCCCCTGGAAAACGACCTAACTAGTGTCCTGGCTGAGTGGCTGCTCGCCAGCTGCCACCACCAGACATGTTTCTGGACCCCTGGGTTGAGGCCTTGCCGCTCTCGGGGTCCTGAAACAAAGCACATTCTGGGACGAGGTGCCAAGCATCCTCCCCCAGGATGGGCAGGGTCCACGAAGGGGGAGCTTCAAAGGCCTGCCGGCTTTGAGAGCTACCCCAGCCATTTGCTGCTTCCAGCAACTGGCCCCCACCGGTTCTGACCCCCACTTTGGGGGGGGAAATAGAATCGGCGGGAAAACCAAGTTAGGAGGAGAGGTGTGCCCACCTTTGCCAACCCTAAGGTGGGGGAAGGGAGGTGAAGCACAACTCTGTCCCCACCATCTTGCAGATGGGGGACCCAGCCAACCAGAGTGAGGCTTATGCCCCCTCCCAAAGGAGGGTGGCATTCTAGGGGGGTGTAACCACCCCAAGAAAGGGACCCATTGGTCCCGACCTGTACCTACCTGTAACACCCCTAAATTTAGTATTTAGAGGCAACCCTGAACCTTGCCGCCTCAGACAAGAAACAAGAAGGACCGAACAGCTGTGCTGAAGACGAAGAGGACACCAACTGACTTGGCCCCAGTCCTACCAGCCTGTCCCGACCTCGACCTGCTTGAAATCCCGGTGTGTCCTGCAACCAGCAGCCCCCAAGAACCCGGAGGACCTGCCCTGCCTTCCCAAACCAGACTGTCTTCTGTGAGCCCCGGATTTGCTCACCCACAGATTCTGACTCCAGCCAAGTCAGCCAGTCTGCACCACTCTGCATCAGACGCTCACAGCCCGAGTTTGAGTGGCCCAACCCCACGAGGTGGTTTCCCCAGCGATCCCGACCTGGGATCTGGTGATCACTGACCTGCCTCAAGTCTCCAACTGACGCCTGCAGCCCCTTTCTGGAGGTTCCTACAACAGCTAAACCAGTAATACCTTTACAAAGAAAGGCAGGCACTGAATACAGAATCCCTCTCAAAAAGAAAAAGGACATAGCTACTAGCCATATTCATATTCCCCAGACCCGCCACCTTCAAGAAGAACCATTATATCAGATACAGATCCCTTACACATCATTAGGTTCTCCTAACAAAAATCCAGATATAGAGGAGGATGATGACGACGACGACATTTATAATCAGCCAGCACCAGATCCATGGGAGGACTATAATATAGATCCACTGCAAGGTACAGACCCTGATCTATATCCAGCAAAACCTTCCCCTCCTTATGATAATACTGCATATCAGGAATTAATTGCTAGGGCAGCCAATTACCATGGAGTGCCTTTGCATAAGGAGGCACTGGAAGATTTCTTATTTGAAACTACAGGAAGCACACAAAACCACAGAAATGTTGCCTATGCTTAAAGGTATGTTAAGGTACACTAATAATATTTTTAAAGACCCAGTTAGAGCATGTATACTAACACCTAGAGTGGACAAGAAATATAAACCCCCTAGCTCTGACCCAGTTTTTATTAGGGGTCCGTTGCCTTTGGATTCCTTAGTGGTGTCTAATGCCCGTAAAAGGGCAAATTCACAAACATCAGGGGAGGCTCCAGATAAAGAATCCAGCTCGTAGATGCATCAGGGAAAAGAGTAGCTACTCAATCAACCAACCATTGGCGTACAGCTAATACACAAGGTCCCTTGTCCAGGTATGATCGAGCTTATTGGGATGAAATGGAAGAATTAAAATATCTCCCAGAAGAACACAAAAAGAGGGGGCAGGAAAAAGTATAAAAGGGAAACTTTTTTCTAATTCCTCAATCAGGTGTGCATTAGATGCCGCAGATACCGCAGCTAGAGGAATCAACACTAGCATTATGCTTAGAGACATACATGGCTCAGAATTTCTGGTTTCAAACCTGAGGTGCAACAACCCATTCTTAATGCGCCTTTTGATAAGGAACACCTCTTTGGGCCTCAAATAGATCAGTCCCTATAAAAAACAAGCATTTGCAATGCAATAGGTCTCGCATTTACACGAGTTTGAGCTAGTGGCATTGTGAATGACAATACCTTTTATTTATGTTTTGTTAATTAAATCATAAATAGAAGGCATTGTCATTTACAATGCCAAGAGCTCAAGCTTGCGTAAATGCGACACCTATTGCATTGCAAATTCTTTCTCTGTGCTCTCAATTCACACTGTTACAGACTCACACTCGAGGACACAGCAGTGGAGGAAGGCCTTACCTTGTTATACTCCCAATGACAGCATCAGCTTTGTATCAACGAAGGGCCCAGAGTAGCGCCTGTCTACCCTCTATTAACCTTTCTTGGATGTATTAGGAGTGGGCTCGCAGCACTAGGTGAGAGCCTCAGCAGCGATAAAAGAAGCGCCCCCTTAGCACTGCAGGAGTGTGTCCTCAGCACAACTGAAGAAGCCCCAATGCAGCCAAGTGCACAAAGTGCTGCTCTCTCGCCGGGCGGGAGGTCTGCTCAGAGAGAGCGCGCGCCTCGGAGCCCAGGGCCGCAGACGCTGAAGGCCTGCGTCGCACACTGAGCTCGCTGTGGCATGGAGACGCCCAGTCACCTTCCTGTGGGCTCCTCAGACCGGGACAGCGCCCGACTCAAGCACTCTAGAGCCGGCCGGTGTGTGCCAAGACGCCTGACTCACCGGGAGGGCGCGGCCCTGCCGCGCCTGGACAGGAGATGTGCACGCGTATGGTGCGAGCAGGCGTTGTGAAAACGCAGCGAGCCGTACGCGTGCACATCTCCTGTCTGTTAAGCTTCGGCACAGACAGTTGATGTGCACGCGTATGGCTTGCGGCGTTATAACAACTCCTGCTCGTACCATACGCGTGCACATCTCCTGTCCCGCTTCCGACCCAAGTCGGCAACAATAGATCTCGCATAGCGAGCAGCGCTGCATCGCTAGGCGAGACCTAATGAAAAAGGACGCAGAAGTAGCAAAGTCCATGGGAGCCCTTCAATCTCCTAACAGGGGTTCCTTTTGTCGCTCCTTTTATAGAGGAGGCTCCAAAGCTAACACCAACACCCCAGATGCAGCCGCATCTTCATACAAGACACAAACACTATCATCCCCCTCTAGAGAGTTCTACAAGGGTGGATATAGAGGAAGGATGTTACTTACCCAGTAAGCATCTGTTCTTGGCATGTAGAGCTGTAGATTCACATGCTTTGTATACTCCTGCCATCTAGAGTTGGGTCCGGATGTTTGCAAGTTGTTTTTCTTTGAAGAAATCTTTTCACTCCTTTCGGTGATAGTGCTCATGGGCATCAACTCCATTGTTAGATTGTTGTTCCGCAAGAGGGTGAGAATGGAGTAAGTGAGTAGTAAAGAGATGTCCATGCATAGATAATGTAAATAAAGAGAACTGCAACTACAGGTGCCTGGGGAGGTGGGTGGACGCATATGAATCTACAGTTCTACATGCCAAGAACAGATGCTTACTGGGTAACATAATCAGTTCGAGGCATGTGTGCTGTAGATACACATGCTTTGCATAGACTATATAGCAGTGTTCTCCCAAAGCGGTGGCTACGCAGTAGATGTTGCAGTTGTTTGAAAAAGTGCCTTACATTGGCTTGTTGGCGTGCTAGTACATCCACACAATAGTGTTTGGCAAATGAGGGTGGTGTAGACCATGTTGCTGCTTTACAAATGTCAGCTATAGGAATGTTACCTAAAAATGCCATAGATGCCCCAATTCTCCAAGTGGAATGCGCTCTAGGAGGTATAAAGTTATTTTAGCTTTTGCGTAGCAAGTTTGAATGCACTTAACAATCCATCTTGAAATGGTAGATTTAGAGATAGGATTGCCTTTGTGAGGTGGTGCAAATGAAACGAACAGTTGCTTTGATTTACGAAAATCTTTTGTCCTTTCAATACAGTACAATAAAGCTCTTCTGACATCCAGTGTATGAAGAGCCCGTTCTGCTACTGAATCAGGTTGAGGAAAGAACACAGGTAACTGAACTGATTGGTTGATCTGAAGAGCAGAAACTACTTTGGAAAGGAATCTGGGATTGGTGCGAAGAACTACCCTATCTTTATGTAGTTGAAAGAAGGGTTCTTCTATGCCTGTAGCTCACCAACTCTTCTTAATGAAGTGATTGCAATGAGGAAGGCAACCTTCCATGAAAGAAACTGTGAAGGACAATTGTGTCATGGTTTAAAGGGTGGACCCATAAGTCTTGTAAGTTCAACGTTAGAATTCCATACTGGTGCTGGAGGGATTCTTGGTGGTATTACTCTTTTTAAGCCCTCCATGAAGACTTTAATGACAGGAACTTTAAATAAAGATAAATGCTGTCTGTTCTGCAAATATGCAGCTACTGCTGAAAGATGCAAACGAAAAGATGTGTAAGCTAGCCCACATAGCTGTAAGTGCAGAAGGTAACAATGTTCTGAACAGAAACATTTAGGGGAATAATTTTGTTGTTACAGTAGATAACAAATAGTTTCCACTTTGCTGCATAGCAAGCTCTGGCGGTAGGTTTTCTTGCTTCTCTCAGAATAGTCATACAGTCTGGTCGCAAATTTAAATATCCAAACTCTGACTTCAGGAGCCAAATCGCTAAGTTGAGCTCCTTGGGATTTGGATTTTTGATTTCTCCATGGTTCCAAGTGAGAAGACTGGAGGTGAGATATAGCTTTTTATGTGGAACTACTGACAGTTCTGACAGGGTGGTGTATTATGGTTGACGGGCCCATGTGGAACTACCAAAATCAGCGAGTGATGTTTGCCCGAGTTTTCGAACCAGAAACGGGAGGAGTGGGAGAGGCGGAAAAGCGTAGGCAAATATCCCTGACCAATTCATCCATAGGGAATTGCCTTTGGATAGAGGGTGTGGGAACCTGGAGGCGAAGTTTGGGCATTGCGCATTGTCTACTGTGGTGAACAGATCTATTTGCGAGTATCCCCACTGTTGAAAGTATGGAATGAGAACTTGGGGATGAAGTTCCCACTCGTGTATTTGCTGCCTCAGTCTGCTGAGGAGGTTGGCAATTTGATTGTTCACTTCTGGAATGTGTTCTGCCAAAAGGTGAATTTTGTGATTGATTGTCCATTTCCAAATTGTCTGAGACAGGCGTGAGAGTTGGAGAGTGCGTCTCCCGCCCTGTTTTTGTACATAGTACATCGCTATCATGTTGTCTGTGCGGACTAGGACAACTTTGCCTGTGAGGTGAGACTAAAAAGCTTCCAGCGCTAGAGATACTGCTAGAAGCTCTAGATAGTTGATGTGGAGACGCTTGTGTTTGTTGTCCCAGAGACCCTGAATTGTGTAATGATGGAGATGTGCACCCCAACCTGTGAGATGCGTCTGCTGTTAGCATGATCTGAGGAACAGGGTCAATGAAAGGTCGCCCTTTTGATAATGTTTGTGGGTTCCACCACTGCAGAGAGCGATGGGTGCGGCTGATCTATTAATTGACTCTGACTGATTCCACTGACGTGCTAAGCGTTCTTGTAGTGGACGCATGTGTAGTCTTGCATGAGGCACTATTGCAATGCATGACTGTAAGAAGCTGTGAGAAGCTGGGTTTCTGTTGCAGTAACCCTCCCACATTTTGCCAGACTACTGATGCACTGACTTGATGTGCTCTGGGTCCCTGCCAATCAGGTTCCCAGGGCCTGTGTTGTTTCCCCACAACGAACCCAAACCCAATTGGCATCTCTGGCCACAGGCCAGCCCCTGGTAAATGGTACCACAGTGGGAATCCTAAAGATTATTTCTTGGTGCCTGTAGGAAGCTGGCTCTGTATATACTATACCAAAGTGAAGTATAGTGTGCACAGAGTCCAGTGGAACCCAAAAGGTAGGCAGAGGTAAAGTAGATAGCACCTCACTCTCTATTTGTGGTAGTGTGGTCGAGCAGTAAGGCTTTATCAGAGGACAGTGTTAAGCATTTGTTGTACCCACTCAGTCAGCAAATGAATTCATACACAAAGACTGAACTTCAGACCAATTGTTTTTTTAATAAAAATATTCTTTTAGTTATTTTATTTTCTAGAACCAAGCAAGCCTGGCACAGTAAACACCACTAGCCTTTTTTATCAGGGCTATAATTATTTAAATGGAAAGGGGGTTAAAATATGTGCATGTTTTTTCTGCACCCTCTCGGGCAGATTGGCCCTTTTTTTGGCCTTTCTGCCCGGGGGGAGACAGAAAACCCCACTAGACACCAGGGATTTTCTTTTATAGGTAATGGAAGCAACCCCTTGGCCAAGGGTCGCTTCCAAGGGGGTTAAATTATGTTTGTGTATTTTCTGCCCCCTGGGGACAGATCTGCCCCTTTTTTTGGCCTTTCTGCCCTAGGTGAAAGGAGGAGGCAGAAAACCCTACTATGCACCAGGGATCTATTTTTTTTGCAAGGGGGGCAAATATCGTATAGTTTACCTGTCGGTGTAGTTTTGCAGCTTGAAGACTTTCTGGATTCACTATGCTGTGCATTATTCCGCCATCTTGTGGTTGGGTCCGGAATCATAGTATTTTCTCTCTTCTTTTTTTTTTTTTTTCCGTGGCCCAGGTGGTTGGCGACGTCCCACCATTTGGTGTCCTTCGTGACGTCGACGCTCCCACCTTTGGTCGCCATCTTCGGATTCTTTTTTTTTTTTTTTTGTTATCCGCTTTGCTTGATCCCTTTAGCTATGTATGCAATTTAGCCTCCTTTGTCCTAGTGTCTCATCTTTCTGGCGGAGGAGGGTGGGATCGCTAGTGAATCCAGAAAGTCTTCAAGCTGCAAAACTACACCGACAGGTAAGAAACTATACGTTTTGCAGCGTGAATCTTTCTGGATTCACTATGCTGTGCATAGACTTAGTAGCGGTTTTGTCCTTATTGCGGTGGCTGGGTGTAAGATGAGCATTGGTTACTGAAAATGTGTTGTAAGACCTTCTGTCCCACTTGCGCTTCCTTGTTCATTTGAATATCCACACAGTAGTGCTTAGTGAACGTATGCACTGAAGACCATGTTGCAGCTTGGCAAATGTCTTGGATAGGTGTGTTCGCTAGAAACGCAATTGTTGCTCCCTTCTTCCTTGTTGAGTGAGCTTGAGCTGCTCCTTGTAACTGTTTTCCTGCCTGCTTGTGGCAGAGTTGAATTGTCTGCGCAATCCATCGTGCAATCGTATTCTTGGTGACTGGTCGTCCCAGAAAACTGCTGGCAAAGGAGACAAAGAACTGCTTTGTTTTCCTGCACTCCTTTGTCCTCTCTATATAGTGCATTACAGCCCTTCTGGCGTCTAGTGTGTGCAGCGCCCTTTCTGTTCGTGTGGAAGGTTTTTGGAAAAAACTTGGTATTTGGATTGTTTGGATAATGTGGAACCGAGACACCACCTTTGGCATGAAGTGTGGGTCCGTCCTCATTACAATCCTGTCCTTGTGTATTTGCAAGTAGGGCTCTTGGAGTGTCAGCGCTTGCAACTCACTTACTCTTCGTAGTGACGTGATAGCCACTTAGAAGGCTGCCTTTAGTGTGAGCATGTGCAGTGTAGTCTTGTGAACAGGTTCAAAGGGTGCCTTCATCAATTGAGTTAGCACTACGTAGAGGTTCCATGCTGGTGCTGGCATCCTCTTTGGGGGTGTGATTCTTTTCGTCCCTTCCAGAAATCTTTTCACAACGAGAGGTGAAGAAACTTTTCCCCGTCTCTCCTATTGTGTAGGCCACTACCGCAGCCAAGTGCACCCTCAGGGATGTGTAGCTTAATCCGCTTTATAGCAGGTGTGTTGAGTATTTTTGTACCGTTGATTCCCTTGTGATCTTCCGTTGTAGATTCTCCTTGATGCACCATTGGGAGAACCTTTTCCACTTTGCTACGTAGCACTTTCTTGTGGAAGGTCTCCTTGCCTCCCCAAGTACAGCCATGGTACTTGGTGGTAGTTTGAGGTGTGCAAATTCTAAGTCTTCAGGAGCCATGCTGCTAGGCTGAGGCTCTCCGGTTCTGGGTATAGCACCTTTCCGTTCTGCATTGTTAACAGGTCCTTTCTTCTTGGGAACCTGTGTGCTGGTTCTTGTGCCATTTCCACCATCTGTGAGAACCAGGATTGTCTGGCCCACTGAGGTGCTATCAGTATTAGTGTCATGTTGCTGATTCTGCATTTGCTGAGTACTCCATGTATCAGTGGTATCGGGGGAAAAGCGTATGCAAATGTCTTTGATCAACTTATCCATAGCGCATTCCCTTGTGACCGATGGTCTGGTTGTCTGGATGCGAAGTGTTGGCATTTTGCATTCTGGTGTGTTGCAAATAGGTCTATTTGCGGTGTACCCCATTTTTGGAATAGCTTCTGTATTTCCTGTTGATTGAGCTCCCACTCGTGGGATGCCGACGTCTGCCTGCTGAGTCGGTCTGCTTCCACACTGTCCTTCCCCGGGAGATGTATTGCCAGTAGGTCTATTTTTAGTGGAATGGCCCATCTCCATATTTCCTGTGCTAGCCCTTATGTGCCACTGATTGTGTTCCTCCTTGTTTGTTGATGTAGAACATGGTGGTTGTGTTGTCTGTTTGGACCAACACCCTGTTTCCATACAGCTCTTTCTGAAAGGCTTTTAAGGCTAGGAATAGTCTTTAGCTCCAGGTAGTTGATGTGTCTGACCGCATCTTGCTGAGACCATAGACCCCTCACCTTGAGCTTGTTCATGTGTGCGCCCCACCCCAGCTGGGAGGCGTCCGTTGTGATGGTCACTGTTGGAGTTGGGTGTGTGAATGGCTTCCCCTGTGATCTGTTTTCCTTGTTCCACCACGCTATTTCCTGATGCAATGCGTGTGTGACAACCACAAGATCTTCCCAATTCCCTGTGACCATTGCTGCTGAATCCATTCCTGGAATGGTCTCATGTGTAGTCGGATATTGGGGACTAGGTGGATGCATGACGCCATCATTCCCATTAACTTGCTCACCGTCCTCACTGTCAGAACTTGCCCCTTGCGGTAAGGACGTGTTTCCTTCAGTATCGCCAATGTTCTCTTCCTGCTGGGGAACACTTTGGCCTGTATGGTGTTGATCTCGGCCCCTAAGAATATCTTGATCTGCTCCGGTTCGGTTGACGATTTTTCCCAATGAATTGAGAAACCCAGTTGGCTCAGTGTTTGTACGACCTGCTGGATGTGTTCTTTGCAGTGGCTGTACGAGCTTGCCTTTACGAGCCAGTCGTCGAGGTAGGGATATACATGTATTCCTTGCCTTCGTAGGTGCGCTGCTACTGCTGCTAGGCACTTTGTAAAACACCCTTGGTGCGGATTTGAGTCCGAATGCAAGTACTGTGAACTGGTAGGGAGTCTGGTTGATCACAAACCTTAGTAGACATTTGTGCCTGTGGTTGATGGGGATGTGTAAGTACGCGTCCTTCAGATCTATAGTTACCATGTAATCCCCTTGTATTTGTGGTATTACCTCCTGTAGGGAAGTCATCTTGAATCTTTGAGTTCTTATGAATTTGTTTAAGAATCTCAGATCTAGGATAGGTCTTAGTGTTTCGTCCACCTTTGGCACGAGGAAATAAGTTGAGTAAACCCCTTTGTTCCTTTGGTTGTGCAGTACTGCCTCTATCGCCTCCTTGCTGAGCAGTTCCTTCGCCTCCAGTTGCAAGAGCGAAAGTTCCCTTGCTGAGTGAGCCTCGTTTCTTGGTTTTCTTTTTGGAGGTTGTTTTTCCAGCTCTATGCAATATCCGTATTGTATGATGTTTAGTATCCATTTGTCTGTAGTGACCTTCCTCCACTGCTTGAGGAAGTTCTTTATCTTGCCTCCTACCGGTGTTGCATGTTCGAGGGACTGTTTCTTGTGGAACGTCAGGTTTTTGTTTTTCTCTTTGTCCTTGCCCCCACCCCGAGGTGTTGCTAGGGTGGTTGTTGGCTTGATGGTGAAGTCACTTGGAGGTGGGCTGTTGGCCTCCTCTTAGAGTCTGTCCTCGTCCGTTTCCGCGCCCTCGAAAGGACTAGCCCCGGGGCTGGTACTGCCAGTTTTGCTCCTGTCCTTGCTGCTGCTGGCCTTGGTTGTTCCTTTGATAGCCTTGCTTTAACGTTTGATGCGATGTGGCAGGCACGTTGCCTCCTCTACCACCCGGCCTTCTCGTGGGTGTCCCTCTTCTCATCCCTCTGTACTGCAGCGCTCTCATGGACCTTGCTGTCTCGTTGTCCTCCTTGAGCTGCGTTAACTTGTCGTCAACTGGTGTGCCAAACAGTTGCTCGCCGTTAAAGGGTGTATTCAGGATGTTACTTTGCACCTCTGGCTTGAATCCAGAAATTCTGAGCCATGCGTGTCTCCTCTCGGTCACCCCCATCATCATCAGTCTGCTGGACGTCTCTGCAGCATCCAAGGCTGATTTCAAGCAGTGTTCGCCATGCTTTTGCCTTCTTCTACCAGGTGACATGCCCTTTGTTGGTACTGATCTGGTAGATGCTTTAGGAGCTGCCCCACTTCATCCCAGTGTTGGTATGCGTGCCTGTTGATGAGGGCGTTGGAGTTTGCGATGCGCCAATGGATTGCCGCATTTCTCTCCACCTTCCTCTCTGTAAGATCCATCCTCCTACTCTCCTTGTCTGGAGGTGGTCCGGCATTAGTGGGCACATTGGCCCTCTTCCTAGCCGTTGTTGTAATTATGGAGTCGGCTGGCACTGATCCTTGTATGTATGCAGGGTCCTGTGAAGAATGTTTATACTTCTTCTCCGTTCTTGGAGTCACAGCCTTGCATACTGCTGGTTCCCTAAAGGCCTCTCTTCCTTGATCCAGCACACTAGGGAGCATGGGCAGGAATAGGCTCCTGGTTTGTTGAGGCAGTAGAGTCTCCAGGAGGAAACATGCCTTGGGCTTCTCTTCCATTTTTACTCCATAGGTTTGTGCAGCCTTTTGGATGACCATGTTGTAGACCCCGATGTCGTCTGGCGGCGAGGGCCTCGAAGGGTAAGTGTCTACCCCTTCTTCCAGCGATTCTGCGTCGAGGTCTTGCCATTCCAGGTCTTGTGCCTCTGTGGACGTCGAGTCTCGGTACGATTGCAGATCTTCGTTGCCTTCTCCCTCGAAATAGTCTTCGTCCCTCTGTTCCTCGACTGGTTCGGGTGTTTGGCGGTTCGGCGTCCTCGTCTTCTATTTCGACCTCGAGCGCGGGTCTCGACGGGATGGTGTATTGGCTCATCTTGTGGTCGAAGCCCTTCTTCCGCTGCAGGATGCTTGCCATTTCGGCCTCGAGCCTCCTCTTCTTCCTCTCCATCTCGTGTGCCTGTTCGGCGTCGAGGGCTGGAGCGACTCACTTCGGGGCCGATGTCGACGACGTCTGCCCTTCCTTTCTCGGCGCCGAGGTGTCCTTTTCGGGGGCAACCTTCGACGCCCTGGGTTTTTCGAGGGCTCTTGCCGATTGGGAGTCCTTTTCGAAGGATCCGCTCGGCTGACTGTCCTTGGTTGCTGTTGCCTTCGTTGAATGTTTCGGCGGCAATGCTCCCTTCGAGGACTTAGCTTCACTTCTACGAGTGTCGCTCGGGGCTTTAGCTTCACCCTTTCGAGTGTCGCTCGAGTGTTTAGGGGTCGACGACTCCCTTACCTCCTTCAACGTTTTCTTATGGACCTAGACGACCGCGCAGTCCTCCGGTCCTTCGGCGATGTAGTCCTCCTCTCCACTGGAGAGGCCCAGGTCTCGGAGCGATGGAGGTGGTCCCTGCATGTTGTGGTTCGCCCTTCTCTGCCTCTCCCTCACTCTGAGGGTCTTGGGTGTAAACGCCGAGCACGCGTTGCAGTCTTCGCTGCTGTGGTTGAGCGGCAAGCAGAGGTTGCAGACTGGATGCTGGTCCTTCTGGGCGTACTTGTGGTGGCAGTTGGTGCAAAACTTGAAGGGTGTTTTGTCCATACCCGCGCTCAGGGAGCCCCCTGCGAGCGCATTCTTCGTAGAACGTCGAGATCTCGGTCGTAAACCTTCTCCCTCGTCGTCCCGGTTACCTGACCTGTAGTCAGGTGTAGTTGAAAACTGATTTATCGTTTTTCTTCGATTTTCCTCGATTCCTCTTCCAAAACTTCTGGAACTCTTCGGCAACGATCCAGACCCAACGGCGGAAAAAAGAATCTGAAGATGGCGACCAAAGGTGGGAGCTTCCGCAGGAAGCGCGTCGACGTCACGAAGGACACCAAATGGTGGGACTTCGCCGCCCACCTGGGCCACGGAAAAAAAAAAAAAGAAGAAGATAGAAAATACTACGATTCCGGACCCAACCACAAGATGGCGGAATAATGCACAGCATAGTGAATCCAGAAAGATTCACGCTGCAAAACTGTCTGTTTTCTGCCCCACCTGGGGGACAGATTGGCCTGGCAGAAAACCCCACCTAATCCACATTTTTCTCAGCCCTATTTGAAGCCCCATCTGGCAGATTGACCATTTGGGTAGTGACAGTGTGTTATAATTTTAATTGTATTATTTTTTGTGAAATCTAATTGTAATTTTTTATTTCTCCGTTTTATTCTAGTTCAAGGCTTTTGCGGTTTAGACTGTTCCAGGTTGCGGTTTCGTTACTGGTGGTTCTGCAGTTTGTGTAGTTGCATGTGTTTGGTAAGAGAATATTTTTTGTACTATCTACTCTAAATGAGTTTAATTTCCCTCCATGAATGTGTTTTTTGCAAATGGTGTAATAGCAGTATGTTTGGCTTCTGTTTTTTGTGTGTCAATCTTTTTGCATTAGTGCTCGATGTGTACTTTGTTGTCTTATGAGTAATTGGTTTTGTTTTTTCTTTCTAGTGGGATATCGTTGCTTTTTGCTGTGTCTCTGCAGAGTAGGTGCTGGTGAGTGTAGCTATCTTTGGCAAGAGAGTTATATTGTTTTTGAGTATATAGATCTTTGTCCTAAAGCCACACTTCGTTTATTACTTATTTTGCACAGTGTTGGCTGTTGTTGACTTGTTTGTGCAGTCTCCTTTCTTAGTAAGGAAAATGGCTAGCAGCAGGATTACTGCTCAGCAGGCTGTTGGTTTGCTTTTTGAGTCTTCCTCTGACCATGGTTCAGAGACTGACTCTGCATCTGAGACAGAGGAGGGAGTGGAAGATTCTGGCAGTGAGTTCTCTCCACATGGAATCATCGGATGATGAAGCTACTCTCAGTGCGGATGAAGTGCCTGTTTTAGAGTAGGACATTGATGTGCCGATAGTGCAGCAAGAGGCATCTGGGCTGCAGCCTGGGGCTGCAAGGCTTCCCGTTGGAAGTGATGACCTCTGGGTTGCCCCAGGCATGGTGCAGCCGGCATTGCCAGACTTTACTGGTGTTCCAGGGTGTAGAGTGAATACTGAAAACATTTTGCCAATAAATTGTTTTCAGTTGTTTATGGACGATGTATTTTTGGCAGAGATTGTTGAGCAGACTAATTTGTATGCCGAACAGTTTTTGAGGGACAACAGTGCCAGCCTTAGGCCCCACTCTAGAGCTACCCGGTGGACTCCCACAAATCTGGAAGAGATTAAGAAGTTCTTGGGTTTAACTTTTTTGATGGGCTTGCTAAGGAAGCCATCAATGTCTTCATATTGGTCTACTAGTCCCTTGATGGCAACGGCTATATTTCCGGCAGTCATGAGTCGTGATCGGTATTTGCTTCTGCTTCGGACGCTGCATTTTGTCGATAATGGTTTAGCGTTGCCATGAGATCACCCTGATTGTGACCGTCTTTTTAAGATTCGGCCTGTCATTGATCACTTTGTAGATCGATTTTCTGAGATCTATGCTCCAGGGAACGAAATAGCAGTGGATGAGTCTTTTGTCTTGTTCAAGGGCCGCTTGGTTTTTAGGCAATACATTCCTAGTAAGAGGGCACGCTATGGAATTGAGCTGTATATGCTGTGCGACAGTAGGACTGGATATGTCTCTAATTTCAGGGTGTACACCGGTAAGGAATCCAGGATTAACCCCCTGGTTGTCCTTCCACTTTTGGAGTGACTGAGAAAATTGTGTGGGAACTTGGTAGAGGACTTTTTTAACAAAGGTCACCATTTATATGTAAATAACGTCTACACTGGTGTGCGGTTGTTCAGGAAATTGGCCAAAGTGGACAGTGTTGCTTGTGGCACAATCCGCTCTAACCGTAAAGGTTTCCCAAAAGAACTTGTTTATCAAAAGCTTGTGCGGGGGCAGTGCGTTGCGAGGAACTTCTAGCTGTGAAGTTTTCAGACAGGAGAGATGTCTACATCTGACTACCATCCATGATGAAAGCACTTCACCAGTGACTGTTTGGGGTCAGGTTGCTGAAGCTCGCAAACCTGTGTGCATTTTAGACTATAATAGGCACATGGGTGGTGTTGATAGAGTGGATCAGAGGTTGGAACCTTACACTGCTCTTTGTAAGGCTTACATTTGGTATAAGAAGTTGGCTATCCATCTTTTCCACTTGGCAACCTTTAATGCTTTTGTTGTATTCAAGGATTGTTGTCCTGAGTCAAAGATGACTTTTGCTAAGTTTCAGGCAGCCAGTAATAGGCAGCCTTGTTGTAGTGGAACATGCAAGTGTTCCTAGAGTTGGAGTGGTGGAGGATGTGGCTAGATTGAAAGATCGCCACTTTCCTGATCACATTCCTCCCACACCCTCCAAAGACTTTCCTGGTAGGAGATGTAGAGTCTGTTGGCGAAGAGGTACGCGAAAGGAGACTCGTATGTACTGCCCCGAGTGTCCTTTTAACCCTGCGCTGTGTGCGCCTGTTTGTTTTAGAATGTACCACACGCAAAATAATTTTTGGGAGCATCCATGAGTGGTAAAGTGAACTGCCTGGTCTCTATTGTTTTATATTTTTTGTTCAGTTTCAAGGTTGGCATTTGTGCAATGTATTTAGTTTCAGATTTTGTGTTAGTAGATTTGTATCCATTTGCAATTTGTTTGTGTTTTCTGTTTTGAATAAAAAAAACGAAATGCGGTGTGTGTAGGCTGATGCTTGGCTGGCGGTGTGCGTGGACTGGCGGTGTGCGTGGACTGGCGGTCAGCTGGCGGTGTGCGTGGACTGGCGCTCAGCTGGCGGTGTGCGCGGACTGGCGCTCAGCTGGCGGTGTGCGAGTAGTGACTTGCTGCTGGTCACTAAACACGCTGCTAGCCAAACGCCACTCCACGCAATCCGTGAGCTGGTGTGGTTGCTGTGTCAGGAATGTGGGCGTGTGAAAGTGATGGGCCTTGAATGGCGCTGTCTGCTGGTGTGAGTGTTGTAATGTGCTGGGCCCGCGGCTGGCGGTGTGAATGGTTTTGTATGTGTCACACGTATGAAAGGTGTTTGAATGGCCTGTAAAGAGGTTGGTGCCTTGTCGTGGCTTTACAGCTCACGAGCTGTGAGTCAATGGTTCAGTTTCTCGTCCTTTCAATTATAAACAGTGCATTTCATTTTTCTGAAATCTCTGTTTAATACAACTGTATATACTGCACCATCACTCACCCTCGTGCCAAATCCAACCGGTATGTATGTGTGCTTGAGGAATAGGTGGTTGTGCAGAAATATTTGTCTTTTGTGTCTCTCAAGCAGGGTGTACCTTGTCCCTTTTTGTGAATGTTGTAATGTGTTGGTTTTGTGCCTGGTGGTGTGAATGGTCTTGTGTGTATCACGTATGAAAGGTGTGTGAATGGCCTGTAAAGCGGTTGGGGCCTTAACGTGGCTTTACAGCTCACGAGCTGCGAGTCACTGGTTCAGTTTTTTGTCCTTTCAATTGACAGAGCACTTCATTTTTGTGAAATCTGTTAATAAAATGTTATATACTGAACCATCACTCGCCGTCGTGCCAAATCCAACCAGTATGTGTGTGTGCTTGAGGAATAGATGGCTGTGCAGTAATCTTTGTCTTTTTTGTCTCTGCCAAGGTGTACATTTCATTTAAGAAAAACCTACCAACTGTAGATATTGTCGTAAACTAAACACCCATGGGAGTACATGGTGATGTCTCTTGTGGATCCCAACAAGTTATCTTACTCACAATGTCCTGCAAACCTCAAAATGTGACTGTCACATTTTCCTTGGAAATTTTGTGCCAAAATTTTCATGCTGCAGAAAGAAACAACAAATTTCCTACCCCCCAGCATTTCTCCAAGTATCCCAATAGAAATGGTACCTCACTTGTATGGGTGGGCCAAGTACCCGCGGCAGGGAAGGGCCTAAAACCTATTGAGGCGACATCAAAATTACCTATCACAAACCAACCTGGTTTTGCAAGGGGGGTACCATGAGTTTTTGGCCCCGGGCTCGGCGACCATCTAGGAAAACCTACCAAACCCACACATTTCTGAAAACTTGACACCCGGGGGAGTCCAGCGAGGTATGGCTTGCGTCAGTCCCCCAACATTCTCCTACCCAGAATATCCTGCAAACCTCAAATTAAGCTGAAAAAAAATCATGTTTTCCCCAAATTTCTGTGTGGGAAAGTTCTGGAATCTACGTGGATCCACAAATGTCCTCCCACCCAGCGTTTCCCCAGGTCTCCCGATAAAAATGGTACCTCACTTGTGTGGGTAGGCATAGTGGCTGCAACAGGAAATGGCCCAAATCGTACTGTGGAGACTTCAAAATTACCTATAACAAAACTACCTGGTTGGGGGGGGCCCTGGGGCCAAAAACTCATGGGACCCCCCTTGCAAAACCAGGTTAGTTTGCGATAGGTAATTTTGATGTCGCCTCAATAGGTTTTGGGCCCTTGCCTGTCGCGGGTACTTGACCCACCCACGCAAGTGAGGTACCATTTTTCTCGAAAGACTTTAGGGAACGCGGGGTGGGTGGAATTTTGTGGATCCACGCAGATTCCAGAACTTTCCACCAAAGAAATGTGAGGAAAATGTGTTTTTGGGGACAAATTGAGGTTTGCAAGGGATTCTGGGTAACAGAACCTGGTGAGAGCCAGACAAGTTACCCCATCCTGGATTCCCCTGGGTGGCTAGTTTTAAAAAATGTATAGGTTTGCTAGGTTTCCCTAGGTGCCGGCAGAGCTAGGGTTAAAAAACTACAGCTAGGCACTTTGCAAAAAAAGGGTCCGTTTTCACTCTGAAAATGTGGTGTGTCCACGTTGCGTTTTGGGCCGTTTCCTGTCGCGGGCACTAGGCCTACCGACACAAGTGAGGTACCATTTTTATCGGGAGACTTGGGGTAACACAGAATTGTAGAGCAACTGTTATTACCTATTTACTTTTGATGCATTTCTGCCTTCCAAATGAAAGACAATGTGTAAAAAAGAAGTCATTTTGAAAAATGACCTATAATTCTCATGCTAGTATGGGTACTCACAATTTCGGAAATGTGCAAATATCTACTGTTTCTAAACTCTATATTTTGTTCCAATTTCAGAAATACATAGGTGTCTTTCATACCGATTTTTCCATGTATATATTTTCCCAAATTAATTGCTATATACCCGGTACATAATAAAAAACCATTACAAGACGCTGCTCAGTTATTGGCTCTGGGTTCGTCGGGTTCTTGGTGAACCTACAAGTCCTATATATCCCCACAACCAGAAAGGTCCAGCGGATGTAACGGTATATTGCTTTCAAACAGCTGTCATAATTAGAAGAAGTTACAGGTGAAAACGTTGACACAAATGGCTGTTTTTTTCAACTAATTCTAATTTTTCCTATATTTAACTGTTAGTTTCTATAAAGAAACCTTGAAGGATCTACACAAATGACCCCTTGCTGAATTCAGAATTTTGTCTACTTTTCTAAAATGTATAGCTTTCCAGGATCCATTATTGCTTTCATACCCATTTCTACCATTATCTGGAAGGAGGTTGAAAGCACAAAAAATAGCAAAAATACGCTATGTCCCAGACAAATGCCAAAACTGCAAAAAAATGTTGGTTTTCTGACAAAAGTCTGCTTGTCCCTGAAAGCTGGGAAGATGTTGATTTCAGCACCACAACCCCTTTGTGGATACCATTTGCAGGGAAAAAAACCAGACGCTTTCATCTGTAGCCCTTTTTTCCCATTTTTCCCCCCCCCCCAAAAAAAAAGAAATTGGCTGTATTTTGGCTAATTTCTGGGTGCCCTCCAGGGGAATCCACAAACCCTGGGTACCTTTAGAATCCCCATGATGTTGGAAGAAAAGGACGCAAATTTGGCGTGGATACCTTATGTGGTCAAAAAGTTACAGGGGCCTAAGCGCGAACTACCCCAAATAGCCAAAAAAAGGCATAGCACAGGGGGGGAAAGGCCTAGCAGCGAAGGGGTTAGTAAAATGACCAGTACATTACTTTCAGATTACTTTCCTTACACAGTGTAGTATACCTGGATACTACACTGGGACATTTCCTGTAAACAGGTAAGTAAAAGCGTTTGTTATTTAGTACAGTTGTAAAAGGATTTCTTAGGTTTTCCAACTCCACACTTAGAAACTTTTCATAGAAAAACAGTCAATGTTATCCTATGGAGGAAAATAGTGTTATCGGTTCAAAGGTAAGTACTTTGTTGTGGGAGTTGGTATTCTGGGGTTAGACTCAGGGGTCCCCCAGGGTCAAGGATGCACTCTTGTTACACCCTCAGCAGCACTAGGGCGGCCGGGTGCAGAGTGCTGAGCCCAATGTTATCCAATGGTGGAAAGGGGGCCTCCGGTTGGTGGCTGCTGACGAGCAGGCCACTGGGTTGTGGGAGCAAAGCTCCTGAACTTAAGCTCAGGGCAAATGGGGGTTTAGGCCAGCACAAAAGATGCACCCTCAGCGGCACTGGGGCGGCCTGGTGCAGAGTGCTGTTTTGGCGTCAGGTGCCCTGTAGCTTTCAATGGGGAGTCTCCGGTTTGCAAAAGCACTGCAGGCTCGGGGATGAAGGTCTTCTGGGTGCGACCACCACTTGGAGAGGTAAGTTGGTATCTTGGGGGTTGGTTAGGCACCGTCCGTTGGGCCACCCAAGGCCGTGGGGCGTCGGGTGCAGGGGTGCCTTTTAGGGTCGGATCTTCTTACCAGCTACTGGTTGCGGTTGGGGAGACCTTCCGGTTTGAGGCTGCAGGTGTCGGCTGGAGGCTTGAGGCAGGTCAGGGGTCACCGGATCTCGGGTCAGGATCGCCAGGGAGACCTCCTCTTGGTTTTGGGCAACTCTAACTCGGGCCGTGGGTGTCTGGTACAGACCCGCGGATCCTTGCAGAGCTGGAGTCTGTTTCAACAAATCCGGTGTTCACGAGAGAGTCTCTGGGATTGAAGGCAGGCAGGTCCTCCAGGTGTCTCGAGGTTGCTGGCTGCAGGACACACCGGGATTTCGCTGGAGCAGGTTTGAGGTGGGGACAGGCCAGTAGGGCTGTGGCCAAGTCAGTGGGTGTCCTCGTTAGCTTCGGCACGGCTGTTCGGTCCTTTTCTTCTTGTAGTTTCTTGTCTGAGGAAGCAAGGTTTAGGGGTGCCCCTAAATGCAAGGTTTAGGGGTGCCCCTAAATACTAGATTGGGACCAATGGTTCCCTTCCCTGGGGTGGGTATACCCCCTATTATGCCACCCTCCAGTGGGAGGGAGGCATAAGCCTATCCCTGGTTGGCTGGGTCCCCCCATCTGCAAGATGGCGGGGACTGAGAGTTGTGCTTCACCTCACCTCCCCCACCTGAGGGGTGGAGTTGGCAGAGGTGGGCACAATTCTCTTCCTCACTTGTTTTTCCCACCAGTTCTCCCGCCCAAAGTGGGGGTCAGAACCAGTGGGGACCAGTTGCTGAAAGAAGCAAGTGGCCTGGGGAAGCTCAAAGGCGGCAAGCCTTTGAAGCTTCCCATTCGTGGATCCTGCCCATCCTGGGGGAGGAGGCTTGACACCTCGTCCCAGGATGTGCATGGTTTCAGGGGCCCCCCCCCCCCCGAGAGCAGCAGGCTCTCGACCCAGGGGTCCAGAAACATGTCTGGTGGTGGCAGCTGAAAGCAGCCACTCAGCCTGGACACTAGTGGTAGGTTAGTTTTCAGGGGGCATCTCTAAGATGCCCTCTGTGTACATTTTTCAATAAATCCCACACTGGCATCAGGGTGGATTTAATGTGCTGAGAAGTTTGATATCAACCTTTTCAGTTTTCAGTGTAGCCATTATGGTGCTGTGGAGTTCGTATTGACAAACTCCCAGCACCATATACTCTTAATGGCAGCACTGCACTTACAATGTCTAAGAATGGACTTAGACACTGTAGGGGTACAGGGCTCATGCACCTGTACCCTCACCACTGGTATAGTGCACCCAGCTAGAGGGGTGACTGATCTATGCCAGGGCAGTGGGTTGTAGGCATGGCACACAGGGATGTGTGCCATGTCGACTGTTCACTTTGTTCTGCACCAAAACACGCAGCCTGCAAAGGCAGTGTGTGAGTGTACTGATACAGGGCCTCCAAGGGTGGCACAATAAGTGCTGCAGCCCTTAGAGGTCTTCCCTGGTCACAGTGCCCTGGGTACCTGTGGTACCATTTACCAGGGGCTGACTTGTGGCCAGAGATGCCAATTTGGTTTTGTTTTCAATGCAGTTTTAGGGAAAGAACATAGGCACTGGGTACCTGACTGGCAGGAGCCCAGGGGCACACAGTCAAAACACATCAGCAGTTCTGCAAAAAGTAGGGGCTACCATGCAGAAAGAGGGCACTTTCTCACAATGACGCCATAATTCCTAGTAGGCGCATTAAAGTCATGGCTGGCAAGGATTGGTTTATTTGGAACTGCAGCAACAGAGTCTGGATACTGGAAATTCTGGCTGCATTGGGAGAGGCTAGAGCTGTGCAAGTGTTGAGTGGCTCCTAGATAGGATTGCATCTGAGAGGGATGTAGGTGAGACTTTTGCATGTTGACTGTGAAACCCAATTGGTGGAGCAGGTGTAGCGTGGTCTGAGTGTGTTCTAGACGCTTTTGGTGTGTGCTGGCTTTAATGAGCCAGTCGTCTAGGTACGGGAAGACGTGAATTTGTCTTCTTCTGAGATGAGCTGCCACTACAGCTAGAAATTTGGTCCACACTCTGGGAGCTGTAGTTACTCCGAATGGGCGTACTTTGAAATGGTAGTGTTTGCCTGCTATCATAAATGAGATTTTTGTGATGAGCTGGATGACCGGGAATGTGAAAATATGCATCTTTTAAGTCTAGCATAGACATAAAATCGCCTTGCTGTAGAAGTGGAATGACTTGTTGAAGCATTACCATATGGAAGTGTTCTGACAGTATGTAATAGTTTAATACTCTGAGATCCAAAATTGGTCTTAAGGAACAGTCTTTTTTGGGATTAGAAAATAAAGAGAGTAAACCCCTGAACCGTGGTACTGTAATGGAACTGGAGATTGCACCTCTTGTTTGAGTAAGTGGTCTGACGACAGTTTGTGAATGTGAGGTGGGATGTTTGGAGGATTGGTGGTAAGCTCCAGGCAATATCCATGTTGGATAATGTCGATCACCCATTTGTCGGTTGTTATGGATTGCCAAATAGGGAGAAATGGTAGAAGTCTTTCCCTGACAGGTGTTAAGTGATCAAGGGGAAGTGTGGGCAAGTCACTGTTTGTTAAGGGAAGGGGTGTTACGCGGTGTGGCGCCTTTACCCCTACCCGTAGAATGGTTTCCTCTATAACCTCCTCTATAAAACCTCTAGAAGGAGAGAACTGGGTATTGCTTTTGTAAGAGGAAGCATTTGGGTCTGAGGATGTTGTTTTAGACACTGCTCTGTAAAAGGAGAGACAAAAGGAGCCTCTATTAGATGGGGACTGGAGCGCTCCCATGGACTTTGCCACTTCGGTATCTTTTTTTCATTTTTTCTAGGGATTGGTCGACTACAGGACCAAACAGGTGTTCTTTGTCAAAGGGGCTGTTTAAAGTGGACTGTTGGACCTCAGGCTTAAACCCCGAAATCCTAAGTCATGCATACCTTCTAAGAAGAATGATGGTTTTGATCTCCCTAGCTGCGGTGTCAGCTGCATCTAGAGCACATCTGATTGATGAGTTAGAGATTAGTTTCCCTCTTCAACCAACTGTTGTGCCTTAGCTTTGTGTTCTTCTAGAAGGTATTGGAGCAGCTGCTCCATTTCATCCCAGTGTGCCCTGTCGTACCTGGCTAGTAGACCCTGTGTTCGCGATGCGCCAGTGGTTAGCGGCTTGAACAGCTACTCGTTTTCCTGATGCATCAATGAGCTTAGATTCTTTGTCTGGGGGAGGTGCATCTCCAGAGGTTTGTGAATTAGCTCTTTTGTGAGCATTAGACACTACTAGGGAGACAAGAGGTAATTGTCCCTTGATAAACAGGATCTGATGGTGAGGACTTGTAATTTTTTATCTACTCTTTGAAATACGTGCTTGTACAGGGTCTCTAAAGATATCCTCTGCATGACTCATCATGCCTTTAAGCATAGGGAGTGATTGACTGGACCGGTGTGTGGACTCAAGTGTTTCAAATAAAAAGTCTAAGGACTCTTTATGTAAGGCCACCCCATGATACTCTGCTGCCCTAGCAAGGAGTTGTTGATGAGCCATATTATCGTCTGGAGGTGATGGCTTTGCAGGATAAAGGTCTGGGTCATTATCTACTGGAGGGTCAATGGTGTAGTCATTCCTTGGGTCTACAGGCAAATGAGTGTCCTCATCAATATGATCCCCATCTGGATCTGTATGTGGCGATCCCGGAGGTGTTATATGTAAGGGATCCTCAATTATTAAGTGTGAAGATGGTGGAGGGTTGTGGGGCAGGATAAGTAGGGCTAGTAGCCATGTCGTTGTCCTTTTTTGAGAGGAATCTTGTAGGCAGGGTCCTCTGAAGGAAGTTTGCGTTTTGATGGTGTTTTAGCAGAAATATGTCCCGTATCAGGATGAATATAAATCTTTTTCTGCTTAGGATCAAATTTGGCCTTAAAAATGTCTAAAATTGGTTCTGGAGGCTCAGGGAGGCTGTCCATGGATTTCAGCGTCGAAATTTACTTGTCCTAGGGAGCGGAGGTTTTCGGTTCCGAAGCATGTTTTTGTTTCGAAGCGGAGGGTTTTCGGCTCCGAACTAGATTTGTCCTTCGAGCCTGATGGTTTCAGATCGGAAGATGATTTTGTTAGACTCTGTCCCGAGCCGCAAGACTTGACGGTCTGTTTCGGTGCCGAGCCAGTAGGCGGGGCGTCGGAAACAATGTCTCGGTGCCGACCTTGGCCAGAAGGCACAGGTGGTGCTGAAGCCTTATGCGTTTTGGAAGAGGTTTTAGGGGGCAAGGGATCTTCGGTACTCACAGCATCTTGTCCCGGAGGCACATCTTCAGATTCCAGATCGATCTCCAGCTCAGGATCGGACTCTGAAGCGGAGAAGGTCTCTTCTTCAGTGGCGGATGCTTCGATCTCCTCTTGCTCGGATTCTTCCCCGAAGATATCCTGTGTGTGTTGAATGCTTTGACGTTGCATTTCTCGTTCCCGATCCAGACGATCACGTAAAGTTTTCTTGGACCGAAACGATTTACAAGCGTCGCAGGTGTCCTCCTTGTGCTCCAGAGAGAGGCACAAGTTACAATCTTGATGCTGGTCGGTGCGAGGATACTTGGCGTGGCACCGATGACAGAATTGGAATGGAGTTGGTTTCAGCGGCAGACGGCTGGCCCGACGCGGCTAGGCCTGATGGCTGCCCACGAGGTTTACAATCGAAGATGGAGAATTTTGTGACCGATTCGATGTGTGTTACAAGGAAACGTGTACGGAAACAATACCGTCGAGGGTACAGTGGATTGCGCACCGAGGGGAACCCAAAGTATGGTTTCGAACCGGAGCGCAGCAATACACATCCGAACCCGATGGCGGAAAAAAACAATCTAACAGTGGAGTCGATGCCCATGCGCATTGTCAACTTACCTCGTTACTGGAAAGACTTCTTTGTAGAAAAACAACTTGCAAACATCCAGATCCAACGCTAGATGGCAGGAGTATGCAAAACATGTGTATCTACAGCACACATGCATCAAACATTAATCTTCTAGCAGAATACCTTCCAGGCATGCACAACAAATTTGCCGACCTCCTCAGCAGGATGCAGCAACAAGTGCACGAATGGGAACTTCATCCCCAAGTTCTCCTACCATATTTCCAGAAATGGGGATTCTCACAAATGGACCTCTTTGCCACAGCAGAGAACTCAAAATGCCCAAACTTCGCCTCCAGATTCCCACACCATCTATCCAAAGGCAATGCCCTAAGGATAAACTGGGTCAGGGATATTTGCTTACGCTTTTCCGCCTCTCCCTCAATTTCTAGTTCAGAAACTCCATCACTCTTGGATTCAGAGGAACATTCAGATTACTTTTTCAATGGAGAAAACTATTTCTAAACTGTTCAAAACTGCTTGTAATCACTTTTAGATTATTGGTCTCGTTTGGTATGAAACACTCCTAACAGTTTACACAACAGGGCATTTGTAAGCAGGTTAACTCTTGTGCAAGCAATAGGTTACTTTTTGTGCAGTACAAGACAGTTCAACATTTTGATGAAGTTTCAGAGAAAACCCACCATTCAGTCCTATGTGAAAAACGAATTGTTAAGTTACAGGTGAGTAAAACGGTTTTGGAATTGGAGTTTTGGGG
The DNA here is from genome assembly GCA_963921515.1 of Calotriton arnoldi. Lineage (NCBI taxonomy): Eukaryota > Metazoa > Chordata > Amphibia > Caudata > Salamandridae > Calotriton > Calotriton arnoldi. Next base: position 2,572,984 of record CAWUFW010000047.1, on the reverse strand, counting down.
GTAGAACCAAGGTTCAGGTTAACACTCAAAGGTCGTCACCAGCAGCACTAGGGCAGACGGGTGCAGAGCGCAGGGTACCAATGTTAGCCAATGGGGCACCTTGGTTGGGGACTGCTCACAGGCAGGCCACTCCGTCTCAGGAGCCAAGCTCCTAGGGTTAAGTTCCGGGAAAAGGGGGTCCCAGGTTAGCACCAAGTACACGCCATCAGCGGCGCAGAGGCAGCCAGGTGCAGGGTGCCTAGTAGGTGTCAGGAGCCTAATGAGTTTCAATGGAGGATGTTGGTCGTGAAGACGGACTGCAGACTGGAGCCAGAAGACTGGACGAAGGGAACCAACGACTTGATGATGAAGTTGAAGAGTTCCTGGACACCAGGACAGTCGGTCTGGCACCTCAGGTCACAGGAGATGCAGGAGTGTCCTCTTGTGTCGGGTTCTTCTCACCGGTTCTGGTGGGGGGGATCCTTCGGAGTGAGGCTGCAGGTGTCGAGGTGAAGGTCAAAGGTCAAATCACAGGTCAGGATCGCTGGGAAGACCTCGCTGGGGTGTTGAGCCACTAACTTGGGCAATGGGCGTTTGGTGCAGAGTGGCGAGGACTCGCGGATCCAGCTGGATCTGGAGTCCGGACTTGTGTTGGTGTTGGACAAATCCGGTGTCCATGGAAGATATTAGTTCTTTGGGAAGCAGGGCTCGGGGATTTTGGAGGCTGCTGGCTGCAGGACACGTCTGATTCAGCTCACACTGGTTTAGAGCAGGAGACAGGCCAGTAGGGATGGGGACAAAGCATATGCCGTCGTCGTCCTCTTCTGCAGCACGGCTCTTCGGCCACCTTCTAGTCACGTCAAATCTGAAGCAGCAAGGTTCAGGGGTGCCCCTAAATACTAGATTTAAGGGCGTTAACAGGGGTGTGCAGGTTGGGACCAATGGGTCCCTTTCCCTGGGGTCTCCACACCCCCTAGTATGCCACCCCCTCCAGTGGGAGGGGGGCATAAGTCTCTTCCTGAGTGGAGGGGTCTCCCTATCTACAAGATGGCGGCGACTGAGATGTCTGCTTCACCCACTTGTGGGGTGGGGTTGGCAAAGGTGTGCACACCTCCCTTCTTGGCTAGGTTTTCCCGCTGGCTCTCGCGCCCAAAATGGGGGTCAGAACCGGTGGGAGCCAGTTGCTGATAGCAGCAAAAGGCTGGGGGTAGCTAACAAAGACGGCAGGCCTTTGAAGTTCCCTCTTAGAGGACCCCGGCCATCCTGATGGAGGAGGCATGACACCTCTGCCCAGGATGTGCTTAGTTCCCGGACCCAGAGAGCGGAGGGCTCTCTACCCACGGGTCCAGAAACCTGTCTGGGGTTTGGCCGATGGCTGGGAGCCAGTCAGGAACCACACCAGAGTTGGTTGTTTTTCAAGGGACATCTCTAGATGTATGTTTTTCATGAAATCCAACACTGGCATCAGTGTGAGTTTAATGTGCTGGGTAGTTTGATACAAAACTTTCGAGACTTCAGGGCTGCAGTCAAAAGGATGCCTGGTAAGAGGTTTTGTTTACGATGGGGTACCTTTCATTCACAGAAATAAAATCCGATATCTTTTTGAGATATTCACTTCCTGTCTGACGCGTAGATATTGCAAAGCAGCTGGAAAGGAAAGATCAGTAAGCAAGAGTAAAGTAAAAGTACGGGTCAATTAAAACTGCTCATTGTGCATCCTGACAAATACATATTTTAGGCAGCAGCAATTTATGTGAGAACTGTTCTGAAAAGACATCTGCAATAGGAATAGATCACTTACATCTGAAACTGGATTGTCCGACCTGCAACAGAAAATTCATGTATTACATATGGCAAAAAGAAAAATATGCAAATGGAACAAATTAGGCCAAGTGGACGACAAAGGCAAATCTGAAGAAATGGATTCAGGGGACAATATAAGCGAGACCCTATGGGTTAAAGGTTCAATGAGCCATAATTTCAACTCAGGTAAAAAAATGCAGAAAAAGTAGTTTAACAGCAGATTTGTAGAATTCCAGAATATATTCAGTGCTCAGCCCCCATCTGCATCAGCTTCTAGCAACAATTGCAGACAAACTTAAAAACGCATGAGTTTAGTTTGTTACAGTTTGCAGGAAAGTGTCCCTTTTTGACACGGTCACTCCCACTTTTTGCCTGGCATTTGATGCGATTTCGACTGGAAGTGCACTGGGTCCCTGCTAATCAGGTCCCCCAGTGCCAGATCTCTTTTCCAAAACTGTACAATTATTTCCTCAAATTGAGAATATCTTTTAGCACTCTCTGTAAGTCCCTAGTAAATGGTATCCTTGGTACCTAGGGCATGAGGTACTAAAGAAGGGTCTCAGGGCAGCAGCACAAATTGTGTCACCCTAAGGGACCCTCACCAAACACATGCAAGACTGCCACTGAAGGCTGCGAGGTTTGGTGCAGACAAAGGTGAAAACACAACAGGACACACATTCCTGTGTGCCATGCTCCCTAAAACTGCATGTAGTACTTGTAAGTCAACCCAACAGTAGGCCTTACAGCCCTAAGGCAAGGTGCTTAATATTGCATGTGAGGGAATACCTGCATGAGCAGATATGCCCCAGTGCTGGTCAGTTCCACTACTGCCAGGGCAAGTGAACCGGGAAGCCATTTTAAAAGATGTGCCGGACACTGGCGAAAACTAGTTCATCAGCTACATGATGACTTCACTGAAGGTAGGGACGCTTGGTATCAAACATCTTGTATTAATAAACCCACACTAATTCCAGTGTTGCCACCAGAGACGAGTGTCTGACCTTCCCCCTCCCGTCCCCCCTTTGTTCTCAGGAGGTCAGAAACAAAGCCGGAACGGGAAGAGGGTGATAACATCCCTGCCCACAGGATGACCTGCTGATTAGCAGTCTAAGGCAGGGGAGCTTCAAAGATGCTACCATCTTTGAAATGAGAGTCTGGCTCACCTCACAGGAGAGGAAGCCGACCTCCTTTGTCCAAAGCCCTTTGGCACCTGGACAGGCGGGACAATTAGCTAATCAGGTAGGCGTGCCACCAAGGCTAGTACCACCCATAAAGTGGCCTAATCTGAGGTGGACACGACTTTTCAGAAGTGACCATCTTTGTGATGGCAAACTTAGGAATTCTGAGACCGGGTTATGCCTACTTCCCACATGAAGTGGTCATATAGGGGGGCGTAGTGTCCCCAAGGGCCAGTAGCCTAATGGCTACTACCCTACACTCCCCTAACGTCCATAATTTCAGTATTTAGGGGAGCACCTGGCACTAGAAAATCAGATCCTGCCGACGAAAGACTAACGGACGTGAAGAACAGAAGACGCAGCAACTGACTTGGCGGCAACCCTTCCAGCTGACTTCGACAATTGCACCAAAAGACGACTTGTCCTGCTACTGCAGAATCTCCAAAGCCCAGGAGACCTGGCAGCAATTCACCCAGGAACCAATACCTCCAGGGAAGTAGTGGACCGGATTCCCTGCAGGCACCCCAAGACTCCCGAGAGGGCTTTGTGACTGCAAAAACCCGAAGCCTAAAGACACCACTGCACACGCTGCTCCAAGCTAGAGTTGAAGTGGGCCAATGGTGCCATTGTGGTCCCCCAGCTCTCCAGAGACAGAGTCCACCGTGGTTTCAACCCTAGTGAACTCTCCAATGTCGCCTGCAGCCTCTGCACACAGGCCCCTACAGAGCAACTGCTCCCAGTAAGAAAGACCTGAAACCTAAGGACACCTCTGCACCAGACGCCCCTGGGCAGTGGAGAAGAGGACCAAAGGTGTCCCTACGTCCCAGGGCATCGTGGGACCTGAGCCCCCGTGTTGGTTCAGCCCGACTGCCCCCTTCCTCCCAGTCAAAGCCTGCAGCCTCTTTACGACGCGACCAAGCCCAACAGAGTAACATTGGTCACCCGACGCTGTTTTGCACCCCTTCACTTCAATATGTGTTATTTTTATAAATTGGTGTGGATCTCCTTATTGAGTCGTGTGCATCATTTATTGACTATTGTGTGAATTTGCAGATGTCTTGCACTCCTCTCTGATAAGCCCAAGGCTTCTTGACCACACTACCCTCTAGAAAAGCACCTTGGGATTACAAGAGCAAGGCCCTGTCCACTCATAGGGGAAGCCAATGGACCTTTTGCACGATACATCTCATTTTGATGCATCATTGTAGGAAGCTGGCTCTGTATATGGTATGCCACTAGGTGGTTATACCGTGCACAGAGTCCAGAGATTCACCCAGAAATGCACAGGGCTCAATGCAAACCAAAGATGCTCTATTAGTGTAGTGTGGGCGAGCAGCCTTAGTGCTAACACACAGGAATGCACGGCATTTATTGCACACACATGACCAATAACTGACACTACTCAAAAGGAGATCCACACCAATTCTATAAAAATAAGTTTTGTTCAAGTTTTATTTTAAGACCAAGATCTTTGCAAAAAGGTAAGTACGTTTTTCAGGAAAAATACCTAAGACTTTTGAACGTCGACAGTGCAATTTCTGAACTGTTCGATACTATCCTATGGAGGAAAACAATGCAGTTATACAGGGAAGGACGCAGCTTACAGTTCCAGTCTTCGGGACCAAAGGTCAGCAAGGGTTAGGTGAGCACAAACATACACCACCAGCGGAAATGGGGCAGCCGGGTGCAAATTCAGCATCGGGCACCCAATGCTCTTCAATGGAGAACTTGCTTCAGACCAACAGGCTGGTGGCGTCACACCAGAGGCTGCAGGAGGGAGACCAACACCAGCAGAGGTCAGTAGAGATGTAGGGGGTCAAAGGGGCACCGTCAGTTCAGCTCACCAAGGCCCCAGGGCTTCGGGTGCAGCGATGCCCTCAGATGTCGGAGTCCTCTTACCGGCGCCATGGGGAGCCTCTGGATTCAGGCTGCAGGTGTCGTCGTGGAGTCCAGGGGGGGTCAGCCAACGCTGGACTTTGGGTCAGGATTGCCAGGGAACATGTTCTGGGTCGGTGGACCACCTGGACATGAGCCGGAGGCATCGGTTGCACAGTGGACAGGACTCACAAATCCAGAGGGACTGGAGTCCTTTGTGTAGGTTTCTTGGGGATAGAGCTGCTTGGGAGTCTCTGGTCTTTGTCGAAGGGCAGACAGACTTCGAGTTCTGGAAGTCGCTGGCTGCAGGACAGGCGTCGTCGTCTTTGCAGGGTCTTTGAAGCTGAAGACAGGCCGGTAGGGCTGGGGTCAAGTCAGTAGTCTTCAGGCTTCGCTGCCCGGCGTCGTCTTAGTCGTCCTTAGGTCGGCAGGGAACTAGTTTCCAGGTAAAGGGGAGCCACCTAAATACTAAATTTAGGGGCGTTTTAGGGGAGTAGAATGTAGGGCCTAAGGGCACCTTACCTGGGGTGACTCCACCCTCAATTATGCCACCCTCCTGTGGGAGGGGACAGACCTAGCCCTGATTGGAGGTGTTTCCCCATCTTCAAGATGGTGGGGACTGAAAGATGTGCTTCACTTTGCCTCCTCCACCTTAGGGGTGGAGTTGGGAAAGGTGGGCACACCTCCTATCCTCTTAAGTTTTCCTGCTGGTTTTTCCGCCCAAATTGGGGGGGTAAACCGGGGGCTGCCATCTCCTGCTAGCAGCCGAGGCTGGGGGTAACATTACAAAGGAAGTGGGCCTTTGAAGCTTCCCTCTCGAGCCCTCTGCCCATCCTGGGGGAGGAGGTGTGACCTCTGCCCAGGATGTGCATTGTTTCTGGTCCCAGGGAGCAGAGGTTCTCGACCCAGGGGTCCATAAACGTGTATGGTGTTGGCAGGCTGCCTACAGCCAGTCTGTGACCACACCAGGTTTGGTAGGTTTTCAGGGGGCACCTCTAAGGTGCCCTCTGGGTACATGGTTGAATAAATCCCACACTGGCATCCGTGTGGGTTTATTGGAAGGAGTAGTTTGGTACCAAACACTCCGGGGTTCAGAAAAGCCATCATGGTACTGGGGAACTCGAGTTGTCAAGTTTCCAGCCCATGTACTCTCTATGGTTTCCCTAGCACTTACAATATCTAAGATCTTCTCATGCAGATATGTGCTCATCTATGGTATAGTGCACCCTGACTTAGGGCTGGAAGGGCTGCTAGAGGGGTAATTTGCCTATACATTAGGCAGTCCAAGTTGGCATGGCACACAGGGAGTGTATCATATCGTCTTTGTTTTGTTTGCACCAGGCCATGCATGCTGCAGTGGCAGTCTGCATGGCTTTGGTGAGGGGTTCCTAGGGCACCCTCTTCAGTCCCAATGCCCTGTGTACCCAGGTACCATTTACTAGGGACTTGGAGGGGCCTGAAGGGGCAATTGTGGAACAGTTTTAAGGAAAGAACATTGGTACTGGGAACCTGGACAGCAGGGCCCAGTACTCTACAGTCAAAGTTGCATCAAAAGCAAGGAAAAAGGTGGGGGGTACTGCAAATAACCCCATTTTGTCACAATCATATAAAGAGCCAGCTTCCTACACAGTTATAATTGGAAACATACATCTATTAGATTGAAAAACAACTTCAATACACTAAAAGAAGCCAATGTTAATACTAAAATAGGTTGCTGCTAAATAAGCTGAATGGTAACTTTTTATAAAATTCCACATGTTCACCAGAAATACTAATATAGCCATCCCAACTATACACAAAGTTGAATCCACCAATTTGAGAGGAAGGTGTAGCAAATATAAGTAACATGCAATGTACAGCCATGTTTAATAAAGACGATACAATATGCTTGAGATTTCACACGCTGTGCAGGCTGGGGGGATTATTTACAAAGAGCAGCACATGAAGCGTAGCGAGGGAAAGAAAAACATTTATGACCCCCACAAATAAATGGCACATTGAACACCGATCTTCACAATAGGAACTTGTAGGAAGTTTCTGAACTGAAATAGATGTCAAACATTTTTTTTTTTATTGAAGTCTGCTAAACACCCCACTAAATCCATGTTTACTCACGTGTTTCTTTGAATGGGGATTTCATCTGGTTTAATCTCCAATAAAGCTAAAGAAAACAGCAAAACAATGAAAAAGCATTATTTTTAGACATAAGGCATGGCTATTTGTTTTGTTGACCATGTACATCAAAGTATCTTATCTGGATTCAAAAAGCCTGAACCTATGCCAGATTTTCATGCTAACCATCCACTATCTTAAATCCTTATATTAAATACTGTTGCATGTATATTTCTTAAGTATTTATCTAGAACCCGATGGTCGTGGTCTTTATTTGACCATCAGATGTAAATGTACCAATATTCTGTTCAAAAGTAGGGCCCTAACCCTCAGAAAAAATATCACTCATTTGTACAAGTTTTATCTGCAAAGTTAAAACACTGTTAAAATTATTTGGAATTTTAATTCTAGAAGAGTATCTCCGGAAACAGTGAAAGAACATATTTCAAAGAGGAAAGTGGTCCCATCGCCTCACCGTCAAAAAAAGGACTTTACCTAAAAGCAGTATTTTCTATCTTTCTTTTATTTTAACAGATTAAAAAACGATAACATTCTTTTAGATCCTAAATTGTACTGCGGATAGGCAGTTTTCAAACCTTTTTATGCAAAGCGCCTCTGGAGTAAAAATAAATGAAGAATTTTTAAGGTGTCCCATATGACAACTTGCTAAACGTTTTAAAGGTGAACTCTGAATAGTTTTCAGAACATTAAATGCTACAGCTCAGGCACCAGCAGTATTGCTCGCTTCCTCACACACTTGAAGGTCAGAGTTGCACTTCATTGCTTACCACACGAAGTTCAGATAGGGCTTAGATAAGAGCAACACTCTCAAACACAGAATAGGTACAGCAACGCAAGCTTTTGTGCTTTTTCTTTTTTTTCCTTTTTAACACAGAAGATACAGCTTGGGCTATAGCAATACAAGCTTACCTTAAGGACAGAAGAAAGAACGGCCTGCATAGAGGAAAGGCCTGCTTTAGGGAACCTGCTGGCCTCATGGCTGTATGAAGGCAGGTTTGGATGGGCAGGGGTTTGCTCAGTCTGTCTCTCTGGCATTGTGCTCTGGAGCGAAGTCGGAACCCTGATCTACTGAGTTCCTATAGCTCCAACAGGGAACGCTGGAGAAAAGGTGGTGGCTGGGATCAGCTGCTGGGTCCCTTGGAGGCACTCTGCTCTGCTAGCCTTCCCACTATAGGCCAAGGAGTCCCTAAGGTTGCACTCAAATTCCCTCAGCCAATTCTGCTTGCTATCAGATAACATGCCTGTTCCGGGGTCTTTTTGAATTACCTCATAGCTCTCACAGACACTCCTCTTGCTCTCATAAACCTTCGTTCCATCAATAAAGACCCTCAGCCAACGATAAAAGAACCCTAGCTATATCTCAGTCATCTTTTGCCAGTCCCTAGACACCCTTAAGAGTCCCTGGAAAGTCTTAAGGGACCAACAATAACCCAAGAGAAAAATCCACACCCGGCATTCAGCTGTCGCTGTCCCACGCCATCTAATAACTACCAGGTCCAGTATGTTGATCAGACCTAATCATCGTCAGGACCTCAGAATGCATCAAACCCCTCTACTCTGCATTTGCCCTGGAGGGGGAGCATACATGACACCTGCCTCACCTGACCCAGATAGACCCTTACCGGATACTAAGCTGTTAGCTGGTCCCAACATTCCCTTATGCAGCCATTATGGATCGGCAGCTGGCTTACACAGGCAATCTGTTGGCACTCCAAGACCTTTAGCCAGTTCAAGTTTTCATGGACTTGAAGCTTAAAAGACTTCCTCTATGGCTCTTGGAGCCAAAAACCCAACAATGAAGAGCACCACATCTAGCCCTCAGACCCTCTCGGGTTAATCCTCACATGGCCATAATGCACTGCTGTTACAGTTCAGACCCTCACTGTAAGCCGTAATAAACTCTCAGCTCTGCCGTCACTGCCCAGTAGACACCATCCAATATCCCAGAGCCCTTTCCCTAGCCCTTACAACCGGTGTGGCTCCATGGCAGCTTGCGTTCAGCTGACCTATTACTCACCAGAAACCTCCATTTACTGTGCAGACAATTTTTAGCTCGTAGGGTGTGTTACAATGTTACAGGGATTTTTGAAAGTACACATCACCCTGAAAAGGGAATCTCGGTGCAAGTAGACTACTGGACTGGTGGGAAGAGCGGATGCGTACCAGGAGTTTAAAAAAATAAAAAAAGTCATCAGACAGTTAATTTTTGAATTCCAGAAGGTGCCCATATGTGGTAAGGATTCCAGTTTCTGGCGTCCAAATAAAAAGTGTCCACCTGATCGTGAATGGAAAATGCATAGGATGTTGGCAAGATGGAGTGTGGATGAGCGTAAGAGCCAGGAGGACCTGAGGAAGGATATTCTATTGGTTAGGTAGTGAGGACAGATGTTATGCAGGGCTCTAAGTGTGGCAAGAGAGCTTAAAGAGTGCACACTTGTGCACAGAACGCCACTGAAGAGCCCAGAGACAAGTGGAAACTAATGAGCAGATTGGCAGATTCAAACCCAGCCATGCTGTCGCGTTTTAAACCACCTGAAACCTTTTAATCAGGTATTATGGGATGCCCACTTATAGGGCATTGCCATAGTCCAGTCTACAAGTGACTAGGGCTTGAGTTACAGATTTGAGAGTAAGGATCGTCAAAAAGGAGAATGTTTTTCAGAATTCTTAGCAGATATACATTCAGTCATTTTATTATTTAGGTCGCTATGCTGTCTAGTATGTGAAAGACATATTCGAGACTTTCACCAAGTTGACTTTGGAATGTATTCTGCCCAAGGCTTGCTATTGGATTTGTAACTCAGTTTCTAGCTTTCAATTTGCTGGCTTTATTTGCTTTAGGCTGTGCAGATTGAGTTCGTACCTCCCCTTGCTACAGCCGTTTTTACACTTTTCTTCCACAAACTCATTTTCTGTAATAAACAGGCCTTTAAATCTTGTTCTTATCTCATCACATTTGCTGGGAATTCAAAGACCGAAGTCAAATATCAAGCTGTGTTTTCGTGGGAGCCTGCTGTTTATTTTGCTTTCGCATGACTTCAAAGTGAGAGAGCTTATAGGAAAGAGGCATGCAGAGAGCTTTCTCCATGGAGCCTCCTTGAGCCCTTTTTTGTAAATTTTATTTTCGACAGCTGTAGGAAGCTGGCTCTGTATATACTATACCAAAATGAGGTATAGTGTGCACAGAGTCCAGTGGAACCCCAAAGGTAGGCAGAGGCAAAAGTAGATAGCACCTTACTCTCCATTTGTGGTAGTGTGGGCGAGCAGTAAGGCTTTATCACAGGGTAGTGTTGTGAGAAAGTGCCATCCTTCTTGCATGGTATGCCCCCACTTTTTGCTGAATTGCTGATGTGCTTTGACTGAGTGTGCCCTGGGCTCCTGCCAACCAGGTACCCAGGGCCTGTATTCCTTCCCTAAAACTGCATTGATGCCTACACCCAATTGGCATCCCTGGCCACAGGTCAGCCCCTGGTAAATGGTACCATGGGTACCCAGGGCACTGTGACCAGGGAAGGCCCCTAAGGGCTGCAGCACTTGTTGTGCCACCCTTAGGGACCCTGTACCTTTACACACACACACACACACACTGCCTTTGCAGGCTGCGTGTCTTGGTGCAGAACAAAAGTGAAGAGTCGACATGGCACACATCCCTGTGTGCCATGCCTACATACCACTGCCCTGGCCTAGGTCAGCCACCCTCTAGCTGGGTGCACTATGCCAGTGGTGAGGGCACAGAGGCATGAGCCCTGTGCCCCTACAGTGCCCAAGTCCATTCTTGGGCATTGTAAGTGCAGTGCTGCCATTAAGAGTATATGGTGCTGGGAGTCTGTCATTACGAACTCCACAGCACCATAATGGCCCCACTGAAAACTGAGAAGTTTGGTATCAAACTTCTCAGCACATTAAACCCACACTGATGCCAGTGTGGGATTTAATGTAAAACACACTCCAGAGGGCATCTTGGAGATGCCCCCTGAAACCAACCCGACCTCCAGTGTCCGGACTGAGTGGCTGCCCAGGCTGCCACCACCAGACATGTTTCTGGACCCCTGGGTCGATAGCCTGTGCTCTCAGGGGCCTGAAACCATGCGCATCCTGGGGCGAGGTGCCAAAGCCTCATCCCCCAGGATGGGCAGGGGAAGCTTCAAAGGCCTGCCGCCTTTTGAGCTTCCCTAGACCATTTGCTGCTCCTAGCAAACTGGTCCCCACTGGTTCTACCCCCACTTCTGGCGGGAGAACCGGCGTGAAAACCAGAGGCAGGAAATGGGCTGTGCCCACCTCTGCCAACTCCACCCCTAAGGTGGGGAGGCGAGGTGAAGCACAAACTCGAGTCCCCGCCATCTTGAGGATGGGGGGACCCAGCCAACCAGGGACAGGCTCCTGACCCCCTCCCACTGGAGAGTGGCGGAATAGGGGGTGTACCCACCCCAGGGAAGGGACCCATTGGTCCCTACCCTTACCTACCTGTAACCACCCCTAAATTCAGTATTTAGGGGCTCCCTGAACCTTCCTTCCTCAGATTCCAGATTCCGAAAAAGCAAAGAAGATCAAGAAGAAAGGAGACCTGCCGCGCAGCTGCTAAGAAGAGGAAGACACCAACTGCTTTGGCCCCAGCCCTACCGGCCTGTCGACCCTCAATCCTGCTCCTGCTGAATCTCGGCACCTCCTGTGGCCAGCAACCTCACCAACACCGGAGGACCTGGTTACCTTGTGACTCTGAGCATCTGGGAATCCCACGAGCAGTGGCTCTGCGCAAAGCAAGTAACTGACCCCTGGCAGCAGCCAGGAACCGCGAACCTTGCACACTCTGCACCCGCCAAGCCTGGCCTGTGTGGGAGTGGACAAAGACCCTGAGGACGTCTCCCCGGCGACTGTGATCCCGAATCCGGCCCCCAAGGACCCACCTAGACGCTCCTGACGCCTGCAGCCTCGGAACCCGGGACCCCCCCAACCACGATCAACAGAGGGTAAGATTTCCCGACACCAAAAGGCACCCCTGCACCCGGCGGCCCCCTGTGCCCAATTCCGGGGTACCTACCTATCCTCCAACTAACCTCTCGAAGTGGTGGGGGCACCTGAAGAATCTTAGTCCCCGAGCTTGCAGCCTGTGTTTGTTCTTGAGCTTCTCCATTGCAATCCATTGAGCGCCCGACGGCTCGAAAGCACCCTGCACCCAGCCGCCCGAGTGCCCCTGGCAGTGCAACCTTTGTCCTAAACTACTTCCCCATTTACCCTGAGCAAGTGACCCGGAGCCCAGCTCCCACAGCCGTGTGGCCTGCTAGCCAGCAGCCACCAACCAAGGGCCCCTGCCTGCCATAGGATAACATTGGGCCTAACTCGCTCTGCACCCAGCCGCCCCTGTGCCGCTGGGGGTGAAACAACTGTACTTACCTGACCTTGAGAGACCCCTGAGTCTATGCCCAAAATCTTAACTTTGCCAGTCAAGTACTTACCCAAAAGCCGATAACGCACTTTTCTTCCATAGGGTAACATTGGCTGACATCACCGGAAAATTCTTCTAAGTGTGGAGTTTCTCAACTTTAAAATATTCACCTAAAATCAACCGAGTAACGAAAACGGAAATACTCACCTGCTATTAGGAGAGATCCCAGTGTTGGATCTTGGTGCCCAGCACTGACCCTGAAAAGTAATCACAACGTTACTTACCGCTAACTCAATTTTCTTCCATAGGGATCCATTGACTGGTTTTCTGTGAAATTTCTTCTAAGTGTCCACTTTTGAAATACCACAATATTGCTTAAAAATCACAACAGTAACGAATTCCGATTTACTCACCTGTTATCAGGAGAGACCTCAGTGCTGCATCTTTTAGTCCAGTACTGACCCTGAAAAGTAATTTTTACTGTACTTACCAGTAACTCGAAATTCCTTCCATAGGATATCATTGCCTGCTTTTTGCTGAAAAAGTTTACAAGTGTCGATTTCTGAATCTTACAAATATTCTTTTAAAATCGTGCCAACGATACAAACGTAATTACTTGCCTGTTTTAAATAGATATCCCAGTGCTGAACCCGAGAGCCCAGCACTGGAATACAAAAGTAACGTAAACATACTTTACCTGCAAACTGAATTTCCTTCCATAGGATAACATTGGTAATTTTATCTAGAAAAGTTTCTAAGTGTCAACTTTTAAAATACAATAATATTCCTTAAAAATCACTACTATAACCAAAACGCTTTTACTTAACTGTTTACAGGAAGTGTCCCGGGACTGAATCCAAGATCCAGTCCTGTGGTTAGAAAAGTAATCCACAAAGTAATTAATTGCATTTAACTAAAACTTTCCATTGAGCTCAATGTTGCGTTGTGTTTGACATTGTGTTGCCTTTTGCAACAACTGTGACTACTATAATCAAAAAGTCTATTGCCTATTTGAAAAGTGTTTAACGAAGGTAACCCATTCTGAGAAAGTATATTTGGATACATAGTGGTTCTAAAATAAAACTATATTTTTATACAAACAATTGGCCTAGAGTCCAGTTCTTGAGTGTGAGAGACCATTTGTTGACTGAGTGTGTACAACAAATGCTTTACACTGTCCTCTGATACTGCCTTACTGCTCGACCAAGCTACCACTTTAGAGAGTAAGGTTATATCCAACTTTAGCCTCTGCCTTACCATTGGGGAACTGTGGACCCTATACACTCTGGGCCTGATTCACAGAACTAACTTACGTCAAAAACGTAAAGTTAGTACTTTTTGGTATTCACAGAATACACTTACTCATTTTGGTATTCACAGAATGAACTTACTCATTTCGATATTCACAGAAGTTAGTAGTCCTAACTTTAGGACTCCTAAATGCCTTCTGTGAATACTGAAAGTCTTAAAGTTAGGATTTTTCTCAGTTTAGGAGTAGTAAAGTTAGGACTCCTAACTTTAGGACTCCTAAATGCCTTCTGTGAATGTCCTAACTTTACTACTCCTAAACTGAGAAAAATCCTAACTTTAAGACTTTCGGTATTCACAGAAGGCATTTAGGAGTCCTAAAGTTAGGACTACTAACTTCTGTGAATACCGAAATGAGTAAGTGCCTTCTGTGAATACCAAAATGAGCAAGTGTATTCTGTGAATACCAAAAAGTACTAACTTTACGTTTTTGACGTGTTAGTTCTGTGAATCAGGCCCACTGTACCTTACTTTGGCGCAGTATATATAGAGCCACTTTCCTACAAGTGTTGAGCATTTCTTGTTCACACAATCAGAAAATGATGTCACACTCAAAGACTGAACTCAGACCAATTTGATTGGTATAAAAATATTATTTAGTTGTATTTATTTCCTAGAACCAAGCAAGCCTTGCACAGGTAAGTGTATATGATACTTTTCAAGGCAGGTTGAACAATACAAGCAAGCTGAATGAAAATGACTGTTACATGTTTGTAAATGCTTTCAATACAGTGGAAATTACTATTTGATTACTTTGAATTACTTTGCAGATTACTTTCTGGATTACTTTTTACTCAGTGTGATACACCTAGATATCACACTGGGACAGTTCCAAGAGAAAACGTAAGTAAGCAGTTTTTAGTTCTTTGCAGTATTCTTAAAGTTCAATACAAAACCAACTCCACACTTTGAACATTTTTCAAGGAAAAACAGTCAATGTATTCCTATGGAGAGAAGGAAAATGCTACTTACCACAGTATGCATCTGTTCTTGGCATGTAGAGCTGTAGAATCTCATGCTATGCATAGATCGCCATCTAGTGTTGGGTACGGATGTTTGCACTTTGCTTTTGTTCGAAGAAGTCTTTCCAGTCACAAGGTAGGGGACTCCTCCTTTCGGTGATAGTGCGCATGGGCATCGACTCCATCCTTAGATTGTTTTGCCGTAAAGGGTGATGATGGAGTTAGTAAGAGTAGTAAAGAGAGATGTCCATGTATATTGTATCTAAGTAAGATAGTACTGCAACAGGTATAAGTACCCGGGGAGGCACGCATGAGATTCTACAGCTCTACATGCCAAGAACAGATGCATACTGTGTTAAGTAGCATTTTCCGTTTGAGGCATGTGAGCTGTAAATCACATGCTATGCATAGACTATATAGCAGTTATGTCCCAAAGCGGTGGCTAACCTGTAGCTGTTGCAGCTGTTTGAAATAGTGTACGTAGAACTGCCTGGCCCACACTAGCTTGTTGTCTGGCTAACACATCTATGCAATAGTGTTTTGTAAAGGTGTGTGGTGTAGACCATGTTGCAGCTTTGCAGATGTCATCAATGGGTATATTTCCTAAAAATGCCATAGAGGCCCCTAGTTTGTGAGTGGAATGCACTCTAGGGGGAATTGTTAATGTGCGTTTAGCTTTAATGTAGCATATTTGAATACACTTAACTATCCACGTTGCAATACCGGATTTTGATATTGGATTGCCTTTATGTGGTGGAGCAAAAGCAACAAAAAGTTGCTTTGTTTTCCTGAAAGGTTTTGTTCTTTCAATGTAGTATAGTAATGCTCTTTTGACATCTAGTGTGTGAAGAGCACGTTCTGCCACTGAATCTGGTTGAGGGAAGAACACAGGCAACTCAATAGATTGGTTGATATGAAAGGCAGAGATGACTTTAGGTAAAAATTTGGGGTTAGTCCTAAGAACCACTTTGTTTTGGTGTATTTGTAAAAATGGCTCTTCTATGGTTAGTGCCTGAAGCTCACACACTCTTCCCATGAGTCTTGTAAGAACTATGTTGAGGTTCCACACTGGAGCAGGTGGAAGTCGGGGGGGGAATGACTTAAGTCCTTCCATAAATGCTTTAATAGCAGGCACTCTAAAAAGAGACAAATGTTGTCTGTTTTGTAGATATGCAGCTATTGCAGCAAGATGTAAGCGTATGGATGTGTACGCTAAATTGGAACGCTGTAAATGTAATAGATAGCAAATGATGTTTCGGATTGACGCATCTAGCGGATTGATTTGATTGTTACAGTAAATGACAAACCGCTTCCACTTTGCTGCATAGCATGCCCTCGTGGTAGGGTGTCTAGCCTCTTTGATAATGTTCATGCAGTCTGGCGGAAGATTAAGATAGCCAAACTCTAGGATTTCAGGTGCCAGATTGCAAGGTTGAGATGACTGGGATCTGGATGTCATCCCTCCATGGTTCTGAGTGAGAAGCTTGGGAGTAAGGTGTAGTTTTTGGTGAGGAACTACTGATAGCTCCAATAGGGTTGTGAACCAGGGTTGACGGGCCCATGTGGGAGCAACTAGGATTAGTGTCAGGGACTGATGTCTGAGCTTCTGAACCACTAATGGAATGAGTGGGAGAGGCGGAAAAGCGTAAGCAAATATCCCTGACCAATAGATCCATAGTGCATTGCCTTTGGACAATGGGTGTGGATACCTGGATGCGCAGTTTGGGCATTTTGCGTTTAGGTGGGTGGCGAACAGATCGATGTCTGGGAAGCCCCACATTTGGAAGAATGAGAGGAGAATTGGAGGGTGGAGTTCCCATTCGTGGATCTGCCGTCGTTGACGACTGAGCAGATCTGCAATCTGGCTGTTTACTCCTGGAAGGTGTTCTGCAAGGAGATATATTTTTTGAGGTATGGCCCATCTCCAGATGCTCTGGGCTAGCTGTGAGAGCGTGTCCCCCCTGTTTTTGTACGCAATACATTGCTGTCATGTTGTCTGTACGAATCAGGACAGCTTTGCCTACTAGATGAAGTTGAAAGGCTTTCGATGCTAGAAAAATTGCTAGCAGTTCTAGATGGTTTATGTGGAGTTGTTTTTGTTGCAGAGTCCGCATGCCCTGAATGGTATGTTTTTGAAGATGAGCTCCCCAACCAGTGAGCGATGATGCGTCTGCTGTTAGCACTATCTGTGGAACCGGGTCGACGAATGGCCGCCCCTTGGAAAGGTTTTGTAGGTTCCACCACTGCAGAGAGCGATGGGTGCGGCCATCCACCAACACTAGATCTGATACCTGACCTTGAGCCTGGTTCCACTGACGTGCTAAGCATTCCTGCAGGGGACGCATTTGGAGTCTTGCATAAGGAACTATTAAAATGCAAGATGCCATCATTCCCATCAGTTGCATGAACACTCGAGCTGGTAATGCGTGTTGAGGCTGAAACTGCGATATTAGAGTTTGCATGTTGCGGATCCTGACTGGGTTGGGACACGGTAGAGCTTTTTGAGTGTTTATTGCAGCTCCTAGATACACTTGTGTGTTGGATGGTTGGAGATGAGACTTGGTGAGGTTTACAGTGAACACGAGGTCGTGAAGCAGTTGGACTGTTTTTTGAGTGTGGCGTAGGCAGCTCTGTTGCAAGCTGGCTTTTATTAGCCAGTCGTCTAGGTAGGGGAAGACGTGAATGTGCTGTCTTCTTAGATAAGCCGCGACTACTGCCAGACACTTGGTGAAAACTCTGGGTGCTGTAGTTACTCCAAATGGGAGAACTTTGAATTGATAATGCTGTCCGTCCACTACAAACCTGAGGTATTTCCGGTGAGCAGGGTGAATGGGAATACGGAAATAGGCATCCTTTAAGTTTAGAGTGGACAGAAAGTCGCCTTGCTGAAGGAGTTGGAGCACCTGTTGGAGTGTGACCATGTGAAAGTGGTCCGACTGAATGTACAGATTTAGTTCTCCGAGGTCTAGTATAGGCCTGAGAGCTGTCCTTTTTGGGAATTAAAAAATACAGGGAGTATACCCCGGTCCCTTGGTATTGTAATGGGACTGGCTCTATAGCGTGTTTTTCCAAGAGAGAGAGAACATCTTGCTTTAGGAGGGTGAGATGCTCTGGTGACATTGCATGTGATCTTGGAAGAATATGTGGGGGAGTGTCTGTAAGCTCCAGGCAGTAACCATACTGGACAATTTGTAGTACCTACTTGTCTGAGGTGATTGAATTCCAGACAGGCAGGAATTGGGAGAGACGTCCCCCGACAGGAGTGGAATGATCGGGGGTAACGGAAGGAAGTCGCTGTTTGTTTGCGGGGGAAGTGCGGGTTGAGTTACCTCTGCTTCTTCCCTTACCATTGTTTCCTCTAAAACCTCCTCTGAACTAACCTCTTGAAGAGGGGGATTGGTTGTTGCCCTTGTAAGAGGAGGAGGGATTTTCGGTGGACACAGTTTTTGAACCATCCATTTGAATGGAGCGGCGAAAGGAACCCCTAGTGGCAGGTAACTGCAAAGCCCCCATGGACTTCGCAACCTCAGTATCTTTCTTCATCTTTTCCAGCGAGTTATCAACAGCTGGGCCAAAGAGATGCTCCTTGTCGAATGGTTGGTTAAGGATGGAGGTTTGCACCTCCGGCTTGAAGCCTGATATTCTCAGCCAAGCATGCCTGCGTAAGAGTACACTGGTGTTGACTGCTCAAGCTGCTGTGTCTGCTGCGTCTAGGGCACACCTAATGGATGTATTGGTGATAAGTTTACCTTCCTGAATAAGGTCATTAGCCTTCGATTTGTATTCATCAGGTAAATGTTGTATGAGTTTCTCTAACTCATCGCAATGAGCCCTATCAATGAGCCACTGAGCTTGAGCGTTGGCAATGCGCCAGTGATTTGCTGCCTGTAAAGCCACTCTTTTGCCTGAGGCATCAATAAGCTTAGACTCCTCATCAGGAGGAGGAGCCTCACCTGTGGTCTGTGAGTTAGCTCTCTTGCGAGCGTTGGAGACTACAAGAGAGTCTAAGGGCAGCTGGCCTCTAATGTAAACAGGGTCGGTAGGAGCGGGTTTATATTTTTTGTCTACCCTAGGTGTAATTATCCTTGCCTTAACAGGGTCTTTAAATACCTCATCCGTGTGTTTTAACATGCCTTTGGTAAGGTATGAGTAGCTCTTTGGGAAGAAGTAAGTGTTTCAAAGAGGAAATCCTCTTCGAAAGGCTCTCTATGGAGCTCCACCCCATGATATTGAGCAGCTCTGTTAAGGAGCTCAATGTACCCAATGTTGTCGTCAGGTGGGGAGGGTCTGGAGGGATACAAATCAGGGTCATTGCATTTGATTGGGTCTGTATGATTATTCCCCCCCCCTCTCTTCCTTTTGAGAGGAATGTGGTAGTCCTCTGATAGGTCAATCTTCCGTTTTTTTTTGGAAGAGTGGCATGAATATGTCCGGTTTCAGGGTTGATCACCAGTTTTTTCTGCTTCGGATCCAAAGGCAGGGCATCGGGCCGGGGCTCTTTAGAGGGAGTGTCTTTTTCTTTATGTGCCGGTTCCGGCGTCTAAGGTTTCAGCTCCGAGCCTTTGGGCGTCAAAGGTTTCGGCTCCGAGCCTTTCAGTGTCGAAGGTGGAATATTCGGTAACTGTGGTATTGTGACCAACACATGCTTGGACTTATATTTCGGCGCCGAAGGTGTTGGTTCGGCGCCAGAGTGGGGCCGGCTCGAGCCCGACATGGAAGGCTTCTCTGTGTGTTTCGGAGCCGGGCCCGAGGGCGGGGGGTCGGAAACTTTGTCGGTGCCGACCATGGCCCGAGGGCAGAGGAGGGACCGGAGCCTTTGTTTTATGTAGAGGGCGCAAAGGGGTATCTTTACTCACGGTACGCTGACCTGGAGTAATCTGCTCCTCTTCTTCCATGTCGGAGTCGGCCTAGGACACAGATACGTTCTTCTTCGGCTCCTTGAGGTTGATGTTCATTGTTGGAATCTTCGCCGAAGATGTCCAGTGCGGAGCCGCTCTGGTGTTGCATCTCGTGGCGTCGAGCCCAACGGTCACGAAGTGTCTTTTTCGATCGACACTCGTCGCAGTCGTTCTCGTCGTGTCACGGGGACAAGCAGAGGTTGCACACTTCGTGCAAGTCGGTGCGTGGAAACTTAGCACGACACCCAGGACAGAACTTGAAGGGAGTCCGTTCCATCGACTGCTAGCGCGGTCGGCGCGGGTAGGCCCGACGGCCTGCCACGAGTTTCCCCGATCGAAGGTTTTCCGAGGTGAGACGATGCGCGTCGAATGGGGAACCGCGATCGATAATACCGTCGAGGGTAGTGGATTGCGCATCGAAGGGGTCCGAAAACGGGACCGAACAACAATACACATCCGAACCCGATGGCGGGAAAAAACAGTCTAAGGATGGAGTCGATGCACATGCGCACTATCACCGAAAGGAGGAGTCACCTACTTCGTGACTGGAAAGACTTCTTCGAACAAAAACAAAGTGCAAACATCAGGACCCAACACTAGATGGCGGTCTATGCATATCATTTGATCTACAGCTCACTTGCCTCGAACATGAAGTTAACAGGTAATTACTTTGTTGTGGGAGTTGGTATTCTGGGGTTAGAACCAGGGTTCCCCCAGGGTCAAGGCTGCACTCTCAGCGGCACTAGGCCGGCCGCAGAGTGCTGAGGCCCAATGTTATCCAATGGGGGATAGGGGGCCTCCGGTTGTTGGCTGCTCACGAGCAGGCCACAAGGTTGTGGGAGCAAAGCTCCTGGTGTTAGGCTCAGGGCAAAGGGGGATCTGAGTAAGCACCAAAAGTACACCCGCAGCGGCGGCTGGGTGCAGGGTGCGGTTTTGGCATCGGGTGGCCTGTTTTCAATGGGGATTTTCTATTTTGGTTTTTAGCTGCAGGCTCGGTCCAGGAAGACTTCCGGGAGGAACCAACAGCTGGGCAGGTAAGTTGGAGGGCTCGGGGACGTAGGAGCACCTAGTGTTCTTTTCTCCACGGCGCAGGGCGGCTGGATGCAGGGGTGTCTTGAGGTCGGATTTCACCTTACCGGGCCACTCGCGGTTGGGGGGGGTCTCTGTGCAGAGGCTGCAGGCGACGTCGGGGAGTTCTGGAGGGGTCAACCCACGGTGGACTCTGACTCTGGAGCACCTCGCTGGGACAGATGGGCCACCCGGATTCGGGCAGTAGGTGTCGGGTTCTCAGGCATTGGGTTTCTTTGGCCTCAGCAGGCTCGGAGTCTTTCTTGGCTGTTTCTTTTGAACAGAGCTGCTGTTCACAGGAGATCTGGTCTTTGTTGAAGACAGTCAGTCCTCCCAGGGGTTCTGGAGGTCCCTGACTGCAGGACAAGGCGACTTTTGGTGCAGGATGTCTGGAAACTGCAGACGGGCTGGTAGTGCTGGGGCCAAGTCAGTTCTCTGCAGTCTCCTCTGCTGGGCGTCTTCTTTCGTCCTTCTTCGTAGGTTCCATGAATCTGCTTTATTGGTTCAGGGCTGCCCCCTAAATACTGTATTTAGGGGGCGTTTTAGGGGTCTTGGGGTCAGTAGCCAATGGGCTACTGACCTTAAGGTGACTACACCCTTTGTGTGCTCACCCCACATGGGGGAGTGGGCACAATCTATAATCCCGATTGAAGAGTGCCAGCTATCTGCAAGAAGGAGGGCACTGAAGATTGGGCTTCACCTCGCCTTCCCCACTTGAGGGGTGGGGTGGGCACACCTTCTGGGCTCAGCTAGTTGTTCCCGCCTGTCTTCCCGCCGAAAAGGAGGGGAGACAGGAAGGGGGCCTGCTCCTGATCGCCAGAGAAGCTGGTGTCGCATTACAAAAGCAGCAAGGCCTTTGAAGCTCCCCTGCCAGAGATGGCTCTTCCTGGCCTGGGGGAGGTGTGACCACCCCCGCCCAGGAAAGGCTTTGTTTCTGGGCTCAGGGAGCGAAGGCTCACACCCCAGGGGTCCAGAAACGTGTCTTGTGATGGCAGGCTGGTGTGTACCAGTCAGGGAACCCACCAGAGGCTGGTCGGTTTTCAGGGGGCATCTCTAAGATGCCCTCTGAGTGCATTTTTCATTAAATCCCACACTGGCATCAGTGTGGGTTTAATGTGCTGAGAAGTTTGATACCAAACTTCCCCGTTTTCAGTAAAGCCATTATGACAGGCGCCGCGATTAACCTGAAAACTTTAGCGAAGTCACACAATCAGCCCCCGCTGGCCAGCTCTATTAAGAAAAGATATGCAGCAACTCTAAAGCACACGCTGTGTTTGTAGACTTGCTGAATTGCTCTTCTTAATAGAGCTGGGCTGCGGGTGATTGTGTGACTTTGTTAAAGTTTTCTTGTTAATTGCAGCTCCTGACGGGAGCTGCGAATAACCTGAAAACCTTACCCAAGTCACACAATCGCCTTGGAGCCCAGCTCTATTAAAAAAAAAAAAAATGCTGCAACTCTACAAACATGGCGTGTAAAGCTCATGCTGTGTTAGTAGACTTGCTGAATTTCTCTTCTTAATAGAGCACAGCTGCGGGGTGATTGTGTGACTTTTTAAACTTTTCTGTGCTTGGCATAGTGTGCCGCCCGACTTGTATTTTCCTGTTTTTATCATTGCATCCAGATATATGATACAACAAGTAAGATCATACCTACAACAAGTCGGACTATTGGCTTGGTCAGTGGTTGTTAGTTGCATAAGATAAATAAGCAGCAACTATGGCTTGTATATAATATTGAAAAAGCTTCCACTTAAAGCCCTGGTGACACCACGACATTGTTGCTGCCCCTGAGTTTCAAAAAGAGAAGGGAAATCCTGAGAGAAAATGACTCTTTGAAGGATTTCCCGTCCCCTACAACGCTCGCCTGGCATGACGTCATGCCGTAACTTCTCCACTAGTGAGAAGTGAGCAGTGTGAGCACGCACACATCGATGTGCCTGCTGTCACTGCAGCCCGGAAAAAACATACCGCCTGTGCCAGGACACAAAACAGAGCCCGATAGAGACCCGTTTCGAGGCCCCCTTTAAAAAACTACCGGTGAGACCCGGCCCACTTAAAGCCATGAACGTAGTGTCCGTCATAAGTCACCCACTGTCAGCTAGGAACATCACATAATCAGAATGTGAGGAAGGGCCCTTTAGGTGCTGATTAACAAAGTCTAAATCTGCCAGTTAGCACATGAGGCCTGGCAATACATGTGAGATTTGGAGACTACCAGGAGGAAATGTCACAAACAAGGAAGCTTTCTCGGTGGAAGCCAAAAGCTGCAGGAAGCGTTGGGTCTTACATGCAGCGGGGTCACTCTGGATAGACTCCGTGCCGGTACAAGACTAGTCTATTCATAGCACCCGTAGCCAAAGCCTGTGCCTGCAGGAAGTGGTTTGGAGAGTGTTGTAGGAAATGAGCAAGTGTTAGAGAAGAGAATACTCCCGACAGATGGATCAGTCATTTACACACTTGCAGCTGCCATCTGCTCAGACCTGCATCTTGGCAAGATTCAAAATCTTGGCAAGGCCTAACCAGCCTTCCACCCTTCTTAGTTCGTTCAATTGAGCACGGTTACATAGAGCAAGCGTTGCGAAATGACAAGATGGCGAAAAAGGCTCCTTATAGAACCCCAACGTCGATATGCAGAGGCGCTACTTCTGAAGCCGTGCCATACCACACTTGCAGTCTTCTCTGACATACCTTTTGTTCTTTCTTCTTCCACTCCACAGGTGCTCTCACCGTCTCCTTCTCTTTTTCCTCTTCCTCATATCTGTCCCGCTCCAAGCTTACCCACTTTCCCCTTCTCCTCCATCCCATTCTTGTCTCCATTTTCCTCTCGCTGCCTGTTCTTTGCTTTCTCTCTTGCCAGTTTTCCATTCTCCGTTCTCGCTCCCAGTTCTCCAGACCCTCTGGCTGCCTTTCTCTTTCCGTCCCTCTCTTACCAATTTCTCCATTACCCCCTTCTCCATTTCTCGTCTTTGCTCCCTGACTTTTTTTCTCCTTTGTTCCCCTCTCCCCCCTTTCTCCGCCACTAAAGCCTAATTCTCACTAGTATCCTCTCATTTTCCTTCTGGCTGCTATGTTACAATTTTGAAAACACCTATTACTATCCCTGAATATTAGATGGTAGCACATTTAGAATTTGGACCAGTGTGCCTCTGCAGTGTCGGTGACCTGGCCAAAAAGGACATGAAATAGCTGAAATTGGATCATAAATCCAAAGCTGTTCTGATCAGGGGGCCCAGAAATCAGTTTGGCCCAGGGCCCTCAAAATCCTTAACATATCCCTGTGCATTTGTTAAAGTTTTCATGTTAATCGTAGCACCCATCATGAGCTGCAATTAACACGAAAACCTTAACAAATGCACACAATCACCCCGCAGCCCAGCCCTATTAAGAAAAGAAATGCGACACCTGCCAAGGTTTCAAATTGCAATGTGGGACGTTTTCATAATCCATAACCCCTCTTTCATATTTATTTTGTTTAATAGCCCCACTCATACCAGTGTAAGGCGTTAAGCACTTTACATTGCATACATTACAGAGACACTGAATCATAGTGTGTAAATCATTGTATAGGAAATGTTACATCAGACAGAGGAATACAATTTCTCTTAACAGAGCTGGGCTGCGGGGTGATTGGTTTTTTAAGCAAAAGTTTGGAGTGATATCTGGCGCTGCACACGCGCGGTCTGGTTCCTGGCGCACATAGCCATGGCTGCAGCACACAGACCCTACACTGCCGCAATTAGAGGGAACATTGCTAGGTACCAGGGGTAACATTTACTAGGGACTCACAGGAGTGCTAAAGATATTGCCAATTGGGGGAACAATTGTACAGTTTTAGGAAATGAGATCTGGCATTGGTGAGCTAGATAGCAAGAACCAAGTGCACTTCTGTCAAAATTGCATCATTTACCAGGCAAAAATGAGGGCGACCTTGTCAAAAAGGGGCACTTTCCTACACCCACTCTCCCCAGGAGGTGGTCATATAGGGGGTGTAGTCCCCCTCACCCCAGGGGTTAGTAGCCAATGGCTAGTACCTTACACTACCCTTAAAGACTATAAATTTAGTATTTAGGTAGCCCCCTGACACCAGGAGCACAAGTTACTAACTTGTGTAACGATATATCTGTAAGAGACAGTAGTTAGTGATAGATTCCTTACCTTAGAATATCCCCAGGCGTCAGGCTGGATCCGGAAAGTTTTGCGTAGCAGTACCCTTGCGCTGCCGGTAGGCGGCGTCGTGCGGCTCCGCGTCCGTCGTCGGCGTCGTGATCGCCGGGATGACGTCGCGGGCAGTACTTAGACGCCGCCCTGCGCGCTGACGTCAGTTCTGTACACGACTTTCCGCGCCAGGAACGCAGAGCCATGCAAGAAGCTGACACAGGTGTCTGAAAAATACTAGGGCCCTGAAAGGGATGTCCTTAACCCTAGAAATCAGTTCGCAGAACGGGAGGATGGGTGGGCGGTAAGGAATCTATCACTAACTACTGTCTCTTACAGATATATCGTTACACAAGTTAGTAACTTGTGCATCTGAAAGAGACACGTTAGTGATAGATTCCTTACCTTAGAATAGATACCCCAGCAATACCAACCCCGGTGGTGGGTCTGCGAACAAAGATCAGACAAGGAAGTCCTGGAGGACAGAACGGCCAAAGAAGCCGTCCCTCCGGACCTGACTGTCAAGGCAGTAATGCTTAGTAAACGTGTGCAGCGAGGCCCACGTAGCTGCCTGACAGATAACCGGCAGCGGAACACCGCGGCCCAAGGCCGTGGTAGCAGCCGTTGCCCTGGTGGAATGGGCACGCAGCCCAACAGGAGGCTCCTTCTTAGCCAAAGAATAGCAGGTCTTGATGCACAAGGTAACCCAGCGGGAGATGGTCCTCTTGTGCACCGCCCGACCTTTTTGGCGCCCACGTAGCCAACAAAGAGCTGGTCATCCACCCGGAAGTGTTTCGTGCGGTCGATATAGAAGGAGAGCGCACGCTTTGGGTCCAGACGGTGGAGCCTCTCTTCCTCTCTGGAAGGATGCGGAGGCGGAAAGAAGGTGGGCAAAGTGATGGTCTGCCCAATGTGGAAAGCAGTAACCACCTTTGGCAAGAAGGACGGACGCGTCCGAAGAACAACCTTGTCTGGATGAACAGACAGAAAGGGAGGTTTGCAAGAAAGAGCCTGGAGCTCACTCACCCGCCGAGCGGAGGTGATGGCCACCAGAAAGGCTGCCTTTAGAGTCAGAAGACGAAGAGGACAGTTATGCAGAGGCTCAAAGGGAGCGCACATTAAAAAGGTAAGAACCAAGTTCAAGTCCCACTGAGGCATTACAAACGGAACAGGAGGGAAGAGGTGAGTAATGCCTTTTAAGAACCTGTTAACAACAGGGGACTTGAAAAGGGAGGGCTGATCAGGGAGCCTGAGGAAGGCCGAGATAGCACAAAGATAACCCTTGATGGTACCCAGGGCAGAACCCTGTTGGGCCAGAGAAAGAAGGAACAGAAGGACCTCAGAAAGAGGGGCAGAAAGGGGATTCACAGCCTTTGCTGTGCACCATGCCACAAATTTGTTCCACCTGCAGGCGTATACCACCTTAGTGGAGGGACGCCTGGCTGCCAGAATCACATCACAAACTTCGGGAGGCAAGTCGAAAGGAATCAACTGCCGCCGCTCAATCTCCACGCAAGCAGGTGTAGACTGGACAGGTTCGGGTGGAGGACCGTCCCTGCTGCTGCGACAGAAGATCCTCCCGAAGAGGCAGACGGATCGGGGGATCTATGCTCATATTGAGTAGCTCGGGATACCAAAATCTTCGAGCCCAGTCCGGAGCCACAAGAATGACTTGGGCCCGGTCGTGCCGAATCTTCTTCAACACTCTGGGTAGAAGTGGTATAGGCGGAAAGGCGTATAACAGACCGCAACTCCACTCGCGACGAAAAGCGCCGCCGAGCGAGTGCCGCCTTGGAAATTCCAACGCGCAGAACTGATGACATTGCGCGTTCTCTTCGGAGGCGAATAGATCTAACCAAGGCTCTCCCCACTGTAGAAAGAGTCCTTGCGCCACTTCCGAGTGAAGACGCCATTCGTGATCCATGATGCACCTGCGGCTGAGTTCGTCCGCCCTGGCGTTCAGAGAACCTGCCAGGTGTTGAACCATCAGGAACATGCCCTGATGTTCCAGCCATGTCCAGAGGCGCAGAGCCTCCTGACAAAGGGTCCAAGACCCCACCCCGCCCTGTTTGTTGCAGTACCACATGGCGGTGGTGTTGTCTGTGAACACCTGCACTACCTTCCCTTTGACAGAGGGAAGGAATGCCTTGAGTGCAAGCCGGATCGCCCGGAGCTCCAGAAGGTTGATATGGAGCCGGGACTCCGCCGGAGACCAGAGGCCTCTGATCTCCGCCTCTCCCATGTGACCGCCCCATCCCAGAAGGGACGCGTCCGTCACAACTGTATGCTCTGGCTGGGGAAGGGAGAGGGATCTGCCCATGACCCATTGCCGGTTCGAGAGCCACCACTGCAACTGTTTTGCAGTCCCCTCCGAGATCTGGACGTGATCGGACAGGTTGCCCTGGTGCTGCGCCCACTGGAACTTCAGGTCCCACTGCAGAGCCCGCATATGCCATCTGGCATGATTGACCAGCAGGATGCAGGAGGCCATGAGGCCCAGCAGCCTCAGGGTCATCCTTACCGAAACCCAGGATAAAGGCCGAAAGATCGGAATCATAGCCTGAATATCCCGGACTCGCCGTTCGGGAGGATAGGCCCGAAACCGCGTCGTGTCCAGAACTGCTCCGATGAAAAGGAGCTGTGGAGAAGGAATCAGATGCGACTTTGGCACATTGATGGAGAACCCCAGCGAGTGCAGGAGTTCGGCCGTAGTCTGGAGGTGGGAGACGACTGCCTGGGACGAGCCCGCCTTCAGCAGCCAGTCGTCGAGGTAGGGGAAGACTGAAACCCCTGCCCGGCGCAGATGAGCTGCGACCACCGCCATCACTTTCGTGAACACCCGAGGGGCACTTGTAAGGCCAAAGGGGAGCACGGTGAACTGAAAATGCTCGGGGCCTACCGTGAACCGAAGGTAACGCCGGTGGGCCGGCAGGACGGGGATGTGGAAATACGCGTCCTGCAAGTCCAACGCTACCAACCAGTCTCCAGGGTCGAGGGCAGTCAAGACCTGAGCTAGGGTGAGCATCTTGAACTTCTCCTTCCGGAGGAAGCGATTGACGTTCCGGAGGTCCAAGATAGGACGCATGTCCTCCTTGTCCTTTTTGGGCACCAGAAAGTAGTGGGAGTAGCAACCACGCCCTACTTCTGGGGTCGGAACATGCTCGATGGCCCTCTTGGTCAAGAGGGCCGTGACTTCCTTCTGTAGAAGCACCAAGTGATCCCCTGACATGCGGTGGAATTGAGGTGGCATGGCTGGGGGTGGTCTCGAAGGGGAGGGAGTAGCCCCTTAGGACAATGTCCAAGACCCACCTGTCCGAGGTGATGGTGCGCCAGTGGGGAAGGTGATGGCGGACCCTGCCCTCTACTGGCGTGCCGTGCACCTGAAAGGAGGGACTAGGAGGGCTTGGAGGCCGCGGACGGGTTGGAGGTGGTGGCCTGACCCGCACGCTGGTTGCCCGATCCGCCACGGCGGAATCCACGTCCTCGGCCACGCGAAGACGCCTGCTGCGCGGGCCGGTGGCTGGGCTGCTGACGTGAAGGGGCGCCCTACCGTGGCCACGATAGGGGCGAAAAGCAGAAGGTAGCGGAGGGCGTGTAGCAGAAAGGCCCAGGGACTTTGCAGTAGCCCGTGAGTCCTTAAAGCGCTCCAACGCATGGTCTGCTTTGGACCCAAAAAGACCGACTCCATCAAAGGGCATGTCCATGAGAGTATTCTGGACATCCCCTGAAAACCAGTGGTTCTCAGCCAGGCGTGGCGTCGGAGCGCCACCGTCGTTGCAATCGACCTGCCCAGCGAGTCGGCGGTGTCAAGGCCACAACGGATAGTGTATTTGGCCGCATCCCTTCCTTCCGCAATGGCGCGGGAAAGCAGTGCCTGGACCTCCTCAGGGCACTGGGGCAAAACATCCGCCACCGAATCCCACAGAGAGTGGGTATATCGGCCCAAAAGACAAGCGGTGTTAACGGACCGCAAGCCAGCACTGGAGGAAGAAAACCTTTCTTCCCAAACTGATCCAGGCGTTTGGATTCCCTATCCGGAGGAGCGGTAGGGAAGGCGGTTTGGGAAGCGGAGGCTTGGACAACCAAGCTCTCAGGAGTGGGGTGGACAGAAAGAAACAGGGGGTCGCCCGGAGCGGGGCGATGGCGTCGTGACACGTTCCGATCCACAGGAGCCCCTGTGTTGGGCTTGGACCAGGCGCCCAAAAGAACGTCCGTGAGGGCGTCGTTAAACGGCAGCACAGTCTCCGCAGAGGAGGCTGCCGGCTGAAGCACCTCTGTCAAGATGTTAGGCTTGACCGTCAAAGTAGGGAGCTGGAGACGTAAGGCCCCAGCAGCCCTACGCAACACCGTACCAAAATTGGCCCCCTCCTCCGTAGCCACGGGAGGAGACAGCATGCCAGTGTCAGGAGAAGTATCCAGACCACTGGCCTCCCTAGACTCTCTGTCCAGTCCTCATCATACTGACAGTTGCGTGTCAGAGGGTCATCAGACCCCTCCCAGTCCTCCTGGTCCTCCTCTGGTTCAAAATAAGGAGGAGGAGGGACAGTTGGGACCCAAGGTCCCATCGGCGCCGGAGCCGGCGGCCGAGCGACGCCGCTCCGGGTCCAAGTCCGGAGCCGGAAGGAACTGGGGACGACGCCGCCCGGAGCCCAGGGCGGCGCCGAGAACGGCACCGGAGACATCGGCGCCGGCGGAGGTGTCGTGAGGTCGACCGGCGTCGATGGGGGTTGTGGAGCCGGGATCGAGGCCGGGGCCGGAGCCGGAGCCGGGATCGAGGCTGGAGGCTCGGCGACGCCGGGGCCGGAGCCGCCGGCGACGCCGGATCAACCCCATCAGGCCCGCGGGGCCCGAAGGCGCACCGGAGGGGCCTGAAGGCCCGAAGAGGCGGGCCATGGCCGACAGGAACTCCTGTACCTTGGCCGGATCCGCCCCCGAACCCGGGAAGGGCGGGTATGACGGGGGCGACTCCACAGGCAAGTCCGGGGCCGCGGGGCGGGGACGGTGCCGGGAGGGGCCTCAGCCGAGTCGCGAGACCGGCGAGGCGAAGTCCGAGAGCGACGATGCTTCTTGGACTTCTTGTGTCGAGACTTACCGGACGAAGAAGACTTCGACGCCGACGACCGGTGTGCACTCCGCGAGCGACCCCTGGACCTCTCACGCGACCGGGGCTTCCGCGGAACCGAATGCCGGGCCTCGAGGAGCTTTCGAGACCGCTCTCGCAAAGCCTTCGGGTTGAGGGCCTGGCATTCGGGACAAGACTCGGTGTCGTGGCCTCGGCCGAGGCAGAAGAGACACTCCCAATGCGGGTCGGTGACGGACATCATCCGCGCACAGGCGCCGCACCGCTTGAAGCCGGGCATCCCTACGACACCTGAAGGCTGGAAAAAAACAGTGAAAAATCACCAAAAAGTATGGTCAAAAATTGACCAGGGCACTGCTCTTCCCGGATCTGCGCTTACTGGCGCGGAAAAGAAGAACTGACGCCAGCGCGCAGGGGCGGCGTCTGAGTACTGCCCGCGACGTCATCCCGGCGATCACGACGCCGACGACGGACGCGGAGCCGCACGACGCCGCCACCGACGCGCAAGGGTACTGCTACGCAAAACTTTTCCGGATCCAGCCTGACGCCTGGGGATATTCTAAGGTAAGGAATCTATCACTAACGTGTCTCTTTCAGATACTCAGATTCATCTTCCTAGGAACAAAAGAAGTCCGCAACCCAAGAACTGTGGACTAGCACCGAAATTGGCACCAAACCCCGCCTCTCCCGACAAACAGCCTCCCCAAACCTTTGGAGGAATGTCCAGTACTTAGCCAACAAGGCAGCATGTCCCTTGAAGTGGAGAAGTAATCTCCCTGCATCTGCAGGCACTGACCACACTTGCCTGGTTCACCATTTTGCTGACCATTGGGTCCACCAAGGGAGCAACTCGCCAGGAGGAGGTCATCGAGAGTACAAGAAGTCAGCCCCGTCGCTTCACCAAGTCTCGAGACTCTGACCATTCACGGAGCCTCGCTGAACAAATACCCGGGGTACCGGAGCCCTTGTAAGCACCAAGGCTGGTTGTGTGTCTAGTTCGGACACCACCAACGCCGACCTGCCGACGAGGGATGTCACGATCTCCAAGGTAATCACCAAGAGTGGGCCTGCAGTCTTGTTTTCTCACCCTCTCTAAGTCACTGAAAGCAAGTGAGAGTCTCTGACTCGAACCCGGTTTCACGTGAACCGATTGTGTTGTGCTCCAGAGACCCTCAAGAGCTGAGCCCCCATTTGGGTTCTGCCAGACTGGTCCCCCAGTCTCCACTGCAGCCTTTCTTTTTGCAGGTACTTCTTCACTGACTTTACTGTGTAGTGCTCAAGCCTACCAACAAGACCATTACGTTTGCACCCGAGGGCAGGTAAAACCAAACTGATGGTTTCTCGGACCTTTGCACCTAAGTCCCCTATGCGAGAAAGTGCCCTCTTTCTGAATGGTTGCCCCCACTTTTTGCTGCATTGCTGATGTGCTTTGACTGAGTGTGCCCTGGGCTCCTGCTAATCAGGTACCCAGGGCCTTTGTTCTTTCCCTAAAACTGCATTGAAACCCAAACCCAATTGGCATCTCTGGCCACAGGTCAGCCCCTGGTAATTGGTACCACAGGTACCCAGGGCACTGTGACCAGGGAAGGCCTCTAAGGGCTGCAGCACTTATTGTGCCACCCTTAGAGGCCCTGTACCTTTATCCGGGTGCCCTATACTAGTGGTGAGGGTACAGGTGCATGAGCCCTGTACCCCTACAGTGTAGGAGTCCATTCTCAGACATTGTGAGTGCAGTGCTGCCATTAAGAGTAAATGGTGCTGGGAGTTTGTCATTACGGACTCCATAGCACCATAATGACTACACTGAAAACTGAGAAGTTTGGTATCAAACTTCTCACCACATTAAACCCACACTGATGCCAGTGTGGGATTTAATGAAAAATGCACACAGAGGGCATCTTAGAGATGCCCCCTGAAAACTAACCTACCACTAGTGTCCAGGCTGAGTGGCTGCTTTCAGCTGCCACCACCAGACATGTTTCTGGCCCCTGGGTCGAGAGCCTGCTGCTCCGGGGCCTGAAACAATGCACATCCTGGGATGAGGTTCCAAGCCTCCTCCTCCCCCACCCCCGGATGGGCAGGGTCTCACGAAGGGGAAGCTTCAAAGGCTTGCCGCCTTGTGAGCCTCCCCAGGCCACTTGCTGCTTTCAGCAACTGGTACCCACTGGTTCTGACCCCCACTTTGGGCAGGAGAACCGGAGTGAAAAAAAAGTGAGGAAGAGAGGTGTGCCCACCTCTACCAACTCCACACCTCAGGTGGGGGAGGCGAGGTGAAGCACAACTCTGTCCCAGCCATCTTGCAGCTGGGGGGACCCAGCCAACCAGAGTGAGGCATATGCCCCCCCTCCCACTGGAGGGTGGCATAATAGGGGGTGTACCCACCCCAAGGAAGGGACCCATTGGTCCCAACCTTTACTTACCTGTAATGCCCCTAAATCTAGTATTTAGGGGGCACCCCGAACCTTGCTTCCTCAGACAAGAAATCAAAAGAAGAAAAGAAGGACTGAACAGCCGTGCCGAAGCCAACAAGAGGAGGACGCCTACTGACTTGGCCCCAGCCCTACCGGCCTGTCCCCACCTCAAACCTGCAGAAGCAAAAACCTGGTGTGTCCTGCAGCCAGCAGCCTCAAGAACCCCGAGGACCTGCCATGCCTTCAAAAGAAAAGACTGTCTCCCGTGAACACCGGATTTGTTCACCAACAGCCTCCAGCTCCGGCAGGATCCGCAAGTCTGCACCACTCTGCACCAGACGCCCACGGCCCGAGTTCGAGTGGCCCAACACCAAGAGGTGGTCTCCCAAGCGATCCAGACCAGAGATCCGGTGACCCCTGACCTGCCTCAAGCCACCAGCCGAAGCCTGCAGCCTCAAACCGGAAGGTCGCCCCAACCGCGACCAGGAGCTGGTAAGAAGATCCGACCTTAAAAGGCACCCTCTGCACCCGACGCACCACGGCCTTCGGTGCCCCAACCGACCGTGCCTAACCAACCCCCAACTTACCTCTCCAAGTGGTGGTCGCACCCAGAAGACCTTCGCCCCCGAGCCTGCAGTGTGTTTGTAAACCGGAGACTCCCCATTGAAAGGTACAGGGCGCCAGACGCCAAAACAGCAATCCGCCTCAGAGCCGCTGAGGGTGCACCTTTTGTGCTGGCTTGAACCCCCATTTGCCCTGAGCTTAAATCCAGGAGCTTTGCTCCCACAACCCAGTGGCCTGCTCGTCAGCAACCACCAACCGGAGGCCCCCTATCCCCCATTGGATAACATTGGGCCTCAGCACTCTGCACCCGGCCGCCCTAGTGCCACTGAGGGTGTACCAAGAGTGCATCCTTGACCCTGGGGGACCCCCGAGTCTACCCCCAGAATACCAACTCCCACAACCGAATACTTACCTTTGAACCGATAACCCTATTTTCCTCCATAGGACAACATTGACTGTTTTTCTGAGAAAAGTTTCTAAGTGTGGAGTTGGAAAATCTAAGAAACCCTTTAAAACTAACTATGTAACAATAACGGTTTTACTTACCTGTTTACAGGAAATGTCCCAGTGCAGTATCCAGGTATACTGCACTGTGTAAGAAAAAGGAATCTGTAAAGTAATCTGCTTGACATTCTACTAAAAAGCCAATACAAAGTATATGTACAGTATATCAAAAGCATTGCATTACTAGTATCTCCACTGTAATCAAATCAAAGCGCATATACAATTGCAATTCAACCTGTTAACAAGCTGCATTACTACTGTAAAGTACTTATTGCTTACATGTGCCACGCTTGCTTGGTTCTAGAAAATAAAATAACTAAAATGTTTAACACTACCCTCTGATACAGCCTTACTTCTCGACCATACTACCACAAATAAAGAGTAAGGTGCTATGTACTTTTACCTCTGCCTACCTCTGGGGTTCCACTGGAATCTGTGCACACTATACCTCACTTTGGTATAGTATATACAGAGCCAGCTTCCGAAATCCTACCTCCAGAAGAACCACCCTGTAAACAGTTAGCAAGTATTTCTACACAGTGAATGTTTCTCTCATAGGATAACATTATCGCGTTCAAGGATCATACCTCAAAAACAGTTATTCGACTGTATTTTATATTTCTATAAAAATTCCTATCTTCAAATTTTCTTACCTGATGCCAGTGATCTTGGTGTCTAAAATTATATAATAATGTGTTATTTTTTTAAACTGGTCTTGGATTTCTTTTTTTGAGTGTGTGCCTCATTTATTGGCTCTGTGTGTACAACAAATGCTCAACACTCCCCTCTGATACAAGTAAGATGCTCCCCCACACTATCACTAGAAGAGCACTTAGGATTATTAAAGTAAGCCCCTGTAAACCATGGGTACACTACATAAATAGCCAGCTTCCTACAGTAGGCCTTTCTGCTTAATTTCACACTCATTGCAATTTTACTAATCAACTTAGAATTTAGTATCCTGCCGCAGTTTGATTTCACTGCATCTACCTTTTGAGAACCACAACTATTAACCTTAAAACGGGCGGGCTTTTACCAATGTTAAGGCTGCAAACTAGGCAGATGACCTGTTCTGTCAAACTGCTAATTTACTTTGATCATTTGTTGTTTTGTCAAGTCGTGTTGTGCTTATGTTAAGTTACTTCATTAGAGTGTTCTTTAAAAAAAAAATATAGAAATAAATTCAAACTTACACTTTATTTTCTTTTTTGCAGAGAGAAGATCAGCCTGCAAGAAGAAAAGATTGGTTAGGACACATATAGCATTTATCCATAAATCAGATAGTGCAGAAAAAATATCCAGAAAAAAACCTGTATCACTTAAATGTCACTACAAAACTTTTTACCAAAAAGAGTAAAAAAACTCAAGCATACCATTTGACTGTACACACAACACTAACCATGTATTTTTTAAAAGAATAAATGAAGCAGGTAATACTGCTCTTACTAGACCACATAACTGAACAAGCATTTTCAATGCAATAGGTCTCGCATTTGTTAGAGTTATAGCTCTTGGCGCTGTAAATGACAATGTCTTTTACCCACGTGTTTTGGTTTGGAGTGTAGTGGTTGTATGTAGTGTGGAATTATGTGGGTTGAATTGCTATGGTTAGTTGTGGAATTGTGTGTGGTGGAATTGTGTGGTGTGGAGTGGATTTGTGTAGTGGAATTATGTGGCATGGTGTGCAGTGGATTTTTGTGGATAGTAATGATGTGGTATTGAGTGTCCTGGAATGATGCAAAGTGGGGTTGTGCGTTAATGAGTGCAATTATGTGGAATGGTATGTGTTGTGGAGTGGTATGTAGTGGAGTTTAATTATGTGGTGTGCTGTTGAATTTTGTGGCATGATGTGGGATTTTGTGGTATGGATTGGATGTATGTGGTGTGTTGTGTAATTGTGTTGTTGAGTTGAATTATGTGGTTTCTTGTCGAATTATGTGGTGTGGAATGGAAATGTGAAGAGTTGAATTGTGTGGCGTGGAAGTGTATGGCGTGGAGTGAAATTATGCTGATTGTATAGGGAAGAGAAGGGGATGGAGCATGTAGATGTGAGGTAATAAGCGATGGAGATGAGAGGGAAAAGAAAAGGGTGATGGTGGAACTGTGAGAAGTAGAAATGATGCAGATTGCAGAAGGGGGTGCAAAAAAAATAGGACAGAACTTGTAAGGGGACTGGTAGAGCTAAAGGGGGAGGGAGTAGGAGAGGCGAAGGTAACAAAGAAAGGTGGGAGATGGTGGAGAGACCATGCAGGACATGGACGTGGGACGGTGACCGGAGGAAGATGAGGAGGAAGCGAGGACAGTGGAGCTGGGAGACAGAGAAACAGCTAAGAAATGTGGAGAAGCAGAAGTCAGAGACTCAGGTGCAAGAATAAGGGAATCTGGAAAATATGAGGCGACAGTGGAAGAGTGGAGGCGGGAGTAAACCAGAGCATGAAAGCGAAGCAGAGGGAAATGGGGGAAGAGGGGTAATGGCCAGACCGTGAGAGCGAACAGTGGAGCTTACCCGTTTATTTTTTTATGGGTGATTTTTTTCCCCTGTTGTCTGTGTGCGGAGTAAGTCACTGAGGAATGAGAAGGAACGACAGGGGAGAGCGAGGTAAGGAAGAGAGGGGTAGAGTTAGTGGCGAGAAAGTGAACTGGTAAAGATGGAGACGAAGAATGATTGGTGCAGGTGGTGGTGAGAGAGAACTAGAGAGATGAGGGTGAGAAAACGAGTGGCAGAAGTCAGAGCAAAACAGTGAAGGTGGGGAAGGGGGGGGAAGTATGAGAGAACAGTGAAAAGGGAACTGGGACGGAGGTAGGGAAGAGTGGGACTGATACAGGTGTGTGCAGCACCGAAATGAAGTGCGGCGCCAAATAAATGTGCATCCCTGAATGTATGTTCCGTGGTTAGTACAGAGCTGGGCAACTGTGTGTGGGCTCAATATGCCCAGATAGAAAGCATGCCTGGCACAGAGTATACGCACAATGTAAATTACGTCCGTCACAACATATAGTAAATGCCTGCTGTAACAAGTGTCTGAAGGCCATGTTCCAAATACCGTGGAAGAACGGGTGGCAATGGTACTTAGTTTAAATGAGATTGCAAAACTCAACGAGGATCGGCTGAAAACACAAGCCCTAGCAAAAACATGAAAGCGCGTGCCGTGCTGAAATAAAGTGCGGTGCCCATGTACAAAAAATGTATGTGTGTGGCGGCCCGTGAAGCGGGCGCCATGGCAATTATAAAAAACAAAAAACAAAAGCGGGTGGCATTAGATGAATGGTCGACTTAATTTAAATGCATGTGAGGCAGGCTATGGAGAGATGAGGGGCCTTGCTGGAGGGTGGTAGTGAGGGAATCCATGGAGCATGAGTTTCTTGTGGGTGGCGGGGGGCACCAAAAAGCCTGTCGCACCGGATGCCACCACCAAAAGCCGACCCTGGTGGTGCAGGTGTGCGTGCATGCGTGTGTGTGACGCGCACAGGAGAGGACAGCTGAATCTGGAGAGACCATCAGGAAAAGGCGAGTGCGCGAGGCTGTATAGTGACAGGGGAAGCGGGGGTCTAAACTGCACGAGTACCACCCGTGTTCATTATTCACGAGGGAAAGTGAAGAAAAGGCTTCACAGACGTGTGACTGTTGGTTGAATGAAACAGAGAAGAGTAACAACTTTTCTGATAAAAGAGAAAGAACCCTGCAGGAGCGATTAAACCTAAAAGAGGCCTGATTATAGGTCCATGAGTAATCAGCTCCTTTGTGCGCCGAGGGCGCCTCGCCCGGGCTCCCGCAGCTGAGGTGACTTGTTACGGCATTCCTCTGGCTAATCTCTGCTGGACAGCAGCATGGGTGGGAACAGGCCTCCACAGCACCTTCGCAGCGAGCTCTTCAGTTCCGCAGAGCCCACATCCAGAGCTTTGGCTAAAATGTCCCGAGTGC
Organism: Calotriton arnoldi; assembly: GCA_963921515.1. Taxonomy (NCBI): domain Eukaryota; kingdom Metazoa; phylum Chordata; class Amphibia; order Caudata; family Salamandridae; genus Calotriton; species Calotriton arnoldi. The sequence goes on along the minus strand of CAWUFW010000047.1, from coordinate 2,535,761 downwards.
CCCTAGGCAGCGCAATCCATTGAAGTAACACACACCTCCGTCGCCACCCATCAGCAGAGCAGACAGCGTCAATTACCCAGACATGGCAACCGCGCCTACTCTGGTGTCTAGATAAAAACAAAGGTAGACGCTTGTTTATATTTGCATCGCGCTTTCACTTTAAGTGAAAGCGCGATGCAAAAATAAACTCGCAGCTGCCTTTGCCAAAGCCGAATGAAAAAAAAAAGTGCGTGCTGACTAATTAAGGGAGATCGTGTAACGCCGCAAGCAAACAATCCAGTCCGGATAGGCTGGCCGAGAAGGAGACAGGGCAGTCACCAAAAAGCCTCACTTACAATCGGAGGCCAGCGTTTACAATAAAGGATGACGCCGGCCAATAGAAAGGATGGGCGGAGCTTCCACTTCAGAAATCTCCTCGATTACAAGAGGTCTCGCAGAGCGAGCAGCGCATGTGCTGCAACACTAGGCGAGACCTAAAAATAGGCCCTGATCACTGAAAGCGGATGTAAGAAACTGGATTGTAAGCCTACGCGATCAGCATTAGCCTTTCTATACCTAGGCTGAGCATCCACATAGTCACCATGTAGGAAGCTAGCTCTGTATACACTATACCAAAGTACGATATAGTGTGCACAGATTCCAGTGGATCCCCAGAGGTATAGCAGAGGCTAAAGTAGATAATACCTTACTATCTTTTGTGGTAGTGTGGTTGAGCAGTCGGGCTTATCAGGAGGGTAGTGTTAAGCATTTGTTATACACACTCGGGCAAGAAATGATGTCACACACTCCAAGACTGAATCCATCCCAACTGTTTGTATAAAAAGTTATGATTTTGTTATTTTATTTCTAGAACCAAGATTCACTTAGTAGCAGGTATGTTCTCTTCATACAATGTTACTTTCAGCAAGACAGCAACTACTGGATTTGCAGGAACATTTGGATTACCTTTTGCAGTTGAGAAACAGTTCAAAAATGCAGATAAGTACTTTGATTACTTTTAGATTACAGTTCTGGTTTAGTATGATACATACTCCCAACAGTTTACACCACACAGGACATTTGTATGCAGGTTAACTCTTGTGCAAGCAATAGATTACTGTTTGTCCCTTCCTTGGGTGGATGTCTACACCCCCTAGTATGACCCCCTCCAGTGGGAGAGGGGGGCATAAGCCTCTTCCTGGTTGGAGGGGTCGCCTCATCTTCAAGATGGTGGGGACTGAGATGTGGGCTTCACCTCGCCTTCCCTACCTGAGGGGTGGGGTTGGCAAAGGCGGACACACCTCTTCGTGGCTAGGTTTTCCAGACAGTTCTCACGCCCAAAATGGGGGTCAGAACCGGTAGGAGCCAGTTGCTGATGGCAGCAAAAGGCTGGGTGGGGGTGTAGGAAGCTGGCTCTGTATATACTATACCAAAGTAAGGTACAGTGTGCACAGAGTCCAGTGGAACCCCCAAAGGTAGGCAGAGGTAAAAGTAGATAATACCTTACTCTATTTTGGGAGTGTGGGCAAGCAGTAAGGCTTTCTCAGAGGGTAGTGTTAAGCATTTATTGTACACACTCAGGCAAGGAATGATGTCACACACTCAAAGACTGAACTCAGACCAATTTGTTTGTATAAAACTATTATTTAGTTAGATTTTATTTTCTAGAACCAAGCCAGGCCTGGTGCAGGTAAGTGAAATAATACTTTGCAATACGTTTGCAATATATTACAGTTGAATGCAGGTTCAAATGCAGTTGGTTGATTTACAGGTAAGTCAATAATCAAACTTACTTTTCAATTACTTTGTAGATTACAGTACATGTTACTTCTGGATTACTTTAAGTTACTTTTGTTAATCAGTGTGATATGCCTAGATATCACACGAACATTTCATAAACAAAGGGTAAGAAAGTCACTTTTTGTATATTTGCAGTTTTTCAAGGTTTCATACAAACAGGGATGTGGAATTCCTATAGCCCGACGCCCAGGAGGTCAAGGGCAACAAGTTTTAATGTGTATTTTGCGTTGGGACAAGTAGGTCCAACCCACTGCAGCACAAACCCTTTGGCTGCCAGTTTGCAGTACCACATTATAGATCAGGGAAGGGTACTGTCTGCAATTAAGGTAATATTATTGCCCATATGTTAATGCTGTTCAAACTTGTATTTATGGTTCATTAATTGAAAACCTTTATTATTAGGGTGAGCGCTCTAAGTAAATGTAAGCTTAGACTGCACGGATAGTGGTTCCAGAATAAAAATGTGTATACACGCTTTCAAAGTTTAGCAATATGAGTCTATGTATAATACTCCCAGAATGCTCTCTGATTTGATGCAAATATTTGCAGAAGCTTGAAAGCAAGATTGATTATTCTCTGCTTCCAAAATAAAATGTTCATTAAAAAATGAAAGCAGGAAAAACAAGCATTGGCAATGCCAATAGGTCTCGCCGTTTAGTGCGTAAAGTTAGCCAGGATGTAGCTATTGTTGGTGCAGCAGGTGCAGTGGCACCGGGCCATGAGGAGCCCAGTGCGTACAAATTACTGTAGAGTCTTACAGTGGAACTACAGGTAATGGGGTCCTTTCGCTGCAACTTTGCTATAAAAGTTCAGTAAGTCAAGGTTTTTGTCTTAATAGCCCAAATATTGGTGGGATTGTGCATTTTTATTGTGGGCAAAAGTGAAAGTACAAGTCCCTGAACACAACGTACGGTTGACTGAAACGGGGCATGAACGTGTCACAACCTTCTTGGCAGTTATGTGAATCCTGGTTAATCCAAACAGAGATTTCAAACTCCCTTACTGTCAATATAAGCGAAGACTGTTTGCTTCACTGCCCATGCCTGTGTAACAGAACATTCAAGTTAACTACCACTACTCCGAATGAAAGCCCGTAAAAAGACATACAACTTTGGGTCATTTACGGGTTTGTTTGTTGCGAAGGTTTTGTGTTTAAGTAAGAAAGAAGGCTATAAGAAGAAATAGAAAGGGACGTGGAACAAATAAGGAAGGTGTTTTTTATTGTAACGTAATTGTCAGAAAGCAAAAACTAAATAAGACTACTTACGTATGTGTTATTTTTGTACATTATACTGTTTTGTTGTATTGAAGCTATACACGAGGACACATTCATTTGTAGTGGGCACGGGAGATGAAGTGATTTGCCCAGAATCACAGGTTGCTGAGCTGACTCCGAGATTAGAACCCGGGTCTCCAGTTTTAAAGTTGGCTGCTCTGCCCTTACGCCTCCTGGGTGACAGATTGTTAAGGGGCGCACCACTGCCTTTTCCACCCTAGGGAGCTGTATGTTTTTGGCACTGCGGCACGACAGAAGGGCATATAGCTGGAAAATAAATGGCTCCAACAGACAAACAATTTTGCGCTCATTTCAAATGGGGACAAACAGTTCATCCAGAGACAGCTGAAGCTTGATTAGCTGACATCATAGACAACATACCAGAATGTACCTGTGCATGTTCCATGCCATGGCATACGTGACGTCAGTCAGCCAGCCAGGGTGTAGCTATTGTTATTGCAGCAGGTGCAGTGGCACCGGGTCATGAGTAGCCTACAGTGTACCAATTACTGTAGAGTTTTACAGTGAAAGCACAGGTCATGGGGTCCATTCGCTGCAACTTTGCTATAAAAGTGCAGTAATTCACGGTTTTCGTCCTAATAGCGCTAAGATTGGTGGGATTGCTCATTCTTGTAGTGGGCAAAAGTGAAAGTACAAGTCCCTGAATGCAACATATGGTTGAGTGAAACACAGCATGAACGTGTCACAACCTACTTGGCAGTCACGTGAATCCTGGTTAATCCAAACAGATTTCAAACTCCCTAACTTCTAACAGTGGTTAAAATAGTAACAACTCAAAGTGGCACACAGCCGGATGCTAAAATGAAAGCCCTGCGCCGTTTTTGGTAAGAATGAGGTTTCACTTTGTAGTTAACATCAGTATAATTGTGGGTAACAGTTTCCATCAAGCTGCTCTTATCTTGGAAGCTATCAAATGCGCGCACACGTAGTTGCTAAAGAAAGAAGGGTACGTGCGCCAAGGAGTCTGCGGCAGTGTGAGCAGTTTCTTTTAGTTTAAATGTGCATTTTATTGTCGAGAAAAGTAACAGTTTCCATCAGGCTACCCTTATCTAGGAAAGTCTTTGAAATGCACACACACATAAATGCTAAAGGAAATAAGGGTGCGTGCACCAAGAAGTGTGTGGCAGCGAGATCAGTTTATATTGTTTGTGTTTTGTTGTATTGAAGCTATACACAAGGACACATTCATTTGTAGTAGGCACGGGAAGATAACGTTATTTGCCCAGAATCACAGGATGCTGAGCCGACGCAGAGATTGGAACCCGGTTCCCCAGTTCTAAAGTTCGCTGCTCTGCCCTTTACGCCTCCTCGGCGGCAGATTGTTAAGGGGCGCACCACTGCCTTCCCACCCTAGGAGGCTGCAGGTTTCCGGCACTGTGCCACAACAAAGGGGCACACAGCCAGAAAATAAAAAGCTCCAACAGACAATCTTACGGTTATTTTAAATAAGGACAAACAGTCCATCCAGAGACATTGTCATTTTAGTGACACTGTGTTGAAAATACATAGAAATGCTCAAGTAGAAAATACTCCGCGGTGATTTTTCATTAACATACACCGTGTTTAAACTAATTACAAATAAAAAAATGTGCAGGTTTTATTTCTCACCATACACCGTATTGAAATAAAATAAATAGAAACAAAGACTCAGGGCTTCTTTTCTAGCATACACTGTGTTGAGAAAAGAAAATTACAGGAAAAAAATGCAAAAGTCGCACTGTAATTGCAATCGAAATAATTGTTACCAAATGAACATCCCTATAATAGGAAAGGGAAAACAAACCCTGACGAGGTAAACAAAAGAGGAAACAAAAATGTAGACGTCGCACTGTAGTTGCGATCGTGGTAATTGTTGATGCTAGTCCCCGTGAACAGAAAGCAAAGACGAAGGAGGGGCCCTCACCGTGTTAAAACTAATTACAAATAAACAAATGTGCAAGTTTTATTTCTCAGTATACATATTATTAAAATAACTAAATACAAACAAAGGCTCAGGGCTTCCTATGGTCGGGATGCTTGGGATAATTGTTACCACATGCACGTCCCTCTGATACCTTGTGGTGCGTGCGCACCACAGAGGTGCGGGGGAGGGAGCGCGGCAGCGGCACGAACGGGCGCTGCTGCGTGTGCTGCCACCGACGGGAATGGGCGGAGCAAAGGCGGGACATGCGCCCGCCTTTGCCCAATTGCGTGCTGGATTTTTTTTTTAAAAGCACGCGAAAGCCAATGGCAGCCGCGGAAAGCAAAACCACACGCACGAGCGTGTGGTTAGCTTTCAGAAGCCCTTTCTAGAGGTCTCGAGCAGCGCGAGCAGGGCTTCGCACTGCAACGCTAGGCGCGAGACCTAAAAACGTTTTGCTAAACTACTGTAAAATGTCAGGACCATTTCTTTGCAGCATCATTTAGTAACATGCGCTGATGCATGCTAATATTTCCCAAAAGTATTCATAATGGAAAATCAGTGTAACCAGTTCCAATAAGATTATGGGAAACAAAAATAAACGAGCATTGGCAAAGCCAGTAGGCCTGACATTGGTGGTCAGCTTTTTAGTTTCGTCAATGTGTGACTTGTTTTGGCATGGTTTTTGTAAAACCTTATTGGTGTGGGAGCTGCCGGGCCCTCGCCATTATAACAAACATTGGCCAAAGCAAAAATAGTTTTTTTGTCTCAAAGCACACACTGCCACAGTAGTTACCGGCACTGAACACAACTATGTTGTGTGCAGATATGCTCCTTGTGGAAGAGCAGAATGCTGCGTCACAGTGAAGCCAGCCGATGCAGAGAAAGAGACAGAATTTTAATTAACACAAAAGGTCACTGTCAACGTCTGGCAAAATTAGGGGCCCAATTATTAAAGAAAGTCTCAAATGTGCACCCATGGTATATGTCCTTGCATTATGTGCAGCTATACAGCTTTCGTGAATTCCCAAGAATTTACAGAAGTAGGACAAGAAATAGTACTCCTAGAAAATATTTGTGAACTGCATTTTAGCATGAGCAAATATTAATGTGTAGATTTGCTCATGCGAAAATCTGAGTGTTTGGAAGTTCACTTTCCTTCCAACCACTTTTTTACCAACTCTGAAAGAAGGTTAACGTCTGCCATTGTCAAGAGTAAATTTCCAACATTTCTGAGTATGGAAAACGATTAGAGAAGAGTTGTTGAAAATCCTAAAATATGCAAGTTAGTAGGTTTGCACAGACTCAAAAGGGCATTCTAACCCTGGAATTATTGCTTACCACTAACTGCAGCCCAGTATGTAGATCTGCGGAAACGTGGCAACATAAGGGGATTGTAAGTATTCAAACACTACTATGGTACGAGCCCTGGCATAATCAGAGAGGCTATATCAGAGCTCTTATGTAATGAGATTGCTGCCATAATTTGTCGCTGCACTACATGGCACCAAAGGGGCAAGTGGATTTTGTTACAGGACAAGTAGATTTATGAAGCAACCTGCCACATGGACAAGTAGATATTTTATTAAATTCCACACCCCTGTACAAACCAACTCCACACTTTTTCAAAGTAAAGCAGTTAATGCAATCCTATGGGTAGAAATGAAGTTATCGGTTTAACGGTAAGTACTTTGTTTTGGGAGTTGGTTTTCTGGGGTTAGAACAAGGGTTCCCCCAGGGTCAAGGATGCACTCTCAAAGCATCCTCAGCGGCACTAGGGAGGCAGAGTGCTGAGGCCTAATGTTATCCAATGGGGGATAGGGGGCCTACGGTTGGTGGCTGCTCACGAGCAGGCCACAAGGTTGTGGGAGCAAAGCTCCTGGTGTTAAGCTCAGGGCAAAGGGGCTCAGAGTTAGCACACAAGGTGCACCCACAACAGCACAGGGGCGGCCGGGTGCTGTTTTTAGCGTCAGGTGCCCTGTTTTCAATGGGAGTTTTGAGGTCGGATTTCACCTTACCGGGCCACTCGTGGTTGGGGGCAGGGGGGTCTCCAGGCAGAGGCTGCAGGCGACGTCGGGGAGTCCTGGAGGGTCAACCCACGGTGGACTCTGAAGCGCTGGGGGACCTCGCTGGGTCCGGTGGGCCACCCGGATTCGGGCCGTAGGCGTCTGATGCAGCGGTGGTTCCAGGCGTCTTTTTTGTCCTCAGCAGGCTCAGAGTCTGTCTTGGGAGTTTCTTTTGAACAGAGCTGCTGTTCACAGGAGATCCGGTCTTTGTTGAAGGCAGGCAGTCCTCCTTGGGGTTCTGGAGGTCGCTGGCTGCAGGACAAGGCGACTTTTGGCGCAAATGTCTGGACACTGCGGGCGGGTAGGGCTGGGGCCAAGTCAGTTCTTCTCTGCAGTCTCCTCTGCTGGGCGTCTTCTTTCGTCCTTCACAGGTTGCGGTAATCTTCTTTCTTGGTTCAGGGCTGCCCCCAAAATACTGTATTTAGGGAGGGCTTTGGGGGTTTCGAGGTCAGTAGCCAATGGGCTACTTACCTTGGGGTGACTACACCCTTGGTGCAAGATGGCAGGCAAAGAAGAGTGGGCTTCCCCTCCCCTCCCTTACCTGAGGGGTGGGGTTGGCAGAGGTGGGCACACCTTCTGGGCTGGTCTAATTTTTCCCACCTGTCTTCCCGTCGAAAAGGCGGGGAGAATGGAAGGAGGCCTGCTCCTGATAGCTGGAGAGGCTGGGGGCCGCATTACAAAGGCGGCAAGGCCGTTGAAGCTCCCCTGCCACAGATGGCTCTTCCTGACCTGGGGGAGGTGTGAACACCTTCGCCCAGGAAAGGCTTTGTTTCTGGCCTCAGGGAGCGAAGGCTCCCACCCCAGAGGTCCAGACACATCTCGTGGTGCAGGCTGGTGTTTACCAGTCAGAGGCTGGTTTTTTTTCAGGGGGCATCTCTAAGATGCCCCCTGAGTGCATTGTATAATAAATCCCACATTGGCATCAGTGTGGGTTTATTATGCTGACAAGTTTGATACCAAACTTCCCAGAATCCAGTAAAGCCATTATGGTGCTATGGAGTTCGTAAAGACAAACTCCCAGACCATATACTCTTAATGGCTTTACTGCACTTACAATGTGTAAGAATGGACTTAGACACTGTAAGGGTACAGTGCTCATGCAACTGTACCCTCAACAGTGGTATAGTGTACCCAGCTAGAGGGGTGTCTAGGCTATACCATAGGCAGTGGGTTGCAGGCATGGCACCCAAGTATGTGTCCCATGTCGACTCTTCACTTTTCTCTGCACAAAAACACGCAGCCTGCAATGGCAGTGTGTGTGTTAAGGTACAGAACATCTAAGGGTGGCACAAAATGTGCTGCAGTCCTTAGAGGCCTTCTGTAGGAAAGTGGCTCTGTATATACTGTACCCAAGTAAGGTTCAGGGTGTACAGAGTCCACAGTCCCCAGAGGGTTGACAGAGGCTAAAGTTAGATATAACCTTACTCTCCAAAGTGGTAGCTTGGTCGAGCAGTAAGGCAGTATCAGAGGACAGTGTAAAGCATTTGTTGTACACACTCAGTCAGCAAATGAAGCCACACACTCAAGAACTGAACTCTAGGCCAATGGTTTGTATATAAAAAATATATGCTTGTTTTATTTTAGAACCAACAATAGGATCAAAATATACTTTCTCAGTATGAGATGCTTTGGTTATTCACCTTACAGATAGGCAGTAGACTTTTTTGATAGTGGTTATCACAGTTGGTGCAAGAGGCAACACAGGGTCAAATTCAATGCAACATTGAGCTCAATGGAAAATTATACTTAATTACAATTGATTACTTTGCAGAGCACTTTTCTAACCACAGGACTGGATCCTGGATTCAGTCCTGGGACACTTCCTGTAAACAGGTAAGAAAAAGCGTTTTGGTTATTGTAGTGATTTTTGAAGAATATTACTATATTTCAAAAGCTGACACTTAGAAACTTTTCTGGGTAAAATTACCAATGTTATCCTATGAAAGGAAATACAGTGTGCAAGCAAAGTATGTTTACGTTACTTTTGTAATCCAGTGCTGGACTCCTAGGTTCAGCACTGGGACATTTACTTAAAACAGGTAAGTAATTACGTTTTTGTAGTTTGTTCGATTTTTAAAGAATATTTGTAAAATACAGAAATCGACACTTAGAAGAAATTTCACAGAAAACCAGTCAATGGATCCCTATGAAAGAAAAGTGAGTTAACGGTAAGTAACGTTGCGATTACTTTTAGGGCCAGTGTTGGGCACTCGGGTCCAGCACTGAGGCCCCTCCTAATACTAGGTGAGTATTTTCGTTTTCGTGACTCGGTTGATTTTTGGTGAATATTCTAAAGTTTCAGAACTCCACACTTAGAAGAAATTTCGCAGAAAACCAGTCAATGGAACCCTATGGAAGAAAAGTGAGTTATCGGATTTCGGGTAAGTACTTGACTGGCAGGGTTAAGGTTCTGGGTAAGACTCAGGGGTCCCCCAGGATCAGGTAAGTACAGTTTTTACACCCTCAGCGGCACAGGGGCGGCCGGGTGCAGAGTGAGAAGGCCCAATGTTATGCTATGGCAGGCGGGGGGCTCCCGGGTTGGTGGCTGCTGGCAAGCAGGCCACGCGACTGTGGGAGCTGGGCTTCCTGGTCACTTGCTCAGGGCAAGTAGGGAAGTAGGTTAGGATAGAGGTTGCACTTCCAGGGGCACTCGGGCGGCTGGGTGCAGGGTGCTTTTGAGCCGTCGGGCGCTCAATGTTAAACAATAGAGGTCGTGAAAGGTGAAGAAAGGCTGCAGGCTCGGGACGGTGATTCTTCAGGGACGACCAACACTTCAGGAGGTAAGTTGGGGTCTTGGAGGATAGGTAGACACCCAGGAGTTGGGCACAGGGGGCCGTGGGGCGCCGGGTGCAGGGGTGTCTTTGAGGTCGGGAAATCTTACCCCCTGCTGGTCGCGGTTGGAGGGGTCCCTTGTCCTGAGGCTGCAGGCGTCGTCTGGGTCGCCGAGGAGGGTCCTTGGCCACTGGATTCCAGGTCAGAATCGCCGGGGACGTCCTCGAGGTCTTTGGTCACTCAGGCACAGGCTGGACTCGGCGGGTGCAGAGTGTGCAGGTTTCGCGGCTCCGTGCCAGGGCCGGGTCTTTGGTAGGTTTTCTTTGAGCAGTACCACTGCTCGTGGGAGTCCCTGGGTCGAAGGCTGTAGCACAGAAGTCAGGTCCTCCGGGGTTTGTGAGGTTGCTGAGGCCGGGATTCCGCAGGAGCAGGTTCAGAGGTCGACAGGCCGGTAGGGCTGGGGCCAAGTCAGTTGTTGTCGCCTCCTTTTAGCAGCTGCACGGCTGGTCTTCTTGCTTCGTCTTCTCTTCTTGTTTTCGGATTTGGGAACTCCCGAAGGAAGGTTCAGGGAGCCCCTAAATACTAAATTTAGGGGTGGTTACAGGTAGGTAAGGGCAGGGACCAATGGGTCCCTTCCCTGGGGTGGGTACACCCCCTATTCTGTTCCTCTCCAGTGGGAGGGGGCAGGAGCCTGTCCCTGGTTGGCCAGGTCCCCCATCCTCAAGATGGCGGGGACTCGAGTTTGTGCTTCACCTCGCCTCCCCCACCTTAGGGGTGGAGTTGGCAGAGGTGGGCACAACCCATTTCCTGCTTCTGGTTTTCCCGCCGGTTCTCCCGCCAGGAGTGGGGTAGAACCAGTGGGGACCAGTTTGCTGGAAGCAGCAAATGGTCTGGGGAAACTCCAAAGGCGGCAGGCTTTGAAGCTCCCCCTGCCCATCCTGGGGAGGAGGCTTTGGCACCTCGTCCCGGGATGTGCATTGTTTCAGGCCCCTGAGAGCAGAGGCTCTCGACCCAGGGGTCCAGAAACATGTCTGGTGGTGGCAGCCTGGGCAGCCACTCAGTCCGGACACTGGAGGTCGGGTTGGTTTCAGGGGCATCTCTAAGATGCCCTCTGAGTGCGTTTACATTAAATCCCACACTGGCATCAGTGGGGGTTTACTGTGCTGAGAAGTTTGATACCAAACTTCTTAGTCTTCAGTGGGGCCATTATGGTGCGGTGGAGTTCGTAATGACAGACTCCCAGCACCATATACTCTTAATGGCAGCACTGCACTTACAATGCCCAAGAATGGACTTGGGCACTGTAGGGGCACAGGGCTCATGCCTCTATGCCCTCACCACTGGCATAGTGCACCCAGCTAGAGGGGTGGCTGACCTAGGCCAGGGCAGTGGCTTGTAGGCATGGCACACAGGGATGTGAGCCATGTCGACTCTTCACTTTTGTCCTGCACCAAGACACGCAGCCTGCAAAGGCAGTGTGTGTGTGTAAAGGTGCAGGGTCCCTAAGGGTGGCACAACAAGTGCTGCAGCCCTTAGGGCCTTCCCTGGTCACAGTGCCCTGGGTACCCATGGTACCATTTACCAGGGGCTGACCTGTGGCCAGGGATGTCAATTGGGTGTAGGTATCAATGCAATTTTAGGGAAGGAACACAGGCCCTGGGTACCTGGTTGGCAGGAGCCCAGGGCACACTCAGTCAAAGTACATCAGCCATTCAGCAAAAAGTGGGGGCATACCATGTAAGAAAGATGGCACTTTCTCACACAACTCCCCCAAACGAAAGATGATGAGACTAACCTTGCCCTATGGAGTCTTCATTGTCTAAGTGGAAGAACCTGGAAAGGCCATCTGCATTGGCATGGGCAGTGCCAGGTCTGTGTTCCACTTCAAAGTCCATTCCCTGTAGGGAGATGGACCACCTCAACAGTTTTGGGTTTTCTCCTTTCATTTGCATTAGCCACCTGAGAGGTCTGTGGTCAGTTTGAACTAGGAAGTGAGTTCCAAACAGGTAGGGCCTCAGCTTCTTCAGGGACCAGACCACAGCAAAGGCCTCCCTCTCAATGGCACTCCACCGCTGCTCCCTGGGGAGAAGCCTTCTGCTTATAAAAGCAACAGGTTGGTCTTGGCCTTCATCATTGGTCTGGGATAGGACCGCTCCTATCCCTAGCTCAGAGGCATCAGTCTGCACAATGAACTGCTTGGCATAATCTGGTGCTTTTAGAATTGGTGCTGAGCACATTGCTTCTTTCAGAGTGTCAAAAGCCTTTGGCAACAGACTGTCCAGTTTACTTTCTTTGGCATCTTCTTGGAGGTGAGTTCTGTGAGGGGAGTCACAATGGACCCATATCCCTTCACAAACCTCCTGTAGTACCCAGTCAAGCCAAGGAATGCCCTGACTTGGGTCTGAGTTGTTGGAGCTACCCAGTCCAGGATAGCCTGGATCTTGGGCTGTAAGGGTTGTACCTGGCCTCCACCAACCAGGTGGCCCAAGTACACCACAGTGCCCTGCCCTATCTGGCATTTGGATGCCTTGATAGTTAGGCCTGCAGTTTGCAGGGCCTTTAAAACCTTCCCAAGGTGGACCAGGTGATCCTGCCAGGTGGAACTGAAGACAGCAATATCATCAAGATAAGCTGCACTAAAGGACTCCAACCCAGCAAGGACTTGATTCACCAACCTCTGGAAGGTGGCAGGGGCATTCTTTAAACCAAAGGGCATAACAGTGAACTGAAAATGCCCATCAGGTGTGGAGAATGCTGTTTTCTGTTTGGCTCCTGGGGCCATGCCAATCTGCCAGTACCCTGCAGTTAAGTCAAAGGTACTCAGGTATTTGGCTGCACCCAATCTGTCTATCAGTTCATCAGCTCTTGGGATAGGGTGTGCATCTGTCTTGGTGACAGAGTTGAGACCCCTATAGTCCACACAAAACCTCATCTCTCTCTTTTCACCCTTTGATGAGGTTTGGGGACCAGAACCACTGGGCTAGCCCAGGGGCTCTCAGAGGGCTCAATAACCCCTAGCTCCAGCATCTTGCTGACTTCAGCTCTGATGCTTTCCTTAACTTGGTCTGACTGACGATAGATCTTGTTTTTGACAGGTGCACTGTCACCAGTGTCCACATCATGGGTACACCAGTTTGTCAGACCAGGGGTCAAGGAAAGAGCCCAGCATACTGCTGCAAGACTTGCTTGCAGTCAGTCTGCTGTTGGGCAGTGAGGGTGTCTGAAAAGACAACTCCATCTACTGACCCATCTTTTGGGCTGTGGGAGAGGAGATCAGGGAGAGGTTCACTCTCAGCTTCCTGTTCCTCATCTGTCACCATCAGCATGGTGATGTCAGCCCTGTCATTGTAGAGTTTTAGGCGGTTCACATGGATAACCCTTTGGGTGTCCTGTTGGTGCCCAGGTCAACCAGGTAGGTGACCTCACTCTTTTTCTCTAGGATAGGGTAAGGGCCACTCCATCTGTCCTGGAGGGCCCTTGGTGCCACTGGCTCCAAAACCCATACCTGTTGCCCAGGTTGGAATTCAACCAGTGCAGCTTTTTGGTCATACCAGTGCTTCTGAAGCTCCTGGCTGGCCTCAAGGTTCTTGGATGCCTTTTCCATGTACTCAGCCATTCTGGACCTTAGGCCAAGCACATAGTCCACTATATCTTGTTTGGGTTCTTGGAGAGGTCTCTCCCAGCCCTCCTTTACAAGACAGAGTGGTCCCCTCACAGGATGGCCAAACAGAAGTTCAAAGGGTGAGAAACCTACCCCCTTCTGTGGCACTTCTCTGTAAGCTGAAAAGCAGGCATGGTAGTAGGACATCCCATCTCCTTTTGAGTTTTTCAGGGAGCCCCATGATCATGCCTTTCAATGTCTTGTTGAACCTCTCAACAAGGCCATTGGTTTGTGGATGGTAGGGTGTAGTAAACTTGTACTGCACCCCACACTCCTTCCACATGTGGGTCAGGTAAGCAGACATGAAGTTGGAACCTCTGTCTGAAACCACCTCCTTAGGAAACCCTACCCTGGTGAAGACACCAATGAGGGCTTTGGCTACTGCAGGAGCTGTAGTAGTCCTAAGGGGAATAGCCTCAGGATACCTAGTGGCATGATCCACTACCACCAGTATGAATTTGTTCCCTGAGGCTGTGGGAGGTTCCAGTGGACCCACTATGTCCACACCTACCCTTTCAAAGGGAACCCCCACCACAGGTAGTGGTATCAGGGGGCCTTTGGATGGCCACCTGTCTTGCCACTGGCTTGACAGGTAACACAGGAGCTGACAAACTCCTTCACCTTTGGTGCATCTGGGGCCAGTAGAAGTGGCTAACTAGCCTTTCTCAAGTTTTGGTTTGGCCCAGATGTCCAGCTAGGGGATGTCATGAGCCAAAGTTAGGAGGAACTCCCTGTACTTCTGGGGCACTACCACTCTCCTGGTGGTTCCAGGGTTGGGGTCTTTGCCTCAGTGTACAGTAATCCCTCTTCCCAATAGACTCTGTGGGTACCACTGACATCTCCCTTGGCTTCTGAAACAGCTTGCTGCCTCAGGCTTTCAAGAGTGGGACAGTCTTGCTGTCCCTGGCACAGCTCTTCCCTAGAGGGTCCCCCTGGGCCCAAGAGTTCAACCTGGTAAGGGTCAAGCTCTAGGGGCTCAGTTCCCTCTGGGGCTTCCAGGTTCTCTCCCTGAGGAGAGGGGTCCTGCTCTTGTGACTGTGTAGAAGCTGGTCCGCCAGTCTTCTTTCCTTTTCTCTTGGTAGGCTGGGCCATCATTCCAGGCTCCAACACTATTTCTTCACCCTGCCTTTTGCTCTGTGCTCTTGTTTTTACACACACCAATTCAGGGATGCCCAGCATGGCTGCATGGGCCTTTAGCTCCACCTCTGCCCAGGCTGAGGTTTCCAGATCATTTCCTAGCAGACATGCAGCTGGTAACTTCGGAGAGACCACTACCTGCTTCAGGCCAGTAACCCCCCCAGCCTAATGTCACCAGGGCCATGGGATGACTAGTGGTGACACTGTCAGCATTGGTGACTGGGTAAGTTTTCCCAATCAAGTATTGCTCAGGGGAAACCAGTGTGTCCCTCACCATAGTGACACTGGCACCTGTATCCCTCAGAGCCTCTACTCTAGTTCCATTCACCCAGGGGTATTGCAAATACTTCTTAAGTTGGGTGGCCACACAGCTACAGTGGCAAATTCCACTTCCCCTAGGGAGACCAGACTTGCCTCAGTGGGTTCCCAGATTTGCTCAGGGTACACTTCTGATCCCATCTGTAAACTTGCTGCCCCAGGAGTAGCTGTACTGGGTGCCTTAGGGGCTTTGTTGTGGGGGCAAGTTTTGTCTACAGTGAGGTGTCCTGACTTCTTACAGTTATTACACCAGGCCTTCAAGGGATCAAAGTTCTTCCCCTATAGGGTTGAGGCACATAGGGAGTAGTTTGGGACCCACCCCCTGAACAGGTTTTTGGGGCCCTTTGGAAGACTCAGACTTTTTATCTTGGGGATTCTCACCACCTTTCCCCTGGGGGTTTGGTGACCACCTTCTTTTGGTCACCCCCAGTGGTTGTCCTTGTCACCCTAGTCTTGACCCAGTGGTCTGCCTTCTTTCCCAATTCTTGGGGAGAAATTAGACCTAGGTCTACCAAATGCTGATGCAACTTTTCATTTGTGCAATTACTTAGTATGTGTTCCTTCATAAACAAATTGTAAAGTCCAGAAAAATCATGCACATTATGTCCAGCTAACCAGCCATCCAGTGTCTTTACTGAGTAGTCCACGAAGTCAATCCAGGACTGGGTCTGGGTTTTGTGAGCCCCCTGAATCTAATTCTATACTCCTCAGTAGTGAGCCCAAATCCCTCAATCAGAGTACTCTTCATGAGGTCATAGGACCCTGCATCTGGCCCAGAGAGGGTCAGAAGCCTGTCTCTGCAGTTACCAGAGAACAGTTCCCACAGGAGTGCCCCCACAGAGGTTTCTTTACTCTTCTTATTTCACAAGCCCTCTCAAAGGCTGTGAACCATTTGGTGATGTCATCACCTTCCTCAAACTTAGGGACAATCCCTTTGGGGATTTTAGGTTCAGAAGTTTCCTCCCTATCCTTATTTTTAGTATTGTTGCCACCATTGATGGGTGCTAAACCCATCTCCTGTCTTTCCTTCTCTAGAGCCAGGAGTCTGGTCTCTAGGTCCAGTCGCTTGGCCAACCTGGCTAACAAGTTGTCCTCCTCACTGAGGGTATCCTCAGTGTCCTCTCTGGGACCAGGACCACCTAGGTGGCCCCTAGGTCCCCAGAGGTCTATTCTTGGAGTTAAGGGTGCAGGGACCCTATCTTCCCTAGGAAGTGATGGAGGTGGGTTACCATCCCCATCCTCCTCATTCCTTTCCTCCTCTGTTGGGTCATCACCATGCTCAGAGGGGTGGGCTTTAGCATACTCAGCCAGGAGCTCCTGGAGCCCTTGTTTGGTTGGATGCTGGCCCATTGGTATATCTTTAAGTTTGCATAAGGACCTTATCTCTTTGAAAGACAAATGAAGATAAGGGGTGAGGTCGAGCTCCTCAACCAGTTCCTGTATGTCATTATTATCTTCACTAGTAGCTGGGTTCTTGTCTTGAGACATTTTTAAAAAAAAATTCTAACCCCTCTAACCTTGGCTATAGTGACTTTTTATTTTCTAAGATGCTACAGGGACTTAAGCAAGGCCCTAACAAGACTTTTAGTAATTTGGTAAAAAAAATGCCAATTAAAAAATCAGAATTCTAAAGGCAATTTAAGAGTTCTGTCGTGTGATCAGATGGTAACCAAGTAGTCCAACAAATGCAAGTTTGTATCCCACCGCTGATCCACCAATGTAGGAAAGTGGCTCTGTATATACTGTACCCAAGTAAGGTTCAGGGTGTACAGAGTCCACAGTCCCCAGAGGGTTGACAGAGGCTAAAGTTAGATATAACCTTACTCTCCAAAGTGGTAGCTTGGTCGAGCAGTAAGGCAGTATCAGAGGACAGTGTAAAGCATTTGTTGTACACACTCAGTCAGCAAATGAAGCCACACACTCAAGAACTGAACTCTAGGCCAATGGTTTGTATATAAAAAATATATGCTTGTTTTATTTTAGAACCAACAATAGGATCAAAATATACTTTCTCAGTATGAGATGCTTTGGTTATTCACCTTACAGATAGGCAGTAGACTTTTTTGATAGTGGTTATCACAGTTGGTGCAAGAGGCAACACAGGGTCAAATTCAATGCAACATTGAGCTCAATGGAAAATTATACTTAATTACAATTGATTACTTTGCAGAGCACTTTTCTAACCACAGGACTGGATCCTGGATTCAGTCCTGGGACACTTCCTGTAAACAGGTAAGAAAAAGCGTTTTGGTTATTGTAGTGATTTTTGAAGAATATTACTATATTTCAAAAGCTGACACTTAGAAACTTTTCTGGGTAAAATTACCAATGTTATCCTATGAAAGGAAATACAGTGTGCAAGCAAAGTATGTTTACGTTATTTTTGTAATCCAGTGCTGGACTCCTAGGTTCAGCACTGGGACATTTACTTAAAACAGGTAAGTAATTACGTTTTTGTAGTTTGTTCGATTTTTAAAGAATATTTGTAAAATACAGAAATCGACACTTAGAAGAAATTTCACAGAAAACCAGTCAATGGATCCCTATGAAAGAAAAGTGAGTTAACGGTAAGTAACGTTGCGATTACTTTTAGGGCCAGTGTTGGGCACTCGGGTCCAGCACTGAGGCCCCTCCTAATACTAGGTGAGTATTTTCGTTTTCGTGACTCGGTTGATTTTTGGTGAATATTCTAAAGTTTCAGAACTCCACACTTAGAAGAAATTTCGCAGAAAACCAGTCAATGGAACCCTATGGAAGAAAAGTGAGTTATCGGATTTCGGGTAAGTACTTGACTGGCAGGGTTAAGGTTCTGGGTAAGACTCAGGGGTCCCCCAGGATCAGGTAAGTACAGTTTTTACACCCTCAGCGGCACAGGGGCGGCCGGGTGCAGAGTGAGAAGGCCCAATGTTATCCTATGGCAGGCGGGGGCCCCGGGTTGGTGGCTGCTGGCAAGCAGGCCACGCGACTGTGGGAGCTGGGCTCCTGGTCACTTGCTCAGGGCAAGTAGGGAAGTAGGTTAGGATAGAGGTTGCACTTCCAGGGGCACTCGGGCGGCTGGGTGCAGGGTGCTTTGAGCCGTCGGGCGCTCAATGTTAAACAATAGAGGTCGTGAAAGGTGAAGAAAGGCTGCAGGCTCGGGGACGGTGATTCTTCAGGGACGACCAACACTTCAGGAGGTAAGTTGGGGTCTTGGAGGATAGGTAGACACCCAGGAGTTGGGCACAGGGGCCGTGGGGCGCCGGGTGCAGGGGTGTCTTTGAGGTCGGGAAATCTTACCCCCTGCTGGTCGCGGTTGGAGGGGTCCCTTGTCCTGAGGCTGCAGGCGTCGTCTGGGTCGTCGAGGAGGGTCCTTGGCCACTGGATTCCAGGTCAGAATCGCCGGGGACGTCCTCGAGGTCTTTGGTCACTCAGGCACAGGCTGGACTCGGCGGGTGCAGAGTGTGCAGGTTTCGCGGCTCCGTGCCAGGGCCGGGTCTTTGGTAGGTTTTCTTTTGAGCAGTACCACTGCTCGTGGGAGTCCCTGGGTCGAAGGCTGTAGCACAGAAGTCAGGTCCTCCGGGGTTTGTGAGGTTGCTGAGGCCGGGATTCCGCAGGAGCAGGTTCAGAGGTCGACAGGCCGGTAGGGCTGGGGCCAAGTCTGTTGTTGTCGCCTCCTTTTAGCAGCTGCACGGCTGGTCTTCTTGCTTCGTCTTCTCTTCTTGTTTTCGGATTTGGGAACTCCCGAAGGAAGGTTCAGGGAGCCCCTAAATACTAAATTTAGGGTGGTTACAGGTAGGTAAGGGCAGGGACCAATGGGTCCCTTCCCTGGGGTGGGTACACCCCCTATTCTGTTCCTCTCCAGTGGGAGGGGGCAGGAGCCTGTCCCTGGTTGGCCAGGTCCCCCATCCTCAAGATGGCGGGGACTCGAGTTTGTGCTTCACCTCGCCTCCCCCACCTTAGGGGTGGAGTTGGCAGAGGTGGGCACAACCCATTTCCTGCTTCTGGTTTTCCCGCCGGTTCTCCCGCCAGGAGTGGGGGTAGAACCAGTGGGGACCAGTTTGCTGGAAGCAGCAAATGGTCTGGGGAAACTCCAAAGGCGGCAGGCCTTTGAAGCTCCCCCTGCCCATCCTGGGGGAGGAGGCTTTGGCACCTCGTCCCGGGATGTGCATTGTTTCAGGCCCCTGAGAGCAGAGGCTCTCGACCCAGGGGTCCAGAAACATGTCTGGTGGTGGCAGCCTGGGCAGCCACTCAGTCCGGACACTGGAGGTCGGGTTGGTTTCAGGGGGCATCTCTAAGATGCCCTCTGGAGTGCGTTTACATTAAATCCCACACTGGCATCAGTGGGGGTTTATCTGTGCTGAGAAGTTTGATACCAAACTTCTTAGTCTTCAGTGGGGCCATTATGGTGCGGTGGAGTTCGTAATGACAGACTCCCAGCACCATATACTCTTAATGGCAGCACTGCACTTACAATGCCCAAGAATGGACTTGGGCACTGTAGGGGCACAGGGCTCATGCCTCTATGCCCTCACCACTGGCATAGTGCACCCAGCTAGAGGGGTGGCTGACCTAGGCCAGGGCAGTGGCTTGTAGGCATGGCACACAGGGATGTGAGCCATGTCGACTCTTCACTTTTGTCCTGCACCAAGACACGCAGCCTGCAAAGGCAGTGTGTGTGTGTAAGGTGCAGGGTCCCTAAGGGTGGCACAACAAGTGCTGCAGCCCTTAGGGCCTTCCCTGGTCACAGTGCCCTGGGTACCCATGGTACCATTTACCAGGGGCTGACCTGTGGCCAGGGATGTCAATTGGGTGTAGGTATCAATGCAATTTTAGGGAAGGAACACAGGCCCTGGGTACCTGGTTGGCAGGAGCCCAGGGCACACTCAGTCAAAGTACATCAGCCATTCAGCAAAAAGTGGGGGCATACCATGTAAGAAAGATGGCACTTTCTCACACCTTCCAGGTCACAGTGCCCTTGGTACCCAGGGTACCTTTAACAAGGGACTGACATGTGGCCAGAGAGGTGCCAATTGAGGGTACAAGGTACAGTTTTGGAAACGAACACAGGCTCTGGGAACCTGATTGGCAGGGATCCGAATTCTGGCAAAAGGTGTGTGTGTGGGGGGGGGGGGGGGGGTTTACTGCAACAGAAACCCAGCTTCCTACAGCAGGTAACAAAGGCGGCAGGCCTTTGAAGCTCCCTCCTTGAGGACCCTGTCCATCCTTGGGTAGGAGGCAGGACCCCTCTGCCCAGGATGTGCTTTGTTCCCAGACCCAGAGAGCAGAGGGCTCTCTACCCAGGGGTCCAAAAACCTGGCTGGTGGTGGCAGATGGCAGGGAGCCAGTCAAGAACCACACCAGAGTTGGTCATTTTCCAGGGGCATCTCTAAGATGCCCTCTGTGTGCACTGTTCTTTAAGTCCAACACTGGCATCAGTGTGCGTTTAATGTGCTGGGAAGATGGATACAAAACTTCCAAGACTTCAGTTAAGCTATTATGGGGCTGTGGAGTTAGTGTTGACAAACTCCCAGCCCATGTAAAATGGCTTCAATGCACTTACAAGGTCGGCAAATGAATCAGCTTTTTAAAGTGCGTCCTTACCCGAGGGCATCCCAGCACTGATAGCAGTGCAGTCACAAACTCCGAGCAGTATTTAGGGAAACAAAAAGGTTTTAATTTGTTTTCGAAAGATCAAGTAATTTGGCTCAAGACGGATCTGGAGAGGAAGGCGGTTCCATAGTTTGGCAACATTATATGAGAAAAGACGCCCTCCACTTCGTGATCTTCTGGTTTTAGGAACTGCCGCTAGAGGTTTATTATCCGACCGCAAGGCCCTGTTTGGACAGTGGGGCAGGATGATGGAACGAATGATGGGCGATCCCTTGCCTGACAGCGCCCTGTGTGCAATGCACAGCGCCTTAAACTGGATTCTCTCATGAATGGGAAGCCAGTGCAGAGTGGCAAGGGCAGGCTTTGCAGATAGGCGATTGGGGATGTTCAAGAGCAAGCGTGCTGCGCAATTTTGCACAATCTGTAGTTTTTTGGTGGTGAAGCATGGAGCTCCTAGATAAAGAACATTGGCATAATCAAGCCGGAAAAGGATCAATGCTTGAACCATCAGTCTTCTAGCAGGAAAAGGTAACAGAGGGAGGATTTTTCGTATCGTCCTCAGAATCCCATAACAGCTGGCTGCAACCTTCCGTGCTTGCTCCTTGAAATCAAGATTGCGGTCAAGCCAGACGCCCAAGCTCTTAATCTGTTCTTTTGGGGGGGTGGGGGGAGGACCAAGACACCTGGGCCAGAACGATCCTACGTTCAAAGTAGCAGATTTCCCAAGGAGCATTAGCTCCGTCTTCGCCCCATTGAGTTTCAGGTATGAGCGTTCCATCCAGATTGATACCTTTTCAGACACAAGGCTAGACCAGGCCCAGTATTGTCCCGCTGATTGAAAGAGACAACCAGCTGAGTGTCATCAGCGTAGGTAACAATCTGGACTCCAAAAGGTTGCACTACTTCTGCCAGGGAACTCAAACGGCACAGACACTGTAGGGGCATAGTGCTCATGCAGCTAGGCCCTCACTTGTGGTATGCTGCAACCTGCCTTTAGGGCTGTAAGGCCTGCTAGAGGGGTGACTTACCCATGCCACAGGCAGTGTTGGTGGGCAAGGCACCACAGGGGTGTGCGCGACGTTGACTCTTTAGTTTGGTCTACACCAAAGCACCCAGCCTGCAATGGCAGGATGGGAGTGGTGAGGGGTCTCTGAGGGTGGCATAATACATGCTGCAGCCCTCATAGGCCCTCTCTGGTCATATGGCCCTTGGTACCAGGGGTAGCTTTTATGAGGGACTTGCATGTGTGCTAATTGTGGGTACAAAGGTAGTGTTTTGTGAAGGAACACAGGTGCTGAGGCCTGGTTAGCAGGATCCCAGCACACAGTCAAGTTGGCATCAGGTATCTGGTAAAACGTTAGGGGGGTAACCTTGCAAAAAGGGGCCCTTTCCTACACACCATCAAAATGTATTTCCATTACTTAAAACTGTAAAAAGATTAAAACAAAAGGAATACGTTACTTACCCTGTAAGCATCTGTTCTTTGCATGTAGTGCTGTAGACACAGGCTCTGCGTACTCCTGCCATCTAGTGCTGGGCTTGCACATTGAAAGTTGTTTTTCTTCTAAGAAGAATTTCAAGTCACGAGTTCTCAGTGACTCTTCCTCTGGTCGTAGATGCGCATTGTCACGGACTCCACTGTTAGATTGCTTTTCGCCCAATAGTTGAGTAAGTATGGAGTAGTGTGTACAGAAGAAATCTTGACCAGGCAAGTAGGATATGTAGCCTTCAAAGTGAAAGATATCTGCAATAACCACTGGCTTTTGGGGAGGGGGACAGGAGCATGCAAATATACAGCACTATATGCAACGTACAGATGCTTACAAGGTAAGTAACATTTTGTTTATAGCATGTGCCGCTGTAGATACACATGTTCTGCATAGACTTTAAAGAAGTACTCCCCTAAGTGGTGGCTAGCCAGTGGATGGTGCAGAGGTCTGAAACAACTGGCATCAGTGTGGGTTTATGAAGATGAGATGTTTGGTACCCAACATCTGGGGGTGCAGTGAAGCCATCATGGAGCTGGGGAATGAGTAATCATAAGTGTCGAGCCCATTACAGTAATGGCTTTCCTCTACACTTGTACTATCTAAGTCTAGGATTTTGTTAGGTATCACAGGGACACATCCACTTACACAGATATACCCATACATGGGGTATAGTGCACCCTGCCTGGGGGCTTCAAGTTGTTGTGAAGAGGTCAACGCCAGGGAACCCCCAACTTTGGAAGTACATGAGTAGGACTTGGTGGTGGAGTTCCCATTCATGGACTTGTTGCTGCATGCTGCTGAGCAGGTCTTCAAATTTGTTGTCCATCCCAGAAGGTACTCTGCTAGCAGGTGAACCCTGTAATGGATTTCCCAAACGCCAAATGCTATGTGCCAGCTTCAAGAACTAGGGAGAGCATTACGCCCCCGTTTCTGAAGGTAATACATGGTAGTTATGTTGTCCATTTGATCAGAACTATTTTGTGATGTACGTTGCAGTAAAAAGCTTTGAGAGCGAATTGGACTGTCAGCAACTCTTGGTGGTTGATATGGAAGGTCTGCTGAAGGGGCTTCCATAGATCCTGATTAGTCATATCCAGCAGATGTGCCCCACAGCCCGTGAGGGTGGCATCCATGATAATGGTCAGCTGTGGGATTGTGTCTAGAAAGGGCCTGCCCTACAACATGTTGCTGTTCCACTACTACAGAGAGCGATGGGTGCTGGACCAAATCAACACTAGATCTTCCACAGACCCCTGCTTGAGACCATTGAGCACTAAAGCACTCTTGGAGGTGCATGTATAAACGAGCGCAGGGAACAATGGCGATGCAGGAGGCCATCAAGCCAAGGTAGTCCATCACTTACCAGACCGTCAACTGCCGATTTGGCTGAAAAAGAGGCAGCAGGTGCTGGAAGGCTTGAACCCAGAAAGGGCTGGGATAAGCTTTTCAGGTGACTGAATTTAGGATCGCCCCCTAAGAAGGGCAAGATCTGAAATGGTGGAAGTTGGAACTTGCCACATTGATGGTGAACCCAAGATTGTGGAGAAGACCTAAGGTGATTGGAGTGTGGGGGAGAAACTGTTCTCTGGTTGCACTCCATCAACCAGTCGTCAAGGTATGGAAATATGTGGACGCCACTCCGGAGTGGAGCGGTTACCACTGCAAGGGATTTGGTAAAGACTCTGGGTGTTGTAGTTACCCCAAAGGGCAGAATTGAAAGTGCTGTCACTTACCACAAACCCGAGGTAGCGGCTATGGGCAGGGTGAATTGGGATGTGGAAATAGGAGTCCTTCAGGTCGAGGGCAGGCATGAAGTCGCCTTAATGCATCAGTGGGATGGCATCATGGACTCTGACCATGTGGTTGTGCTGACCGAATGAGCGGCCTGCCGTAAAGGATGGGCCTGAGGGACCAATTTTCTTGGTGATGAGAAAGTACAGGGAGACCCTTTGCCATGGTGGTGTGGTGGAACAGGCTCTTATAGCTACTTTGAGCAGTAGCATGCATACTTCCTCCTGGAGGAGGGGCTGGTGGTCTAACAGGAGATAGAGTCCGCTTGGGGGAAGTGGGTGGTGGTGGTGGTGGTTGGGGGGCTTGGTGGTGGGCAGTGAGTTCCAGGCAATATCCGTATTGTGCGAAGAACCCATGTATGCGGCCCCAGACAAGTGTCTCCTTGGGGAGAAGGGATAGGGAGTCACTGTTTGGGGGAAATGGCTCCCTTTGCCGCGCCACCTCTAACCCTGCCCTTTGAGTTATTCTTCCTGTAAGCACCAATGGGACAACCACAGGAGGCTTGCTGCTGCCTCTGGTAAGAGGTGGAAGCCTCCAGAAAGGTGGCCTTGGCACTGCCCGAAACAGTGTGTGGCAAAAGAACCGGCGGGATGATAGGGACTAGAGAGCTCCCATCACCTTGGCAGTTTTCTTGTTTTAATTTTCTCTAGCATCTGATAAACTTGACGCAAAGAGGTGTTTCCCGTCAAAGGGCAAGTTGATCAAATGCTGTTGGACTTCTGGCTTCAAGCCAGAGACACAGCGTCAGGTATGCCGGCGGACTGGGATGCTGAATTTAATACTTCTGGCGGTAGGGTTGGCCGCATCTAGGGCACACCAGATGGTGCTATTGGAGATGGTCTGGCCCTCGGTCACAAGCTCCTGAACCCTTCGCTAGATTGATCGGGGAGATGTTGTATGAGCTCCACCATCTCATTCTACTGCACATGGTTGTACCACAAGAGTAGGCCGACAGAGTTGACGATGCGCCAAGTGGGGCAAGTCTGAGCAGCCCCTAGTTTGCCTGCCGCATCTTTTTTCTTGCTTTCTTTATTTGGTTGTGGAGCATCCCCAGCACCTTGTGCATTCGCTTGTTTACGTGTGGTGTGCAAAAACAGACTCCAGGGGAAGCTTCCCTTTAATATAAGGGGGATCTGAGGGATAGGCTTATACTTTATCAATCCTGGGCGTGACTACTCTGGCCATAACCGGGTCTTTAAAAACCATGTGATTGAATTTTAACATGCGCTTGAGCATTGGATTGAAAGATGTGTGTGTCAAATGGTCCCCACAAAGATCCCATCCTCCTCGACAATGGTGTTCAAGTCCCCCTTGTGGAAGGATGCCGCCCTGTAAATGGCCTTGTGATACGAGGTAGTATCATGCGGAGGGGAAGGCGTGGCGAGATAGAGGTCAGGGTCGTTGTAGCCTGTAGGGACAACGCCATAATCATCCCAAAGATCATGCTGGGACTCTGGGTCATACAAGGCATTGTATGCGTCCGTAGGATCTATAGTGCTACCCTACACGCAAGAGGAATGTGTGGACCCTTCTGGCGAAGCTGGTGGAGGTGGGCAGTGTTATGGTGGTGGGAGGGGAGGTAGTTGCTTTAGGTGCAGGTTGAGAAAGCTCAGGGGATGGTGCCCTTATTTCGATGTTTCTTGGGCTTGGGAGGAGAGGGCGGCTTCAATTCCATCACACAAGGTTGGGGATCAAAGCATAGACACCTGCACCAGTCTTAACGTCCCTATACGTTGTATCAAATAGAAATAAGGTGCAAAGGGCTTGAGACACAATCCCCTAGGTCCCAAAATAGAGAAACCAGAAGGAACCTGCCAGTCACTCTAGCAAAATACAGCCAAAACAGCCCTGCACACTTTCAAATATTAGATATATTAAATATACAGCAAGATAAATTTACAACAAGCAGTTGTTTTCCCAAGAAAAAAGTCGATACGATCTTGCAGTATTGTAGTTCATTCTTTATTCATGTGCTTTTAAAAATTTGCAACCGCCAACGCGTTTCGTCCTCAATCGGACTTCTTCAGGGCTTAAAGTGTAAAATGTGCTCATTCGTATAGCTGTTGCCAGTGCGTTAGGCCAATTGGTTTGAAACTACGTTTGTCCAAACAGATATGTTGTGTCAATTCAAGTGCTCATCGATAAAAGTGCGTCAGTGAATGTCACACCCGTCTCCATGCGGTCATCTGGTTCGGCAAAGAATCTCAATTCTGCTTCCTCAAATTGAAAAAATCCACTGATCTGCTGCAATTTAGGAAGGCCTTAAAAACCTGGCTCTTTCATCACTAATCTTCCCATATCCTCCCTTTCCTTCCCTCTTCGGAGCATAGTGCCTAGACACCCAGGGTATTAGAGCACTTTACAAGTATCACTTCATTCAATGCAAGTTGCTCCTTGAAGATAAGGTTCGTTTTGCGAGGAAGAACGCTTTGCAGCTTCGGTGGTGGTTTGACAACGATCTTACCCATTTGAGGGTGGATGAAAAGTCCCCTCTGTTTACTGTCCAACTCCTCCAGGAGGCACTGCAAGATAAGAGCCTTATAGTCCTTGGAGCCGCTGAAGAAAGCACCTTTGATGGGTGAGTGGGCACCGACAGGTGATTTGGCTGCAAAGCGAGTCCTGAGGTTAAGGGCTGTTTTGGCTCCGAAGGGCAAGGCTGCGCTGACAAGCTGGAAGGCTTGGAGGGCGCTGCTGGCACCAAGGAAGGCAAAGTCTTGTGTGGCTCTCTTGGCAAAGAAGCTAGTTCCAAAGACTTGAGTCGGTGCTCGCTATGGCTGGGATGCATTGGTGGCCCGAAAGGCTGTTGGGGAGGTGGGGAGCGGAGGTGGGGAGCGGTGGTTGGCCGGGTTGGTGTGAGTGATAGGGCGCAGTTCTCACGGTAGAGGTCTTCATGCATTGTCCTGGTGGGAGCTACTAGCCGCTTCCTCTTAGATGTCGTCACCGAAGATGTCGGGGGCATCTTTGTCTTATCGCTGTGGCAGCATGCTACAAGAAGGTCGCCAGTCAAGTTGGCACCTTAGGTGGAACAGGACGTCTCATCGTGCTCCGGCGACAAGCAAAGGCTGCAGAATGAATGGTGACTGTGCTACAAATATTTGGAGTGGCACTGTGGATAATGCTCCATCACGGCCTGCACATTCTCGAAGCAGGTGGCCGAGGAGAAAGGCCAAGGGGGTCGAAGTCCCAAATGATGCGCTGAGGAATATCCTGAGAGGGACCAGACAGAACAGAGACGGAAAACTGCCTAACATAAATGCTCCGGGAGTAGATGCACGGGAAATCACAGACGGCGAACGCCACACGGCGTCGACTCGGAGCTTCAGCGACACGTCTGAACCAGACGGCGGAAGACAATCTAACAATGGAACCGACGATCATACGCAATACTGGTTATAGGAGTCAACACCTCATGACTTGTAAGACTTCTGAAAAGAAAAACAAGTTGTGCATGTCCGAGCCCAACACTAGATAGCAGGAGCATGCAGAGCATGTGCATCTGCAGCTACAAATGCCACAAACGTAGTTCAATGCTCTCTGTTAATAAAAAAGACCTGAGCATTCAATGTGAAACAAAGGTAGTGATGGTACTTGCAGAAGAGCACTGGCAAAGTATTCCTTCAAGCCAGAGGAACTACCAACAATCAAGTCCCAAAGCAAATGAATAGCCACTAAGTAAAAACATCAAAAGTAATGTAATGCACAAAGAACAATGAAGGAATGCTACATCCTGATGAAGGCTCGAAGTGCACTGGTTCAGTCTGGATAGGAGCGAGATTAAACGGTGCTAGTCAGATCAACTGTGAATTTCCTCTTCCTCAGCAGACTCCTAATCAGGCGATCTTTTATTAATCGAGTGACAGTTTCAATAAAATGTATTAAACAATATGTAAAAATAATAGTGCTCTGAACTCACCCTATACATTTTTAATCCTTCATCTCGCTCTATATCTGCAGCCATCCTCCTCAAAAATTGCACTTTGTCTTCTTTCTGGCCTGGAGGAGCTTTCAGCAAGAATGGAAATTCTTTACTCTGCGGAAGGAAAGTGGGTGGGGCCCATGAACATTAAACAGTGGGTGATACATACAAGCAAAGGTTAATACACAGATTCTGTCCTGCTATATCTTCCAAATTTCTTAGCATTGTGCATTACGGTGTCCTTCTCTCCCTCTGCCCTCTTCTCTCAAAAAAGAAAACTACAAATTAAATTGTGTGCTGTTTTCTACAAAGAAATAGACTCATACATTTATGTTAAAGTTTAACAAAACTGCCCAGAAATAAGCTGCAATAAACGGATTGGATATATTCTTACAATATATGCTCTTCTGTGTCTGAATCCATTTAGATGTTCGATCATAGGTGCCAACTCAGTTTTAAAACCACAAAGTTCACAATGGTAACTTGGTTCTGCTTTTCCTGGTACACTGAATTCAACCACATGTTCTAGACCTGCATACAAAAGAGAAGGGGCAAACTTAATTATGAATAACTAGTCACCTACACATCACTAACATTTTACAAATTTTCTGCTGCTAAGCAGTTTTACAACAGTACCTTCTTAGCTCCATTTACATTGTGAGAAAATGGAGTGTATAATATGGTGTGTTTGTGCGACCTCACCATGTAATACACTTATGTTAGGAAATTTGTAGAGCGCAAGGTTACTCCATTCGGAGTGTCCCCATGCTAGACTTTCAAGAAACCTACAGGTCGACTGCACACAGCTCTGTTCACCCAGCTCGTTTCAAAAACCAGGATTACAATTTTTTTCTGAAAATTGATTCTGAAAGTTCCAGTCTCCGCTCCGAGCGAGAATTCCATAGTTTAGCAGTCCAATATCTAAAAGAGCTACCACCCAAACGTGCTCTCTTTATCTTAGTGACCTTAACCAGTGCTGTCTCCGAGGATCTGAGGCACCCATTGGGAAGGTATTGTTTAATCAGGGGAAAAAGATATTGCGGACCTTTCTGATTCAGGATTTTCTGACAAAAGCAAAGTGCTTTGAATGAGACTCTTTTGCCAATGGAGCTTAGAGAGCTGAACCAGTGCAAGAGTACCTGGGAATGTTCAAACGCAACCATGCGGTCACATTTTGAACTCTCCGAAGCATTTTCAGTCTACCCTTGGAAGACCCAAGATATAGCACATTGCAGTAGTCCAATCTGGACACCAAGAGAATCTGGATGTAGGAAGCTGGCTCTGTATATACTATACCAAGATGAGGTGTAGTGTGCACAGAGTCCAGAGGAACCCCAAAGGTAGGCAGAGGAAAAAGTAGATAGCACCTTACTAGTTGTGGTAGTGTGGGCGAGCAGTAAGGCTTTATCAGAGGGTAGTGTTTAGCATTTGTTGTACACACTCAGGCAAGAAATGATGTCACACACTCAAAGACTGAACTCAGACCAATTTGTTTGTATCAAAAATATTATTTAGTTATTTTATTTCTAGAACCAAGCCAAACAGGTACCCAAGGGCCTATGTTCTTTCCCTAGACTGCATTGATACAAAACCCAATTGGCACTCTTTGGCCACATGTCAGTCCCTTGTAAATGGTGCCACAGGTACCAAGGGTAGACTGAAAATGCTTCAGAGAGTTCAAAATGTGGCCGCATGGTTGCTTTTCAACATTCCCAGGGACTCTTGCTTAGTTCTAGAAAATAAAATAACTAAAAGAATATTTTTTTTTATACGAAAACAATTGGTCTGAAGTTCAGTCTTAGAGTGTGTGAATTCATTTGCTGACCGAATATGTACAACAAATGCTTAACACTGTCCTCGGATACTGCCTTACTGCTCGACCACACTACCACAAATAGAGAGTGAGGTGCTATCTAACTTTATCTCTGCCTACCTTTGGGGTTCCACTGGACTCTGTACACACTATGCATCAATTTAGTATAGTATATACAGAGCCAGCTTCCTACAGGGACCATAGCGTTGGGACTACTGTAGATGCAGTTCAAGCTGCAGGCCGCCTTTTCCTTGGAATCCTCTGCTCCGGTTTTCTCCAGGGCCTCGGAGTCTTCCACGGGTGTGGTTTCCGCCTGGTACCGGTCTTCGGGGCACTCCACCGTTCTTGCCGCCTTCGCCGTCCCTGCCTTCTTCTCGGTCGTCACGAAGAGGGTGTGGCCATCTACACGCCCTATTCTCCCGGGCATCTAGAATGCTCTCCTCTCTTTTAATGCGTCCCACAGTGTCGGCCATAACGGAGTCCCGCTCCCTCTCACACCTCCCTTCCTCACTTGGTTTTCCCGCCGATTCTCCCACCCAAAGTGGGGGTCAGAACCGGTGGGGGCCAGTTGCTGGAAGCAGCAAATGGCTGGGGAAGCTCACAAAGGCAGCAAGCCTTTGAAGCTTCCCCTTCGTGGACCCTGCCCACACGGGGGGAGAAGGCTTGGCACCTCGTCCCAGGATGTGCATTGTTTCAGGCCACCGAGAGCAGCAGGCTCTCGACCCAGGGGTCCAGAAACATGTCTGGTGGTGGCAGCTGAAAGCAGCCACTCAGCCTGGACACTAGTGGTAGGTCGTTTCTCAGGGGGCATCTCTAAGATGCCCTCTGTGCATTTTTCATTAAATCCCACACTGGCATCAGTGTGGGTTTAATGTGCTGAGAAGTTTGATACCAAACGTCTCAGATTTCAGTGAAGCCATTATGGTGCTGTGGAGTTCGTAATGACAAACTCCCAGCACCATTTACACTTAATGGCAGCACTGCACTCACAATGTCTGAGAATGGACTCAGACACTGTAGGGGTACAGGGCTCATGCACCTGTACCCTCACCACTAGTATAGGGCACCCAGCTAGAGAGGTGACTGATCTATGCCAGGGCAGTGGGTTGTAGGCATGGCAGACAGGGATGTTTTCCATGTCGACGTCACTTTTTTCTGCACCAAGATACGCAGCCTGCCAAGAGTAGAGAGTGTGAGAGTAGAGGTGTGTGTGTGTAGAGGTGTGTGTGTGTGTGTGTGTGTGTAGAGGTGTGTGTGTGTGTGTGTAGAGGTGTGTGTGTGTGTGTAGAGGTGTGTGTGTGTGTGTGTGTAGAGGTGTGTGTGTGTGTATAGAGGTGTGTGTGTAGAGGTGTGTGTGTAGAGGTGTGTGTGTGTGTAGAGGTGTGTGTGTGTGTGTAGAGGTGTGTGTGTGTGTGTGTAGAGGTGTGTGTGTGTGTGTAGAGGTGTGTGTGTAGAGGTGTGTGTGTAGAGGTGTGTGTGTAGAGGTGTGTGTGTAGAGGTGTGTGTGTAGAGGTGTGTGTGTAGAGGTGTGTGTGTGTAGAGTGTGTGTGTGTAGAGGTGTGTGTGTGTAGAGGTGTGTGTGTGTAGAGGTGTGTGTGTGTGTAGAGTGTGTGTGTGTGTGTAGAGGTGTGTGTGTGTGTAGAGGTGTGTGTGTGTGTAGAGGTGTGTGTGTAGAGGTGTGTGTGTGTAGAGGTGTGTGTGTGTAGAGGTGTGTGTGTGTGTGTAGAGGTGTGTGTGTGTGTGTAGAGGTGTGTGTGTGTGTGTAGAGGTGTGTGTGTGTGTGTGTAGAGGTGTGTGTGTGTAGAGGTGTGTGTGTGTAGAGGTGTGTGTGTGTGTAGAGGTGTGTGTGTGTAGAGGTGTGTGTGTGTGTGTAGAGTGTGTGTGTGTGTAGAGGTGTGTGTGTGTAGAGGTGTGTGTGTGTGTAGAGGTGAATGTGTGTGTGTAGAGGTGAATGTGTGTAGAGGGTGATGTGTAGAGGGGTGTGTGTAGAGGGTGTGTGTAGAGGGGTGTGTGTAGAGGGGTGTGTGTAGAGGGGTGTGTGTAGAGGGTGTGTGTAGAGGGGTGTGTGTAGAGGGGTGTGTGTAGAGGGGGTGTGTGTAGAGGGGGTGTGTGTAGAGGGGTGTGTGTAGAGGGGGTGTGTGTAGAGGGGGTGTGTGTAGAGGGGTGTGTGTAGAGGGGTGTGTGTAGAGGGGTGTGTGTAGAGGGGTGTGTGTAGAGGGGTGTGTGTAGAGGGGTGTGTGTAGAGGGGTGTGTGTAGAGGGGTGTGTGTAGAGGGGTGTGTGTAGAGGGGTGTGTGTAGAGGGGTGTGTGTAGAGGTGTGTGTGTGTGTAGAGGTGTGTGTGTGTGTAGAGTGTGTGTGTGTGTAGAGGTGTGTGTGTGTAGAGGTGTGTGTGTGTAGAGGTGTGTGTGTGTGTAGAGGTGTGTGTGTGTGTAGAGGTGTGTGTGTGTAGAGGTGTGTGTGTGTGTAGGTGTGTGTGTGTAGAGGTGTGTGTGTGTAGAGGTGTGTGTGTGTAGAGGTGTGTGTGTGTAGAGGTGTGTGTGTGTAGAGGTGTGTGTGTGTAGAGGTGTGTGTGTGTAGAGGTGTGTGTGTAGAGGTGTGTGTGCGCAGAGGTGTGTGCGCAGAGGTGTGTGTGTGTAGAGGTGTGTGTGTAGAGGTGTGAGTGTAGAGGTGTGAGTGTAGAGGTGTGAGTGTAGAGGTGTGAGTGTAGAGGTGTGTGTGTAGAGGTGTGTGTGTAGAGGTGTGTGTGTAGAGGTGTGTGTGTAGAGGTGTGTGTGTGTAGAGGTGTGTGTGTGTAGAGGTGTGTGTGTGTAGAGGTGTGTGTGTGTAGAGGTGTGTGTGTAGAGGTGTGTGTGTGTGTGTGTGTGTAGAGGTGTGTGTGTGTGTGTGTAGAGGTGTGTGTGTGCAGGACTCCCCTGGTCACAGTGCCCTGGGCAACAGTGGTACCATTTACCAGGGGCTGACATGTGGCGAGAGATGCCTATTGGTTAATTTTGGGGAAAGAACACAGGCCCTGGAAATTGGATTGGCAGGGACCCAGGGCACATCAAGTCAAAAGTGCATCAGTAGTCTGGCAAAAGGTGTGTGTGTGGGGAGGGGGGGGGGGGGTTCCAGCCTCTCACACCTGCTCATGAGCAGTCACCAACCGGAGGCCCCCTATCCCCCATTGGATAACATTGGGCCTCAGCACTCTGCACCCAAACCACCCTAGTGCCGCTGAAGGTGCTTTGAGAGTGCATCCTCGACCCTGGGGGAAACCTTGTTCTAACCCCAGAAACTCAACCCCAAAGACTGAGTACTTACCTGTTAACCGAGAACTTCATTTCTCTCCATAGGAATACATTGACTGTTTTTCCTTGAAAAAGTTGTGTGTGGAGTTGATTTGTATGAGAACCTGAAAAACTACAAATGTGCAAAACTGATTTTACTTACCTTTTCTCTAGGACATGTCCCAGTGTGATATCTAGGCATATCATACAGAGTAGAAAAAAGTAACTTAAAAAGTAATCTGAACAGTAATTTCAACATATTGACTTATCTGTATTTCAATCCATTGCATTTGAACTGGCATTCATTTGTAAAACAGTGCATAAGATTTTGCAAAGCATTTATTTCACTTACTTGTGCCAGGCTTGGTTCTAGAAACAAAATAACTTAATATTTTTATACAAACAAAATTGGTCCGAGTTCAGTCTTTGAGTGTGTGACATCATTTGCTGATTGAGTGTGGACAACAAATGCTTAACACTACCCTCAGATAAAGCCTTACTGCTCGCCCACACTACCACAAATAGAGAGTAAGGTGCTATCCACTTTTACCTCCGCCTACCTTTGGGGCGCCACTGGACTCTGTGCACACTATACCTCATTTTGGTATAGTATATACAGAGCCAGCTTCCTACAGAAAACAATTTTCACTGTTCCTACAACAATGGTCTGTTTCACCGACTCAGGTAGGAAACCCAATATCTTTCTAAGCATTTTTAAAATTCCAAAGCAGGTTCTGACCAGGGCAGAGATCTGGCTATCAAAGGACAGGGTACAGTCAAACAATGCCCGGGGGGGGGGGAGGGGGGCCACCATGTCCCGGACGTAGATTGTCCGGCCACCATGCCGAAACCATATTCAGTCTAAGACAACTGAGATTCATCCATTGAGCTAGATCCGCCAGACATGATCTAAAGCTAGCTGCAGCAGTGCCTTCCTCCTGCGCCAGAGTGATGATTAACTGAGTGGCATCGACATATAACACAATCTTGACCCCATGACTCCCGATCAACTCAGCAAGAGGGCGCATATAGAGGTTGAATAGGGTTGGACTCTGGGCCCGAACCCTGTGGAATTCCCAGCTGTAGAGGAAGGATCTCAGAGGTGCATGCTGCTGTAGCACTTGGAAGGTTCGGTTCTGGAGATAATCTGCCAGCCACTTAATAGCATGACCCCCGATGCAGTGTGGCCCCTGCCGGTCCAATAGAAGGCCATGGGGCACGGTGTTGAAGGTTGCACTTAGGTCCAACATGATCCGGGCCGCTGTCTTGCAGCAATAAATCTCAAAGACTCGGAAAATCAACAAAATTGAGCATTCTGTACTAAAATGTGGTCTGAATCCTGACTTTCATGCAGAATCGCTCGTCGATGTATCTCATCAACTGCTAGTTGACGCGTTTTTCTGCAATTTTAGCAAAAAAAGGTAGCAGAGCTATAGGTCTGTAGTTCTCTGGTTTAGACTTATCTAAGGAGGGCTTCTTCAAGAGTGGAAAATTGGTGCCTTCCAACCCCTTTAGGGCCCTCAGGTTCGGTTTGTCAAGCCTTTAGCTCAACCCAAGGCTTACACAAAGGAACAAGTGTACAGCATTTAAATAGCACCACAACTGAAGACGAAATAGACAGACAAGACACCAAATAAATCTGACGCCTATTTATAAAAACAGACTATTTTAATGTATTTTTAGACACCACAACGGATAAGAACCACCAAAGGTTTCCAGAGATATAGAATTTACATGGTATAATAAATGAATGCATTTCACTTAACCTCGAACAAACATTGGCAAATTCATCAAATTTGACGAACATTTTTGTGACGAAAGTTAGGCAAGTTGCAATGCGGTCGGTTAAGGTTACTTGAGGCGACCAACTCCAGCAGAGAGATAGTCAGAGGGATCAGCAAGGCCCTCAGAAACAGTTACCTCCTTGGAAGAAACAGTCTTCTAGCAGTACCAGTCACGTGATCCTTGTTCAGAGGATTCTTATGGAAGTGGTTCTGATGCTGAAGGATGTGGTGGGTACAACATGGTCAATGTGGTCTTTCTGTAGGTACTCCTCGGCCCATGAAAGTGATGACCAAGTCCTCGGCCCAGGTTTCGTCATCCCACAAGGCCCTCCCTGGTATGGCCGAAGTCCAGTAGTCACTGGATTACCAGTCGTCATGTGTCGCTGTCCCAGATAAATCCTTCTACGGGTTGTAGCTTGCTTTGTGGGTGACCAAGCTGCACTCCGACAGGATTCCAGGGTACTGCAGACTCTGGTGCAACTTCTGAGTGACGGGTCCTGGTGCTGCATGACGGCGGGGAGCGGCAATCCAGGTAAACCACTCTCCTTAGCAGGGTTCTTCAGCTGTTGTGTCCCTGTGCTGCGAACAGGAGGCCAGTCGGCTGACCCTTGGAGTCTCTATGGTTTGGCTGGGCAATGGAGACAACTTCTCCTTGAGCAGGCACAGTCTCTTTTTTTGCTAGCCACCAGGTGCAGCCTCTCTTCGCTCGGAACTTGGTGCAGCAGGGTAATCCTTCTTCCAGTACAGTAGAGATCTTAGATCTGGGTGCCAGGGGTGCCCTATTTATGTACAGAAAATGCCCTTGGGTTAGGATGTGGTTGGTACCTGAAGGGTTTACCAGGTTTCCTACCTTCCAGTTGACCACTTCCTGGGAAATGTGGCATCTGGCTATCCCAGGATGCACCATTCTGCCCATCCTGGGAAGCACCATTCTGTCCACTCCCAAGATGACAGAACCCCTCTCTGGGCATCCAGAGCTAATTAGCCCAATCCAGAGGTGTGGCAACCAAGGAGGCTACACTTCACTGAAACAACGGTTTGACAAAAAAGTCCCCCCCCCCTTACATTCCTGGGTGCCAGGTAGTCTGCCTAAACAATAGGGCAACCCCTCACCCAAGTGTTCCTTATTTGCTCTTCAAAGGTAGTTTCAGCAATGAAGCTCGCCTTTTGAGCCAACACCCGTGTTGCTTCCTGCAGGAGGTTGTTAACACCTTTATCAGCGCAGGCCCTTATTGTCTCCTTTCCTGGGAGTCGTTAGCATATCTCCCCAGGAGGGCAGAAAGGTGTATCGGGTTTAATCTCCATGTGCAACCGTTAAAGGCAACAAAGTGGCAACCTTGTAAAAATTGCACACTATAACAGGTTACATTAATTTTGTCTTGAGAACAAAAGTTGGGGTTAATGTAACTAGTTGTTTGATACCTTGGAGTATCAACATTGGTTGCACCATTCAGGAGTTAGCACAGCTGCAGGGTCAGCGTGTAACCCTGCACTCTCTAAAAGGGCGACAAAGTCTTTCCACAGTAAAAAAAAGTCAGTTTCTTGTTTTTACTGTCATAAGAGGTAAAATGCATGTCTCCCCCCGCCCCCCCCACCGACATATGCTGCACCCTGCCTTAAGGCTCGATAGGCCTGCCATAGGGGTGAAATACGCTTTTAAATGGCAAAGTCGGGATAGCAGTTCGAGACTGCACTTCCACTCTGCATTGGCGGTCAGGGAAACTTGTTTTACTTGTCACACCCAGAGTGGCACAACCAGTGCTGCAATCCCTGGTGTGGACTAACTTACAGGCCCTGGTTACCATATACTAGGGACTTGAAGGTAAGTTAGCCTATCCCAACTGGGTATAGCCAATGTAACATACACATTTTAGTGTCCAGGCACAGAGGTCTGGTTAGTAGCATCCATACACTCAGTCGAAAACCCAGCAGCATCTGTCAAAAAACCTGTGGGTGACAATACAAAAAGAGGCATTTACTTACATACATGCAGAGAATTCTGGTTTGAAGGATTACAACCTCTACAAGATTAATACCGGTCTACCAAAGGCACTGTCTGCAAGAGCTTTCAACTTGTTTATAATTGAATATCTGTGCTTCCCTTTCAGAAAGACTCACTAATGAAGATTTTTAGGATCTCCAGTTGGGAAGGTTCAAGACTTGATTCTACTCTCCATTGAATGTCTTGTTGAAGGTCTTGCTTTGGGCCTCCAGTCACAAAAATGTACAACAAGCTAGCCTTCCCTGTGCAGCAACAGTGTTCCTCCCAGCTGTACGTATGCTGTTTTTGCATATCATAGCTGACCCCATTACTGAGGAAGCTCTCTCCATTCCAAATTGCCCCACTTCCAGCCATTAATTGTCTGGAAGGAGGTCTAGGAAAGGCCACATTTGATTATCCTATGTGCCCAGAGTAACAAGCAAAGTAGCTGCCCTGAAAGAAAGATGAGTTTACTGATATTATCCAGCCATCTTTCCTCTCTATCCAGAGGTGCAGATAAGGGAAGGATGGGATTTTGGAATCAGTGCCATGCTACTTTTAAATACATAGTCCACCAAGAGTGTCCAACAAGTCATGAATTATGTTTCCTGGGCAAAAGAAAAAGTTACTCTCCTGGGATTTTTATTTTTAACTTTTAACTATCTCAAGGAAATGGTGAGTGAATTCTAAATTAATTCCCAAATTGTTTAACCTTACCTCATAATGAATAAACCATTTTTTTTGCTTATAAAAATTCAATTTCCCCGAAGAACAGTGCTTTTTTTTTTTTAAATCACATTTTCTTGAACATAATATTTCATAACGGGTTGAGATGTCACAATGCACTGTTTTTTGAGGAAATAGAGTCTTTATAAGGAAAGCCTCATTCATACATTAAGGGGAAATGTTAAACAAATTACTAAGTGCATTTGGAATTATTTTTTTTTCCATTTGCCTAGGTCTTAATTTCCCATACTCCCTGGAGTCTCCAGAAAAACTGCATGCTTGGTTTTATTTTGGGGTGTTTTCTTTGGCATTCTGTACTCACCCAGGCGCTGTCAAACTGAAGTTGCTGATGTCTGCATACTCTTCAGGCTCACATTCCAAATGTGATCAATAAGAATTGATCTGATAGTCTTGGGTGGTCGTTCCTGGGGACTGGGAATTCAAATGGCTTTGATGTCCTCTCTATTAAAGAACAGAAGCCTACAAACATGTCTGACTGCATGTCAGCAGAAGGTGGTTGGCAGAATATAGTGGTACCATTGCGTGACTATTCCTGATCATCAGTTGTAGTATTTCCTTCCTGTAGACTGACAGATATCCTGTGCATAAGAAGTAGAGATTCAAGTGGCTTTGCAACATTCAGCAGCAGCCGAGGCCTTTATGATTGCGATACAGTTATCAGTCTTGGTGAGATCAACTGAAATCGCATTGCAGGCAGTTGCTAAGGCATCCTGGGTGGGTTAATTGTGGCGCAGAGAGGCTTTTCAGCGGGTCTGAGAAACTCTAGCAGTAGTAGTCCTTCATTTGTTCAATGTCTTGATCCAAAGCCGAGGGAACTATGGGCTAATCGCACTGATCATCATGAGGGTCATAATTGCCTCTTCACATAGCTGGTACAGAATGTGATTATGTAACTACCTGCAGGAAAGTGCCCTTTTTGACATGGTATTTGATGTGAATTCAACTAGAAATGTACTGGGCTCCAGCTAACCAGGTCCCCAGTGCCAGATTCCTAAAACTGTACAATTGCACCCCCCCCCCCCCACGGATTGGCACTGCTTTAGCACCCTCTATAAGTCCGTATTAAATGGGTCTGAGGTACTAATGAGGGTCTCCCAAGGGCTACCGCATGAATTGTGCCACCCTAAAGGACTCCTCACCAAACTCATGCAGGCTGCATGTTTTGTTGCAGTCAAATATGAAAACATGACCTGATATATCTGTGTGCCAGGTCCCCTAACACTGCATGCAGTACTTGTAAGTCACCCCTACAGCAGGCCTTACAGCCCTATAGCAGGGTGCTTGGAATTACATGTGAGGGCATACCTGCATGAGCAGATATGCCCCTGTGCTGGCCAGTTCCCTCACTGCCAGTGCAAGTGAACAGGGAAGTCATTTTAGAACATGTGCTGGGCACTGGTGAAAAGGAGTTCCCTAGCTATACGATGGCTTCACTGAAAATAGGGATGTTTGGTATCAAACATCTCGTATTTACTAAACCCAACCCGATTCCCCCTCAGTCCCTGATGCACTTTTTATTTTGTAAATTCTACGCAATCTTTACTAATACATGCACAAAGAGGGAACCTCCAAAAAACCAACCAGCCTCTGGTGTGTAGGCTGACAGGTCTCTACCAGCCTGACACACAAGACAGATTTCTGACCTCCTAGGGGGAGGGCCTTTTCTCTCAGGATTCCAAAACTAAGCCTGCACAGGAAGAGGGTGTTCACATCCCCTTCCTCAGGATGACCTACTGATTAGCACACCTAGCCCAGCGAGCTTCAAAGAAGGTCCCACCTCTGACATGTAAATCTGGCTCCCCTCACAGGAGGAGGCAGACCCCCCCCCCTCCCTCTTTGTCCAGAGCCCTTTGGCACCTGGACAGGCGACAAATTAGCTAGTCAAGTAGGCATGCCCATCCCTCATGCTAGTACCACCCCTAAGGTGTCCTAATCTGATATGGGTACGATTTTTCAGGAGTGGCCCCAAGGGTAAGTAGGCCACTGGCTACTCCCCGAACACCCCTAATTTCAGCATTTAGGGGAGCCCCTGGCACAAGGAAATCAGATCCTGCTGACCTGAAGAAAAGACTGACGTGAAGAGTCGCACAGCAAGAACAGAAGACCCAGCAACTGACTTGATGCCAACCCTGCCTGATGACTTCGTCAATTGCACTAAAAGTCGAGTCCCTAAAGCCTGGGAGACCTGCAAGCACTTCGCCCAGGAGCCAAGACCTCAAAAGGGACAGCAAAACTGTCCCCTGCAACAACAAAAGAAGAACCGCGAGGATGCCGGAATCACCAAAACCCGATGCTGCCAAGAATACTGCACCTGAGCCCCTCAGCCTGTGTTGAAGTTGGCCAAAGGTGTCTGCGTGGTCCCCAAGCCCTCCAGGTACAGAGTCCACTGTTGAGTGCCTCCTCATGAACTCCCCGTCACCTGCAACCTCGGAGTACAGGCCCCCTCATTTGCGAGTGTTGCCAGATAAAGAATCCCGACACCCCATCGACCCTCGGCACCCAGAAGCCCCGTCCAGAGAAGAGGACCAAAAGGTGTCCCCACGTCCCCCAACATCGCAAGAACAAAAGCCACTCGTGGGTTTCACCCGACTGACCTCTCAGGAATTTTTAGAACAAGCAGATTTGGAGCGGGTTAACTAGGACTGCGAGAAATTATCTGTTTTGGCTTTTATGCACATAAAATATAGTAGCAGCCGAAGCAAAATGAATTTATAACAGGGATGTTGGGAAAGATCTTAGTTTCGTTTAAGGCCAAGTACAGTCATTCATTTACGTTCTTTCCCATTAGGATACTTTAATATGTCACAGTTCGACCATGCCAGTGACAATTCCCCTCAGTCCCTGCTGCACTTTTTTCTATTTTGTAAATTCTACGCATTTTATACCAAATTATTTTTACTTCCACTGTTAAAGCTCAACATTCGGCAGGATAGAGTAGCATTTAATTATCTCCAACAGCTGCCAGATCTGCACTGTTGTCATCAAGTGGGGTCCTTTTTGAAGCTAGCTGTTCCCTCTCGAAGTAGTATGCAATTTGATTTGCTATTTTAGGGAATACAGTCTGAATTTTAAATGGTTGTATCAATTTTTTTTTCCGTTTTATATTATATTTTGTCTGAAAGTGGCCCTTTTTAACATGGTCTCCCCCACATTTTGCCTGGTATTCAATGCAATTTCGACTGGAAGTGCACTGGGTTCCTGCTAACCAGGTCCCCAGTGCCAGATGTACCACAATTGGCAATACATTTAGTACCCCCTGCAAGTACCTAGTAAATGGTACCCCTGGTACCTAGGACATGGGGTGCTGAAGAGGGTCCCTAAGGGCAGCAGCATGAATTATGTCACCCTAAGAAACCCTTCACCAAGCACAGGCAGACTGCAATACACTGCAGGCTGCATGTCTTGGTGCAGACAAAAGTGAAAACGCGACATGGCACAGATGCCTGTGTGCCATGGACACTGCATGCAGCCTGGGTAAGTCAGCCCTACAGCAGGCCTTACAGCCCTAAGGCAGAGTGCACCATACTGCATGTGTGAACATATCTGCATGAGCAGATATGCTCCTTTGCTGGTCAGTTCAACTGCTGCCAGTACAAGTGACCAGGGAAGCCATTTTAAGTACATGTGCTGGACACTGGTGAAAACAAGTTCCCCAGCTACATGATGGTATCAAACATCACATGTTAATAAACCTACACCGATTCCAGTGATGGGTTTATTAATACATGCACCCAAGGGCACCTTAGAGGTGCCCCTGAAAACCTACCAACTACTAGTGTGACACTGACTGGTGCTAGCCAGCCTACCACGACAGACTAGTTTCTGACCCCCAAAGCGGAGGGCCTTTGCTCTTAGGAGGTCAGAACAAAGCCAGCTCGGGCAGACTGTTTACACCCCCACCCACAGGATGACCTGCAAATTAGCATTCCAAGGCAGGGAGCTTCAAAGAGCCCACTGCTTTTTGGTATGTGAATCTGGCTTCTCTCACAGGAGAGGACGCTGACCCCCCCAGACCTTCCAGACTTGAATCTCACCCCGAGTTTCCCAGCTGTGGACTTCCCTACACCCTCTTTGTGCAGGCCCCCTTTATCGAGAGCGTTTACGGTGACGAAAAACAGACGTCTCCAAACACCTCTGCACCCGGCCATCTAGGCCCCATGAGAAGAGGACCAAAGGTGTCCCAGAGCATCGTGAGACCTGAGCCCCCCTGTTGGTTCAGAACGACTGGCCTCCCAGTCCAAACCTGCAGCCTCTTTCCGACCAGACCCATCCCAACTGACTAACATCGGGCACCCGAAGCTGTATTGCACCTCTGCACCCGGCCGCTCTAGTGTCACCCAATGTGACCTCTTGGTGCTGCCTTGGACCTTGTTTTTTACTCACCTTAAGTCCAGGAGATTGGTCCCATAAGTCGTTGTGAAGTAACTGTATGCAGTATTTTTGTTTCTCAATAGGATAACATTGCAGCCTCTGACTTTTGAAAACAAAGTATTTCTATCACGAAACGTACTTACCTGATCGTATTGATTGTGGTTCCTGAATATGAATATATATATATATATATACATATATATATATATATATATATATATATATATATAT
This sequence comes from Calotriton arnoldi, assembly GCA_963921515.1. Taxonomy (NCBI): domain Eukaryota; kingdom Metazoa; phylum Chordata; class Amphibia; order Caudata; family Salamandridae; genus Calotriton; species Calotriton arnoldi. The sequence continues at coordinate 2,493,851 of CAWUFW010000047.1, read as the reverse complement.
ATATATATATATATATATATATATGACGTAGATATCAAGCGTTCCTAAACCTCCAGGATGGCGAGAAGGAACAGGCGAACTCCTCTTGTGGTGGCAATGAAGGTATTATTTTATTTCTCACTGCTGCCTGCCATGACGCGTTTCGGCCAGTACAATGGCCTTGTTCACATATATATAGAGAAGTGTTATTTCTATAAATAGGTGTGGATCTCCTTATTGAGTCGTGTGTATCATTTATTGAACGGGTGTGAATTGGCAGATGTCTAACACTCCTTTCTGATAAGCCTAAGGCAGCTCAACCCCACTACCCCCTAAAAGAGCACCTTGGGATAGCTAGGGCAAGCCCCTGTCCACTCATAAGGGAAAACCTTGACTCTTTGCACACTATACCTCTTTTTAGGTCTCGGCCTGCACCAGCGCTTGCGCTGGTCTGGCCGAGAGTTTTAGTAAGCGGGTTTTGGAAGTGCAAACCCACTGGCTTTCGGCTGGCGACTAGCTTGCGTTCACGATAGCGTGCACGCGCGCAGCTGCCATCTGGGTTTCCTATCTCTTCCTCATTTCCTCGTCATGGCTCATTAACTCTCTGGACTCTGATGTTTCAATCGCAGCAGCAGCTCACATTACCAACTGACGGCCCTGGACTACAGTCACATGAAAAACAACAGCGATTAGCATTGAAATGCAAGCTTTTTTTGTCTAGTTAGAAATATTGCTTCGGTGGGTTGATTTCACCTTATATCGCTATTTGTTTTATATTGGGAGTCACAGCCTAATTACCAGTATTTTTGTCTCACTCTGTTTTTTTAAAAATATTTATTCGCGCAAAGCACAAAGCTATATTTAAGGTTACTTTTTCCGCGTCACTTCTTCACTCTATTTAAACTCCACACCCCCCACTCTTATTGTCTCTCTCCTTCTCTCTCTCCCCTCTCTAATTCTCTCTCTACTTAATTAACTCTCCCCTCTCTATCTTTTTTAGCCTTTCATTCTCTCTCACCCCTTTATCTGTTTCTCTTTCAAACTCCTTCATTCACTCTCTCTCCCCTTCTTTCTCTCTCTCTATCCCGCTCCACTCTTTATTCTATGTACACCCTTTCTCTCTCTTTCTCTCTCACCACCCTCTCTAATTGGGCATTATATCTTCACTATCTCTCACTCGGCAACACCACAGCATCACTCAGCGCCGCCACAGCATCACTCAGCGCCGCCACAGCATCACTCAGCGCCGCCACAGCATCACTCAGCACCGCCACAGCATCACTCAGCGCCGCCACAGCATCGCTCAGCACCACCACAGCATCGCTCAGCACCACCACAGCATCACTCAGCACCACCACAGCATCACTCAGCACCACCACAGCATCACTCAGCACCACCACAGAATCACTCAGCACCACCACAGAATCACTCAGCACCACCACAGCATCACTCAGCGCCAAGACAATATCACTCAGCGCCAAGACAATATCACTCAGCGCCAAGACAATATCACTCAGCACCACAGCAGTATCACTCAGCAAGACCTGAGTATCATTCAGCATCACCTCAGCATCGTCTCCGCAACAGTCACCACCACTACCACCTCAGCATCACTCAGCACCACCTCAGCCTGCTCTCGGAATTTGACATCTGTTGATTCTCCCCTAGCGTCTGGCCGCTGCTAGTGTTATAATACAGGTACTAGTTCCCAACCTTCACCCTCCGATTGTTTATGCCCCCTCAAAAAAAAAAAGCTTTAACAAACAACAATTGCAATAGGCAGAAACAAGTTGCCAGCATTGTAAGAACAAAAGAAAACAGATTTTTTTTTTATTGTAAATACTTTTTTTAATATGGTCGTTCAGTTTTACATAATGCCTTCTTGGTCATATATAAAGTAACAAAAATGCTTCTGACACTTTTTTATTATAACTTTTCAGCATGCTGCACAGCAGCCACACTTCTCTACAGCACAGCTTGAAGACATTGGCAAAGTCAATAGCTCTGGCTAAACACTTATAAGGCCCCAAAGGCGAGACCTATTGGCTATGCCAATGCTTGTTGATACTAGCCCTCAAAACAGGAACTGGACTGATTCCTAGTAGCCATCAGTGGCCACCACACCAGATAGTCTACCTGGATCTTATGGAAACCTCCAAACATTGCTGTGGATGGGAAACTTGTTGTATAGGCGGGGGGATCTAGAAGGACTATAAGCTGGAATAATTTTTCAGGTGCCTTCTTTTAGCAGGGAGCATACCTCGTCACAGAGGGCAGTTACACCCAAGTAAGGCCTGAGTACCAGTTTCCCAGCCTTTTTCAAGTTACTGAATAGCCTACTTTTAGTTAATGAAACCTGAGCTTCTTAACATTTTCAGGTCGATCTGAAACATTGACCATAGAATATCAATTCCCATCGGGCTACAATTCTTGCACCTACTGCGAGGTAGGTGTAAAAATAACTGGGATCATAACTTGGGCCAGACTGGGAAGGTGCAAAGACCTTCATGTTTGCGATTTGTATGGTAGCTGTATCTTTACTAATACCTCGCTATTATTTCAACTTTGGCAATCTAATTTGCATTGCATCAGTACTGTGGCCTGAGATACCAATGGTAAAAAAACTTTAAAATAAGCCGAGGGTAATGCCCAGTCACCTATGAATACCAGGGCTTCCAAGAACTGGCCTCACATTCTGTGTACATACAACTTTCTTGCTTACTCTGCTGTGTCCCTATACATTGTGTCCCTGTGAATATACACAACATGCTAAAGCCAACATTATCATCAGCAGGGCAAATTCTTTTCTGCTTAAGCATCAGGGCTGAATTTTGATTATTTCGATATACCTCGGGATCGTTCTGCTGAAGCTCTCTTTATACTGGAGTCTTATGGTACCTTATATCTGATTTTTCCATAACACTGAAAGAGTGCTTTCATTAGGTCTTGGTATTGTTTTAACTCAAATTCACCCCAGTTATGGTTTGCAACTATAAGTTGATTTACTGTCAAACCACTGCATCCTTTATGAACATTTGTATACTATTGCTGCCAGGTTAAGTAACTATTTATGGGTACAGTATATAACCACTACCTTTTCAAATGACTTGCAACTTCTAAAGGAGAATCTTCACAATTGACATCTTTAATAGATGTAGTGTTTTTCCAGGTGTACATTAGTAGGTCAAACTGATTCTTTGAGAAATTTAAGAAGCAAGATAGTTAAAATATCTACCAATAAGAGGCTCTCGAAGAGGTTCATCCATGTAATCCTTTAGTGACTTTCCGGTCTTTTTAATCTTCCTATATTTGTGAGCACCACGAAAACCTGAAAGAAATACATGCATGTAAATCTGATAAAGTTTAAAATATAAAAGTAATGATACAGTGGACAGTAAATAGACTTGTCCTAAACTTAAACTGTAATGAAAATCTTATTGGAATAAGTGAAGTTATTAAAAGAAAACAATACTCTGTAACCCATCACAAATTTACATACTTACGTATGCAACGTATGCTAAAGACTGCCTATGGGTGTCAAGATTCACAGTAACTAAGCAGTGATTACAAACTAAAACCTCAGAGCTCCTTCATCTTCACCGATCTGACCCTTGGAAACACCAAATCATACAAATTAAATTTTCCTCTTGGTGGTTCTGACAAACCAAATCTATGAACATACAAAGCTGCAGAATCAGTGCTACAGACAAATGACACCGGTGGGTGCCTGAAATGGCATTGGAGAAAAATAAATTTTAAAAAAGTGAATATCAGGCAGGAGAGGCTGTCCGTGACTAAAGGAGTAGTAGCTTTTCCACTGCGGCATGTGCTCTTGGTTGATATACAAAATGGCAGCAACATTTAATAATACACCTCAATCTGAAATCTCAGGGCAATCGACAAAGTAGCCAAGAGTCTTTAAAACAAAGCACATGCATAGAATGTTCGGTTGCTAAATCTGTCCACAAAACTAGTAACTGATGTGGAATTGTAAAACAATTTTTGGCTGGCGGACTCTGAAGCATTACTATGCGTCTATAAAGCACAGTAAATTGTTCAAAAGATTAAACACAACAGACAATACAGTGGATGGCTACAATAAAAGCAACCCCAAGAACTTTATTCAACATTAAGTCAACAGCAAAGAGATTCAAAAGTAGATTTCCAAGGACAACCCACAAGTCTGGTTTCAACATTAAATACTGGTGAAGGAGACTGAAATCTCGATAAAACTCATTTAAGGTTAAAATATTTCAAATAAATAAATAAATAGAACTTGCTTACTACTGTCAACCTGGATAACGTAAGAATATTAATGTGGTCATTCTGTGTTTTTCACTATATTTTCCTAATCATGGAAATGGGTTAATTTAGTACGAGAAAAGACGTCATTGGAAATCATACATAAAAATGTCAGCAAGCCGGTTTAAGGATCTTCTGCCCTTCATCCTTTTTTTGTTTGTTTGTTTATATTTAGATTCAATGCATTTAATTTTGCATCAAAACCTACACTGTAGGCCACACTGCTCGAAGCAGTCCAAAGCAAATTGAAAGCTGAAGTGTTCTCAGAGAGCTTTCTCAATTATATACCCAGAATGAAGCACACACCTAATTGTTTCAAGAGGAGTTTTACACTACGTATCTGTACTTCGAGGGCGAGGAGTCAGTTTTGGAGAGGATTACTTTATTTGTCTGCTTATATGTGCTACTTGACTCGCATGGTTCAAAAACAGAAAAACAGTCCAATTAATGTTCAGGGCTGCATGTGCTATTGCTTCTTCTGAAACTATTAATTATGAGACATTATGGAAGCATTTCAGCCACGTTCAGGTTCACATGATCCTCTGTTATTGATTTATTTTTACACACAAATGATTCCAGCGGTCTTGCAATTACAACAGTTAATTACATGTTAAATTTGAAGAGCATTGACTCCTTCAGCCAATACTAGCTTAATAGAAAACAAAGTTTATATGTGGGCATTATGCCGTACTATGAAATGCACTTACCTTTGCATTTATCTTTCTATTGTGTAAAGTTTCCTGCACTTCAAAGCAAGTCAACGGGATAGTAAATTCCCTCAATTCATTTGTCTAAGTCTTCTTTGGTTAAATATTCTGGAGACAGGCCCACAGCTCACTAAACCTTGCAAAGCACTGCATATCAATCATTAGCAGTGCTTTGTGCAAGTGAAAATTGTGAAAAGCCATATTTGAGTTGTGCGCTGATCAGGTCAATGGCACTACTCTTATTAAAGAAACTGCTTTAGCACGACAATAAGATTGTGCTATGGTGGAAAGGCAATCCAGCACGACCTTGTGCAATATCTGTACTTGAAGTACACCCTCCAGTACAACTTTAAATGAGAGTAAAGTTTAAGCATCATAAATTGTGTACTTTAGTAGTGACTGCATATCCTATACAGACTACAAATTTGTATCAAGTATGTTTGTGCCATACTAGATCAAAACATATGACCGTAGACCCCAGGCACCATGGTGTACATTTGCAATTTAAAAAAAAATCCTTTGAGATTCCTGGAATTCTTGAAAGTCTTAACAGCACTTTCGGCACTTGAAGTGGTATCTTGTAAATGCGACAGCGGCGGAAACTTGCCCCTTTGCTCTCGCCCACTACTCTACAGATGATTGTCGGCCACGATTGTATCCAGGTTGGACTATGGCAATGCCTTGTACATTGGCCTCCCTGAGAAACTAATCAGCAAGCTGCAGGTAACCATGAACGATGCAGCTAGGCTGATTTTTAGGCTCCCTAGAAGGGCTCATACCACCCCTTTGTTGCATAGGTTGCATTGGCTCCCGGTCAAGCAGAGAGCAAAGTTCAAGGGCCTCTGCATTGCCCACAAAGCCGTATATGGTCAGGCTCCTGGCTAGATCAAGGAGCGCCTGGTGAATTATGCACCGGGACGCACACTTCACTCGTCCGAGGCAGGTTTTCTGGCTCACTCTCAGGCCAAAACTGCATCTAAAGGTGGCAGAGCTTTCTCTGTCTTAATTCCCCAACTCTGGAACGAACTGCCTGTGAACCTCCGTAAGGAACACGCCCATCTCCCCTTCAGGAAATACCTCAAAACCTTTCTGTTTAGGGAGGCTCTGGACACAGTTTAACACATCTGTTTGGTGCTCATCGGGGATGGTAGAGGGTATCTGAGCTTTCTCTCCAAGCGCTAAGACCTGCAGGTGATTACGCGCTATATAAGCTATAGTTAACATAACATGTGTTACTTGAAACATGAAAAAGTACACGAAAAACCTCCTGTTGGGGAAATACATTTTTGGGGTGAACTGCTTGATAGTTTGCTCCACACACCAAACTACATAGAACAAGAATTTGCAATGCAATAGGTCTCGCATTTGCAAGAGTTGGAGCTATTGGCATTGTAAAAAATGCCCTTTATGTGTTTACAAAACCTACAAACGATGCATTAACATCGCTTGCAGGTTTGTAAACATAAATTAAAGGCATTGTCATTTACAATACCAATAGCTCAAACTCTCGCAAATGCGAGACCGTAAGCAATCGCGGCACCTGCGCTTTAGCTTTTAACATCTTAAGCTGCAGGAGTCACGATTGCTTCAAAAGTAAACAAATAAAAGAAGATGCACAATTTTCTTTTCTATTTGTTTACTTTTAAAGCAATCACGGCACCCGCGCTTTAGTTTAAGATGTTTAAAACTAAAGCGTGGGTGCAGCGATTATAAAATAAACAAACAGAAAAAGAAAGGCATGTGGCCCCGTTCGAACAGCTTATAATGCTGGATAAATGATAAAGAACAAAAAAAGTGTTGAGGGAGAGAATGTCCTGCCTGTGTTGCGGGCAAGACAAAACTATTTAAAAAAAAAAAAAAAAAGTGCTCAGAGGCTGTAATTAAAGCCTACGAAGTAACAACATATCTAACAGCAGGTGTCCTCATGGGAGGTTACAAGATGAGACAAGGCGGTACTAAGGAGTGATTACTAAGTCTATTGACCAATGAAAAGCCACAGTTTACAAAGGACAGTGACAGGAGCCAATTAAAAAGATGGGCGGCAAGTGGGCGGTGCTTCAACTCCATACCTGAATACAGCATGTCTCGAAGAGACAGCACAAGTCCCTGCCTAGGCGAGACCTAAAAAAGGACCCAAGCCAGTGAATGTTTGGAGGTATACAAGAGATAATTTAGCAACTGGAGAATCGTGGCCCACAAACTCAGGTTTGGTGCGGCACAATCACCGACTGACAAAAAAGTATTTATCTAATTTAATCTAGAAGGCCAGCCCGGTTTGCAGGAGCAAATCGAGTGCCTACAAATAGTTTTACATCAGACAATGTTTGGAAAGGAACCGTTGCTGAATCTACTATTTAAAACTAAAGATAATTCCAGACTCTTAATGCGGTTTTATATTAAACCCAATCTTCAAGAAGGGGACACTAATAACCCACAATACTATAGATGGATTTCCCTTCATTGACATTTAAATAAATGATTTTCTTCAATTTAACTCTAATCCTTAATTTCAATTAAATTACACAACTTTCCTTTACTCGATTTCTAGCAGTTAGCACAAGTATTTTACATCTAAATATTTCTTCTCATTTCTAAAAATATTTTTAAATTATACAAAATCTAACTGACGCTTAGATTTAATTTATATTTCTTTCCAATAAATAGTTTTTATTAATCTAAATCCATCATTTAATATAAATTGTAGCAAATTAAATAAAAGCATTAACCTTACCTTAAGCCTATTACTTACTCAAACCCATAAATGTATTTACATTAAATGTAATCAAATAAGTATCCATACTTTACTCAAATATTAACCCAAACCTTTAATTAAACAAAATAAAATTGTGGCAATTTAATTTTATTAACAATTCACCCTTAATTAAATCATACAGATCTGAACTGCAAGCTAGAGACAAATCAGGGTCATTTTTGTCTGGAATTTATGGTGTGAATTTGCCAATTCTCTGCAGAACAGTATCGCTTCCTTAGTTTGCTATCAGACATCCAGTAAAGGCAACTTTAATATTCATGTTGATGAGATTCAAGCTAACAAAGGTCCTAGAATTTATTGCGTAGTTTGAGGTGTAGAGAATTAGGCTTTTGTTGGTTAGCCCCCCACTTTTTGCCCCCTTTTTAGCTACTGGATGCTGATTTTCGACTCCGACAGTGCACTGAGGCCTGCTAACCAGACCTCAGTGGCAGTGTTCCTTCCCTAACACAAGGTGTTGTCTAATTGTGCTACAATTGGCAAAGGAATTTAGCACCCTTGTAAGTCCCTAGTACACGGTACTCTATGTACCTAGAGCAGTGGTTCCCAAACTGTGGGCCGTGGCTCCCTGGGGAGCCGTCAAACCTAGCCTGGGGAGCCGCGCACCAAGCACTTTAATGCATTTAATGTGAAGGGTCTGTTGGCTTCAGTTAAACTAATTAGTCTTAAACGCATGATGTCAATTTGTAAGTGACATGCCTACAGCTGTAAACGTATTTAATTGATGGCATGTCGAGGGAGATGACCTCCATATTTCACTGGATCCCCACGTTCCAACACTCCCAAAGTAAGCGGAAGACGCCAGATTAATTTTGTTACTCGTTAGTTTTGTTTTTTCCAAATGCATTTTACACCAATGTAAGTTATCAGGAAAGTACAGTTGTCCTGTCTATTAAACACACTAAGTATTATTAGGTATTAACATTTGTACTTGAACCATAGGTACTTCCAGTACACATTTCTTCCAGTACACACACATTTCCAGACAGGCCTGCTCCCTCCTTGAGCACAGGGAAGTAAAACACCATATACGGCATAATGCCAACATTTGGAGCAAGAAAGAGGGACGTTTAAAATTTTTTTTTTAAAAAAGAGGAATTTATTTGGCTTGCATTGATTTGGAGGCAATTTTAGGGAGGAGACAGCAAAAATAAAGCTGCATGTAGTTTAAAAAATCGTGAGTCACCCTGCTGAGACAGGTGTGTTGGCACGTATGACATGGGTAGAAATGTAAGTGCATGCAATATTCTTCAAGCGCAGAAACACTTTGGCAATGGGGCCTACATGCATAGGGGTGCTATCTAGCACTGAAAGTGGGATAAAAACGTTTGAGAGGGTACTCTAAAAAAGGCATGGGCAAAGAAGTGCAACTAGGAATATTTTATTAGAGGCGCCGCCTTAGTAATAAGAAATACCCTGCGTATATTATAACACCTTTAACAGCTTCATCCCAATTATTTTCAGGGAGAAAAATGCAAGTACTCCCGAGGCCGGGCTTACATCCCCCCCCACCCTCCAAAAAAAGTGCACAGTGGGGAGCCACGGGCAATGGCCAATGGGTCAAGGGAGCAGAGGGTCGAAAAAGTTTGGGAACCACTGACCTAGAGCATGGGTACTAAAGAGGGTCCCTAAGGACTGCAGCATATCTTCTGCCACCGTAAGGGACCCACATAAAAATTTCACACAGACTGCTATTTCAGGTTGCATGGCATGGTGCATACCAGGACTGAAAACATGACAGGAGACACTTGTGTGTCATGCCAAAGTCACTTGATCTAATATATGGAAGCCACCCCCCTACAGCAGGCCTTTGACCCTAAGGCAGGGTGCATTATAGTTTATGTAAGGGTATATCTGCATGAGCAGATATGCCCCTATGTGCCTAGTTCTATTGCTAGATATTTCTAGTGAGCAGAAAAGCCATCTTAATACACGTACTGGGCACGGTCAAAACAAGTTTCCCAGCTACTTAATGGCTTCACTGAAGCCTATGGTGTTTGGTATCAAACACCTCGAGTTAATAAACCCACACTGATTCCAGAGATAGATGTATTAATATATGCAACCAGATAGTACCTTAGAGGTACACACTAAAACCTACCAGCCCTCTAGTGTGCTAGTTGACTGGTTCAGTCCAGCCTGTTGCCATAGACTAATTTCTGACCCCCGGGGATGAGTCTCTTCCCTCTAAGGTGGTCAGGAACAACGCGTGCTATGGAGAGAGGTTTTATCACCTCCTCCAAGAAGGCGGGTAAAATTAGCATTCCAATGCAGGTGGCTCAAAAGAGTCCACCGCCTTTTGGTAAGCAAGTCTGTCTTCTCTCCGGGAGAGGATGCAGACCCCCCCCCCGAATGCAATGCATGCTTTTCCACCATAGGATATAATTGCCGATCCAGAAACTGCACTGTGTCCATTTTTTAAAAATGTAAAAATTCATTACACGAGAAGTACTAGCCCGATTCAGCTGACCTTTGTATCTAAATTTATGTAAAAGTATGTTATTTTTATAAATTGGTGTTGGATTTCTTTATGATGGTGTGTGTCTCACTTACTGCTTCGGTGTGTGCATTAAATGCTTAGTACCACCCTCTGACATGTCCAACTGCTCGCCCACAATACCACATAAGAGAGCATTTGGTGTATCATTTGTGCCTCTGTAATTCCTTTGGAGTTTGCCAGGACTCTTTACATAGTGTACCTCTTTTCGGTCCACTATATAAAGAGCCAGCTTCCTTCAAGAAGAATTTGTTCTAATGGTTAAGAGCACGCCTTTGATTTCATCCTAGGCAATATGTAATACCTCTAGGAAACATGCTACCCAAGACCTGGCCATCATTTGTTGTAGTTTGGACAAAAGGACCCAAGGGGTAGAAAGTCCACATAAAAGTCCACATCCACAGTATCTACCAGAGACGTGCAAGTATTGGAGGCTCGCTGGATGACCTCCGTTTGTTTCTGAATTATCATTCCAACCCTTTGATGTCCTTTTTAGCTTAGTCCCTTTAAATGATCTTTCAACAGGTCAACCAAGCTTTAGAACATGTGGATCTCAGACTATTTTTGAACCTTGAAATTTCAGACCAGGCGAACAGAGGAATCTTATCGGGAGGCTGACATAAGCAATTATTTGAGACAATGCAAAATCTACAAAAAAGGCCTATGGCACTCCAAGGCCAACTATTTGTGTAATATGATTAAGGAAGCCAAGTAAACCTGCTGCAGAGGTTTCCTATTTTGAAATGTTCCACAGCCCTGACATGCAGGGTTCACATCATGCAATAATCACAATCTTTTTGTGAGGAGTCTACCATTCATGTTCTTAATAAAGCGAACAGGGCTTAGTAGGATACGAAGACAGGCTTTTATGGGTGCAGGCCACGGTGACCTTATTTCGCCCCATTTCATAACCAGTATGCAACTTCTGGTAATTTTCCCCTCCAATATGCCTGAGGACCCTTAACCAGCTGAATCTTTTTCAGCTGGCTTCTTCTATTGGTTAACAAGGTAGTCCCTTTGCTCAATCTGAGCATGACTACACAACTGTATCCCATCACTGTAAATTTGGGGTAATGTATCCAACTTTAAAGAACACCTGGGCTTCAGTGACTAACAACTACGGTCTCACCACCTTCCTATTTGCGCTAGCGAAGTTGCAAGAGAAGCCGATTGCTTGGCAGCCGTCTAGCTATTTAGAGGAAAAGTCAGATTTTCAACCCTTGTCAAATAGGATTTCGTGCCGATCACAGCAAAAAGTGTAACTGGTGATGCCCTCAAAAGATTTGGTCTATTTTGGCTATTTTTTAATTGGAGCAATCTAGTTAGGGCGATTCTGTTCTAATCTCTCACCAGCTCTTTTGATACTGTGAAACATGGGCATGCTGGCCTCCAGCACATTCAGAATTTCACTCAGAACAGTGCAAGGGATTAAAACAAGTCACATGTGCAATACCTGCATTGTCTGGCTGAGGGTCAAAGAATTAAGTTCAGGTTTCTGTGTTTCACTAAAAGAACTTCCTACAGCACCTGTGGTTTGTGACTCTAGCTCTGAGCACTGGATTTGTACTCGTTTCAAATCCTCAAAGTTAAAAAGGCTCAGATAAGTGGATGTTCATTAATGATACATAACCTAGCGGTTAGGAAGCAACAGCATTAGAGCAAAACATAAGTGTCCGGCAAACCTACAACATTAAAACTATTCACTGAAATGAACTAGAAATGGATGGTTCTTTTGCTATGCACAAACTGCTGCATATAAAATGATCTAAAACCAATAGACAACCAAGTCATTCATCAACCATTAGTTGACAGGCAAAGCTACACAAGCAAGAAACAAGAGAAATGTCCAAGGGATCCAAAATTAAGGTCACACAAGGTGTGGCGACCTACCAACAAATTTATAGGCAGGAAATTACAAAAAATAGTTCAAGCATTAAACCTCGAGCACGATTCTAAAAGAGTCTTGAGATTTGTACCATAACGTAAAAAGACAGAACTGATTTCACAAAAATGACAAATAAAAAATACAATTAAATAATAAAAACCAGGCCTATCTGGAAAGAAATTTTGGCTGAGAACAGTTTTTGAATAGCTTTCTATAACTTTAGAAACAAATCAAACAGGAGGAAAGGAGTTTTAAACTGAACAAAAAACAATAGCATTTTAAATCAGAAAAGCTCTTCTGTAGAAAGGTGTGTGGATGGAAAATGAGGTGATAAGGCAGCCGTTTCAAAAATTACAACAAAAGTGAGTAGTTTCTTTCGTTATTGACTTAAAAGAAAAAACATCTGAATATAACAGATTTAGAGAAACTGAAAACAATACTTACCAGTCACCTGTAATGTTGTTGTGTTCTTTAAATGTGACGAAAGTGAACCCCAAAATAAAAGAAAAAAGCCCGTTAATGCACTGAATTTATTTATTTTTATGTATTTATTTTTTACAATGGTTACCTATTTTGTAGCAACACTATTTGCAGAATTAAAACATAGGCTGACTTTCCATCCCGAGAAAGTGAAGCCTTTATGCTATTCTGCAACTAGATTCATGGATATTCTAGAGTAAACATACCCAGTGACATCCACTTTAATATAGCAAAACCCTCATACAATTAAGGATTTCTTCCTGGCATGAGGGATGCCATATAAAGTCTTGATTAGTGCACAGTTTCATACCAAAAAAGCTATGAAATTATGATTTCTTGGCCAACTTGGAAGAATATCTTCAATTGTTCTTACAACCGATCAATACAAAGTAGTAAATATTTAGAGTGGTAAAGCATTTTCAATAATGAAAAAACAGGAACAGGAAAATGACAAACCAGCAGCTACATGCCTACCAATTAATATTTTTCTGGATTAGCAGATAGCTTAAGACGTATTACACTTGAAATAATGAAATGGTTGTATCCAGAACGTGAAATTACTCAGGGTACGGACTAAAAATTGGGCAAGATGGATAGAACAAGATACAAGGACTAAAGCAGGAATTCTGGCTACTAGGCCTAAATCTAATCTCTTCTAGGCACTCCAATAGCTCCTTAAAGGATGAAATTGTTAGTAAAATTGAAGGAAAAAAGGGAACTGCAGCTGAATATTACTTAGCTGGAAAGCAGGGCTAGACAAAGGTATAAAAGCTTTTGCATGTAATGCATACATTTTGAAAAATGGGGCATTTCTTATTAAACCCAAGATGTTCTGTTAAAAGACCATTGGCTGTGCAGGCCCAGGTTGCATCAAGATGGCATACTCTATTCCCAAAGATAGGCACCACAAAAAACTGTATCAGTGTCATTCTGCTAGTCCTTCTCAAGCAAGATGCCCAGCTCAAAAGATCTGAAATTAAAGCTAGTGCCAGGTGTTCTTTTAATCAGATAGTGGTAACATGTACATTGTTTCTTGTTAAGAGCGTAAGTAGTACCATATAATGTTTCCATATTTTGCCAGTGTAATCGAAAGATCAGAGATAACAGGGGATCTTTTACCAACCCGAAAAGAAAGAAATTTAAAGAGCTGTAATACACAGAAGGATTGGGATAGCACTCACCCTTTGTGGCATCCTAAAAAAAATTAGCTGCAAAACCTTGCCCTAAAAAGTTATGGTTGAGGAAAGTGAGAACCACTGAAATCCCTAGTGATGGCAAATATGGTATGGTTCAGTGAACTTTGTTCAGCAGTTTGTAGACCAGATATTCTTTTTATATTTTATAATTAGTCCACTTGCAGACTGTTTAGCAGTCTGATTTTTAGGTCTTGGGGAAGGGAATGAGAATATGTTTAGCCCCTCTGAAGAACGCCTTCATACCGCCACGTATAGCTCAAAATGTTATAGGCTGGCTCGCAGTAAGGCAGCCAAATTAGAAATTAACATCCTTGTCAGCAGGGAATTAGATTTGGCAGAAGTAATGAAATTTGCATGCAATGCAAGCATTCGAAGGTACAGCAGCTGCTGGATTCTCGCCAAAGGAAAAACATTTCAAAAACAAAGAAAAAGCACACACTGCAGCAGTCTATGGCACTGAAGTGGACTACTTTTTGTGTGGTTGCGAAAGCTGTCGTCACTTACAGTAACGTAAGTCAGTGTCATAAGTGGGCTAACCCTGTATCCCATGCCGTCTGCTGAGGTGGGAAGAAGCAAAACTCAAACAGTACAACAGACAAATAGATGAAGAGGGGTGAATGAATGTATGAAAATAAATAAAATACATTTTTAATTACAACAGCACTTGAAAACCAGAGTTTATCTAATGCATCTTTTTACTTCCTTTATGCATCTATATACCTTCCATGTACTTGGATCTATATATTTATTACTTTTCTCCTAAAAAAGCATATTCAATGCACTACCCTATTTCTCATCCTATACCTCTATCAATAGCTTTAATCTACATATACCTACCTCCTTCATGCATCTATATACTTACTGTGTCCTTATGGATCTATATATTTATCACTTTCTTCTAATTCAGCATATCCAATGCACTACCCTATTTCTCACCCTATTCCTCTCTCAATATAGCTTCTACTCCAACTTTCTGACTCATCTCAAACTTCTTTCTACTACTCTTTCCAATGCACTACCCTATTTCTCACCCGATACCTCTATTGATATATCCTCTACATCCACTCATTTATCCCAAACCCCATACCACTACTGTGATCCCCAAAATAACCCTTTCTAGACTCTCTCCTACTCTACCCCTCCTTGCATCATCGGACACCTCTTTTACTATACCAATCCCCCAAAACAAGCCTTTCTAAACTGTTCCCTCCGACTCTTTCCCTCCACATGCCTTTTTACTCACCCCAAGCCTCCTCCTACTGCTATATGCTCCAAAACAAAACAAAAAAAGTCTAAATCCTTCACTCTATCCCTCCACTATCCTTTGCAATCAAAATAACAGACTAATATGTCCACTTCTCATATTTCACTATACTAATTCACCACTAATCCTTTATGGGTTCCAGAGTAGCACGCTACTCGCCGAAAAAGCACTTCAACACCTTATATGGGGTAGCAAGCGCTATATAAATGCAAACATTTTTCCCTCTTCTATCCCTCCCCTACCCTTCTCAATCCAAATAACTAACATATCCACCACTCAAATTACTTTCATATTTCACTATACTAATTTTCAACACTAATCCTTTATGAGTTCCGGAGTAGCATGCTACGCGCCAAAAAAGCGCTTCAACACCCCATCAGGGGTAACAAGCGCTATATAAATACAAACCTTTTTCCCTCTTCTATCCCTCAACTATCCTTCTCACTCCAAATAACTGACTAATATCCACCACTCAAATTACTTTCATATTTCACTACACTAATTCAACACTAATCCTTTATGGGTTCCAGAGTAGTGCGCTACTCGCCGAAAAAGCGCTTTGACGCCTCATCAGGGGTAGTAAGCGCTATATAAATGCAATTACAATACAATACCCTTAATTTGCAAGCATATATTTTTCTATAGACACACACTACATAAAGTGTAAACGTAGATGTGAGGAGTTTAACATGACATTATTGCCATGGCTATGTGTGAGGAAGGGCAATGACTCAAAGGCATAAACTTCAGTGGGTCATGATGCCATTTCTATTTTTCAATAGATGTAATAAACAAACTATTACAATCTGTGCATCTGCATATATGGTTTATGCCATGCTGTTCTTTTATGTGAATTAGTTATACACAAAGGGATATACTCAGATCTAGAGCACAATCTCATTACAAAGGCCATAGTCCGAAGACCCATGTAATCTCTAGTGACCATAGCATAAGATTCGACCTTTGCATTGTACTAAGTGTCTGATTCGATGTTTGGTGCTACACATGCTCCAAACAACATGTTTAATCGGGACACATTTATCTTGACTGTAATGAACTCCTGTAAAAATAAATATGGCCAAATAACACTATTTGGAAAAAATGAGCTAATAGAAACATTTCACTCATTTGTTACATTTATTTTGTGAAGTCAAATTCCTTGTTACTACAACAGTACAGTGTACTCGACTTAAAACACAATGTTTGTAATATGCCATTACCATTGTTGAGGAAACAGGGAGGCAATATGGACCACTCAAGGCTTTTCTTGCGAGTCCTTGCCCTCCCCATACTCGGAAATAGTAATTGGTAGCATATTACAGTCTTCACATCTGCATATATAATACAAATATTTATATATTCATGCACACATCACACATATAGGTGAGGTTAGTATTTCAGTAGAAAAAGTGTAGCTTGTTTCACTAACAGGTTCTGACCCATTAGACAAGTCTGCGCTGAAATTGGCAGATACTTCACTTATGTAGTTTCAGCTCTTTGTTCCAAGTCTGGATAATCTTGATCAGAGGGGTCAAAAGTTAAAATCACCTTTGGAAAGAATACATATGAATGCGGTCTCAAATACAGAAAAACGAATGGACGGATCTACACCAATCTGGTGTGATGGCACCTATGCTAGAACAAATAATTTGTTATTCAGTTTTGATTTGCAATTTTAAAGACATTTCGTAATTTGAAAAAAATCCAGTTTATCCAGTTCTGGTTGGGGATCCCGCAGCAAAACCGTCAGACCCAATAGTGGATAAACCAATCTGAAAATGGCAACAACACAGTCAGGCACCTGATGTCACAAGGGGATGGACTGGGAACCAAATAGTAGATGCCACCCAGATGGGAAAACAAAAATGTCTACAAGAGACAATTGGCAGAATGGCGCACAGAATGGGAATCCAGGGGCTCTCACCTCATTGAGTGGCTGTGCTCTAATATACACACACCCGTACTCTCCACCAAGACCCCACCATACCGCAATTTTAGAAGAGAAACTGTTTTGAGAATGGATTCAAATAAGTCCCTAAAGGGGGGTGGGATTTATGAACGATTTCAACATTGCAAAACAGTTGTTAAAGACAAGATTTTTGTTCTTCAATAGCATTGGATAATCCATAAATATATATATGCATTTTTAGAGCAGAACATATTATTGCTCTTCCTACAGGAGACAGTTTCATGATGTTATGTCTCAGTCGTTCAAGTCACAGATGATCAAGTGAAAAAGGCAAAACAAATATGGCTCTGATGCAATACTCCATTTTAAAATAGGACATCTATTAACCTTTTGCGCAAATGACACACAGAACCAGTAGGTAACTTTAAAGCTTATGTCTAGCCACATAGAATTTCAAGCATTGGAAAAAGACTTGAAACGTAGTTTTGTCAGCTTTGACTAAACTGTTCAACTCCCAAGCGAAAGGGACTTAAATAAATGTGGAAAAGGAAAAAAAAGCCTCAGAGGAATGCTTTTAATAATCAGCAGGAGAACAATGGTGTCTTCAGAGGTCGTCATCTTTATCAGGAGACAGCAGCTACATTTTTCTTGATAGGCATTTCAGGCCTGATTTTGCCAAATGTACGGAGCAGAATTTGATGAGGTTCAGCTGGTAGGAGAAACAGGTTGAAATCACACCCGTGACAGAATATTTTCCATTTCAGGTTGTAAGGCACCATATTAGTTAACGATGCAGCATTCCTAATGAATGGAAATAAAAATGCTCGTTACCCAGCCAGGTGGAGCGATTCTGGTTTGGGATTAGGGACCTTAATCGGATATCGGATTAGCAGGTCAGGATACGCATAAAACTCAAGGCTTGGCTAAGGAAAATAATTCAGATAATGAGCCACAAATCTCTTGCACACGCTGGGGCCATTACACATGCACAGTTCTTTCTTCATTTTGGAATGGGTTAGTAGAGGGAAAGAATCTGCATGCAGAATGTACCAGATCTTTGAAAATGCTTCTCCATTCCTGTGCTGGTGTCACAGTTTACTTGAAAAGTGTTAATACTTTGATTTATGATGTATTTCACACAGAATTACCATTTTTTCCACATAATCGGAAATAGGTGAACAGATTGTACAAGACATGTGGGTCAGGCAGCTTTCTATCTCGTACAGCTGGGACATTTGACAAAGAGATAGCATATCAGCTGTGTGAAAAAAGTAAGCGATTTTTTTTTTAATCATTCACAAAAAGAAAAACACACTATACAGTCCGTACAATTAAAACACGGGTAGAAACCCCTAAGAAGTGTTCAAAGATCCTCCCAGGATGAGCCAGAAAAAAAGCTGCTCTCCAGAAACTGCTGATATAAAGCACGACAGAATAAGAATTGTGCTGGTTTCTTAAAGGAAAAGTGCTATATTTCAACTGGACAGGGCTGCTGCATTTCTGGCTTCATCTGCCCATTGAAAATATGAGAAAAAAGTGAAATGAGTGAAATTAGACCAGCTCTATGTTTTTGCACCTGAAGTGCAGTTAGTTTGCCATTTCTTTTGATTAGAAGTACACGCACTTTAGACGTGTTAGTTGATTCTGCACATGGGCAGGGCAATTTTCATGAACATCAATGAAGCCAAAGATAATAGGCGCTATTGGAAAGTAGAAAGTGTAAAGGAAATCTGCAATGCGTAAATGATCTAGTAACAATAATAAATCTTTTTTCCAACAAGCTTGCTTTTTAAAGTGAATAAGCAATCCCGAGCTAAATAACAAAAAGAAACAATTGAATACAGTTTAGATAAAAATTAATTTGGACATGCTCATCTCTTTACAGGCACTAGATCAACTCTTTGACAAGGTAGACATGGTCTTACGAATTTCACAGGTAGAGCTTGATTAGCACATTTCAACAAAAAAAAAACCTGAAACTTACGTAACTTACAAAAAGAAATGTCCAAGACCACAGAGCAAAGTAAAGAAAAACTTTTATAATTAGTTAACAGTTCAGAAATGTTGCTTTATTGGGGCCAGATGTATAAAATCTGCAAATTAAGCAATAATTTTGATGAAATATATTTAGATTCAATTTTAGATATGACAATATAAATTACCTTCAAATGTTTTGCTCCTCGAATATGTGATTGATAGCTCATGGAACTTAGGCAGGTTAATCGACAAATCTAGTTTAGGGGGAAAAAAGTGGCTTTATTGCATGTTCAGTATTAATATGCAGAATCACAATCCAGTGTGGATAGTTCCATCAATAGGCAAATTATTGGTTAAGCAAGAGAACAATTTCAGTCAATTACACATTTGCCACATTACATTGAAAGTGACCAGGAACACTCACACTTAGAATAAACTGATGTGATTTAAGATGAAGCAACAGTCCAAGTGACAAATCTCTCCTTGTGAATACCAAAATATGTATCTGCCGCGTAATTAACATACAGGGCTGTCAATCATCAAAAATCTCTACAAGCAACAGACACCTATCCTATCCTTACTTGCTACTGAAAACATTCCGGTGTTAAAAACTAAACCAATGTACTTCAGAATGGACAAGAGCATATGCCTTAGTGTAAAAATTAGATTGGAACCTCCCTGGAGCCAGAACTGTGCTCAGAATGTAAGAGCCCTTCTTCGAGGAAATGGCTAAGTTTAAGCTATACCAAGTTCTGTGAGTAAAAGTGAGGGTAACCTGTAGGCCTGCTGGCAACACAGACTGCGGTCTTGTGCCACAGGTAAAGTGTTGTGACAGCTAAGCTTCCCCTAGCACTAGGAGGAGTAGGGAGGGAGACTTATGGGAAGGCCTAAGCCCTCATTTACGAGGAATGAAAATAGGTGTTTGGGTCACTGGGACGTCGAGTGGAGTGGCTGGGGGTGGAGGAGTACTGTTGGTTTTCAACATTTGACATTGTGCTTAAGGGCGAGATAAGAAGTTGAAAGTTTGAGTCTGAAGAGTGTGGAGCTGTAAACAGAAACCACATTCCAGAGGTTTTTCCCTGCTTTCTCTTATTGGAACACCTGTGAATATGTTCAATCCACATAACTGCAGTCCTTGTCATCATGTCTAGATCATGTAAGGATACCTGTAGTACGAGTGGGTTTATGTCCATTGCATATGGATTGGTTCATTGGAACCCACGTGCCTGCTCCAAAAGAGGTCAGCCTCTTTTGTGCCAAGGCGGTGTTGTCCATCTCAGACATATCAGCCCGCACATGTAGACTTCGTCTCCTTCCCCACAACTGGCAAACAGGGTGGGTCGGAGAGATAGCCAACTCAATCCTTCCTTTTAGAGCATGCTTCCTCATGTTGGAGCCATACCCACTGCTTCCCAATTCCCTGTGCTGCGGTCATCTCCAACAGAGCTTCTAGAGAGTCGAAAAAACATCAAACCTCGGCCAGATCAAATTAGATCCAGTAACAGCACTATGCAGGAAGTGTGCAAAAATAGCTAGAAGTGGGAAAATGCACTGCCAGGACTGGAGCAGTCTTGGGACCCTCAAATGCAACAGATTCCTTGGTCTCTAGTAGTTCCTCTTGGCCAGCAGGAGGGTGATAAATACAACCTCTCAACTGGCTGCCGACAAACCACTTTCAAGTTCATGTTTGAAACTTGCCTGCACATCGAAACTGCTGGAGCTTCATGGTCCTGGCAATTACGGACCATGGGTGCCTTTGGAGGACAGGGGGTACTAGAGATGGGGGTACATACAGTGGCTCTCAAAAAGAGGATGTGAAGCTTTCACTTTTACCCAACTTTATAAATGTGGGACAGAAGCAACACAGAATCCTTGAAACACAAATAACTTTGGTACTTTCTTGCTATGGAAGAAATAGGAGGCTGGTTGGACGGTCTAAGGATTGGCAGACTAAGAGATGGCTGATGGAACTTACAAGCATGCACGAGGAGGTGCCAGAGGTGAAGCTTGCTAAAAAAAACAGCATCTACTGTGGTTGCAACCAAGAAGGTTGTCCAAGGTGAAGAACCTTTCATCCCAGATAAAAATTGAGACTGCCTCCTCTCAATACCAAACGCTTAAAAATTAAGGGTTGTGAGGAAGCGCCCTCTTTCTGCATGGTTGCCCCCACTTTTTGCTGAATTGCTGATGTGCTTTGACTGAGTGTGCCCTGGGCTCCTGCTAATCAGGTACCCAGGGCCTATGTTCTTTCCCTAAAACTGCATTGAAGCCTAAACCAAACTGGCATCTCTGGCCACAGGTCAGCCCCTGGTAAATGGTACCACAGGTAACCAGGGCACTGTGACCAGAGAAGGCCTCTAAGGGCTGCAGCACTTATTGTGCCAACCTTAGAGGTCCTGTACCATTACACTCACACACTGCCTTTGCAGGCTGCGTGTTTTGGTGCACAACAAAGTGAAGAGTCGACATGGCACACATCCCTGTGTGCCATGCCTACAACCCACTGCCCTGGCATAGATCAGTCACCCCTCTAGCTGTGTGCCTTATACCAGTGGTGAGGGTACAGGTGCATGAGCCCTGTACCCCTACAGTGTCTAAGTCCATTCTTAGACATTGTAAGTGCAGTGCTGCCATTAAGAGTATATGGTGCTGGGAGTTTGTCATTACGAACTCCACAGCACCAGAATGGCTAAACTGAAAAGTTTGGTATCAAACTTCTCAGCACATTAAACCCACACTGATGCCAGTGTGGGATTTAATGAAAAATGCACACAGAGGGCATCTTAGAGATGCCCCCTGAAAACAAACCTGCCACTAGTGTCCAGGCTGAGTGGCTGCTTTCAGCTGCCACCACCAGACATGTTTCTGGACCCCTGGGTCGAGAGCCTGCTGCTCTCTGGGGCCTGAAACAATGCACATCCTGGGACGAGGTGCAAAGTCTCCTCCCCCAGGATGGGCAGGGGTCACGAAGGGGAAGCTTCAAAGGCTTGCCGCCCTTGTGAGCTTCCCCAGGCCACTTGCTGCTCTCAGCAACTGGTCCCCACTGGTTCTGACCCCCACTTTGGGCAGGAGAACCGGCGGGAAAAACAAGTGAGGAAGAGAGGTGTGCCCACCTCGGCCAACTCCACCCCTCAGGTGGGGGAGGAGAGGTGAAGCACAACTCTCAGTCCCCGCCATCTTGCAGATGGGGGGACTCAGCCAACCAGGGACAGGTTCATGCCCCCCTCCCACTGGAAGGTGGCATAATAGGGGGTGCACCCACCCCAGGGAAGGGACCCATTGGTCCCAACCTTTTTACCTACCTGTAACGCCCCTAAATCTAGTATTTAGGGGCACCCCTGAACCTTGCTTCCTCAGACAAGAAGAAACTACAAGAGAAGAAGGACCGAACAGCTGTGCAGAAGCTAACAAGAGGAAGACGCCCACTGACTTGGCCCCAGCCCTACCGGCCTGTCTCCACCTCGAACCTGCTCCTGCGAAATCCTGGTGTGTCCTGCAGCCAGCAACCTCGAAAACCCTGGAGGACCTGCCTGCCTTCAACCACAAAGACAGTCTCCCGTGAAGACCGGATTTGTTCATCTGCAACCTCTGGCTCCGGCCGGACACCGCGGATCCGCCCCACTCTGCACCCGCCGTCCACGGCCCGAGCGGGCAAACACCAAGAGGAGGTCCCCCCGGTGATCCTAACCCAAGACCCGGCGACCCGTGACCTGCCTCAAGCCTCCAGCCGACGCCTGCAGCCTAAATCCGGAAGGTCCCCCCCAACCGCGACCAGGAGCTGGTAAGAAGATCCGACCCCAAAAGGCACCCCTGCACCAGACGCCCCACGGCCTTGGGTGGCCAAACCGACGGTGCCTAACCAACCCCTAACTTCCCAACTTACCTCTCGAAGTGGCGGTCGCACCCAGAAGACCTTCGTACCCAAGCCTGCAGTGCATTTGCAAACCAGATGTTCCCATTGCAAACAGGGCACCCGACGTCGAAACAGCACCCTGCACCCGGCTGCCCTAGTGCTGCTGAGGGTGCACCTTTGGTGCTACTTTGTTTCCTTATTTGCCCTGAGCTAAAGTCCAGGAGCTTTGCTCCCACAACCAAGTGGCCTGCTCGTCAGTAGCCACCAACCGGAAGCCCCCTATCCCCCATTGGATAACATTGGGCCTCAGCACTCTGCACCCAGCCGCCCTAGTGCCGCTGAGGGTGTAACTAGAGTGCATCCTTGACCCTGGGGGACCCCCGAGTCTACCCCCAGAACCTCAACTCCCACTACCAAAAACTTACCTTAAAACCGATAACACTATTTTCCTCCATAGGATAACAGACTGTTTTTCTTGCAAAAGTTTCTCAGTGTGGAGTTTGAAAACCTAAAGAAATTCTTTAAAATTGTACTGTTTAACAAAAACGATTTTACTTACCTGTTTACAGGTAATGTCCCAGAGTAGTATCCAGGTATACTACTCTGTGTAAGAAAAGTAATCTCAAAAGTAACTTACCTGTAATTTTACTAAAAAGCCCAAAGTATATGTACTGTATTCTGAAAAGCATTGCATTATCAGTAACACTACTGTAATCAAATAAAGTACATTTACAATTGCAATCCAAACTGTGTTACAAACTGTATATTTACTGCAAAGTACTTATCACTTACCTGTGCCAGGCTTGCTTGGTTCTGGAAAATCAAATAACTAAAAGAATATTTTTATACAAAAACAATTGGTCTGAAGATCAGTCTTTGAGTGTGTGAATTCATTTGCTGACTGAGTGTGTACAACAAATGCTTAACACTGTCCTCTGATACTGCCTCACTGCTCGACCACACTACCACAACTAGAGAGTGAGGTGCTATCTAACTTTACCTATACCTTTGGGGTTCCATTGGAATCTGTGCACACTATACATCACTTTGGTATAGTATATACAGAGCCAGCTTCCTACAAGGGTCACAAGAGATACTGAATCAGAGGAAGCGTGTAAAGTTAGGGAAGGTGTGGAGGGGAATAAAACATTATCAGTTTGGATGACTTTCCCCGGTTACTGTATAAATAAACAAGAAGACGGCCCACTGATAATTTGGTGGAGGAGTTTGGATGGCATGGGCTGCCTGTGAACGGTGTGATTTGTCAGATGTGTGGGAAGGAGCTGAAGTTTTTTTTGTACTTTTGATGAATGATGTGGCGATAGGCTCAGATACGGTGCACATTAGTATATAAAAGAATGGAGTGTGTGTGTGTGAATATTAAATAGGAAGTAGTCTCGCAATATGTGACCTGCCACCAGGCGGAGGAAAACATCTAGTCAGAAGCGCATGTCAATTCATCATTCAAAGAAAATCCAAACAAGTGGCCCATGCAGGTTTAACAAGATGTTTAAGAGGTGCTACGATTTTTTAGAGAAAATTTGTCCTCTACATGGCCTCCAACCGTTAGGTTAACCCCCAGCATTGTCAAACTGCAGTGGCGTTGCTTACATACACAAGGATGCTTGCTAATGGAAATATATGGATGTAGAGACATAGGAGAGAAGGTACAGAATCAGGAGAAATGCTACATACTGTATACTGTTTATTCTGATGATACCAACGGAAGACCTGCAAGGATGCAAATAGGGGCTAGGATTTTAGCATAAACCAAATGGAAAACCAGTAAGGATACGGAGGCGAGTGATGCTGAAGGGGATCTTTTTGAGTTCGAAAGAAAGTTGGGGGACTCCACCAATAATCTGGAGCTAATTCAACTCACTTGTCTGAGAGAAGAGCATAATCTACTGGTGGCGAATGAAGCCAAGTCCCACTTTTTGAGAACACAGACTATAAAAAAGTCAGTTAAATTGAAACATGCCTTGGAGGGAGGAGAAATCCAGATGGACAGGTCATCCTGGGATGCAACGTCACAGGAGGTATAAGGATAAGAGGGACCCTTGTATATTATGATGAAAAGATGATGCCCCTAGCGATCTAATGGGGCATTGGGCACGATAGGATTACTGAAGAAGGTTCAATTGCACAATCTGTCAGACACAGACGGGTAATGGAAAGGATAAGATAAATGAATTACTTTACTGATGTCATTAATCAATTACAGTTCGTCATGAACCAGGGACCAAATGTTCTACCTACAAACTGTTGGTCGATATGATGGATTAACTTTTCAGTTTATGTGGGCAATGAGTAAGAGTCTACCTGCATATACTAGGGAGGCAAAACCATGAATAAGGGTTCATCAGATCTTCCAAACTCTCCCCAAAATTGTGACACTAAGGTTTAAGATAGAATTTGAGGCAATAGGCTAAAGTGGGTAATTGTCTCTCTTTTCAAGAGTGGACAGATTTAGCTTCCTGTTCCAAAGGGCAACTATCCCAGGTGTCACTTAATCTCTGAAAGCTACTTAAGTAAATTGATGGGCCATGAAACAATGAGGAACCCATGATGATTTTACCGTTTGATACAGAGAACGCATTCAAATCAACTTAATAAGGCCTTTTCCTTGCACTCACGACAAAGATGGGCTTTGGCCTAGAGTTTACATCATGGACTGAATTATTGCACAATAATCCCAAGGCCCCCATGAAGGTGAATAACGTGCAGACTCTGAAATTCAAGCGGCACGGGGAAGCAAGGATGCCCTTCATCCCACACACTTTAGGCACTATCTTTTAAGCCTCTAGTGTGCTGGATCGACTGATGCGTTCTGTGGCTGAGAGTGGTGCACCGAGCAACTGTCATGTCCTAGGTTGATCACAAAGCAGTGGTGGCAGTGTACAGAGTTTTGTGAACTATTTGCCCTGATCAGACCTTTTTTCCTGTAACTGAGTACAGTCTACTACCTCCACATGTGTAAAATTCCACTTTAGTTTGACCCTTTTCGCCCCAATTCCTAGACCCCTTGCACTGAAATTCCATGTGTGTGCAGAGTGGGTATGTATGGCAAATAAGTAGCATGTGCATGGTCGTCCGGTTCTGTGTGTGGTGAGAGTGAGTGCTGGGGCCAGGGGGATTAATTTGAGATGCCCCCAGATTTAGCATGTCAAAAGATGGAGGGTGGGTACAGCTTCAGCAGTGGAAGTGTGCTGACTGCATTTTGGTGGCGTTCGGGTGGTGATTCAGACACTGGAGTGAGGGTAGATGGAGACCATTTGAAACTCAATGAGATCCTTTTAGCAAAGGGCTGCTGGATTAGTTCTTCTTGAGCACTGACATTTGGTGGATGCTAAGGATGGCATATGTCAGCAATTTTCTGTTAAATGTGCGGAGGTTTCTAGACCAGGTCTTCCCATTGGTCTTTGCTGCTTCAGGAAGGTCGAAGACAGCTAGATGCAGAGATCTCAAAGCCATTGTGCTTTTGTTTTGGATACTCCTGCTTGGAGTCAGCCTCATCATTACCTACAGTCAGAAAATGACATCTGAAGTAGAACCACAGGAAACTGGTTCTAGGACCTTAGACAGTGAATCAACATACCTCTCAGGAAAACGAGTATTAAAGTGGGACCCAAACCACTGCACTTTGTTCCAGTTCCAATTTCTTCTTCCCCAAGGACAGGAGTGCTCTGCAGTGTACTCAGAGCAGCTGTCTACATAACAGCTAGTGTCACCGAGATGGAGAAGCAGAAGATCTGACTAGCACCTACAAATCTGCCTACCTGATCAGCAAGGGAAGGAGACCGGATGGCCTTGCAAAAGGACGGACAGTCAAGGAGAAACATAGCTTTGTTCCCGATTTAAGGAATATCCAGAAGCAGCTGACTGCCATTTGGAGTGGAGCCGGAGATGACCCAGTCTGCAAGAGTCCAACTTGAGACTCCCACTGTGGTCTCACATCACCTGATTAGATGCTGAATATGAAAGTGCAATGAGAGCACCCACCAGAAGAACACAAGCCATATTTCAGCAAGCAAAGCGGGCCTAAATGTATAAGACTTAACGTGTCGATCAGTCGTGAGAACACCGTTGCCAGTGTGATCGTTTTTGGCAAGAACGGTCAGAAATGATCTATGAATTATCCTGCGGGGTAATTACTGGCGATCACTAGCAATCATTAGAGAACTACCCATTTGTGTAATATAAGCCTGTACTTTCGTATATGTCACCGCAGACATTGGATAAGTCATTGTAGGCAATTAGAAACCTTTCCAGAACGGGAAAAGGATACTGTTGCAGTTAGACCCCCCCTCACACAATGGACTATATATAGCAGGAGAGTCACACTAGGGTGTGCGAGATGAAGGTGCTATATGTTTTATTGTGTTGTATGCACCTGAAAAGCTATATAAAAAAAAATACTAGACTAGGAATCGTAAGTAACATTCAAACCCTCTGTGCCTCTACTGAGCAGTGTTCAATTTTCTTTTCACTGAGATATTAAAGTACTTTTTCACTATGATAAGCACTGGGCTGGACACACACTGCTACCCTGAAAAGACCAACTGCCCACCCTCGCTAATCTGGAAGTCAAGTGCAGAAGGGGTGTACCTGTCACAGTTTGCCGAGCAACAGCACGACAGACCCAAGGACATTAGTGGCAAACTACTACAACCACCATGGCTGTGGCCATTCAGCGCCCAAACTGCCCAAGTGGTACTGATTCTTGGAAGACAGTTCCTAGAATGCTACATATTTTACTAGAAGTAGGTCTCACACTGATATGATGAGGATATACCAATAAAAGGGGTACACCTCCTCTTTTCCTTGTACAAGAATGGGATGTTGGTCCATTCAGCGGATTGTCACTTCGATTGAGTTTGCCTGGTTTTAGTTATTTATGTATAGTAACTTCTTGTATGGAGGCTCAGTGTACTGGATATTTTCAAACCGCTCTTTTCATCCTTCAGGGCGATATTCAGCACTGGAGGACATTGTCCCTCTCCCAGCTGTGTTGGGAAACATTGTGCGATTATGGACAATGAAAACACCTGATCAGCATTGTGAGAAGTTGGCCTGGTATATGCTGTCATCTAAAGTGGGCACCATGTACCAGTCCAAACAACCCTTATGGTGATTAGGTCAAAGATAACCTTTATAGAAAGCTATCCTAGTGGTAGCTATGGAGAGCAGCCTTCAGGCTAAGTCTTGAAGGAATGTTAAGTACCTTGTTTTACCAGAATGCAACCTTATAGTATTGGTTAAATGAAAGGGAAACCACACAGTAGTTATAAAAATATGTATTTATTATATACAACACTCTCGTATCCTCTACACGAGGATAGAACACAAATCAAATAATACACTTGCAAAGAATCAAACGTAACTAGCACAATACACAGTGGGCTCCTGGGGGAGACCAAACCATATACTAAATAAGCGGTATAAGAACCACGACTCGGGACTAGACCTAGTCTAGAAGGTGGAGAATTGCTGGGACCCCAAGGAACCACCCATGGTGAGTGAGTAGGGACCCCACGGAGGACAGGTGCAGAGTGAGAACACGACCACGTGCTCCGTACAATTCAATGGGAAAGTCACGGTTGAAAAATGAGAGATTAAGGACCCTTCCCAGCAGATTACGAAGACAACCCTTGGAATTTAAGAGTTTGGAGAGCCACCCCACCCGTGGATACCTTTGTATCAGAGTTACCTATCCCAGAGGAGCCGGGTGCATAGGCACGAAGTGGCGATGGAAACCCTCGTCGTTCTCTATGGATGTCGACAAAGAAATGCTGCTGCTGGAAGTAAGAAAAGTGTCCGGTGGAATCCAAACGTGGATTCTAGACGAGAAGAACCTGAAAGCAGAGGGGACAGAGTCTGGGTCACTTTGAAGTGACCAGGGGCTCGGTAGACTAATGCCCACCGATGTCGGGTGCTTCAGGTGTGATGACGGTGATCTTGACTCTTCAGCTGCGAGGTCCCGGAGACGTCTAGGACGACCAGGAGCCGGAGGTGAGCTGTCCCACGATGGATGTCGAGTGCTGAGGGGTCGGTGTCCGGCGGGAGTACCAACAAGCCTTGGCAGCGGCAACAACGCAGATAGTCAAATTCGGTGTCGATCTCGCCCAGCAAGGACCAGGAGACTCACCACAGCAAGGGCAGTCAGGGCAGGCCTGGAGCAACCAGGGGAGCCCAATTAAAGCAAAGTTGACCCTCAAGTGGACCCACAGGCCGAAGGCACAGGAGTCGCGAGGGGACCTCAGGCGGTTTCACAGGATACCAGCTAGCAGGGCACAGAGTGCGAGGATGCCGGAGTCCTTCTCAGAAAAGATGCGCTGGGGTCAGGGCTACAAATGGACCAATGCACGGAATTGTTGCACGGCAACAAGCATATGCAGCTGCAAATAAACGCCGTGCACACGGGTATACGGTCCCCACGAGGGATATCCGCCTCAAACTTGTCAAGAGGGCAGCTCAACCTCGGAGACCTTCAGAAACCCACCTCCTGTGTTGCTGGAGCCTTCGGAGTCTGCAGGAGCTCAGGATCAGCAAACCGGTCAGATGCGTTACGGTGCCTGCGTTTGCAGGGGAGCGACTCCTTCACTCCAAGGGAGATTCTTCTGTTGTCTTGGAGGTCCACAGGGTCCTGCACGGAGCCTGTATGGATCACGGACAGTGGCGAGACTGGGGACGGCAAGGGAAGACCAAATCGAGCCCAAGGGAGGTCCAGCGAAGGCCAGCGTGTCCAGACGGTCGAAGTGTAGTGGTATCTTCTTGCAGAATCTGGTCCACGTAAAATCTAATGTCCTGTAGCCAGGTAACCCATTTTATACCCACGGGAAAGGGTTGGACACATTCTAGGGACCCTCCTAGCAGAGGGACAGGACAGGGGGGATGCTACTCCCATGTCCTTTGTCCAGTTTCGCGCCAGAGCAGGAGCAAATGGCTCTCAGAACTGGTTTGAGCTGGACTATGCACAGGGACACCAAATGTGCCCCTGAGCCAGACTTTCTGGCACTGAGACAGTGCACCCACCCAGCCCCAATACACTAAATCCTGTCTGGGAGGTGGTCACACCTCCCTGTGACAGGATACCTATTGTGCTGCCTTCCCCTGCTCGAGCTTGGCTTAGCAGCAGGAGGGCAGACTCGTGTGTGGCTGGCAACATCCATTTTGTGCTGCAAGGCTCGAGAAAGCTGAAACCGGTAGACTTGGGTACCCCCCGAACCTCGGTTCTGTGGGGAGGAATCATACCTCCCACACCAGTTACTGGTGTGGAGGTATGATTCCAAGGTGTTTGACACCAAACACTACATACTTCGTTGCAGTCGTTTTCGTGACAGCATTTACCGCGAGGTTATAATGCACCTCTACCTATATGTCTGGTAGCATCACGTACAGCCCGGGAGAATGGACTCCAAAGACTGCAGAGGGGCCCTGCTCATGCAGGAGCACCCTCTCACGTAAAACCCAGCACCCTGCCTTCAGGATTGATAAGGCCTGCTATAGGGGTGACTTATAAGGTTTTAAGTGTAGTGATATATATAGATATAGTGAACCTATATCTCTCGAAAGTGGTGCAAGCACCAGCTTACACAGGCTGCAGTAACAGACCCGAGGTTCCATTTAGCATGGCCTCCCAAGGGTGGCATAATACATGCTTCAGCCCATGGGAGGCCTCTGGGGTACCTATGCCCAGGGTACATGTGTACCATATACTAGGGACTGATAAGGGTACCCCAGTATCCAATCTGGAGTTGTACCAAAGTACATACATATCAATTTAAGGGAGAAAGCAGATAGGCTGAGGTCCTGAATAGCAGGATCCCAGCCAGACTAGTCAAAAACCAGTAAAACACCAGGAAACAAATGGGGGTAACTATGCAGTCAGATCCTACCTTCCTACAAGCATGAATTTGATCTGGCAGACAGTGAAAGGTAAGGCACCTTCAGATCACCCACATGACCAAGTTATCTTGCTTGACCTGCCTCCTACAGAGGCCATGATTTTGACCGAAGAACCTGTTGAGGGAGTGGTGCTCCTGGCATACAAATCAACAACGCCAAAAGGCTACAGACATTTCAACGAGACCTGGGAACACGACATAAGGGTGCGCTCAAGGATGTGAAGTCAGAAGACACATTTTTGCACCCAAGCGAGGTAATGCTTCAATCACGTTTTGAAGTGATACAATTACACATTCTCCATCATGCATATTAGAACAGAACGAAATGCAAAAGGCCTGGTTTCTGAGGGTACCCGTGCAATGCAGGGAGGACAAAGGAACATTCTACCACACTACTTGGGATTGCGCCAATGAGCAACTAAACAAACTGTCTTTGGCGCTTGGGAAACTAAGTGGAAATCAAATTGTTGCTTGGCGAAAACTCCAGTTGACAAAACACCACTTCAGTTTTATTTAGGTTATTGAGTTAAATGGGACTCAGCCTGGAAGTGAAGTAGCACCAAGACTGCCACATTGAAAATAAAGAGGGGGAGAAAGGACCGGTGAACGGCCTTCGAGAGGGCAGTTTATGAATCTCGTGGGTTCCCTTGAAAATTCAGTAAGATATGGGTGGTCTAATTTTGGGGTGACATGACGACAAGCGGATTTGTTATGGCCCTCCTACACAATTATACTGCTATTTAGAAAACAACAGTTGATGGACAGAATGCAGAACAATGTCATACATTCACCCCAGTACAGAGATCTGGGCCTAAATCCATCGTTTTTTTGCTCACCGTGCCATTCCAGTTTGAACCCAGCCATATGCAAATCAGTCTTGACCCTGTGCCTCATCTTGTGTGTTTTGCATTTCGCCCTAAGTGGGAAGGGTATGCCCAGACGTGGGTCCCGTGCTCACTACGCCACTGGAGTCAAGCTATCCTGGCTGATGAAGGCTGATAGCCTGAAACCGGTCCTAGGATGCTTGATTCCGGTCCAGGGAAGACATGGCTTGGCAGTTCGGTCTGGACTGTTCCCATGAGGCACAGGGTCAAGACTGATTTGCATATGGCTATGTCTGAACTGGGGTGGCGTGGTGAAGCAAAATAACGATGGATTAAACCCAGATCTGTGACTGGGGGTGAATGTTTGCCAATGTGCAGCATTCCGTCCATCATCTTGTGTGTTTTGCATTTCGCCCTAAGTGGGAAGGGTATGCCCAGACGTGGGTCCCGTGCTCACTACGCCACTGGAGTCAAGCTATCCTGGCTGATGAAGGCTGATAGCCTGAAACCGGTCCTAGGATGCTTGATTCCGGTCCAGGGAAGACATGGCTTGGCAGTTCGGTCTGGACTGTTCCCATGAGGCACAGGGTCAAGACTGATTTGCATATGGCTATGTCTGAACTGGGGTGGCGTGGTGAAGCAAAATAACGATGGATTAAACCCAGATCTGTGACTGGGGGTGAATGTTTGCCAATGTGCAGCATTCCGTCCATCATCTTGTGTGTTTTGCATTTAGAAAACTGTGGCTGTTGGTCACAGTGGGTTTGTGCAAGGCATTCCAGCGCTGCTAGTTGATTGTGCCTGCCTTTTCTCTTCAATGCCTGTTTAAGTTCACCACATGTATCATGAAGACACAATCATTTAGTTTGTCAGGAGGAACTATCTATCCCAAAGAACATAGCTCAAGGCATTGTCTGTTCATATTTAATGAATTATGAGTACATAAGAGGACTTTAGACTTTTTTGTAAATTTTAAGCGAATGTGCGAAAAGACAGACTTGATTCGATTTGTATATATATGAAACATACATAGATAAGTACATAGAGTTGAGATTTTTTTACAAAAACACATCTTTGGAGAAAAAAGAATGATATTTTGTGAATTAACGTTAACTAGCACAGTATAGACAACTTTCACTATACGAGATTATGAAATGCAACCCTTCAAAACATATCAAGTACTGCGTTTGAAATAGAAATGCTAATTATGTTTAACTGGTCAGTTTCTAAGTCTGGGTTAGGAAGGTAATGTTTAAAGTAGTGTTTCACAATAAAGCTTAATTCACTCACCTCGCAGTAAAATTGATTTTTCTCATCTTCAGGATTGTCACCTTTCTTTGCATTTTCCTGGTCTCTGTCAGCACCAGTCACATCATTGGCTTGACCTTGGTTCACATAATTAACTTGGTCTTGGGTTTCATCCTTAACTTCGCCTTGGTTTACCTCACTCTGGTCTGTATCACTCATTTCCATATCACTTTGCTCCATATCACATGGCTCCATGTCGCTCTGTGTCTTTTCATCCTGGTCCATATTACCCAAAGTCAAATCTTGATTATTAATGTCTGGTTCTACATGGCCCTTAGCTATTCCACCCTGGTCCCCAAGGCTTTTGCCCATCCCATCACGATCCACAGGGCCCCGTGCAAAATCATCTCGCTCAACTGGACCCTGGTCAATCCCTTCTCGACCCATGGAGCCACCAGTCATCTTACCTCTGGCCAGGAGGCCCCTAGAAATTTCATCCCTGCTCATAGGGCCCTGAACCAGCTCTCCCCGGTCCATGAAGCCAGGGACAATCCCTTCTCGGCCCATAATACCCCCTGCCATGCGGCCCCAGGTATTTTCATCCCTCGCAATGGGACTGCGCTCTCTGCCAACAGGACTGCGCTCTCTGCCAACAGGACTGCGAGCCATTTGACCCCTATCCATGGAACTCCACGTCAACTGACTCCTGTCTATGGGGCCAAGAGCCCTACCAGCTAGGCGATCCGATGCCATCTCTTCCCTGTTCATGGGACTATGCAACTCTCCCATACCTATAGAAACTCTGCTCATATTTTCCCTGTCCAGAGGACTCCACTTGACCGCATCCCTGTCTGGATGACCCCGGCTCATCCCATCCCTGTCTAAGGGGCTATGGCTCATCCTATCCCTGTCCAAAAGGAACCGCCCAACCCCGTCCCGGGCGTCATGACCAATCCTATCCCGGTCCACAGCGTCACGACTAATTCTATCCAGACCTATGGCACCACGACCAATCCTATCCCGTTCCAGGAGTTCGCGGCCAATCCTATCCCTTTCCAGAAGGTCGCGGTCAATCCTATCCCTTTCCAGAAGGTCCCGGCCAATCCTACCTCTCTGAAAGAGGTCCTGCCCAATCCGATCTCTGTCCAAGAGGTCCCGCCCAATCCTATCCCTGTCCAAGAGGTCCCGCCCAATCCTATCCCTGTCCAAGAGGTCCCGGCCAATTCTATCCCGGTCCAGAGAGCCCCAGCCTACCCCATCCCTGGGGCCCCGGCCAAACCCATCCCTGTCAATTGCGCCTCGGGCCAACTTATGCCTGTCCATTGGTCCACGTGCTGTCCCAACTCGGTCCATGGGGCCCCGTGAGACACCGCCGTCTATGCTTCTCCAGTTCGTGCTGCCTCGTTTCATCTTAAGGTTTACTGTCTTTTTTCCGATAACGTAGCTGAAATTCGTTCAAGTGGTTGTAGATGCTGCCATAGAGAAAAATATAATGAATATCTGAATGTCACCAAAGTTCACTATAAAGCAAGAGAAGGCAAAGGATTTAAGACAACACCTGCCTCTTCTTTTTTTTTTTTTTTGTTTAACATGTTTATTGGATTTTCTGTGACATTTATGATGCACAATGCGTACTTTCGTCATCACATTACAGATTTCCCACAACAAATATATTGATTCATGCATCTATGTCTCCAAGAACCGTATGTTCGGTGGTTTCCCACTATTTTCTGGACTTTAGGCTTCTATAAATAGCGTCTATTGAGCGTTATTTTTATAGTAATATCCATGCTGCATTTACCAAAGTCTGAACGATGTGTTATGCATGTATAGGCCAGTAAGCAGTTTTAAACATTAACAAGGTAACAGTTGAGCGATGCAACAATTATTTCCCCTTGGATATCAACCCATCTCTCCACGCCCCTAGCACCACCCGCAATGTTTGATAATTGCAATGATTATTTATTCATTTGTGAAGTCAAGAGTGTCTCTGAACATGCAGTGTAGGGTAATGCAATAGGTAGTAGGGAATAGAGAATGACTGCCAAAGGGGGCTAATCCCTGGAGAGCATGCAAACTAATGCCACCGTTGATGGCTTCGCTCCACTTGGGTATGCCCACAATCCACTGTGTTCAAAGTTAGAGAGGAGGGAGCAGGGAAGGAGGGGGCAGTCTTGTGTGAGAACTCCCTCAGCCGCATTACTTCTAGCCTGTCAATGTCCCGGAATATGGTTTGTAATGTCAACTGTTACTTATGCCAGGAGAGGGCTGAGGAGTTCTGCTCATCATCGGTTTGTGTCCTGTGAAAATCGTGCATGATGGCCTCCCATTGTGCTGCAACAGGTTCCTTGCAAAGCCCCCGGGAATCCTCAGTTCGTAGCGCTGTTCCCTCCGCTCTGGCCCACACCAGGTGCAACTGTCTCCAGGACGGTAGTGCAGGGGGATCAGACCTCTTCCACCTCCTTGTGATTAGCCGTTTGACCATCAGCATGCCCAGGTGTAAGAAACGGGAGATGGCTTTCAGCCTTTTGCCACTAGGATAGAGGTGCAGTATGCATTCCTCCCATGTACATGTCAGGGTACGGCCAGTGCATGCCGCCAGGGCGTGGCTGACCAGCTGGCAGTAATTGCCCAGCGATGGGCAGGCCCAAAGCATGTGGTGGAGATTAGCATCTAGTTGATGACACCTGGGGCATTCCGCGTCCGTCCGGTTGTAAAATGTGTTTATTTTCGCTGGGGTGAGGTATGCTCTCTGTATCATGTAATGTTGAATGAGTTTGAATCGTGCATTGCGTGGGACATAGGTAGGACTGCTCAATATCTCAGACCACTCCCTGTCGTCAAAAGGGCGACCTCTGTCTGCTTTCCACCGCTAAGTGGCGCGATTGAAACCTCCGTGTGATGACGTAATGAGTCAGCAAGCCATTTAGTGAGGTGTCTACCTCTTCCCAGGAAATGTAAGTATTGAATGGTCAGATGTGCAGGCATTTCTGTGAATGGGTCTCCCCATTTGTCTCTTAGGGCCGTAAGGAGGGAGTGGTGCAGTAGGAAGTGGCCAGGGAGCATGTCATTTAGTTCTGCGAGCGGGTCATATAGTAGGAGCGCACCATCTTGATATTAATCTCCCAACGTCTGCACCCCTGCTTCCAACCAGTTCCACAATTCTGTGGCAGAGGCGACGCCCCCTCTCCGCGGACTGCCTGCAGTGGCAGCGCCGGTGCGTAGGTTGGCACTGTGCGTGATGTATAGACTTCTACGAAAGCATTGATGGGCAACTTTAAGGAGTAGTTGCTCGGGTGTGCTGCACTTCGCGCAAGGATGGAATAATCGATGGAATAATCGAAGGATGTATCCCAGTGACTGAAGTTGGCCATCAGTGGCAGTATCATATAGCTGTAGCCCTGCTAGCCATCTTACCACCCATTGCAGCTGTGAAGCCAGGTAGTATTGCTTCATTTTGGGGACTGCTAGTCCTCCTCTGCACGTTGGGAGGTAAAGCTTGGTGACGGCTACTCTGCATCTAAAGTTACTCCAAATGAATTCTCTTGTTGTATGCTCGAACTCCCGGAAGAAGGAAGGTGTAATGTATAGGGGCAAATTAGTAAAATATAGCAGCCTGGGGAGTACTACCATTTTCAGTAAAGCTATCCGGCCCACTACCAGAGGCAGTGTACGCCAGAAAGTCATCTGCGATAGCAGTGCAGTGACCGCCCTTCCCAGGTTGCCACCCAGGAGAGCTTCTTTTCGGTAGTAAATCCTGATACCTTGATAGCGGAAGTGTCGGGCTGCCACCTAATGCAGTCCCTGCTGAGAGTGGGTGTCGGGTCCGGGTGTCCATGTGTGAAGGGGTAGAGGCAGGACTTGTTCCAGTTTACCCGCAGACCAGAGGTTCGCAAACTCAGTAAGAGTTCGGGTTAACCCGGGTGAGATCAGACGCACATCTTTGAGGTATACCAAGATATCATCTGCATTTGGCGAGACCATTTGCGTGCCATCCCCGGTGGAATTTCCCACTCCGCCCCATGCTCACGGAATACTGCCGCCAGTGGTTCCACTGCTAACGCAAATAGCAGTAGGGATAATGGGCATCCTTGACGGGTGCCCGGCAAATGGGTATGGTTGCAGAGATGTGACACCCCGTCTTCACTTGCGCTGATGGTTTTGTATATAGCAGTCGGGTAAGGCTGAGAAAACAGCCTGGATTCCATTTTTGGTGAGAACCGCGAAAAGGTACTCCCACTCCAAGGAGTCGAAGGACTTCTCTAGGTCTAGTACCAAGATCCCAGAGTGCGGTTACTGCCAGGGAGACTAGGTGAACACTAAAGAAGTGTCTACGGTTCAGTGACAGGTTGCAGGATGGGACAAATCCGTTCTGGTCATGATGTACTAACGCTGGCACTAGCAGAGTCAGTCTATCAGCCAGGATTTTGGCTAAGATTTTATAGTCTGTATTTAGTAAGGCCAGCGGACGGTATGATCCAGGGTCAACCGGGTCTTTTCGGGCTTGGGTAGGGAGACGAGCCGCGCCTTCCGCAAAGAGGCGGGATGTAGGCCAGCCTCAAGTGCTTCGGCAAATAGCATGTAGAGATGCGGAATGACTGTGCATAGGTTTTGTAGTACTCAGAAGAGAGACCGTCAGTACCCGGGGTCTTACTCTAGGCCAGGTGAGTTTCTGCATGAGAGCTATGTGGGTGGACCTGCGCTTTAGGTAGGCGTAGACAGAGTAACGAGGTGCAGGTGTGTGCATTCCCCTCACGTTCCACCTAAATATGTTTGTGTGGGCCATCGCTGATGCACTATTTTGAGCTGTGCATGTCGCAGCGCAGCTTTTTGATGGGGGCCTATTCCTTGTTGTGCGCATGGTGTGGGCAGGAGATCACAGGTGGTAAGGTAGCATCGCTCAGCGGGGAATAACTTATAAAAACAATAATTCAAGTAAAACATACAAAACATTTATAGAGCAGATATGTGACAGGGATCCACCCAAACTGATATGCCAAATGCTGGCAACCAATTTGAACCCTTGATCGTAGTAGGGAAAGCGTGTACCATCTATAGGGCGGAAGGTGAGATCCAGTGCTACCCTGTGCACTTAGGACATGCATGGGATGTGCCAGCTGCGGAGTGCGTTTATGTAGTCGACAGGTCAGAACCGGTGTGATTCTTTGACCCCCCCCCCCTCCCCTGCCCCCTCCCTCCCCACAGTTGAGCGACTAACCGGGTCCGTGCTGGCCTGGGTGTCGCCCACAATTAATTACTGCACTGGTATATTATATGAGTTTTCAGTGGTTCAGGAGTGGACATTGGTGACATTGCGCCCTGATCAAATGTCGTCTGTGGCGTTACGTCTGGCAGTGTCAGTGTTTCCATCCCCGAAATGCGTCCAGTCGAGGAGTCAACTTCGCTAGTAGACTTGACAGACTCATTATCCAGGTCCACAGTGTGGATTTGGGCGTGTAATGCAGCCGCTGTCTGCAGAGCACTACGCTGCGAAATCATCTGCTCCAGATTGGGCACCGCTGCAGGTGGTCCAGGCCGGCCAGTCCCTGGCCTCTGTCCACGCTGGTGAACTCCAGCGTTTCCAATCTTTTCCTCAGTGTCTGTGGATCGGGATGCCGCCGTCGCATGACCCGCAGCCTCCATCCAGTCCCACGCATCTTCCGGGTTGTCAAAGAAACATGTGACAGCATTATCCACCACTCGTAGGCGCATTGGGAAGTTAATAGAGTATCGTGTGTTCAGTTCACGTAGGCGGCGTTTAACAGCTAGGAAGGAGTGCCGATGTTTCTGTACAGCTAGTGTATAGTCAGGGAACAGCATAAGTACAGCATTGTTCACTTTGATTTCTTTTAGCCGGCGGGCTTCGCGAAGAATGCAGTCTCGGTATCTGTAGTTGAGGAGTCTAAAAAGGAATGGCCTGGCTCCCGGCGGGGGTCCCTGCGATGGAACGCGATGCGCCCGCTCAACTGCGAATTGAAGGGACAACTCCACCAAAGGCATCAAATTCCGTATCCAGGCTTCTGTATATGCAACCGCATAACGGCCCTCCACACCTTCCGGGAGTCTGATCACTTGGATATTACGTTGCGACCTTACCTCAGCGTCCTCTACTCGGTCCTCTGAGGCGGTTACACGTCCCAGCAGCATACCGGGGCCCCATGGTATGAGGAGCCAACTAAGCCCCAATCATGGTGGTTTTAATATCCTCTTTTGCTTGCATTAGGGTCCACTGTACACTTGCTATGCCAATGTTGCTTTCAGCCTCAGAGCAATGGCTCATGGGAGGGGAAACCTGATGTAGAGGCAACACCTTAGTTTAGCCTTAGAGAGATCAAGGTGGGGGTTGAGGCAAGATGGAAAACAAAGGAGACAGCCCGCTTTGTAAGGCAGTAACTCATTAGTAAAGTAACGGCAGCGGCACTCTGTCTGGGGGTCCAAAGGGGCATACTGCATCACAATTATTACAACGGCTCCCCATTTTTCTTTTTTACTGATTTTTAGAGATAAATACAGGCAGAAAAACATTTTTCTGTCTGAGAAAGTGCCTCTTGACATGGTGAGCACCACACTTCTTGCCTGGAAAATGATGTGGTTTCGATTGTGGTGCATAGGGCACTTGTGCCAGTGCTTCTTCCACTGTTCCACAATTGGCCCTTCAGGCCCCCTCCCTAGTAAATGGTACCCATGGTACCTAGGGCTTTGGGACTGAAGAGGGTCCCCTAGGGGCCCCTCACCTAGGCCATGCAGACTGCCACTGCAGCATGCATGCCCTGGTGGAGACAAAAACGACAAAGTCGACATGGCACACTGCTTGTGTGCCATGCCAATCAGCACTGCATAAGGTATAGGCAAGTCACCCCTCTAGCAGGCCTTACAAGCCCTAAGGCATGGTGCACTATATCTCAGGTGTGGGCATATCTGCATTTGCAGATATACCCTTACAATATTTAGGTCTATTCCCTAATATTGTAAGAGCCAGGGCAGCCATAAAGAGTACATGGGCTGGAAACTCGACAACTTGAGTTCAACAGCACCATGATGGCTTCTCTGAACACAGGAGTGTTTGGTACCAAACTACTCCTCTCAATAAACCCACACTGATGCCAGTGGTCACAGACTGGCTTTCGGCAGCCTGCCACCACCAGACATGTTTCTGGACCCCTGGGTCGAGAGCCGCTGCTCTCTGGGACCAGAAACAAAGCACATCCTGGGCAGAGGTGTCAACTCCTCCCCCAGGAGGAGCACAGTGCTCGAGAGGGACGCTTCAAAGGCCTGCCATCTTTATAATAAGACCCCCCCAGCCTTTACCTTAAGCAGCAAATGGCAGCCCCTGTTTCAAACCCCCACTCTGGACGGGAAAACCAGTGGAAAAACTTAGGAAGAATAGGAGGCGTGGCCTCCTTCACCAACTCACCTCTCAGGTGCAGGAAGCGAAGTAAAGCACAATTTTCAGTGACCACCATCTTGAAGATGGTGGGACTTATCCAACCAGGGCTAGGGCTGCGCCCCTCTTCATCAGGACGGTGGTATAATAGTGGGTGTAGACACCCCAGGTTAGGAACCCATTGGTCCCTACCTAGAACTCCCGTTACACCTCTAAATCTAGTATTTTAGGTGACTCCCCCAGACCATGAAACTAGTTCCTGCCAACCTAAGAAGAAAGAGGACAAAGAAGACGCCTCACAGAAAAGACTGAAGAAGACTACTGACTTGGCCCCAGCCCTACCAGCCTGTCTGTAGCTTCAAAGACCCTGCGAAGAAAACAACACCTGTCCTGCAGCCAGCGACATCCAACACCCCAGAGGACTGCCTGCCCTTGACCATAACTCCCACAGACAGGAGACCTGTTCACAAGAAGACAAAGGACTCTGGTGCCCTACGGATCCGCGATCCCTGACCACTCTGCACCAACACCTACATCCCAAGTCCAGGTGGCCCACCAGTCCTGAAAAGGTTCCGCAGCGATCCAGAATCCAAGTCCAGCAGTGGCTGACCCCTCCTGGAATCTGACGACGTCTGCAGTGTGAATCCAGAGGACCCACTAACTGCGACCAGCTCTGATAAGAGAAACCCTGAGGTCAAACAGGGGTGTTGAATTTAATAAAATATCGACTTGTCAATGGGACAGGTTGCTTCACAAATCGACTTGTCCTGTGAAAAAACTCTACTCGTCTCTTTGGGGCCATGTAGTCCGGCCACAAATTATGGCAGCAATCTCATTATATAGGAGCGCTGATAACAGCCTCTATGATTATGCCAGGGCTAATACTATAGTAGGGCTTGAATACTAGCAATTTACTTACTTTGCCACCTTTCTGCAGATCTACCTGCTGCAGGTAACGGTAAGCAATAGTTCCAGGGTTGGAATGCCCTTTTGAGTCTGTGCAAACCTACAAACTTGCATGTTTTAAGGGTTTTTCACCAGCTGTTCTCTATTTTTTTCCCCATACCGAGAAAGGTTGGAAATTTACTACGGACATGGGTCAGAAGCAAAACTTCTACCAGGGTTGGGAAAACAGTGGTTGGGAGGGGGAAAGTAAACTTGTAAAAGCTCAGATTTTCGCATGAGCAAATCTACAAATGCATATTTACTAGTGTTAAAAAGCAAAAATATTTTTTTAGGAGTACAATTTCCTGGTCTACTTCTGTAAACTCTTGGGAATTCATGAAATACATAAACCTGCACTAATGTAAAGACATACAGTGGATGCATTTTTGAAATTTTCTTTTAGAATTGGGCCCCTAATTAGATCTGGCGTTAACCAATACCTTTTGTTTTTATTAATATTCTCTCTATCCATCTATCTACTGGCTTCACTGAGAAGGATTGCAATCTGCTCTTTAACGAGGAGCAGATCTACACACGAAGTACTTTTGTTCAGTGCCAGGAAATACTAAGGTAATGTGTGCCTTTTGAGACCAAAAAATATTTTTGCTTTTTGCCAATGTTTGTTACAACAGTGAGGGCCCAGCAGCTCCCACAACAAAGTTTTACAAAAGCCATGTCAAAACAAGACCTTCATTGACAAAACCAAAAGCCTGACTAGCAATGTCGACCTATTGGCTTTGCCAATGCCTGTTTATTTTCATGTTTCCCATAATCTTGTTGAAACTGGTTACACTGAATTTCTATTATGAATATTTTTGGGGAAATACTAGTATATGTCTACACATTTTACTAAATGATGCTTCAAAGAAACTAACTAAAATTTCACAGTAGTTTAGCAAAACGTTTTTGTTTTCCTAGTTGCATTTTTTTGTGTACATTTTACTTTGAAAGCAAAGAATCATCAATCTTGCTTTCAAACTTCTGCAAATATTTGCAAAAAAGTAGAGAGCATTCTGGGAAATGCGTGGACATGTTTTAACTGGAACCAATGTCAGCTGTGCATTCCGAACCTACATTTATTTAGAATGCTCACCCTAATAAAGCCTTTGCATTAATGAACCATGAATACAAGTTGGAACAGCGTTAACATATAGACAACATTTTTACCTCAACTGCAGACAATTCATATCCCTGCTCCATAATGTGGTACTGTAAATTGGCAGCCAAAGGTTTGCATTGCAGGGAGTTGGGCCTACTTGTCCCAAAGACAAAATAAACTTGAGAACTTGTTGTCCTTTACCCCAAACAATATGTCCTGGGCGTTGGGCTATAGGAATTCCACACCCCTGCGCCAAAGGACACCCCTGCACCCAAAGCCACTGGGCCTTGGAGAGCTCGACTGATTGTGCCCCATGCAACCTACAGCATCCCAACTTACCTCTGCTGTCGCTGTTGTTCTTCGTGCACTCTCTGGTTCGACACTTGCAGCCTGTTTTCAAAACCAAGTCCCTCCATTCACTTGCATTGGGCGTCTGACCCTGTGTTTGCACCCTGTCACCCCTGTGCCGCTGGTGGTGTATGCTTGGTACTGCCGTGTGCCCCTGTGCTTGCCTAAAACTCTGAAGCTTGAGCCAAGCAGCCGCTTTACTTGCCTGCAAGCAGTGTGTCTTTAAGCACCCCCGTCTCCACTCAGTAAAATTTAGCCCGACCTCCAGATTTGACCTCTGCACTCAACCGCTCCTGTGTCGTTGGTGGTGCAGAGGTTTGTGCTGACTTAAACCTTGTCCTCTGCTGACCCCCGACACCCGAAGACTGGAATTGTAAGTTGCATACTTACCTGTAAAACCGCATTATAGTTTTCCTCCATAGGTTAACATTGCAAAGACTGAAATTTGCACTGTGTCCACTTTTGAAACTGAAAAGCAGTTCTATTAAAAAACTTACCTTTTTGCGAAGATCTTGGTCTTAAAATAAATCCTAAAAAAAGCTTATTTTATGAAATTGGTGTGGATCTCCTTTTAGAGTTGTGTGTCACTTATTGGTCAATGTGTGCACAACAAATGTCTTAAAGTCCTCTGTGTTAGGCCTCAGGCTGCTCGACCACACTACCACAAATAGAGCACTTGGGGTTTGTATTGAGCACTGTACACTTCTGGGGGGAATCAATGGACTCTGTGCACGATATAACCACCTAGTGATATAACATACAGAGCCAGCTTCCTACAGTCTGTATTAATTTTTCAAATGTGGGAAAAAACTGAAATTGGGTTGTTTTTGAGTGATTCTAAATGCTGTCAGTCAAGACTGCCAAGCCAGCAAAAGTGCGGATTGACAGGTAAGGGGGTTTAAAGAAGAAAAAAGTTTTAGTAAAGAGCCTTAAACAGCGGAAGATATGCACAGGGTTGATACTAAAATGTGTCAGTTTCCATATAAGTGCATTGATTTATCATCTCTGGGTATTCATATCATTGAAACCTGTCAGGCATTCAAACACGAGTGCACATTTATCAATTAAATAAATGTCAAATTATACTTGTTTCAGCTTCATTTTAACCCAAAATAAATACAGATAAATACAAATAAAATTAGTGAAAGATAAATATGGATAATTACAGATGGAAATGCAATAGAAATAAATTTCCATAAACGGGGAGCCCTAATTATGACTGTCTCACTTTAAACAGGGGGCATGGGGACTTATTTTCATGTCAAGCATTAGGACACCCTTGCAGAAAAAAGGAGGACAAAATGCGGGAGCTCCTTTTTTTCTTGAATGGTTGGCATGACAGTAAGGTGGGGGAAGAGGTGATAACCTGCTACTCGGGGCCCTAGTTATTAGTGCAGCAGGTGCAGTTGCATCCGGGCCCAAGAGTGCGAGGGGTTCTCAACACTTCAATTACGGTGAGCAAAATATTTGAGTGAATTACTGGTTTGATGTATTTGCTGTTTTTATAAGTCTCACATTTAGTGTGGACTATGAGCTACAGTACCACTGAAATACCCATAAACCTTAACTCTGCGCTCAGCCCCGTCTCTCCCACTGCCCCAATCCTTGCCAAAGTTTTGAAGGGGCCCCCAACTTTAAAACATTTCGCTTAGGGGGCTCAAAGCAAAAAAGTCTGAAGA
The DNA here is from genome assembly GCA_963921515.1 of Calotriton arnoldi. Taxonomy (NCBI): domain Eukaryota; kingdom Metazoa; phylum Chordata; class Amphibia; order Caudata; family Salamandridae; genus Calotriton; species Calotriton arnoldi. The sequence continues at coordinate 2,449,598 of CAWUFW010000047.1, read as the reverse complement.
CCTCTGCCATACACCCACAGGCTATGTTCATGGATAGCGTATCAAAAGGTGATCAGCAGAATGTGTGAATTAATCTCCGCCACTGGCATTTACCCTGGGTCACACTGTACTCCATCATTATAAACCACTGCACCACTCCAGAGACAAGCCATATGCATATCATGTTTGGTCCTGATGAAATAGGAACCATCTAACAAAACTGCAAGGCCATGTTGCCAGAGCTCAGGTAAAGAAGCAACAGCAAAGTGGTTTCAACTTATTGGGCATCATGAGGTACAGCTATATTCCTAAATCAGTGATCACAGGGCCCACATCTGGCCATAACCGTTGCACTAAGGAAAATAAAAAGGCAATAAGTAGAAGGCTTAACTTATTATTAGTCACTAGTTGTTGGACTTGGCCCTGCTTGCAGGGTCCTCCCTAAACTTTTTGGCCTTCCCCCTAGTCTTTTTCCTGACATAAGGTTGGTGGTTTCAGGACTCTGGGCACTTTAGCGCTGGTTAGCAGAGCAAAGTGCGTGTGCTTTCTGCCTTCCATATTACAGTAGGAACCCCCCCCCCTTATGGGATATCTCCCCCATGGTAGAAAATAAGTATGTCATGTTTGGTGTGTATGGAATGAAAATGACAAATGCTGTGCAAAGATTTATTTCCACCATTGTGGAAATGCCACTTTTAAACCTTGGCATTTCGGTGTGCTGTGTGTCTGCCTTGTGTAAGGCTGGCTCCGCCCCCTGGGGTGTGTCTGTCTCCCAGACCCCAGCTCAGGAAGGGAGGAGGGAAGTCTGGCAGACAGGGTGCTCTACACCTCCCCCAAAACCAGTTGGGACCGGTTTCCCCAGAGACCCTTCCAGAAGCTTCTGGCCCTTTCTAGTAGGTGGGGTGAGGGGTGTATATATAGAGGAGCTGAGACTCCATGTGCTAGCGCTTGGACTTTGACTTGGAGGGGACACTCTGCCAGGAGGTACCGCCGCAAGGCCCTGCGTGCAGGCCCCTGTGCCCATCTGCTGTCCCCAGGACCAGGGAGAGACTTTTGCTGGAGTAAAGACTGCTGTGCCAGGAGGAGTGCCACATTATGGGAGTTGACTGTTCCAAGGAGCTGCTGTCCTGTTCTGATGAGCGGCCCACTGCATGCTGATCTTGCCCAATATTGCCTGTCTGCTCTCCTGGCCCCTAGCGCCTCGTGGGTGCTACTTTCTTGTGTGGGACCCTGGAGCTGGAAGGAGCCTAGCGCCTCGTGAGCGCTACTTTATTGTGTGGAACCCTGGAACTGTGAAGCCTTTAGCGCCTCGTGAGCGCTATACCTGAACCTTGCCCGGGGAGAAGGAGCGCAAGTCCTGCAGCGCTGGGCTGTCAAAGCGCTACGAGGGAACCCCGGCGTGTGGTATTCCCTCCTGCCTGCTTGCTGGACAGCGGGTGCCCACCCCGCATTCTGCGACTCCTCGCGGGTGCCCACCCCGCATTTGTACGGAGGAATCACCGTCGCCAGCCCGGGAGTCCCCGAAGCACCGCGCGGGCTCCCCCGCTGACATCAGAGGGGAGCCGCGCGGGGACTGGTGCCGGGCAGAGAGTTGCCCGGCAACAGGAGACACGTCACTGCCGACGCGGAAAGGACACTGCGCACGCCCCCTGTCCAGACACGGAAAGGAAGCTGCGCTCGCCCCCGTGTCCCGACGCAGGAAAAGGCGGCCGGCCTCCCGTGAGGTGGGGAGAGCCCCGCGGTGCCAGAGGAGGCCCGGAGCCGCCCAGAAGAGGTCCCAGGATCGGGCCGGCCAGAGAGGTGTGCCGGCCCGCCTTCAGCCACCCAAAGGAAGCGGCCCCTGGAAGACAGAGAGCCCGGTGAGTGGGGCTCATTGGGGGTACTGGTTGTGGAGGGGGCACCGGGGCACATTGTCGGTGCCCGCCCCCCTGTGGACCAGAGTGGTCGTGCTGGCTTTCCAGCTGCCCCGCCTGGCAGTGGGCAGCTGCTACGTGCAGCCACATTTGTTTTGAAGCCCCCGTGGGGCTCCAGCACGGACCGGGCCACAGTGCCCCGGGGGGCTACACAGCCACGCCGCAGTTGCGGGTCGCTGCAACGGGAGGCATTTTTTTGAGCCTCGGGTCCCAGGAGGGGACCCCAACTGGCCGGTACTTTGTGGGCCACATAATTTTTGTATTTTAGAGTCCCCGAGTGGGGCTCCAACGGGCACAGTGGTGCCAGGGTTGCTTTGGCTTCTGTGTGCCTGACTGCCTCAGCTGCGCCGCCGTAGCGGGCAGCTGCAACGTTGGACAACCCTTTCTTCTAGAGTCCCAGAGTAGGGGCTCCCCAGGTGCCGTAGCGCCACCTGCTTATTTCCCCAGCTGCACCACGAGAGCGTGGGCAGCTGCAGCGACTGGGGGACATTATAGTAGGTGTGCTCGGGTGGTAATCTGTAAACTACGAATTATGTTTTATGCCCCAAGGCCATATGATTATGCCTAATGTTCTTACGCTGAGGTTGCCTTCATGCTCTTGGGATTAAACCTAAAGCTACTAGGGTTGTGCCTAATGTTGCATTTATGTTGATGGTCAGGTCTAATGTGTTTCAATGCCTAAGGCAGCCAGGGGCATGTTTGTTTTGCTTACCAGGGAGGACCCTACATTAGGGTGAGTAAAATGTGTGCACTACTGATTATGTTTTATGCCCCAAGCCCATATGTTTACGCCTAATGTTGCCTTCATGCTTCTAATATGGTTATGCAGAATGTATTGTTAGGCTCATGGTTATGCCCACTGCTAATGAGGTTTATGCCAATGCTCTGACCCTAATGTTGGGACCTCTATGCTCACATTTTGATGTGTAATGCTAATGTGCTATATGCTAATGGGCTAATGCTATTGGAATGTATGCCTAATGAGATGCCCCGTGCTATGCCTACTATCATTATTTGGTTATGCCTAAGGCAGTGATGGAGGGTACATGGGGTTACCGTGCTTTTCATAAATGTCATGCTATGACGCTTGCATTTCATGCCTAATGCGGTTTATGCTAATGTGTTCAGGCTGTATGCCAAGGTGACTTACGACTATTGTGATGTTGCCAAGTTTATGATCTTGCCAGTAGGTACTGGCTGTTATACCCTTATTGCTGGTGTTTTGCATTTATTACCTGTACTTCTGTGATGGTTCTGGCAGCGACCCGATTGGCGCTGCCCTGTATATAATCCCCTGTAAATGGTGACCTGGCGCCAGTTGGTGCAGTGTATAGATTTCTGTGATTATACTGTGTTTTACACAATACAAAAGTTATTTTTAGATAACCTTGTGTAGAGTCTCTTTGTAGTGTGCCTAGTGTGTCGTCGTGTGTGGGTGCTGCGCAGATGCTTTAGACATTGCCTCCGGAGTTTAGCCTACCCGCTCCGCGCCAAGCTACCCCGTATCTAACACTAGTAAACAGTTTATTGTTTGGTAACTTAAAATCTTTACAATATTGAGCAAATTAATAAAAAAGCATCACAAAGCCACCAACTATAAAAAGCATACATCTACAAGTTGGGTTGCTAACTCACTCTAGGTAGTAGGGCACAACTTTTCGCATTGCCTAACTCTAAAAGTTTCAGGAGCTGTAGACTCCGTTTTCTCCCATTGGGCTACCATAAAAGGATCACTGTCGCTGCCAGCCTTGGCAATTCTGGTTTTCGAAACAACAGCACTTTGCAAGCTGGGATGTTTGCACAGTTAAAACGTTAGAAGCGATACTACACATTCCAGAAAGCAAATCTGAGGGCATAAAAAAGCCACGACAGCTGAAACATCTCACACGGCATAATACCACTTGACTGCAATGAGAACTATAAACAATCAAGAGATAGACTTCTGAGAAAAGAACCCATACACTGAGCTAAATTTGTAACCCTGTGAGTATACAATCACAGGGATGAATAGTGAAAACTTCCGTGATATGCGGAAGCGCGCATCTGATAACATTAAGATCTGCTGTTTAAATGCTAACATTAAAATATATCAGTAACGGAGACAGGATGAAAGAGACCGCAATTTGGGATAGCAGCGCTCGCTGCCACGAAAGATGCGCCAAATCTCCGAGAGAAGGCCACAGAGGGAAACGAGCACTAGAGAGATAAGAGGCGAAAGCCGTATTGGCTCGCCCGGTGGGGCTCAAGCGACCACACGTATTGAAACCCTAGTACCAACTTCAAGAGGCCAGACAATCCAAGGCACAGGCGGCAGCAATGGCACTCAACATGCGAGGCTCGTGACCCGGAGATCAAAAACTCGGACTTAAGCTCACCAAAAGAGGCCTCCATTTATTGGACAAACTTTAGACCAAATAACTTCAAACGCAGAACCCGGCGCTTCGCTCACCTCGGCTTTTGCACTGATACCACGCAGCACAGACACAGCTTTTCTCCCGCCCCTCACGCACTGCAGTGCTAGGGAGATGGCGGCGCCACACTTCCGCCCAACCTCTACGGTCCTGCGCAGAAGGAGCCGGCCGACGGTTCTCGCGTGATGAGATCAGGTCAGCTTCCGGCGCACTCCCCGTCATCTACACAGTTGTGAGATTGGAAACCAACTCTAGGTAGCACCATTGCTCGCCCTGCCTGATCTCATAATGGAGACAGGAGTGGCCATGCTGGATCGGGCAAACACATTCCGGGTTACTTCTTCAAGTTTCCAAACGTAGCACTACTTCATCTATCTATATAATGTAGAAAAGGGAAATACGTTATCCAGACGTCTTATAGTCTTTTATTAAAGAGGAAAACAGCGTCAAGTTGAAAAACCTACAAGAGACAGCCAAAACCTTGCACCGTGATGATCTGTCAATAAATTAACACTCTTACTGCTGCTATTCATTTAACAGATGTACCTTTTCTAAAAATACTCCAATCTAGCTCACATTTTTACACGGGCTGCAAATAATTTTACCTTGAAATTCATTGTTGTTTTAAATTAAGTCGTTTTTTTCCCCCAAAAGTTTTGACATTGATTTTCCTTAAAGTACATGTTTAGCGTCTCAGAAGAAGCAGGCCTGCCAAGTATCACGCATCAGGCGTGACGCTAACGCATTTCAGTGTGGTGTTCCCGCATCACCGCACTGAAATGCATTGTCACGCATTTTTGCCACTGACCGCACTCTGTCTGCTCACAGCGCTGAAACTGGCTTCCTACGCCAGGTACTAGCGCGCGCTGGCCCATCTGACACCTGTGCGTGCGCCCCACCCGGCAGACTTCACTTGCCAGCACTGGCTCAGTAACAGTTAAAAATCTTTCCGTGCCGTGCTACAATGTTACAATATGTCCTCTGCTGCCTGGAGACCCGGGCGGGGCCTGCCCTTCAGCAGAGACGTTGCGTTACAGGCTCTGTGGCGCTGTGGTGGGGGGATGTGACCTCACGTCAGTCAGAAGGGGCGGGGCCAGAGCTGGGGTCGGACTCGACTGACACGGACACTCTCTGTGCACCTGCTGCTGCTGAGCCTCATGGTTCCAGGACGACATTTGTTGCGGGAGTAGTTGCGGCCACGAGACAGACCTTTCGAATTGCGCTCGCATCCTCAAAGTAAGTGAGTGCCTCTAAAGTAATCTCTCGCTGCTGAATTAGCTTGATACAACTTCCGCCGGTGCATTTCCAAGAGACACGTGTATTTTGTCAGGGGTGTTTATGTTGTTTCACACTCGTGAGCACACATCTGAGGCACGACTACAGGGGGACTGAGTGTTTACCTCCCCACCCGCCTGCTAAATATACAACGGGCTCGTAATAGCTGCCGGCACGTCTTTGTGAAAAAGGCCTCATTAACCCCACACCGCCTTCTGGCAGAAATCAGCTTATTTTTAGAGTCTGCCTTTGATTGACGGCAGAGTCCACAGAGTGTGAAAGAGCAGGGATGGGCGCGAATCCTGCCAGACTGTTCTGCAGCACGTACTTGAGGGATGAGCGGTGACTAATGTAAATTTACCCATAAAAGCTCTTATTCGCCAATCCGGTCACCCGATGGTTAACTTGACCTGGGATCTCTACTACCTTACCCTGACCTACTGACTGTCGGGGCCGGAAGAGATATTTATAAAGCTTCTCCCCTGCCTTGTAATCCCGCGACCGGACCACCCGACAGGTGGTCCGCCGCAGGAATTATTAATTGCCGCTGCTGAAGAGGACACAGAACGCCACGGCGCCAGAGAGAGCCCTTTAAATCAGCTGGGCCTCTCCCTGCCTGCAGAAACTAATTTAAGTGTTGCAGCGAACTGTTGTATTGTTTTAGTTGGGGGGGGGTAGGTGCTGTGGACTCTCTGGCTCAGGCTGGCACGGATGGCAGCCGGGCTAACAGCACGCAATAATAGAAGTCATTAAGTGCCATTACCAGCCAGAATACAGCACTTCTCGCAGTGAAGACATGCTGCTTAGCTCCGGTGACGTCTCTGCTCAGGCACACTCTTCAACTGAGGCCTGCTGTTGCAACCCGTGCCCCCTTGGCCTCTGCCCAGCCAACCGAAGAGCTCAGCCACAAGACGAAACCAAGTCGAAGTGGTGAAGTGCTCAGACTGGTAAATGCAGAAGCACTTGTTTACCGGCAGCTGGCAGGTGAGTCTACAGGCTCTGTGTGCCCCGTTCAGTTGATCTCTGCAGAATTTCCTTATCAATACAAGGCAGCAATGCAAGTTAGTGCACACCATTCATTTCAGAATGAGCCTGCCCGGGAGTTTATTTGTTCACGCACAGGACAAATTGTATTCATGTTGTAAGTGCGATAAATTATGTCTGGCAATTTCCAGCTCAGTGCAGCTGTAACCACAGAGGAACAGAAGTTTGTCCTTCTTGGCTCAGTAGTGCTAGTTACTTTGATATTATAGTGCTACGAGGAGCCAGTCTGCTACTGTAAGCACATGAATATGCAAATTGTTTTAAAATTGTATTGCATATAGTATAAGATAGCCTGCCACAAAAATTGCAGACATTTAGAGTGCATTATAAAGCAAGTGTAACCTTTCATTTCATGGGGTTTGCTCCAGTTGCAAGATATTATTAGAACTCGTGTAAAAATTTTGATATTTCTCCTTCCATGCACCTCATTACGTGGTTTTACTCGTGAGAAAGTGTTACTCTAAGTGTCACACATTTGGTAGTTAAATGTCATTCATAAGTCCACTAATACCATGGACATGCCACACACAAGCAAAAAACTTGGCTGCCTATTTTGCACTCACACAATCTGTCTCCGGTTAGTGCCCTCCAATTTCTTGTAGTTCGCAGCAGTTTTAAAATCTTCTTAGAGTTTCTCTTTGCTCAGTTGGGTGTAATTTCTTATAGTTATATGTTTTACTTGTCTAAATTGCTTGATTTTGCTCGCTAGAAAGTGTCACTCATAGTTGTTGAAATGTCACTCATAATTACCAGTGACATTATGAAAATGTCACACATAGCAATCTCAAACCTTGGCAGCTATGAAGAAGGTGTTAGCATCGAATCGATTTATAAAAAGGCCCTGCTTTTAGGAGTCCAGCACACCGCAGAGCAACTGTTGCCTGCGTTACCCAAATTTACAATCAAACACTTATAGCAGTTTCAGGGTTACCCTTTGTCAGATCAACATAGCACAGCTGCCTTCTGCCCACTCCTGGCGCTACCTGCGATGGAAACACCAGATATGGAACAGCCTCAAACATACCTGGAGATTGCAGCAGTAAATCACATATGGCCCAAGGATGTAATGCCTAAGAAACGAGTCATATGCACACAGTCATAAACACAAACAAATGCTCAGTATAGGGCCTGCATTCGGCCGAAGGACGCAATACCAGATCAACCGGTCAGTTGCTTTCATCAGATAAAGCCCAAAAAATGCCTAGAAATAAGCGCCACCCGAGATTACCCACACATTACATGCCCAGCCACCTGGACCAGCTCAGAATGTGACTGTGGTGTCTTGGGCCCTAGGCCTACATGCTGGGCGGAATGACCACACGGACACAGAAATGGTGTACTGGTAACTGGCCACGAGCACTTGCACCTGGGCCCTTTTCTTAACAGGGTCATGTCACTCGTGACCCCTATGATGGATGGGTGTCGAGTGCAAGTGTGTCCAGCCCTCTGGGGAGTGTCTGGTAAACTCAGTGTCTGCTGAGACACTAGAACGTGTCCAGCAGGACACTACATTCCTCCCAAACTTTATTGAAGAACAAAACAAACACCAGTCCAACCTGTGGGGGTAAACAACAATCAAACACCACAGGGTCCATCAGCCTCTAGAACCGTGCAGCGGGAAGACAGCAGACATGGGGCTGGTGAATCGGACTGCAGCAGGACATCTTTGCTTTAACTCATAATTTAACCTGAGTGGCTCAGGACACAAATGCAGGTTTGGAGACATCAACTGCACTCTGGGAGCCTACCAGTGGAAACCTGTCCATTGATTTGAAATCGCTCCACTCCGCTGACGTTGAGGATGATGTGTGGTAGCTCATTTCATTCATAAACAGGGTGCGTTATGAGCATGGTTGGAGTCCATGGTAAAAGTTCACAAATGTGTTGCCTGATCAACTGAAGCCTCCGCTAGACGACCTTGCTGCATATTGCAATCTGTCAGTGGGGCAATGTCAAGTTCAACTCTCCCGCCATGGGGAGGCCCCTTGTCTGGGTTGCCACAGGACTGCGTGTTGGCTGCACTGGGGCTGCCTGTGTGCCTACGTGGGGGCAGCTGCAAGACCACCGAGGAGCCAGAGCCTAGTCGCTCGCACAACCTCAGGGGTGGATGGATCTTGGTTAAAGACATGCTATCTCTGCCGTATTTCGGATGCAAGTCAGGGTAGCGGATATTCTCTGGTTCTTCACTCAAGGGCGTCGTGCTTGCGCCTCGAGGCTGCACCATCGCGGCGTTTGATCCTGCCTCCGTTCAGGCATGCTTGGCAGGGTTGGTAACTTTGAGTGACGTGTTCCATGCTTGCAGTGTGAATGTGGCGTCCCGCCATGTGTCGCCTGTCGTCGGAGCACACGTTGCTGTGGCAGCTTGCCACATGGAGTGTGTGACTCTCCTCTTACCTATCTGGGGCCACTGGCAACTCCGTCTTGAGGCAGTGTGAGGGAGGACACTCTGCTGTCTTCGGCATTGCTTCTTCTCTTTGGAGAGGTCTCTCTCTCCTGGGCATTTGCCCGTGCTGTCAAGCTTCTGGGTGCATGCGTCGGGCATCTCGGACTTTGCGCTCTTGGACCTTCTTTAGGGCACCCTCTTCTGGAGTATGGCGTGCCCATTTTCCTTGCTTGCTGTGACATCCATTCACCACTGGGGGCGTGTTGGGCAAATTGCTCTCTCGTGGTGGCATCAGATAGCCACTGGGGGTGCGCTGGTGGCGCTTGGCATTTCGCTGTGTCGCTTTTGTGGACACCTGGCGGGCAATCAGGCTTGCTCTGTAACATTGTCTCTGGGAGGGTGCTCTTGCCTGGCTCCCTGCATACTTGGTGTGCTTCCCTCCTGTATTTGGTAGACTGTTGCTTGGGCGTGTGCACTACACTCTTCTCGCCCTGCCTAGACTTTCTTCGCTGCCAGGAAAAACTGCTTTGAGCGCAGCAGGTATCTGGTGGAGATCAGTACAGCCTCTTGCATTCACCTATGCCTTGCGGTGCTGCTGGGTGTGTAGTACTGCTTGGCACATGCTGCTAGTGTTCCTCTTGCGCTCTTCTGGTGCAGTCGTGCATTGTCTGTGTCCTCTGAGTCCTTGCTCTCTCAGTATTTTCTCTCTTCGGGGCACGCAGCCCTCTCAGCGCCATGGTGGGCTGACAATGTTTTGGTGCGCGCTGGCATGCATGGCTTGGACTGCTACACCCTGGAAGACAGTTGCAGGAAGGTCTGCCGATGTCCGTCTCGGCCTGGTGGCCTCCTACTTTGTTGGGCCAGGACTCGCCTCTCTCTCTCCCAGGACAGCTGGCGCTCTGCTTCGTCTGGGCTGTTTAATTTCGAACTGCGTGTTCCATTAGGTGTGGCGCTGGCAGTGGCCAGTATGTGGTGCTGTCCTTGCATTTACTTTAGGCCACTGCAGCCTTGGCATTGCTGCTTGATGGTTCTTTTCACACGTGTTCATTTTGTGTCTATTTGCTTTCCTAAGCACGGTGTCTCTCATTGGCCACTAGGTGGCGCCACCAGACTTCTGTTCGCCGGCCGCAGCAGTCTTTCCAGAGACTGCGGGCCATGCAGCACTCACTCAGAGAGGGGTGGCTGCCTTCACTGCTGCGGGAGTCTGTTATACCTGCTGCTCAGGAGATTGGCAAACGAGGACGTCACTGAAGAGAACTGTGGCACCCCACGAGGACAGAAAACAGGTAAGGTGCACGCGCACAGTTCCGATTTTGAAATGTGTAGAAACGTTATGAACGGTTCCAGGGCAGCAGCTTAAAAAGGCTGGTAGATTTCCATGTAGATTTATTGTAAGCAAGATGTTACAAGGTTGAGCCCCACCAGGAGCAGCCTCCCTGCTGCTCAGCCCTTCCTCCAACTGACAGTCTCTCTCATCCAACATTCCATCACCAGCTCTCACACCAACATTCCAGTTCACAGACACACAGGCTGAGCAGCAGGTATAACAGAGTCCCAGGGGGTAAGTGGTGGCACTGCGGGCTATTTAGACATGCCAGGCTGCATGTCCCTTTGAAAAACTTTAGCGCGTAGGGGCTGCTTAATTTTAGATATTTAGTGGTGCAGTTCAATAGGCTGCAGCTAGTTAGTTGCCTGTTGGTGCTGGTGCTTCTCTGAACGAGACATGATCACCAGCAGGTGGGAGCTGCTTGCTGGAAGCGCCTTCTCCCTTTCCTTGGCAAGTCAATGGGAGGCATGTGCTGGTGCCTCGTGGACGGAGGAGGCACGGGTTCACTCGCCACTTTCTAATCGGTGCCAATCAGCCTCGGACCGTTACACAGGTTGTGACGGGCGGGGGTGGGGCACTCCTGTGTTGCGGCAGTGACCGCCTTGTTGAAAGGGGCAGCGGTGAGATCCGCGGGACCTGTAACTCCTCACCTTGATGCAGTGCTGACGATTCTCACCCTGTGGTGTTGGCCAGAGCTTGTTTCACAAGCAAGTTGTCTTTTTTTTTCTTTTTCTGGGGTGACGACAGGGTCGCGCAGGGCTGGGGCTGCCGGTGCAGGGTCACCACGCGGCCGCCAGGTGGCGCTGTCGGCCTTCTCTCCATAGGCCGTGGCAGTCTTTGGCAGAGACAGTGGGCCTCTCCGGCCACAAGAATGCCGGTACTGGGCTGTGTGCCGCGCAGGTGCGGTTGCAGTCTTTTGCGCCTCACCACGACCTGCTCTCCACTCCTCTCCTTACCGGGGCTCACGACGGCTGGCAGGATGGCCTGTAGGCCTTACCTCCGGTAGGGTCTACTGCAGTGCCATGGCGATATGTGTGTGGCGCTTGGGCAGTGTCGTGGCAGCCTCAGGACACTGTCTGTTGCAGGCACTGTCGCGGTATTTCCTGCTTGCTCCGAAGGCAGGGGGGGTGAAGACATGTGCTGCCGGAGGCGAGGTCGCAGGAAGCACTACTGGCTCTTTGGTCATGTCAGGCGGCAGCTGCTGGTGTTGGCACTTAGGTGGCGCGCAGCCACTTCCACGTTGGTCATTTCCCATGTGGGCGGGCTGGGGTCCCTCGTAGTGCGCAGGGGTGGCCGGGCTACTTCCTGGGATCTATGTCTGCCGGGTAGACGCGCCACGAGCACAGCGTAGACTTCATTCCATCCCCTGCTCTGGATCACTGTCCCCCAGCTGGTCACTACAACAGGGGCTGTCGGGCATGCAGACGGGCGCTGCAGGACACTGCTGTTGAGCGCCAGTTGCTTCGTGCAGGCAGTAGGTGCAGAGGTGCCTCAGACTCGGGCCACTACACCTCCACGACGAACCACCAAACAGCTGACAGCACACACGGGGATCAACCCGCTCGTTCCATTGTGGTGGCTTGGGCCCTAGGCCCACATGCTGGGTGGAATGACCCCCCAGACGCAGAAATGGTATACTGGTAAATGGCCACGAGCACTTGCACCCGGGCTCTTTTATTAACAGGGTCATGTCACTCTTGACGCCTGTGATGGATGGGTGTCGAGTGCATGTGTGTCCAGCCCTCTGGGGAGTGGCTGGTAAACTCAGTGTCTGCTGAGACACTAGAACGTGTCCAGCAGGACACTACAGTGACCTCCAGTTGGTATTAACGGCCCCTTCTATGAGGTTGGGATCAAGCAGCTAACACGTAATTTATGGCCCACTGTAACAGTATTTCGTGCCCAAAGGGGGATGAGCTTCTCTTTATTGCACCCCATGTACAGTATAAAACATGCCATGTACCGAATGCAAGTTGAATTCCAGCACGCAACTGTAAGAGATGTGGCTGCTATTACTGCTTAAACTGTTCCTGATTGCCAAGCCCCATTTTTCTCCTTTTTGATAGTCAGAATCTGCTTTCAACATTTGGGGAGCCAAATAGGATCTGAGCATGGCAGATACCCAGACTGCAGCCTGGTGACAGGATGATCCAGCCGCCCAAGCCCACTCTGAGCGCATTTCTGAAGAAAAATGTGCGGCAGGCACCTCTCTTTACTGCAAGCCTGCCGGCCGTGGCGGGCTGAATCCATCCACTGGCAACCCTCGAAAAGGGTAAGATGCCACAATTAGCTTTTCTTTCCTAAATAATACAAACAGCATAGCGTGGCAAACAGAAATGGTAAGCGTGAAAATAGATTCACCCAGCACACTAAGATACGAGTGGCTGGAGGTACTTTTTTGTATTATTATTTATTGTGGACTAGTCACCCAGCACTCATGGTCAGAGTGGGCTTGAGGTACTCTTTCAGCGTAAACATAGATTCACCCAACACTCCTGATCAGAGTGGCCTGGAGGTACTTTAAGTGTAAAGATTGTTTCACCCAGCAATCCTCATCAGAGTGGCCTGGAGGTACTTTAAGCGTAAAAATAGTTTAATCCCGTACTCCTGATCAGAGTGGCCTAGAGGTACGTGAGCCTCAGTCTCATATTTTTTAGTTAAGCTTAGTGCAGGAGGGTTTCTTAACACCCCCTGTATCTGAAGGGAGTGTTGAGAGGAGAAAAAGAAAAAATGGAGTAAACTGTTTTCAATTTGGACCAGGGACAGTGTACCTAGGAGACTAGGCCTAACTCTAGAATAGCCCAGGAGGGGCTGTATGACAATTGTGCCCTTGAGTTAAGGTAATTATGTACATATATGCCTTATGAATGAGGTATGAGTATTGCCTGAATGAGAGACGCCTGCGCTGCAGGAACACATTGATATTGTCTGCATCGTTGTTGTCTGAAGGACAGAAGCCCGTGCTGACGTAGCGCATTCTCATTCTCGTTGTCTGTGATCAAGAGGAGCCTGCTTAGAAGGATTGCATTGCCATTGTGCGTCACTTCTAAGTTCTATCTTGATCAGCTGATTACATTGCTGTGTACGCGCTCCACTAGCATATCCCACCCTTTGAAGACCATTTTTCTTATGTGCCAGCTGCTCACCAAGCCCTCGCATGCACTCTTAAAGGGCATGCCCCAGCTGACATAACAAACATTCTACAAATGGTTACACTGTTCACCCCGCTCTCAAACCGTGCATTCTCTTGTGTGCCTGTTATTCTTTAGGGGTGCTTCACATGAGAATTCTGGTCAATACGCACACTCTTTGCTCTCTTGTACGTATTGACTACTTGCTCATAATTCGACTGTTGTCTCACTGTTCACCCAGCTCTCAAAAAACGAGTACTCTTGTGCATGCATTATTCTTTGAAGGTGTTTCATATGTGAATTCTACACTTAACAGCCTTCAACTGCACACCTCACATAATAGATTCCACAAGATCACTGGGAATAACACTCAACAAGAATCTCACCATGCAAGAACACATCAGCGCAGCCACCAGAGGAGCAAACTTTCATATAAACATTCTTAGAAAACTAAATCCCTTCCTCCCTACCGACGACCTCAAATCAGCCATGCAAGCTCTACCGATACCCAGAATAGACTATGGGAATACAACCTTATGTGGGTTGCCGAGATCCAGACTGGCTCCACTAAGAGCTTCCCTCAACGCGGCTGCAAGACTAGTCACTGGCTCCAAAAAGAACAACCACATCACCCCTGAACTAAAGGCACTGAACTGGATCCCTTATGAGGCAAGAACACAGCTGAAAATTGCTTGCATGACACACAAAGCCTTGCACTTCAACACACCAAGGTATCTAGCCGATAAACTGGAATTATCAGGCGGTGGCAGAGCGTCGAGAAGCATCAGCATCTTGCTATTGAAACCTCAAAAATTTCAGAAAAAGAAAACATACAACTGTACTTTTTCCGGACTAGCACCTAGGATCTGGAACTCCCTACCCCTGGAAATCAGAATGAACCCTTCAAGCACTTCCTTCAAAAAAGAAGTCAAACTGATTTTAATGAACAAAACTTTACCCTGATCCCAACGCTTGATTTAGCTGGGTACTAATCAGATGCAGTTCATCAACCATGATCTGCACTTGACTCTAAGTGCGAATGGCAAAGGCACTCTTGAGTACCTTCCGGATCTACGAGTATTGACAGCATTTATGTTTCCTGTTAGCTACTCACATATATGTTCCTAGTTTATCGTGCTTTCTATTTGATTTAACATTTGTAAAGCACTCTGATACCCTTCTAGGGTCTAATTCGCGCTATATAAAACTTTATAAATAAATAAAAATAAGCACACTCTCTGCTCTTTTTCTGCGTATTGACCATATGCTCATAATTTGATTGTTGTCACACTGTTCACCCCGCTCTCAAAACATGCATTTTCTTGTGTGGGGGTTATTCTTTAGGGGTGCTTCATATGTTCTGGTTAATATGCACACTCTCTGCTCTCTTGTGCATATTGACTATGTGCTCATAATTTGGATGTTGTCACACTGTTCTCCCCGCTCTCAAAAAGTGCGCTCCCTTGTGTGCGTGTGTTATAAATGGGAGTCTCTAGTTGGCAGGTTCCTACCCTGTCCAAGTAGGGACCCTTCTTCCTAGTCAGGATAAGGGGGATGCACTACTGAAATAACCCCTGCTCACCCCCCTTGGTAGCTTGGCACAAGCAGTCGGGCTTAGCTCAAAGGCAGTGTGTGAAGCATTTGCACATAACCAACTGTAATACAGTGAAAACACTACAAAAGGACACCATGTGAGAAAGTGCCCATCTTTCTGCATGATAGCCCCCACTTTTTGCTGAACTGCTGATATGCTTTGACTGAGTGTGCCCTGTCAGGTGCCCAGGTCCTATGTTCTTTTCCTAAACCTGCATTAAAAACAAAACCCAATTGGCATCTCTGGCCACAGGTCAGCCCCTGGTGAATGGTACCACAGGTACCCAGGGCACTGTGACCAGGGAAGACCTCTAAGGGCTGCAGCACTTATTGTGCCACCCTTAGAGTCCCTGTACCATTACACTCACACACTGCCTTTGCAGGCTGCGTGTCTTGGTGCGGAACAAAGTGAAGAGTCGACATGGCACACATCCCTGTGTGCCATACTTACAACCCACTGCCCTGGCATAGATCAGTCACCCCTCTAGCTGGGTGCCCTATACCGGTGGTGAGGGTACAGGTGCATGAGCCCTGTACCCCGACAGTGTCTAAGTCCATTTAAAAAAAAAAAAATGTAACCAGATTTTATTGGCATTTAGTATATCAACACTTTACATACTGTACAGTCGAAGCATTGCTTACAGTATTCTCGGTGTATTGCTGGTGCATTAAATTCAAACTCCCCAACTGGTGCCCCATTCCCTCCCTCCTCCCTCCCTGTCTAAGTCCATTCTTAGACATTGTAAGTGCTGTGCTGCCATTAAGAGTATATGGTGCTGGGAGTTTGTCATTATGAACTCCACAGCACCACAATGACTGCACGGAAAACTGAGAAGTTTGGTATCAAACTTGTCAGCACATTAAACCCACACTGATGCCAGTGTGGGAAAACGACCTACCACTAGTGTCCAGGCTGAGTGGCTGCTTTCAGCTGCCACCACCAGACATGTTTCTGGACCCCTGGGTCGAGAGCCTGCTGCTCTCGGGGGCCTGAAACAATGCACATCCTGGGACGAAGTGCCAAGCCTCCTCCCCCAGGATGGGCAGGGACCACGAAGGGGAAGCTTCAAAGGCTTGCCACCTTTGTGAGCTCCCCCGGGCCAATTACTGCTTTCAGCAACTGGTCCCCACTGGTTCTGACCCCCACTTTGGGCGGGAGAACCGGCGGGAAAAACAAGTGAGGAAGAGAGGTGTGCCTACCTCTGCCAACTCCACCCCTCAGGTGGGGAAGGCGAGGTGAAGCACAACTCTCAGTCCCCGCCATCTTGCAGATGGGGGACCCAGCCAAGCAGGGAAAGGCTTATGCCCCCTTCCCACTGGAGGGTGGCATAATAGGGTATGTACCCACCCCAGGGAAGGGACCCATTGGTCCCAACCTTTTACCTACCTGTAATGCCCCTAAATCTAGTATTTAGGGGCACCCCTGAACCTTGCTTCCTCAGACAAGAACCTACAAGAAGAAAAGAAGAAGAAGGACCGAACAGCTGTGCCGAAGCCAACAAGAGGAGGACGCCCACTGACTTGGCCCCAGCCCCACCGGCCTGTCCCCACCTCGAACGGGAAACAGCCTTTACAACGGAAGAGTTACAACGCATGCCATTACCCTGCATGTCGTTACAATGCTAAAGGCTTGTTGCAGGGGGTAGAAGGTGTTGGATTTAACTCCAACACCTTCCCTACTGTTGCACACACTGGAGTTGGAATAGTAAATTATACTATTCCAACTTTCAGCGCACCCCCGACAGCAAGTCGGGGTAAAGGTATGCGTTGTAATGGCATGCGGGGTAATGGCATGCGTTGTAACGTCATACAACTGCTCGAACCTACTCCAGCGAACTCCCGGTATGTCCTGCAGCCAGCAACCTCGAGAAACCCGGAGGACGTGCCTGCCTTCAATCCCAAAGACTCTGTCTCTCGTGAACACCGGATTTGTTCAAACAACAGACTCCAGCTTGGCAAGGAACCGCGAGTTTTCACCCCTCTGCACTCGACGCCCACAGTCCGAGTTCAAGTGGCCCAACACCAAGAGGAGGTCTTCCCAGCGATCTTGACCCGGGATCCGGTGACCCCTGACCTGCCTCAAGCCTCCAGCCGACGCCTGCAGCCTCAAACCGGAAGGTCCCCCCAACCGTGACCAGGAGCTGGTAAGAAGATCCGACCTTAAAAGGCACCCCTGCACCCGACGCCCCACGGCCTTGGGTGGCCCAACCAACAGTGCCTAACCAACCCCCAAGATCCCAACTTACCTCTCCAAGTGGTGGTCGCACCCAGAAGACCTTCGTCCCCGAGCCTGCAGTGCTTTTGCAAACCGGAGACTCCCCATTGAAAGCTACAGGGCTTCCGATGCCAAAACAGCACTCTGCACCCGGCCGCCCCAGTGCCGCTGAAGGTGCATCTTTTGTGCTGGCCTAAACCCCCATTTGCCCTGAGCTTAAGTCCAGGAGCTTTGCTCCCACAACCCAGTGCCCTGCTCGTCAGCAGCCACTAACCGGAGGCCCCCTATCCCCCATTGGATAACATTGGGCCTCAGCACTCTGCACCCGGCCGCCCTAGTGCCGCTGGGGTTGTAACAAGAGTGCATCCTTGACCCTGGGGGACCCCTGAGTCTAACCCCAGAATACCAACTCCCACAACAAAGTACTTACCTTTGAACCGATAACACTATTTTCTCCATGATAACATTGACTGTTTTTCTATGAAAAGTTTCTAAGTGTGGAGTTGGAAAATCTAAGAAATCCTTTAAAACTGTAACTAAATAACCAAAACGCTTTTACTTACCTGTTTACAGGAAATGTCCCAGTGCAGTATCCAGGTATACTGCACTGTGTAAGAAAAGTAATCTGAAAAGTAACTTACATGATATTCTACTAAAAATCCTATACAAAGTATATGTACTGTATTCTGAAAGGCATTGCATTATCAGTAACACTACTGTAATCAAATCAAAGTACATTTACAATTGCAATTCAAACTGTTTACAAACTGCATTACTACTGTAAAGTATTTATTGCTTACCTGTGCCAGGCTTGCTTGGTTCTAGAAAATAAAATAACTAAAAGAATATTTTTATACAAAAACAATTGGTCTGATGTTCAATCTTTGAGTGTGTGAATTCATTTGCTGACTGAGTGTGTACAATAAATGCTTAACACTGTCCTCTGATAAAGCCTTACTGCTCGACCACACTACCACAAATAGAGAGTGAAGTGCTATCTACGTTACCTCTGCCTACCTTTTTGGGCTCCACTGGACTCTGTGCACGCTATACCTCACTTTGGTATAGTATATACAGAGCCAGCTTCCTACACACCACACCAGTTTTAGAAAAATATCCACTATTTACTGTGTAAAACAAGACCAAAATGATAAAAATCCCACATACAATAATCAAAATATGCACTTTGCAAAAATAACCTTGAAATGCAGTTCCTTGAAGTCGGTAGCTCCGTCCAGTGCTACCGCGATGATAAAAACAACCAAATCCAACAGTTTCGGTTGACCGTGTCTGAGCGGACTGGCGTCGGTGTCGGAAGACTAGTAGACAGTACATTTTGTTCCGGCCGACCATGCCAGTGTGTTTCGGCAGCGGCGGTTGTCGAGGCTGCGGTGTGAAGTGGAGCGGTGTGGCATAATGTGCCCTCAGGTTGCGGTGCAGGCAGCGGCTCGGTGACGGTTGTCCAGCGGCATCGGTGAGGAGTGGGGCGGTGCTCGTCGCGGTGGTGACGGTCACTGTGCAGGCGGTGGCAGCTGTAAAAAATCAGTGGATGATGGGGATGGCGTCGGTGGGCCGCGGGTGACACGGGGCGGTGCTTTGTGTAGCTTACGAGTGGTGCCCCCAGACCACGGTGCAGACCACGGCGGCGATGTCAGCTGGCAACGGCATCGTCAGTGAGACCAGGGCGGCGGAGTGAAGTGAGGCGGTGCAGAGTTCGGGGCCCACAGGTCGCGGTGCAAGCAGCGGCTCAGTGGTGGCGGCGGTCGTCATAGTCGGTGAGACCAGGGTTGCAGTGCGAAGTGCGGCGGTGCCCTGTGTGGTGCCTTCAGGTCATGGACCACCGGCGGTCTCGGTGGCGGCGACGGGTTGTGGTTTCCCTCTGTGGCAACTGAGACACGCGGTCCCAGAGGCGGTACCCAGAGGAAGGTGAAATCTTTGCTGTTCCTGAAACTTCTTGAACAGGGGAAAAGCTCTACTTCAAGCCCTTGGAGAAACTCAAACTAAGAAGTTGCAGAAAGTTCAGTCATATCCTTTCTCTGCCCAAGACAGAAGCAGCTATTGCAGGCTAACACAGCAAAGTGGTAGTTCCTCCTCACAGCTTCTCCAGCTCTTCTTCTTGGCAGGTTTTTGATCCAAAAGAGTTCTCTGAAGTCTTTTATCTCTCTGAGACTTCCAACAGGAGGCAAGCTCTACTTCAAGCCATTGGAGAAAACTCTTAACAGCAGGATGATGAAAGTACAATGCAGCCCTCTCCCTGCCCAAGGCAGAAGCAGCAAGCAGCAGGCCAACACAGCAGAGCATGCAGTTCCTCCTGACAGCTTTTCCAGCTCTTCTTCCTGGCAGGTTCCTTAGTTCAGCAGTGATCTAAAGTTCTGGGGTGTGGGCCTCAATATTTATACCACATTTTCCTTTGTTCACTTGTGGCAAAAGTCTCTCAGCCCAGTCCAAACCAGTTCTGTCCTCTCTGGCCCAACCTCCTGGCAGGAGGCGGAGACAGCATTGTGCAAGGGAGACAGGGCCTATTCAGGTGCAAGGGAAATCTCCTCCCACCACTCTAAATGCAGACCAAGCCTATTCAGGTGCTAGTGAAACTCCTGCCAGTACTCTGAATGCAGCCCAGGTCTATTTAGGCCAGCCCTGACTCATCCAGGAAAGGCAGGACACACCTCGACTCCCCAGTGGCTGTCTACACAGGATGGCATACTAAACTCCATTTCTCTATCTCATCCCAATGGGATGGTATACTTGTGAGATGTTACAAAGTACCTCCCATTCTATTCTATTGGACAGATAGCCTCTCAATAGTGAAAAACGAATACACTGTATTTCACTATCAGGATATGTCACATACACCAGTACATGTCCTACCTATCACATGCACTGCACCCCGCCAACAGGGGTACCTTGGGCCTACCTTAGGGGTGACTCACATGTCATAAAAGGGAAGGTTAGGGCCTGGCAAGTGGATGCACTTGCCAGGTCGACATGGCAGTCACAACTGCGCACAGACACTGCAGTGGCAGGTCTGAGAACCATTTGAAAGGCTGCTTATGTGGGTAGCACAATCAGTGCTGCAGGCCCACTAGCAGCACTTGATTTACAGGCACTGGGTACACACAGTGCACTATACTAGGGACTTAGTAGTAAATTAAATAAGCCAAACATGGAAACAGTAATCCATTTACATAATTTACCAGAAGACCATATGCACTTTAGCACTGAATAGCAGTGGTAAAGTGCCCAGAATCCTAAAACCAACAAAAACAGGTTCAAAAACAGGAATCCAAAAGCAATAAGTCTGGGGAAAAACCCACAGAAAAAGCCTAGTCTAACAGCGCATTATTCTTTAGGGGTGCTTCATATGTGAATTCTGGTCATACGCACACTCTCTGCTCTCTTGTGCGTATTGACTACATGCTCATAATTTGATTGTTGTCACACTGTTCGCCCAGCTCTCAAACCCAGAATCTCTTGTGTGCCCATTATTCTTTAGGGGTGCTTCACATTCTAGTCAATACGCACACTCTTTGCTCTCTTGCACGTATTGACTACTTGCTCATAATTCAATTGTTGTCTCACTGTTCACCTCGCTCTCAAAAAGCGAGTTCTCTTGTGCGCGCGTTATTCTTTGGAGGTGTTTCATATGTGAATTCTACACTTAACAGCCTTCAACTGCACACCACATATCATAGATTCCACAAGATCACTTGGAATAACACTCAACAAGAATTTCACCATGCAAGAACAGATCAGCACAGCCACCAGAGGAGCAAACTTTCATATGAACATTCTTAGAAAACTAAAACCCTTCCTCCCCGCCGACGACCTCAAATCACCCGTGCAAGCTCTAGTGATACCCAGAATAGACTATGGGAATACAACCATATGTGGTTTGTCGAGATCCAGACTGGCTCCACTAAGAGCTTCCCACAACATGGCTGCAAGACTCGTCACCGGCTCCAAAAAGAACAACCACATCACCCCTGATCTTAAGGCACTGAACTGGCTCCCTTATGAGGCAAGAACACAGCTGAAAATTGCTTCCATGACACACAAAGACTTGCACTTCGACACATCTAGGTATCTAGCCGATAAACTGGAATTATCAGGCGGTGGCAGAACGTCGAGAAGCGCCAGCACGTTGCTATAGAAACCTCTAAAGTTTCGGTAAAAGAAAACATACAACCATACCATGGGCGTCCCCGGGGGGGGGGGGGGTGGAAGAGGGGCGCTTGCTCCCCCGAGATTGCCGGTGTGGGCCGTAGTGCTGGGGTCACTGGCTTCGATGTTAGAAAAAACTAGAGAGTCCACCATTGTTGGGGAAAAACAGAAGGACGGTCCGGTCATGCAGCATGCGGAGGCAGTGCCAGGTGCCTCACTGTAATTGGTAGCTGAGCGCTATGCTACCAATGAAACTTAGCATAGCGCTCAGCTACCAATGACAGTTGGACTGCTCCCGGCCGAGGTCCGCATGTGCAATTGCAGGCAGGCAAGGCAGCACTGTCATTGGGTAGCTGAGCGCTACCAATGACAGCTGCCTGCCCGCATCGCCTGACGTGTGACAAGTCGAGAGCTGGACCAATCATGGTCCGACTCCGACCTGCCCTTGGCCCCAGCGCCCAGCAAGTGCGCACTTCGCAGGCTCCTCTCCAGAGAGACGGTCTCTCAGACGGAGAAAGAGTACAGACTGAGAAACAGCGTCTGCCCTGCTCAGCGCTGCAGAGAGGACCTGGGCCACGTTGGTTTGGGTTTCAAATCAATCACTTTTACTTCAAGTTCAGAACTTGAAGTTCTGGTGCTTTTTTACAACCTCTGAACCACCCCACGCCTACTACTGCTTGCAAACAGCAAACATATCTCTCCTCGTGGAAGCCAGCTATATGTTTAAGTTTGCTGCCTGACTAGGCTGTATTGTTTAATTGTTAAAACGTGGGAAAGAAAAAAAAACAGAAGGAGAGGAAGGTAAAAATCGTAGCAGAAGCAGTCAGAAAAATAGGGGGGAAGCAGTAAAAAACATGGCAAAAGCAGTAAAAATGGGGCAAAAGCAGGATAAAACAGTCAGAACAATGGGGGGAGTGGAGAGGAAGGGAAAAGCAGTAAAAAAACAAGGCAAAAGCATGAGAAAGCACTCAGAAAAATGGGGGAGAAGAAGGCAAAAGCAGTTAAAAAAACGGGGCAAAAGCAGGAGAAAGCAGTCAGAAAAACGGGGGGAGTGGAAGGGAAAAGCATTAAAAAACAAGGCAAAAGCATAAGAAAACACTCCCAAAAATGGGGCAAATCACGTAATCTCGCCGTGCCTACAAAAATGAATGTGCCTTTGTATAAATTAACTGGTGCTAATGTAAAGCACTCCAATACCTTTGGGCAGAGTTGGCGTTTTTTAAAATTGCACAAAAAAAAGAGTAACTAGTGCTAATGTAAAGTGATCCAATACCTTTTGGGTGGTGTTGGTTGTTGGCGGCTCTATATAAAACTGCACTAAAAAGTAACTGGTGCTTATGTAAAGCGCTCCAATACCTTTGGGTGGTGTTGGCACTACATAAAACTGCACAAAAAAATGTGAAAAACAGAGTTGGTGGAGGAGGGGATCTGTGCAACAGAGTTCAGCGGGGCAATGCAGCGACCAGCGGGAGGTGGACGGGCAGCCAACAGTAAATGTGAGCTGCCATGGGGAGAATAAGTGATTTCATTTGTCTGTAATTACAAAATGTGAAACTGAGGCCAGACAAAAGCAGGAGAAAGCAGTCAGAAAAACAGGGGAGGGGAAGGGAAAAACATTTTTTAAAAAACAAGGCAAAAGCATGAGAAAGCACTCCCAAATATGGGGCAAATCATTTAATCTCGCCATGCCTACAAAAATGAATGTGCCCTTGTGTTAAGTATCTGGTGCTCATGTAAAGTGCTCCAATACCTTTGGGCAGTGTTGGCGTGTTTTAAAACTGCACAAAAAAAAGTAACTAGTGCTAATGTAAAGCGCTCCAATACCTTTGGGTGGTGTTCGCACTACATAAAACTGTGCAAAAAAAATGTGAAAAACAGAGTCGGTGGAGGAGGGGATCTGTGCAACAGAGTTCAGCGGGGCAAGCAGTGACCAGCGGAAGATGGACGAGCAGCCAACAGTAAATGCGGGCAGCCATGGGGCGATTAAGTGATTTGCTTGTTATCACAAAATGTGGAACTGAGGCCGGGCAAAAGCGGGAGAAAGCAGTCAGAAAAACGGGGGAGAAGAAGGGAAAAGCATTAAAAAACAAGGCAAAATCAGGAGAAAGAAGTCAGAAAAACGGGTGGAGAGGAAGGACAGAGCAGAAGAAAATGAGGCAAAAGTAGAAGAAAGCAGTGGGTTTATATTTTGTGCCACCATGGGGACATTGTGTAGGAGAGTAGGATCTTCTTCTTATAGTTACCCCCACTTTTTGCTGATGTTTCACTGTTTTCGACTTAGTCTGACTGGGATCCTGCTATTCAGGACCCCAGTCTATCTGCTTTCTCCTCTAAATTAATTGCATGTACTTTAGGTACACTCCAGATTGGATTCTGGGGTACCCTTATAAGTCCCTAGTATATGGTATACTATGTACCCAGGGCATAGGTACCCCAGAGGCCTCCCAGGGGCTGCAGCATGTATTATGCCACCCCTGAGAGGCCATTCAAAATGACACAACAGGTCTGCTACTGCAGCCCGTGTAAGGTGGTGCATGCACTCCTTACTTAGATATAGGTTCACTATATCTATCCTAATCACTGCACATATAAGCCTATCAGTCACCCCTATGGCAGGCCTTATCAATCTGAAGGAAGGGTGCTGGGTTTTATGTGAGAGGGTGCCCCTGCATGAGCAGAGCCCCTCTGCAGTCTTCGGAACCACTATTCCGGGGTTGTCTGTGATGCAGCCAACCATATACTCTTAAGTGCATTATAACCTCGCGGTAAATGCTAACTTTAAAACGGCTGCAAGGAATTATGTCGTGTTTGGTGTCAAACACCTTGGAATCATACCTCCACACAAGTAAATGGTGTGGAGGTATGATTCCTCCCTCCTAGAGGGAGAAATATGACAGCACCGGTACACCCGGTACCAGCGTCACAGAGCCCTGGCATCACAAAATGGATGCTGCCAGCCACAGACACGAGTCTGCCCTCCTGCTGCTGGACGAAACTCCGGCTGGGGAGGCTGGACAATAGGTTTCCTGTCAGGAGGTGTGACCACCTCCCAGACAGGCTTTAGTGTATTGGGGCCGGGTGGGTGCACTCCAAGAGTGCTTTGATGTCTGCACTGGGGGCACATTTGGTGTCCCTGTGCATAGTCCAGCTCACACCGGTTGCAGGGGCTATCAGCCCCTGCTCTGGTGCGAAACTGGACAAAGGACATGGGTGTAGCCACCCCTCTGTCCTGACCCTCCCATAGGTGGGTCCCCAGAGTTTGTCCCACCCCTTCCTTGGGTATAAAGTAGGAACCCTGACTACAGGACTTTAGATTTTACCTGGACTAAACTCTGCTACAGAAACCAAGTAACCTTCGACGATCTACGCTTTGCTGGATGACTGAAGAATCTCCCTTGGAGTAAAGGAGTTACTCCCCTGCAAGGCAGGCACCTCAACGCATCTGACCAGTTTGCATCTACGCAGCTCCCGACGGACTCCGAAGATTTTGCAACACAGAAGGTGGGTGCCCAAGCTTCCCCGAGGCCGACTAGTGCTCTCAGCAAACCTGAGACCCACAGCCCTCGTGGGGACTGTGCAACCCGAACCCCTGGACACCGTGCACATTTGCAGCAGCATATGCTTTTAGGCGATCCCTGAGGATGTGCTTTGGGCTACTTGTAGTCCAAGCCCCGAGCAGTGTTTTCACCGAAGATTACTGGCCTACACTCCACGAGTGTTCCATGGGCTGGTATTGTGTGATTCCTCTCGAGGTCCCTTCGCGATCCCTGGTCCGTTGACCTGTGGGTCCCTGAGAGGCAACTTTAACTTTCAGTGGGCTTCCCTGGTTTCTCCAGACGTGCCCTGACTCTCCATCACTTGGGGAGTCCCCAGGACCTTGCTGGTCCTCACAGAAGCATCATTACTCTGACCGCATGGGTTGCAGTTGCCAAGGATTGTGGGTCTCCAATCCGGAAACTGACCCCTCAGCACTCGACATCCTTCGTGGCACAGCTCGCCTGCGGATCCTGGTCGTCGTCAACGTCTCCTGGTCCCCGTGGCTGCAGAGTCAAGCTTCACCTCTTTGCACCTGAAGCACCCGACATCGGTCGGCATTCGATTGCTCCGCTCCTGGTCACGTGAAGTGACCCAGACTTTGTCCCCTCTGCTTTCAGGTTCTTCTCATCTCC
The DNA here is from genome assembly GCA_963921515.1 of Calotriton arnoldi. Classification (NCBI taxonomy): domain Eukaryota; kingdom Metazoa; phylum Chordata; class Amphibia; order Caudata; family Salamandridae; genus Calotriton; species Calotriton arnoldi. The sequence continues at coordinate 2,423,997 of CAWUFW010000047.1, read as the reverse complement.
GATCCAGGCTTGGGTCACACCGGACACTTTTCTTCTCCACGGCAGCAGCACTTCTTCGCATCACGCCATTGAAAACGACGAGGGTTTCCGACACCACTTGACCCCTATGCACCCGGCTTCCCTGGGCTAGGTAACACGGGTACCTCGGTACTCACAAGGGTGCTGGCCTAAGAACCTTCTAAGTTTAATTGGGTTTGCTTGAAGTCCTCTCCGAAGTGTCCTTAAACTCTAAATTTCCCACCGCGACTTTCCCATAGAGTTGTACGGAGCTCGCGTCTGTGTTCCTACACTGCACCCGTCCTCCGTGGGTCCCCTGTGTCACTACCTTGGGTGGTTCCTTGGGGTCCCAGCGATTCTACGTGCTCTAGGCACTGTGTCTAGTCAAGTCGTGGTTGTTATACCACTTTCTTAATATATGGTTTGGTCTCCCCCTGGAGCCCACTGTGTATTGTGCTATTTACTGTCGTTCTAGTACTGTAATATTGTGTGCCTTGTTCTCTAATCTCATAAAGAGGTTAGTAGAGAGTGTTTAGTAATAAATACATATATTTTATATATACCTTGTGTGGTTCTCCTTTCATTTGGTCATTCAAGAGGTTATAGACTGGTAAAACAAGCTGCTTTACATTCCTTCAAGACTTAGCCTGAAGGCTGCTCTCCACAGCTACCACTAGGATAGCTTTCTATAAAGGTTGTCTTTAACCTAATCATCAATAAGGTCGTTTGGACTGGTGCAAGGTGCCCACTTTAATTAGTGGACAGCATATACCAGGCCAACTTCTCACATTGGTGTGCAGCGGTTGGGATTCAAGCTTGCTATTGTTTTACCAGATAATCTCAGTGAGTGACTAACTGAAAACCACTAAAGGTACTTAGGTACATATAAATCAAGTCTAGAATAAGGTAAGTTCTACTGAACTTAGAGTTGGGTAAGTCAAGGGTCTAGCACACTCTTTCTCCAACTCAAGAGAGTCTCAGTTCCCACTAGAGTATGTAGGTGCATACACCACACCAAACTAGAATGTCTTCAAGGCCTGAAGTCAGTGACTCCTTGCCAACTAGGTATGACCACCTCACATTCCAAGCATTGAGAAACATGTGTGCATCAAGGAAACTGAAGACAGGGAAAAACTCAAACACCCAAAAGCTCATAGTGACTTTGCTTTTAGATGACCTCAGAAAGACCCCAGGGTCTGATGAGGTAGGCAAAGGGGGTGGGACAGCAGACGAGGAAAGGCCAGGGAGTGAAAACCTCAATGACCTGGACTCTGATGCTGGCCAGGAGGATCAAGATGATTCTAACCTGGAACATGCCAATCCTTCCTGAAGGTGAGGAAGGAGGCCCCAGTGTGCCTCTCTTTACCCCACCTGGAAGGGTTAACAGTTTACCAAGAAGATCCAGGATCTCCTTCTCTGGAGTCTAATCATTCTGGTACATCTGTAGGGAGCTCTGTTTCTCATAGGACTTCTGCTTCTCATAAAGGGAGTCCTCTTATGAGAAGAAGTGCCAACTGCTTGAGTTTGAGAGAGCTAAGCTCAGGATCAAGAGAGAGCAATTGGCCTTAGATAAGGAATCCCTGGAGCTTCAGAGAGCTTCTCAGAAGTTGGGGCTAGAGCCCCATGGTGGTAGCCACAGTGTCCCTAGAGGTAGAGATCATACTCATGACCATAGGAACATGAACAAGATTGTCCCTCCCTACCAGAGTGGGGATGACATCCACAAATGGATAACTGCACTGGAGAGGGCTTGTAAGGTACAGAGGGTCCCTCAGGAGCAGTGGGCAGCAATCTTGTGGCTCTCCTTTGCAGACAAAGGTAGAGACAAGCTCCTCACTGTTAGAGAAGAGGATGCTGATAATTGCAAAGTCCTGAAGAGTGCTCTTGATTGATGGGTTTGGCCTAACCACTGAACAATACAGGTTAAAGTTCAGAGATACCCAAAAGGCACAGACTCAGGACTGGGTTGGCTTTGTTGATTGTGCTACTAAGGCTCTGGAAGGCTGGTTACTTGGCAGTAAGGTGTGTGATTTCAAAGGATTGTATAATTTAATCATGAGAGAGCAGATCCTTAATAACTGTCAAAATCAACTGTTGCATCAGTACCTGGTGGACTCTGATCTGACCTCTCCCCAAGAATTGGGCCAGAAGGCGGACAAATGGGTCAGAACCAGGGTGAGGCAGAAGGTTCAGAACCAAGGTGGTGACTCCAAGATGCAGGATTCTAAAAACTCTGATAAGGGTGGGGAGAAGGTGTAAAGACCGGAAGTCTTCTCAAGGGCCCCAAAAATCTGCATCTGGTGAGGAGTCACACTCCAACAAGGGAAAAGGCAAGAAGAAGCCATGGTGTCAAATCTGTAAACAGAAGACCCATTGGACAAGTGATTGTACCAAGTCCAAGGACTCAACTCCAACAACCACTGCCCCTAAGGCAACTGTTCCCCCTAGTTCAGCTCCAAGTGGTGGTGTTCCAAATAAGGGTGTAGTAGGGTTAACCCTGGGATCTGAGATGGGCTCTGGCCTAGTCAGAGTTCCAACTCAGGCTATGTTGATCTGGGATGGAGGCATGGATATGGCCTCCTTATTTGTAAGCCCCAGTAATCTGGGCAAATACAGACAACAGCCTATAATCAATGGAAAGGAGGCCTTGGCATTCAGGGACACAGGAGCAAGTGCCACCATGGTGACAAAAGATCTTGTGGCTCCTGAGCAAATCATACTTGGTGAGATGTACCAAGTGACCAATGCTAGCAATGTCAGGACAGACCATTCCCTGGCAGTTGTTAATTTCACCTGGGGAGGGGTAACTGGCCCTAAAAAGGTTGTGGTAAGTGCAGACCTCCCTGTTGAATGCTTGTTGGGCAATGATTTAGAAACTTCAGCTTGGGCTGAAGTGGAACTCAGGACTCATGCAGAAATGTTGGGTATCCCTGCAGATGTGTTTGCTATGACCAGGTCACAGGCAAAAATGTCTAACACTGAACAGGTCCTGGATCCTGGAAAAATAGACCAGGTACCTTCCAAAAGAGGGAGCAGTAGGGTTAAGGCAGTGTCTTCCCCCCTGCCTCAGAATCCAGACCAGACTCTTGAGGGATCTGATCTTAGTCCTGAAGAAGGAACTGTCCCAGATGAGCTTGAGCCTGATCAGGTTGAGTTCTTGGGGACAGGGGGCCCTTCCAGGGCAGATCTGAGCCATGAGCAACTGAGCTGCCCCTCTCTTGAACCCCTCAGACAGCAAGCTGCTGCTGAGGCTGCTGGGAGTGCTAGTGGGTCCCATAGGATCTACTGGGATGATGGACTCCTTTACTCAGAGTGTAGAGACCCCAAGCCTGGAGCCACCAGGAGGTTGGTTATACCTCTGAAGTTTAGGAGCTTCCTATTGACACTAGCATATGATATCCCATTGGCAGGTCACCTAGGCCAAAACAAGACTTGGGACAGAATTGTCCCTCACTTTCATTGGCCTCATATGTCTGAAGACACCAAGGAGTTTTGTCGCTCCTGTGTCACCTGTCAAGCCAGTGGTAAGGCAGGTAGCACTACAAAGGCCCCCCTGATACCACTACCTGTGGTGGGGGCTCCCTTTGAGAGTGTAGGGATTGACATTGTTGGTCCCCTAGATCCTCAAACTGCATCTGGGCACAGATTTATACTGGTGGTGGTGGACCATGCCACTAGGTATCCAGAGGCAATTCCCCTGAGAACTACCACAGCTCCTGTGGTGGCAAGAGCCCTCCTGGGAATCTTTTCCAGGGTGGGTTTTCCTAAGGAGGTAGTATCAGACAGAGATGCAAACTTCATTTCTAGTTACTTAACTGCTATGTGGAAGGAGTGTGGTGTAAATTATACATTTACCACCCCTTATCACCCACAATGCAATGGTTTAGTTGAAAGGTTCAACAAAACCTTGAAGGGCATGATTAAAGGTCTCCCAGAAAAGCTTAGGCGCAGATGGGACATACTTTTGCCCTGCCTTCTCTTTGCCTACAGAGAGGTGCCACAGAAGGGGGTTGGTTACAGCCCATTTGAGCTTCTGTTTGGACATCCAGTTAGGGGTCCATTGTGTCTAGTGAAAGAGGGATGGGAGTTACCTCTCAAACCCCCTAAACAGGATATTGTGGACTATGTACTTGGTCTCCGCTCCAGGATGGCTGAGTACATGAAGAAGGCAACTAAAAACCTTGAGGCTAGTCAGGAATTGCAAAAGGCCTGGCATGACCAAAAGGCTGTGTTGACTGTTTATCAGCCAGGACAGAAAGTATGGGTGTTGGAGCCTGTGGCCCCAGCAGCCCTCCAAGACAAGTGGAGTGGCCCTCATACATTTATTGAGCAAAAGGGAGAGGTTACCTACCTGGTAGACCTCGGAACTCCCAGGAGCCCCCATAGGGTGCTCCATGTCAACAGGCTAAAACCATATGTTGACAGGGCAGACATGGGCTTGCTCATGGCTACTGATGAGGGACAGGAGGAAGAGAGTGATCCATTCCCTGACCTGCTCTCACAGAACCCTGATGATGGTTCAGTAGATGGTGTAGCCTTGGCAGGCAGCCTCACTGACCAGCAGCAAACTGATTGCAGAAAGTTCTCAATCAGTTTAGACATATGTTCTCACTGACTCCAAGTCAGACTACCTGGTGCACTCTCTCCTCTCTCCTCACGACAGTACCCAGGATCAAGAGAGTCAGATGTGGGGGTCGGTCTTTTCCTATAACTCAGCCAAACTTTGGAACTCCCTCCCCTTTCATATGCGATCAGAGCCCAATTTACTTCTGTTCCGTAAACACCTAAAAACCCTGCTCTTTAATAAAACTGAATAACTTTCAATTGTCTTTTTGTATGCGTTGTCCGTAGCGCTAGGACGCCTGAGGGTAGCTACCGCGCTTAATAAATGGTCTTTTCATTTCATTTCATGAAGTGGACACTGGGGACAGTCTGCGTGTTAAAAATAAGATTTACAGGCCACCTGACCATGTCAGGGACTGCATGTGGACTGAAGTCCAGAAGATGTTGGATTTGGGTGTGATTGAACCCTCAGATAGCCCTTGGGCTAGTCCAGTAGTCTTGGTACCTAAACCTCACACCCAGGGTGGTAAGAGAGAGATGAGGTTTTGTGTTGACTACAGAGGTCTCAATGCAGTCACTAGGACTGATGCCCACCCAATCCCTAGGGCAGATGAGCTTATAGACACTTTGGCCTCAGCCAAGTTTCTGAGCACATTTGACCTGACAGCTGGCTACTGGCAAATCAGATTATCTGAGGATGCAAAAGCCAAAACAGCATTCTCAACCCCTAGTGGGCACTACCAATTTGTGGTGATGCCCTTTGGTTTGAAGAATGCACCTGCCACTTTTCAAAGGTTGGTGAACAAAATCCTTACAGCCCTGGAAGCCTATAGTGCAGCATATCTAGATGATATTGCTGTCTTTAGCTCCACCTGGGAGGATCACCTGGTCCACCTCAGAAATGTTTTGGAGGCCCTGCAGAAAGCAGGCCTCACTATCAAGGCCACCAAGTGCCAGATAGGGCAGAGCCAAGTTGTATACCTGGGCCACCTTGTGGGTGGAGGCCGGGTTCAACCATTGCAGAGCAAAATCCAGACCATCATGGACTGGGTTGCTCCAACTACCCAGACTCAGGTCAGAGCTTTCTTGGGCCTGACTGGGTACTATAGGAGGTTTGTCAAAGGATATGGATCCATAGTGACCCCTTTGAATGACTTAACTTCCAAGAGAATGCCAAAGAAAGTTCAGTGGACAGTCAGCTGTCAAAAGGCATTTGATGACCTGAAGCAGGCCATGTGCACTGCTCCCATTCTGCAAAGTCCTGACTACTCCAAACAATTCATTGTCCAAACAGATGCATCTGAGTTGGGGGTAGGGGCTATGTTATCACAATTGAATGATGAAGGTCAGGATCAGCCAGTAGCTTTTATTAGCAGAAGGCTGACCCCCAGAGAGAAACGTTGGTCAGCCATTGAGAGGGAAGCCTTTGCTGTGGTTGGGCCTTGAAGAAGCTGAGGCCATAATGTCCTGACGTTTGGGGGGGGGTTGTGTAGGAGAGTAGGATCTGCTTCTTATAGTTACCCCCACTTTTTGCTGATGTTTCACTGTTTTCGACTTAGTCTGACTGGGATCCTGCTATTCAGGACCCCAGTCTATCTGCTTTCTCCTCTAAATTGATTGCATGTACTTTAGGTACACTCCAGATTGGATTCTGGGGTACCCTTATAAGTCCCTAGTATATGGTATACTATGTACCCAGGGCATAGGTACCCCAGAGGCCTCCCAGGGGCTGCAGCATGTATTATGCCACCCCTGAGAGGCCATTCAAAATGACACAACAGGTCTGCTACTGCAGCCCGTGTAAGGTGGTGCATGCACTCCTTACTTAGATATAGGTTCACTATATCTATCCTAATGACTGCACATATAAGCCTATCAGTCCCCCCTATGGCAGGCCTTATCAATCCTGAAGGCAGGGTGCTGGGTTTTATGTGAGAGGGTGCCCATGCATGAACAGAGCCCCTCTGCAGCCTTCAGAACCACTATTCCGGGGTTGTCTGTGATGCAGCCAACCATATACTCTTAAGTGCATTATAACCTCGCGGTAAATGCTAACTTTAAAACGGCTGCAAGGAATTATGTCGTGTTTGGTGTCAAACACCTTGGAATCATACCTCCACACCAGTAACTGGTGTGGGAGGTATGATTCCTCCCTCCTAGAGGGAGAAATATGACAGCACCGGTACACCCGGTACCAGCTTCACAGAGCCCTGGCATCACAAAATGGATGCTGCCAGCCACAGACACGAGTCTGCCCTCCTGCTGCTGGATGAAACTCCAGCAGGGGAGGCTGGACAATAGGTTTCCTGTCACAGGGAGGTGTGACCACCTCCCAGACAGGCTTTAGTGTATTGGGGCTGGGTGGGTGCACTCTAAGAGTGCTTTGATGTCTGCACTGGGGGCACATTTGGTGTCCTCATGCATAGTCCAGCTCAAACCGGTTGCAGGGGCTACTCAGCCCCTGCTCTGGTGCGAAACTGGACAAAGGACATGTGTGTAGCCACCCCTCTGTCCTGACCCTCCCATAGGTGGGTCCCCAGAGTTTGTCCCATCCCTTCCTTGGGTATAAAGTAGGAACCCTGACTACAGGACTTTAGATTTTACCTGGACTAAACTCTGCTACAGAAACCAAGTAACCTTCGACCATCTACGCTTTGCTGGACGACTGAAGAATCTCCCTTGGAGTAAAGGAGTTACTCCCCTGCAAGGCAGGCACCTCAACGCATCTGACCGGTTTGCATCTCCGCAGCTCCCGACGGACTCCGAAGATTATTGCAACACAGGAGGTGGGTTCCCAAGCTTCCCTGAGGCCGATCTAGTGCTCTCAGCAAACCTGAGACCCGCAGCCCTCGTGGGGACCGTGCAACCCGAACCCCTGGACACCGTGCACATTTGCAGCAGCATCATGCTTTTAGGCAATCCCTGAGGCTGTGCTTTGGGCTACTTGTAGTCCAAGACCCGAGCAGTGTTTCCACCGAAGATTACTGGCCTACACTCCACGAGTGTTCCGTGGGCTGGTATTGTGTGATTCCTCTCGAGGTCCCTTCGCGATCCCTGGTCCGTTGACCTGTGGGTCCCTGAGAAGGCAACTTTAACTTTCAGTGGGCTTCCCTGGTTGCTCCAGACGTGCCCTGACTCTCCATCGCTTGGGGAGTCCCCAGGACTTTGCTGGTCCTCACAGAAGCATCATTACTCTGACCGCATGGGTTGCAGTTGCCAAGGCTTGTTGGTCTCCAATCCGGAAACTGACCCCTCAGCACTCGACATCCTTTGTGGCACAGCTCGCCTGCGGATCCTGGTTGTCGTCGACATCTCCTGGTCCCCGTGGCTGCAGAGTCAAGCTTCACCTCTTCGCACCTGAAGCACCCGACATCGGTGGGCATTCGATTGCTCCGCTCCTGGTCACGTGAAGTGACCCAGACTTTGTCCCCTCTGCTTTCAGGTTCTTCTCATCTCCGATCCAGGCTTGCGATCACACCGGACACTTTTCTTCTCCACGGCAGCAGCACTTCTTCGCATCACGCCATTGAAAGCGACGAGGGTGTCCGACACCACTTGACCCCTATGCACCCGGCTTCCCTGGGCTAGGTAACACGGGTACCTCGGTACTCACAAGGGTGCTGGCCTTAGAACCTTCTAAGTTTAACTGGGTTTGCTTGAAGTCCTCTCCGAAGTGTCCTTAAACTCTAAATTTCCAACCGCGACTTTCCCATAGAGTTGTACGGAGCTCGCGTCTGTGTTCCCACACTGCACCCGTCCTCCGTGGGTCCCCTGTGTCACTACCTTGGGTGGTTCCTTGGGGTCCCAGCGATTCTACGTGCTCTAGGCACTGTGTCTAGTCAAGTCGTGGTTGTTATACCACTTTCTTAATATATGGTTTGGTCTCCCCTGGAGCCCACTGTGTATTGTGCTATTTACTGTCGTTCTAGTACTGTAATATTGTGTGCCTTGTTCTCTAATCTCATAAAGAGGTTAGTAGAGAGTGTTTAGTAATAAATACATATATTTTATATATACCTTGTGTGGTTCTCCTTTCATTTGGTCATTCAAGAGGTTATAGACTGGTAAAACAAGCTGCTTTACATTCCTTCAAGACTTAGCCTGAAGGCTGCTCTCCACAACTACCACTAGGATAGCTTTCTATAAAGGTTGTCTTTAACCTAATCATCAATAAGGGTCGTTTGGACTGGTGCAAGGTGCCCACTTTAATTAGTGGACAGCATATACCAGGCCAACTTCTCACATTCATTGGTGTGCAGCGGTTGGGATTCAAGCTTGCTATTGTTTTACCAGATAATCTCAGTGAGTGACTAACTGAAAACCACTAAAGGTACTTAGGTACATATAAATCAAGTCTAGAATAAAGTAAGTTCTACTGAACTTAGAGTAGGGTAAGTCAAGGGTCTAGCACACCATTTCTCCAACTCAAGAGAGTCTCCAGTTCCCACTAGAGTAGGTAGGTGCATACACCACACCACACTAGAATGTCTTCAAGGCCTGAAGTCAGTGACTCCTTGCCAACTAAGTATGACCATCTCACATTCCAAGAATTGAGAAACATGTGTGCATCAAGGAAACTGAAGACAGGGAAAAACCCAAACACCCAAAAGCTCATAGTGACTTTGCTTTTAGATGACCTCAGAAAGACCCCAGGGCCTGATGAGGCAGGCAAAGGGGTGGGACAGCAGAAGAGGAAAGGCCAGGGAGTGAACACCTCAATGACCTGGACTCTGATGCTGGCCAGGAGGATCAAAATGATTCTAACCTGGAACAGCCAATCCTTCCTGAAGGTGAGGAAGGAGGCCCCAGTGGGCCTCTCTTTACCCCACCTGGAAGGGTTAACAGTTTACCAAGAAGATCCAGATCTCCTTCTCTGGAGTCTAATCATTCTGGTACATCTGTAGGGAGCTCTGTTTCTCATAGGACGTCTGCTTCTCATAAAGGGAGTCCTCTTATGAGAAGAAGTGCCAACTGCTTTAGTTTGAGAGAGCTAAGCTCACGATCAAGAGAGAGCAATTGGCCTTAGATAGGGAATCCCTGGAGCTTCAGAGAGCTTCTCAGAAGTTGGGACTAGAGTCCTATGGTGGCAGCCACAGTGTCCCTAGAGGTAGAGATCATACTCATGACCATAGGAACCTGAACAAGATTGTCCCTCCCTACCAGAGTGGGGATGACATCCACAAATGGATAACTGCACTGGAGAGGGCCTGTAGGGTACAGAGGGTCCCTCAGGAGCAGTGGGCAGCAATCTTGTGGCTCTCCTTTGCAGACAAAGGTAGAGACAAGCTCCTCACTGTTAGAGAAGAGGATGCTGATAATTACAAAGTCCTGAAGAGTGCTCTGATTGATGGGTTTGGCCTAACCACTGAACAATACAGGTTAAAGTTCAGAGATACCCAAAAGGCACAGACTCAGGACTGGGTTGACTTTGTAGATTGTGCTACTAAGGCTCTGGAAGGTTGGATACATGGCAGCAAGGTGCATGACTTTTTAGGATTATACAATTTGATTATGAGGGAGCAGATCCTTAATAATTGTCAAAACCAGCTTTTACACCAGTACCTGGTGGACTCTGATCTGACCTCTCCCCAAGAATTGGGAAAGAAGGCAGACAAATGGGTCAGAACCAGGGTAAAGCCAAAGAATCAGGGTGGTGACCAGAAGAAAGATTCTTCCAAGAACCAAGAGAAAAGTGGGGATAAATCAAAAGATAAATCCCCTTCAGGGCCCCAAAAGTCCTCTTCTGGGGGTGGGTCCCAAACTCCTTCCTCCCCTGAAAAGAAACCTTATTGCCATATATGTAAGAAGCCTGGCCACTGGAAAAATGACCCCAGTTGCCCTAAGGCCAGCAATAAGGAAAATGTTCCTCCCAGCAATACTACCACTCCTCCTGGTACTACAGGTAGTAATCCCCAGGTGGTAGTAATGCCCCCAAAAGTTAGGTGTGTTGGTATGGGGAACTGAGGTGGACCCCAGCTTATCAAGGTCCTCCTCCCAGGCCTCCTTAGTCTGTGATGGTGGCATGGGATTTGCCACTTTTACTGTAAGTCCTAATTCCTTGGGCAAGTACAGACAGGAGCCACTGATCAATGGTCAGAAAGCTTTGGCACTCAGGGGCTAGTGTCACCATGGTGACAGGGAAACTAGTCCCCCCTCAACAGCTTTTACCTGAGTTCAAGTACCAGGTGACCAACATTGATGGTATCAGCACAGATCATCCCATGGCCATAGTCAATTCCAGCTGAGGAGGGGTCACTGGCCCACAGAGAGTGGCAGTGTCCCCAAACTTGCCTGTAGATTGCCTGTTGGGCAATGATCTGGAGGTTTCAGCCTGGGCTGAAGTTGAATACCAGGCCCATTTAAAAATGTTGGGCCTCTCTGAGAAGGTTGGTGGGGCTGTTAGGGCTTCAGCCCCATCCCAGGGAAAGTTTGGAGAATTGGAGCTTGAAAGAACGGCCCACTCTACTCCACAAGAGAGCAGAAGGGTTGAAGAAAAGTCTTCTTCCCCCAGACTATAGGCCCCTTAGGGCCCACTGTCCAGAAGGAACCCCTCATCCACAGATTAGGGGCACCCAGTCTAGTAGCCCTAGCCAGGTAAAAATTCCTCAACCCACTGAGGGATCCCTCTTACCATTGGATAGGGACCTCCGCCAGATGGATTCTGTTGGGCAAAGGCAAACCTGGGACCAAGTGGTTCCAAACCTACCATGTCCCTCCAGTGTTCCAACCAAAGGGGCCCAACCCCAAGCTGTAGGCAGCCAGAGGTTGACCCTTAGGGCCAGATACAACTCAGTCATGGAAAGAAAGGCCTCCATGGTGACCAGTGATCTGAGGAAGCTGAGGCCAGCTTTATTAGGGCCTCACTTCTCTACTCAGCCACCCCACCAGCCTTTTTCTTTGCCAAAACACACTACAGGTAGTGACCCCAACTTTTGGAGAAAAACCAGTACCTTGAGGGGTAGGGACTCCTTAGTGAACCATAAGACACAGGGGGTATCCATGCTAGTGCAGGATCTTCCTTATATGGCCACTTAGTTAATAAAGTCTCAACTGGGCAAGGTTAGCCTTATCTCCTTTCGTTTGGGGGGGTTATGTAGGAAGGTGGAATCTGACTGCATGGTTGCCCCCATTTGTTTCCTGGTGTTTTGCTAATTTTTGACTAGTCTGACTGGGATCCTGCTAATCAGGACCCCAGTCTATCTGCTTTCTCCCTAAATTGGTTGTTCATGTACTTTAGGTACACTCCAGATTAGATTCTGGGGTACCCTTATAAGTCCCTAGTATATGGTATACTATGTACCCAGGGCATAGGTACCCCAGAGGCCTCCCAGGGGCTGCAGCATGTATTATGCCACCCCTGAGAGGCCATTCAAAATGACACAACAGGTCTGCTACTGCAGCCCATGTAAGGTGGTGCATGCACCCCTTACTTAGATATAGGTTCACTATATCTATCCTAATCACTGCACATATAAGCCTATCAGTCACCCCTATGGCAGGCCTTATCAATCCTGAAGGCAGGGTGCTGGGTTTTATGTGAGGGTGTGCCCCTGCATGAGCAGAGCCCCTCTGCAGCCTTCGGAATCACTATTCCGTAGTTGTCTGTGATGCAGCCAACCATATACTCTTAAGTGCATTATAACCTCGCGGTAAATGCTAACTTTAAAAGGGCTGCAAGAAATTATGTCATGTTTGGTGTCAAACACCTTGGAATCATACCTCCACACCAGTAACTGGTGTGGGAGGTATGATTCCTCCCTCCTAGAGGGAGAAATATGACAGCACCGGTACACCTGGTACCAGCTTCACAGAGCCCTGGCATCACAAAATGGATGCTGCCAGCCACAGACACGAGTCTGCCCCCCTGCTGCTGGATGAAACTCCGGCAGGGGAGGCTGGACAATAGGTTTCCTGTCACAGGGAGGAGTGACCACCTCCCAGACAGGCTTTAGTGTATTGGGGCTGGGTGGGTGCACTCTCAGAGTGCTTTGATGTCTGCACTGGGGGCACATTTGGTGTCCCTGTGCATAGTCCAGCTCACACCGGTTGCAGGGGCTATCAGCCCCTGCTCTGGCGTGAAACTGGACAAAGGACATGGGTGTAGCCACCCCTCTGTCCTGACCCTCCCATAGGTGGGTCCCCAGAGTTTGTCCCACCCCTTCCTTGGGTATAAAGTAGGAACCCTGACTACAGGACTTTAGATTTTACCTGGACTAAACTCTGCTACAGAAACCAAGTAACCTTCGACGATCTACGCTTCGCTGGACGACTGAAGAATCTCCCTTGGAGTAAAGGAGTTACTCCCCTGCAAGGCAGGCACCTCAACGCATCTGACTGGCTTGCATCTACGCAGCTCCTGACGGACTCCGAAGATTTTGCAACACAGGAGGTGGGTTTCCAAGCTTTCCCGAGGCCAACTAGTGCTCTCAGCAAACCTGAGACCCGCAGCCCTCGTGGGGACCGTGTAACCTGAACCCTTGTTTACCGTGTACATTTGCAGCAGCATATGCTTTTAGGCAATCCCTGAGGCTGTGCTTTGGGCTACTTGTAGTCCAAGCCCCGAGCAGTGTTTTCACCGAAGATTACTGGCCTACACTCCACGAGTGTTCCTTGGGCTGGTATTGTGTGATTCCTCTCGAGGTCCGTTCGCGATCCCTGGTCCGTTGACCTGTGGGTCCCTGAGAAGGCAACTTTAACTTTCAGTGGGCTTCCCTGGTTGCTCCAGATGTGCCCTGAATCTCCATTGCATGGGGAGTCCCCAGGACCTTGCTGGTTCTCACAGAAGCATCATTACTTTGACCGCGTGGGTTGCAGTTGCCAAGGCTTGTTGGTCTCCAATACGGAAACTGACTCCTCAGCACTCGACATCCTTTGTAGGACAGCTCGCCTGCGGAATCTGGTTGTCGTCAACGTCTCCTGGTCCCCGTGGCTGCAGAGTCAAGCTTCACCTCTTCGCATCTGAAGCACCCGACATCAGTGGGCATTCGATTGCTCCGCTCCTGGTCACGTGAAGTGACCCAGACTTTGTCCCCTCTGCTTTCAGGTTCTTCTCATCTCCGATCCAGGTTTGGGTCACACCGGACACTTTTCTTCTCCACGGCAGCAGCACTTCTTCGCATCACGCCATTGAAAACAACGAGGGTTTCCGACACCACTTGACCCCTATGCACCTGGCTTCCCTGGGCTAGGTAACACGGGTACCTCGGTACTCACAAGGGTGCTGGCCTTAGAACCTTCTAAGTTTAACTGGGTTTGCTTTAAGTCCTCTCCGAAGTGTCCTTAAACTCTAAATTTCCAACCGCGACTTTCCCATAGAGTTGTACGGAGCTCGCGTCTGTGTTCCTACACTGCACCTGTCCTCCGTGGGTCCCCTGTGACACTACCTTGGGTGGTTCCTTGGGGCCCAGCGATTCTACGTGCTCTAGGCACTGTGTCTAGTCAAGTCGTGGTTGTTATACCACTTTCTTACTATATGGTTTGGTCTCCACCTGGAGCCCACTGTGTATTGTGCTATTTACTGTCGTTCTAGTACTGTAATATTGTGTGCCTTGTTCTCTAATCTCATAAAGAGGTTAGTAGAGAGTGTTTAGTAATAAATACATATATTTTATATATACCTTGTGTGGTTCTCCTTTCATTTGGTCATTCAAGAGGTTATAGACTGGTAAAACAAGCTGCTTTACATTCCTTCAAGACTTAGCCTGAAGGCTGCTTTCCACAGCTACCACTAGGATAGCTTTCTATAAAGGTTGTCTTTAACCTAATCATCAATAAGGGTCGTTTGGACTGGTGCAAGGTGCCCACTTTAATTAGTGGACAGCATATACCAGGCCAACTTCTCACATTGGTGTGCAGCGGTTGGGATTCAAGCTTGCTATTGTTTTACCAGATAATCTCAGTGAGTGACTAACTGAAAACCACTAAAGGTACTTAGGTACATATAAATCAAGTCTAGAATAAAGTAAGTTCTACTGAACTTAGAGTTGGGTAAGTCAAGGGTCTAGCACACCATTTCTCCTACTCAAGAGAGTCTCAGTTCCCACTAGAGTAGGTAGGTGCATACACCACACCACACTAGAATGTCTTCAAGGCCTGAAGTCAGTGACTCCTTGCCAACTAAGTATGACCATCTCACATTCCAAGAATTGAGAAACATGTGTGCATCAAGGAAACTGAAGACAGGGAAAAACCCAAACACCCAAAAGCTCATAGTGACTTTGCTTTTAGATGACCTCAGAAAGACCCCAGAGTCTGATGAGGCAGGCAAAGGGGGTGGGACAGCAGAAGAGGAAAGGCCAGGGAGTGAAAACCTCAATGACCTGGACTCTGATGCTGGCCAGGAGGATCAAAATGAGTCTAACCTGGAACAGCCAATCCTTCCTGAAGGTGAGGAAGGAGGCCCCAGTATGCCTCTCTTTACCCCACCTGGAAGGGTTAACAGTTTACCAAGAAGATCCAGATCTCCTTCTCTGGAGTCTATTCATTCTGGTACATCTGTAGGGAGCACTGTTTCTCATAGGACTTCTGCTTCTCATAAAAGGGAGTCCTCTTATGAGAAGAAGTGCCAACTGCTTGAGTTTGAGAGAGCTAAGCTCACGATCAAGAGAGAGCAATTGGCCTTAGATAGGGAAACCCTGGAGCTTCAGAGAGCTTCTCAGAAGTTGGGACTAGAGTCCCATGGTGGCAGCCACAGTGTCCCTAGAGGTAGAGATCATACTCATGACCATAGGAACCTGAACAAGATTGTCCCTCCCTACCAGAGTGGGGATGACATCCACAAATGGATAACTGCACTGGAGAGGGCCTGTAAGGTACAGAGGGTCCCTCAGGAGCAGTGGGCAGCAATCTTGTGGCTCTCCTTTGCAGACAAAGGTAGAGACAAGCTCCTCACTGTTAGAGAAGACGATGCTGATAATTACAAAGTCCTGAAAAGTGCTCTTATTGATGAGTTTGGCCTAACCACTGAACAATACAGGTTAAAGTTCAGAGATACCCAAAAGGCACAGACTCAGGACTGGGTTGACTTTGTAGATTGTGCTACTAAGGCTCTGGAAGGTTGGATACATGGCAGCAAGGTGCATGACATTTTAGGATTGTACAATGTGATTATGAGGGAGCAGATCCTTAATAATTGTCAAAACCAGCTTTTACACCAGTACCTGGTGGACTCTGATCTGACCTCTCCCCAAGAATGGGAAAGAAGGGAGACAAATGGGTCAGAACCAGGGTAAAGCCAAAGAATCAGGGTGGTGACCAGAAGAAAGATTCTTCCAAGAACCAAGAGAAAAGTGGGGATAAATCAAAAGATAAATCCCCTACAAGGCCCCAAAAGTCCTCTTCTGGGGGTGGGTCCCAAACTCCTTCCTCCCCTGAAAAGAAACCTTGTTGCCATATATGTAAGAAGCCTGGCCACTGGAAAAATGACCCCAGTTGCCCTAAGGCCAGCAATAAGGAAAATGTTCCTCCAAGCAATACTACCACTCCTCCTGGTACTACAGGTAGTAATCCCCCAGGTGGTAGCAATGCCCCCAAAAAGTTAGGTGGGTTGGTATGGGGAACTGAGGTGGACCCCAGCTTATCAAGGTCCTCCTCCCAGGCCTCCTTAGTCTGTGATGGTGGCATGGGATTTGCCACTTTTACTGTAAGTCCTAATTCCTTGGGCAAGTACAGACAGGAGCCACTGATCAATGGTCAGAAAGCTTTGGCACTCAGGGACACAGGGGCTAGTGTCACCATGGTGACAGGGAAACTAGTCCCCCTCAACAGCTTTTACCTGAGTTCAAGTACCAGGTGACCAACATTGATGGTATCAGCACAGATCATCCCATGGCCATAGTCAATCTCAGCTGGGGAGGGGTCACTGGCCCAAAGAGAGTGGCAGTGTCCCTAAACTTGCCTGTAGATTGCCTGTTGGGCAATGATCTGGAGGTTTCAGCCTGGGCTGAAGTTGAATACCAGGCCCATTTAAAAATGTTGGGCCTCTCTGAGAAGGTTGGTGGGGCTGTTAGGGCCTCAGCCCCATCCCAGGGAAATTTTGGAGAAGTGGAGCCTGAAAGAACGGCCCACTCTACTCCACAAGAGAGCAGAAGGGTTGAAGAAAAGTCTTCTTCCCCCAGACTATAGGTAAGGGTCAGCTTCCTCAGGGAACTGATCCTACCCCTAGTGAAGGAACTGCCCCAGAGGTGGTCAGGCCTAGCCTGGCAACACCCCTGATGGCAGGGGACCCTTCCAAGGTGGTACCCAGTCTGGAGCAGGTATCCTGCCCCTCTCTACCCTACCTCAATCAGCCTAGGGCTGCAGAGGTCAGGGAGGTCAGTGGACCCCTTAGGGCCCATTGTCCAGAGGAACCCCCTCATCCACAGATTAGGGGCACCCAGTCTAGTAGCCCTAGCCAGGTGAAAATTCCTCAACCCACTGAGGGATCCCTCTTACCATTGGATAGGGACCTCCCCAGATGGATTCTGTTGGGCAAAGGCAAACCTGGGACCAAGTGGTTCCAAACCTACCATGTCCCTCCAGTGTTCCAACCAAAGGGACCCAACCCCAGCTGTAGGCAGCCAGAGGTTGACCCTTAGGGCCAGATACAACTCAGTCATGGAAAGAAAGGCCTCCATGGTGACCAGTGATCTGAGGAAGCTGAGGCCAGCTTTATTAGGGCCTCACTTCTCTACTCAGCCACCCCACCAGCCTTTTTCTTTGCCAAAACACACTACAGGTAGTGATCCCAACTTTTGTAGAAAAACCAGTACCCTTAGGGGTAGGGACTCCTTAGTGAACCATAAGACAGGGGGTATCCATGCTAGTGCAGGATCTTCCTTATATGGCCACTTAGTTAATAAAGTCTCAACTGGGCAAGGTTAGCCTTATCTCCTTTCGTTTGGGGGGCATTATGTAGGAAGGTGGAATCTGACTGCATGGTTGCCCCCACTTTTTTTCTGGTGTTTTGCTGATTTTTGACTAGTCTGACTGGGATCCTGCTAATCAGACCCCAGTCTATCTGCTTTCTCCTTAAATTGGTTGTTCATGTACTTTAGGTACACTCCAGATTGGATTCTGGGGTACCCTTATAAGTCCCTAGTATATGGTATACTATGTACCCAGGGCATAGGTACCCCAGAGGCCTCCCAGGGGCTGCAGCATGTATTATGCCACCCCTGAGAGGCCATTCAAAATGACACAACAGGTCTGCTACTGCAGCCCATGTAAGGTGGTGCATGCACCCCTTACTTAGATATAGGTTCACTATATCTATCCTAATGACTGCACATATAAGCCTATCAGTCCCCCCTATGGCAGGCCTTATCAATCCTGAAGGCAGGGTGCTGGGTTTTATGTGAGAGGGTGCCCATGCATGAACAGAGCCCCTCTGCAGCCTTCGGAACCACTATTCCGGGGTTGTCTGTGATGCAGCCAACCATATACTCTTAAGTGCATTATAACCTCGCGGTAAATGCTAACTTTAAAACGGCTGCAAGGAATTATGTCGTGTTTGGTGTCAAACACCTTGGAATCATACCTCCACACCAGTAACTGGTGTGGGAGGTATGATTCCTCCCTCCTAGAGGGAGAAATATGACAGCACCGGTACACCCGGTACCAGCTTCACAGAGCCCTGGCATCACAAAATGGATGCTGCCAGCCACAGACACGAGTCTGCCCTCCTGCTGCTGGACGAAACTCCAGCAGGGGAGGCTGGACAATAGGTTTCCTGTCACAGGGAGGTGTGACCACCTCCCAGACAGGCTTTAGTGTATTGGGGCTGGGTGGGTGCACTCCAAGAGTGCTTTGAAGTCTGCACTGGGGGCACATTTGGTGTCCTCATGCATAGTCCAGCTCAAACCGGTTGCAGGGGCTACCAGCCCCTGCTCTGGTGCAAAACTGGACAAAGGACATGGGTGTAGCCACCCCTCTGTCCTGACCCTCCCATAGGTGGGTCCCCAGAGTTTGTCCCACCCCTTCCTTGGGTATAAAGTAGGAACCCTGACTACAGGACTTTAGATTTTACCTGGACTAAACTCTGCTACAGAAACCAAGTAACCTTCGACCATCTACGCTTTGCTGGACGACTGAAGAATCTCCCTTGGAGTAAAGGAGTTACTCCCCTGCAAGGCAGACACCTCAACGCATCTGACCGGTTTGCATCTACGCAGCTCCCGACGGACTCCGAAGATTTTGCAACACAGGAGGTGGGTGCCCAAGCTTCCCCGAGGCCGACTAGTGCTTTCAGCAAACCTGAGACCCGCAGCCCTCGTGGGGACCGTGCAACCCGAACCCCTGGACACCGTGAACATTTGCAGCAGCATATGATTTTAGGCGATCCCTGAGGCTGTGCTTTGGGCTACTTGTAGTCCAAGACCCGAGCAGGGTTTCCACCGAAGATTACTGGCCTACACTCCACGAGTGTTCCGTGGGCTGGTATTGTGTGATTCCTCTCGAGGTCCCTTCGCGATCCCTGGTCCGTTGACCTGTGGGTCCCTGAGAAGGCAACTTTAACTTTCAGTGGGCTTCCCTGGTTGCTCCAGACGTGCCCTGACTCTCCATCGCTTGGGGAGTCCCCAGGACCTTGCTGGTCCTCACAGAAGCATCATTACTCTGACCGCATGGGTTGCAGTTGCCAAGGCTTGTTGGTCTCCAATCCGGAAACTGACCCCTCAGCACTCGACATCCTTTGTGGCACAGCTCGCCTGCGGATCCTGGTTGTCGTCAACATCTCCTGGTCCCCATGGCTGCAGAGTCAAGCTTCACCTCTTCGCACCTGAAGCACCCGACATCGGTAGGCATTCGATTGCTCCGCTCCTGGTCACGTGAAGTGACCCAGACTTTGTCCCCTCTGCTTTCAGGTTCTTCTCATCTCCGATCCAGGCTTGCGTCACACCGGACACTTTTCTTCTCCACGGCAGCAGCACTTCTTCGCATCACGCCATTGAAAGCGACGAGGGTGTCCGACACCACTTGACCCATATGCACCCGGCTTCCCTGGGCTAGGTAACACGGGTACCTCGGTACTCACAAGGGTGCTGGCCTTAGCACCTTCTAATTTTAACTGGGTTTGCTTGAAGTCCTCTCCGAAGTGTCCTTAAACTCTAAATTTCCAACCGTGACTTTCCCATAGAGTTGTATGGAGCTCGCGTCTGTGTTCCCACACTGCACCCGTCCTCCGTGTGTCCCCTGTGTCACTACCTTGGGTGGTTCCTTGGGGTCCCAGCGATTCTACGTGCTCTAGGCACTGTGTCTAGTCAAGTCGTGGTTGTTCTACCACTTTCTTAATATATGGTTTGGTCTCCCCCTGGAGCCCACTGTGTATTGTGCTATTTACTGTCGTTCTAGTACTGTAATATTGTGTGCCTTGTTCTCTAATCTCATAAAGAGGTTAGTAGAGAGTGTTTAGTAATAAATACATATATTTTATATATACCTTGTGTGGTTCTCCTTTCATTTGGTCATTCAAGAGGTTATAGACTGGTAAAACAAGCTGCTTTACATTCCTTCAAGACTTAGCCTGAAGGCTGCTCTCCACAACTACCACTAGGATAGCTTTCTATAAAGGTTGTCTTTAACCTAATCATCAATAAGGGTCGTTTGGACTGGTGCAAGGTGCCCACTTTAATTAGTGGACAGCATATACCAGGCCAACTTCTCACATTCATTGGTGTGCAGCGGTTGGGATTCAAGCTTGCTATTGTTTTACCAGATAATCTCAGTGAGTGACTAACTGAAAACCACTAAAGGTACTTAGGTACATATAAATCAAGTCTAGAATAAAGTAAGTTCTACTGAACTTAGAGTAGGGTAAGTCAAGGGTCTAGCACACCATTTCTCCAACTCAAGAGAGTCTCCGTTCCCACTAGAGTAGGTAGGTGCATACACCACACCACACTAGAATGTCTTCAAGGCCTGAAGTCAGTGACTCCTTGCCAACTAAGTATGACCATCTCACATTCCAAGAATTGAGAAACATGTGTGCATCAAGGAAACTGAAGACAGGGAAAAACCCAAACACCCAAAAGCTCATAGTGACTTTGCTTTTAGATGACCTCAGAAAGACCCCAGGGCCTGATGAGGCAGGCAAAGGGGTGGGACAGCAGAAGAGGAAAGGCCAGGGAGTGAACACCTCAATGACCTGGACTCTGATGCTGGCCAGGAGGATCAAAATGATTCTAACCTGGAACAGCCAATCCTTCCTGAAGGTGAGGAAGGAGGCCCCAGTGGGCCTCTCTTTACCCCACCTGGAAGGGTTAACAGTTTACCAAGAAGATCCAGATCTCCTTCTCTGGAGTCTAATCATTCTGGTACATCTGTAGGGAGCTCTGTTTCTCATAGGACGTCTGCTTCTCATAAAAGGGAGTCCTCTTATGAGAAGAAGTGCCAACTGCTTTAGTTTGAGAGAGCTAAGCTCACGATCAAGAGAGAGCAATTGGCCTTAGATAGGGAATCCCTGGAGCTTCAGAGAGCTTCTCAGAAGTTGGGACTAGAGTCCTATGGTGGCAGCCACAGTGTCCCTAGAGGTAGAGATCATACTCATGACCATAGGAACCTGAACAAGATTGTCCCTCCCTACCAGAGTGGGGATGACATCCACAAATGGATAACTGCACTGGAGAGGGCCTGTAGGGTACAGAGGGTCCCTCAGGAGCAGTGGGCAGCAATCTTGTGGCTCTCCTTTGCAGACAAAGGTAGAGACAAGCTCCTCACTGTTAGAGAAGAGGATGCTGATAATTACAAAGTCCTGAAGAGTGCTCTGATTGATGGGTTTGGCCTAACCACTGAACAATACAGGTTAAAGTTCAGAGATACCCAAAAGGCACAGACTCAGGACTGGGTTGACTTTGTAGATTGTGCTACTAAGGCTCTGGAAGGTTGGATACATGGCAGCAAGGTGCATGACTTTTTAGGATTATACAATTTGATTATGAGGGAGCAGATCCTTAATAATTGTCAAAACCAGCTTTTACACCAGTACCTGGTGGACTCTGATCTGACCTCTCCCCAAGAATTGGGAAAGAAGGCAGACAAATGGGTCAGAACCAGGGTAAAGCCAAAGAATCAGGGTGGTGACCAGAAGAAAGATTCTTCCAAGAACCAAGAGAAAAGTGGGGATAAATCAAAAGATAAATCCCCTTCAGGGCCCCAAAAGTCCTCTTCTGGGGTGGGTCCCAAACTCCTTCCTCCCCTGAAAAGAAACCTTATTGCCATATATGTAAGAAGCCTGGCCACTGGAAAAATGACCCCAGTTGCCCTAAGGCCAGCAATAAGGAAAATGTTCCTCCCAGCAATACTACCACTCCTCCTGGTACTACAGGTAGTAATCCCCAGGTGGTAGTAATGCCCCCAAAAAGTTAGGTGTGTTGGTATGGGGAACTGAGGTGGACCCCAGCTTATCAAGGTCCTCCTCCCAGGCCTCCTTAGTCTGTGATGGTGGCATGGGATTTGCCACTTTTACTGTAAGTCCTAATTCCTTGGGCAAGTACAGACAGGAGCCACTGATCAATGGTCAGAAAGCTTTGGCACTCAGGGGCTAGTGTCACCATGGTGACAGGGAAACTAGTCCCCCTCAGCAGCTTTTACCTGAGTTCAAGTACCAGGTGACCAACATTGATGGTATCAGCACAGATCATCCCATGGCCATAGTCAATTCCAGCTGAGGAGGGGTCACTGGCCCACAGAGAGTGGCAGTGTCCCCAAACTTGCCTGTAGATTGCCTGTTGGGCAATGATCTGGAGGTTTCAGCCTGGGCTGAAGTTGAATACCAGGCCCATTTAAAAATGTTGGGCCTCTCTGAGAAGGTTGGTGGGGCTGTTAGGGCTTCAGCCCCATCCCAGGGAAAGTTTGGAGAATTGGAGCTTGAAAGAACGGCCCACTCTACTCCACAAGAGAGCAGAAGGGTTGAAGAAAAGTCTTCTTCCCCCCAGACTATAGGCCCCTTAGGGCCCACTGTCCAGAGGAACCCCCTCATCCACAGATTAGGGGCACCCAGTCTAGTAGCCCTAGCCAGGTAAAAATTCCTCAACCCACTGAGGGATCCCTCTTACCATTGGATAGGGACCTCCGCCAGATGGATTCTGTTGGGCAAAGGCAAACCTGGGACCAAGTGGTTCCAAACCTACCATGTCCCTCCAGTGTTCCAACCAAAGGGGCCCAACCCCAAGCTGTAGGCAGCCAGAGGTTGACCCTTAGGGCCAGATACAACTCAGTCATGGAAAGAAAGGCCTCCATGGTGACCAGTGATCTGAGGAAGCTGAGGCCAGCTTTATTAGGGCCTCACTTCTCTACTCAGCCACCCCACCAGCCTTTTTCTTTGCCAAAACACACTACAGGTAGTGACCCCAACTTTTGGAGAAAAACCAGTACCTTGAGGGGTAGGGACTCCTTAGTGAACCATAAGACACAGGGGGTATCCATGCTAGTGCAGGATCTTCCTTATATGGCCACTTAGTTAATAAAGTCTCAACTGGGCAAGGTTAGCCTTATCTCCTTTCGTTTGGGGGGTTATGTAGGAAGGTGGAATCTGACTGCATGGTTGCCCCCATTTGTTTCCTGGTGTTTTGCTAATTTTTGACTAGTCTGACTGGGATCCTGCTAATCAGGACCCCAGTCTATCTGCTTTCTCCCTAAATTGGTTGTTCATGTACTTTAGGTACACTCCAGATTAGATTCTGGGGTACCCTTATAAGTCCCTAGTATATGGTATACTATGTACCCAGGGCATAGGTACCCCAGAGGCCTCCCAGGGGCTGCAGCATGTATTATGCCACCCCTGAGAGGCCATTCAAAATGACACAACAGGTCTGCTACTGCAGCCCATGTAAGGTGGTGCATGCACCCTTACTTAGATATAGGTTCACTATATCTATCCTAATCACTGCACATATAAGCCTATCAGTCACCCCTATGGCAGGCCTTATCAATCCTGAAGGCAGGGTGCTGGGTTTTATGTGAGGGTGTGCCCCTGCATGAGCAGAGCCCCTCTGCAGCCTTCGGAATCACTATTCCGTAGTTGTCTGTGATGCAGCCAACCATATACTCTTAAGTGCATTATAACCTCGCGGTAAATGCTAACTTTAAAAGGGCTGCAAGAAATTATGTCATGTTTGGTGTCAAACACCTTGGAATCATACCTCCACACCAGTAACTGGTGTGGGAGGTATGATTCCTCCCTCCTAGAGGGAGAAATATGACAGCACCGGTACACCTGGTACCAGCTTCACAGAGCCCTGGCATCACAAAATGGATGCTGCCAGCCACAGACACGAGTCTGCCCCCTGCTGCTGGATGAAACTCCGGCAGGGAGGCTGGACAATAGGTTTCCTGTCACAGGGAGGAGTGACCACCTCCCAGACAGGCTTTAGTGTATTGGGGCTGGGTGGGTGCACTCTCAGAGTGCTTTGATGTCTGCACTGGGGGCACATTTGGTGTCCCTGTGCATAGTCCAGCTCACACCGGTTGCAGGGGCTATCAGCCCCTGCTCTGGCGTGAAACTGGACAAAGGACATGGGTGTAGCCACCCCTCTGTCCTGACCCTCCCATAGGTGGGTCCCCAGAGTTTGTCCCACCCCTTCCTTGGGTATAAAGTAGGAACCCTGACTACAGGACTTTAGATTTTACCTGGACTAAACTCTGCTACAGAAACCAAGTAACCTTCGACGATCTACGCTTCGCTGGACGACTGAAGAATCTCCTTGGAGTAAAGGAGTTACTCCCCTGCAAGGCAGGCACCTCAACGCATCTGACTGGCTTGCATCTACGCAGCTCCTGACGGACTCCGAAGATTTTGCAACACAGGAGGTGGGTTTCCAAGCTTTCCCGAGGCCAACTAGTGCTCTCAGCAAACCTGAGACCCGCAGCCCTCGTGGGGACCGTGTAACCTGAACCCTTGTTTACCGTGTACATTTGCAGCAGCATATGCTTTTAGGCAATCCCTGAGGCTGTGCTTTGGGCTACTTGTAGTCCAAGCCCCGAGCAGTGTTTTCACCGAAGATTACTGGCCTACACTCCACGAGTGTTCCTTGGGCTGGTATTGTGTGATTCCTCTCGAGGTCCGTTCGCGATCCCTGGTCCGTTGACCTGTGGGTCCCTGAGAAGGCAACTTTAACTTTCAGTGGGCTTCCCTGGTTGCTCCAGATGTGCCCTGAATCTCCATTGCATGGGGAGTCCCCAGGACCTTGCTGGTTCTCACAGAAGCATCATTACTTTGACCGCGTGGGTTGCAGTTGCCAAGGCTTGTTGGTCTCCAATACGGAAACTGACTCCTCAGCACTCGACATCCTTTGTAGGACAGCTCGCCTGCGGAATCTGGTTGTCGTCAACGTCTCCTGGTCCCCGTGGCTGCAGAGTCAAGCTTCACCTCTTCGCATCTGAAGCACCCGACATCAGTGGGCATTCGATTGCTCCGCTCCTGGTCACGTGAAGTGACCCAGACTTTGTCCCCTCTGCTTTCAGGTTCTTCTCATCTCCGATCCAGGTTTGGGTCACACCGGACACTTTTCTTCTCCACGGCAGCAGCACTTCTTCGCATCACGCCATTGAAAACAACGAGGGTTTCCGACACCACTTGACCCCTATGCACCTGGCTTCCCTGGGCTAGGTAACACGGGTACCTCGGTACTCACAAGGGTGCTGGCCTTAGAACCTTCTAAGTTTAACTGGGTTTGCTTTAAGTCCTCTCCGAAGTGTCCTTAAACTCTAAATTTCCAACCGCGACTTTCCCATAGAGTTGTACGGAGCTCGCGTCTGTGTTCCTACACTGCACCTGTCCTCCGCGGGTCCCCTGTGACACTACCTTGGGTGGTTCCTTGGGGCCCAGCGATTCTACGTGCTCTAGGCACTGTGTCTAGTCAAGTCGTGGTTGTTATACCACTTTCTTACTATATGGTTTGGTCTCCACCTGGAGCCCACTGTGTATTGTGCTATTTACTGTCGTTCTAGTACTGTAATATTGTGTGCCTTGTTCTCTAATCTCATAAAGAGGTTAGTAGAGAGTGTTTAGTAATAAATACATATATTTTATATATACCTTGTGTGGTTCTCCTTTCATTTGGTCATTCAAGAGGTTATAGACTGGTAAAACAAGCTGCTTTACATTCCTTCAAGACTTAGCCTGAAGGCTGCTTTCCACAGCTACCACTAGGATAGCTTTCTATAAAGGTTGTCTTTAACCTAATCATCAATAAGGGTCGTTTGGACTGGTGCAAGGTGCCCACTTTAATTAGTGGACAGCATATACCAGGCCAACTTCTCACATTGGTGTGCAGCGGTTGGGATTCAAGCTTGCTATTGTTTTACCAGATAATCTCAGTGAGTGACTAACTGAAAACCACTAAAGGTACTTAGGTACATATAAATCAAGTCTAGAATAAAGTAAGTTCTACTGAACTTAGAGTTGGGTAAGTCAAGGGTCTAGCACACCATTTCTCCTACTCAAGAGAGTCTCAGTTCCCACTAGAGTAGGTAGGTGCATACACCACACCACACTAGAATGTCTTCAAGGCCTGAAGTCAGTGACTCCTTGCCAACTAAGTATGACCATCTCACATTCCAAGAATTGAGAAACATGTGTGCATCAAGGAAACTGAAGACAGGGAAAAACCCAAACACCCAAAAGCTCATAGTGACTTTGCTTTTAGATGACCTCAGAAAGACCCCAGAGTCTGATGAGGCAGGCAAAGGGGTGGGACAGCAGAAGAGGAAAGGCCAGGGAGTGAAAACCTCAATGACCTGGACTCTGATGCTGGCCAGGAGGATCAAAATGAGTCTAACCTGGAACAGCCAATCCTTCCTGAAGGTGAGGAAGGAGGCCCCAGTATGCCTCTCTTTACCCCACCTGGAAGGGTTAACAGTTTACCAAGAAGATCCAGATCTCCTTCTCTGGAGTCTATTCATTCTGGTACATCTGTAGGGAGCACTGTTTCTCATAGGACTTCTGCTTCTCATAAAAGGGAGTCCTCTTATGAGAAGAAGTGCCAACTGCTTGAGTTTGAGAGAGCTAAGCTCACGATCAAGAGAGAGCAATTGGCCTTAGATAGGGAAACCCTGGAGCTTCAGAGAGCTTCTCAGAAGTTGGGACTAGAGTCCCATGGTGGCAGCCACAGTGTCCCTAGAGGTAGAGATCATACTCATGACCATAGGAACCTGAACAAGATTGTCCCTCCCTACCAGAGTGGGGATGACATCCACAAATGGATAACTGCACTGGAGAGGGCCTGTAAGGTACAGAGGGTCCCTCAGGAGCAGTGGGCAGCAATCTTGTGGCTCTCCTTTGCAGACAAAGGTAGAGACAAGCTCCTCACTGTTAGAGAAGACGATGCTGATAATTACAAAGTCCTGAAAAGTGCTCTTATTGATGAGTTTGGCCTAACCACTGAACAATACAGGTTAAAGTTCAGAGATACCCAAAAGGCACAGACTCAGGACTGGGTTGACTTTGTAGATTGTGCTACTAAGGCTCTGGAAGGTTGGATACATGGCAGCAAGGTGCATGACATTTTAGGATTGTACAATGTGATTATGAGGGAGCAGATCCTTAATAATTGTCAAAACCAGCTTTTACACCAGTACCTGGTGGACTCTGATCTGACCTCTCCCCAAGAATTGGGAAAGAAGGAGACAAATGGGTCAGAACCAGGGTAAAGCCAAAGAATCAGGGTGGTGACCAGAAGAAAGATTCTTCCAAGAACCAAGAGAAAAGTGGGGATAAATCAAAAGATAAATCCCTACAAGGCCCCAAAAGTCCTCTTCTGGGGGTGGGTCCCAAACTCCTTCCTCCCCTGAAAAGAAACCTTGTTGCCATATATGTAAGAAGCCTGGCCACTGGAAAAATGACCCCAGTTGCCCTAAGGCCAGCAATAAGGAAAATGTTCCTCCAAGCAATACTACCACTCCTCCTGGTACTACAGGTAGTAATCCCCCAGGTGGTAGCAATGCCCCCAAAAAGTTAGGTGGGTTGGTATGGGGAACTGAGGTGGACCCCAGCTTATCAAGGTCCTCCTCCCAGGCCTCCTTAGTCTGTGATGGTGGCATGGGATTTGCCACTTTTACTGTAAGTCCTAATTCCTTGGGCAAGTACAGACAGGAGCCACTGATCAATGGTCAGAAAGCTTTGGCACTCAGGGACACAGGGGCTAGTGTCACCATGGTGACAGGGAAACTAGTCCCCCCTCAACAGCTTTTACCTGAGTTCAAGTACCAGGTGACCAACATTGATGGTATCAGCACAGATCATCCCATGGCCATAGTCAATCTCAGCTGGGGAGGGGTCACTGGCCCAAAGAGAGTGGCAGTGTCCCTAAACTTGCCTGTAGATTGCCTGTTGGGCAATGATCTGGAGGTTTCAGCCTGGGCTGAAGTTGAATACCAGGCCCATTTAAAAATGTTGGGCCTCTCTGAGAAGGTTGGTGGGGCTGTTAGGGCCTCAGCCCCATCCCAGGGAAATTTTGGAGAAGTGGAGCCTGAAAGAACGGCCCACTCTACTCCACAAGAGAGCAGAAGGGTTGAAGAAAAGTCTTCTTCCCCCAGACTATAGGTAAGGGTCAGCTTCCTCAGGGAACTGATCCTACCCCTAGTGAAGGAACTGCCCCAGAGGTGGTCAGGCCTAGCCTGGCAACACCCCTGATGGCAGGGGACCCTTCCAAGGTGGTACCCAGTCTGGAGCAGGTATCCTGCCCCTCTCTACCCTACCTCAATCAGCCTAGGGCTGCAGAGGTCAGGGAGGTCAGTGGACCCCTTAGGGCCCATTGTCCAGAGGAACCCCCTCATCCACAGATTAGGGGCACCCAGTCTAGTAGCCCTAGCCAGGTGAAAATTCCTCAACCCACTGAGGGATCCCTCTTACCATTGGATAGGGACCTCCCCCAGATGGATTCTGTTGGGCAAAGGCAAACCTGGGACCAAGTGGTTCCAAACCTACCATGTCCCTCCAGTGTTCCAACCAAAGGGACCCAACCCCCAGCTGTAGGCAGCCAGAGGTTGACCCTTAGGGCCAGATACAACTCAGTCATGGAAAGAAAGGCCTCCATGGTGACCAGTGATCTGAGGAAGCTGAGGCCAGCTTTATTAGGGCCTCACTTCTCTACTCAGCCACCCCACCAGCCTTTTTCTTTGCCAAAACACACTACAGGTAGTGATCCCAACTTTTGTAGAAAAACCAGTACCCTTAGGGGTAGGGACTCCTTAGTGAACCATAAGACAGGGGGTATCCATGCTAGTGCAGGATCTTCCTTATATGGCCACTTAGTTAATAAAGTCTCAACTGGGCAAGGTTAGCCTTATCTCCTTTCGTTGGGGGGGGGGGGGGGTTATGTAGGAAGGTGGAATCTGACTGCATGGTTGCCCCCACTTTTATTCTGGTGTTTTGCTGATTTTTGACTAGTCTGACTGGGATCCTGCTAATCAGACCCCAGTCTATCTGCTTTCTCCCTAAATTGGTTGTTCATGTACTTTAGGTACACTCCAGATTGGATTCTGGGGTACCCTTATAAGTCCCTAGTATATGGTATACTATGTACCCAGGGCATAGGTACCCCAGAGGCCTCCCAGGGGCTGCAGCATGTATTATGCCACCCCTGAGAGGCCATTCAAAATGACACAACAGGTCTGCTACTGCAGCCCATGTAAGGTGGTGCATGCACCCTTACTTAGATATAGGTTCACTATATCTATCCTAATCACTGCACATATAAGCCTATCAGTCACCCCTATGGCAGGCCTTATCAATCCTGAAGGCAGGGTGCTGGGTTTTATGTGAGAGGGTGCCCCTGCATGAGCAGAGCCCCTCTGCAGCCTTCGGAACCACTATTCCGGGGTTGTCTGTGATGCAGCCAACCATATACTCTTAAGTGCATTATAACCTCGCGGTAAATGCTAACTTTAAAACGGCTGCAAGGAATTATGTCGTGTTTGGTGTCAAACACCTTGGAATCATACCTCCACACCAGTAACTGGTGTGGGAGGTATGATTCCTCCCTCCTAGAGGGAGAATTATGACAGCACCGGTACACCCGGTACCAGCTTCACAGAGCCCTGGCATCACAAAATGGATGCTGCCAGCCACAGACACGAGTCTGCCCTCCTGCTGCTGGACGAAACTCCGGCAGGGGAGGCTGGACAATAGGTTTCCTGTCACAGGGAGGAGTGACCACCTCCCAGACAGGCTTTAGTGTATTGGGGCTGGGTGGATGCACTCTCAGAGTGCTTTGATGTCTGCACTGGGGGGCACATTTGGTGTCCCTGTGAATAGTCCAGCTCAAACCGGTTGCAGGGGCTATCAGCCCCTGCTCTGGCGCGAAACTGGACAAAGGACATGGGTGTAGCCACCCCTCTGTCCTGACCCTCCCATAGGTGGTGTCACGACTTGCTCCCTGCATTCCCGTGTCCACCACCAGAGGGCTGAACTGGGGGACTTTCCAGTCCTCTAATAAACTTCCAGACCCTCCCCTGCATGCAAATCCTGACTTCCAGCCATTTGGACACTTATTGGGAACTGACATCTATTCCCAATCCATGCCGGGTTTTGTGAAGCCAGCCTACTCATGCCTGAAAACTCCATTACCCAGGATTCCCTGCTCACTGCTTAGTCTCCACCCCTGCAGGCCAAGGATGGGTGGAGGAATTCAGCTCACCTGTGGCTGGCTGCTGCTAGCCTGCTCACACCTGCTGCATATGATTACAGTGAGCTCTTTTAAGCCCCAGCTCCCTTCAGCCCAGTGTTGGTCATTGTAAGCTGTTTACCGGTGAGACCAATCCTTGTTTCCTGTGCTTCCTGAGCTTTTGCTATCCTTGTTTCCAGTGATTTCTTAGCTATAGATAATCCTTGTTCTTTGATTCCTGAGCTATAGCTATTCCTTGTGCCTGAATTAGCACTGCCTGCAGTGCTACCTGGTTTCCTGTGTTCCTGAGCTATAGCTATTTTCCTTGTGCCTGCCTTAGCACTGCCTGCAGTGCTACCTAGTATCCTGAGCTATAGTTAGTCTCTGTTCCTTTTCCTGGGCTTCAGCTATTTCTTGTGCCTGACTTGCACTGCTTGCAGTGCGCTCTTGACTCCTTGTTTCCTGAGCTGTAGCCATTTTCCTGTTTCCTGAACCAGCACTGCTTGCAGTGCTTCCTTGATTCCTGAGCCTTAACATTTCCTTGTTCCTGACCTGTAGTGCTACTTTGACTCCTGAGCCTTTGCTCAATTCTTGCCCCAGCACTGCTTCCTACGCTACTTTGTTTTCTTGTTTCCTGACCCTGTACTATTCTAGTATACCTTTGTAGCCTCCCTTTCTGTATATCCTTTTCCAGTCCCTGCCTTTCATCTCATTTCCTTGGTTCCAGTTCTAGTTTGCTATCTTTCTATTCTGCTGTCTCGCTTCTGTTACCTTGTATGTTTGTTACCTGCTTTCTGCCAAGTGTGCCCTGTGATTTCCTTCCTTTCCTGTTAAGCACTCCTCTTTGCTAGCTCCTTGTCTATTGTGCTTGTGTTTAGTTCTACCCCTTTGCTGTTACTGCCTTGCGTGTTCCTGTTTGATCGCCAGGATCCGTGGGCACGGCTGACTACCTAGGTGGTGTTTCTTGTTCACTGTGAGTATTGTGTTTGAGTTACTGTTATAACATCACCATAGGTATCAGCTCCACAGACCCTGCCTTTGTATACATATCCTATATGTGGGTATTTCCAGTCAGTATCTGTAACAGCAATTGTGGGTGAGGAACTTACTGAGCTTCAGTCTTACCGTGTGGAGCTCCTGAGTGCTTTACCCCACATCCCCTTTATTGTTAACGTTGTTTCATGTTTAAGTGTATTGCACATCCGTCCTGGGTTTAGTGATTCTGAATGCTAAGCCGCCTCATGAGTGCCCTTCCTTTCTGAGTCTCACCCTTCTTGTTCACCTCTACAGGCTTCCCCTTTGGATCCCTTTTCTCCTCTGACTTCCTGTGTGCTCCTGGGCAGCACTGTACTCCTCTCTGTCTTTGTTTTCTACCCTGTTCCCAGTCCTTGCCCAAGTCCCTGACTGTGTTCCCCACATAGTCCCGGACAGACCCCGACAGAATGACCAACCTACATATCCAGGGTCACTTGTGAGGTTTCTTTGCGTTCAGTTAGCTATTTTTTTTTTATGTAACCCACACTGTCAGTTCTTGCCAAGATGTTTAGCAACAGATCCAGAAAGCCCTTAAACCCTAGAGATCAATTCCTGGAACAAAACAGACTTTTACGTGCTAAATATCATTCCCTGTGGTTGGCTGATCCTTCTATGCTAGATTTTTATTCAATCTGTGACCCTGATCTTCACCTGATGTCAGCCAGTGACTTGCAGGAGGAAAATGAATATCTGCAAATCTTGTTAGCAGCAGAAAGAACTTCAGCATGTTGTAAGGTGCAAAGCAACTGTGAAAATGTTCACCCTAGTCCTGAAACAATAAATCCTCTTTTGAGAAATGGACATTTACGTTCACAGTATTTCACTCATTGGCTTTCAAACACCTCTTTGCCAGATCCTGACTTGCTTTTCTGTTCGGATCCAGGTTTACTGTCTGTGTCAGCAGTGCAAAAGGAGAATGATACCATACTCAGCTTGCTGAATAAGAATTCTGGTTCTAGCATGTCTGCTCTCCTTTCACACAAGGTTACCCAGTTCTGTAGTCCAGTAGATATCACAGACCCGGATACTACAAGGACCTGTGAAGAAGTCCCTACTGACAGCAGCGAATCTACCTTTTACAGTCTACTACCATTCTCAGAGCTGAAAGTCTATGAACCATGTGTCACTTTGCCCTTACCTTGTTTTCATGTAAAGTTTCCAGAGCTTCCAGGCTCCCTGCCTCCAGGACCCGAGCTTCCAGGCTCCCTGCCTCCAGGACCCGAGCTTCCAGGCTCCCTGCCTTTCGCACCCGAGCTTCCGGGCTCCCTGCCTTCCGCACCCGGGCTCCCTGCCTTCCGCACCCGGGCTCCCTGCCTTCCGCACCCGAGCTTCCGGGCTCCCTGCCTTCCGCACCCGAGCTTCCGGGCTCCCTGCCTGCAGCACCAGAGCCTCCGGGCTCCCTGCCTGCAGCACCAGAGCCTCCGGGCTACCTGCCTGCAGCACCAGAGCCTCCGGGCTACCTGCCTGCAGCACCAGAGCCTCCGGGCTCCCTGCCTGCAGCACCAGAGCCTCCGGGCTCCCTGCCTGCAGCACCAGAGCCTCTATTTTTCCAACTTTTTGACCCTGTGCTTCCAGTTTGCCAGCCTCCAGAGTTCTCAATACATCCAGAGACCGAATCACCAGCATCAGAGACAAAACCTTCCAGAACGTCACCATTTTTCTGCAGTCCGCTGGCATCTTGCACTACACCTATGAGGGAAATGGACTTACTTCTTAGGAGCCACGGCCTTGAATCCGGTTCCAGATTCCGGGAGAGGGTCTTTGGAGGGGGTGTACTGTCACGACTTGCTCCCTGCATTCCCGTGTCCACCACCAGGGGGCTGAACTGGGGGACTTTCCAGTCCTCTAATAAACTTCCAGACCCTCCCCTGCATGCAAATCCTGACTTCCAGCCATTTGGACACTTA
This sequence comes from Calotriton arnoldi, assembly GCA_963921515.1. Lineage (NCBI taxonomy): Eukaryota > Metazoa > Chordata > Amphibia > Caudata > Salamandridae > Calotriton > Calotriton arnoldi. The sequence continues at coordinate 2,390,918 of CAWUFW010000047.1, read as the reverse complement.
TTGGGAACTGACATCTATTCCCAATCCATGCCGGGTTTTGTGAAGCCATCCTGCTCATGCCTGAAACTCCATTACCCAGGATTCCCTGCTCACTGCTTAGTCTCCACCCCTGCAGGCCAAGGATGGGTGGAGGAATTCAGCTCACCTGTGGCTGGCTGCTGCTAGCCTGCTCACACCTGCTGCATATGATTACAGTGAGCTCTTTTAAGCCCCAGCTCCCTTCAGCCCAGTGTTGGTCATTGTAAGCTGTTTACCGGTGAGACCAATCCTTGTTTCCTGTGCTCCCTGAGCTTTTGCTATCCTTGTTTCCAGTGATTCCTTAGCTATAGATAATCCTTGTTCTTTGATTCCTGAGCTATAGCTATTCCTTGTGCCTGAATTAGCACTGCCTGCAGTGCTACCTGGTGTCCTGTGTTCCTGAGCTATAGCTATTTTCCTTGTGCCTGCCTTAGCACTGCCTGCAGTGCTACCTAGTATCCTGAGCTATAGTTAGTCTCTGTTCCTTTTCCTGGGCTTCAGCTATTTCTTGTGCCTGACTTGCACTGCTTGCAGTGCGCTCTTGACTCCTTGTTTCCTCAGCTGTAGCCATTTTCCTGTTTCCTGAACCAGCACTGCTTGCAGTGCTTCCTTGATTCCTGAGCCTTAACATTTCCTTGTTCCTGACCTGTAGTGCTACTTTGACTCCTGAGCCTTTGCTCAATTCTTGCCCCAGCACTGCTTCCTATGCTACTTTGTTTTCTTGTTTCCTGACCCTGTACTATTCTAGTATACCTTTGTAGCCTCCCTTTCTGTATATCCTTTTCCAGTCCCTGCCTTTCATCTCATTTCCTTGGTTCTAGTTCTAGTTTGCTATCTTTCTATTCTGCTGTCTCGCTTCTGTTACCTTGTATGTTTGTTACCTGCTTTCTGCCAAGTGTGCCCTGTGATTTCCTTCCTTTCCTGTTAAGCACTCCTCTTTGCTAGCTCCTTGTCTATTGTGCTTGTGTTTAGTTCTACCCCTTTGCTGTTACTGCCTTGCGTGTTCCTGTTTGATCGCCAGGATCCGTGGGCACGGCTGACTACCTAGATGGTGTTTCTTGTTCACTGTGAGTATTGTCTTTGAGTTACTGTTATAACATCACCATAGGTATCAGCTCCACAGACCCTGCCTTTGTATACATATCCTATATGTGGGTATTTCCAGTCAGTATCTGTAACAGCAATTGTGGGTGAGGAACTTACTGAGCTTCAGTCTTACCGTGTGGAGCTCCTGAGTGCTTTACCCCACATCCCCTTTATTGTTAACGTTGTTTCATGTTTAAGTGTATTGCACATCCGTCCTGGGTTTAGTGATTCTGAATGCTGAGCCGCCTCATGAGTGCCCTTCCTTTCTGAGTCTCACCCTTCTTGTTCACCTCTACAGGCTTCCCCTTTGGATCCCTTTTCTCCTCTGACTTCCTGTGTGCTCCTGGGCAGCGCTGTACTCCTCTCTGTCTTTGTTTTCTACCCTGTTCCCAGTCCTTGCCCAAGTCCCTGACTGTGTTCCCCACATAGTCCCGGACAGACCCCGACAGGTGGGTCCCCAGAGTTTGTCCCACCCCTTCCTTGGGCATAAAGTAGGAACCCTGACTACAGGACTTTAGATTTTACCTGGACTAAACTCTGCTACAGAAACCAAGTAACCTTCGACGATCTACGCTTTGCTGGACGACTGAAGAATCTCCCTTGGAGTAAAAGAGTTATCCCCTGCAAGGCAGGCACCTCAACGCATCTGACCGGTTTGCATCTACGCAGCTCCTGACGGACTCCGAAGATTTTGCAACACAGGAGGTGGGTTTCCAAGCTTCCCCGAGGCCAACTAGTGCTCTCAGCAAACCTGAGACCCGCAGCCCTCGTGGGGACCGTGCAACCCGAACCCCTGGATACCGTGCACATTTGGAGCAGCATATGCTTCTAGGCGATCCCTGAGGCTGTGCTTTGGGCTACTTGTAGTCCAAGCCCCAAGCAGTGTTTCCACCGAAGATTACTGGCCTACACTCCACGAGTGTTCCTGTGGGCTGGTAGTGTGTGATTCCTCTCGAGGTCACTTTGCGATCCCTGGTCCGTTGACCTGTGGGTCCCTGAGAAGGCAACTTTAACTTTCAGTGGGCTTCCCTGGTTGCTCCAGACGTGCCCTGACTCTCCATTGCTTGGGGAGTCCCCAGGACCTTGCTGGTCCTCACAGAAGCATCATTACTCTGACCGCGTGGGGTGCAGTTGCCAAGGCTTGTTGGTCTCCAATCCGGAAACTGACCCCTCAGCACTCGACATCCTTTGTGGCATAGCTCGCCTGCGGAATCTGATTGTCGTCGACATCTCCTGGTCCCCGTGGCTGCAGAATCAAGCTTCACCTCTTCGCACCCGACATCGGTGGGCATTCGATTGCTCCGCTCCTGGTCACGTGAAGTGACCCAGACTTTGTCCCCTCTGCTTTCAGGTTCTTCTCATCTCCGATCCAGGCTTGGGTCACACCGGACACTTTTCTTCTCCACGGCAGCAGCACTTCTTCGCATCACGCCATTGAAAACGACAAGGGTTTCCGACACCACTTGACCCCTATGCACCCGGCTTCCCTGGGCTAGGTAACACGGGTACCTCGGTACTCACAAGGGTGCTGACCTTAGAACCTTCTAAGTTTAACTGGGTTTGCTTGAAGTCCTCTCCAAAGTGTCCTTAAACTCTAAATTTCCAACCGCGACTTTCCCATAGAGTTGTACGGAGCTCGCGTCTGTGTTCCTACACTGCACCCGTCCTCCGTGGGTCCCCTGTGTCACTACCTAGGGTGGTTCCTTGGGGTCCCAGCGATTCTACGTGCTCTAGGCACTGTGTCTAGTCAAGTCATGGTTGTTATACCACTTTCTTAATATATGGTTTGGTCTCCCCCTGGAGCCCACTGTGTATTGTGCTATTTACTGTCGTTCTTGTACTGTAATATTGTGTGCCTTGTTCTCTAATCTCATAAAGAGGTTAGTAGAGATGTTTAGTAATAAATACATATATTTTATATATACCTGGTGTGGTTCTCCTTTCATTTGGTCATTCAAGAGGTTATATACTGGTAAAACAAGCTGCTTTACATTCCTTCAAGACTTAGCCTGAAGGCTGCTCTCCACAGCTATCACTAGGATAGCTTTCTATAAAGGTTGTCTTTAACCTAATCATCAATAAGGGTCGTTTGGACTGGTGCAAGGTGCCCACTTTAATTAGTGGACAGCATATACCAGGCCAACTTCTCACATCCCACACTACCCCATGGCGAGGCATTTTGCCGAGTACCACTCTTCGAACAGCTCTCTCCTTCAATACTTCATTATAGAGCAGATACATCAGAACTACAGAGGTGGGAATAGAACCCTACTATTGAGGAATAGAGAATCATGGCACATCTTAGACCTCCAATGTAGATCCCAGAGAGGTCACAATGTGGACGAAGAGTTAGGAATCCACCTACACGAGAATTGAACCCTTTTTTATTTTATTTTTTGGTCCACTATAACACACCTCTCATTCTGATCATGTGCTTACATGAGTACTGTGGCGTTGATAAATAATATCTTGAGATTTTGAATGTTCTGTATGTTCTCTGTAATGTATTATGATGTCCGTGTTTTTATTGAATGCATACTACATGAAATGCATATTTCTTTTCTTCTCTTTTATATCACAGGGGAAAAGGAAGGGACCGGCATGAGGAGAAGGCTATCATCCAGGGTCCCTACCCTTTTCTTCAAACATCACGTTGAAGTGGTGGAGGGCACGTCACAGATAAGATCTATTCTGATTTTATTAATTTAGTTTCACAATGTGTCAATTTTATTCTGTAAACCACATGTTTTCACGTTAGTATAAAACCTTGAATCAGCAGTTGGCTGGGGTACGTGGGTGAATCGTACAGATCTCCCTCTCTGTAATATAATAGGAGACGAGAACATTGTCCTCAGTGCCCGTGATCCCGCACATTTGGCCACCTTGGCTTACATATCCAGGTCTACGACTAGTCAGGCACTATGCCATTTGTATTCTTCACTGTTCAAGATAGATGTGGGTCACTGGACACTTCTGCTTCAAGTACAATGAAGCACGGAACTCTAGCACTATGCTACTTATAGTAAGAATTGTTTTTTCCGGGTTCCAGATACACCTGGGGTTGTCCACAGATGAGCAGTGCGTATTATGGAATAATCTACATGGCACAGGAGTTATGTTTATTGAATTGCACGGAATTCCTCCTTTTACAAGGAGGCACTTGCTTTGGAAATAATATACCTAGGTATTTCAAAATGGATGCCATATTTGTAGATGCTCTACAGCCTGGGCGCAACATATGTATATAACCAGGTTGTTGTTTCAAGAGGGGTTACTGCAGTCATATTGTGCAAATTGTTTAGTTTCAGGAGAACACATCAGTTTGTCTGTTTATCATGTCGTAATACAATGAAGTAATTGGTATTCAGACTGTTTATAAGTGCACAATCCAAAATTGATGCCTTGTTTACGTACCTATCTTAACCCTCTTTTGTCCTCCTTCTATTTTGGAGATTCTGTATGTAACCAGCCATGTATCTCACATCCAGTGTGTGAGCAAGACTGCTAGACAGTCGAAACGCGTAACTGGATAATAAAACTACCTTTGGAGTACCCCCTGATTGATCGTCTTACTTTATTGTGTGACTGGAATTTGCAGCCCGGTGCGCTCCGCCGGCACAAGCGATCCTCTACTCAGGGCTGGGAGAGCGGAAGGAGCACTGTGTGATCAAGGCAGGAATTGCCGAAATGCGTCACAGCGTAATTCTGAATTAAAGACGGTATTGCCAATGCTACCCCTGTGTCGGCGTCCGGTTTCATTGTGAGGAGTCGGATGTGGTGTGTATATATATATGTGTGTGTGTATGTATATATATATATATATATATATATATATATATATATATATATATATATATATATATATATAGAAACCAAAAGTCCTTAAAGCGCCCACTTAGCAGCAACTTAGCAGGTACAGACCACACGGAGAGATTCCAATAAGTGCTTTATTTCGGTGATTGATTCATTCCATAACAATCTTTCTTATGGCAAGTGCCCAGCATTACGCGTTTCACCTGCGTCTCCGCAAGCTTGATCTCACGACGCGCTGGACCAAGTACAAAGTATTTAAAGTGACACAGTGCAAAAACAACTCCTCCCTCCCAATAAAAACAGAAGACATACTATAAGTTATTTAAGACATAGTAGACCAATAGAAACAATGTAGCAGGAAACAATACCTTCTATCATAGGTAACTAAATGTTCAACCAGTGTTGAATGAACCTTAAAATGGTACACAATAATACATATAAAAGATAAGGTAAGATCCCGCATACCTGAACACATATAAAAGTACGTAACAGATTAGGCTGGAGAAGAGAAAATTGAATTCTAAAGTGCAAGTGCTAAAAGTTTAAAAGTTAAAAGTTAATAATTATTCTTACACAGTATAATACCGACTATTAAAAACCATAGTCAACTACATACTTGTGGGTCAAAGAGAACGAGCAATGACTGTTTCAATGTACCTAAAGTGCAAAATAAACAATCCAGAAATATAAATAATTTCCAACAATATAGTTCTTCATCAAATATGACCACTATTAAAGTAATCAGAATAAAGTGCCAGTGCACTTATAAGAACTAGATATTAAATATTAAAATGGGAATGATAGGGATAACAAATATTCTATATATCACCTTCATTAGAAACATACAATACAGAATAGTAGTATTATGTCCAATACTAAGAAAAGATAAAATAAGAATAAGAAATGTATCATGAATTACCACACATGTGTCAACAATCTAACTATTGAGCCAGTAAAAGATAAATGGAGAACAATGGAGTAGTTAGAATGTAATTAAAACCCATCTCAAAACCGGCATAAGACTACGTAAAACCCAGTAAAACGAAGTAAAACCTAGCTAAAACCCATAAAATGGATAAAAACCAGGAAAAACCAAGTATACTAGGCCGAAAGAGTCCCACTACCAAGTCCAAAAACAGGCCTAGTAACCACATCTCCAACAACAAAAATTCAATAACAAACTCGACACTAAGGCTAAAAAATATATATAACAATAAATACCTCAGCCTATTAATGAGAAATGTACTTTACAGAAAATTATAGAAAATTATACAAATCTTCTCCTGTATTTAAACCATTTGGCATCTTAATGTCGAGAATTAAAATGTACTGAGATTCTAACTGGCGCAGTTTCCTTTCACGATTACCACCCCTAGGTAATTTTGGTACAGCATCAATAACATAATACTTCAAATCATTTAAATTGTTATCATGCACAAGTTTGAAATGCCGGGCAACAGGGTAACCAGGCTCTGAGTTCACTATTGCTCGTAAATGCTGAAGTATACGGACGTATACTTGCAGCTTGGTGCTGCCTACATATTTAAGCTGACATGAACATTGTAATATATAAACAGCATGATCAGTGCGACATGTAAAAGGCCCTTTGATTCTGGTAGTTTTAGATTCAAACGCGTTGGTATATTCGATAGTATTAATACCGAATTTACAAGCCCTACATGACGAGCATTTGAAGAAACCAGTTCTTTTAGACAACCAGTTACTAGACGTGCTAACTTCTGGACTAGATTTAACCAACACATCTCTCATAGCCGGTGCTCTTCTAAATGTTATCGATGGAGTGTCTGGTACAATTTGAGACAATGTTAAATCCGTTTTAATTATTGCCCAGTTTTTATATATAATGCGTCTTATCTGTCGTTCTTGACTGCTATATGTAGTTATTAACCGTATAGGTTCTGGCACTGTGAGAGGATCTGCTAATATTTCTAAAGGAATCTCAGTGCATGTACTTTCTTGATTGAGTATGCAGGTTTTATTAACATGCTTGTTAGCTTTTGACATTGCTCCCTTTAGATCGGCTAAGTTGTAACCTCGAGCTCGAAATCTATTAAAGTCTTCATCCTGACATGTTTCACGGTCAGACTCCGTGCTACATATCCTTTTTATACGAAGAAACTCTCCGTATGGTATGCTCTTAATTAGGTGTCTTGGGTGCGAGCTTGTAGCATGAAGAACTGAATTACCAGCTGTACTTTTCCTAAACAATTTTGTGTGTATAGCCCTACATCAAGGAACTGCAACTTCATTGCTTATGTGTGCGGTAAACTCTAAATTGAGATTGTTATTATTAATGATGTTCACAAAACTCCTGGCAGATTCAGCCGAACCCTGCCAGATCACACACACCATCTATAAAGCGCCACCAATATAGAACATGGGTATCATACAGCGCTTTGTGGGTGCCCCTGAGGACATGCTCCTCCCACCACCCAACGTGCAAACACGCATAACTGGGAGAGAAACATGCCCCCATGGCCACCCCCGCAGCTGTTGATGAACCTCTTTGTTAAAAAGGAAATAATTGTTATTGAGGCACAAGTCAATCATCTTCAGAAGCATGTTGTTATGTTGATACATTTCAATATCCCGCTTACTCAAATAATAATTCACTGCTTTCAGTCCATCTGAATGTTTGATGCTTGTGTAAAGTGAACATATGTCCATTACAATGAAGAAGCAGTTTTCATCCCAGGCACAGGTTTGCACTTTTGATAAAAAATGGCCTGTATCTTTGATATACGCTTTTTTGTGCCGAAATAATCGGCCTTCCAGGAGTAGGTATTTGCTTGTGCACCTTCGGAATGAGATATAGAACATGAGTAATCGGATGATCATTTTTCAAGAAACTGAATTCGTTTTTACTTATCAGTCCTTCCCGTTTCCATTGGGCCAATTCCTTAAAAATAGTCTCTTTAAATAGTCTAAGGTCGTTGTATGACGCTTTCCTATAACACGCTGTGTCATTAAGATGGCGTTGTGCCTCCTCCATATATTGCGATCTGGGCCATATGACAATATTGCCACCTTTGTCTGCCTTATTAATAATAATCTCATTACTATCCTTTAATTTCCGCATGAGGTTTGTATATTGCATTTCCGTGTATTTTCTTTGACGCTGTTTATTTAGAGTCTTACGATTTAAAGTTTTGAGCTCTTCAATGACACAATCACTAAATATGTCGATAGCGTCCTTCGGCATCATGGGGATAAAGGTTGACGGCGGTCGAAACGGACTGGTGGGATGAATATTACTGCATATGCCCATCTCTCTAAGTTCATCCTGTGTCGAGGTGATGGCTCCTTCGTCTTCATGTGCCAAAGAATGCAAAGATCTAAGCGCATCAATATCTGACACCTTGAGAATATTAGTAACTGTGCCTTGTTGAGAAATACGGGTGGCTTATTCAGCAGCTTTAATGAGTTTAAAATGTTTCCTCAGTTTAAGTTTCCGAATAAATTTGAAGATATCAATTCTTGTCTGGACATATTTAATATTATTTATTTTTTTCATTTCTTGTCTTTACTTCTCTCTGGCACCATTTCCTTCACTTGGGTGTGGTGAAAGCTTATTATGACAAGGCTTAAACAGTCATACTTACCGCTCCTTTTCTTTGTTGTTCCACTCCCACTGCAAGCCTCTCGGGAACCCCTCCAGTGCGCAGGAGCGCCTAGAAGAAACTAGAAAAGAAGTGAAGAAACTTCTACTTTGTTACGATCCATCGAAAGAAAGAAATTTTTGCTTATGGAACTTCTGGTATTATTGAGGAAAAACCTCCCCTTGTAAAATTAATTCATCAGCTGAAATAAAATACCCCACTATTACACCAATGCGGCCTCCTCGCTTCCGTTTCCGCCCGTCCCTCCCAAATTAATATATTTGATTTTATTTATTTTAATATATTTATGTTAATTCATTTTTCATAAGAAATACATTTGTCATATATTTTAATTCTCATTCGTTTGTGCACGTTAACACCAAATGCAGACTGACTCTACATGTTTTTTTTTATAATTCAGTTATAATGCCTTCACTGCCTTGATCATGTGTGTACGAATAATGTGGTGTATTCAATAGTGGTGACATAAAAACAGATTAGAAATTGCTAATCAGACAATGGCAGCTTGATCCTGCCATTAAACTTTTGCATCAGGTTTCTCAACCCTTTGCATGCCTGCGCTTTTTCACCTTTCGCCAAGAGCCGCTCCTGTCTGCAGCTTTTTTTTTTGACAACTGCTAGAAGGTGTGAATGATATCTACCAAAGGCCACAAAAGAAGAGATGGCTGTGACACAACAACCCTATGGTGTAAGAGATCATATGCGGCCTGCTTCCTGCCCCCCATGGCTCCTCCTGGGCCCCAGTGTTTCTTGTGCCCCACCTGGCACACATCATGTTGGAGGATGGTAATGAGGTTAAAATTTTGCCCCCCCGAAAATGTTTTGCGTTTTGCGGACGCCCATGAATCGTACTTTCTCCAGACTAGCACCTAGGATCTGGAACGCACTGCCCCCGGAAATCAGAATCAACCCTTCAAGCACTTCTTTCAAAAAAGAAGTCAAACTCAATGAACAAAACTTTACCCTGATCCCAATTCTTGATTTAGCTGGGTACTAATCTGATGCAGTTCACCAACCAGGATCTGCACTTGACTTTAAGTCGAATGGCTAACGCACTCTTGAGTACCTTCTGGATCTACAACGAGTATTCTAGGGGGAAAGACAAATGCTAAGTGCAAGTTGTTCAATGATTATAGGTTATAAATTTCAGGCTACACACCAAAGATGATACATGAAACAAAGTGCAATATGATAAATATATACACATGACCATGTTGTTAAATTGTATAGGTTTATCAAAACTCTTTATTCAAATTATTAAGTTGATTTTGTTGAGTGCTGAAATACTTATTAATCAGTTTCAAGATATATTTTTATAAATTTTCTGATAAGTGTTAATACATAAAACATACTACAACATAATCACATTTCCATGAAAAACATATGTACACACATATAAAATACAGAGGGACAATTAATTGACTTCATTGTGTGTTGAACATACAATTTTGAATAAATAAAAGCACATGCCTCAAAGATATATGTGCAATATGGCAGATGCAACCGCCCAAAACCGTGCTCTAAAGATGCAGCGCCTTATATCCCCAAAGAGTGAAATGTTTATGAGCAGTGCACCTCAGTGCCAATATGTACAAGCCATATGCGGACCACTATTGGGTCATGTGTATATATTTATCATAATGCACTTTGTTTCATGTATCATCTTTGGTGTGTAGCCTGAAATTTATAACCTATAATCATTGAACAACTTGCCCTTAGCATTTGTCTTTCCCCCTAGTGTAATGTTCCCTACAGCTAGCAAGTTTACATGTTTTTTATAGGGGTCCCCTTCTTCCCAAATCTACAACGAGTATTGACAACATTTATGTTTCCTGTTAGCTACTCACACATGTTCCTAGTTTATTGCGCTTTCTTTTTGATGTAAGATTTGTAAAGCGCTCTGATACCCTTCCAGGGTCTATTTCGCACTATAAAAACCTTTATAAATAAAAATATGCACTCTTCTCTTTTTCTGCATATTGTCCACATGCTCATAATTTGATTGTTGTCACACTGTTCACCCTGCTCACCCTGCTCTCAAAACGTGCATTTTCTTGTGTGCGGGTTATTCTTAAGGGGTGCTTCATATGCGTATTCTGGTTAATAGCACACCATCTGCTCTCTTGTGCCTATTGACCCCATGCTCATAATTTGATTGTTGTCACACTGTTCACCCCGCTCTCAAAACGTGCATTTTCTTGTGTGCAGGTGAATCTTTAGGGGTGCTTCACATGTGAATTCTGGTCAATACGCACACTCTTTGCTCTCTTGCATGTATTGACCACTTGCTCATAATTCGATTGTTGTCTCACTGTTCACCCCGATCTCAAAAAGTAAGTTTTCTTGTGCACGCATTATACTTTGGAGGTATTTCATATGTGAATCCCGGTCACACACTCTGCTCTTTTGTGCGTATTGACCACATGCTCATAATTTGATTGTTGTCACACTGTTCACCCTTCTCTCAAAACGTGCATTCTCTTGTGTGCGGGTAATTCTTTAGGGGTGCTTCATATGTGAATTCTGGTCAATACGCATACTTTTTGCTCTCTTGCGCGTATTGACTACTTGCCCATAATTCGATTGTTGTCTCACTGTTCACCCTGCTCTCAAGAAGCGCATTCTCTTGTGTGTGTTATTCGTTAAGGGTACAACATATGTGTATTCTGGTTAATATGCACACTCTCTTGTTATATTCCATTTAGGTACCCTATATAGGCACAGGTAACACTGCAACCTTTCACCTATATCCTTCCCTACATTACATACATAACGGTTCATAGGGACTGACCTTTTACCTAGATACGACACTGCATTCAGAACGCGGGTTTTTCCCTGGTTCAAAACTCATACATTATGCATGAGGCTTCTTGGATGCACAGCAGGACGAAAATCTCCTGTATAATATCTATGTTAAAGTTCAAGCCCAACGTCATCCTTTAGGCCGACACAGTAACACAGCAAGGTAGGACCCCTAGGGAGACCTGTGGGTATATATACATCATGTCTTGCTTAGACAGACAGAGGAGACCGTGGCTTCCCGGCTGACCCACTGACCAGAGACGCTGAGGTTCCTGCATGTAGACGCTATAGCTAGCAGTGGTCTAAAATCCCTCGCGGGGTGTCCAACTCGAGACCAGGACAGGGTCCCACATTTTCTAACTCTCAGGTAATGGGGTGGACTAGATCCTAGAGGGATTCTTGGCATAACACCTACACAGATGCTAGGTACATTGAGGTACATCTAGTTAGGGAGGCATCGTAGAAGTACGTACTTTTAGGTTGCACCTTTTTATCATGTGTTTTATGTACATGTATATACTCATGATTTCTGCAAGCTGGTAGAACTATACCATCCCTTTACTTTTGTAGTATTGCTAACCATATATCTCTGCTACTGTCTGATGGTTGTTGCAGCTCATATATTCTACACTAGAATAACAACTGTTCAATAAATCCTTATTGAAACGCCCAGACTGTTTATTCTGTGTATCTCTGAGACAAACTAAGTAAGCACGAGAGACTGACCGAAAAGTAGTACATTGTTTCCACGATCCTGGGGGATCAGGGTTGTCATGTTCTGAGGTTGCCAGAAACTATTCTCTCCCCCGATAAGAGGAGATTCTAGTGGCACTGTGAGCTAGCTAATGCAAACAGGCTAACGTATCCGGTGGGGGTGCTCGGGACCAGTCTGCCACCAAACCCACAGTTTGTTATCCAGAACGCGCAGGTCCTGTATAGGATATTTAGGAACTACACGACACTCTGCTCTCTTGTGCGTATTGACTACTTGCTCATAATTTGGATGTTGTCACACTGTTTAGCACTGCTCTCAAAAAGTGCATTCTCATGTGTGCGTGTTATTCTTTAGGGGTGCTTCATATGTGTTCTGGTTAATACGCACACTCTCTGCTCTCTTGTGCGTATTGACTACGGGGCTGGGCCTGCAGAAATTGATTGCGACGTATATGTCTCCTTCATGGGCATGCTATGGATGAAAGTAAATCACACTAAATCATTTGTAATTGTGGCTGGGGCTGCTAAGAGATAAAACCCCTAGTTTTTGTGCGGAAGGTCACAAAATTGAGGTAGTAGAATCCTTCCCTTATTTAGGGCTGCTTTTTGATAAAGACCTTACATGGAACAAATTAGTGGAAGGAAGGAGGAGGGGTATTAGCGCCCTGAAATTATTTTCTAAAAAATTGGGGGCGAAGCCTCTGCCCACTATTATGAATATTTACCAAGCTCGGGTAAAAGCTGCTGTAACTTATGGAGCAGGGGTGTGGGGTATGGCAAACACTTCGATACTGCAGACAGTTGAGAATAAATATTTTAAATCTGTAGTTGGTCTCCCCCTTCTTTTACAAACTCTATATTACACAAGGAGTTAGAGACCCCTTACATTACTGAGCAGATTAAATTGGCCCCGTTGCTTTTGTGGCACTCAGTATGGAGGAGGGAATCTATTCCTCTCACACAGTTAATACTTAAGAATTGCCTCGATATGGATCAATGGAAGAGTTCCAAGTGGCTGACCTACGTGGAGCAGACCTTTAGAGAAATTAGGCTCCTGGAACTTTTTAAGACTCCGCAAACGAGCAAGAGGTGCTCCAAACAGTATATAACTAACAGGTTCTCCAGGTTGGCAGAATATAAGAGGGAGGAAGATGAGAAGGGAAAACAAGCCATGCGGTTATATCAAGGAACCCCTCCGTTATTAAATGTAGGATTCTCATATCTAGCAATAGCTAATATTCCACAACACAGGTATATTTTATTAAGGTTTAGAACGAATTTGATAACGTGTATGGTAGGTTATCCGGAGAACACTTTTAGGACCAAGGACTTTAGCGTTTGCCCATGTGACAACGCATCAACTCAATCAGAGTTGCATTTAATCCTGTTCTGTTCATTATACAAGAAGGAAAGGAAAGAATATTTACTGCCGATTTTAAAGAAAGCAAGGTTTACGCAGTGTCGAGTGGCCCTATACTTTTTAAAATCATTACCAGATTCGCATGTTTGTTTTTCAATGGCCTCTTACCTATTGGCATGTTTGAAGAGAAGGAAAGGGGGTGGGGCAATAAGATCCTGACCTGCGATTTTAATTGTAAATCATTGTTTTAACTGTTTTAGTAATTTTAACGTTATTGCAATTTAACTGTGAGTATCAATTGAATGATTTTTAATGGAATACTATGAACTTGGGATTTTTATGTATTTTATTTTATTCTTTTATGATCATGATAAACTTTGATCGAATAAAGATGATTTGACCTGACCTGACTACTTGCTCATAATTTGATTCTTGTCTCACTGTTTGTGCTGCTCTTAAATTGCACATTTTATTATGTGCACGCTACTCTCTGTGGGTTGCTCCATATGTGAATTCAGGTCCTACGCACATCCTCTGCTCTTGTGTTCATATTTACTTCAAGTTCCAAATTTCATTTTTATCACATGCGCCCACACAGGGGTTTTCAAGACACAGTCTCTTGTGTGCATATGATTCCTTGAGGGTTGCTTCATGCGCCCTGCTATGCACACCATCTCTCGTGTGGACATCGCCCTTTAAAAAAAAGTCTTCTGCATTGCACATCAAGTACTCTCCCTTGTGCATGTGCAACTGTATTTTTTTGCTCTTTGTGACTTACGTTATATCTGAATCCTGCACCTCAGAACTCTACCCCTCCCATTTTCTCTCTCTCATATCTCTCGCTTTTTTGTCCTGTCATCAGCATCTGCCCACTGGTATTACTAATATAAAGTAAAATGGTTTTAATGTCTCAAAAACGTTTATGATTTTATGCATGTAAAAAGTGCTTTTGATTTCCATGGTATTGCCTCAGGTTGAAAAGTGAACTGCCTTTTTCCACACAAGTTTTTAGCCGCTAGCTCCCGACAAAACACGCGCCACAGATCAGCCCACTCTAAGCCCTGCCCATTCAGACCACCAGGGCACCACTGAACGCCCACACCACCATCAACCAGGAACAAACCCAGGCCCCTCTCATGGCCCCTCAAGCCACAAAAATGTGCACTCCTGTGGACACATGCAGGGAGACTTCCCCAATGAAAAGGCAAAAATTGAGTAAACATTGCCAAGAGTGGCACTTGCAAACCAAAGCACATATGTACCCGTGGCCTAAGGAGGGAACATTTGACCCCAAAATAATTAAGCATACCAAAACACACATAATTATCAAACATAAAGGACATAAGAGGGAAAGGAGGGAGGAAACCCTTCACCTCAGGACTCTGTTTGAAGAAAGGATAGTAAAGGAGCCCGCAGCTCAGCCTGCTGTTGAGGTTTCAGCACCCCCTCCTCCATACACCAGCCTTGGGTACTGCAATCCCCCCCCATAGTGGAAGCAGTGGAACCACCTACTAAATGGGGATCCCACGCATGTGGAGTTGCCACAGACATAGGGGGATCGGAATCAGCCTGACTACTCTACATAGCCTTAACCTGCCCCAGTCCAAGGCCACCCTGCACAGTAAACCAACTCCCAGCGCACCACAGTGGAGCTGGACCGCAGCCCCTCCAGGGTCAGAGGAGGCAGGGTTGCTATCTGAGTGATTCTTAGCCGTTCTAGATAGCAATCCCGCAAGCTCAGGCGAGGAAGGAAGCTCTACCTCCCCAGAGTTAGAAAGCAGAGGCAGAGTCTCAGGGGGCATATGAGTAACAGAAAAAGAAATGCCTAGTGGGGGAGCAAAGGAAGGTATAGGACAAAGGTATGCAGATCCGAATGCAGAGATGTGCAGGGATGTGCTAGGTGACTCAGGGAGGAGAGGAGAGCTACCCGGGCCCTGGAATAGGAAGAGAGAAGTGAGGCCAGTCGCAGAGAGCGGAGGGAGCACGAGTTGGATGATGAGAGGCTACTCGCCAGCCTAAGGTCACCACGCAGCAGACCATCACCTATGTCCAAATCTCTGAGACATAGGGCAGACTAGGATATCAAGAGGAAAGGTCACCTGATCCTCACCGAACCTCAATTCTCCAAAAATAAGATACCAATAGCACAAGGACGTAGCACCTCCCCAAAAACAGCAACCAATGGCACGGCACGGTCACTTGGGAAGGGAGACCGCACTCCAAAGGAGATAATTGCACTAAAGTAAGGCGAATTCTATGTGAACCCTTTTTGTTGTTCTGATGGAGCAAGGTTTCAAAAATGAAACTTGCTTGTATGCAATCCTCCTCATAGTATTAATTTATTAAACTTGTACTGTCAATACCAATCTTTGCATTCACAAACACAGAAGGGATAGACGCTTGCCTATGTGTTTTACTAATGAATAACGCTTGTCTATAAACCAAGATGGCCGCTAAAAGCGCGGGACTTCATTGCGCATGTCGCAACCTGATCACATGGTGTGACGTCTCTTTGCTTGGTGGGAAACTTCTGCTTCTGCGCAGTGTGCATTAAAATGGCCGCTAAAGGTTTTCACATGCTTAAGCTTGCTCTCATGTCATTATTAAATTGTCGTTTTCTTAACGCTACTAATGCAGGATAGTATTATGATTAAATGGGAATAGAGTAGGGAAAGTGGGTATACAGTGAAACTTTTTATTTGTGATTTTAATATTTTCTTCTTGCACTTTTAGTAATTCGTAAACTTGGGCCTGGGTTGGTGTCTTGAAACTCGAGAGACAGAGGGTTCTGCGCATGTGTCCTGTATGCCTGCCAAGTGAAGTCAACTTGGACGTCTCCCAAGGCCACGACCTATTGGCCGAAGATGATGTACCCAATGTTTCCGGCGGACAAATTGTTACTTTTCTCCTGTAAAATGTATAACATTTGTCATGAGACGGGTGGGAAATAAAGCGAATGTATTAATTTGAAGGGAGGGAACGTAAAGACAATAGGCTTTACAATTTAGGCCAAATCGATATGGTGCGAGAATCCACCCCCCTGTCCCTGTCCAATCAGAAGTAGTGGTCCCATATTTTAGCAACATTAAGGGGAGGTACATGGGCGTAGAAGGGTATAATAGAATATAGTATTAGTAAATTAGTCAGAGCAGGATTCCAGAAGAGCAGGCGTTCACGAAGAACAGGCGTCCATACTGCCAGAGCGCTCTCAACTCCAGACTGCCCAGCTGATCGGTTGCTGACTGAATTCCTGTCCGGAAGAGGTCCTGAGGAGGGGCGGCGGAGTCCATTAGACGGGAGAATCGAGAGAAGTCGAGTATCAGAGAGGGGAACGGCGCAGGCGTCGTTGTAGAGAGGTTACCGGTCCTGTCCTGATCCTGGAAGAAGTCTTTGCTCTTCATCCTTCCTGGGTCCTATCTTTTCCAACTCCTTGGCCAAGGGGCTTGGTTCTCGCATTTAGGTAATTATACTGCAACCTTTAGTTGCGCTGCTGTCTCTATCTTCTCCTCTTCCTTAAACACCGTCATTTATTAGCAAAATCATTTCTATGCTTTTTCTTGGGTATTTCAATCAAGTACCGTGTTTTCTGTATTTTACTCTGCTAAAACTTTAGATAAACATTTTAAAACTTCCTGACTCAGTGGTTATTTCAGGATTATGTACTATAATGAATGTCACTCATTTTAAACTTCCCAATTAGCAAAGGATCCATTGGTAAGTTATTACTCTTCAATCAGAAGGTAATTGGTAGCAGGGACTTTGCTAAAAGAGTACATCTGACACCCAGCGTAAGTATTAGTGTAGTGTGAATGTATGGGCCCAAGTGAGTATATGGTGTATGAATGTTGTTGGCTAATATTGCGCTGGATCAGTTTTCTGGTAAGCAGAGGACGGTTTTTGTTACTCTTTGTTAATTGGGTAATGAGAATTTTATTTGTATTTTTTATGAACTAACATCCGCTTATTTTTTGAGTTTTGTTATATGTTGTCCAGAATACCCCGGGGTAGGGAAAAAGAATAGTGGGTGGCAAGTGGAAGCCATATTGCAGTGAGGTTATCTGTCAGGCAGAAATAGTACTGAGAAGTTAAGCAGGACTTCAAGTACTCGTTAGGGACTCTATGCGTGTGAGTAATAGCAAAAAGGGTACGCTGATAAAAATTTGATGTTATATCACCTAGTAAGGGTAACATTGGAGAAGTAACAGGTACTTCTGGAGCTTGTGTGAAGAGTAGACGGAAGTGTTTTACTCGTAGTGTATGTATTAGTAAATGGAAAGGTTTTTACTAAAGTGTGGAAGAAACTATCTTTTTCTAAATTAGTGGAAACTGGCACGATAGCGAATGTTTTATGTTGTTACTGAAATTTAATTAAGATTTATAGAGAAAATAAGTTTGCGTAATTTTGTAAAGGGAGGGTCAGTTGCCGGAGAGGGAGCTGACGTTGCAAAACGCCGCGCTGTGATAGGTTGAAATAGCGGGTGTGGAGAGACTCTTGTAAAGGAGGGGTCAGTTGTCAGGAGTAGTACTGACGTCACAGGAGCCGCGCTGGGATTGGTTAAACCAGCGAGGACAGAAAAGAGCAAATTGTAAAGGAGGGGTTGACAGAGAAACGTCACCAAAAGGCCGCGCAAGGATTGGCTCGGAAATAAAAGATAGCAAACACTTGATTGGTCAAAATTATAGAAGCGAAAATCTTAGTGGATAAAAATTGCATGTTAAAACGCGATCCGACTTTAACTGGAACTCGTCCGGATAGGAGATTCCTAGGTTTTGCAGAATATAATTTTGTACACAGAAGATTAGATAGAATGTACGGAGAAAGGAGAAAAATGTCATTTTTACAAAAGATTAAGAATTATTTTAAAAAGGACAAACCAATCAAAACTAGAGAAGGAATTATTATTCCACCAGCTAAAACGCCAGCATCATTTATGATGATGGAGAGAGGTTATCATACTTGTGTATGGATGGAGAATTGGATAGAATACACCAAAAATGATGGAGTATTAGCATTTCCCGAGAATGGTACCTTCAATGGAAGAATTCTTCAAAACTTGAGATTGAGGATGAATGATTTAGAACCCAGACCTAGATTAACCCAGTATGAAGCTCTAGAAGAATGGGAAACCGAGGCATTTGAGCGGGATAGATCTAGAAGTAATAGGAGTTACCCAGGATTTTACCCCAGATATTTACGTGAGTCAAGAAAGGGTCCGATGAAACAATGGAGAAGGGCAATGATTACAGAGGGACTGTATCCATTATTCACAGAAGGAGAGAAATCAGGAGGCAAATGTACAGAAAAGACAAAACATTTAATGAGAAATGAGGAATCTGAAGACGAATTTATGGAAGAAATGTTAAGAAATCCCCCACCATATCAGGAAGGGACAAGTGGATGCCCTCCTAGTGCACCACCACAAACTCCAATGGTACCACAAGTAATGCATGAATTTGCCCCGACTAGAATACTTCATGACAAAGAAAAAGAAGCCCTAGAAAAGACCAGAGCAGAATTAATACAGAAAATAACTCAGATAAAAGTACATCCTGATTCGTTGACCATACCTGTAACAATTGGTCCAGTAGTTCCATTATATGGTACGCAGGGAAATTGTCCTCAACCGATACTTACACCTACTCCTGTGAGTAACACCAGACCTGAAGCTCCAGTTATAATTGAGGATCAATTTAGTGACTGTGAATCCACAATATCACTCATGGATATACCTATTCGAGGTTCTGTAAATAGTACTCCAAGAAAAGATGTACCTGGAGGTTCAAAAGATGTAAGTTTAGTAACTTCATCGGGAGCAAAAAGTGCTACCATAGTAACACCTGAAGATCTAGAAAGATGGGTACAAGGGTCAGTTAAACAGTGCACACCTCCAAAAGTACTAGATATCCATAAATTGAAAGTCGAATTAGAAGAAATAATAGCAGGAAATGTAGGAGTAGAACGCTTGAATACCTATGATGAAGAAGAATTATTATTCTTGTGCAGGAGTATCACTAGAAATGTAAAGATATTCCATGAAAAATTGTCCAATTTAGCACTACAGATGGGCATAGAAATAGGGAGATCAAAAGTATTACAGAAACCATATAGAGCAGAATTTGCGGACAAAGATTTAGAAAATATGAATGCATCTGGAAGAAGACTGCAAATAAGAGAATTAATGTTAATTTTACAAAAATGGGGAGATCTAGATAAATGGAGATCTAGGTGGGCCAAGAAAAAGGAAGAAGCACGAACAAGTAGAACAGCATCAGAATATGTGATGAAGGAAGCAGGAAAAGCAGACCAGATGTATCCAATGCGAGAAGTTGCGGGAGGAGGATATGTATATGTCCCATGGAGCAGACAGGATATTTTATCATTTACTAATGATTTTCCAAAATTGAGAGAAAAGCCAATTGAATGGTACAAACAGGTTGAAAGGTTTGTGAAGGTGTCAAAGGTATTGTTGAAGGATTTAGATGGTTTGTTTGACATAGTGGTACCTGCCGATTTATGGACAGATTGTAAGATCACAGTCGATTGGCCTAGTGATGAATATCCTAGAGATCCGAAAACAGGTGCCCCGTCAAATGATGTAATGAAAAACTATCAGCAGGTGATAACTTACCTGAAAGGGAAACAGATTGGGTGAAAATAGATCGAACAACCCAAGAAGCCAGTGAAACAGTACATTCCTATTATGAGCGTTTATTGCAGGTGTTTAAACAGTATAGTGGATTCGAGGACATTGGAGACAAGAACATGAGTCAGTTTGTGTATCGATTTGTTTACGGTCTGAAGCCAGAGATTTGCCAGCTGATTAAACAACACAGGCTGTGTTGGCAGGGAAAGCCCATAGATGAGATTCTGAAGTATGCAAAATATTGTGGAGACGATATTGAGGATAGACACAAGAAATTACAGGAAAAAGTGATGTGGGCTCAGGTGAAAATGGCAGAAAAGCAGGGAATTAATTTGGAAAATCCGAGTGAAAATCCAGGAAAAGATTCTGGAACGAGTGGTGATACGGGAAATGGTGGAAAATTTAGAGGACGAATGAGTAGAGAAGAAGATAAAAAGAAATTTCCTTGTCATGGATGCGGAAAATTGGGGCATTGGAAGGATGAATGTAAAAAGATTCGGAATAATAATGGCCCAAATCAAAACTTAAATCCACAGATGCAGAATGATTCACAGCAGGGTGTAAATCCCCAAAATCAATTACCACCTCCACCTGTTCAGGGTAATATAAGCAGAGCAAAACATGGTACAGACATTGGATACCCAGGAGGGAGTGGTAAGAATGATTATATGACATCACAATTTCTTTTGCAGGACAATTACTGTAAATACGACTCATGACGGTGCCTAGGAGAGGGGAAGAAGGAGTGCATACTTGGCGCATCCTTACAGGTAGATCAGTCTGGTCCATATGTTGAAGGAAATGTGAAAGGTAATGATATTACTTTCCTTTTGGACACTGGTGCTACTAGGTCTACTGTGAGATCAGCAGACATCCCAGACCTTCCTCTCTCTGGTGAAGATATCCAAGTAGTAGGGGTAGCTAATCAAAGAATTAGAACACCTCTTACAGAACCAATGGAAGTCAAAATAGGAAACTTCAGAGAAATGCACCAATTTGTAGTGTGCGATTCTAGCCCAGTGAATTTATTAGGTAGAGATTTATTGTGCAAAATGAACTGTACAATTTTCTGCACGCCAGATGGTGTGGCAGTTCAGGCACCAGATGAGGACCATGTATATAAAATTATGGTTGCAAAACAAGGTACAGAAATAGATGAAATGTTTTCGTTGATAACAAAAGATGAGTTGCCAAAAGAATTAAAAGGTACAGTAAACCAAATAGTATGGGATTTCACCGGAAAAGAAGCAGGACTTATGGCAAAAATAGATCCAGTTCAAATTACTGTAAAAGAAGGTGCGATTTTCCCAAATACTAAACAATACAAAATGAGTGCAGAAGTAAAAGCAGGAGTCATTGAAGAAATCAATCGAATGGTAAAACAAAACATTCTAAAAGAAGTAATGAGTAGCCCATGTAATTCACCAATCATGGGACTAAAGAAACCTAGTGGAAAATATAGGATTGATCAGGACCTGAGGAAAATAAATAAGATTGTAGAACCATGTTGTCCCATAGTACCAAATCCTGCAGTAATTCTAAACCAGATCCCTTGGAATGCAGGATGGTTCACAGTAATTGATTTATGTCAAGCATTCTTTTCAATACCATTGCATCCAGACAGCCAGTATCTTTTCTCATTTAAATTTGAGAACAAGGTCTATGTGTGGAATCGTGTTCCTCAGGGGTACACAGAAAGTCCTTCCATCTTCAACCAGATACTGAAAAAGTGCCTTGAAAAACTAGTGATGCCAGGAAGCTCAGTTTTAGTTCAATATATCGACGACTTATTAGTAGCGTCGACCACCAGAGAAGACTGTGTTGTTGATTCCATAGCCTTATTAAATCTTTTGGCTGAGGAAGGGCATAAAGTCTCACCTGAAAAGTTACAGTTTTGCAGGACAGCTGTTAAATATCTGGGACACCAAATTGAGAGGGGAAAAAGAAGAGTAACCTCTGAAAGAGTAGAATTAATAAAGAGAATGCAAATGCCTGTAACCCAAAGACAAGTGCGAATGTTCCTAGGAATAGTAGGCTACTGTCGACAATGGATACCAAATTTTTCCATGTTAGCTAAGCCCTTAATTAACATGACGAAAAAGAAAGCAAAGGACCCTGTTGAATGGGAGGATGAAAGTGTAGAAGCTTTTGTAAAATTGAGAAACGCACTTTGTTCAGCACCTGCCTTAGGCATGCCTGATTATAAAAGAGAATTTGCATTATTCTGTCAAGAGAGAGAAAACTGTGCACTTTCTGTCTTAACTCAGAGACATGGACTAGACAGACGTCCTATAGCATATTTTTCTGCTACATTGGACCCAGTAGCAGCCGCGTTGCCAGGATGCTTAAAAGCAGTGGCAGCAACTTGTTTGAGCATTGAACAAAGCGAGTCAATAGTGATGGGACATCCTGTAAAAGTGTATGTTCCACATGCAGTTGTGATTCTGTTGACAAGAACACGAACTCAGCATCTTACTCCTAGTCGGCTGACTAAATATGAGAGGATAATTATGGGTGCTGAAAATGTGACCATGGTAAGGTGTACAATAATAAATCCAGCAACTTTATTGCCGGACCCATATCATGAAACAAATAAAGATGACGAAGAAGATGAACATGATTGTGTACAAATTACAGAATTATGTACAACACCACTCCAAGACATAGAGGAACAGCCTCTTAAAAAGCCAGACAGGGAGCTATTTGTCGATGGATCATGTCAAAGACATGAAGATGGTAAACTAACTGCTGCCTATGCGGTATGTGAATTGACTGGAATAGTCGAAGCATCCTATTTACCAGGAGTCAAATCTGCACAAGTAGCTGAATTGATTGCTTTGATAAAAGCATGCAAAATTGGGAGGAATCAGAGAGTGACCATATTTACAGATAGTCAATATGGTTACGGGGTCGTGCATGATTTTGGCCAACTGTGGATGCAGAGGGATTTCATGACTTCTTCAGGATACCCCATTAAAAATGGACAATTTGTAAGGGAATTGCTAGAAGCAATACAATCACCAAAAGAATTGGCTGTGGTGAAATGTGCCGCACACCAGTCAGGAGATGACTGGGTGGTAGTCGGCAACAGATATGCAGACTTGGTGGCTCAACATTGTGCCAAAACCAGAACGTCAGTCAATAAGAGGGTGGAAAGAATGGGAATCAGCTGCCAACTTATGCTGTATATGCCACCAGAAACTTGGAATGAAGTAAAGAAATTGCATGATGAGGTTGAGGAAAGTGAGAAAAATTTGTGGATCAAAGTGGGTTGCTCCCAAAGAGGAGAAGATGAAGTGTGGATCAGTGCAGATGGCAGACCAGTCATGCCAGACTGTTTACTCTCACAAATGGCTAGAATGCATCATGGAGACACACACATAGGGAGAGATGCAATGATTAGACTGTTCAGACAAAATTGGTACAATACCAAATTCAGGGCTGTTGCAGAGAGTCTTTGCCAGAGATGTCTAACTTGCCAAATGCATAATCCAGGCAGAAAAACGATAATTGGGTTTGGAAAGATTGGAAAGGCAGAGGGCCCATTTATAAGACTCCAGTTCGACTTCATACAGTTACCACCATGCAGAGGACTAAAATATGTACTAGTCATAGTGTGTCTGTTTTCAAAGTGGGTGGAGGCTTACCCTACTAGGAGAAATGACAGTATTACAGTTGCAAAACTGTTGTTACGTGAGCTCATACCTAGGTTTGGTTTCCCAGTATCTTTGGAATCAGATAGAGGAAAACACTTTAATAGCGAAGTGATCCAGATAATATGTGAAGCATTTCAAATAAAGCAGAAACTGCACTGTGCATATCGCCCAGAGGCTTCTGGAGTGGTTTTACAATTGAATGGCACTATAAAGTCAAGATTGGGAAAAATGTGTGCATCAACATCATTAGAGTGGCCAGACGCATTGCCACTTGTCTTGATGGGAATAAGAAGCATACCTGACAGAACAACAGGATTGAGCCCCCATGAAATAATGATGGGAAGAGCAATGAGACAAACACATGTTCCCACAAACAAACTGGTGAATATATCTGATGATATGGTTTTGGATTATTGCAAAGGATTGGCTGACCTAGTGCGTTCTGTCTCTCATCAGGTTGGAGAAGACGCAGTTTCCAGGCAGCCTGAACTAGAACATGATCTGAATCCTGGTGATTGGGTGGTAGTGAAGAATCACACCAGAGAAACGTGTCTATCACCCAGGTGGAGCAGATCTTGTCAAGTTATATTGACCACCAATACAGCAGTGAAGTGTGCAAGATTTCCTAATTGGATTCATGTAAGCCACACAAAGAGAGTACCAGACCCTGAAGAAGAGAATCCACAGACAACGCCAATCACTGAAGAAGCTGAAGGTTGCCCAGCTGAGAATCTCAGGCTAGAGGTTCGAGAGAAGCTGACGGAGAACAACCGAGCACAAGTCAGGATTGGATACCAGTGGTAGAAGTTCCTGAAGTATACCACAGAACAAGAAGTCAAGCGAAATTGGAAGAAATTGAAGAAGATCAGATAGGTGAAGAAGAAGCAGTTCAGGATCAAGAAGAAAAGATAGTAAAAGATCCTGAACTAAATCAGATAGGGAAAGGACATTGGACTCAAAACAGTGAAGATTTAATTGACTTTACACAGGGAAAGACAGGTTTAGAAGAATCAGGTCAGGCTGCAGAAGTTCACAGTGCAATAAGCCCTGATCAGAAGCAGTTAGATCAAGAAGAAGAATTCACTAAAGAAAAAGGGGTAAATACAAATGAACATAAAGAAATAAAAAAGGAACAAAGCCAACATCTTGAAAGTCATTGTGGAGCTACTGAAAAGAAACCAATCAGACCTGAAAAAGAACAAACAAAAGAGGCAGTAATCAAAGAAAACAAAACAGTATTGAGCAGTGAAAATAACGAAATCTTTGAAGACGTAAACAGAGAAACAGTGCCAACAAAGAAAACAAGAAAAGGAGATCATTGGCCAAGTGTCATTAAAAGAGTAAAATACCACATAACAACCAGAAGTGAAGATCCAGAACAAGTACCTGAAGTGACAAGTCAAACTGAACAAGAGAAAAAGTCAGGAAAAAGAAAAAGTAAAAGACTGAGACTTGTGAATAACAAATTCAAGGGTCCTGACTGGACTTATATCATTCTTGAAGATTTTGAAAGCTCAGAGTCAAGTGACAGTGGTGGCGAAGGAACAAGTGCAGAACTAACATACAAAGAAGAAACAAGACCACCCTGACTAAACAAAAGAATCATCTAAAGAAAAGAAGAAGAGATAAGAAGAGAAATCTTACTTGTCGAAAAATGCCTGATGATAGAGTTACTGGGAGACCAAAACGAAATTGGTGTAGGAGATGCTGTGCAATCTGCATATGTAGTCTAGTATTGGTGCTTATAGTATGGTTAGTCCTGATTGTAGCAATTCCTTACCTTATGATAATAGATAAAAAGATTAATAATGAAACTAAAGGGAGGACAGCAAACATGAAGGGCAATAGAGTAGAATTAATGGCAGAAGATGAGGCAGAAATTCATCATGAAATAGCTGATAACGACACTAGTTTAAATGTTTTCACAAAGTTATTGTTTCAGTATGTAGACACAATGGAAGTTAGTAATTGTTATGTCTGTATGAAGTTACATGAATCAGTAGCGGAAGGATTAACATACCATCACTTACCACTGACATATGGCATATCATGTAGTGTTTTGTCTAGTTTATTTTATAGAACAGGGAAACTTCAGTATTATTATTCAAACTTAGATGTGATATTTTCTGAGGTTCCGATTCGCAAGAGTATGAACCCAGTGCTTACTAGTCAAGACGCACAATTTATGGGAGAGTTTTTCTTAACAATGAAATCGATAGACATAACACATGCACATAGACACAATCTAACATGTTCTTTACTTGAAGAAGAAAAGATATTTTTGAATTTAGTAGAAAATAGAAGACATGATTTTCAAAAGAAAGCTTCAGAACATAAGGCTCAGTTGCCACCTTGGGCGAAGAAGGAAGGGAGTTATACACCTAGTAAAGTTCAAGCTGCAATGGCTCTGGATTTCGTAAAGAAAGGGAAAATTTGTCTTCATAGGTTAAAGACTGATTATAACAATGTTTTCATCGGTACCAGTGAATGTGAACACAATTTTTTAATTATTGGAGGTTGGGGACTCAAAGGAGGAACAGATTCAGTTTTTCCTGGAATATATTATATATGTGGGAATAAGGCTTATTTTAGGCTTCCTGCAAGGTGGTATGGAAGTTGTTATTTTGGAATAGTTTTTCCAAAGATATACCACGTAAAAAGAAACACTGGAAGCAATGAAAACAATAATGAATTAATACGTAGTAAAAGAGCTAGTTTTTCAGAAATTTTAGGTGATATATTTGGTGCATTGATACCTTCAGTGGGAATAATTCTGAACTCAAGGAAAATATGCAAATTGTCTACAGTGGTTGATCGTTTATCAACGGATACTGCTGGAGGTTTTCTAATGATTAATACAGAGATGATTGCGATTAGATCTATGGTGATGCAAAATCGACTTGCTCTTGACATTCTATTGGCAAAAGAGGGAGGAGTCTGTAAATTATTGAAGACGAAACATTGTTGCACTTATATTCCTGATAAGAGTTGCAGAAATTGGAACGTATATTCAGAACATAACTAAACTTGAGAAAGAACTTAAACCACTGGAAGTTGATAGTGTATGGGAAAGATTGACAAATAGTATATCGTCAATTGGAACCTGGTTTGCTAATATAGGGAAAGGACTTATAGGTCAAATATTAGTACCCTTAGCAGGGATAGCAATAATAATTTTAGCAATAACAATATGGTGCAAATGTTGTAGAAAGAATGGAACACATAAAGTGACAGGAAAAGGAAAGAAGAGAAAACTGGATGAAATCGAACTAGAAGAATGGAGAAGTGATTTATACAAGAAATTAAAAGGAGACTGTAAGAATAGAAAAAGTAAAAATGAGAATGAAACGAATTGCTAGAAGTTGGCAATCTGATTAAGGGTAGTATTTTGATGGCTCAGAAACGCCATCAGAGAGGGATTGATGGAGCAAGGTTTCAAAAATGAAACTTGCTTGTATGCAATCCTCCTCATAGTATTAATTTATTAAACTTGTACTGTCAATACTAATCTTTGCATTCACAAACCCAGAAGGGATAGACGCTTGCCTATGTGTTTTACTAATGAATAACGCTTGTCTATAAACCAAGATGGCCGCTAAAAGCGCGGGACTTCATTGCGCATGTCGCAACCTGATCACATGGTGTGACGTCTTTCTTTGCTTGGTGGGAAACTTCTGCTTCTGCGCAGTGTGCATTAAAATGGCCGCTAAATGTTTTCACATGCTTAAGCTTGCTCTCATGTCATTATTAAATTGTCGTTTTCTTAACGCTACTAATGCAGGATAGTATTATGATTAAATGGGAATAGAGTAGGGAAAGTGGGTATACAGTGAAACTTTTTATTTGTGATTTTAATATTTTCTTCTTGCACTTTTAGTAATTCGTAAACTTGGGCCTGGGTTGGTGTCTTGAAACTCGAGAGACAGAGGGTTCTGCGCATGTGTCCTGTATGCCTGCCAAGTGAAGTCAACTTGGACGTCTCCCAAGGCCACGACCTATTGGCCGAAGATGATGTACCCAATGTTTCCGGCGGACAAATTGTTACTTTTCTCCTGTAAAATGTATAACATTTGTCATGAGACGGGTGGGAAATAAAGCGAATGTATTAATTTGAAGGGGAGGGAACGTAAAGACAATAGGCTTTACAATTTAGGCCAAATCGATATGGTGCGAGAATCCACCGCCTGTCCCTGTCCAATCAGAAGTAGTGGTCCCATATTTTAGCAACATTAAGGGGAGGTACATGGGCGTAGAAGGGTATAATAGAATATAGTATTAGTAAATTAGTCAGAGCAGGATTCCAGAAGAGCATGCGTTCACGAAGAACAGGCGTCCATACTGCCAGAGCGCTCTCAACTCCAGACTGCCCAGCTGATCGGTTGCTGACTGAATTCCTGTCCGGAAGAGGTCCTGAGGAGGGGGCGGCGGAGTCCATTAGACGGGAGAATCGAGAGAAGTCGAGTATCAGAGAGGGGAACGGCGCAGGCGTCGTTGTAGAGAGGTTACCGGTCCTGTCCTGATCCTGGAAGAAGTCTTTGCTCTTCATCCTTCCTGGGTCCTATCTTTTCCAACTCCTTGGCCAAGGGGCTTGGTTCTCGCATTTTAGGTAATTATACTGCAACCTTTAGTTGCGCTGCTGTCTCTATCTTCTCCTCTTCCTTAAACACCGTCATTTATTAGCAAAATCATTTCTATGCTTTTTCTTGGGTATTTCAATCAAGTACCGTGTTTTCTGTATTTTACTCTGCTAAAACTTTAGATAAACATTTTAAAACTTCCTGACTCAGTGGTTATTTCAGGATTATGTACTATAATGAATGTCACTCATTTTAAACTTCCCAATTAGCAAAGGATCCATTGGTAAGTTATTACTCTTCAATCAGAAGGTAATTGGTAGCAGGGACTTTGATAAAAGAGTACATCTGACACCCAGCGTAAGTATTAGTGTAGTGTGAATGTATGGGCCCAAGTGAGTATATGGTGTATGAATGTTGTTGGCTAATATTGCGCTGGATCAGTTCAATAGCCTATTGGGCAAGGGGAGCGAGCGGGTACACTTGGCCCTGGCCCTGAGAACGGTCTTTGGGGCCAGAAGACATGGCCATGGCAGAGGATTGCATTAGGCACGAGGGGGGTAACCCAGGTTGGGACTTCCTCTACATGCAGCAATGTTTCGCGAAGTGGGAAATATATGTCGAGGACAAGCACCACCCCTTCAGCAGCAGGGCGATTTACCTTGCTTCAGCTGCAGGGATTATTTATGTCCCTTGGGCCCAGATGGATAAGGAAGGGCTTAGGACTAAGCTTCTGTCCCTACTTGAGGGGGCATGGAAGTGGACAACCTGCTTTGAAAAGAACACAGCAGGCATCAC
Source organism: Calotriton arnoldi (assembly GCA_963921515.1). NCBI lineage: Eukaryota > Metazoa > Chordata > Amphibia > Caudata > Salamandridae > Calotriton > Calotriton arnoldi. The sequence continues at coordinate 2,361,812 of CAWUFW010000047.1, read as the reverse complement.
ACTCACTATAGGTGACATTAAAAGTGTACTAAGTAGCCTGATAGGAGACCAGACTAATGCCATGTTTGCCCTAGCTCGAATACCAGCAATAACCCTAACCAATACCCAACAAGATGGGGCAGTGTTTAACACATATAGACATCAGATATGGACTACCCTGAGAGAAGTGTTCCCCGACTGCCCAAACATAGGGGGACTGATGACAAAGGGATAAACGATTACTTTAGCAGAATGAAGGAAAGATGGGGCTAGGAGACAGGACAGCCATGGGTTGATGCAGGCCCGCAGCTCACCTTTTTCTTCAATATCCTTAAAAAGGGACTGCCCACCGAAGTACAAAACGAACTAGACAACATAGTTGGGTTGGACACATAGCCATGACTAGAGATTCAGGCCCACATCATACATTATTACAAGAAGAAAATAGAAAAAGATTAAGACAGGTAGGACAAAGTACAGTAGGGACACAGCCAAGATGGTGCAACAGAAATTAAAAAAGGCAACATTAGAGGGAGCAATTATAGCCGCAGCCACACAGATGGCCGCGATCCCCATGGGAAGATATACACAGAACTTCCAGGGATTCCAAACAAATGGATTGGGCCGCAAAGGAGGTGGCCTATTGGACCACAGGAGCAATGCAGAAGTTCCCAGTACTGGAGGCTGAAAAGCTACCTTCAGAGGACTCCTCACTACCTTCCGAACTACCATACACTTAGACGGCTAGGTTGTACCTTAGGGAAATACAGGAAGCCGCTGTCCCACATGAGTGAGAACTCTGGGAAGCTAGGAAATGCACACAGACCCTCCACGATCTCATCCATAGGGACAATTTTACAGGGAAACTCCGTCATGCCCCAAAGCCTATTCTACACAGCCCTGAACCAGCTCCACCGACTGGCACACACCCCTAAAGAGAGCATGCTCGCTGGGGGGGCCTGGCCAGCTGTGGAAGATGGCGGACGCCTGATTGCGGAGCTCCGGGGCCGTTAACTCTCCTCCATCCCCCATATAACCACTCATCCGTGGTACTCCTGCACACAGCTGCCATGAGGTCGCCGAATGCTGTATGGTGATACGTCTCCGGTCGTGTACTGGCAATGATAAGCCCATCAACGGAGATCCAACTCGCGGCCGGGCGTGAGAACTGCGCGAGGCTGCCGGTCTGCGTCTGTAGCTGCCGACAGGCGTGTTCTGTGCCTGAACATGAGCGGAACACCCTGCAGACCTGGCCGGCTGCTGTATGTGTCGGACACCGCAGCCTGGAGGATTGATCCTGCCAGGAGTAGCAAAAACAGTCGCCGACAAAGGCGAGGCACGGAGACCCGAGGAGCCCCTGGAAACAACATGGTGAGAGGGGTGCGCGTGATGACTGGGCCCTGCTGCGCTACGTGAGACCTGGCGAGGCGATGTAAGCAGAGGTGCGCAATCGGGACCCACACTGACTCACTGCCCAGGAGGCGGTCGAGCTAGCGAAGCCGTTGGGCTGAAAAACACTGGTGCCCTGCGGAGCCACGGGGAGGTGAGATATTCCAGGCTCTCCCGGGAGCCCGGGCTACAAAGTGGAGGCCGCTGCCGGCTGCCACGTAAGATGCCACTCCTCAGTGCGGCGCAAGACACATTCTGGGTCACGGAGCACAGCAGGAATAGGGAACGTATTCCTCCCCACCTCTCCCCGCGTTGAAAATTGATCCAGCGCGACATAATATGTCCGGAAACCTCTGGGGGCCGAGCAAGTGCTAAGGATCGTGGCACACAGACTGGTGCTCTTGCCTGGGAGACTAGGAAGCCTTTTTATAGTGTGCAGTGCCATATCTGATGCAGTGTGAGGCGTACAGAGAAAGGGGCATGTAAGAGCCAGGTATTGCATAAAGGTATGTAGTATAAGCCAGAGTGGATCGAATAAAGACTGTTCATCGTATATTGGTGTGGTGAGAGGACTGCTCCCCCCCCTTGGAACCAAAGAGCATAACTGAGTAGTGAGGTGTGTGCACTGTACTCCGCTACTGCACAGGGGGAAATTACCCGTAGCGGCCATTTTGCAACCCAAGAGAGTGAATATGGGTAGGCCGAAAGGCAAACAGGCTGAACAGGGTCCAGCAGGAGACTCCAGCACTAACGCTACAAATGACTCACCACTATCGCCGGAGGTGATCCCAGACACCCCTGCCCAAGAAATTCCGCCTTCAGCTAAATTGGACATTATCCTGAAAGAGATAAGGGAATCTAGAGCGGTGCTGGAGCAGCAGCTAGGTACACTCACGACTGATGTGTGCCTACTAAGAGCCGATCATAAAAACTTGTCTGAAAAAGTTCAAAAGCATACACTGACCCTGTCAGAAATAACGCCGTGGCGCAAAGCACAGACAGAAATGGTCACGCAACTGCAGCAGCAAGTCAAGGAATTGCAAGACAGGGTGGATGATGCAGAGGGTTGCGCGCTTAGAAATAACATACGCATAATTGGTATGCCGGAAAAAAGCGAGGGACGTGACACAACGCAATTCGTAGAACAATGGCTACGCACTGCTGTGGCGGCAGAGGGACTGTCTGATATGTTCAGTGTGGAGAGGGCTCACAGGGTGCCCACTGGGAATCATCCACCTGGGCTGACACTAAGACCAATGGTGGCAAAAATTCTGAACTATAAGGACCGGGACACACTCCTCAGAAAAGCAACGGAATGCGCCCCACTGCTGTATGAGAACACCAGAATCTCCCTCTTTCCGGATTATACTGCACAAGTATAGAGGCAGAGAGAAACTTTCTTTGGGGTTAAAAAACATTTACAGCAGCTCAACCTACGATATGCCTTAATATTCCCTGCCAAGCTCAAAATTATGCATGGAAACACTAGCCACTTCTTTGAAGATGCAAATGCTGCTTGGTCATGGATAGAAACTAACTTCCCGGACTTGGAAATCTTGGAAGAACACAGGCAGCCCGGGAGGACGAGCCAGAGACGAAGACGTAACGGGCAGAGGAACACCGAAAGACCGCGTTTGGGTACAGAGAGAGCACCTACCCTAGAGGAAAAAATAGCGAGTAAAAGAGCGGCACTGCAGGCAGCAGCGGCATTGAGAGTGACAGGTGACACCAGCAGGCGTGATTCATCCTCGGATGGAATGCCATTAACTGACTCTGAGAACAGTCAACCCCCCAAATTGCACGAGACTTGCTGGAATGAGAAGACAACTTGCGCGAATAACACTTGTGCAACAACATTGTGTAACAACATTGTGTACACTGGAAAATGGGGCATATCTGGATGAAACTATTGACTGACTGCAACACTTGCACGCAATAAACAGACCACAATGCTGTACCAATTAAAGGCGGTGGGAAGAGCTGCCGTAACATTGGTAGACCCGGATGTCATTTATACAGACACACTGATGACTCTATGGGATGGGGAGGGTGGGGGCCCCAGCGCCGTGAGGCAGAGCAAATTCCACTTCCTCCTTTTTTCTTCTACTTTTTTCTCTCTCTATTATCTTTCCCTATCCCTAGGATATCCAACATAGGACAGCGCTCTAGTACAGCATATCAGAACTGTGCAGGAATGAGACAATACACGGCTGGAGTACTTCCCCCCCTGGCGATTGCAAGTATCATATTTCAACTGTTGCCACTTTTGGCGAATGTTTGGTCGAGCACATGTTTATGGTTGGACTGGTGTATTGGGATAATTTGGTTAAGTTTGTTAGGGAGTTACAAGAGCACACAAATGGGCACTGAATTAAACCTGCAAAGAAGAAGCGCGAAACACAAGGCGAAGTTATTAGTATTCACGCACCACACAAATGACGACACTATCATCATATAAATTCCTCACGTGGAATGTGCGGGGAATGGATTCTGTTCCTAAAAGATATCGTATCCATGCACAGTTGAACAGGCGTAAGGCGCAAATAGTTTTTATACAAGAAACACACGAACACCGCCGAAGCTGGTAAACTGTGGAAAAAATGGAGAGGACAATTGTACAATACTACGTATTCTGCATTTGCTAGGGGTGCCGCGATATGGATAAGGGCGGGGGTCCCTTTCAAGCTCCATCAGCAACGTAGAGATGGGGAAGGCAGATACGTGTTGTTAAGAGGGGAGCTAGATGGCCTATCAGTAGTAATGGGCAGCATATACGCCCCCAACTCGGAGCAAGAAGTCTTTTTAAAGAAAGTAAGCGCAGCTCTAGCTGACTGGGTACACTATCCATGGATTCTAGGTGGGGACTATAACGCAGTCTTAAATATACAACAGGACAGGTCGCACCCTCCACTCAGAGGGACAATATCCACGCGACAGGCCAAAGCGCTGGAAACCTGGGCGAAAGAGTGGACACTGGTAGAAGCATGGCGCAGCAAAAATGTGGAAGCGTGTGAATAGTCCTTTTACTCGCCGATGCATGCCTTACACACACGAATAGATCGTATCTTATGCTCCCCCACATTATTACCACAAGTTCTGGACACTACATATTTAGGTAAAACATTATCAGATCACAGCTCACTGGAGCTTACTCTTTAATGGGGTCGGGTCCCCACACCAGTTACATCGTGGAGATTTAATCCCCAATTCCTAGAGGATAGCGCCTTTAAAGTGCAGATGTTGGGCGTGATAAGCGATTTCTTCTCCAATAACGCTAATACAGCATCCTCTCCCTTGGTGGAATGGGGGGCGTTCAAGGTAGTAGTGAGGAGCACAGCAATCGGCGCAACAGTGGGGGCACGAAAGACGATTGTGCGTAACCTAACTGGAGTAGAATCCCAGCTTGGCACACTAGAGAAAGAAGCAATCTCATCCCCAACCAGTGCCGAGAAATTGCAGAAGGCGCGTATAGATTACGCGGACCTACTTGAAAGCTTGCGCATGATAGATCATCGGGCATATGTCCAAAGAGTGCATACTGAGGCGGATAGAGCCCGCACATTGTTAGCAAGAATAATACGTGACCCCCCTCCTGCAGTCCCAATAACAACGATTCATTCCCCTTTGCGACCCATGGCGGGCACCCAGATAGCAATAAATGAGACATTCCGGGAATACTACGAGAACTTATATAAAGCGCCGGCGTATACACCTACACAGGAAATCCAGGACTTCCTTCGGGAAGTGCAACTACCCACTTTAACAGACACAGATCAGAAGCGCTGAAACTATCGATTACTGAAACTGAAATTCAGGAAGCAATCAGAGACCTCCCGAGACATAAAACCCCGGGATGGATGGTCTACCTATAGAGATATATGCAACATATGCTAAGGAATTAGTGCCCCAATTGGAAAAGTTATACAAGGCAGCACTGGATATAGGTAAATTGCCCCTGACTACAAGCCAGGCACTTGTGATTTCCTTGCCTAAACCTGGTAGAGACCATACAGACATCTCGGCGTATAGACCCCCATCGCTCTTGAGTACTGAATACAAAATATTGAGTAAGATATTAGCGACCCTATTGCTCCCATATCTCAATAAACTCATACACACAGACCAATGTGGGTTTGTCCCTCGTAGGAGTACAGCTCATAACGTGCGCCGACTATATCAGGTGATGTGGGCCCGCCCTGAGCACTTCCCAAACGCAGGCTGCTTATCCCTGGATCTTAGGCAAGCGTTTGATACGCTAAGCTGGAAAAATATGCGGGCGGTGTTGGACAGGTTCGGAATCCCGATGGAATATTTGAAATGGGTCAAACTCCTCTATACTGCCCCGACGGCTCGAGCGAGAACAGGTGCATATATTTCTAATGAATACAAGATCCACAGAGGGACCAGGCAGGGTTGCCAGCTCTCCCCCATGCTTTTTATTTTAGCGCTAGAACCATTGGCTCAAAAATTACGTGTATCAGCGGGGGAATGGGGCATACCAATTGGACCGACGATGCATTCAATATCATTATATGCTGATGACATTATATTGTATGTCAGAGACTTGCACAGTGGATTTCACTCCATAGCACCACTTTTTACCAAATTTGGCGAGCTGTCTGGATTGTTCATTAATTTTGATAAATCTATTGCATTCCCTTTCAGTGATGTTAGCTTATCCCATGTGATTAATTTCGGGAGCGATGACTTAACAGTGGCCCAAACCACTTTCAAATATTTGGGGGTGAAAATATATAGAACACAACAAAACACGTTGGATGGCAATGTACGGAGCACAATTGCCTCGCTGCGCTCCCAAATAACGTTCTGGATCACTCTCCCACTGTCTGTTGCAGGCCGTTTAGCAATAGCAAAAATGGTTAAGTTACTGAGGGTGTTGTATTATTTCACTACGCTCCCAATAACAATTCCCTCAAAGGTATTTAGATTGTTGGACTCGTTATTGCCAGAATTAATATGGGGTAATGGGAAACGTAGGATTGGTCTGAAAAACTACAACTTCCAACAAGTGCCGGGGGATTGGGGGCCCCAGACTTGACTACAGTGGCTCTCGTACTGGCTGGCCGGCCGTAATCTACATGAAATCGCCTATACACCCAATATGGTAGCCAAAGGGAAACTGCACGCCTTGTTACATAGAACACGATCGATTGAAGATGCCCTGTTGCCGTTATTGCAGGTTGCCCTGCATTACTGGAAGCAAGCATTGAGATACACAGCATCACGGCTACAATATCCGCCAAATATTCCACTACTGGGACTTCCCATCCCTACGGGAACCACGACTCGTAACCAACTGGCAAAATGTGAAGAGGAGGGAATAACTACAGTAGGAGCACTATTCAATGAGGGCACCCTACTGTCGCACACAGACTTCATACATACTCAGGGCCTGCCGAACGCCTTGTTCTTGCTGGCATGCTGGTATTATCCACTTCGTCAAAAATACATGGGCCCCGGATGGCCTGGAACCTACAACACATGATCTAGTACACATACTACACTTAATGGGGACAGGTAGGCACCTGACAAGGTGGTTGTACACAAGTATAAGAGCGACAATGCCCTCCCCTTTTGCCCCCCTGTGCACTAAATCGGACACTAACCTAGGAGAAGAACTGACTGATAGCGAATGGGCATCCCTCATAGCTTATCCAAAAGTGGTCTCGCGTAATGTACGCTTTAAGTTTATTCAATACATGATTACACAACGAGCGTATCTCACTCCGCACCGACTGCACAAGATGTTTCCTGCTACTGCAGCGAACTGCCCTAGGTGTTCGGAGACGGACGCAAACTTTATCCATATGCTCTGGACTTGCCCCACACTAGCCGCCTATTGGGCACAAATAGCACAGACACTAACGGGAGTGGTGGGTGGTCAAACATGGCACACAGTCAAAAGCTGTTTACTGGGGATTTATCCCCATCCAAAGGGGTTTAAGGTACAGGCACGTTTTGTAGACCTGCCAATGATAATTGCAAAGAGATTGATAACTAGATGGTGGAAAGTGGCAAAACCACCAACGATCGCTACATGGAGGGAGGAGGTAGAGCGCTGGGGCCTGGCTGAAAGTGGGGCAATCAGGAGAGAAGAAAAACAAGGGCTTCGTAAGATTCCCATAGCTATGTCCTGGGATATGCTAATGGAGGTCTTCAGAGCATGGGAGGGGGAGGAACGAGTTGTCGTGGCGTCCGGAGTGCCCGCCCTGCAGCCGGACATGTGACCTAACTATGCCACTAGTACATGTAGGAGTAGATAACATGCAATCCAGCACTTGACACAAATTGAGGAAGAGTATGGAATATATTGCTATCTAAAGATTGTGTGTGTAAAAATAAATGTAAAGGCGCTTCATATATACCAAATAACCCTTATTTGCAGGTGGATATACATTGAATTCATGTACTAGCAGACATCTTCCTTATGTTGCCCAGTTAGTCATCTTGTGGGGGGTGGGGGGTTCATTTGATTGTTTTACAAATGTTAGGTATGATAAAATATGGAGCACCAATTAGGACTCACGGAATATGTTGCGACTGTTGATATAATTATAGGATGTAGACAATGATAGTGTCTTTTGTACTATGTCATAAGCAACCTGCAAATGCCATTATAATTGTATTCCCTGTATTATCCTGTTCATGTATAACTTATCTACTGGTTAAGGTATACAAATGTAACCAAAGTAGAAATATTTAAAAACTTAATAAAATCTGTGTTAAAAAAAAAAAAGAGAGCATGCTCGCTTACAGCTAGACTGGTTTATTCCCCATGCGGTAGAAATGATCTCTATGTACCTAAATGAGTGCACAGTATGTCAACTGTACTCACCTAAACTCACACTAAAGATCATAACGTCATCGATCCCGAGACCTTCTGGGTCATACTAGGCACTACACATACATTTCATTGGCATGAGTGACAGATGTGCCACGTAACGATATCTAATCATGGTAGTCTGCCCCTTCTCTAGGTGGGTAGAAGTTGGCCCCTGCACAGCTAAATCTGTAGCTACCTTTCCGGTTCGAGCAGTCATACCCAGGTGGGGGATACCAGAGGTCATCTGATCAGACAACAGGTGACATTTTGTAATCAAAATATTCAAAAACATCTGTACCCTGATGGGCATAAGCCACAAGCTGGTCTCAGCATACCACCCCCTAAGCAAAGGCATAGTGGAGCACCTCAATGGCCTGCTGAAAAACAAGCTCAGCAAACTGTGCGCCACCATGGGTAAGAAATGGCTGCATTGCTTACCCTTAGCCCTGTTCTCTCCAAGGAACACCCCAAGCAGAGACCACCACTTGACCCCCATCAGCTAGTCACTGGTAGGTCAATTCAAACAGCAATACCTAAGATCCGAACCAAACTAAATGCAGAGTCCAGCTCCGATGCCCTAGGTAATGAAATGTATATATATATAAATATATATATATATATATATATATATATATATATATATATATATATATATATATATGAAGAAACAGGAAACGTCTTTTCCGCGCTAGAACAATCAGCAAAGACGAAGCGAACCCAGATGCAGTGCAACGTAGTTTATTCAAACCCCTGCACCACCGCCATTACGCGTTTCAACCCTCGTGGGGCCTTGATCACATGGCACGAATGGGGAGCATAGTTGTGTTTTAAAGTGACAGCGCTCAAAAAGTGAACTACATTTTACAACAGACATAGAAGAGTTGAAATAACTTTCTTCCTTTTCGTAAGATAAGCTTGGCATGATACAGTTGATGATCAATGTCATAAAAGCCAGACATGGGCAATATGAGCAATTCAATAAATATGTAAATAAATAAATAAATAAATACATAAATACATATATAGTTAATAAAATTGACTCATAAAAGGGATGTTTACATATTAAAAATTAAATATTAAAAACACCTTAATGCCACCGATTGCAAATAGATACATACAGTACCAGTAAGATAAATGCCTACTATGATTTGTATCAAATGGTATTTTGCAATGGGGACTGGCAACATTGGATCAACATCATATTAAAAGCAAATCATACAGGATCAATAAAGCCCAAGTGGGCCAACAAATTGAAATTCTATGTCAGCAAGTAAAGTGTCAGTGCATTTGTGCAAAAAAGTGTCACCCAGCGACACCATAAGTTCGGGTGTGCAAAAATGTGCAAAGATAAAAACCATAAAATGACTGAAAGATAAAAGCGAGGCAGCGGCTAAATATGATATCATAGAAAATGGTACTGAGGTAAAAACCCCTAAGATGTTCGTATAAGTTGTACCTACAAATGTGTATAAAAATCTTCACTGCTATTCAACCCAAATGGTGTCTTGCAATCTAATTCCAATATGTACCTAGTCTCAAGTTTACGCAAAAGAACCTCCCGGTCTTATATATATATATATATACCACTCGGCGGTTGAAACGCGTTACCAGGTTGTGTGTGGTCGCAATAAATAACTCCTGAAAGCGAGCCGAAGCGGGCTGGAGTCTGTTCTTATGGGAAACAGGCCGTTGGAGTGATATATCTCTGAATTGATCAAAGCTTGCAGATACCTCTCTAAACAGGTTACCCAAAGAAAGGGGGTGCACACCTCCATTGACTTACCCTACATCATCCCGCAGCCCGTCGACCAAGTCCCGATCCACAACTTCCATTGCAGGTGGAGAGACATCAAGTTTGAAGGGTCGTTCAAAATAATCTTTTCAACTCCTACAGCTGTCAAGGTCGAAGGGAAAGGGTCATGGATATACCTCTTGGACATTTGTTAGGACCTATCACTACCACCACCACCACCACCAAGGGAGTCACCATCACAGACTTTTCCAACATGAACTATGAACACTTTGGGGACAGAAGCGCCCGTAGGGCTTCCTTCGGACTTTGGAAACACTTTGTGGATAGGAGCGCCCATAGGGCTCCCCCCAGTCTTTATGTCGACTCTTTCATACCTGACTGAAAACATACATATATGTATTGTCTTATGCCCTATGTGCTTTGATGTCTTTTCAGCTATGTATCACCATACAGGAATAGATCAAGTTTCAGCCAAGGCCACCAGGTAAAGTGGTCCCGCATTAGTCCAAGGATCTAACACATCTAATATACAACTTCACCACACATAACAACAGCATCCCACATGCATTGCACAGCGCACTACTACACAACACCTGGTATCAGCACATGACCTCAATGGGGAGCCAAGTATCTACCAACTCCTGCTATGTTCGCTCATTGATACCCCATGTAGTAGGCTCAGATAGACTATACCTGTCCCAGGAGGTACCAGCCAGTAAAACTTTGTGCCTCATACACTTGTACATATGCCGAATAAGAGCCAAACTCCAGCCCAACACTATAGCACCGCAGGAAGTCACAGTGAACCTAACCATGTATGACATCATACTCAAAGTCCTTTACATCCTGACAGAGCAGGATGAGATCCAGTTTGAGCTAGGCAAGCTCAAGAAAAAGGGCCACACAGTATTGGAACACAGGGCCTAAAACCAGCTACTACAAGGGTTTCTTGGAGGTCACCAAGCCCTCATCCCAGTGTAATAACGTGTCTGCACAAATACTGACCTGTGGACCAAGGCTAGCCCTTAGAGTAACTGGAGCCGTATTTATGAACAACAAGTGGGACCCCAACGTTCTGTTCACCAGCAGAGCCATCAATTTGGGGAACAGAATTAATAACTGGTCCCATAGGGGCTGGTTGAATGGCACTCTGCTGACGCAATGCCAAGACACCTGGAACTCAGAGGCAGGATGGTACACATGGATAGAGGGAAGGGGAAACCCATAGTAGTCAGGAAGCTACCAGTGTATTCCTTGTGTTTTAGGGGGAAGAGGACGATACCCATCAGGGTGAACAGCAATTGTAAGAGTATAACCTATAATAATGATATGCAGTGGGGCACCTCTACCTTGATGGGCTATTACTTGCAATGCAGTGAGCATGCCTACACCCAGACTGGAGAGGGCTCTGCTCAATGATCTCCCTCTACACACCCACCTTGGTCATACGTAAAGAGAAGATCTTTCCGCACTGCATCACCATCTCATGAGCAAAGGCACTGCGCTTCTACATCAAGTACGCAAATGAATGTCAGCCGAGTACTTTGGCTGGGACAAATTCAAGGTCATTCCTGAAGAGGTTCGGCTCTACATCGATGCATAAATAGGTGTGGGAGGTTTAATCCCCTTCTTCACCGTGCAAACCAAGGCCAGTGCCCGGTGGCTGCAGATCATCAAGTGGGAACTGCTGAAAATGATGAACACCCCCGAAGAAGGCCTCAACTCAATTAAAGAAGAAATGCGCACCATCCGCCTCATGGTGATGCAGCATCGGTATGTGTTGGACTAAATGGCCACAATGGAAAGGGGCGTATGCGCCAAGATAGGTGCATCATGGTGCACCTTCATCTGCATGAACGACCTGGACAATGGCACGTTGTCAATCACCATCCAAGCACTGCACAACCTACAGCAGGCCATGATTAAAGATAGAGGTGCCCCAAACATATAATGGTTCAACGGCTGGTTTGCCTGGGTACCAAGCTTTATCACAGGCCTATGCAAGGTCTTGTTACCAGTAGTTGGAATTTTGCTCTTGCTGTGCTGCACCCTGCAACTGATATGTGCCTGCGTAAAGAAGGCTACTCTGTAAATAAGGGGAATACATCTGGCTAGGACACCCAATACCAAGGAAAATACGCACACTACAAGCCAGAAACAGGGAACCCACATACACAAGACACGGACACAAACAGCCAGGGCAATAGTTGATAACTCAACTAGCTTGGTGAATGTTAGCATCAGATTGATTTATAAAAAGGTCCCACATTTAGGAGTCTAGCACACTGCAGAGCAACTGTTGCCAGTGCTACCCAAATTCACAATGAAACACTCATTGCCGTTTCAGAATCACCCTTATCAGACAAACATAACACTGCTGCCTTCTGTCCATCCCTAGCGCTTCCTGTGATAGAAACACCACATATTGAACAGCCTCAAACACACCTGGAAGATTTCAGCAGCAAATCACATATGGCCCAAGGATGTAATGCCTAAGAAACTAGTCAGATGCACACACTCGTAAACACAAACAAATGCTCAACAGAGGGTCTGCATTCGGCCCAAGGACGCATTACCAGAGCAACCGGCCAGTTGCATTCATTAGATACAACCCAAACAATGCCTAGTAGTAAGCGCCACCCTAGAGTACACACACAAATGACACACCTGGCCACCTCGACCACCTTAGAATGTGACCTCCAGTTGGTATTTAGGGCCCCTTCTATCAGGTTGCGATCAGGCATCTAACACGTAATTTATTGCCCACTGTACCAGTATTTCCTTCCCAAAGGGGGATGAGCTTCTCTTTATTGCACCCGATGTACAGTATAAAACATGCCATGTACCTAATGGAAGTTGAATTCCAGCACGCAACTGTAAGAGATGTGGCTGCTATTACCAGCCGTTATTGTTTAATTAAACTTAAACTGTTCCTGATTGCCAAGCTTCGCTGTTCTCCTTTTTGATAGTCAGAACCTGCTTTCAATAAAGGCTTACTTAATGCTCCATTCCTGATCAATCTAAAATTTCCTAGCTGTCGAGAAAGAAAGTTTCAATTATATTAAGTACACGGAGGCGAGCATACATTTTTTTTGGAGCTATTGCATCAAGAATTTTTGATCTATTAAGGACACAGAGGTGAGGATTATGTGTTATGTCTTATGCATCCCAAGTTGTTATTGCTTGAAACTGTCACTTGGCAATCAGGCCTCGTGGTGAGAGTTTTGATGGGCTGGAAAGTCCTGTCAGATCGAGACTCCTCAGGATCGGAATGATGCACAAGGGGGCCACCTCCTGTTATCTCCAGCTCTGATATTAATAACACACATAGCAGAAGAGTGAGCAGGTGAGGGAAAGGGTATTGGGAGAGGGAACAGCAGGGATTTAGAACCTGTAGGAGACAAGAGAATACCCATTAAACGTTGCTCAGAGATGTCTACTCTCAATTATTTCTCGCTAAACACAAAGACATACCTTATATTATAAAAAAAAGTTCAATCTTCCATAAGTTTTATAACATATGTGAAAACAATCAAGGACGTATTCCCTGCCGAAGCCTGTAATGACAAAGCAAAAACAAATCAACTCCTTTGTTTCTCTCTCTTCCTCTGAAAGCACAGTCAGTCCCACACAAGATCATTCACCAATTATTAAATAGATGTTCCACATACCTCATGAAATAAGAGGGAAAAAATAACAAGAGAGCGGGGGAGTCTTGGAATAAAATGTTTCAGTCACATAACATGATTACTCCGGGAACCCCGATCACCCAAAAAAGGAAACTTCCTGTAAAAAGTCTTTACACAATGTACTTTCCACAGTCAGAGAAATGATTCTTCGTGCTCCCAATTGAATGCTAATCCAAAGCATATAGCCAAAAAGAAATATTGAAACAAAATACTGAAATGACTGACACAATACTTCCTACCTGGAAGCTGTTGTAGTCCTTTACCAGACTTCTTAGATTTGTTCCCTGAACAAACAGAATCCAATCGCTTCGTAATGCGCTCCTTGCGCTGAAGCAACATGAACGTCAGCTTCTCCTTTCCAATGAAGCAGATTTGAAAGTATCGTCGGGGCCCTCCTACCGCCGACCTTATGATGGGAAATCCCTCCTTCCGTCCAGAAGAGGGGGAGAGCGAACCAAGAAAAAACGGCCTCTAGAATGTGTGAGACACCAATTGCCTCACCTCGATGGAGCACCCAATGAGTGCCTCGAACAGCGACCCACGAAAACACGGATCGCTCGTCAATCCGGAAATGAAATGGAATTACGCATGCAGCCCGGCGTGCGACGAGTCCTTTTATCCCATGAGCCTCTACGCCTAGGGCTCATGGGAATTGTAGTCTTTCATCTCGAATTCAGGAACACGGAAGGCGCTGTCCTCCGTTATTCCTGACAGTACGCCCTCCTCCCAAGCGCCTCTTAGATCCTGGCTTGTTGGGGTATAACCTGTGAAAAGCACGGACTGCCGCCGGAGCATGAACATTAGACACAGGTTTCCACGAGTCGTCTTGAGCCGCATACCCTTTCCACGACACCAAATACCACAACACCCCTCTCCGATACTTTGAATCTAGAATGCGCCTCACCTCATATTCCAGACTTCCATCCCTCAGTACAGGAGGTGTAGCCAGACACCGAGCATTGTTAGCAGGCTTCAATAGACTGCAGTGAAACACTGGGTGTATCCGGAGGTGTATAGGCAGATGCAACTTGTAGGCAACAGGGTTGACCTGCCTTAGTACGGTAAAGGGACCGATATATCTGGGGTGGAATACACTGCAGACCCTAAACCGAATATTTTTGGTTGATAGCCATACCTCCTCGCCTGGTTTATACTGAGGCCCATCCACCCGATGTCTGTCCGCCCACTTCTTGTATTGCTGTTTGGCATTTTGCAAATGACCTTGAATCTTTATATGCAGCGACTGAATCTTTTTGATTCGTATCTTTACCTCTGGCTGATTGTCGATTTCTTCAGGTATGGTGATCGGAAGAACCTTAGCATGAAATCCATGATTTGCAAGAATTGGCGATATTCCGGTAGCACTGTGCCATGTGTTATTATAGGACAGTTCAGCAAGCCATAACAGAGATACCCATGATTCCTCTGCTTCTTTGCAATAACAACGTAGGTACTTTTTGAGGGTTTGGTTCAGCCTTTCCGTCTGCCCATCCGTCTGAGGGTGAAAACTGGTGGATAATGCAGAGGAGATGTGGAATGCCTTACACCACATTTGCCAGAAACGAGCGATAAATTGGGGGCCCCTATCGGAAACGATAACCTCTGGGATACCGTGTATTTTCACTACATTTTCTAGCACTAGTTGGGCGGTCTGCCCCGCTGTGGGGAGGTTTACGCATGGAATGAAATGGCCCATCTTTGTGAGGCTATCGATTACCACTAATATGGCAGTGTCCTTTGTCTTTTGGTAATCCCAAAATGAAATCCATACTTATGTTCCGCCAAGGTTGTTTCGGGGTTGGCAGAGGCCTAAGTTTTCCTCGTGCTTTGGAATGATCTACTTTAGCTCTTGCACAGACAGCACACTTGGCGACCTATTCTTTTGCATCTGTACCTAACGTATCCCCCACCAAAAGTGTCTTTGCAGCAAACGTGTGGTTTTTAACCCTCCGGGATGCCCAGCCAGTACAGACGTGTGACACCATTCAAATGCTCTTTTTTGGAGAACCTTGGAAGGTAGGTATAGTTTATTATCCATGAAAGGCAACCCTTGTTTGATACTTCGCTTCTCATGTGCAGCAACCCATTGATCCCAATTATCTTCAGAATGGTACTTTTTTACTTCCTCTAAGAAATTCTCAATTTTTACCACACAAAGGACCTTTGAAGGATCATTAATGGGTACGTCATGTACTTCTTTTAGGCTACTGGCGCCTTGACGGGACAAGGTGTCAGCCTTCCTGTTCTCAATCCCTGGTCTAAAAGTGATGATGAAATCATATTCTGCAAAGAATAGCATCCACCTGATTTGTCTCTGTGACAACTGCCGAGCTGTTTTCAGGTATTGGAGGTTTCTGTGATCAGTGTAGACCGTGACCTTATGCAGCGCCCCACACAAATAGTGTCTCCACTCTTGGAAGGCTCCTTTGATGGCCAGCAGCTCCTTTTCTGATATGGTATAATTCACTTTGGCGGCATTCAATTTCTTAGACATGTACGCCACAGTATGTAACTGTCCTGTTTGTTTATCTCTTTGCGACAATACAGCTCCTACTGCCACATCCGAGGCGTCTGCCTCTACGACAAAAGGCACATCTGACTGAGGATGTCTGAGAACAGGAGCAGAGGTGAAAGCTTTCTTGAGAAATACAAATGCTTCCATGGCATCACTAGTCCACACAAAAGGCTCTCTCTTTCTCAATAGTCTTGATATGGGAGCCGATATGTGGGAGAAATGCAAAATAAATCGACGATAATAATTCACAAATGCCAAAAAGCATTGCACTTCTCGCACGTTGGTAGGTACTGGCCATTTCTGTACAGCTTCCACTTTTCGTTCAGTCATTCTCAACCCAGAAGGACTCAGCATTACTCCCAAGAATTCCACTTCCTTCACGTGGAAATCACATTTGCTCAACTTGCAATACAACTGGTGTTCCTTCAACTTTTGCAACACCAACAAAACATGACGTACATGTACATCCTCCAACACCGAATAGATCTGGATATCGTCGATGTATACCACCACAAACGTGTCCACCTATTCCTTCAGCACATCGTTCAGGAAATACTGGAAAGCAGCAGGGGCATTGCATAACCCGAACGGCATGACAGTATATTCATATAGCCCATACTGTGTCTTAAAAGCGGCTTTCCACTCATCCCCCTCTCTAATCCTCACCAAATGATATGCACCACGTAAATCCAGCTTCGTGTATACAACTGCTTCCTTAACTTGATCAAGCAGAACCGATACTAAAGGCAGAGGATACCTATTTCTGATGGTGTTCTTGTTCAGCATGTGATAGTCTATACACGTTCTTAAATCGCCGTTTGCTTTGGAGATAAAAAAAAAGTGGAGACGCAGCTGGGGAACGGGAAGGTTGAATAAACCCTATATCCAGATAATGATCCAGATACTCTCTTAGATGTTTAGTCTCTGACTCAGACAATGCGTACACTCTACATGATGGGATCGTGGCTCCTGCTACTAAATCAATTTGACAATCATATTCCCTATGAGGAGGGAGGTTTTCTGCCTGACTTTCGCTAAATACCTCTCTGTACTGTGCATACTCTTGGGGCAGTTCTATCTTTTTTTCAGCTGCTGTGGCGATGCACCATGAATGAGTTAACGCCATTGCCTGTGGGGGGACCTTTACTAAACACGTCTTCTAACACTCTTCTGATTGGAACTCTACAGATTTATGTTTCCAATCGATAGTGGGGTTATGTTGCCATAACCAAGGCATCCCAAAATGATTTCCTATTGAGGGGCCTTCGTTGATATTCAAAGAAATAGTTTCTTCATGCCTCTGTGTGCCATTGACTACCAACAGAGAGACCGGTGCTGTCTGTTCTGTAACAGGGCCCGATTTTAAAGGTTTACCATCAACTGCTAACACTCTCTCAGGATTCACTCTGGGAATGTGATTCAATTCTAACTTTTGCACCAATCCCTGATCGATAAAATTACCAGTGGCTCCTGAATCCAGCATAACAGTTACTTGATGTATTTCTTCAGTAGCTTGCAACATCATATGAAGAACTATGTGTGGTTCTGTTTCTCTTGCTGCTTCAACTGACAAAGAAGGTACTCTCCATTCTTTGTTTTCCAAGTCTGTTACGGAAAGGGGAGGACTAGCTACTTTGACTGTCTTGGGTTCAAAAAACGATATCGCCACTTTTTTGCTTCCAAAAGTGTGGGAGGTTTTTGGTCTGAAAGGGCATTCTCTAACGAAGTGCCCTATTTTACCACAATACATGCATTAACCATTTACCCGCCGGGCCTCTCTTTCTTCTTTAGAGAGACGGGATCTAATAGCTCCAACTTCCATAGCCTCGACTTGACCTTCAGGACTTACGGAAGGCTTTTTGTAACTCCTGTCAATTTTTGCAAACATTCTGTCATGTCTACCCTTATCACCTGCTCTTTCGGAAAGTCTATGATCTAGTCTGAGGGTAAGGTTTATTAAGTCAATGCACGTGGTGGGTTGAGGTTCTTTCTGGGCCAGAATGTCCTTCATTTCTTCTCTAAGCCCTTGATAATATAAAGACATTCTCTTTTCCTCCAGCCACTCTGTTTCTGCTACCAACCTTTTAAAGCAGGTTAAGTACGTCACCAAATCTCTTTTCCCTTGCCGTAGTTCTAATAGTTCTTTGTCCGCACTATAAGTAGTAGCTCTCCGGTCAAAAACTCTTTCAAACTCCCTACGAAATGCGTTCCAATCTGAAAAAATGGGATCGTCATTTTTGACTAAGGGCACTGCCCAATTGGCCGCATCTCCTGCTAAATAGGAAATAGCAAACGCCACTCTTGAGTGGTTATTCGGGAACGAAGCTGGTTTACAGGAGAAATGCAACATAACTAGGCTTTCCTGTTTTCCGTTTCTAATTTTGGTAAATTCTGGTGGGGTTTTTTCAGTGTTTTACAACGATTTCAATACCTTAAAAAAAAACAGTGGTTATCAGTGGTTACATATTTTTGCGCCATTAAAAACAACAGAAACAGTGTTTTTCCGGTGTTTATGGAACGTTTTGCTTTTATTATTGCTTGCTTTCTGCACTGATAGTTTACGTGTATAGACAATGTGTATACAAGGTATATCAGATCCAAATAAATTTTTACAAACCAAACTTATTGTAGCACACCATACAATACTTCTTTAATGAGTCTTTGGTCATGCGCGCTCACTCTTTCCTTCCCATGTAAACGTTTATCTGTGACAGGCCCTCTCAACATTGGCACTTGAGACAGGCAATGCCAAAACAGCCAGTACACAATTTGCTAACTCTGGCCACTGACATAGCTTTGCCTACCAATACTGGTGCACCTGAAGATTGCGATTCTCTGAAACAGGTTCTGCGACACATGCGTTGAACTGGGCGCATATGCCCTCAGTTATTGAAGCGGTCAAATTGAAGTAGTACTTTTTAAAGTCCGGAGAAAATTCCCCTTGACGGAAGGTATCTAGAACTCGTGCAGAGTACCTCAGTGAGGCTTCATTGACTTCAAATTCCACTTTTGGTGAAGGGACATTTCTATGCATCATTTCATTGCAAACCGTTTCCAATGCACTGTAAAATAACATGTCCTGAATTGCTCCTCCACATTTCTTTGATTATCAAGTGGCAGGAATTCTAACATGGAACATGTTGCAGTGCCAAAGTCACTAAAGGTTCCGCCCAGCCCACTCTCAAGGAGATGTTTCACATCTACACCAATTACAATGAACACTTGGTAGACAAGGATATTTTCAGACTCTTGCCTTTGGCATCATCACTAATCAAAAATTCTGTACATGGTCGCCACATAGATAATATAGCATTCATGGCCTCTAGGGCTGAGAACCAATGGCTAAATGACACATTTGAGAGGACTCTTTCTTTGATGCCACACAAAGCACAAAATTAGAAATATTTGCATTTTAGTTCCAGCGCCTAACGAAACAGTGCACCAGAATGGACTCCAAAGTCAATAGCATTCTTCATTAACTCTGAAGATTGTAAAGATGCTTTCAGCATACCATCTAGCAAGTGGCAAGGATCTCTTACAGGGAAGCACTTGAGCTCAGGTATCGATTTTGACAGGTCAACACATAACTTTTTCATATACATAGCTGAATTACTGTGAATACAAACAATATCACTCCAATCTTTGTTGAACTTGGTAAGAACTTTTGCAGCACCACTTCAAGTGACACTTTTACATGTTTTCCAAATGTCTGGTGTCATATTTTCACCACTATCCCAGATGCTTAGTGACAGCACTCTTTTCGTATCACTACACCTTGCAATGAATGTTTAAAGCCTGGGGTGTTTGGCAATTCACCTACTATCAATACTGACTCACTAGAAAATGGGGCTGATGTATCAAAAGGTTTTACCCATTCTCTGTCTGTAGGTAAATGTGATGGTACATATTGGGAAAGATTCTTATGAAACCAGCCATTTTACCTATCAGTGAAAGAACCAAACGTAGCAAAAATATCAAATATGATTTTGATGTTTCCTGATTCTCTACAGTTTATAAAATACTTAAATAAGACCTACAACATAATTTTAAACCCTGCATCTTTAGACCAAAGACCACAAAATTGAAAAAAACAAAAGGGAGAAGAAACAATATTTATGAACATTCCTAAACAAAAAAACTCAAGCAGAATAATATTAGCCCACTCTTTCTTGCTGCTGCCTTGCATAACAAAGTTACATTGTATTGACCCCTCAGGAAGAAATAACAAGCATTGGCATAGCCAATAGGTCTCGCTTTTGGGACCTTATAAGTATTTAGTTATGCAGCACAATATCCTTGGTGCAACAACATCAACCGTTGCATGGCTAAACACTTATAATGTCCCAAAAGCGAGACCTATTGGCTATGCCAATGCTTGTTCTATAAAGTGGCAGAGAAACATGTGAATACGCAATTGATGAATTTTATAGAGAACAAGGATCTCTTACACCAGACCCAATCAGGGTTCCGTGCTCAATATAGCACGGAATCAGGTCTGCTATAGGCCTCTGAGTCTTAAACTCCTGGATGATAGTGGCAAAAGGTGGCACTGATAATGCTGGGCTTACGTGCAGCATTTGAAACAGTATCCTATGGCCTTCTGAGATGGCTGGCTTCCTTTCTTCAAAATTGTACCTTCCAGGTAATTCAACGACCTTTCTCTTCTGAGGTTTTATCGTTGCGGTAGAGGGTGACCCAGGGCTCTGCTTTGAGCCCTACGCTGGTTAATCCTTATATGCACCCCCTTGCAGAGGTCGCCAAGCGACACGATGTTTAACATCATGTCATATGCAGATGACACACAACTGATCATCACTATCTCGGGATGAGGGAGTTGCTGCAGCTCGGTTCAGATCTTGTCTGGCTGAACTTGCAGAATGGGTGGATCAAAGCTGCTGAATGCCAGCAAAACCGAGGTTCTCATCCTGGGTAAGCAGCGCTCAATCTGGTCCTCCGCTTAGTGTCCAGATGTATTGGGTCCTGTACCAGATCCTAAGCCAAAAGTGAAGAACCTGGGGATCTGGAATGATGTGACTTTAACTTTCGACAGTCAATTGACTTGCCTGGCGGGGAAGTGTTTTGGCATTATTAAACTTTTTATCAAAATCCTCGGCCTCCTCCCCAAAGCGGACAGGAAAACAATAGCCCAGGCCCTAGTTATGTTCAGGATGGACTATTGTAATGTATTATACATTGGTGCTATGCAAGGAAGCCTGCAAAAGCTTCAAAGAGTACAGAATGCAGCTGCTCAGCTACAGCTAAATCTCTCTAGGCGTTATCCCTCGGGACCTGCTCTTGCCAAACTGCACTGGCTCCCTGTGAACAAAAGAGTTTCCTTCAAAGCCATGTGTCGGCGCCATTATTCCCTCTGGTGAGGCCCTACCAGCCTAATAGAAGACTTAGGTCGGCCAGAATGGTGCTCTTGCTGTGGTCCCTAGCATTAAAAGAGCACACATGGGAGGACGTTCCTTTAGCTTTTAACCCCAAAATTATGGAACACTCATCCCACTTATCTGAGACAGGAATGCCCAGAAATCATTTTTCGAAAGAAACTCAAGACATAGCACTTTAGAAAGATTTAGGTCTGTAATTGAGTGGTCTGCTCTTGCCTGTAGCTTTTCTTTTGGGCTTATTTTTTAGCCCTTCCTTCTTATGATTAGTTTGTTAAATAGCAACTCTCTGGATGCTTCCCTTTTACTCAAAGTATGGTAGAAAATATGAGCCGTAGAAGCCTATGAGGGGAGTAAAATTCACAATCTTTTCACTTCATTAGCTCGTCACCAGTTCACTTGAGGTGGATAGGTGGTACATACTACAATGTTAAACAAGCACATTTTGTAAGTAATGTTTTAATGTTTCCAAATCGGATTTTCAGCTTGATAATGCAGAATAATTGAAGTATACGAATCCATGAAAGATCCAAGGCTGGAGTAATACATTTTTCCATCTTGCTTTCTATTATCAGCAGAAAGACATGCAATTGATGGTTTCTGATGGGTGCTGTTGACAAGAGAGATTATGCAGAAACCCTCAAATGTATAATAATGTGACAAACTTGGCCTGCCACTGTATGTCTGAATCGGAATAGGAAGTAATAGACTGAGCCTCGCTTACAAGTTCTGCGGAAACGGGACGGGCAATTACCACAGCCAGGAAACACCATTGCCCCAGGTTGAGGTATTTACGGAGTGTGATAAACACCTTCTTTTCTGAATTTTCAACTAAGAAAAAAGGAGGTATTACTAGCACAATCAATACTTAAAACATTGAATTCCATGTCGTGCCTTTTTCCAGTCATTTTCCCTGGATACAATTCAGTGGTCTGACCTGCCGAAATAGAATCAGGATAAAACTCCAGTGGTGTGATAATTATCACACAACTTGGTATTCTGATCCTTGGGCAAACTTCTGTTTGTGCAAGGGTCAGAATTTAGACTTGAACTTGTAATCAGGGCCTAGGTGTCTCAATGAAGCAATAAGGACATGCAGGTCATGCATGTACAGAAATAAAAATGCCAGGTTTCAATTCCACAAGCTTTCTTCACTCAAAGACAAAATAAAGACAACAATTACAAACAAGTATGGGTGTGGTGGCCTTTTTACAACACAATGTAATTGGGCAGAAGGGGTAAGAAAAAACTAGCACCGACTGTAGCAGGAACTGCACAGACTCCGAATTTGCAGGCGGACAAACTGAGCTTTAGGATCAGGCGATTAGGGAGAAATTGAAACCTAACACCACGTTACACAAAGTACAAGATCGCCCGACAAGAGAAAAAAACGAGCAAAATCCATTAGGAGAGGCGGGGAGCCAAGGGTCAGGCTTTACTTTTAGAGCCCCGCAGTGACCTCGCGAGAGGAGGAGGAGGCGGGTTGGGGGGGGGAAACGGGACAACATTTAATTTAAAAAACAACATACCTGCAGCTGGAAACGGAATTCCGAGGCTGTGGAGGGACAGAGAGAGCCAGGAGCGGCTTGCAGGCACGCCGTACAGCTTTACACGTACCTTGCTCGGAAGTACAAATGTCGGCAGGCTGGCGCAGGCTAACTCGGGTGGCGGGCTACCACAGAGGTAATTAGAGCGGCGGAGACCTGGATCCCAGCAAGGCGTCCTCAAACGTGGGGGTCCAGTGCAGGCAACAAATAGGAAAAAAAAATGGCGGCCGCGCGGTAAAAAAAAAATAAACAGTGGTGCGCGCGCACCACAGAGGAGCGGAGGGGGGGGAGGAGGGAGCGCGGCAGCCTGCTCAGCTGACCAGACGCTCGTGCGTCATGGCCTTTTGCCGGCATGTGTTTACAATTATCGCGCCCGCGTCTGGGCACGATAATTGGAAACACATGTTTGCCGCGCGTACCCATCCCAAAAAGGCCAGCCACGACGCACGAGCGTTTTTTGGACTGCTTTCCAAACTCGCTTACTAAAAGTCTTCGCCTCTAAGCAGCGCTTGCGCGCTACTCGAGGCTCGACCTAAAAATGACTCTTTCACTCACCTTTTCCTTTCTTTGAATGGCATTTAGTTTGTGGTTGTGAAGCTGTTTTTTCAGTGTTTATATGTTTACACTGGTGAGGACTATTTTCTTTTCGGTGGGGTTTTATCAGTTATTATAGGTTTAAACCTAAAACAGGATAGCCTAAACATGACCTGAGTCAGAAACACCTGGATCTTATGTGGATCTCCTGAGTACCTCTCAAGTGTGGCTAAAGGTATAGGGGTGGAACATGTACTTGTATTTGTGAGGTGAAAGCCGATGCATCAAATGGATTTCTAGTTTGTCTATCTAGTCTTTCTTTCAGCGCCACGGTTTCAGCCTTAGAGGCTATAGGCTCCTGCTGTACTAGCCCTAATGCCTGCATCACATCGTCTAAGGTAGCCATGCTTATGCAACACACCGATCGGGAGGAGTTTTACTTCTTGGGTGCGTAATTCTGTCAGATCAAGACTCCTCAGGATCGGAATGATGCACAAGGGGTCCACCTCCTGTTATCCCCAGCTCTGATATTAATAACACACAGAGCAGAAGGGTGAGCAGGCAAGGGAAAGGGTATTGGGAGAGGGAACAGCAGGGATTTAGAACCTGTAGGAGACAAGAGAATACCCATTAAACGTTGCTCAGAGATGTCTACTCTCAATTATTTCTCGCTAAACACAAAGGCATACCTTATAGAAAAAACGGTCAATCTTCCATAAGTTTTATAACATATGTGAAAACAATCAAGGACGTATTCCCTGCCGAAGCCTGCAATGACAAAGCAAAAACAAATCAACTCCTTTGTTTCTCTCTTTTCCTCTGAAAGCACAGTCAGTCCCACACAAGATCATTCACCAATTATTAAATAGACGTTCCACATACCTCATGAAAATAAAAGGGAAAAAATAACTAGAGAGCGGGGGAGTCTTGGAATAAAATGTTTCAGTCACATAACATGATTACTCCGTGAACCCCGATCACCCAAAAAAGGAAACTTCCTGTAAAAAGTCTTTACACAATGTACTTTCCACAGTCAGAGAAATGATTCTTCGCGCTCCCAATTGAACGCTAATCGAAAGCATATAGCCAAAAAGAAATATTGAAACAAAATACTGAAATGACTGTCCCAATACTTCCTACCTGGAAGCTGTTGTAGTCCTTTACCAGACTTCTTAGATTTTTTCCCTGAACAAACAGAATCCAATCGCTTCGTAATGCGCTCCTTGCACTGAAGCAACACGAACTTCATCTTCTCCTTCTCAATGAAGCCAATTTTAAAGTGCATCGTGCATTCATGCGCGCATTTTAAACTTAAAATCACGTGACAATCACATATAGAATACAGTTTCCAAAATGCATTGTACTGGTTGTTATACTTTGTTGCATGGAATCTTAATAGATCTTAGTTCTCTTTGAATGTGACAGTTCTTTATCCGTACAAGCAATGATGTAGTGGGTTTATTCACTCACGCAGTCAGGTGATTGGTTTTTATCCGCATAGTGCTCGTATTCCAAGTTGGCCTTTCGACAATGCCTTCCTCCGGCACGATCAGAATGAGGAGTTCCCCCCTTCTGAATCCCTTCCTCAACCGCTACATGTTCGCTATACTAGCATTCCCTTTCCATTGGTCTGTAGCGGCGAGTGGGTCATGCTCCAGATTCAAATCACAAAAACCATTCTCCGAACACAGGAGCCCCCGATCCTACAGGGCGGCCTCGGAACAATGGGCACGGAGCAGCCCATCTATTAACGACCAGTTAAATAAACACAAAGAGGCCCAATACCGGAGTTAGATCATTTAATCTCAGGCTCAGCAGCGCATAGATTTCTCCTTGTCCAACAAACGGAAGAGCCCACTCAGGAAAGATTTGCCTGACATTCTTTAATGAAGACTGCCGCATAGGTAAGTTTGAAATGCCTTCAGCCTGTAATGAATATTCTACGAGTCTGCAGAGTGATTTTAATGACTTTTAGCAACCCACTTGGGATATGTACTTTGCTGAAGGCATTTCGAACTTACCTATGCGGCAGTCTTCATTAAAGAATGTCAGGCAAATCTTTCCTGAGTGGGCTCTTCCGTTTGTTGGGCAACTTTTGATGGATGTAAAACGGCTAGCCTGAGCCGTGGAACGAGCCCCGCTGCGAAGCGGACCCAAGAACAACGTCAACCGGCGTATTCTACATTGGGACAGGTGCCTTTAATGAAGATTCTACGAGTCCGCAGGGTGATTTGAATGACTTTTAGCAACCCACTTGGGATATGTACTTTATGACATTTGATGTGCAGGTGACTCACTGGAGAAAGATATCGGCACCACAAGTACCAGGAGGCCTTGTGCTTGGCCACGCCCACCAGGGCGGGAACTGGAATTGTATAAGTGGCCGGGAAAGTCTCTGCACATCTCTTTTGAATGAAGCCTTTGAAAAAGTGCATCTAGCACGAAATGCGTCGGCTTTTTCTTCAATACACGCTGAAGGCATTTCGAACTTACCTATGCGGCAGTCTTCATTAAAGAATGTCAGGCAAATCTTTCCTGCGTGGGCTCTTCCGTTTGTTGGGCAACTTTTGATGGATGTAAAACGGCTAGTCTGAGCCGTGAAACGAGCCCCGCTGCGAAGCGGACCCAAGAACAACGCCAACCGGCGTATTCTACATTGGGACAGGTGCCTGTAATGAAGATTCTACGAGTCCGCAGGGTGATTTGAATGACTTTTAGCAACCCACTTGGGATATGTACTTTATGACATTTGATGTGCAGGGGACTAACTGGAGAAAGATATCGGCACCACAAGTACCAGGAGGCCTTGTGCTTGGCCACGCCCACCAGGGCGGGTACTGGAATTGTATAAGTGGCCGGGAAAGTCTCTGCACATCTCTTTTGAATGAAGCCTTTGAAAAAGTGCCTCTAGCACGAAACGCGTCGGCTTTTTCTTCAATACACACTGAAGGCATTTCGAACTTACCTATGCGGCAGTCTTCATTAAAGAATGTCAGGCAAATCTTTCCTGAGTGGGCTCTTCCGTTTGTTGGGCAACTTTTGATATATATATATATATATATATATATATATATATATATATATATATATATATATATATACATAGATCAAAGTGAGGAAGGAAAAAGGAGGAAAGGATACATAAGATGGTGAGTGAGGAGGTACAGGCAGCTGTGAGGCTCTGGATGTATATATACTAATATACTAGATTTGGAGTATAAAGATGGTTTGGAAGATGAAGAGAGTAATGTGGGTGTCAGGTCTAGGAGTAAAGAAACATCTACAGTGGTAGGTCCATTTGGGTAAAAATTGTTTGATCCTCGGGAGATAAGACATCCCAGGGGCAAATATTGGTGGCCTATGGACCATGTCTCCCTATACATTAAGGAAAGATTGCGTAAGACTTTAGAGAAGGACGAGCGCAATATCATGCGGGCTGAATGTTCAAGACCCGTCATTGAGGAAAAGGTGACACAGCACCGAACTTAGACCCTGACCTGATTACGTGCATGTTTATAATAGGGAAGATCCCAGGAAGGGATTGGAGAAATCTCTCAAAATCTGCCAGGATAAGCTCTTAGGTATCCTGGGGCCCTTGGCTAGGATTTTTGATTGTTGAAGAGGCCTTTTTAAAGGGCTCAGATGTGGATTTAATGCTTTTGAGAGGATGGTGTCCGAGTGCAATTTGTTTTATGAGCAATGCCAATGCGAGCTGGTTGGCGGAAAGGCGTAAGTCCTTGCTCATGAGGATAAACCCGAAGTTAAGTGAGTTGGCGAAGAGAGAGTCTTTGGAGGATGCAATGGGTTTGCTATTTGGAGAAGGTCTGGTTAGGTCGTTGACCAAGTATGTGAAGACCTTCGTGAGCTTGGATAAAGCACAATATTGAATGTGCAGAGTTTTTGCAAATAATAGTTTCTATGGAAGGGCTGGTAGGAGAGGGCACCCTACTGGCCGGGCAGGTTTTAGAGCCCAAATTCATATTCATCAGATCAAGGATATGGAACATATAAAGGACACCCTGGAGGTGGACAGTTCTACCCTCAGAGGGGCAGAAACCAGGGAGAGGTGCCAGTGGAAGGGAACATGCCCCTAGTCAGGGTCAAGGACAAGGTGAGCACAAAGATTGTTTCTGGTTTTCTGGTTTTATCTCATTAGGTGTGGGAGGAAGGTTGAAGGTTTTCAGAAAACAATAGGAATTAACAACGACAGATGCATGGGTGTTGCAAGTCATAGAGGGTTATCGAGTAGAATTCGACAAAGAACCATACCAATTGACAGAACCAAAAGACTGGTATTTCAAAGAGAATTAGAGGACGTAGTTCAAGAAGAGGCGAGGCAGATGTTAGAGAAGAATGCCATTCTGAAAGTGAGGGAGGAAGAAAAGAGATTTGTGAGTACGTTATTTCTAGCAGAAAAGAAGGACAAGGGATGGAGGTCGATGATAAACTTACAGAATTTGAATCGATATGTGAAGTATCGACATTTCAAAATGGAAGGAATTCATTTGTTGAGGGATTTACTTCAGGATCTAGACTGGATGGTGAAAATAGATCTGAAAGATGCTTATTTTACGATTCCCGTGGCCAGGAAGAGTCAGAGGTACTTACAGCTCAGATGGAAGGGGCAGTTGTATCAGTTCCAGAGTCTCCTGTTCGGATTGTCAGCAGCCCCTTGGTGTTTCACAAAGGTGATGCGACCAGTGGTAGGTTATTTAAGAGAAAGGGGGATAAGAATGATTGCCTATTTTGATGATATATTGAACATGAATCAGGATATGAAGGATATACAGAAGGAATTGGATGTGGTAGGAGGTTTATTGCAGAATCTGGGGTTTGTGATAAATGTGGACCAATCTATAATGTTACCTTCACGGACGTTGGAGTTTCTGGATTTTGTGGTAGACACTATGACAAGTTGTTTATGACTGCTAGAAAAGAAAGTGAAGAAGATGAAGCAAGAGGTGAATTCTATGTCAAAGAAGGATTTGGTGAAGTCGAGGGAGTTGGCTCGAGTGATAGGCCTTTTATCATCATCAATTCAGGCGGTATTTCCGGGCCAATTGCATTACAGGTTCCTTCAGCGTTTGAAAACTCAAGGATTAGCGAAGGGTCTATGGTACAGAGATATGGTTTGTCTGAACAGAGAAGTGAGAGAAGAATTGGTGTGGTTGAAGGAGAATTTGGAAGCCTGGAATGGTCGGGCAGTTTTGGGAAAAAAGCCAGAGTTTGTGTTGAATACTGATGCGAGCAACCATGGATGTGGAGCATCATGTTTAGGTCAGGAGACAGGTGGAATATGGTCAAAGAAGGAGAGAAAGGAACATATAAATTGTCTGGAGATGCATGCAGGAATGTTGGCTTTACAAAGTTTCAAGAGAGATTTGAAGAACAGGTCAGTACTTTTGAAAATGGACAATGTGACAGCGGTTACATATATAAATAAGTTGGGAGAAAGCAGATCAAAGAGATTATCAGAGTTAGCAAAAGAGATGTGGGAATTTTGTATGGAACACAAGATAGATCTGAAAGCAGAGTATTTAGCTGGGAAGCAGAATGTGGTAGCGGATTGGAATTCCAGGGATGTAATAGATTACAGCGATTGGAAGTTGAGAAAGGAGGTTTTCAGCGAGATTATGAGAGCGTTTTGTCCTTTGGAGATAGATTTGTTTGCCAAATTATGTGAGTTGCAGACCGGATCCGGGAGCAGTAGCGATAGATGCTTTCTTGCAGGATTGGAGAGGAATAAGAGGATATGCTTTTCCACCGTTCTCAATGATTCAGAGAGTGTTGGTTCAGGTGAGGAGGCAGAGATGTTAGCTGGTTCTAGTAACTCCTTTTTGAAAGACATAACCTTGGTTTCAAACGGTGATGGAGTTAGCGGTGGAAGAGCCAGATTTGATCAGGTCTTTCACAGAACTGCTGTTGAGCGTAGAGAGAGGAGCATCCTTTGGTGGAGTTGGGTTTTCTCAACCTACTAGTTTGGAGGATATCAGGAGTTCTGGAAGAATCTCAGGGCTTTCGGAATCCGCTTTGAGTTTACTCAATGAGCCATGGACTCAAGGAACAAGGAAAAGGTATAGAGGAGTATGGAAGGTATGGATACGTTGGTGCGTGGAAAGAGATTTGGATCCCGTGGAGGCAGATGATGTAGAGGTGGCGAATTTTCTAGCAGATATGTTCAAAAAAAGGAATGTCATATAAAACGGTAAATTGTTTTAGGTCTGTTGTGGTAGCTGGACACTCTTTAGTTGAAGGAATTTCTGTGGGTGAGAGTTCTTTGGTATGCAGCGTAATGAAGGGAATTTGTTTGAAGAGACCTCCTATTGGAGAGTATCAGACTTTGTAGGAAGTGGATTTGGTTTTGCAGTTATTTCAAAGTTGGCCAAGTAATAAATATTTGGAGGTGAGCTAGTTATCCTGGTAGTTGGCTACTTTACTTTGCCTTATTTCTTTCTAAAGAGTTTCAGATGTTAAGTCTTTGGAAGTGCCACATAGGTCTTTTCAACCAGAGAGCATGGTTTTTGAGTTTTGTAAATGAACTTAGACAATGTCTGGTTGTATTTTCTATCCAAGATTTGACAATTCACCTAACTTATGTGTGGTGCTTTGTTTAAAAGAGTATGGATAAGAGAGGTGCATGGGTTGATCAGTTGTTAATTTAATTTTTTATGTGAAACCTTTTAGAGTGGTGGGTAATGCTACTATTGCAAGATGGGTTAAAGCAGCTATGAAGGAAGCAGGTGTGGATATGTCTAAGTTTATAGCTCATTCAGCCAGAGGAGCCATGGCAAGTAAAGTTTGTATGATGGGAGGTCGGTTGGAAGATATTTTAAAAGCAGTAGATTAGTCATTTGCTGAAACCTTTAGAAAGTTCTATTTTAAGGCAGTGGATCATGTTTCAAAATGTGTTTTGAAAAGCTTTGAACATGCATAATGCTAGCCTCCTGTCTTGAAATAAAATGACGATTCTTATAGGTTAACTGAATAAAGAATCGAGATTTTATTAATGCATTATCCACCCACCCTTCCCTTAGAGGGATCAGGGTAGGGATATAAAAAACTTTGTTGGATTAAGTCTACTGTGAATAATTTAGTGGTTAGGATGTTTATGCTTGTCAAAATATATGGATTGGATTAATGTTGTGATTTTTTTTTGTTCTACAGATAATTAGAAAAGGATAGAGTCAGTATGATGTTTACTACTAGGATGTTCAGAAAGAAGATTAAACAAAAGAGGAAGAAGATGGAGGACACTAAGATTATGTGGGACTGAACAATCTATTTTCTTATTGTGATGTTTAAAGTTCTTTTCTTGAAAGCTTTTAATAGTATTGCTGCTCAGAAGGAGTGAATGAAAGTTCATGCATAATGCTAGCCTACTTGTCTTTAATAAAATCTCGATTCTTTATTCAGTTAACCTATAATCATTCTCTTTCAACTCTCTCATCGAGATGTGGAAACCAGACTTGGTCTCAGAGAGCTCATTCGGTGGCAACAATTCCATGATGTCCTTCATGGGCCACTTCAATTATCTGTTGTTGCAGACTCCCTGGAATGAAAATTCTCACACCTCTTAGAATAATACCTTCCTGAGTAACAGACAGTTCATCTTTGACATTCTTAAACTTTTGATATTCACTGTCACTGGTAAGAGGTCGAGGGTGCTGGTACCAATACTGATGTGTAATATGTCTTCAGTTTTAGCATGTCACTATCTTGACTTGTGGCAGTGACAATTTGTCACAACTAAATGGCAGCTGGGGTGCTTGATTTCACTATGAAATTTATGTAAGCTTCAGCCGTCTTTGAATGGGTACCAAGGCATTGTAGAGACACTCGTGAGAAGTAGTCAGCAGGGTTCTGATCTTTCCCTGGACAATGCTCTATGGTGTAGTTGTACTCTTCCAATCGCAGATCCCAATGTTCAATGCGAGGAGGCATTTTTGCTACTGGATTGCCAAAGATAGTGAACAATGCTTGATGATCGGTCACAAGCATGAAGGGCTTCCCATACAAGAATACGTGGAAATGTTTACAAGCCCACACCACTGCTAAATTTTCTTTCTCAGGTTGTGAATAAGCATGTTCAGTTTGGGACAAACTTTGGCTTCCATACGCCACAATAGATCTTCGAGCATTTGGGTGTCTGCTGTGCTGTGCAAGGATGGTGCCCAATCCGACAGGGCTAGTGTCAACAAAAACCTTAGTATGAAGCTTTGTTTCAAAATATGCCATTTCAGTAGTGTAGGATGCTGACTTTCTATGTAGTGCACTAAAATGATGTACACTATGCAGAAAGTCCAGACGACCCTACTAGTGTACAGGGTTTAAATTAATAATCTCAAGTGCTCTCTTTGTGGTAGTGTGGGTGAGCAATTTAGGCTTATCAGAGGGTAGTGTTAAGCATTTGCTGTACACACAGAGTCAATAAATGAGACATACACTCAAGAAGAAACTCGAGACCAATTTAGAAAAATAACACAGATTTTTATATACTTTTAGACACCAAGATCATCGGAATCAGGTACTTTAGACGTTATGGATTTTTACAGGTAAAACAGTAAAATATCACAGCTGTCAGATTTAAGGCATGAGCCTAAAATGCGGCAATGTTATCCTATGGGAGAAACATTCAATGCATAGGCACAGTTACAAACAATTCTCAGTGTTACTCTCATGGACCGAAGGTGCTTAGGGGCCAAGGTCCAAAGAACCACTAGCAGTTCGGATTTATCTGCCCTGGTGTGTCCGGGTGGAGAGGTGCTGGTCGAGATGGTAGCCTCGAACGCTACCCATTACAGTCAATGGAGAAACCTGTAACATAAAAAAGGCTGCAAGTGGGCACTTGGGGATACGTCCGGCAGAACCCAAAGGAGGGTTCAGCTCTTGAGGGTCTCTGGAGCAAGGGGGGCACCTTCAGTTGGCTCGGACTCAGGCTGTGGGGCTCAGATGCAGAGGTGTTTTGTCCAGAAGGTCACTTGCATCTCTCATCAGTAGGTCGGGCTTGGCAGGGTTGGTGTCTGGACTGGACACTTAAATAGCCTTGGCTGCTTCAAGGGCTCCGGTACCCAGAGTATTGGTGTTGGGGGACTCCTGGACGGTCTAGCGGCTCGAAACATGCTGGGGAGATGGGGCTGACCTCTGGGAGCCACAAAGCCCTTCACCTGGGGGGCTGCTTCCTTGGCTGACCCAGGGGTCAGCAGAATGGTGTACTGGGCAGATGTGGCTGGTGCCAACAGACTGCAGGGAATTGGCTCCTCCACTTCAAGGGAGATGCTGACTGGTTGGTAAAGTGCTGGCAGCCCTCCAAGACTTTAGGGAGAATGCACAGCTGTTAAACAAGTTGGGTCTTTGCAATTGTCGGGACAGCAGCAGGCAGGCAGGGTTGGGCGCCAAATCCGGGGCTAGTCCACTGTTCTTGCCTTTTTGGTTCTTCTTGGTCCTTTTTCTGTTACCAGTAGATGAATCAGAGTTCTTGGTGTCAGGGGTCAACTTAAATACTGAATTTATGGGCATTAAGGGGAGTGTGAGGTAGTAGGCAATGGGCTACCTACCCCTGGGGTGTCTACACCCCCTATATGACCATTTCCTGTGGGGAGTGGGCATAAACCTGACCCAGCATTCCTAGTTCCACTAAAAACAAGATGGTGGAACCCTTCTTTCATTGTTCACCTCAGGTAGCCCACCTTAGGGGTGTGACTAGCCTGAGAGTGAGGATGCCTTCTGACTAGCTACTTTTCCTGCCTGTCTTGGTGACAAATGGGCCTCAGGGCAGGGGGTGGAAGGGTCGCATATCAAAGGAGGTAAAGGATTTGAAGCCTCTGGCTTTAATATGCTAAAACACTAGCCATCCTGCTTGAGGAGCTGTGAACATCTTCCTCCGGAGCAGGCATTGTTTCTGACCTCAGAGATCGCGGGCTCTCACCTGCAGTGGGTCAGAAACTTGTCTGACTTACATACAGTATATGCAGTATGCATGGGCATGGCACACAGAGAATGCACCATGTATTTTCAAAATGGTTTGCACCATTTCACGGATCCTACAATGGCAGGCTGCATGCAGTTTTTGTGTGGGTCCCTACATCCTGCAGCCCATAGGGATCCTCGTTAGTACCCATGACCTGGGTACCATAGGTACCATTCATCAGGGACTTACAAGGGTGCTAAAGTCTTTGCCAATTGAATTACAATTGAACATGTCAGTTTAGAGGAAAGAACACGGCACTGGAGCCTGGTTAGCAGGCTTCAGTGCACTGTCAGAGTAAAAAAACTAGCATCTAGTAGTTCAAATAGGGGTAAAAAGTGAGGGGACATCTGCAGAGAAATCCAGCTTCCTACAAGTAGCATTCTCAATAGTGTCTTTGATTTTCAGGAAGCTTTGCTCGCATTCATGTGACCAAAGAAAACAAACATTATTTTTCGTCAAGTCTCTTAATGGCCCACTGACAGTGGCAAAGTCTGGTATATATCTAGAGCAATAGCTGGCCATGCCAAGGAATGAACTTAACATGGAAACATCTTGTGGGGACGGTTGTTGACAGGTGTTATACTCCAATCAGAAATTTAACTTTGTCTTTTGGAACTCACATTTCTCGGCATTCAAAGTTAAACCGGCATCAGCGAGCAACTGACATACTTGTGTGAGAGCTTTGTTGTGATCCTTTTGTGTAGTTACGAAAACCAATATGTCATCACTATAATTGAAAGCATTCAAGACAGGCTGTATAATATGTCAAATGACAACATGTAATGGCTCCACAGCTGATGATACACCAAAACTTAGGGTCTGAATTTGATCTTGGTGGTAACGGTCCAGCAGTCGATTTACCGTCGAATTTCCCACCCGTCGACTTGGCGGTCTGCCCGCCCGATTTAGATGCTGGCAATTCCATAGACAAAAGACCGCTGATGAACCGCCTTCACCGCCATGAATTACTGCCCACCTCAACGGCGCTATAGGCAAAAGCGGATGGTGACGGGACTCCAGCCCCTTTTACCACAGAGCCAATCATGGTGTGCATTCCCGCCAATCTAACTGTGGCGGCTAAGCCACCACCATACCTGAGTTGATTGATTGGGAGGGATATAAGCACAAAACGTACCTTTTCACTAATTTTCCCATTTCCGGCCACCATTAATCCGATCATAGAAGTCCTGCTGTTGCTGTTACTCCCTGACCAAGAGGATAATCAACCCCGTTGCTTCCGGCGCAGACGGTAAGTCACTGTTTAACCTGTCATCCTCTGAATTGTAGCTGTACATGGGCACTGGACTCGAGCATGTTTAAGAAAAACTTGCAAGCAATACTACAATGATGTGCAATGCATATGCCTGTAATGTCATACGTAGAAAAATGTGTAAAAACACACCTCGATATATTAATAACACCCACCAATCTGGTACTAACTGTCGTCAGGACAATGAACACCTACACAAAAAGTGACAGCAATCACAAATAGAAATGTTTCCATAAAGGTGTGTGCAAAAATGTTCCCTAAACTACCAGATCATAGACAAACAGTATAACCAATAGGAACTACTCAAATCCACGATAATATAGCAATGGCACTACAAAATGCTACAAGTGAGTGTACACAGAATATGCAAACAATCTGATCTCTAAACTGCAAACATGTCAGAGATGTATGATGATCACGTCTCCTTTGTTTGTGCAATTAATGACAAACATTAGATGTCATTTAACTGTAAAGTGTCAGGTTCCCTATGTAATGCGGTAACTCGCTCCTTCTGGGCGCACCCAAATATGTCATTAACAAGTTACAGGTAGTCCAGAACGCAGTGGCCAGACTTTTGTGTCAAATCCCAATGAAGGAATCAGTGAGTACACATTGCAGAAACTTACACTGGCTCCCGATCGAGGCGAGAATCAAGTTCAAAGCACTCTGCCTAACCCACAGAGCCATAAATAACAAAGGGCCCAGTAAGATCAGAAATTTGGTGTGCTTATACCTTCCCAACAGATGTCTGAGGTCAGGCTCTGAGCGCCTGTTAAAAACCACCAGAATAAAAAGAGCCATATGGGGAGGAAGAGCCTTTTCCCACCTGGCGCCCAAACTATGGAATTCACTTCCACGGAAGATCAGATTTACAGGCCCAGAAGCAACCTTCAGAAAAAACTGAAAACTTGGCTGTTTAACAAATGCGACTAACCTCCTTCCTCCCTCGCTACACCATGTCTTGATCCTAGCGCTGGGAGGCCTTTGCGTAGCCATGCACTCTATAAATCCTAATAACATAACATAACAATGCATATGCGCATATTATGGATACATCATGTTAAAATAAACACACATGCATTCTCCAGTCACAATAACAGAAATACATATGCAATTGATGTAAGTGTCCAGTAACATGATGAATGCTTGCACCAAAATTAACATGTCCTTCATAAATGTGCAACACTAATGTATGTCTCTTAAAAAATATCTAAAATATCCAACCTGTGCTTGTCAATGTCACACACATTAGCAGAAATAACACCATCAGCAAACAATTAGTAACAATCCAAAAATAAGGCCAGGACAAAGGTATTCTCAAATAAAAATGTTTTTATCAGTATGAGATAACTCCCTTCAAAGGCACTAGGCCAGAAAGTTCAAAGTATGGGTTGCATGCCCATAACTTGTCTCCTATTTACACTGCCAAAATAAACCTCATCTGGAAGGGGCTTCAGTGGGGCAGAGAGCAGGCACCTCAATGATCCTACTTGGGTGGGTGGTCCTTGGATTTGGGAGGAGTGGGTTTGGGTGTGGGAGGGGTGGGTTTGGGTGTGGGAGGGGTGGGTTTGGGTGTGGATTTGGATTTGGGAGTGGTTGGTTTGGATTTGGGAGGGGTGGTTTTGTCTTTGGAAGTGGTGGGTTTGGATTTGGGAGGGGTTGCTTTGTCTTTGGAAGGAGTGGGTTTGTCTTTGGAAGGGGTGGGTTGGGATGTGGAAGGGGTGGGTTGGGATGTGGAAGGGGTGGGTCGGGGTGTGGAAGAGGTGGGAAGACATTTGGGTGTGGTGGACTTATGTTTGGGAGTGGTGGTCTGGGATGAGGAAAGGATCAGGGCCAGGCCAAACATAACATCCTCCTTTGGAAAATGGGTAGGGTGTTCGGGAGGGATTTGGGCTTGGGGGTAGAGGGAGTGGCAGGGCCTGTTGTGCATGTGTCTGTGGATGGTGTGGGTGCCTGAGGGTCTGGTGTATGTGGTGTATGTTCTGGTGTGCATTTTTTACTGGGTGTCTGTTGTGTGGGTAAGGGTGGGTGTTTGTGTACAGTAGGTGTGTGTGTGTGTGTAGATATGTCTGCTGTGGAGGTGTTGTGTGTGTTTGTGGTGCCTGTGGATGTGCTGGTGCAAGTGTGTGTTGTGTTGGGTGTGGTGTCTGCGGGTGTGCTGTGGTGGGTGTTTGTGTTGTGTTGGGTGTGGTGTCTGTGAGTGTGCTTGTGGTGGTGGAGGGGTGTGGTGTTTGCATTTGCGTGTGTCTGTGTTTCTTGCTGTGTTTGTGTTTATGTGAGGATGTTCTGCTTCTGTGTATCGGAGTGGGTGTATGGAAAGGTGTGTGTTGTGTGCTCTGGATAGGTCTGGGAAGAGGTATTTGGGAAGGGGAAGGGGTGGGAGTTGGGGCACGTGGTTTGGGTGTTAGGCTGCAGTCAATGAGGAGGCCAAGCCCTGGAATTACCACTTATAGGCCAGACATGGCATTGTGAATGCCATCCAGGTAAGCCAGCATCTGGGTCATCTGAACACGAAGCCCCTGGATGTCATTTAGTACTGCGGTCTGGCATACAGTGATAGTCTGCAATAGATCAATAGTCTCCTCATTGATCGCTGCCTCGGAGACAGGGCAAGGGGGGAGGTGCCGCCAGCAAAGATGATACCATCCTTGGTGGACTGACTATGGCCAACTGGGGGGGGGGGGGGAGCAGGAGGGAGGGAGGAGATGGAAACGTGGGCGGCGGACGACGATGCAGGTGGAACTGTAGCAGTAGGGTCCGCCACCACTGGTCATCTGGGGAGCTCTCCGAAGATGATGTTGAGTCGCTCGAAGGCTTCCACGCCAGTCCCCTCACCCTCCATGGCACTGGGTCCCTCTGAGTCGCTGGTGTCTGCACCAGGACTACAGTGCCCAGCTTCTTCCCCGCCAACGTGGCCGATGTTACCTTCGCCTTGTCCAAATGATGCTTTAAAGACAGTTAGAACAGTTTGAGGGTATCTGTATGAAGAGATTTGAACATGAACTGTGCTCACAAAGCATTTGCCAAGTCTACATAGTAAACCAGCTTCAAGGCACTCCAACCTTCTTTCTTAATCATCAGTATCTTATGCATGTAGGGATGAATTCAACAAACCATTTGCTCAGTGTCAAAAAAATCCCCATGTTAGCTCTCATATCATGTATGCCTTTTGTCTCTTAACCAATTTTATTTCTCTGCATGATAAATGGCTTTGACAGCATGATTAAATACATAAGGCTGGATTGGTTCCTAAACCACTTCTGTACGGAGCTCAAACATTTCCAAATATCCAAAAGGGACATGTTTTGGTCCTGATATTGACTTATCAAGATGGGATACTCCAACATCTGTGTGATGGAACCTTCCATTTGCTTTTGTCCTTTTAAGTATCACTTTTCTCAACATCATTGCTTTCTCATCTGGACATAACTAAGGACACTTAAATGTCATTTGGGGTACGTATAACTCTGTCACTAATGTGGACATATTCCTGTCTGTTTCAATCAATACAGTCTGACATAAAAATTCATGTTGGTTGACACAGACTTACTTACATGCACATTAAAGAAGGACTGAGGCTTCATGACAATTTGCTGCTGTCTACATGACATGAATTGAAGTTAGCTATTGAAACATATTTCATATAAGGAATAATGCCATTGCACAGGTTTCCAGTCCTTTTGGTGCAGAGGCTCATGATCATATTTTGATCTTACCAACTTACCAATGTAAAGTCTGAAACATAAACTGTCTCATAAGTGCTCACTATGCCATGTCGGCAGGAATAGAGACTACATTACATACTCATATTTGTGATGGAGCATCACACCTGACCAATCCTCAAATGGGGCATGTTAGATACAAACATCCCTCATAACATGGAGAAAATGCAGGTACCCCTGTTTTTGCATGCAGCCATGTGTCTGCTCAAAACAGTACTTGGCTTGTGATGAGGAATCTAGTGACAAACCTTTAGCACAAAACAATACACCAGACACAACGTCAGACACCATCTAAAAAACTTACAACTCCAGAAATCCTTGTCTGCGTTGGATGTGTGTCAACTTTCATGTTGATACCAAACAACATTGCAGTAAATTGAAAAGCTTAAACAGCAATATTAGCTACATACAATAACTCACCCCCTTGATGCCGCTGTTGGGCCCTCAACTGCCCATCAAGCTCTGGGTAGGCCACCGCAAGGATAAGGGCCATTAGGGGGGGTCAGGCTGTGGCACACGTGCTTGCCTCGTTGGGAGGCCTGGCCGAGTTGGACTTCTGCTGACTTCCTGGTCCAGTGTCGTAGGTCCTCCCACCTCTTACTGCAATGCAGGCTGCTCCCCTTCAAGACCCCCAGAGTTCACACTTTCTTTGCCATGGCCTTCCACAAATCCTGCTTCTGATGGGCATTGACCTGTATGGATGAGAACAAACTACAACAAAAGATGTTTTGAGTGATTTTGTAGTC
The DNA here is from genome assembly GCA_963921515.1 of Calotriton arnoldi. Lineage (NCBI taxonomy): Eukaryota > Metazoa > Chordata > Amphibia > Caudata > Salamandridae > Calotriton > Calotriton arnoldi. Next base: position 2,322,467 of record CAWUFW010000047.1, on the reverse strand, counting down.
AGTAACACATTTTTTTGCCATCTCTCACATACATTCCCAGAACAGATTATTTACAAGTATTTTCAAAGTTCCTCAGAAACACTAATTTGCAGTGATCTGTGGAGTAGCCTCAACACTTACCAATCCAACACACAAACATCATCTAAACCAAGGATAGGAAACATTTCATGTAGTGAGACCCACTGCTGATTAGTCCAACTCATTGTGACCTACTAAAGGCTAAACAACCTGTATATTATTTGCACAAAACCACATGCACAGCTACAGTTTCTTCATGCCTAACCATCTATGAGTCAGATACAATGGTGTGCACCACATACAGTGACTAAGGGAAGTATGGGAGGGCTTCAATGTGTCTATGAGAGTATGGTTTTGGGTGATGCATGAACAAGTGTGTGTTGTAATGGGAAATACTTGTCTGGCTGATTGAGAGGCTGGGTAATTTAGACTGGCAGCACAGGAAATACCTTTCCCCATATGTGGCACCATGACAGGTTTAACACAAGAAGATACTCATATTCCAAAATATGGGCTGTACGTACACTTGACAGGACAGCATCAGACAACTCCATAACTTTAGAGATTCTGCATGGACTTTACATTTCTCTCAATTTATTCTGGGCTGTATGTTTCCACTTAAACTAGTGGTACCGTGCCTACTAGCCACTGGAAGTAAGGTGCCTGCAGTTTGTCTAATTGAACCTGGAATTGTCATTACCATGCATTGAAGACCCAGCTTATACTGTCAGTAGAATGTTAATTTCAATGCGCAGACATTTCTAACATCCTCAAACTACACCCTGTACCTAGCTAAATCATTCAGTTCACTACACTGCAATCACAATCCTTCACTCATGAACAAACAGGGAGCAAATAGCCTGTTGACAAAGAGGAAACAAGTTACCCTGGCAAAACATTACCCATTCAAACATTTTCCCAGTTCCTCTGGGTTCTGATACAGCTGGCTGTACTGGGACAGAACCTCCCTGACCAGGACCTCCAACTCCTCAGGGGAGAAGGCAGGGGCCGTCTCACCTGCTTTGCCTGGAGGTTGGTAACAGCAGCAAAAACTACAAGGAGGTCTTGATGGCTGAAGTGTTAGGAGGCAAGTGAGTTTTTTTCAATACACTGCGTACAAGTGCATGGTGTACGGGATCCGCAACTGAGATGGACACATCCATTGGCTTTCGTGCGTAGCCATCACACACGTTAGCCTATGGCAGGGCCCGTCGTGGAGTGTTCCACCTACTACGCAGTCAACGTCTGGCGACGGCCGTCGGATAGCCAGTATCCTGACAGCAAGGTCAGGCACCCACCATTTTAGGACATGTAGCTGTGTATTTTTAAATAGTTTGTGCATCACCAGCACCCAAAATGGTGGCTACTTTGTATACATATCTCAGATACGTACGACACTGTTTGTGGCAAGATATGACACAGAAAACAGTGAACCGTTACTGCGTTTGACATTGATAGTGCCGCAGTGTATTTAATACTTCCGTTGACGGTAATTTTCCCCCAAAAAATCTAAAAAAATAAAACCGTTGCAAAATATACATTTCAAATGTATTATTCACACATTATTTGTAAAAAATGACAGACATGTAAAAAAATATCGATTTGCAGTTGAAAAGATGTTTGATAATGATGGTAACATATATGACACAATAAGATCACTTATCTCACTCAGACATGAGCTGTGTGTTGATTGTGGAAGTCTTGTGGGACAATTTTTATTGATAGTTTGTTTTCCTTACATGCAGACATATGAGCCCAGGTATGGGTTGAAGAAGGCGTTTTCAAGTCTTCAGACTGTTTCCAGACCTTGCCACCATGGAGGAAAGGGACATTATCAAAAGTACAGATTAAATAGGCAAACCATACTGGAATTGTGTCAGCAGCTGGAACCTGATCTCATGCCTCGCAATAGGAACACAACAGCAATAACAACAATAGTGAAACTTGTGGTAGAACTTCATTTTGTGGCCACTGGCTCTTTTGAATACACTGTGGCAGTATCTGGAGGCATGTCACAACCAACTTTCAGTGGTGTGCTACAAGAAGTCCTTGCTTCAATGATTAGACACATCAACAGCTTCATCCAGTTCCCAAGAGCTCAGGATTTTGCCAATATGAAGGGAGATTTTTATGATTTGGGTGGCCTACCACATGTGATTGGAGCAATTGATGGCGCACATATTGCCTTGGTCCCAGCACACACCAGGGAACTGGTGTACCGCAATTGGAAGAACTTCCATTCCATTAATGTGCAAGTTGTCTGCTTACTGGATTTATGCATCCCAAGTGTGTGTGTCCGCTTTCTTGGGTCAACACATGATTCCTTTGTACTATGGAACAGCACCATACCCCTGCAAATGTCACAGCTTGGACCTGAGAGGGCCTGGCTTGTTTGTAAGTAGAATACGACTTGAGGATCATTTGCTTTAAACCTAGTTTAGGAATGTACAATGGCCTGATATGATTTTAATCAATCAATTTATTGATTCCGTGTAGGAGACTCAGAGTATCTTAACCAACCATGGTTGTTGGCACCACTGAGGAATCCAGGATTGCTAGGGGAAGTCTGCTTCAGTGAGGCCCATGAAAGAACACGAAGGCCAGTGGAACAGGCTTTTGGGCTCCTGAAGGCCAGATTTAGGTGTCTAGACAAGACCGGTGGAGCCCTCCTCTACTCACCCGATAAGGTGTGCCAAATTATGGTTGCCTGCTCCATGCTGCACAACATTGCCCTGCGACGGAACATCCCAATCATCACAGAGGATGGAGACCATGAATAGCCACCGGGTGAGGATGTTGAAATGCCCAATGAAGAGGACAGTGATGAAGAGGAAGGAATTGGCCTATGTCATGATGTCATTGACAACATCTTCACCTGAGTATAAGTGTACCCTTATGTAGGAAAGTAGGATCTGCTTTTATGGTTACCCCCACTTTTTGCCTGGTGTATGCTGTTTCTGACTAGTCTGACTGGGATCCTGCCAATCAGGACCCCAGTCTCTGCGCTTTCTCCCCTAAATTGGTGATGGTAAGTACTTAGGTACATCCCAGATTGGCTACTGGTGTATCCTTATAAGTCCCTAGTATAAGGGCATAGGTACACCAGGGGTCCCCCATGGGCTGAAGCATGTATTATGCCACCCATGGGAGACCACTCAAACTGTGACTACAGGCCTGTAATTAAAGCCTGTGTAAGCTGGTGCTAGCACCATTTACGACAGATATAGGTTTCCCTATAACGGAGGTCACGGCACTTAACACCTATAAGTCTCCCCTAAGGCAGGCCTTTCAATCCTGAAGGCAGGGTGCTTGGTTCTAATTGTGAGGGTACCCCTGCATGAGTGGGACACTCCTACAACCTACGGCGTCCATTTTCCCAGGTTGTAAGTGCATCAGCCATATAACATATAGAGGGGCCATGAGTCATTACGCAATGACCATCTCTAAACTGGCTGTAACGAACCCTATCATGATTGGTATCAAACATGTTGGAATCATACCCCCACACTGTAAACGGTGTGGAGGTATGATTCCATGCACTGTAAAGCTCCTCCGAGAGGCCCTCAGTGCTCCCGGTACCAGTCTTCCAGAACCAGACAGTAAACTCAGGCTGCTGCCGACCAGAGACATGTTTCTGCTTGAGCAGGGGAAGACAGAACAATAGATATCCTGTCACAGGGAGGTGTGACCACCTCCCAAACAGGGTTTAGTGTATTGGGGCAGGGTGGGGGTGCTTGCCAGCACCACTGAGACTGCTTGAAGGCCACATTTGGTGCCCTCATTGCATAGTCCAGTTCAAACCAGTTCAGGGAGTAGTTGACTCCAGCTCTGGTGCGAAACTGGACAAAGGACATGGGAGTATCCTCCCCAATGTCCAGCCCCTCCCCTGGGAGGGAACCCTGAATCATCCCAAACCTTTCCTTAGTGTACTTAAGGACTTACCTGAGGGTGGGTCCCTAGATTCGTCGTGGGACAAGATTCAGATCAACATTCCACTTCATCTTCGACCATCTGGGCACTCTGGACTTCGCTGGACTCTGCTCTGGGCACCAAGGCTGCAACTGGGAAGACTCCTGCTGCTCCTGGTCTCGTCGTCCTGCTCGTCTGCTGCAACATCCATGCCTGTGCTCCATACAGGATCCTTCCAAGGCCTGTGGACATCCAAGACACCTGAAGGAATCTCCCTTGAAGTGAAGGAGTCACTTCCCTGCATCTGCAGGCACCGCAACCAAGCTGACCGGTCTGCTGCTCCTGGGCACCCACAGACTCCGAAAGGCTCAGCAACACAAATGGTGGTTCTTTAACCCCCTCGAGGCCTGCACGGTCTTCTCACCGAGTTTGAGGCCAGTATCCCTCGTTGGAAACGAACCCCTGTGCACTGTGTCAACTTGTCGTTGCAAAGGCTTGTTGACTCTCTTCCTCAGAAATCTTCTGCCTCCAAGTAGCCCCAACCTCAAGCATCTCCTGTGACCAAGATCTTTGTCCTCACCACATCACTTGCACCGTGGGCCCGCATCTTTGGTGAAGCTGCTCGAGGTCCTCTTGCGACTCCAGTGGCTCCGGCCTGTGGGTTCTCGTGAGGGTCTTCTTTGATTCCAGTGGGCTCCTCTGATTACTCTGGGCCTACTCTGACTCCCCTCCTTTTGGTGAGTCACTTGGACCTTGCTGGTCCCGACACTGCACCTTTTTTGCTTGCCATGTTGGTTGCAGTTGCCAAGGCTTGTTGGTGCTCCTTGCTGACACTGACCCCTCAACTCTCGACATCCGATGTGTGACAGCTTGTGAACAGCTCCTGGTCTTCCACGGTGTTGCCCGTTCCACACAGCTGCAGCTCCAAGGTCACCATCAACTCTCCTGCAACACCTGACATCGGTGGGCATTTGTCTTCCGTGCCTCCTGGTCACTCCTGATTGACATATACTCTGTCCCCTCTGCTTGCAGGTACTTCTCAACTTGATCCACCTTTGGGTTCCACCGGACACTTTCACCTTCTCCAGCAGCGGCATCTTCCTGAAGTTCTCCATTGAGTTTGACGGCGGTTTCCAACGCCACTTCACACCTATGCACCCGGCTTCCCTGGTGTAGGTATCCTGGTTCCTAGGGAATCCACGAGTGGGGTGGCTCTCCAACCTTCTGTCTTCCACAGGGTTTCTTCAGGGTCCCCTGGGAAGGGTCCTTCTTCTTTAAAATTGCAACCGCGACTTAACCATTGACTTGAATTGAGCACGCGGTCGTGTTCCCACTCTGCACACGGCCTCCGTGGGGTTCCTGGTTACTTACCTCGGGTGGTTCCTTGGGTCCCCAGCACTTCTACGTCTTCTGGGTATAGTCTTGACTTGAGTCGTGGTCCGCATCCCACTATTTTAGTATATGTTTTGGTCTCCCCCTGGCAACCACTGTGTATTCGTGCTGTGTGCATTGTGTATAGCTCCGGGTAGGAGATATTTGTATGCATTAGTGAGTGTCTTATAATAAATACATATTTTTATAAATACACTGTGTGGTTCTTTTTCGCTTAATCTATACCAATAAGATTACATTCTGGTAAAACAAGCTGCTTTACACTCCTTCTGGACTAAGCCTGACGGCTGCTCTCCACAGCTACCACTTAGAGAGCTTTCTAAGGTTGTCTAAGACCACTAAACTCACCATAAGGGTTGTCTGGATTAGTGCAGGGTGCTACACTTACATAAGTGAGCACCATTTACTAAGCCAGCCTCCTACATTTGAAACAGGGAGGGAGTCACCCAGTCCAGACTGCGTCAGACTGTAACAGACGCTGCTGGCTCCACAGGCTGCCAGGAGGAACCGCAATGGGACTTGATTGCTTGGCGTGCTGACCTGCTGCCTGATGGGTGTAGAGAAGGACTGCCACTGTTACAGAGACCTTTGTGCTGCCCTGCCTGTGCCCTGTTGATGGTCCCCCCAGTGTTCTCCAGGGACTGGATGACTCCCTCCCTGTTTCAGCCTTAGTCTATTTATGGCCGGTGCTTCTGGAAGCAGCCGCTGTTTCCTGCCTGCTGGCATCAGCGCGTGCTGAGCACGCCTGGATTTGCCCTGCCAGCTGTTCCTTACGTTGGGATGGTATTAGGCACTGCTGGGAATCGCGTGTCAATCATCACAGAGGATGGAGACCATGAATAGCCAAACCAAAGGGGATGATGGACGGAGTGTTGAACATTGCAAGCACTCACCCCCAGTCAACTGATCTGGGTTTAATCCATCATCATTCTTTAGCTCACTCCGCCACCCCAGTTCAGACATGGCCATATGCAAATCAGTCTGACCCTGTGCCTCATGGGAACAGTCCAGCCCGAACTGCCAAGCCATGTATTCCCTGGACCGGAAACAAGCATCCTGGGACCGGTTTCTGGCTTACAGCCGTCATCAGCACAGCTATCTTGAATCCAGTGGCAAAGTGTGCAAGGGACCCACGTCTGGGCATACCCTGCCAACTTAGGGCGAACATAGCAAAACCAAAGGGGATGATGGACGGAGTGTTGAACATTGCAAGCACTCACCCCCAGTCAACTGATCTGGGTTTAATCCATCATCATTCTTTAGCTCACTCCGCCACCCCAGTTCAGACATGGCCATATGCAAATCAGTCTGACCCTGTGCCTCATGGGAACAGTCCAGCCCGAACTGCCAAGCCACGTCTTCCCTGGACCGGAAACAAGCATCCTGGGACCGGTTTCTGGCTTACAGCCGTCATCAGCCAGGCTATCTTGAATCCAGTGGCAAAGTGAGCAAGGGACCCACGTCTGGGCATACCCTGCCAACTTAGGGCGAACATAGCAAAACCAAAGGGGATGGTGGACGGAGTGTTGAACATTGCAAGCACTCACCCCCAGTCAACTGATCTGGGTTTAATCCATCATCATTCTTTAGCTCACTCCGCCACCCCAGTTCAGACATGGCCATATGCAAATCAGTCTGACCCTGTGCCTCATGGGAACAGTCCAGCCCGAACTGCCAAGCCATGTCTTCCCTGGACTGGAAACAAGCATCCTGGGACCGGTTTCTGGCTTACAGCCGCCATCAGCCAGGCTATCTTGAATCCAGTGGCAAAGTGAGCAAGGGACCCACGTCTGGGCATACCCTGCCAACTTAGGGCGAACAAAGCGATACCAAAGGGGATGATGGACGGAGCGTTTGAGCTAATCAAACACTCACCCCCAGTCAACTGATCTGGGTTTAATCCATCATCATTCTTTAGCTCACTCCGCCACCCCAGTTCAGACATGGCCATATGCAAATCAGTCTGACCCTGTGCCTCATGGGAACAGTCCAGCCCGAACTGCCAAGCCATGTCTTCCCTGGACCGGAAACAAGCATCCTGGGACCGGTTTCTGGCTTACAGCCTTGCTCACTTTGCCACTGGATTCAAGCTAGCCTGGCTGATGATGGCTGAACTATATAGTGGGTCGTTAAACACAATGCAGAAGAAATTGGCCACTGGGTATGGAGCCAATTTGAGTATGGAGGGCGTACAAGGGTCAGATGGAGCGCCCGATTTTAGGCCCAGCAAAAGTTCCTTCATTTGCTGAACCGTGATCTGTGGAAAGGTGGTGAAGAGATTCTTCTCGGAATCCTGAGTTAAGTCCACAACGGCGGGTTCCTCCCCTCCAGAGGGGACGAGGTCTTGAACAATCTTAAGGACCTTTTCCTGAAAATAGACTGAAAATAGACTGCAACCTTATCACAGAATTCTTGGGAGGGGTTTAGCAACTGTGTACTCGGTGGCTCAGATATGTCCTTTATGACTTTAAACAGCATACTCGTGGAATTGTCAGCCGACTTGATCTTTTCAGTAAAAAAGCGTGATTTGGCCTGGAAAATAGCTTGTTTATTTTTCCGAAGAAGAGATTTCTGCTTTCCTTTTTCACGGGGGCAGGGGCTAGCACGCTATTTCCGTTCTTGTCTTCGGCATTCTGGCCTAAGGGATATGAGCTTTTCCGAGTACCAAGGGGCCGAGGGTTTCATTCTTTTAATGACACCGTTTTTATAGGGAGCGACAATGTCTACGGCCTCATTAATCCATTCACGACAACTTGCACTGTGATTGAATGGAAGTTCTTGAGATTGTAACAGACCTGTTTTCTGTGGAATGTTGCCACCAAGGCAATATCTGCTGCTTAACTTGCTGTAACCACATGTATGTCAGGCCATCGCATACTGGTCTCCCTTCACATTGACAAATATTCAATTTGTGTTCAGTGTAGGAAGCTGTTAGTGTGTCTCCTCATAGCTGAAAGAGCTTTTTTTAGCACACCACTGAATGGTGGTTGTGACATTGCACCAGATACTGCCACAGAGTCATGAAATGGTAATGTGGCCTCAAAAGTTGTTACTGCCATGATGTAGACTATTAGTGTTATTGATGTAGGATACCTATTGTGAGGGCAGGATGTCTGGCTCATGGTGAGGTCATGCATCAATAATAGTTAGCCTATTAAATTGGATTTCATGTAATTTTCCCTTTCTTCCATGGTGTCAAGGTTCTGGATTGTCAACTTCTTAACTGGCACAGACTGTTTGGCTTCTGCATTGTTTGTGTAATGCATATTTGATTGTGGCACAAACTTGTCACCTAGATATGTATAACACCAATACATTCAGATTTCATTGTTTCTTTTTCCGTCTTTTTTAAACATTGAAAACAAATTACTAAGTTGGTCTCTAATATATGTTTTAGTATCATTGTGTTTGACAGATTTCAAAAGGGATGGTGTACAGAAAGCATAAAAATTGATTTACCACAATAAATACAACACCAGTGTTTCACTTTGTTATATATGAATTTATTTTGAACAAACGATGAGTGAAATAGTTTTGTCACCAGAAAGAAAATAGGACAGTAATAAAAAAAAATCCATCATGGTGGATGAAACTATATTTGCTGAGCATAAATTGTTTGGAGTCCAATGTACAAAATACATCTCTCCTCAGAAAAGAAAAATGTGTCCATGAAATAGTCCACAGAGCGAATGGTAGACACACACTGGAAGAAATTATGTTCGTCATCTCTTGGAGGTGGTGGCGGAGGTCTTGCCATCCTTTCCTCGTGTTCCAGATGAACGTTCCCTCTGGTGCAGGGACTGGAATTGGTTGATCAGTTTCGTGTTGTGGCAGGGCCTCCCTGTCTGTGGCTGCGGAAGGTGTATTGTGTCCTGATGTAGAAGGACTACAGACAGGGGTAGATGCTACAGGAGAAGCCCTGCACATGTGATGATAAATGTCAAACATCACCCCAGTCAAGTAGAACAAATTGGAGTTGAGATTCTGTAGATCAGTATTGTGCTCCCTCTGCACCTGCTTAAGGTTCTTGATCTCTGTTAGGACCTGGACCATCGCGTCTTGGGACTTATGTATTGCTCCCGAGACTAGCTCAGTGGTGGTCTGGGTGACAATGATGTCAGTGGCCTCACTTTCCTGGCCCACTGGATCCCTCCCACGACGCCTACACCCACTACCCTGTTCCCTTGGGCCATCCCACTGGGTCCTGCCACTACTGGAGGTGATGGTGTAGGTGGTTGCTTAACAGTAGCCAGGACTAGGGGGCACAAGAATGGAGTTGTATCCAATGGGAGCAGTGGATGGCAAAAAGGGAGGCAGAGCGACCGCCTCGTAAGGAGGACCCAGGAGACCCGGAAGACGCCGAGATCCTTGAGGGAAGACGGAGACCAGCTGTAGCACGGACGGTGGAAGCCACTACAGAGGAGGAAAGGAGCCCCACCTCACCAGGCAGAGAAGAACACCAACCGGAAAGCGTAGCTGACGCAGTGAGAGGGGATGAGGACGCCGACGGAGATCCAGAGAGCTGGTCTGAAGACTGGTGGACGGCCCCGGAGGACGCTCTCACTCCGCCGCAACTCAGGAGAGTTGCGGCTCCTGCGGTATGTGATTCGGGCATGGGAGGGGAGTAAATGGATGGGGAGGGTGTTACCAGGGAGGACAAGGGGAGGGGGGGCACAAGGGGCATTACAGGGAACTTTGGTTGTGTATGCCTGCTAGTCACCTCGAGCACACTACCTTTGCATCTGGACCCCCCCCCCTATAAGGAGCACGCCCATCGACGGACCTTTATATTTTCATTCCTATTGGCAAAATTGAGTTGCATGCGCCCACTCCAATAGATAAACACAGCACATCTCGTACATGAACCCGATCCCTGAAGATATGGGACTGGATTTCGGCCGTAGCAAAACAGAACCCTATAGTTTTCTTTTCTTCTTATTCACTTTGGCTTGCTGCACTCCTTGTCGCGTGGTACCCCAACACTCCAGGGGATGGTGAAGGACTTTACCCTATAGAACTCAGACCCGCTCGACAGTTATACTTACCGCCTTCTTCTTTTCTCTCTGTGACTTCTGGGGACGTCCCTATGCAGGAGCTTTGGCCTAGAAGGAAGAAGACCCCAAGGAAAGAAAACGCACCGGGCAATAGAGAAAGCCCTGACTGTGACCTTTTTAATTTTCTTGTTATCACGCTCCACAATAAACCACGCCAAAATTGAGCCGCACATTAAGCCTCCGAGATTCTTTTTCAGCCCGTCCCTCTCACATTTGGTGTCAGAAGTGGGATCTGATTAAATGTAGGCCACGGTACAGAAGATGGCGGAGGGCCAAGAAAAGCTGGGGCGCTGTTAGACCTGGCACCATTGGCGTGGGTCTCCCTTCCATTTTTCGCTGTTGTCTCCTCTGTTTTTGCTGGTGTTAGATGCTCTGGGCGCTGTGCCACTGCCATTCAGTGACACAGCGCGAATGCTCCCTTTGTAAATATGACTATGTGAATTGATACATCCATGATGGGCTTATTTGGCTTATCTGTTAGCCCCTAGTAGAGTGGCCTGTGTGTGCCCAGGGCTGGTAACCCAAATGCTGCTGGTGGGCATGCAGCGCTGGTTTGCGCCACCCACAGAAGCAGCTTGTAAAGTGTGTCTCAGACCTGCCACTGCAGAGTCTGTGTGCAGTCCAGGACTGCCATCTTGGCTGTGAAGTGCACCCACTTCCCAGCCCCTGAACCTTCCCTTGGCATCATGTAAGTCACCCCTATGGTAGGGTGCATTGTATGTGTAAGGTAGGACATGCCTTGGTGTGTGTAGCATGTCCTGGTAGTGAATTACACCCAATTTCGTTTTTCACTACTGTAAGGCTACCTGTTCCTCATAGGCCAGAGTGGACAGTTTGACTATTACATGCTATAGTCCTAACTGATCCCAGGAACATGGTAGAAAAACGAATTTAATATGCCTGAGCTCAGAATATTAAAATACATCTTTTAGTGAAGTTTATTTTTATATTCTGTGTTTGAAAATACCACTTTTAGAAAGTAGGTATTTTCTTGCCTAAGCCTTCCAGTGTGCTCTGCTATTATGTGTATTGACTGTCTGGTTTTGGAGGGACAGGGCAGGCTGAGTCAGACCTGGGTTGAATAGAGAGATCTGCATTTAGAGTATGGGGAGGGGAGGTTCCTTGACCTGAATAGGGCTGTGCCTGGCAAGGTGAATGCTGGCTCCACCTCCCACTGTGCGTCTGATGACAGACCCCCTCTTTCTGAAAGGAAGGATGCTGCCTGAAAAACAAAGTGCTCCAGGACTGAGCAGAACTGGTTCTGGCTGGGTTCAGTGACATGTGGCTCCTAAGAACAAAGACTTTTGGGGTATAAATATCTGTGCCCAAACCCCTACAATTTGTATTGCTCCTGGATCTGAAGGGGAACCTCTGTCCGTGTAACTGAAGGAATCTGCAGGAGGTGACTGTCCTTGTGCTTGTATGCTGTTTCTTGGACTGGCCTGCAGTAGTTACCATTGGACTGGAAGAAGAGGGAAAAGGACTTTTGATAGAACTTTTATTTTTGTAGCAGCAATTACCCAAGGGCTAGGAAGAGAGCTAGCCTCCTGCTGGAGTCTCAGGCACATCAGACTCCACCACCAACCTCCTGCTTCCTCCCTGCGAGGACTGCTATCTGCTGAGGAGGTTCTTGTGAGTTCCAGGGCCTCTAGGTTGCTTCAGAGAAAAGAGTGCTGGAAATCGTCGCTAACGCACGTTTGCGAGCCGCTGCAGCCGAGAGCGCTGGAAAAATCCTCGCGCTGCTGCCGCTGGGTGCTCACAACACGGAATCATCGCTAACGCCCCTTTGCGAGCCGCTGCAGCTGAGACGCGCTGGAAAGATCATCGCGCTGCTGTCGCCGAGCGCTCGCAACCCCTAAAGAAATCATCGCTTCAAGTCATCGCTTCGCGGACACCGTGCGTCCGCCATTTTGATCGCATCACACCGGATTCCGTCGCTCCCTCGCGGAGCGCCGTTCTTCGCATCGCAACACCATCGCACAGCGCAACAGGATCGTCGCATCGACTTCTCCCTCGCGGCAAGAAAGTCATCGCATCGGCGGCCTAGCGTGCAGAAGTCTGTCGCATCATCTTCGCACACGCAACAGGATCGTCGCATCGTCTTCGCCCTCGCGGCAAGGCCTCAGCGCATCGGCGGCCTAGCGTGCAGAAGTTTGTCGCATCACCTCCGCACGCATCAGCAGATCGGCGCATCATCCTCCCTTGCGGCAAGGATTCAACGCATCGCCGGCCTCGCGTGAGGAAAATCCTCGCTACAGCTTCTTTGCGACCTTTTGTTGGTTTTGCTACTAAATCCAGGTACTTTGTAAGAGAAAGGGTCGCAGAGACCCCTGCTTTGAATTTGAACCTTATTTCTGCAACCTTTGAACTATTCTTTGACAGCCTTTCAACAGTATCCTATTTTTGACAGTATTGTGGCTTTTACAGTTATTGGTCTTGTGATAAGTCTGCATATATATATATATATATATAGATACCTATTTTTTATAACTACTTGTGTGGTGTCCCTTTGTAGTGTTCCTCACTGTATTACTGTGTATGGTCATAAATGCTTCACACACTGCCTCTGAGATAAGCCTACCTGCTCGTGCTACGTTACCACAGGGTTGAGCGGGGGTATCAAAGAGGGTAGCCCTCTCACTCTGACTTAGGAAGAAGGGTCCCTACTTGGACAGTGGCCAGCCATTGCCAACTAGAGACCCCCATTTCTAACATTGGTGGTCAGCGGTGAGGATCTGGACTTGCATTTATGATCGCATACAATAATTATAGTGTACACTACTAGTGAGTGCAGACCATAACGTACCACATACATTTTTGAGAAGTTTTTTCTATTTTTGATTGATATTGCCAGTTATTACTACAATGGGCAAGCCCAGATCCAATGCCTCGGAGGATCTCTCCTGGGAAGAAGAGAAATTAGAAACCTACACTGCCAAGCAGCTCAAATATTTTTGCAAGCAATTCACAGTCCCTATCACAGGTCTCACTAGAAGGGAGGAGTATTTTAAGGCGCTGAAGGCCTGGCTAGAAGCCAGGGAGGCCCCTAAGAATATGGGAGACCCTGTGGAGGAGGGAGAGAATGTGGAAGGGCAGCAGGATGAAGTGGTAGATTTGGTAGGAGATAAGGCAATTTCCAGCCCGGGCACTAGTGTGTCCGCTAAGGGTCTGTCCCCAGAGGAGATGGAGGACAGGGAGAGAGATAGGCGGCATAATATGGAGATGGCAAAGCTTAAAATGGATGGTCACAGGGACCTAGAGAACAAGAAGTTAGAATTTGAGATTATGAAGATGAAACTTGAGCATGAGAGGGTATTGAGGGAGTTGGAGATTAAAGCTAAGAGTCTGGAGATCTCCCCCTCTGGTGGCAGCATACCTGTAGTGCATACTGAGAGTAGAGTGTATATACCCAAGGAGGTTATTAAGGATTTCCACAAAAGTGAAGATATTGGGCAATGGTTTGCCGCTTATGAATTAGCCATGGTGTCCCACCGGGTCCCTGAGAAGGATTGGGGAGCGGGGTTGTGGGGACGCTTTGTGAGTGAGGGGAGGGATACCTTGTTGGACCTGCCCCCAGAAAGTAGAATGGTTTATGCCCACATGAGGGAAGCATTGATGACCCGCTATGGTTTGACCCCTGAGATGTATAGGCAGAGGTTTAGGACCTGCAAGAAGTTAGAGGGTACCACGTGGGTTGAATATGTGTCTTTTTTTTGCAGAGCAATGGAACGCTGGGTAAAAGGTAGCAAAGTAGAAACTTTTGAGCAGCTTTATGATTTGATTGCATGGGAGCATTTATCTAGTAACTGTTTTCCTGAGCTACGCCAGCACCTGATTGATTGCTAGCTGACTAACCCTAGAAAGCTTGCTGAGGAGGCGGACCGCTGGGTGAGCACCCGGGTTCGCAAGGGTCCAGTGGGAGACTTCGCCAAAGGTGGGCAGGGTCCCCAGCAGAGAAGTGGGGGGGACAGGGGTAAACCAAGGGAGTTCCAAAGAGGGCCCCAAAGTAATTCCCAAGGGAACCAAGCAGTGGTGTCCCAGACTCCCCAAGAGAAGAAGCCAGTGCCCCCGACAGGTAGGCCTGTTCAGAGGGGGCCCCTTACTTGTTTTAAGTGTGGTCAAGTGGGCCACCGGTTTTATGATCCCCAGTGTCCTCAGAGGGATACCAATGCACCACCCCGTGCACCACCCCGCCAGCTTGCTAGTGTAGCCCTGGGAGGGGAGGAGATGGGTGCCCAAGATGGGTGGGATCCCGTAGAGTTGACCCTTGTCTCATTAGGAGACTTTGAGATGGTCCCTAAGCCTGCACTGCCTGATAACACTAAAAAGTACAGGCAGTGGGTGACCATCAATGGCCATAGAGTGGAGGCTCTTAGGGACACAGGAGCCAGTGTAACTGCTGTCAGCTCCCGGTTGGTGTCCAAAGAGCAGGTTGTCCCCCATGCATTCTACCCAGTAGTGTCCGCAGACAACTCAGAGAGCCAATGTGAGGTGGCTCAGGTTCCCTTTGAGTGGGGGGGGTTTCAGGAACTCTTCAGGTGGCTGTGAGGCCCGCCATGCCTGTAGACTGTCTGCTGGGCAATGATTTAGAGAACTCCCCGTGGGCCACGGTGGAGAGGAGAGCTCACTTGGAAATGTTGGGCCTGCCTGAGTGGGCGTGTGCTACCACTCGGTCCATGGCAGCCAGAGAGGGTGTTGAGAAAGATCTGGAGCCTGAGAGTATGGCCCAGATCCCTGCCTTAGAGAGAAGGGGCAGGGGGCGCGGGAAGCCGGCCCCCTTGGTTCCCACGGCCCAGGAGGAGGCAGACCCGGAAGGGGATGCCCTGGAGCCTAGCGGGGAGCAGATCACTGAACTGGGGGACCTACCTGAGCTGACCCATTGGCAGCAAGAGGGGGGCCCACCAGGGAGGAATTCTGTGAGCCGCAGAGAGAGTGCCCCTCTCTAGAGGGTCTGCAGCGCCAGGCTGCAGCCCAGGCCGCAGGTGACATGTCTGGTTCACATCTGATTTATTGGGAGAACAGTCTCCTGTATAGTGAGCCTAAGGCTGCTGAGCCGGGGTCAGCCCGTGTGCTGGTGGTACCAGAGTGCTTCAGGGCCTTCCTACTGGGGTTGGCTCATGACATTCCATTAGCAGGACATCTGGGGCAGACCAAGACCCTTGACCGGCTGGTCACCCACTTTTATTGGCCCCAGATGCGTAAGAGCACTGACACTTACTGCAGAACATGTGAAACTTGCCAGGCAAGTGGGAAGAGTGGGGGGAAGATCAAGGCCCCACTCCAGCCCTTTCCAGTTGTTAGTACCCCATTCGAGCGAGTGGGCATTGACATTGTGGGGCCTCTGGACCCCAAGACAGCCATGGGCAACAAGTTCATCCTGGTCTTGGTGGACCATGCCACCCGGTACCCTGAAGCCATCCCGCTCAGGACAGTGACGGCCCCGTGGTGGGACGTGCACTGATGGGGATTTTCTCCCGTGTGGGGTTCCCCAGAGAGGTGGTGTCTGACAGGGGGACCAACTTCATCTCCCAGTACATGAAGTCTCTGTGGAAGGAGTGTGGGGTAACTTATAAGTTCACCACTCCTTACCACCCCCAAGGTAATGGTCTGGTTGAAAGGTTCAACCGGACCTTGAAGAGGCATGATCATGGGCCTAGAAGAGCCCCTGAGGCGTAAGTGGGACGTCCTCTTGCCATGCCTATTGTTTGCCTACCGTGAGGTGCCACAGAAGTCCTTAGGGTTCAGTCCCTTTGAACTGCTCTATGGCCATCCGGTTAGAGGACCTCTGAGTCTGGTCAAGGAAGGCTGGGAGCAATCTCCCAGGAAACCTCCCAAGATGTATTTAGCTACATGTTGGCCTTCAGGAACCAGACTCGGCGTTTCAGAAAGATTGCTGAGGAAAATCTGGAAGCCAGCCAGGAGGAAATGAAACGTTGGCATGACCAGAATGCCACTCTGGTCGAATTTCAACCTGGTCAGAAGGTTTGGGTACTGGCCCCAGTGGAGCCTTGTGCGCTCCAAGATAAGTGGACCGGTCCATTTGAGGTGGTGGAGCGCAAAAGTCCAGTTACCTACTTGGTGGACTTTCAGTCTCCCAGGAACCCCTTGCGGGTCCTGCATGTGAACCGCCTGAAACCCCACTTTGAGAGGTCTGAAGTGGGCATGCTTCTTGCCACAGATGATGGGATGGAGGAGGAGAGTGAGCCTCTTCCTGACCTCCTGTGTGCAGGAGAGAAGGATGGGTCAGTGGAGGGTGTGATCCTCTCCACCACACTGACCCCTGAGCAGCAGAGAGATTGCCACCAACTGTTGGGGCAATTTTCTGATTTGTTCTCCCTGGTGCCTGGTGTCACTGATTGGTGCGTCCATGAGGTGGATACAGGGGGCAGTCCTCCTGTCAAGCACAAGGCTTACAGAGTGACTGACAGGGTCAGGGCTTGCATTAAGGAGGAGGTCTCCAAAATGTTTGCCCTAGGGGTGGTTGAGTCCTCTAGCAGCCCCTGGTCCAGCCCCGTGGTCTTGGTTCCAAAAGCTGCGACGCCTGGTGCCACTCCTGAACTTAGGTTCTGTGTGGACTACCGAGGTCTCAATTCGGTCACGAAGACTGACGCGCACCCCATCCCCAGAGCTGATGAGCTCATAGATCGGTTAGGGGCTGCCCGGTACCTCAGCACGTTTGATCTGACGTCTGGGTACTGGCAGATCGCCTTGACTGATGGGGCAAAGGAGAGGTCAGCATTCTCCACACCAGATGGGCACTACCAGTTCCGTGTGATGCCCTTTGGGATGAAGAATGCCCCTGCCACCTTCCAGAGGTTGGTCAACCGGGTGTTGGTTGGGCTGGAAGATTTCAGTGCCGCCTACCTGGATGACATTGCAGTGTTTAGTTCCTCCTGGGAGGACCACTTGCGCCACCTCTGGGAAGCGTTGATGGCACTGCGCAGAGCAGGCCTCACAATCAAGGCCAGTAAGTGCCAGATTGGGCAGGGTTCTGTGGTGTACTTGGGACACCAGGTGGGGAGTGGCCAAGTGGCACCCCTGCAGCCCAAGATTGAAACCATCCTGGCTTGGGAGCCCCCAAGGACCCAGACCCAGGTGAGGGCCTTCTTAGGCCTCACGGGTTACTACAGGAGGTTTGTCAAGGGGTATGGCAACATTGTTGCACCCTTGACTGAGCTGACTTCCAAGAAGCGGCCAAGGATTGTGAACTGGACTGACACCTGTCAGAAAGCCTTTGATGCCCTCAAAACTGCTATGTGTACAGCACCCGTACTCCAGGCACCCAATTTTGCTAAGGAATTTGTTGTCCAGACAGACGCTTCAGAGCATGGGGTGGGGGCCGTTCTGTCACAGATAAATGAGGAGGGACTAGACCAACCTGTAGCCTTCATCAGTAGGAGGTTACTTCCACGGGAACAGAGGTGGAGTGCAATTGAGCGTGAGGCCTTTGCTGTGGTCTGGGCGCTGAAGAAGCTGAGACCATACCTGTTTGGGACTCACTTCCGGGTTCAGACAGACCACAGGCCCCTCAGATGGTTGATGCAGATGAGGGGTGAGAATCCCAAGTTGTTGAGGTGGTCCATTTCCCTACAGGGTATGGACTTCACGGTGGAACACCGCCCTGGTACAGAACACGCCAATGCTGATGGTCTGTCCAGATTTTTCCGCCTTAGTGATGAGAACTTCCAAGGGGATGGGTAGTTCTCCCCACATTTCAGCTGGAGGGGACGCGTGTTAGACCTGGCACCATTGGCGTGGGTCTCCCTTCCATTTTTCGCTGTTGTCTCCTCTGTTTTTGCTGGTGTTAGATGCTCTGGGCGCTGTGCCACTGCCATTCAGTGCCACAGCGCGAATGCTCCCTTTGTAAATATGACTATGTGAATTGATACATCCATGATGGGCTTATTTGGCTTATCTGTTAGCCCCTAGTAGAGTGGCCTGTGTGTGCCCAGGGCTGGTAACCCAAATGCTGCTGGTGGGCATGCAGCGCTGGTTTGCGCCACCCACAGAAGCAGCTTGTAAAGTGTGTCTCAGACCTGCCACTGCAGAGTCTGTGTGCAGTCCAGGACTGCCATCTTGGCTGTGAAGTGCACCCACTTCCCAGCCCCTGAACCTTCCCTTGGCATCATGTAAGTCACCCCTATGGTAGGGTGCATTGTATGTGTAAGGTAGGACATGCCTTGGTGTGTGTAGCATGTCCTGGTAGTGAATTACACCCAATTTCGTTTTTCACTACTGTAAGGCTACCTGTTCCTCATAGGCCAGAGTGGACAGTTTGACTATTACATGCTATAGTCCTAACTGATCCCAGGAACATGGTAGAAAAACGAATTTAATATGCCTGAGCTCAGAATATTAAAATACATCTTTTAGTGAAGTTTATTTTTATATTCTGTGTTTGAAAATACCACTTTTAGAAAGTAGGTATTTTCTTGCCTAAGCCTTCCAGTGTGCTCTGCTATTATGTGTATTGACTGTCTGGTTTTGGAGGGACAGGGCAGGCTGAGTCAGACCTGGGTTGAATAGAGAGATCTGCATTTAGAGTATGGGGAGGGGAGGTTCCTTGACCTGAATAGGGCTGTGCCTGGCAAGGTGAATGCTGGCTCCACCTCCCACTGTGCGTCTGATGACAGACCCCCTCTTTCTGAAAGGAAGGATGCAGCCTGAAAAACAAAGTGCTCCAGGACTGAGCAGAACTGGTTCTGGCTGGGTTCAGTGACATGTGGCTCCTAAGAACAAAGACTTTTGGGGTATAAATATCTGTGCCCAAACCCCTACAATTTGTATTGCTCCTGGATCTGAAGGGGAACCTCTGTCCGTGTAACTGAAGGAATCTGCAGGAGGTGACTGTCCTTGTGCTTGTATGCTGTTTCTTGGACTGGCCTGCAGTAGTTACCATTGGACTGGAAGAAGAGGGAAAAGGACTTTTTGATAGAACTTTTATTTTTGTAGCAGCAATTACCCAAGGGCTAGGAAGAGAGCTAGCCTCCTGCTGGAGTCTCAGGCACATCAGACTCCACCACCAACCTCCTGCTTCCTCCCTGCGAGGACTGCTATCTGCTGAGGAGGTTCCTGTGAGTTCCAGGGCCTCTAGGTTGCTTCAGAGAAAAGAGTGCTGGAAATCGTCGCTAACGCACGTTTGCGAGCCGCTGCAGCCGAGAGCGCTGGAAAAATCCTCGCGCTGCTGCCGCTGGGTGCTCGCAACACGGAATCATCGCTAACGCCCCTTTGCGAGCCGCTGCAGCTGAGAAGCGCTGGAAAGATCATCGCGCTGCTGTCGCCGAGCGCTCGCAACCCCTAAAGAAATCATCGCTTCAAGTCATCGCTTCGCGGACACCGTGCGTCCGCCATTTTGATCGCATCACACCGGATTCCGTCGCTCCCTCGCGGAGCGCCGTTCTTCGCATCGCAACACCATCGCACAGCGCAACAGGATCGTCGCATCGACTTCTCCCTCGCGGCAAGAAAGTCATCGCATCGGCGGCCTAGCGTGCAGAAGTCTGTCGCATCATCTTCGCACACGCAACAGGATCGTCGCATCGTCTTCGCCCTCGCGGCAAGGCCTCAGCGCATCGGCGGCCTAGCGTGCAGAAGTTTGTCGCATCACCTCCGCACGCATCAGCAGATCGGCGCATCATCCTCCCTTGCGGCAAGGATTCAACGCATCGCCGGCCTCGCGTGAGGAAAACCCTCGCTACAGCTTCTTTGCGACCTTTTGTTGGTTTTGCTACTAAATCCAGGTACTTTGTGAGAGAAAGGGTCGCAGAGACCCCTGCTTTGAATTTGAACCTTATTTCTGCAACCTTTGAACTATTCTTTGACAGCCTTTCAACAGTATCCTATTTTTGACAGTATTGTGGCTTTTACAGTTATTGGTCTTGTGATAAGTCTGCATATATATATATATATAAAGATACCTATTTTTTATAACTACTTGTGTGGTGTCCCTTTGTAGTGTTCCTCACTGTATTACTGTGTATGGTCATAAATGCTTCACACACTGCCTCTGAGATAAGCCTACCTGCTCGTGCTACGTTACCACAGGGTTGAGCGGGGGTATCAAAGAGGGTAGCCCTCTCACTCTGACTTAGGAAGAAGGGTCCCTACTTGGACAGTGGCCAGCCATTGCCAACTAGAGACCCCCATTTCTAACAGGCGCATTGTGGAGAAATTTCTGGCAGTGGCAGAGGAGGATAGGGAAAAGCACCATAAGACACTCACTGAACAGAGCCAGACACATAAACGGTCATAGGAAAGTTGGTAGATACCCTCAGCCAACAAAGAGGTCATACTGCCCTCCCCTCCGTGGTATCACAGACGTATGTCAATGGGGAGGACCCCGACTTCTTCATCTCCAACTTTGAAAGGATGGCCAGAGCGGCGGGATGGCCCTTGGACAAATGGGGACAATATCTGGGCCCACTCCTCTCCGGGGACCTTCAAGCCACTTACCAAGCCGTCAACCCACTCGGAGCCACACCTTATGAGGAGGTAAAGAGGAATATTTTGGAGAGGCTGGGGATAGATGAGGAGACCTACCGAATCTGCCTCAGATAGATCAAAGAAGGGCCCCAAGAAACCCCTAGAGCTCTCTCCTACTGAATCAGGGACATGGCGGATAGGTGGATGAAACCCCTGATATCGACCAAAGAAGAAATAATGGAAAAAATATATTTGGAGCAGTATTTGTCGTCCTTATATCCCCATGTACAGAAGTGGGTACATCAACATATCCGGCTGACCCTAGAGAGAGCTATTGAAATAGCCAGTGCTTTTAACCGGGCGCAAGAACTCCAAAGAGGCCGAGAAGAACATCATTGGAAACGCCGGAGGTGCTATAGCCAGGGTCGCAAGGCATCCTAACCCACGAAAACCAGACACAGTTACCTTACTGCCCGGTCCTTTACCAGTGCCTATCAGAACCCCTCCCCAACCTGGACCCCAATGCTTTAACTGTGGGGCCTTCGGTCATATAGCTTGCATATGCCCCCAGAAGGAAGAACCCATGGCGATCGGTCTAACACGTACTTTTTATTGTAACTCCATGGGGCACAACTCCCCTTATCACCGTTGGGTGGTGATCAACGGCGGGAATAGGCAAGCCTTAGTAGACACTGGCTGCCTGCAGAGCGTGATGCAACCCCAGGCCATCCCGGGAGGAGTTTCCCACATCACAGGGTACGTCAACATCCACTGCGTGCACGGGGATAACCGGCAGTATCCCACCATGGATATTAACGTACAGCATGAACCTGCCACGAAATCGGTTCCTCTAAGGGTGGGTCTAATCCCCAAGCTGCCAGAACCCTTGGTCCTAGGGAACGATTATCCCTATATGTTTAAACTGGTACAAGAAACATTGGCGGACGGAGAAGAATGGAGAAAGACAGCCCCTTTTTCCCAAGAACCTGAACCTGATTTCCCCCACGGAAAACAAAGGAAAAGCGGAAAAGAGAAGAAGCGGGAAAAAAGAAATTGGACCCGAGTAGCACTAACCCAACCGAAGGAAGACCACATATGGCAGTATGACCGAGGATTTTATGCAGCCGAAAGGGAGGACCCTACATTAAAAGAAGCCTGGAATAAAGCTACGGATGCAGAGGATCCTGAGCAAGTAGGTCCCCAATTCACTATAAAAAGGGGTTCTTGTTCAGAAAAGGGGGGAAAGACCATCCTCCCCAATTGCTGGTACCTCAACAGTATAGGGAAAAAGTGTTGTTCCTTGCCCATAGCCACCTGCTAGGGGGACACTTCGGGGAGGGGAAAACGGAAAAAACGATATTAGAGAGATTCTACTGGCCTGGTATTTATCATCAGGTCCGCAGATACTGTAGGGAATGTCCCATATGCCAGAAAAATAGCCGGGCCCTACCAATGAAAGTCTCATTGCGACCCTTACCCCTCATCACTGAACCATTCAGCAGAGTAGGGATGGATATAATTGGACCCTTACTTCCCTCTCGCAGTGGGTGTAGGTATGTACTGGTACCGGTGGACTATGCTACTCGCTTTCCCGAACCCGTGGCATTACGCCAACCCAATGCCTTACAGATCGCCACGGCTATGATAAACATTTTTTCCCGAGTGGGGTTTCCTAGGGAGATCATAACGGATCAAGGGACTCCCTTTATATCCCGGTTAATGAGACAGCTGTGTTAACTATTAAACATCAAACAAATCTGTTTTGCAGTGTATCATCCCCAAACCGACGGATTAGTAGAAAGATACAATGCTACTCTCAAGACCACCTTAAAAAAGCTCCTAGACCTGAAAACCCACAAATGGGAAGACATGCTGCTTCTAGCCCTCTTTGTAATTTGCTGTTGATGCAGCGCGTACAATAAAAACTATTCTCCTCCTAGGTCACTTATAGGTCATCCAGGGGCAAACTATATTTTCTCACATCCACATGACGATGGGGCCCATAAACATCGCCTAACACACACGCACACACCTGGATTTCCTTTACACCTTTACGAAATTCTGTACTCCTAGGAGAAGCATGAGAACTAAATGGAAAACACCATTTATGTACCGCTGGAAGGAGCCGGGATATCTTATTACCTTAACCTATCGCTTTCTTTTAGTTATTTCTTAAGATATTCCTGCTCATTGTTTTGTCGATGAATCATTCATGTAAGAAATTAGTTCATAGTGATTAAGACCAGCTAAATCACAATAACCAATTACTGGTGTCACAATCATTTAGGAAATTAACCACTGAGTCATTTGATTTAAAGAATCTTAAATTTTATGTAATTTTAAAAGCATGAGAAAGAACTTAAACTTTTTATTCAATTATTCATTCATTATTAATTCAAATATTTATTAAGCATAATCAATTTATTGCAGAAAGGAATTTTTCGTCATGAAGTAAAACCCTAATTACCTGCCTACCTTCCTAATTTAGCCTAATGATTTCTAACCTAAGTTTAAGAATTAGAAATAACCTGATTCTCATACTCAACTGGAAAATTAAGACAGCAACAGAAACTTCAGCTCGTCAGCATCAGCTACCTGCAACCCGTCTCATCTAACAGTCTTTCAGCATCTCCCGCTCAGTTATGGATCGATCAGGACCACCCAGCACTGGAAGCCACCAAAACCAACACGACTCTCCAACTCCGCTCCTGACTGTGACTGCGACTGACCCCTCCCACTAAGAGTAGGCCCTCTTATACCCTAATTCTAACTTTGCTAACTAATTGTTGCAACATTAATAACACGCTTTTCTTTCATTGGTCCATGCATGTCATCTTATTCATTCTTTTAATCAAGTTCTCTTGGATCCAATGGTCCTTGGATCATTTCCTTTCTCACAGTTCAAGACATGTTTCCATCCGCTTCGATCAGTACATTTGTAACTTCTTTCGATACATTCGAGAACTCTGCAGGCATTGTCCTTTCTCTTAAACTGGTTTCCCACGGGTCTCTGCTGATCACCACGGCACACTATCAGTTCAATTAGGTCACATCAGCCTTGACCATTTCTCGCATCCTAGCCTCTCAGCAACATCACGAGGTTAGCTTTTCTCCGACTTCTTTCCCGTGTCACATGTTTCCCTGCGCTTGCGCACATCACCAACTGGCAGCCATTTTATATCGCCACTCGGTTATACTTTAGAAGCACTATTTTGAAATAAACAAAACATAATTAAAATAGAGAAAAATAGCCTTTTCGTTTCCCTCCCGTCATCTACGTACCCCAATTAGTTATTACCTAGCAGAAAGCAACATTTAAGCTGTTTCTTACTTACCATCACTATTGTTTTTGCAACGATACGTTTATTTCTATGAAGCACAAAATCATGCATTTATTTTAAATTAGTACGCATTTATTTTTATGTTATAATTAGACACATGGACATCCATTAATAGATTATTCAGCACATACATTTGCGTATTACTCTTCCCACACGTACAGTGTTGATTAATACATTTAAACGAACATTTTATTAATTATTTATAAAATTTGTTAGGGGTTAAAAATTTTTATTTTCTCTGCTCCATCAACTCCCCCTTTGGTGATTTTTAAATCACCACATAAAACCCAAGTTATACTTCTTTTTCAGGCAGTATATGTCTTTCATCCTTTGCTTTTTGTTAGTTACACATCTGTTTCTCCTTCATCTTGTCTTCTTGTCTCCTTATACATGTTTTCTTTCATTTTCTCTAACTCAATTTCACCCATTTCTCTCTCTCTCTCTTTCTTTCATTATTCTGTTATTTCTTTTTATCTTATTTTGTCTTACTTTTCTTTTTATACACGTTATTACTATTTTCAACACCATGGCTAACAGTATTACTACAGTTGCTATTATTATAACTTTCCCTATCATTAGTCTACTCATTCTGGTCAACCAATTTGCTACTGAAGAAAACCCTCTACCAAGTTTTCCCAAAACACTTTCAACCTCCAGTGGAACTAGTTCTTTGTGCAAATTTGTAATATTTGTAATATACTTCTGTATATTTCACTTTTATCAGGAATGTAAGTGCAACAATGTTGGACTTTCAACATTCCACAGACTCCACCCTCCTTTGCCAAAAGAATATCAAGGGCAAGCCGATTTTGCATCACCATAGCTCTCATGGCAACCATTTCGGTATTTACCATTAAGAACCCTCCCGCAGTATCTGTAGACAAACGATCTACTACTGTGGATAACTTCCGAATTTTAGATGCATTCAAAGATATTCCCACTGCTGGTATTAATGCTCCAAAAATATCACCTACAATTTCTGAAAAACGTTCCCTCTTTCTACGTGTAAAGCTATTAATCATCTTGTATGTTCCTTTTTCTTCTCTGTCCATATGAAAGATTTTTGGAAAGACCAGGCCTACATAGCAAGTTCCATACCAATGGTCCGGTAACCTGTAATAAGCTCTATTCCCACAAATATAATAGATACCTAGAAATATTGGATCTTTTCCACCTTTGAATCCCGAACCTCCCAGAATTTGATAATTGTCATGGCAGATACTGGAACCTACAAAGTAATTGTCATAGACTGTCTTATTTCTTCTAATACACAACTTTCCTGTTTGCGGCCAATCTAATGTCATTGCTGCATTTATCTTTTCCCTTCATGATTTCCTTCCTCAAACGTCCATAGATGTGTTCCTTCCTCTTTTATTGCTTCTTTTGAAATTTCATTCTTCTTTCTTCAACCATTTCTAAAAATACCTTTTCTTCTTTCTTTAACTCACAGGTAAGGTTGTTACTAGCTATTTCTTCTAATGTTAATTTTCTATGTTCTAAAAAGAATTCTCCTAAAACTTTTGCTGGTTTTACTTTGTTAAGTTCTGGTACTACTGGAATGTTTGCAAAAATCTTATCTATATCAGTATAATAAGATTCTAATCTACCTGTTTTATAAAATAAACTTGCTATTACACTACATGTTATTCCATAAGTTAGAGGTAGGTGATGATAAGTCACACCTTCTGACACTGATGCAGGCAACTGCATACAAACATAACAATCTCTCACATCCATTGTCTCTACATATTCGTACAACAATTTTGTAAAAACATTTTTAGAAAAGTCTGTTACTGACTTATCCTTATGTAATTCTGCACTACTTCTTAAAATAACTGGTTCTTTAATATTAGTTTCTTTTTCTGGTTTAGTATCATTCTTCGCTTCTATTACAGCTAAACTAATAGGAATTGTGATTGCTAAAACTATCCATATGGTCATTAATAAATCTGTACAAAAGCAGCACATTTTACACCATCTTTTTACAAACTCACATTTATCTCTTCTATCCCTAGTATTTTCCATTTTGCTTTTATCTTTGTTTAAGTTTCAGAAAATTGTGTCACTACACCTCAGAAATGACTTAGATGCCACTCTGCTTTCAAAAAGTCTTTGCTTGGTACTTTCTTTTAATTCTTTCCAGAATTCTTTCGTTGTCACATCCAGTGATTTGTCACATCCAGTAAAATTGTCATGTCCGGCAGAAGCACTATAAGTCTTCACTTCAGATTTGTTGCATCTCACCTTTTCCCATTCGACTTCTTAGTCTCTGGTTCTCGTGAGTGTTTTCTTCTTCTTTGTAATCCGTCAGTGCGATATACACCCACTCAGGTGACTTATACTTTGCATTCACTTTCTTCGTTCTTTTGGACTTTTGCAATCGTTTTCCACTTGGTTTTTCTTGTCCCTTTTGACTTGTTATTTCATTCACTTGTTCAGCACTTTCATCTCCAGCTCTTATTATTCTATATCTCAATTTTCTTATATAGCTGTTGGGCCAATTATCTCCTTTTCTTGACCTTTTGGCTTCACCTTCTTTTTCTTCTTTTTCTTCTCTTTCTGATTTCCAATTTCTTATTCTTGATTCAGTTTTTGCTTTCTCCTCTTCTCCACTCTCTTCAGTTTCTGTTTCAACTGTTTCACTATTGTCTCTTATTTTGAAGCTTATGATCTCGTCATCTCCTACTGGTGGATCTGTCTTCTCCTTCTTGTGTTCCCTTATTACTGTCCCTCCTCGATGTTCTTCCGATTTGGTGTTTTCCTCCCTTTCTACTTCTAAATTTCCCTGTTCTTCTGTTTCTCTATCTGTCCCTATTGCTCCTCGGGGTTCTTCTCGATTCTCTAACTTCTTGTGTACTTCTTTCCCTACTTCATCTATTAATATTATTTCTGAAGGATTTCCACCATAACTTGTACTTGGTTGTTCATCTAGATCATTTTCTTGCTCATTTTCTTCTCTAATTGGTTTATAACCCCAAGTTCTCCTTCGGAATTCTTCGCAGTTTGCAACTGAATCATCAGATCCTGAACTTGTGTCAGATGTTTCCAGATGTCGACTTACAGGTCGATCTTCAGATTCTGGAACTTCTGAATTTCTTTCTTCTTCTTCTTCCTCTTCTTCTCTAGAGGTGTTTGCAGTTGGGGTTTCAGATGTCGACTTTCAGGTCGATCTTCAAGTTCTGGCACCCTTTCTCTTATCCTTGTTGTCCCAGCCGTTAAACTTTTATCCCACACTTCCAGACGTCGACTCACATGTCGATCAGTAGGTTCTTGAACTCTGATTGTGTGGCTGGCATGGACCCAGTTCTTCACTCCTGCACACTTGACGGCAGTCGTCACTAGGATTACCTGTCGTGGTTCGTCCCAGCGAGGAACTAGACAGTTTCTTCTCCTGTGGATTTTTATATGGACCCAGTCTCCTGGATTCAAGTCGTGGGCTGGTTTTCTTTCAAGAGTGGTCGCATCCGGTCCAACCTGATGAAACACAGAACGCACCACATCAGCCAGTCCCTTGCAATAATCCAGTACTAGATCATCAGTTATAGTCAATAACTTGTTGACAGGTACTTGTGCTTGTCTCATTGCTCGTCCCATGATCATCTCATGAGGACTAAGTCCAGTTTTCTTTTCAGGGATGCTTCTGATGGTCATCAGAACAAGAGGCAGTGCATCTGGCCATTTGAGTCCTGTAGCTTGACACATTTTTCCTAATCTGTTCTTAATTGTTCCATTAATTTGCTCCACTACCCCAGAAGCCTCTGGTCTGTAAGCACAATGTAGTTTTTGTTTAATACTCAATGCTTCGCAAATCAATTGGATCAACTCATTTTGAAAATGTGTTCCTCTATCTGTCTCAACCGTGACCGGAAATCCATACCTTGGAATGAACTCTCGCAGCATAAGTTTTGCCACTGTTGTTCCATCATTCCTTCTAGTGGGGTATGCCTCCACCCAACGAGAAAACAAACAGACGACCACTAGAACATATTTTAGTCTGTTACTAGGGGGCATTTCTATAAAGTCTAACTGCATTCTAGTGAACGGACCTCCTTCTCGTCCTATTGTTCCTATACTCACTACCGTCTTTCTTCCTGGGTTAAACTGCTGACAAATAAGACATTTTTGACAAAGACTTTCAGCTATGGCTCTGAACTTTGGGTTATACCAGGTTTGTCTAAAAAGTCTGATCATTGCATCTCTCCCAATATGAGCTTGTCCATGGTACATCCGTGCCATGTCTGCAATCATGCTATCAGGCATAACTGGTCTTTCGTCTCTGTACACCCACACACCATTATTTTCCTGTCTTCTACATCCTGCTTTTATCCAGTAATCTTTTTCCTCATCACTTGCAGTTTCTTGTAACTGTCTTACTTCATCCCATGTCTCGACAGTATTAGTAAAAAGCAAAGGAGAAGAGATATGCTCCCTTTCTCTATTTTTGTTCATGGACACCATGTTCTCTGCACAATATTTGGCAATCTCATCGGCATAATTATTGCCGACGGCTATGTAATCTTCGTTTTTCTTATGCGCCTTGCACTTCACTACAGCGATTTGTTTAGGCAACTGTATCGCCTCAAGCAGCTTTTTAACAAAATCTCCATTTCGGATAGGTGTTCCTGCAGATGTCAAGAAACCTCTTTGTGACCAAATCTGACCAAAATCGTGTACGATGCTGAAACCATATTGGCTATCGGTCACAATCGTGACTCGTACATTTCTTCCTAATTTACATGCTTGAATCAAAGCAATCAGTTCCGCAACTTGTGCAGACCTTATTCCTTTCAGACAAGACGCTTCCATCACAGTTGCCACTGTGCACACTGCGTAAGCTGCGCTTAAAACTCCTTCTTTTGTTCTCAAACATGAGCCATCTACAAACATGACATAATCAGATTCCTTTAACAGTTCATCTTTTATGTCAGCTCTTGGTTTCGTGCAATATTCCAGCACGTTCAGACAATCATGATCTACTTCGTCTTGTTCAATTATACTCTCCTCATCTGGCAATGATGTTGAAGGATTCACATTCATGCATCTATCTATGGTCACATTTTCAGCACTCAAGATGACTTTTTCGTACTTAGTCAGCCGACTATGTGTCATGTACTGTGTTTTTGTTCTTGTCAAAAGAATTTCTACTGAATGGGGAACATATACTCTCAGTGGATACCCCATCACTATACCTTCACTTTGTTCCAGACTTACACAAGTAGCAGCAACTGCTTTCAGACATCCGGGCAATGCTTTTGCTATAGGATCTAAAACAGCTGAAAAATAAGCAATTGGTCTTTTCATCGTTCCATGTTTTTGTACCAGTACTGAAAACGCACATCCATCTCTTTCACTGCAGTACAACTCAAAATCCTTTTCATAATCAGGCATGCCTAATGCAGGTGCCTCACACAATTTCTTTTTCAATTCTTTGAAAGATTTCATTTCTTCATTGTTTAACTCAAAAGGGTCTTTTACATCTTTCTTGGTCAACTTTTGTAATGGTTTTGCAATCAAAGAGAAACCACTTATCCATTGTCGGCAATATCCAACCATTCCCAGAAACATTCTTACCTCTCTTTGCGTCATTGGTGCTCTCATTCCTTGAATCATTCTTACTCTTTCTGTCGCTATCTTTCGCACTCCTTTCTCAATTTTATGCCCTAAATACTGGACTTCTTTCTGACAAAACTGCAATTTTGAAGGAGACACTTTATGTCCTCTTTTCTCTAGATGGTTCAGTAAAGCAATTGTATCATTTACACATGCTTCTTTTGTTTTCGATGCCACCAACAGGTCATCAATATACTGCACCATCACTGACTTTTCTGGCATTTTCAAATCTTCCAGAGATTTCTTTAAGATCTGATTAAAGATTGAGGGGCTTTCTGTATACCCCTGAGGAATTCGGCACCATGCCAAAATACGCTCTCCGAACCGGAACGCAAATAATGGCTGGCTATCTGGATGCAAAGGAATAGAGAAAAATGCGTGACACAAATCTATCACAGTGTACCACTCGGCTTCATGTGGAATTTGATATAGAATTACTGCAGGGTTTGGCACTATTGGACAACAGGGCACAACTATTTTGTTGATCTTTCTCAAATCCTGTACTATTCTATATGTTCCATTTGGCTTTTTCAGTCCCATAATAGGTGAATTACATGGACTGCTCATTATTTCTTTTAGAATTCCCTGTTCAATCATTTTATTTATTACAGGAGTTATTCCTTCAATTATTTCTGGAGTTAACTTGTACTGTGGCGTATTCGGGTAAGTTGTTCCTTCTTTTACTGTTACTTTTACGGGATCAACTTCTTTCATTAATCCAATGTCTTCTCCTGTAAAATCCCACACACTTTCTTTCACTGCAATTTTTAATTCTTCTGGAAGTTTTTCTGCATCAAATGCAGGAAACAACCCATTCATTTCAGGTTCCTGATTCATCAAAGTTACTTTATACAAGACATCTTCATCTGAGGTCTGAAATCCAATTCCATCTGGCGTACAATAAATTGTGCAATTCATCTTGCACAAGAGGTCACGACCTAAAAGATTTACAGGACTACAATCGCACACTACAAATTTATGCATTTTGCTAAAAGAACCAATTTTTACTTCCACTAATTCAGTAAGTGGTGTTTTAATCTTCTCATTGGCTACTCCTACCACTTGGATGTATTCACCTGAGAGAGGAAGGTTTGGAATTTCCACTGATCTAACAGTAGAACGGGTAGCTCCAGTATCGACAAGGAATGTTACATTTGCACCATTCACTTCTCCATCCACAAAGGGACCAGACTGATCTACCTCTAGAGTTGCGCCAAGTACGCACTCTTTCCCCTCTTCTGGGCACCGTCATAATCTTTCATCCGGGTCATCCTCACTCTGACGCAACCAATACTGAGAAATGTTAGCTGCTCGCGGCAACTGTGTTACCTGCTCTCCTCCGTAGAATCCTGTTTCTGTACTGTATCTTTGCTGGTTAACAGTGTTGGGAAGTGGTGGTTGCGGCACCTGACTTTGTTGAACAACTACCTCATTCTGAACCTGTGGAGTTAATGATTGATTTTCCGGATTAGGTTTAGGTGGGAACTTACACTCGTTTCTCCAATGCCCTAATTTTCCGCAATTATGACATGGCCATTTCTTCTTTGCTTCTTCTAGACTCACTTGACCTTTCCCTTTACCTATGTTAGGTCGCATTTTATTCTGTCCTGTTTCATTCCCATTATTATTGTCCAATTGAGCTTCTTGTTTTTCTGCCACCTTCACCTGTGCCCACATTGCCTTCTCTTTCAATTTACGCTGTCTACTCTCAATATCATCACTGCAATACTTAGCATACCTCAGCACATCATCAACTGTGCCATTCTGCCAATTAATCATATGCTGTTTAATCATTTCACTAATCTCTGGTTTTAATCCAAACACAAATCTGTACACAAAATGACTCATATCTTTTTCACTTAATTCCTCATATCCACTATACTGCTTGAAAACCAACAACAACCTTTCATAATAGGCGTGTACAGACTCCTTACTTTCTTGTGTAGTTCTATCGATTTTTACCCAATCTGTCTCTTTAGGAGGAATCTTATTCTTCAAAAAGGTAATCACCTTATCATACTTCTTCATCACATCAGGACCTGGAGCTCCTGTCTTAGGATCTCTTGGATATTCTGTAGTTGGCCAGTCAACTGTAATCTTACATTCTGACCACAAATCAGTTGGTACCACTATGTCAAATAATCCATCTAAATCTATCCACAACACTTTTGAAACCTTTACAAATCTCTCTACTTGTCGGTACCACTCAACTGGTTTCTCTCTTAGCTTTGGAAAGTCATTGGTAAATGACAGTATGTCCTGCCTAGTCCAGGGAACATGCACATAACTTCCACCTGGAGTTTCTCTCATAGGGTATTCTTTAGCAACAGGTTCTTTTTCAGTTATCATAAAAGCCAACGAACCTTTGTCTGTAGTTTTCTCATTCTTCTTCGTCCATCTAACCTTCCATCTGTCCACATCACCCCATTTTCTCAACAACACAATTAACTCTTTTATCTGTGTCAGCCTTCCTGCCGTGTTCAAATTTTCAATATCCTTTTCACAAAAGTCTACTCTATATGGTTTCTGCAACGTTTTCACTTTCGCGAAGTCTATTCCAATTTCACTGGCTACTTCTTCTAATTTGTCATGTAAATTCTTTGCTCTCCATGTAATACTTTTGCACAGAAACATTATTTCATCATCCTGGTAATTTTTTATCTTTTCTGTACCAATCGTTCCTAGAATTAATTCTTCCATGTCAATTTTTAACCTAATTACATCTAATGGTTTTTCTTCTGGTTCTTTTATTTTAAATGCCTTCATCCACTCATTTAACTCATCAGGAGTCGGACCTATGGGTGTATTTTTTAGTTCTACCCAATTACCACTCTTTTCAGGGGTTTCTGTTGCAGATTCTGTTACCATATGCATTTTCCTACCATTGCACTCATTCACAGTCAAATTTGTAGGTGGACTTGGTCTGTAAGTACTAGCCAAATTACTTGTACTTGCACTTTGTTCCATTCTTTCTTTTTCTCTCTGAAAATGTGAACTCATGGGAATCACCAAAGATCGTTCATCAATTTTCTGATTCTCAAAAACGGGTATTACTGGACCTATTGTTACTGGCACAGTAACTGCTTCCATATTTTTCGTTAATTCCCTAATCTTCTCAGTTAGTTCTTTTGTTGTCCTTGCTAATTCGCTTGCATTGTCGCTTTCTATTTCTTCATTTTGTGAAGTTCTCATTTGATCTTGTGACCTATTTATTTCAATTCTTTTTTCTGGACTTTTATTTCGCATAGTCTCTATTAGCGGCGCATTTGGTGTCACCACTGTAGAACTCTGCTGATACGGAGGTGGATTTCTATTTAGAATATCTTCCAGCAATTCATCATCCGTTTCGCTCGCATGCATATATTTCTCCCTCTCCATATGTTTCTTTTTCTCAGTCCGTTTTTTCTTAGTCCCTTCCTCAACTGTAAAAGCTGGAAACAAACCTCCTGTCATGTTAGCACATCTCCATCGTTTTATTCTATCTTCATGATTTATTCCCCACATCCTTCCAGGCATAAACTCATGATCCCTAAAACCTCTGAATCTCTCTCGCTCATACATCTCATCCTCCCATTCCGTCAACGCTTCAAACTGTGTCGGTCTAGGTTCTAGATTTGTCATTTTTTCTCGCAAATTTCGCAAAACCGCTACACTAAATGAACCATTCTCAGGGAAAGCTAAAGCACCATCATTCTTCGTATACTTTGCCCAATTTTCCAACCATATGCATGTATGATATCCATATTTCAGCATCATATGTGAAGCTGCTGATTTCGGCGGAGGAATTACTTGTCCCTCTCTAGTCACGACCTTTTTGTCTTTCTTAAAGAAATTCTTTATTTTTGTCGTCCATGACGTCCTCTCCCTTTCATACTCGTAATACGGCAGGTTTTCTATTTGTTTTTCTCTTTACGCTAACGCTGTTCTGTGTACGAAACTTCAACCAATTACAGCGCGACTCACACTAACGTACCAATCAGAACAATTCCCTTCGTCCGCGAACCAACCAATCCTAGCGCGGCACTTTTCTACGTCACTTCTGACTCTGTGTTCACGTGACTAGCGCACTATCCAATCCTAGCGCGGCACTGTTCTACGTCACTTCTGCTCTTTTACCCTCCTTTACAAAATTTATCGGCAATTTTCTTTTCGCTGTTTTCTCCGTTAGTTACAACAATTAAAACAATTCCATAGTCTGATTCGCTAAACAAAAGTGACAGCTTTGTCCTTTTACACAAGAATCCTGTATTTCCAGTAGGCAGTGCTTACCTCTACCCTACCACAGAATTATTAACTCTCGCCGATAAAGTAGCACTTCCCTCTACCTTACCCTTCTTTCAAGCAAACAATTTACTCGTTTCTCTGGGGATAAGACACATGTGGAGACTAGGCTCCTGAGAATTAAGACCAAAGTTTCACAAGAAAACGTGATTTGCTATTTCAGTTACACACTTTTCGTACAGAAAATCCCTAACATAACACAACCTGTGTTATTACCAAAATGAATTCAGACCATGTACCAAATTCCATGTGACTTCTCTTGCCACACGTGTTCCACTTCCTACATCCCAGAAGCGTGAAAACTCACATATAACATAACATGACTCAACATATAGTGTTAGTCATCAAAAATAATCAATAATCAATAAACAATAATCACTAAACTAATCTATAGAAAACCATAACTCTGCTACCAAGAAATCTGATGCAGCGCGTACAATAAAAACTATTCTCCTCCTAGGTCACTTATAGGTCATCTAGGGGCAAACTATATTTTCTCACATCCACATGACGATGGGGCCCATAAACATCGCCTAACACACACGCACACACCTGGATTTCCTTTACACCTTTACGAAATTCTGTACTCCTAGGAGAAGCATGAGAACTAAATGGAAAACACCATTTATGTACCGCTGGAAGGAGCCGGGATATCTTATTACCTTAACCTATCGCTTTCTTTTAGTTATTTCTTAAGATATTCCTGCTCATTGTTTTGTCGATGAATCATTCATGTAAGAAATTAGTTCATAGTGATTAAGACCAGCTAAATCACAATAACCAATTACTGGTGTCACAATCATTTAGGAAAATAACCACTGAGTCATTTGATTTAAAGAATCTTAAATTTTATGTAATTTTAAAAGCATGAGAAAGAACTTAAACTTTTATTCAATTATTCATTCATTATTAATTCAAATATTTATTAAGCATAATCAATTTATTGCAGAAAGGAATTTTTCGTCATGAAGTAAAACCCTAATTACCTGCCTACCTTCCTAATTTAGCCTAATGATTTCTAACCTAAGTTTAAGAATTAGAAATAACCTGATTCTCATACTCAACTGGAAAATTAAGACAGCAACAGAAACTTCAGCTCGTCAGCATCAGCTACCTGCAACCCGTCTCATCTAACAGTCTTTCAGCATCTCCCGCTCAGTTATGGATCGATCAGGACCACCCAGCACTGGAAGCCACCAACACCAACACGACTCTCCAACTCCGCTCCTGACTGTGACTGCGACTGACCCCCTCCCACTAAGAGTAGGCCCTCTTATACCCTAATTCTAACTTTGCTAACTAATTGTTGCAACATTAATAACACGCTTTTCTTTCATTGGTCCATGCATGTCATCTTATTCATTCTTTTAATCAAGTTCTCTTGGATCCAATGGTCCTTGGATCATTTCCTTTCTCACAGTTCAAGACATGTTTCCATCCGCTTCGATCAGTACATTTGTAACTTCTTTCGATACATTCGAGAACTCTGCAGGCATTGTCCTTTCTCTTAAACTGGTTTCCCACGGGTCTCTGCTGATCACCACGGCACACTATCAGTTCAATTAGGTCACATCAGCCTTGACCATTTCTCGCATCCTAGCCTCTCAGCAACATCACGAGGTTAGCTTTTCTCCGACTTCTTTCCCGTGTCACATGTTTCCCTGCGCTTGCGCACATCACCAACTGGCAGCCATTTTATATCGCCACTCGGTTATACTTTAGAAGCACTATTTTGAAATAAACAAAACATAATTAAAATAGAGAAAAATAGCCTTTTCGTTTCCCTCCCGTCATCTACGTACCCCAATTAGTTATTACCTAGCAGAAAGCAACATTTAAGCTGTTTCTTACTTACCATCACTATTGTTTTTGCAACGATACGTTTATTTCTATGAAGCACAAAATCATGCATTTATTTTAAATTAGTACGCATTTATTTTTATGTTATAATTAGACACATGGACATCCATTAATAGATTATTCAGCACATACATTTGCGTATTACCCTTCCCACACGTACAGTGTTGATTAATACATTTAAACGAACATTTTATTAATTATTTATAAAATTTGTTAGGGGTTAAAAAAAATTATTTTCTCTGCTCCATCACTGTAAATCCCAGAAAAGTACCGGTTATTCTCCCTTCGAGTTACTATATGGTAGACAACCGCGTACATTACTAAACATGTTGAAGGAAGAATGGGAGGAAGAGCCTGAAGGCGTTAGACCCCTTCCAGACTATGTCCTAAATTTGAAAACGCATCTACAGCAGATCTGTAGTATCGTAAAAACTCATTTGGAACAAGCCCAAGCGTCCCAAAAAGCACAGTACGATAAAAAAAACAAAGAGTGCACGTTGGAGGTGGATGACTTTGTTTTGTTGATGATGCCCACCTCCGACCATAAATTGTTAGGACAGTGGCAGGGCCCATTTCGCATAATAGAAAAGGTGACCCCAGTAACCTACCGCCTTGAGATGGACCCTGAGATAAAACAAACACACAGATTTTCCACATCAATCTATTAAAAAAATGGGAAGGGACCATACCCGCAATGATAGGCCTAACTGGGTGCCCCATTCCTTTATACCATCAAAGCATTGATGTTGAGTTGCCTGAAGCCCAAAAATAGGCGTTAGACGCCCATTTACAGCCTCTTCAAGAGGTGTTCTCGCTAACCCCCGGGAAAACCACTCTGATAGAACACGCCATCACTACCCAACCAGGTAGATGGATAAAATGACGCCCTTATCGCATACCAAAGTTCCGTAGACAAGCCATAGAAAGTGAAGTACAACAAATGTTGCACATGGGAATAATAGAACCCTCCAACAGTGAGTGGAATTTGCCCATTGTTCTGGTACCCAAACCTGATGGGTCTATCAGGTTTTGTATCGACTTTAGGGAAGTGAATAAGGTGTCCCAATTCGACTCATATCCGCTACCACGGGTCGATTAAAAGATTGAAAGACTGGGAACAGCCGCTACATAAGCACCTTAGACCTGTGTAAGGGGTATTGGCAAGTGCCCTTAAAACAGCAAGACAGGGAGAAGACAGCTTTCTCTACCGCCAGTGGCCTGTATCATTTTACTGTACTTCCCTTTGAGCTACATGGGGCCCCCGCCACCTTTCAAAGGTTGATGGACACTGTGCTTAAACCTTGTGCCGCCTTTACTGCAGCTTATATAGATGACATAGTCATTCACAGCACTTCATGGGAACAACACCTAAGCCATCTGACAAAGGTCATTCAGGCCCTAAAGAAATGTGGCTTAACTATAAACCCTTCTAAGAGCAGGTTAGCAGAAAGGTCAGTGAAATACCTGGGTTATCTCTTGGGGGAGGGACTCATAAAACCGCAAGAAGAAAAAATAGCAGCCATAGCCAATATGCCTTTTCCTCAGACCAAGAAAGAGCTCAGAGCCTTCCTAGAGGTCCTGGGATACTACAGTAGGTTTATACCCGACTTCTCCCAAGTAGCAGCACCTTTGAAAGACCTTCTCCAGAAAGATGGAAAGATGGAAAAAGAGTTGAGACAGCCCACTCCTTTTCTTAGACAGGCCTTCCATCGGTTCTGACAGGCTCTGACCTCCAAACCCGTTCTACTCAGTCCCAACTATTCCAGACCCTTCATCTTGCAAACAGACACCTCAGAACAAGGCCCTCAAGGACCAGAGAGACCCATTCTGTATATCAGTAGGAATCTGTTTTCTCGCGAAAAGCAATATGCGGTGATCGAAAAGGAAGCCCTAGCCATAAAAATGGGCCATTGAGTCCCTCAGGTACTATCTAGAAGGTCGCGAGTTTACTTTATACACGGACCATGCCCCTCTAGAATGGCTTTCAAGAAATAAAGGACATAATGACAGGATCCTGCAATGGTTTCTTGCTCTACAACCTTTTCGATTTACCACCTGTCACCGAAAAGGGAAAGATCAAACAAATGCCGATTATTTGTCCAGATACCCACTTGATTCGTTTCTTGCCGGCAAGAAAGTTAGGGAAGGGGGATGTGAGGAAGGGGACCCAGCCTTGAACCCCCCCTTTGCCCCAACTGCCGTGTTTACCTCCGAATGCCAGGACTACAGCCTCGCAGAGACCGGGAAAGCAAGGGTTAACTCTCCCTGACGCCTCTCGTGTACATGGAATGGGTCGGCCTCCGGAGAGCGAGAACTAATGGGAGCAGTGGGTGGCGAAAAGGGAGGCAGAGCGACCGCCTCGTAAGGAGGACCCAGGAGACCCGGAAGACGCCGAGATCCTCGAGGGAAGACGGAGCCCAGCTGTAGCACAGACGGTGGAAGCCACTACAGAGGAGGAAAGGAACCCTGCCGCACCACGGAGAGAATAACACCAACCGGAAAGCGTAGCTGACGCCGTGAGAGGGGACGAGGACACCGATGGAGATCCCGAGAGCTGGTCTGAAGATTGTTGGACACCCCCGGAGGACGCTCACACTCCGCCTCAACCTAGGAGAATTGCGGCTCCTGCGGTTTGTGATTCGGGCATGGGAGGGGACTAAAGGGATGGGGAGGGTGTTACCAGGGAGGACAAGGGGAGGGGGGGCACAAGGGGCATCACAGGGAACTTTGGTTGGGTATGCCTGCTAGTCACCTCGAGCACACTACCCTTGCATAGTTTTGATTTTTCCCAAACCATGAAACAATGAAGGGAATTGATTTACTATTTTGTAATGACCATTCATGTTATAGTTCACGGGTATCAGTCCCACATGAGCTTCTTTGCTGAAGCTGAGTAAACAGGCGCTTGACGCTGTACCTCGAAGTAAATGAACGTGTGCTTGTACTTTTGTTTTCTTATGCTTCATCATGGCTGCAAATGTACCTTGACCTTTTAGTGGCGTCGATGCAGCCCACATATACACTTTAGTTTTCAATGGCGTAAGTTCAGGCAATGGAGACAGTTCATTATATTTCTCCTCAGCATCATATTTAGACGCACCACTATAGATAATGAAAGTTATTGAACAACCATTGACTTTTAGTGTGATCTTCGGACAATGTTTGAATGACGTTGGTGATTTGTCACGTCGATTTTCCTTGGACCAGTCTTTTCCTCACAGGCAGCCATGCGCATGCTTCTCTGAGGTAAATATCGACATGGCACAACCATCTTCTTCACTTTCACTTGATATTGATACGGAAGAACGGTTTGACGAAGATTCATTTGGTGTCGATTTGCCTCAGCTGATGTAGTCGCTTCGCCTTATGGGCATTTGTTAAATGTCACTTCTGAAACGTTTGAGTGGCCAGTGTGTCTTCGCGCCCTGATGCACTTACTTTTTCCTTCACCTTGCAAAACATCACAAAATGGTTCTCCTTTAAGCAGCCTTTGCAGATCTGCTCAATGGTCAAACATTTACCTTCGTGTGGAAATGAAAATCCACACATGAAGCACAACTTATTTGTCTGTGGAGAATTCACCCCGTGTCCCTCGGCGTTGAGTTTGTCTTACTTTTCACATTCCTGACTGACTCACTCCGGGCACCTCCGGCCTCCATGTCAGCAGCTTGTTGATCAGCATGCTCTTCAGCTCTGGCAGTCATGAAAACTCGCTACAGATTAAGAGTTTCTCTCAGCATTCATTGTCCGAACGAATCAGACAAGCATTCATCAATCACTCTGAGGCGTATAGCTTCCTCACTATTAAATTAATTGAACTTACAGTGTTTGATGTCCGTATCTAGTCTCTCAACAAATTTGTCAATGGTCTCACCAATTTTCTGTCATTCTTGACTTAAGATGTACCTTTAGTAATCTACATTTAGCATTGGAGTGAACTTTAGATTCAAGGCTGCTGATATGACTGTATGTAAATATGTCAGCTCGCCGCATTTTCTTTATGTTTTCTATTACACCTTCACTTGCAAGATTCTTAAGGTACTTGATAATCTTCTTGTTATCTACTTCTTCAATTACATCAATGAAATAATCAAATGTCTCAATCCAGGCAGTCCATCTGTTGCCAATATTCAACTTTTTGGCGGTATCAAATAGCGGTGGTGGTTTCAAGAAGGCGGCATAAGTGTAACCATTTACGAGATTAACTGACACTGTGGGTGGAGTTCTTTCTGACACTGCCGGCTGTCCAATAGGACCTGCTTCATCCATATAATCTTTAAAGCCCTGTGCTGTGCTGGCCTCGTCATCTTGGACAGCCCATGGAACCTTGACCTGCCTCTTGGTCTCTGTGGGAGCCCTTTGTTTTTAGCACACCTTGGGAGTTGTTCTGAGCCACCACCGGCAGCTTTGGTGGTGGGCTGATTCGGGTATGGACAGCTCTGCGAGCACAATACTGGGTGCTTCTCAGGGTTACTTCCTACAGTGCCGTGGCACAATGGCTCTCTTCGCTCAGCTCTGGTTAGCAGATGACTGTTTTAGTATTTGAATTTCACTGCTTGTAAGCATTGCTTTGTGCCGTCTGACACCTGGTTGATCTCTGCTCTTGGTGCTTCTGTTCGCAGTGTTATCACTCCATATGATGTATGGCTTTAAGTTGCATAGTAGCGCAGTACCTCTCTTTGCGTTCTTCCGAGCAGATTCTCGGCCACCGATGTGTAGACTTCTCAGTGAAGCTTTCATTAACTTCAAATGCTTTATGTGAAACTGGTGCTGTGCTTTGACTCCACATATGCCAAATGTCGATTCCACACTTCTACCGAGGCACACGTGGCATGCAAGAGCAGTTTGCTGGATCATGGCAAACTCTCTGGGAGAGCACTGTCAATCTTCAGGTTACTTATCCCCTATCTCGTCGCCAGTTGTAGCAATCTCTCCAGCCTGGGAACTCCCCAATGACTACGCCACACACGGAGCTTAGTATAACACGTCTTTATTCTTTTGCATATTAGCCCAAACTCAACATTCTAAACCAGCATTCAATTCCCTATGCTCTAATTCTTACGTAACAGTTCTACGGATTCCATCAGGAGCCACAAAGGTTCTGTCATTACAAACTCACACAACACTACAATATCCTAATAGGAGAGAGAGGCTTTCAACCAAGCTATTTTTTTTGTGCCTGCAAACTGTTTTGGGCTTAAATCAACATTTTCTGACTGCGAAAAGGTGCACTTTTCCTGTATAAATGTTATTACTTTATCGTGCACATTTTCAGCTAAAATTAGGTTTTGCCTATGGGGATTTGTTACCTCTGCCTTGCAGGTATTTGATTTAACAGGTCATAGCCGAATGGGATAATTCGGGCCTTTGCCCTGTGAATGCAGAATCAACATGTAGAGCTCCTTGTTGAAAACATTAATGGATGGATTTTGGCTTATTGCCATAGTTAGCTCTCAGCAGGAATACCAGGCATACTCAGATGGTACCATTTTCTCTATATTTCTGTACCAATGAAACACATTAATAATTACAACTGATTAAATAGTGAGTGTTATTGCTTTTCACAGATGCGATCATTTACTCTTTAATATGCAGCCATAAAAGGAAAACGAGTCTACATGCTTTTGAAAAAGTAACCAAAATGGCTTGTTTATTGTGGCCCCACATATGTTTCTAGGTCTATTGTGTTAGAAAGGCAAATTAGGGCTAAGCTAATTAGGGCCATTATCTCTTACCTAGAACAGTCACAAGCTGACATCTGTTTACTCCAGGAAACTCACCTGCACTGTAGAGACTGGCATAGGTTACGAGCCAGGGCATTTCCCCAACAGTTCTTTTCTTCCTTGCCACGTAAGGCATCAGAGGTGGCACTGCTTTTCTCACGTAAGTTCACAGGGAAAGTAGGGACAAAAATGGCAGAAATTAAGGGCCGTCTCTTGAGGTATCAGGTCCATCTAGGTACACAGGTGCTGGTGGTGGGTTCTATCTACGCCCCAAATGAGGGGCAGGAGAAATTCCTTCAGGGTGCAGTGGCAGAAATTATGTCAACAAGGGACCAGTGGGTGATCCTGGGGGGGACCTCAATCTAGTGCTTCACAAGGACTTGGATCGCTCAGTGCAGAGATTGGGGACGGGAGCATTATCACATGAGGGGAACCAATGGTTGCAGGAGCTAGGGCTAAGAGATCGCTGGACGGAGAAACATCCAGACACGCGGGACTACACATTTTACTCCCATGCACACAAGTCCCACGCCAAACTAGACTACTTTCTGGGGTCCCGGGAAGTATTAGATACCTTGGAGTCGATCGAGATAGAACCGCGTGCTTTATCGGAGCACTCAGCGGTCTCCATGAAACTGTCTCTTCCAAGGGTAGGAGACGGGTCGCGTCCATGGAGACTACAGGAGACTCTTCTTGGTAGACAGGAAGTAGTGGAGCAGATTAGGGTAGCAATGAAGAATTACCTACAAATAAATGATACCCCAGAGGTGAAACCCTCAATGGTATGGGAGGCAATGAAGGCGGTGTTAAGGGGCGAGTTTATCGCCATTGCGGCAGGGGACAACAGGATAAGGCGGGATAAACGCTCTCAGCTCCAACAACAGGTGAGAAAGCTGGAACGCATACACCACCGTACAGGGGCGCCTAGAATATGGCTGCAACTAGAGGCAGTTAGGAAACAACTAGCGGGTCTAGACTTGGACTATGCCGAATACGCATTCCTACGCCTCGAGCACTCTTTCTACATAGGGGGCAACAAGTGTGGCAGGTTACTAGCGAATAAGCTGAAGGGGCAGAGGCAATCCACTGCGGTGGAATCCCTGATCGAAGAGGACGATACCCTGGTAATTGGCGATAAACAGATAGCTGAGAGGTTTAGATCTTTCTACGCAGCCCTGTATGACTCTCAAGAGAGTCCCACCTCAGATATTAAGAGCTACTTAACAGGGGCCAAAGTCGCGTGCCTAACGATGGACCAGGCTGCTAGCTTAGATGCACCCATAGGGGTGGGGGAAGTAATTTCAGCTATCTCTCGGTTAAAACTGCGTAAGTCACCTGGCCCAGATGGCTTCCCAGCGGCCTTTTACAAGACCTTCTGTGGGGAACTGGCCCCGATCCTTACTAGGGTGTTCAACTCCATTTAGGGCCCTGACACCCTTCCATTGTCAATGGCGGGGGTATTAATCACAGTAATAGCTAAACCGAGGAAGGATAAACACCACTGCGGGTCTTACAGACCCATCTCCCTTTTGAATGTAGATTGGAAGTTACTGGCGGGTATCTTGGCTGCTCGTCTGGCTCTGTTGATGCCGGGCCTAGTGGAGCCAGACCAGGTGGGTTCATACCAACCAGACAGTGTGCGGATAATACGAAGAGGATCCTACACCTGATTGATAAGGTCACTTGCACTCGCACCGAGGCTATGTTGCTCTTTATTAACGCAGAGAAGGCCTTTGATCGGGTGCATTGGCCATACCTTACAGAGACCCTCGCCCACTTTGGCTTTGGCGAGAGGTTCCAGGCCTGGGCTCTGAGTGGATACCGCTTCCCAGTAGCCTCCGTCAGGGTGAATGGGCATAGCTCAGAACGCATACCGATTCGGTGAGGCACCCGCCGGGGATGCCCCTTGTCCCCCTTCCTCTTTGCGCTCTATATGGAGCCATTTGCGCAAAGGGTGCAGGACAATCCAGAGGTAAGGGGAGTGAGCTTTGGGGAGAGGAGCACCTTATCATATTGTACGCTGACGGCGTTTTGGTTGCATTAGAAGACCCGGGTTAGTTGCTTCCGAGACTTCTGGAGGAGGCAAGGCAGTTTGGGGAAGTTTCAGGGTTCCACATTAACATTTCTAAATCTCAGGCATTGGAACTTAGTGACGCCTGGGATCCGTGAAGGCCTCTCTGGGACATTCTCCATTAAATGGGCTGCGTGATCCATCTCATATTTGGGCTTACAGATTGCCCCGACTATGGAGGAGGTGTTGAGATTAAACTATCAAGATCTACTGCAAAAGGTCAAAGCAGATAGAGTGCATTGGAGATTGTACCCATTGTCTTGGCTGGGACGGATAGCAGCTTTAAAAATGACGATCTTACCCAAAATTTTATATTGTTCCAGACCCTCCCACTGCTGCCCCAAAGAGGGATGCTGCATCGGTTACAGGAGGAGTTGCAACAATTCGTGTGGGCCGGTAAGTGTCCTAGGATGAGCCAAGATCGTAGCTGGTGTCCGCCGTCCGAGGGTGGACTGGGCGTCCTGTGCTTACTCCATTATTATGAAGCTGCCCAGCTCCGGTTTTTGGTGGAGTGGTCG
This sequence comes from Calotriton arnoldi, assembly GCA_963921515.1. NCBI lineage: Eukaryota > Metazoa > Chordata > Amphibia > Caudata > Salamandridae > Calotriton > Calotriton arnoldi. The sequence goes on along the minus strand of CAWUFW010000047.1, from coordinate 2,278,268 downwards.
AGAGCGGAGTCCGAAAAACAGTGGCTATTCATGGACAAGGCATTGGCCAGTACAGATTTGTGGAAGGTCCCCTTTCTGGCGCGTTCTCACCGCCTCACTAATCTCTACCTGTCATTGGTAACGTCGCCCACTCTGCAGGCTTGGGACACAGTAGCCAGTCAAAAAGGGTTGACATCTTTCCCTTCCCCCTCACCCCAGTGGTAGGTAATGAGGAATTCCCTCCAGGCCTGGATGTTCGCACGTTCCAGGTCTGGCAGAGGCCGGAGTGCCGTTCAGGGGGTCACTTCTTTGATGAGGAAGACCCCATACCCTTTGAGCACATGAGGGCGAATCCTAGCAATTCCTGAAGGAGAGAGATATAGGTACACCCAGATAAGACACTGGTTGACGGAACCCACTCTGAGGGAAGCGGCACAACGCCCATTAACTCATTTCGAGAAGTGGTTGTTACGTAAGGATACAGACAAGGGCTTAATCACAGAACTATATGGGCATCTAAGGGGGGGGAGGCTGACCGGAAATCACCCTTGCAGCTCAGGTGGGAGCGGGAGGTGGGCAGACAGCAATCTTCAAAGGAATGGCTAGATGTCTTTTATCGAGCAGGACACACTGCATGAAACACTGCTAGAACAGAGACAGCAACGAAAATCATCTCATACTGATACCTAACTCCTGAAAGACTGCACCGGATGAACCCCAAACAAAGTGACAAGTGCTGGAGGGGATGTGATTCCAGGGGAACACAAGCTGACACAATTTTGGGAGAAGGTATTGCTTGATATAGATACACACTTTGATACTCGAGTACCTAGGTTTCCCTCTTATACAGTGCTAGGACTTCTTAACCCACTTAGGTTTCCGCTGTGCTCTAGATGGGGTAGACACATAGCTTTAGCACTGGAGGCGGCACACCAATCTATACTGTCTGCATGGGGAACGAAGAGAGTTCCAACCCAATTAAACTGGTTGCATAGGCTCTGGCATATTTTGGGTATGGAGAGACTTTCACTGACTTTGGCACACCAGAGCGAGTCATACCAAGAACTATGGAAGCCGTTCCTCCGACTCCTGTCACAAGAATTTACTGAACTCACCTGTCTTAAGTACTTGCGGTTGCTTCGCCTCACTGCACAAACAGAGAGCTCCTGAGAGGGGCGGGCAGCGGTTTTCAAGATTATCCCAGACCTTTTTGTTTTTTGTTGTGATTATTAGATTGCTGTCTAAGTACCCGGAATAGGGGGGAGGGTTAGTGGGTGGGGGAGTGGGTGGTGGGAGGGGAGTTCATGTAAACATTGACTGAGTGATCTGATATAAAGGCATAACAAGGTGATTTATTCAGTATGTAATGTCTGACGCTTGGTTTCAATAAAACAAATTTAAACCTAAAGAAAAATGTCTGAGAAGGTAATTTTCAGTGGGGGAAGGCAGCCGACGGTGTCATAGAAAGGGGTGCTGGAGTTAGAGAGCCGCAGGAGAATGTCGTGGTGAAAATGTCTATGTTTGGACTTTTTTAAAGTCTAAAATCTCCAGCAGGACGAAGCTGCAGGCTGTAGCCAATGTGAGCTCTACGAGGGCGGATATCCCTCTGAAGATGAGCCGCTGAACCGCAAAGTCAGGCCGATGGACGATGCACCTTGGGCGGATTGGCGAGCAAGTAAGTTCCGGTCTCCTGCTGGTTCTCAGGCCACATTTTGGTAGAAAAAATGTTAGTCCCAAGTTTCTGTTTATGGCTGTTTGGGCACCTTTAGCACCACTTCTAACGGTCCAGGATTGGGCGGGCACCACCTGGAAGGTAGGACTCACTTCAGGCAGGGTCCAGGTGCAGGGTTCAAGTTGTTGGAGCTTTGTATATCCCTGTATATTCTGAACAGGAGGCCTGCCAACTAATCCTTGGAATCACTCTGGTAGTCCTAAGATCAAGCAGCAAGGCAGGCCTCAAGCAACAGGGCAGTCCTCTGAGGGGACAAGGCAGGTCTCAAGCATCATGGCAGTCCTCTGAAGTACTAGGCAGTCCTTCTGGCATCCTCAGCAGGTCCATGAATGAACTGAAGAGTTGGTTTGAGGATTCAATATTTATATCTGGTGCCACTTTGAAGTGGAAGAAATTTCTGGACTTCCCCCCACATCTGGTTCTGTAATTTTCCTTCCTCCCCTGCCCAAGCTCCAAGAGGTCTAAGGTGACAAAGCATGGGTGTCAAGTTCTTTTTGAGTGTGCTGAGGCAGACTCTTTAAAATGGAAGGGAGCAGGGAACAGCTCCACCCCTCCCATCCTGGCAGGATGGCCCATCTTGCTAACACCTAGGGGCATATTTACAAGCCCCTATCGCCACCACAACGTCACTTTTCAGGACGTTGTAGTGGCGATAGGGGCTTTGCCTTATTTACAAGGCAGCGTTAAGCCACTTAATGTGGCTTAACGCTGCCTTGTAAATAAGGCCCCCTTTCACGCTACACTTAGCAGTAAAGGGGTGGGCAATGGGTGTTGTGGTGGGCGTTCCACCGCAATACCCATTGATTTTGACGCTGCCCCCTATTTACAAGGAAAGCATAAGTAGGAGTCAGTGCCAAAATTAAGACCAGGAAAAACCTGGCCTTAACCTGGCGAAACGAGGAGAAATGTTTACTTTCTCCTCGTTTTTGCTGTTTCCATGTGAGCTGCGTTGTGCAGCACACATAGAAACAGCAAAACTCCATTGATTGTTTATGTCAGGAAGGTGTCCTTCCTGGACATAAACAATCATTTAAAAAATAAGGTTTTGCAATTTCTATGTGTGCTGCACAGTGCAGCACACATAGAAATTACAAAACGCCATTTAAAGATTGTTTATGTGCAGGAAGGCAGACCTTCCTGCACATAAACAATCTTCCCCTCAACGCAGACACCCTTGCACTATGGTGCAAGGGTGTCTGCGTTGGCGCTAGGCTGCTAAATTTAATGCCAGTGCAGGGGGAAACGCAGGGCTGCACCACATTGTTTTAAATATGGTGCAGACCTGCGTTTCAGAAGTGGCGGAGTGCGGCATTAAGCCAGGAAGGCTAACGCTGCACTCCTCCACTTCTTAGTAAATATTCCCCTTAGTCTCCCTTTGTCTCACTGTCTGGGAAGAATACACAAAGGCCAACTGCCAACTATTTACAGTCATGCGACCCAGGACACAGGCTGCAGGCACCAAATGGTTAGGGCAAGAAAATGTCAACTTTCTAGAAGTAAAAGACACACAGATGATGGACGGAATGCAGAGCAAATCCAACATTCACACCCAGTCAATAGATCTGGGTTAACTCCATCCTTCTTTTGCTCACCATGCCACCCCAGTTTAGACCCAGCCATATGCAAATCAGTCTTGGCCCTGTGCCTCATGGGAACAGTCCAGCCCGAACTGCCAAGCCAGGTCCTCCCTGGACCAGAAACAAGCATCCTGGGACCAGTTTCGGGGGATCACCCCTCATCAGCCAGGCTAGCTTGAATCCAGTGGGGGTGTGAGTGTCTGAAAAGTTTCAGCGCTCCGTCCATCATCTCCTTGTGTTTGCTTTGTTTTCCCTAAGTTGGCAGGGTATGCCCTGAAGTGGGTCCCTTGCTCACTTTGCCACTGGATTCAAGCTAGCCTGGCTGATGAGGGGTGTTACCCCGAAACCGGTCCCAGGATGCTTGTTTCCGGTCCAGGGAAGACCTAGCTTGGCAGTTCGGGCTGGACTGTTCCCATGAGGCACAGGGTCAAGACTGAATTGCATATGGCTGGGTCTGAACTGGGGTGGCGAAGTGAGCTAAAGAACGATGATGGATTCAACCCAGATTTGTGACTGGGGTGAGTGTCTGAAAAGTTTCAGCGCTCCGTCCATCTTCTCCTTGTGTTAACTTTCTAAAAGTGACATTTTCAGAACTGTGACTTAAAATCTGACTTTACCATGATCGAGGATTTTAAATTACAATTCTTTTGAGACCAAACATGACATTTTTACCTGTTCTCAAACAAAAGTTCTCAATTTTTAAATGTAATAAGGTAACATAATGTTATCTTATGGGAGAGGTAGGCCTCACTGTAGTGGCAAATGGATTTGGGAGTTTTTTACTACCAGGACATGTAAAACTTAAAAATATTTGTCCAACTTTTTTAAATACACTGCACCCTACCCTATGGGCTGTTTAGGCCTACTTAGGGGTGACATACATGTATTAAAATAGGAGATTCAGACCCGGCAAAAGGTTTATTTTTCCAGGTTAAATTGGCAGTTTAAAACTGCACACAGGCTGCAATGGCAGTCCTGAGACATGTTTTAAAGGGCTACTTAATTGGGTGGCACAAAAAGTGCTGCAGGCCCACTAGTGGCATTTAATTTGCAAGATCTAGGTGCATGCTGTACCACTTTACTAGGGTCTTATAAGTAAATTAAATTTGCCAATTGGGTGTGAGCAAATGTTACCATGTTTAAAAGAGAGAGCACAAACACATCAGCAGAAGTGAGCAGTGGTAAAGTGCACAAAGTCCTAATGCCAACAAAAATGAAATTCAGAACACGGGAGGGATGAAGGCAAAAGGTTTGGAGATGACCCTGCAGAGAGGATCAAGTTCAACAAGGGGTTTTACAAAGCAGTCTATATATCATGGAGATGATACCCTGTTCCTAGTATCCTATTAATATCCTGGCCTTCGATGAGCGAAACTCTGGTAAGGTCTCCAAGCCATCTTGAGTGCGTGTTTGAACTGTATTTGTAAAGTTGTGATGCATGTAGTATTAACAACGTGGACGGACCCGTAGTTGTGGACTAGGATTTTCCAACTCAGTATAGTGCTTGAGAGCACAAAAATCCTCTGGATTTTTTAGAAGAACCCTCACCCACCAACCTAGTTGGTGGCATGCTTCATCATCGTCTGACCGTTTAGTACTTACTAAAGGTATAATGCGACTTTATTTCTTAAAAACACGCGCAATTAACACTTGATCTCTGCCCTAGTTTATTATTTATTTGTGACACGAGGAACCTTTTTAACTATAGGCGATACCAGCGCATATTAAGCACTGAACGCTCACATATTTAAACGTGCAACCGGAGAGTACCTGGCTGTACCGACCTATTTATATGTAATCTTAAGTCTTTTAATATATACCGAGTATGATGGCAATCTCATATCAAGTGCATAACGCTCACTTAATAAAAACACGCCACCGGCGATTCCCCGGCAGCACCGACCTATGTAAATGTATTCTTAAGCCGTTCACTCGCTTCTTAAGATATACTGAGTATGATGGCAATCTCATACCACTAAGGTGCATACTTGTGACCACGCAAGCAGCATATGCACCAATGAACCTGCATGCTGACATCTCACCATGCATGGCATTGGACTATTATAATATGTGTATGTATGAATGACACTTTATTTTGGCACCAACCTGAATGTTTCCCGACCACGCAAGTGCAAGAGAGAATTTCTGCGAGCACCAAGCTTACCAAAGGACTGAGAAACAAAACTTAACAGCATGTATATTTATTTGCTGTGTTTGTCCTTTACGTTGTATGTCCCCTTTTTTCTTGCAGATTTCACCAACTGTGGGTCCGTAAGTACAGCTCTCCCACTACACACACAGCACACCTTAGCGCGTGTGCTGTATATCACTCACACACACGTGGCTACTTCCAATTTCGCAGCCACATCACCGCTTTTTGGTCCTGAAGAAAGCCGTACCAATTTATGCTAGGCTGAAACATGTCGACCAGTATTTAAGAGATATAGAAGAGCAATTTTATCTTCATAATATCTCATCTTGTTTTTAAACGTGTCCTAGGACCCTGTGAATAAATCAGTACCAGGTTGGGCATCCTAGAGATACTTTTAAACAGCACCACTTTTTGAGCACATTTTTTCACACTCACAATTAAAAAAAAACCCGCTCCGCTGTAATACAGGCGTTGAAGCACAGCTGGGTTGCATTCGGCAGCCCAGCTGGGAACCCGATGATGAAGCATGCCACCAACTAGGTTGGTGGGTGAGGGTTCTTCTAAAAATCCAGAGGATTTTTGTGCTCTCAAGCACTATACTGAGTCGGAAAATCCTAGTCCACAACTACGGGTCCGTCCACATTGTTATAAAGTACTTATTAGGGGAAGAGGACGTACCCCTCATTTCTCCTTCCTCGCTCTCTCCTTTGTTCTTTGCATGTAGTTTTAAGTCTTTTTGTACTGTGGCAAAGGTCTCCCTCCCATACAACCCCTCAGATAGAAATCCTTATGTGGTTGAATGTTTTAAAGCCGGAGGGCAGGGCTAATGCATTAACCTGTGCCCACAGCATTAAGGTGTTTCTTGTTTGAGTTTGGCGCTCCAGTGTGTCCATCTATGAGCTTCATGGCAGCATTGTAGGCTCACCATAGTCGGTGGTGGGAATGCTTCAAGCAGTGGTTCCCAATCTGTGCGCCGCGGCACCCCAGTGCGCCGTCAAAGCTAGTCTGGGGCGCCGCACACCAAGCACACAGTTTGGGAATGTACACGAATTTGGCTGTTAATCATGTCTTTCTAAAGCACAGAGCTCTAGTTTCACTCCCTCAGCTGAAAAACATTTCAATCTGTAGTTTGCAGTTAAAATGTCAAAGCCAAGTTATTTACGATGCTCAGGCCTTAATTGCCTCCAGTTATCCCTGAAAAAAATGAATTAATGCACAAATACAAGTTTCATGCTAAGTTATATACACAGGCTATCTGAAGTGTTCAAAATTCATAAAAGGGAGGCATGACATCTGCAGTATTCAATGAAGGTTGATGTTCGAGTTCATTGAGATTGCAGAAGAAGTGAATATTTTGATGCTTATTTCTCTAAAAATAAATTAACATTTCCATAAGTGACTGAAAGCAAATGGAATTGGTTAGAAGCAGAAGTTCAAACTCAAAGGTCAGAAACTAAAGTGCAAAAAACATAGGACAAAGGTCAGAACAAATGCCCATAAATAAACTAATGTCACTGATGAAACAGAACGTGGAGTCCTAAACCAAAAGAATCGAATTCCAAAAATGTGGCCAAACCAAGGTGACAGGAAAAACAGTGGTAAAGACAGTGTGTGGTGGGAGAGACCTGGGAGGGACGCATCTGGGAGCCCAGGGAGGAGCTGGCACAGCACTGATGTCATCGTCATCTTTGAGCTGAGAGAGAGGCTCAGGCAGCATGCTCCCGTCATCTCAGAGCCCAGAAAGATGCTGAGAGTGCATTATTGGGAACTAGGAGCAGCCTGCGGTGCATCAATGGGAGCCCTCAGCTCTGATCCCTGAGCTCTCCTGGCAGGTACCAGGCCCTCCCCAGGGGGCATGCACACACAGTCAGAAGGCATGATGACACACACAGGAGGCCAGAACACATAGTCAGGAGGCAAGGACACACAGGCAGTAGGCAAAAACAGACTGAGGGCATGAGGACAGAGATAAGATGCAAGAACACACAGACAGAAGACATGAGATAGACAGCATGCATGAGAACGCAAAGTCTGGAGTTAGGAAGGAGCAGACAGGAGATGTCCACAAAACACACTCCTAAAGAGGACAGAGTGAAAAGGGAGCAAGCCAGACAAGGGTTTACCTGGGGTCATCAGACTGGAGGCAATAATGTGCAAAAACAGAAAAAACTAGACAGCAGATGCAGTCTTCCCTATCAATGCACTGAGGGTCTGAAATAACATTCCTGTATCTATCAGGGCCTCACAAACCCTGCTCAGGAATGACCTGTCCTAAAGACACACCTCTTCAAAGAGCACTACATAACAATGCAGTGACAGTTCACTTCTCCAACAACCCAGTGTCCCTCCAATCAGTTGTTGATACTGCATGGGGCTCAGTAGTGGAGTGGATAGGATTGCATCTATGATTCTAATACCTTTATCGGCTTCATCCCAATTATTTTCAGGGAGAAAAATGGAAATACTCCGGAGGCTGGGCTTACATCCCCCACCCGTCCCAAAAAAAAGTAACAGAAAGGGGAGCCGCGGCCAATGCCCAACAGGTCAAGGGAGCCGCAGGTCGAAAAAGTTTGGGATCCACTGGCTTCAAGGATTGGGTCTCCTTGCAGTATTCCTCATAGTCTTATGTCCACCGAACCCATCCATGCGAGACAGAAGGGTAGACAGAAGGCTGGGTCCTCTCTGTCACCAAATAGCCAGTAGTTTATTACAACTAACTGTTATGCCCAATAATATATCTGTATATAGGCTATAACCATTCCCCGATCATAAACTGATTGCTTGCATTTGACGTATGCAATGCACATCTCTTACCTCCTCACAGAAATATGCATGTTTCCTCTCGAAGACAACTCCAGAGGTTTTGTGGTATTGTACATTTAGAGAAGCCTCTGCAGCTTGGTCTTTTTGCATAATGTGACTCTGCCTAAGTCTGTGAGAGGCATTTTACTCCAGGCTTGGAGATACTTATCAAAGAACAGCTCAAAATGGTATTTACATTGTAAGCAGGTTGGAAGGAACATGTGGTCATTTCTAACACGACAACCAGGGACAGTCCTACATTTCCTTTCTATCCATTCACACACAGGTAAAACAACCCTAGTATCATTCAAATAGTGAAGATCTCAGGCCCCTGCCCATCTAGATACAAGCCCTAAATCCACTCCCACCTTATCCACCGGGTGTTAAGGGGTCCTAATGTCAGCAGTGAGATCAGGGGCTAAAGCTGTATGCCCTCTACAGCTACACAGCATCTTAACCCTTGGATTCTCACACCTGGGAGGAAATTCCCTCAAAATGCACGGTAACGACCACAGTGCTATGCTATACCGACTGCTTACCTACTTCTGAAGAATCATTGCTCATATATCAGCTTTTCCAACCACAACGGCGACCAAGGCAGCCAGGTCCTTTGAACCAAAAGGAAATTCCCCTTTAGTGGCATCAAGTCTGGGTCACAGGTAATAAGGCAGATATCAAGAACAACCAGTGTTATAAAGATCATGAGAATGTGCAATTTCAGTGATGTCCCTCGTGTCACAAAAGTTATTAGAAATGACAGTTTATGCATCCTGAAGATCAAAGTATTAACAGTTAAACATAAAAGCTGCACTGAAAAGCAATTTAAATGTGCATTTGTTTGTATTGTAGAGTTTGACTTAGGTGGCATTAGTATTACAGTACATGGAAGAGGGATAAAACTGTTGTCATTATGTAATTTAGACTCTAGATTAACAATGCATATCGAAACGATATTGAATTTCCAATGATTAATGAATTAAAAATGTGTGCAAAAATTTGAAAAATGCACTTCACTGGTATATTTAATGAAATGCACTAACAAAGCTTTTTCCATTTGAAATGAAACGTATTGCTCATATTAATCAAATATTTTACTGCTGAATTGATAAGTTTGCATATTATTTGTGTTTTATTAAAATGTATTAATTACATGTATTGGTATAATTCTCTTGGGTTAATATAAGTGAGGCCTGCAGAGCTGTATTCGCAGTCATATGAAAATGATGAAACATTATTTTTAATGTGAAGTCTTCTTTCAGATTTTGTTCCCATGAGAAACAAACCTCTTGTGACAGACCTCATTGTTTAAAGGCGTAGAGATGTACCCGTTGACCTTGAATGTAATTCATTTGTTTCAACCCTGCCTGGACTCATACGGATGATGGAAGATGCTCTTGTGGAAATCTTGGGAAAGGATGAGTGTGTTTTAACTCAGAGTCATGTGATTTATTATTATTGGATGATACCCTTCAATGTAACACGGACTGATACTTTTGACGAATCAGTATGTTTTACGATTTTGGGATCACTGGGCTCAGTTGGACTTTGGGGAGAGATGCTGCTTACATTCCCGATCCAGACGCTTAAGCTGATGAAGAGTTCCTGAATGCTGCACCCTTTGGAGAGGTATTTTCCTCTCTGCTTGAAACCCTTCAATGCCCTTTTGAGACCTAGAATTCTTTACCTAATCCCCTTCAGAAGACTCTTGATCGAGCTTCTGAAATGCTGACGCTCTTTTTTTTCGCTCCTTATTCCCCCCCCCCCTTATTTAGCAGTTTACAGTCCAAGATTATCCTTTTTCCAAATAATTTTTTTCCCTTTTTGTGCTTTTTTAAATGTGCCTGCATGTGTCTCGCCCTACACATGTATTTCCCTGATTTGATTAGTTGTAGGGGTTTCCACTGCCCAGCCTAAAGTATGACTCAGCTGAATTTGAATTGACTGATGATTGATAATCCTGAGCAGCGTTTGATTTCTGTATCTCAGCATTATGTTTCTTGCATGTTTATTTTTGTTGATGCTAGTCTGTCTGAATTTATTCTGTCACTTTGTATAACCCCTGGTGATAATGTATTTTTATAATTTGGCATTGCGAACAGTCTATATGACTTTAAGCTTGAGTCTGTAATAAAATTCCTTAACTTTATTTCAAACTGAAGTTTTCATTCTGTGGCCACATTAGTCATGGTGCTTAAATTGACTGGGTTTGTATTGAAGTTGTGTTAGCAGTTCTACCTCACCACTTACTGGGTCCAAAGAACCATCGACCTCAGTGAGCATCTGATGCCTGCGAACGGTCAGATATGCTATAGCAATCGCCATTTCAGTGGCCCCAGCCGTGACATCATTAACCAATTTGCTGAGCATCTTTCAACAGAAATAAGTACAGAGCTTTGGGGTGTGTTATTTGTGATGCAGGCTGTTCATTTATTTGGTTATGAATCTTGTTTACTCCTGGACAGTTTCCAAAACCCCTCACAGAGACCCCTTCACAACTGACCTTAGAGTACCTCTGAGTTTCCTGCCCCACCATAGTTTTCTCCACAGATGCTCAGAGACAAAGCTAAAAATCTGCAATGGACCATGCAGTTTAGACTTCAAAACCTGTTAAGGCTCCATATATGATCAGAGACCTCCATGAGCCCTCAAGGATGCCAAACCCATAGCAGAAGATAGTCATAAACCCTGGACCCAAGGTTGGACTGGAAATCAAAATCACCCCTGGCAAAAATGTTCAGTCCAGCCACACACTGCAGGAGGCCACCGCTAGAAAGGAGCCATGAGGCCATAGTTGAGTCATGGCAGCCCATCCTAAGAAAAAACAGCACCAAATCATGCAGCCTACCAGGGAAATGCCCGAGTGACAGAATGGCCAGTCCGGCCACACACTGCAGGAGGCCACCGCTAGAAAGGAGCCATGAGGCCATAGTTGAGTCATGGCAGCCCATCCTAAGAAAAACAGCACCAAATCATGCAGCCTACCAGGGAAATGCCCGAGTGACAGAATGGCCAGTCCGGCCACACACTGCAGGAGGCCACCGCTAGAAAGGAGCCATGAGGCCATAGTTGAGTCATGGCAGCCCATCCTAAGAAAAACAGCACCAAATCATGCAGCCTACCAGGGAAATGCCCGAGTGACAGAATGGCCAGTCCGGCCACACACTGCAGGAGGCCACCGCTAGAAAGGAGCCATGAGGCCATAGTTGAGTCATGGCAGCCCATCCTAAGAAAAAACAGCACCAAGTCATGCAGCCTACCAGGGAAATGCCCGAGTGACAGAATGGCCAGTCCGGCCACACACTGCAGGAGGCCACCGCTAGAAAGGAGCCATGAGGCCATAGTTGAGTCATGGCAGCCCATCCTAAGAAAAACAGCACCAAGTCATGCAGCCTACCAGGGAAATGCCCGAGTGACAGAATGGCCAGTCCGGCCACACACTGCAGGAGGCCACCGCTAGAAAGGAGCCATGAGGCCATAGTTGAGTCATGGCAGCCCATCCTAAGAAAAAACAGCACCAAATCATGCAGCCTACCAGGGAAATGCCCGAGTGACAGAATGGCCAGTCCGGCCACACACTGCAGGAGGCCACCGCTAGAAAGGAGCCATGAGGCCATAGTTGAGTCATGGCAGCCCATCCTAAGAAAAACAGCACCAAATCATGCAGCCTACCAGGGAAATGCCCGAGTGACAGAATGGCCAGTCCAGCCACACACTGCAGGAGGCCACCGCTAGAAAGGAGCCATGAGGCCATAGTTGAGTCATGGCAGCCCATCCTAAGAAAAACAGCACCAAATCATGCAGCCTACCAGGGAAATGCCCGAGTGACAGAATGGCCAGTCCAGCCACACACTGCAGGAGGCCACCGCTAGAAAGGAGCCATGAGGCCATAGTTGAGTCATGGCAGCCCATCCTAAGAAAAAACAGCACCAAATCATGCAGCCTACCAGGGAAATGCCCGAGTGACAGAATGGCCAGTCCGGCCCTGCATGGACCATTCCTTAAAATGCACCCAGTGCAGACATTTGTAAATGCAGAGTGAGTGTCTGGGATGCTCCTCTTCCACACCTGTACTATTTGTAATAAATGTTATTGTATATGATAAATCCACTTAACAATAGTTACAAAAACATATAACACATCATACGAACGAAAGCTTTTTTTTTTTTTAAAACCCACAGGGCTAGCTACTAAAGCCTTATAAACAATAAAATAAATAACAGTTATACAATCAACCTGAACATGAGTCACATTTCATCGACAGGTTCTTTTCTAGTCTTGTGTGGTAATTATAATTACAGGAATTAAAAAAGAAATCAGACATATACGCCTCAGATTTGAGACAAACATAGCATACTGGTCCTAACATTTACAGAAATGAAAACTCAAGGGCTAATCACATTACCTACAGTCGCATTTAATACTAAAATTAATGATATTATCACAAACGTAGCCTGACAAATTGTCATTCTCTCAACAATATTAGTATCAGGAGAGATTTAGAGAATCATTGTAAATAAACTGCAAAATTCCGAACACTGCCCAAACCCGCTTTCTCCGAGTTTAGAAATATAAAAAAGCACACTTTAGTGCACCCAGGGCCGGCTTTACAGCTGGGCAACCAGTGCGGTCTCACTGGGCGCTGCCCTGGGTAGGGGGTGCTATGTTTAGCAATAACTTACAATTTAAAACAAGCATTTGCAATGCAATAGGTCTCGCATGTACGCGAGTTTAAGCTATTGACATTGTAAAATGACAATGCCTTCTATTTACGTTTTAAAAACAAAAACAAAAATAAAAGGCATTGTCATTTACAATGTGAATAGCTCAAACTCGCATAAATGCGAGACCTATTGCATTGCAAATGCTTGTTATTTTAAAATATTCTCCTCTCAGTGGGTGAAATGTTCTAATCGCATAAAAGTCCTCTGTCTTGGGCTATATCTGGTGTTAAAGGTCCTCAATCTTGTTATAATCACTCACTCAGGCCTATAACTCTGGTTTGTTGCCTTTACCAGTGGGTCTAGCCCTCTCCAGCAGGTTATAATACAAAAGGATATATACAAAATGTGGGATTCCCTAATAGCAATTCCTACAGATTAGGAATTGCTATTAGGGACTCGCATATAGGAAATGCCATTGCATTCACACCTGTGCGCGAAATGGGAAATGGTTTGCATTTCCTAAATTGTGATTTCCTAATAACAAATCGCAATTTAAGAAATGTACAGCCAAGGGTGTCTCTGGGCTTTAGGCCCCCCTGGATGCACCGCGAATTTCCTAGTGCACATATGTCCTAGGAGCATATGTGCGCTTCATGTCCCAATAAAAAAAAATGAATTTTTAATTCATTTTCTTTTTATTTTGCACATGGTTACCATCGACTTGAAGTCGATGGTAATTGCATTTCTTAAATGCTCAATTTGCATTTAGGAAATGCACTGTACATGTGCTTTAGGAATCACAAATAGGTAATCCCAATTTGCGATTCCTAAATCGCAGTTGCAATTTGTGATTTCTACTTGTAGAAATCACAAATTGCAACCGGTTCTGGCCCTTTCTGCATATAAAAAGGCCATTAAGCATTTCTTAACAGGCCAAAATAGCGATTTGGCCCGTTAAGAAATGCTAAATGGCTTTGTACATCAGGGCCATAGTGCACAACCCTTAACTCTGATGCAGGTGCAAACTGCTGGTTCCGCCCAATGCAGATGTACTTGGCACTCAGAATGAGTGCCTCTGACACTAGCTCTATCAAACCAGAATTGTCTGGAATGGGTTGGCCACTCTAGAAACCTACACCGAGATGTGCCTAATGAAAACCTCACCTGTGTTATCTTCCATAACGACCCAACTGGATGGATATGTGTGCATACAGGAGTGACGCAGGGTCCAATAGAAAGGATGTGAGGGAAAGGGGGCTGTAGAATAGGCTAAAACGCAGGCCCCAGATGCCAGACCTGTTGTAACCTGTGCTGGCCCTTTTATTTATGTGACATCAGAAGGAAAGCTGAGAGACTTAGCAACAGGGGTTGAATTTCGTATTTGGTCCAGGGACTGCTCCTCTGCGCTCAGTTAGTCTGTGCTGTCCATGGGTGGATGGAAATAAAGACTTGGAAATAAACTTTGTGTTCCTGAATTAGCCAGTCTTACAATTGGCGACGAGCTGCCTGCACCGACTCGGGTCATCCACCAACATATTTTGGACCCAGCGTGGATTTTTTTTAATCTCTACTTGGACTTCTGAAGGTAAAGAATGTTAGAACTATAATTATTTATGATAAGTAGACTAGAGAGACAGTTTCTCTTATATCACTCCAAGTGTAAAACAGACAAACAGCTGTACATCACAATCGGAGGTTTACAAGAAGCAGCAGAGAGAACAGGACAATAGTTGTTTGTATGCATGCCACCAGAACAGAGAGACTGCATTAAAAATGGACTTCAAAATAGCCCGGAAGTTGCAACAACAACTATTGAAGAGAGAGTAATATTTGACGTTTTCCATGTTTCCACTGGCAACAATTGTCTGATTTGTCAGCTACTAAGTGCTCTGTGTTGTATTATTGCCTCGCCTCTTCACTTCAACCTCCTCTTCCTTGTTTCATTGTTTCGTGGTGGTCTGATTCGTCATGATAATTCAGCACTCTCTGTGTTGTATTGTATTAGGGACTCGCCTCTTCATTTCGCTGCTCTCTTCCTGATTCATTGCTTCCCTCCTTTCTGCCTCCTACTCGTCTCACGGATCACCTAGTTCTTCTCACGCACCCAGCATCCCCTTTCTTCTTCCTTCCCTCCTCTATGTCACTTCGGTGCACTCTATCTTCTCTCAGAGGGTCTGTCCTATCCATCTAGATGTCCTGCATGCACTCAGTGCTCAGTGACTTTTAGTCTTCACTACATTTGTGATGTGGGTCTAGGATATATCTTCATACGATTTGAGCATTCAGTTGAAATGCAATGACCTTTATGCAATTGGTAGAAGGTCGCAGCCATACAATGGTAAATTTGAGGGTAAATAATATGGGTAGAAGGAGAGCCAGGACATCTGAATGATGGGAGTCATGCATTCTCCCCATAAAGGAGGCCTTCATCTACTAGGCGTTTGTGCTTGACTCATTTCACTCCCTTCAGAGCCCCTGGAAAAGTGTACCGTGGGACTAGGACCTGCCACAGCTTACTCTTTTTCCTGCACCCATAGGCAGCTATTTCAAAGAGCAGTAGTTCCACCACACCTTTTCTCAGTCCCATCACTTGCGCTGCCCACCAATCATCATCTGGTCAAATCACTAAATCTGCACCCTGTCGGTCCTTAATCCCAGCAGTCTTCTAACCCTATCTTACACTTTGGAGGTCACTGCTGGTCCCGATCATCTAAGGTCACTGGTTGCCCATGATAATGCTAGGGATCTGAAAACGTTGGGTGAAGAGCGAGTGACCTTGGAAACCAAGGGTGGGTAGCCAGGATCCATTCATGTTTTTATGAGCAGCCTGTTCCTTGCCTGCAATACCTTCTACATGCCACAGGTTTCTCACACTACCATCCTATAATCACGGCTCATCGCTCGGCTACCCATTCTGTTTAGGGCCGAATGGTGACTGCATGTCACTGAAACACAGGCCTGCCAAGTGGCTCGTCATGTATTATCACATTCGGCCATTCCCAGGCTTTTTTTTTTTTTAAACTACCAAGACTTTGCACTCTAAAATCTTGAAACCTATATTTGTACTGGAAAAACTGAAACCAGAGGTCCAGCAATGCAGAGCGCCACCAGTAAATAAAATATATTAAAACAAAAAAAAGTTAAAAACCCCCACACAACCTGGACTCACTGAAGGCATCACACGCAGCCACTTGGTAGCTATGATGATGCCAGGTTTCCTATCCAGGGCTTTAGTTTAAGAACCAGTGCATTCGGTTGCTGTTGTGTTGGTTGGCTTCAATCAAACATATGTAAAGTGTAACATTCAATTGTTAAATAAAAGCCCATGAATAAATACTTTGTATCCCCATTACATGGATATATACGATCACCCCAATCTTGACATCACCCCCTAGGTAGGCCTGAGCGGTAAATTCCGCTCCGCTTGCGGAATTTGCTGAATTTTGGCAATTCCGCGTTCCGCGGAGAACGCGGAATTGCCGAAAATTCCGCGATCCGCGGCATAGCGGAATTTTTTCCTTGTTCGCGCTTTCAAAATGCGTGTTTGCATGCGCGGGAGTGACTTACCGGGATCCCTGCATTCGCCGACGAGTTTGGTAGCCGGCCGCGCGATCCCGCGAGAGTGTGCGATCGCGAACATGTCATTCGGACGCGCCATCGGACATCCGCGTTCGCGAACAGGAAACACGCATCGCGAGCGGGCGGGACAAGTGAAACAAGATGGCCGCGCCAATTGGCAACTGCATGGGAAGTTCGCGAGATATTTCCCCCCGAGCACGCAAACAGCGTCCCCGAACAGGAAAAACGCATCGCGAACGGGCGGAACAAGCAATTCCGCGTGCTCGCGGAATTCTGCGTAGCTTGCGGCGATTTGTTACAGTTTCGCGGAACTTTGCGTAACGCGACTACGCAAATTCCGCCCACCCCTACCCCTAGGCTGCCCACTACGGTTACTTTTTCATAACCCTAGGGGCCACATCTTTCAGCTCAGTGCACACATTTAACAAACAATAAATTGGTGGGGGGGGTTAAATGTACATTGCTTTATTATATAAAAGATCAAACGTTGGCACAAATCATGTAAAGAATCTTTTACGAAAGATAAGAACTAGCCAGTTTAGTGGCCAGGGGCCACATGAATCTCTCCAACGCAAAACGACTTAAACTCGTTCAAAGTTCAGTAAAACATAGCCGAGTGCTCGAAATATGAATTACAGGGCGGGATACACTTGTGTACGTTTACTTCTTCCCGTTCCCTCCATATTCTGAGAGAATAATAACGGTGCCAACAATTACGCAACATCTGGAACTATTCCTAGGGCTTAAGAAAACAAGCATTTGCAATGCAATCGGTCTCGCATTAGTTAAAAAAAAGAGCTATTAAAGTTGGAAATGACTGTTTTTTACTCATTTTTTTTTGTTTGCAGTGGAGTGATAATTTAGAAAAACACGTTAACAGCACTATCTTAAAATGCAACGAAGTTTGTGTTAGACAACGGATTCGAGTGTCACAAGCATGGGTTAAGTTGGTAATTATAAACTGTTCTAAAACCGAACGCTGAACATAGTTTAAATGGATTGTGTGCCATTGCGACCTTCTAAAGGAGAAAAAAACGGACAGTTATCTCCATGTTAACAAGTAAAAAATGTATTCTGGATTAGAGTTGTGTTATTTTTATAGTGATTTTTAAAAAAAACACCACATTAACTACTCAGCTACTCTGGATAAATATATTTATCCATCTACATGGAAACCTACCCGAAAAAGTGTGTGCACATTTAAAATACATACCGCAACCGGAACATAGTTGCAAACATGGCGGGGAGCATTTTTTTTTCCAGCAAGTTGCAACTCCTATCCCTAACGGCCAGTGATGACTACAAAGAGATGTAGGATTCCTTGACCTCAGACAATGAAGCGCGGAGCCTTATTGCTTGCCAGCCCTTCTGTTTAGTTATGGCCGCATACTGTAGTAGTATAATGTAGGAGTTCACAAGGGTCAGGCTGAAGACTGTGGCCCGTGCTCAATTTGAAAGGGGGAGAGGTGGCACATCACCAGGGCCGGACTGGCCATAGCGGGCACCGGGCGTTTCCCCGGTAGGCCGCTAGGGTGGGGGCCGGTTTTGGGCCCCTGGGGGGCCGTTTTTGTTACCGGGGGTCGGCAATATCGGCCCCCTGTAACAAAATCGTCCGAAACCGGCCCTCGCAAACTGCTCGGCTGCACTCCCCCTCACCCCAGGGGGGGGGGGGCGGGTGAGCAGTTTGCTAGGGCTGGTTTCTGTTCCCAGTCCGGCCCTGCACATCACTGGGGAAAAAGGGTATGGACTAAGGCAGCGACCACAGAGTGCCGAACCTGGATGGCTCAAGAAGCATCGGCGACGCCTCCTCCTGCCGACTCTCTTCCACCAGATCCGGTGGCGCAGAGAAGCCCCCTGAAGGCACAGAGCATGAAAAGGTGCAACCGAGATCCAGACAAGCTCACAGCAAACTCACTTGCTAAAGCGCACACACGCTTCCCGAAGCATTATAAACCAGCAATTAAAGTGCATATTAACAAACAATAGAGGTGTGTGTGCAGCGGCTACACAGCTTTGTTCACATTGAGGCACAAACTCTCCGTGCCTTCCAAAACTAAAATGCAAAAATATGTGAAGTGTAAAAAATAAAGTAAAACAATGGCGAGCATGTTCGAAAACTGGAGCCTGTGCAAGGTGAGGGATGCAGGGAATGGAGAGAGGCAGGCTCTACTGTGCAGAATTTAGTCGCAATGTTGGGAAAGAGGAGCGGGGGAAGAGGGGCACACACGTACACTAAGGAGGACGCAGTTTCTGACTTATCTTGTGCGAGGGGGTGTTATATTTGAATTGAAGCGCACAACAAAATTAATGACGTGCCCATCATTGTTAAAGTTGTAGAGCGGCGTGCCTAAGTGTAAAAAAAAAGAAATGTTGCTGTCCATGTCTTATGGGCAAGCAAGGCATAAGAAAACAAAGGCGCGGCTGCCTTTGTTGACCCCAAAGCATGTCGTGCTGAACTCTGAACAGACGTGAGGTAAACACACCTGCATCCTGCAGGCAGCCGAGTCCACTTCGTGTTACTGTGCGCGATATGTCTGAGGCAGCCGCTCAAGTTAATTTCTTATCAGCACCGCTTTATCATGCGCCAAAAACTTTGCATAGGAAAACTTTCCCAGGAACAATTTCTGCTGCAGTATCGTGGATTCTGATGGCAGAGGAATATTGCACATGCTGTATAAATTGCTGGACTGTAAACCTGCCAAACAAGAATGCACCTTGCAATTTTGAACAAAACAAGCAGCGGCGTGTAACCATTAAAACAAAGATAAAGACACGCAAGATGCATGTGCGCTGCTGCTCGCTCCCGAAAAACAAATAAACATATACAATCCCCATAGAGGAAAAAGGCACAGGAAGAAGAGGCCATCACATGCTGTACTGTGTGATGGCTGACCAAAATTCTCTCTGAGTGAAATCGCTGGAAAGAGATCTAAACACACAAAGGAGGGACTTTAACAGAAATGCACCAATAAGAAACCAGCATTTCTGAAGGCTGCAGCTAACAGCCAATAGCAATGGGTGGGTTTGCCAAAGCCACACAGAGAGATACAACAGGTCATCGCTGATGCTCGACCTAAAAACTTGCTGCAGAGTTCCTTGTCCATCTTTCAGACAACAACAAAATGTCAAGATAACTCTTGTGATTAATATTCCTGCTAGAGAGAGAGATTGCAGTTTTGTCTAGTAGCAGGTTTGACTCACCATAAAGTAGCGCAGAGGGCTAATATGCCTGCTGCCAAGAAGGCATATCGTGTAGATCATAGATCTGTATTTTATGTCGATAGCTGAGTGGATTACTGCTTTTGTCACAGAGATCCTTTTGTTACCACAGTTCAAAAGAGACTAATATAGAACAGTGACTGCTATGAACTGTCATCAAAGATCTGTATGCAAACTGCATAAAATAGCTTATATTCCTAATGTTGCTAAAAAGGGTTCGTTTGGGTAGATATGCATTGTTAGAAATGGGGGTCTCTAGTTGGCAAGGGCTTGCACCTTTGTCCAAGTAGGGACCCTTCTTCCTAGTCAGGATAAGGGAGTTACACTCCTAAAATAACCCCTGCTCACCCCCTTGGTAGCTTGGCACGAGCAGTCAGGCTTATTCTAGAGGCAGTGTGTAAAGCATTTGCACACAACCAACAGTAATACAATGTAAGCACTACAAACGGACACCACACCAGTTTAGAAAAATATCCAATATTTTTATATACTTAAAACAAGACCAAATACGATAAAAAGCCACTATACAGTACTTCAAAAATAGTTACTTCTCAAACTGTCTTTAAGTTGCAAAATACGTTGAAAAACACAGTTCGTACGAGTCGGTAGCTCGGTCCGAGCCTACCGCGATGCTGAAAACAACAGAGTCTCGCAGTTCCCGCTGACCACGTCGGTACGGGCCAGCAACAGACAGATTCGTTCACAGTACCTTTCTTAGTGCGGCTCACACAGGCGTGCGAGTCGGTCTTGGCATCCATCGCGGTCGCGATGCAAAATGGAAGCGGTGCAAGGTGCGGTGTCCCTCGATGCGGTGCGAGCAGCGGCTCGGTGACGATTGTGCAGACGGCGTCGGTGAGACCAAGGCTGGCGGTGCAGGGCGAGTCGGTGCTCGATGCGGTGCTGGCAGGTTGCGGTGCGGGTGACAGAGCCGGTTGGCGGGAAGTGGTGCTGGTCGAGCCGGACAGCTGTGCGTGACGAGTCGGTCACGGGTGTCGAGCCAGCAGCGACCGTGTCGGTGAGCCCAGGCCAGCGAGGTGATGCAGGTCGCGGTGTCTCTTGATGCGGTGCAGGCAGCGGCTCGGTGACGTAGTCGGTGAGACCAAGGCTTACGGTGCAGGGCGAGTCGGTGCGGCTTGCGGTGCCTTCAGGACACAAGGCCAGCGACGGAGTCGGTTGACAGAGTCGGTCGCGGTTCCCTCTTCTCTGTGGCAACTGAAACAGCAGTTCCAGGAGCGGTACCCAGAGGTTGGTGAAGTCTTTGCAGTCCCTAAGACTTCTTAACAGGAGGCCAGCTCGGTTCAGGCCCTTGGAGATACTCAGCACAAGTAGAGAAAGTTCAGTCCAGTCCTTTCACTGCCCAAGGCAGAAGCAGCAGCTGCAGGCCAACCCAACAAAGCAACAACACAGCAAAGGGGCAGTACTCCTCCTGGCAGCTCTTCCAGCTCTTCGTCTTGGCCGGTTCCTTGATTCCAGCGAGATCTAAAATTCTGGGGTTTGGGTCCCCCTTTTATCCTCAATTTCTCTTTGTTCTCTGAAGGCAGAGAGGCCTTTGCCTAGTCCAAACCAGTTCTGGTCAGTCCTGGAGCACTTTGTTGACAAGTCTCCTTCTTTCATTTTGCAGTGTAGGCCAGGGACATCAGACACACCACAGGAGGTGGAGCCAGCATTGTGGAGGGAAGGCACAGCCCTATTCAGGTCCCAGGTGCAACTCCTCCCACCCATCTACATGTAGATCTTGCTATTCAGCCCTGTGCTGACTCACCCTGTCTCCTGGAATCCCCCAGCCCCTGTCACTCACACTCCAGACAAGGAATACACAACCTAGCAGAGGCAGGCTTGGATGGTTAGACAAGAAAATACCTACTTCCTAAAAGTGGTATTTTCAAACACAGAATGTTAAAACCAACTTCACTAAAAGATGCATTTTATCATTCTGAGTTCAGGCATACTAAACTCGAATTTCTACCATGTTCCCTGGGACAGTTAGGATTATAGGATGTAATAATCAAAACTGCCCATTCTGGCCTATGGGGAACAGGTAGCCTTGCAATAGTGAAAAACGAAGTAGGCTGTATTTCACTATCAGGACATTCCACACAAACCAGGGCATGTCCTACCTTTCACATACAATGCACCCTGCCCACAGGGGTACCTTGGGCCTACCTTAGGGGTGACTAACATGTAGAAAAGGGAAGGTTTAGGGACTTGCAAGTGTGTGTACTTGCCAAGTCGACATGGCAGCCCCAGGCTGCGCACAGGCTCTGCAATGGCAGGCCAGAGTTACACTTTACGGGCTATTTGCGTGGGTGGCACAATCCAGTGCTGCAGCCCACCAACAGCATTTGATCTATAGGCCCTGGCACTCGCAGTGACCTTTACTAGGGACTGACACATAGACCAAATAGGCCAATCATGGAAATACCAATCCATACACATTTTATACAGGAGCACTTGCACTTTCCCACTGGACAGTAGTGAGGAAAGTGCGCAGAATCATTACACCAGCAAAAACAGAGTCAAAAACGGGAGGTCAGAAAGCAAAAAGTCAGGGGAAACACCCCAACAGATGCCAAGTCTAACACATGTCCCCTCCAGCTGAAAGTAGGGAGAACTACCCAACCCCATTGGAGTTCTCTTCACTAAGGCGGAAGAACCTGGACAGACCATCTGCGTTGGCGTGTTCTGTACCAGGACGGTGTTCCACCGTAAAGTCCATTCCCTGTAGGGAGATGGACCACCTCAGCAGTTTTGGATTCTCACCCCTCATTTGCATCAACCATCTTAGGGGCCTGTGGTCCGTCTGAACCCAGAAGTGAGTCCCAAACAGGTATGGTCTCAGCTTCTTCAGTGCCCAGACCACAGCAAAAGCTTCCCTTTCTATGGCACTCCACCTCTGTTCCCTGGGGAGTAGTCTCCTGCTAAGGAAGACTACAGGCTGATCCAGGCCCTCTTCGTTCAGTTGTGAGAGCACCGCTCCCACACCATGCTCTGAAGCGTCAGTCTGCACAACGAATTCCTTGGAGAAGTCAGGTGCCTTGAGCAAGGGCGCCGTGCACATGGCTGCCTTCAGGGCATCAAAAGCTTTCTGGCAGGACTCAGTCCAGATCACCTTCCTGGGCTGCTTCTTAGAGTTCAGCTCTGTTAAAGGGGCAACAATGGTGCCATAGCCCTTAACAAATCTCCTATAGTAGCCGGTGAGACCTAAGAAGGCTCTCACCTGAATCTGAATTTGACTACATGTTTCTTGTACGTTGTTTTAAAAACATATTTTTCGTTTTAAACCTTACTTGCTGCTATCTCCGTGGGGTTGCTCCGGGTGCTCCTGCCGGGTCCGAGACCGGAGGACCGCCATCTTGGGAGGGTCGAGGTTGGAGGGCTAGTGGTCTGACACAGGACGCTACAAAATGAGAACCCTGTTGCGGACGCGCCGCTGGCGCGCCAAAGGCGCGCCTAAGTCAAGCCCGTCTGCGCCCGTCCGCGCTCGACCTGGGCCAGGGGCCACCCATGCTGGTAGTTTGCTATCTCAAAAGAGAATTATGTACACTAGAGAAGAACTAGTTAAACTATCCCTACCTGGAAATGTAAATGCACTATGTAAGCAAAAGATGAATGTAGGCATCATTACAATATTAAAGTGTGAACACTGCGGCAAGATGGTGTCTCCTAACGTCTTTAACACGAATGTGAGGGATAAACTACATATGGCCCTACTAAATTGTAGATCACTGCCCAAACATAAATACGAGATCCACGATCTACTGAGAGAAAGAAATCTCGACGCGTTATTTTTGACAGAGACATGGTTAAATGATAGCTCCACCCCAGATGTGTTGGATGCAATACCTGATGGATACTCTATGGTAAGACGTGATCGAACAAATAAAATTGGCGGAGGAATCGCCATAATTTATAAGACCATGCTGAAATGTAATATCAAAGAAGCCGATTTAGGAGACTATGAGGCCCTCTTTTTTACTCTATCAGAAGCAGAAGAGAGCACCATGGCAGGTCTCCTAATCTATCGTCCTCCGGGCCCAGTAGCTCAGTCTCTGTCTAGCTTAGAGGAAAAGGTAGCAGAGTTAGTCATCAGACACAATAAGTTCATAATTTTAGGTGACTTAAATATACATCTGGGGGTACAAAAGGGGATGATGGACGGAACGCTTGAGCCAATCAAACACTCACCCCCAGTCAACTGATCTGGGTTTAATCCATCATCATTCTTTAGCTCACTCCACCACCCCAGTTCAGACATGGCCATATGCAAATCAGTCTGACCCTGTGCCTCATGGGAACAGTCCAGCCCGAACTGCCAAGCCATGTCTTCTTTGGACCGGAAACAAGCATCCTAGGACCGGTTTCTGGCATTCCAGCCGTCATCAGCCAGGCTTGCTTGAATCCAGTGGCAAAGTGAGCTTTAAATATACATCTGGACAGCAAGCAAAATAGAGAAGTGCAATCTATAAGTAATGACCTATTAGCTCTGAACTTGGTACAAATAATAGATCAACCGACGCACAGAGGAGGTCACACCCTCGATGCAATTTTTTCAAATTTCCTGGAATTAGAGGCGGAAACACCATGGCCTGTCCCGTGGACTGATCATTTTCTGATTCCTTTTTTGGTAAACATAAAGAGGCAGAAGACAGTGGTAGCCATACAGAGGATAAGGAGGAGGAAATGGAGCAACTTTAACCCTTCTACCTTTATACAGGCGTTGAAGAAAAATAATATTACATTAGATAAAGAGGTGAATCAAGCAAACAGTCAATTTGAGTCATGGGTAACACAAGCTCTGGATGAGACAGCCCCATGGACTACACAATTGCCAAGAAGACAAAAAGCCTCCCAACCATGGTATAATGAGACCCTACAAAAAGCAAAGACAGTCTGTAAAAAGATCGAACGAGCGTGGCGGAAAGAGTATGACAACAGGACTAAACAGAATTATAAAGAGGAAATGAAAAAATACCATACTTTAATAAAAAAAACACGCTGTGATTTTTATACAGATAAAATTGAGAAAGCCAGTAACTCCCATAAAGAAATGTTCGCTATTCTGAAATCTCTGAAAACATATAAGAGTGCGGACAATGATACAAGTGCCTCTGTGGAGTACTGCAACAAAGTGGCGGCCTTTTATTCTAATAAAGTGTCTAAAATATATGATTCCTTCCCAGTGGAAGCACAATTAGGGCTGGACACAGAAATGAACTGTCTGTCTAATTTTAGAGGGGAACCCCTGGAGGTTTTTAAAATACATGAGTTAGAAGAACTGAAAACCACTGCAAGAAGTATTAAATCCGGATCTCCATTGGATCCTGCACACCCAGAGATATTAATGCAGGGTGAGGATCTGATCATGCCACATATCTCGGAACTTATTGAAAGTTCATTTCAAACAGGAGAGGTCCCCTGAAATGGAAACAGGCAATAGTCAGACCTCTGAAAAAGAAACCGACAATAGACCAGTCCGTACTGGAAAATTTACGCCCAATTTCCCTACTCCCGTTTGTAGCAAAGATCGCGGAAAAACTAGTGAACAGACAACTTGTTGATCATATCAACAAAAATGATCTTTTCCACCCCTCTCAATCGGGTTTTAGGGCCAATCACTCGACTGAGTCGGCGTTGCTAATGGCAACGGAAACGCTGAGAAAGTTTGCCGATGAGGGTCAAACAGTCGCGTTGATCATGCTGGACCTAAGTGCAGCATTTGATACTGTCTCACACACGATACTACTCCAGAGACTGGAGGAGTGTGGTATCAAAGGAAACGCCTGGCGATGGATGTCATCTTTTCTGTCAGCACGGAGTTTCCAAGTAGAACAGCAACCCTTCAGATCTAAGGAGATGCCTCTGCCTCAGGGGGTTCCGCAGGGATCCATTCTGAGTCCTACCTTATTCAATTTATATGTAGGACCCCTTGCTGAATGAGTTGAGAAACACAAGGTGTCTATTGTGTCGTATGCTGACGACACTCAGTTAATTGTTATGCTATCTCAAAAAGAGGAACAGGCGGCAATCCAATTTTCTAGATGCTTAGAAGAAGTATCTAAGTGGATGTTCGAACACTGCCTGAAGCTCAATGGTAACAAAACGGAGGTGCTGATCGTGGGCAAGACTCCGTCCATCTGGTCACCAGTATGGTGGCCGGTTTCACTGGGAGATTTTCCTCTTCCGAAAATGGAAGTAAAAAACCTTGGAGTATGGTTCGATTCTGATCTGACTTTCGATAACCAAATCCGTAAAGTTGCGGGAAAATGTTATGGAACCATGAAAATCCTAAGAAAGACACTAGATCTGCTGCCTACAAGAACGAGGAAAACCATTGTACATGCAGTGATTACCTCACAGATGGATTATGGGAACGTTCTGTACCTGGGGGCCACAAAGAAGGGGTTAAAAAAACTCCAACAGGTACAAAATGCAGCAGCGCGACTGGTTCTCAGCCTGCCAAGAAGATTCTCCCTAAAGAAAGCACTAGCAGAACTACACTGGTTGCCAGTGGAGAAACGAATAGTGTTCAAAGCTATGTGCTATGGTCATCGTATACTGCAATAAAAATGTCCGAGGTACCTGCATTCCATGCTAATGCAGTATTGCCCGAGTCGAAATCTAAGATCCAGGGACAGGGCTTTGGTCACTATTCCCAGAGTTTTCAAAGCCAGAATGGGAGCCCGATCCTTTAGATACCAAGCAGCAAGGATATGGAACTTTCTCCCAATGGATTTAAGAGTTGAGCAATGCGAAATGAAATTTCGCAAACAGCTAAAGACTTGGCTCTTCTCCAATAGCGTAACAATCTAATGGATATTGGGGTGTTTCTGCAGTCACTGCCTTTCCATTTTTTTCAGAGTGCCGTTATAGCGCGGGGACGCACCGGTGGTGTAACCAGGCGCTTTATAAATGGCTAAACTAAACTAAACTAAACCTCTGTCTGGGTTTTGGGGGGCTCCCAAGCCAGAATGGTGTCAATCTTGGGTTGTAGGGGCGCCACCTGGCCGCTTCCTACCTGGTGTCCCAAGTACACCACAGAACCCTGCCCGATCTGGTACTTACTGGCCTTGATCGTGAGGCCTGCACCTTGCAGAGCCCTCAACACTTTCTCAAGGTGCTGTAAATGTTCTTCCCAGCTGGAACTGAACACAGCAATGTCATCCAGGTAGGCGGCACTGAAATCCTCCAGTCCAGCCAACACCTGATTGACCAACCTCTGAAAGGTGGCAGGGGCATTCTTCAACCCAAAGGGCATCACCCGAAACTGGTAATGACCTTCTGGGGTTGAGAATGCTGATCTCTCCTTGGCCCCATCGGTTAAGGCAATCTGCCAGTACCCAGACGTTAAGTCAAACGTGCTGAGGAACCGGGCAGCTCCCAACCGATCAATGAGCTCATCAGCTCTGGGGATGGGGTGCGCGTCAGTCCTGGTGACGGCATTGAGCCCACGGTAGTCCACACAAAACCGCAGTTCTGGAGTGGCACCGGGTGCAGCAGCCTTTGGGACCAAGACCACTGGGCTGGCCCAAGGACTGTTGGAGGGCTCAATCACCCCGAACGCCAACATCTTAGAGACCTCCTCCTTGATGCTGGCCCTGACTCGGTCAGTCAACCTGTAAATTTTGTGCTTTACAGGAGGGCTGTCATCAGTGTCCACGTCATGGGTACACCAGTGAGTAACACCGGGGGTCAGAGAGAACAGCGGGGTGAACTGTCCCAACAACTGGCGACAGTCCCCCTGCTGCTCTTGGGTCAGTGTAGGGGAGAGAATCACACCCTCTACTGACCCATCATGCTCCTTGGTAGACAGGAGGTCAGGGAGAGGCTCACTCTCCTCTTCCACCCCGTCATCTGTCGCCAAGAGCATACTCACTTCGGACCTCTCGAAGTGGGGCTTGAGGCGGTTCACATGAAGGACCCTCAAAGGGTTCCTTGGAGTCTGCAAATCCACCAGGTAGGTGACATTACTTTTGCACTCCACCACCTCATATGGCCCAGTCCACTTGTCCTGCAAGGCACAAGGTTCCACTGGGGCCATGACCCACACTTTTTGCCCAGCTTGAAATTCGACCAGAGTGGCATTCTGGTCATACCACCTCTTCATTTCTTCCTGGCTTGCTTCTAGGTTCGCCTGAGCGAGTTTCCTGAAGCGGGCAGTTTGGTTTCTAAAGGCCAGCATGTAGCTAAACACATCCTGGGGAGTTTTCCTGGGAACTGCCTCCCAGCCTTCCTTTACCAAACTCAGAGGTCCTCTGACAGGGTGGCCATACAGGAGCTCAAAGGGGCTGTACCCAAGAGACTTCTGAGGCACCTCCCTGTATGCAAAGAGTAGGCATGGCAAGAGGACGTCCCACTTACGCCTCATGGGTTCTGTTAGACCCTTGATCATGCCTTTCAAGGTCTGGTTGAATCTCTCCACCAGACCGTTTCCTTGTGGGTGGTAAGGCGTGGTGAACTTGTAGGTTACACCACACTCCTTCCACAGGGATGTCATATACTTGGATATGAAATTGGTCCCCCTATGAGAAACCACCTCTCTGGGGAATCCCACACGGGAAAAGATCCCCATTAACGCCCGGCCCACCACTGGCGCCATCGTTGTCCTGAGAGGGATTGCCTCCGGGTACCGGGTGGCATGGTCCACCAAGACCAGGATGTACCTGTTGCCCATGGCTGTCTTGGGATCCAGTGGCCCCACACTATCCATCCCTACACCCTTTCAAAGGGTGTTCCAACAACAGGAAAAGGTTGGAGAGGAGCTTTGACCTTCCTCCCACTCTTACCACTTGCCTGGCAAGTTTGGCAAGACCTACAGTGTGCATCTGACTGCCTTCGCATTTGGGGCCAAAAGAAGTGGGTGACAAGCCTGTCAAAGGTCTTGTCCTGCCCCAAATGTCCTGCCAAAGGCACGTCATGAGCCAGACCCAGTAGGAAGGTCCTGAAGCGCTGGGGTACCACCAGCACACGGGCTGACCCAGGCTCAGCAACCTTAGGCTCACTGTATAGGAGACCATTCTCCCAGTAGATCAGATGTGACCCGGACTGATTACCAGCTGCCTGGTCTGCAGCCTGCCGCCGCAGACCCTCCAGAGTAGGGCACTCGTTCTGCTCCCTGCAAAACTCCTCCCAGGTGGGACCCCCTTCTTGCTGCCAATGGGTCAGCTCAGAGATGTCTCCCAGTTCGGCTACCTGCTCCCCTGTAGGCACCGGGGCATCCCCCTCGAGGTCCGCCTCCTCCCGGTCCGTGGGAACTTCGGGGGCCGGTTTCCCGCGCCCCCTGCCCTTCCTCTTGGCAGGGACTTGGGCCATTGTTCCAGGCTCCAAGTCCTCTTGATCACCCTTTCTGGCTGCCATTGACCGAGTAGACACGCATGCCCACTCTGGCAACCCAAGGATCTCCAAGTGAGACCTGAGCTCAACATCCTTCCATAAGGACTGCTCCAGGTCGTTACCTAGCAGGCAATCTACAGGCATGGTCGGGCTCACAACCACCCTCAAGGGACCTGAGACCCCCCCCATTCAAAGGGAACCTGCACCACCATACACTGGCGCTCAGAGTTGTCCACAGCAACTACTTGGTGGAATGCCCCTGGGACTACCTGCTTCTCAGAGACCAGGTGACACCGGACTGAGGTCACACTGGCTCCAGTATCTCTGAGAGCCTCTACCCTGTTCCCATTGATGGTTCCTGGGACCATCTCACTGTCCCTTAGTGAGACAAGGGTCATTTCTGCGGGATCCCCACCCTCCTGTGGGCACCCCTCCTCCCCAAGCGCTATACTAGCCAACACTTTGGACTGTCCACCGGTGGGCGGCTGTGTCCCCTTTGGGCACTTGGGGTCCCCCTTGAAGTGACCTACCTGGTCACATGCATAACACTTGCGGGGGCCGATCTCAACAGGCTTCCCTGTAGAGACCCCTTTCTTCTTATCACCTGGGGGATGGGAACCTTTACCCTGGGTACTAGTTTGGGGCCCTTTAGAGAACTCCTGTGCTTTACCCTTGTCCCCCCCACTTTTCTGCTGGGGACCCTGCCCACCTTTGGCTGAGTCTCCCCCAAACGCTTTCTTGTGGACCCTGGTACTCACCCAGCGGTCCGCCTCCATAGCAAGCTTTCTGGGGTCAGTTAGCTTACTGTCAACTAGGTGCTGGCGCAGATCTGCAAAACATAGACTAGACAAGTGCTACCATGCAATCAAATTGTAGAGCCCCTGAAAATCTGTTACATTACTGCCCTTCACCCAACCATCCAGCGACCTACAGAACATATCCACACATTCCAACTAAGTGTTGGCCTCAGACTTTTTACTGGACCTAAACTGATCCCTGTACTTTTCAGGAGTGAGCCCATACCTAGTGAGGAGAGCGTCTTTCATGTCAGCATAGGTGAGGTCCTGCCCCTTACCCAAAGCTATCAGAGTATCCCTAGCTTCCTCTGGAAAGAGAGGCCACAACCCCGCTCCCCAGTTCCTCTCAGGGACCCCATTCATATGAATAGACGACTCGTACCCTTGAAACCACCTTTGTATGTCATCACCCTTTTTGTACTCTTTACCTACAATCTTGGGGATGTGTACAATCCTGTCTGTGTGTGCTGAAGAATTGCTGCCACCATCTGAACCGGATCTACTCTTTAGCTCCAGCTCCTTGATCATTCTCTCATGATCTAGTATCATTTTCCTTTCCTCCATGGCTATTCTTTTTTCTTCCCGCTCACTTTGTATTCTGAGTTTCTCCAATTCAAACCTCCTTACTTCCCAGGGGCGTAGCTAGGCCTTAGGGTGCCCGTGGCGGCCCCTGCGCCCCATCGCCCCCCCCTAGCTACGCCACTGTTACCTCCCGCCTGTCCTCCAGCTCCTCTGGGGACAAGCTACTGCTGCCTGGCCTGGAGGGTTCCCCCCCTCCCAAAAGCACATCTACCCTGGGAACAGGCTCCTCCACCTCTCCATTGAGATCACCAGATTGCCCACTGGCACCTCTGGCTCCTACCCATGCCCTCAGCGCCTTTTGTAGCTCATCCTTCCTGGTGAGGGCTCTGACCTGGACTTTTAGGTTCTTGCAAATCAATTTTAACTCCTTGACATTGTAGGCTTCCAATCGATCCTCCTCAAAGGCAATTTCTACTGATGCAATTGATGATACTATAGATTCAGGCATGTTGAAGTAGCAAGTTCAAACTGGCAAGATCAAAAATAGGCCAAAAAGAAAAAGAACCTGTAAGTGGTACGTAATGGTCTGCGATATGGTAGTAGTGCACACCAATCACTGTAAGTCAAGTGCAAACACAAGTCCTATCCTCACCGCTGACAACCAATGTTAGAAATGGGGGTCTCTAGTTGGCAAGGGCTTGCACCTTTGTCCAAGTAGGGACCCTTCTTCCTAGTCAGGATAAGGGAGTTACACTCCTAAAATAACCCCTGCTCACCCCCTTGGTAGCTTGGCACGAGCAGTCAGGCTTATTCTAGAGGCAGTGTGTAAAGCATTTGCACACAACCAACAGCAATACAATGTAAGCACTACAAACGGACACCACACCAGTTTAGAAAAATATCCAATATTTTTATATACTTAAAACAAGACCAAATACGATAAAAAGCCACTATACAGTACTTCAAAAATAGTTACTTCTCAAACTGTCTTTAAGTTGCAAAATACGTTGAAAAACACAGTTCGTACGAGTCGGTAGCTCGGTCCGAGCCTACCGCGATGCTAAAAACAACAGAGTCTCGCAGTTCCCGCTGACCGCGTCGGTACGGGCCATCAACAGCGGGACAGATTCGTTCACAGTACCTTTCTTAGTGCGGCTCACACAGGCGTGCGAGTCGGTCTTGGCATCCGTCGCAGTCGCGATGCACAATGGAAGCGGTGCAAGGTGCGGTGTTCCTCGATGCGGTGCGAGCAGCGGCTCAGTGACGATCGTGCAGACGGCGTCGGTGAGACCAAGGCTGGCGGTGCAGGGCGAGTCGGTGCTCGATGCGGTGCTGGCAGGTTGCGGTGCAGGTGACAGAGCCGGTTGGCGGGAAGTGGCGCTGGTCGAGCCGGACAGCTGTGCGTGACGAGTCGGTCACAGGTGCTGAGCCAGCAGCGACCGTGTCGGTGAGCCCAGGCCAGCGAGGTGAAGCGAGGCGATGCGGGTCACGGTGTCTCTCGATGCGGTGCAGGCAGCGGCTCGGTGACGGAGTCGGTGAGACCAAGGCTTACGGTGCAGGGCGAGTCGGTGTGGCTTGCGGTGCCTTCAGGACACAAGGCCAGCGACGGAGTCGGTTGACAGAGTCGGTCGCGGTTCCCTCTTCTCTGTGGCAACTGAAACAGCAGTTCCAGGAGTGGTACCCAGAGGTTGGTGAAGTCTTTGCAGTCCCTGAGACATCTTAACAGGAGGCCAGCTCGGTTCAGGCCCTTGGAGATACTCAGCACAAGTAGAGAAAGTTCAGTCCAGTCCTTTCACTGCCCAAGGCAGAAGCAGCAGCTGTAGGCCAACCCAACAAAGCAACAACACAGCAAAGGGGCAGTACTCCTCCTGGCAGCTCTTCCAGCTCTTCGTCTTGGCAGGTTCCTTGATTCCAGCGAGATCTAAAATTCTGGGGTTTGGGTCCCCCTTTTAATCCTCAATTTCTCTTTGTTCTCTGAAGGCAGAGAGGCCTTTGCCTAGTCCAAACCAGTTCTGGTCAGTCCTGGAGCACTTTGTTGACAAGTCTCCTTCTTTTCTTTTGCAGTGTAGGCCAGGGACATCAGACACACCACAGGAGGTGGAGCCAGCATTGTGGAGGGAAGGCACAGCCCTATTCAGGTCCCAGGTACAACTCCTCCCACCCATCTACATGTAGATCTTGCTATTCAGCCCTGTGCTGACTCACCCTGTCTCCTGGAATCCCCCAGCCCCTGTCACTCACACTCCAGACAAGGAATACACAACCTAGCAGAGGCAGGCTTGGATGGTTAGACAAGAAAATACCTACTTTCTAAAAGTGGTATTTTCAAACACAGAATGTTAAAACCAACTTCACTAAAAGATGCATTTTATCATTCTGAGTTCAGGCATACTAAACTCGAATTTCTACCATGTTCCCTGGGTCAGTTAGGATTATAGGATGTAATAATCAAAACTGCCCATTCTGGCCTATGGGGAACAGGTAGCCTTGCAATAGTGAAAAACGAAGTAGGCTGTATTTCACTATCAGGACATGCCACACACACCAGGGCATGTCCTACCTTTCACATACAATGCACCCTGCCCACAGGGGTACCTTGGGCCTACCTTAGGGGTGACAGATGCCAATTCTAACACGCATTCTTCTTAGTAAAGCCAGCCTTTATCCGTGCTTTAAAACAAATGAAATGTATGTGAGAGAGGGCCTATGGAGAGATGAGGGTCACTTTTGCCAGGTGGTAGTGCAGGAAACCAAGGAGAAGGTAATGGGGGGGGGGCACCAAAAATGATTGTTTCACTGGGCACCACCAGCGCTTAAGCCGGCCCTGAGTGCCCATCAGGGGCGGTTTCTCCATTAGGGCTCAGGGGCTGCGCCCCTCTGAAATTCCTACACATTTACATAAAAACATATTAAATAGATTTCTTTATTTAGAGATAGGATTGTATCTCTAAATAAATTGATGTATTTAAGTCTGGGCTGTCTGTTTCAGGCTGCCTGCCCCGCCTTGCTCTGAAGCAGGAGACGGAAGCCAGGCTTACTGAACTGTGATGACCGATGCAGGGCTCTCTGTTTTAAAGCCCTTCGTTGCCATTGTGGTCTAGGGTTGTATGAACTCTGTAGGCCAGTGACGCAATAAACGTCACGGTTTCGGGCATCGGAGACTTCATCCCTGCGTGATTTCAGATGTCCGTCATTCAAAGGCATAGATCCCACCCTTTCGTCATACGCGGGAGTGGATGTAAGCACATCTAATTTGATGCCTTGCTCTCGGTAATGGTAAGTGTTTGTTTCCATGCTAATGTTGTATTATTATGTATATTGTGCTGAGACCCCTCATCACGCTAACCTCCCCCACTGTGACACCCCAGGCCCTCGCTGCAGATTGCTCGCTCCTTTAGAAGTGGAGCTGCTGTATTTGTTCCCCCGCAAAATGGATCCAACTAAGGAGCAGGGTTCTTGTTACCTTGTTAAGTGATCCAAATATCTGAGTCAAGCCCAAAGCGAGAGATAGGTGCTTACTGTGGAATATCTGCATACTGGGGACAGTTCTCTGATGTATGACATTAAAACCGGCCCTATCTTCATGCCCCTAAGTTACCCCTGATGGAAAAACATTAATTGACTTGCAAACAATGAATGTTAAAAACATTAAGGGAATGCATTTCAGAGATTTAGTTCCTCTCTTATTTCACATGCTTTACTTAATCTTACATTCACCATGAGTTAGCTATTTTATAATGTTGTTGTTTATCTGTATTTTGTTCTGTGCATACTTTGAGGCTTGAGCCATGCCAGGTGTTTACGAGGGGCTTTGATTGAGCGTGCAGGCGCTAAGGCTGAAGCCAAACAAAGCGCCTGTCAGTGGATTGACCTCTCTGCAGAGCACACAGAACAATGTTTATGCATTCCATTTGCAACTGAAATTCTGTGAATATGTGTGTGAAGGGGTACACAGATGTCAAAATATTTGCAAGGCAAAAGTAAGAGAAATTACAGTGCATAAATTTGAGGGAGTGCAGTGCATGTTAGGGGCGGTGAATTGACAGAGATGCGAGGAAGTGCATTCGGGGAAGAGTGAAAAGAGAATGCTGAAGAGGAAAGAGAGGTGGTTTAAGATGTGCAGATTGACAAGAAATGCAGAGAAAAAGAGGATACATATCTAACATAAAGCACACATAATTGAAGGCCAAAACTCCTTCCACAGGCCTCAAAGCTATTTAACTCACAGACTCACTATTTCAGAAATTAAACATTTCCAGGGTTAATTATTTATAAGAAATCATTGTTGTTACTCATTTATCTTAAACAGCTAACACCCATTGACAAAGCCAATCATACTGACAACCTTTGGGTGTATGTCAGTTGTTGTGTCATTTATCTGGATAAAATTACATCTTGGAGAGAAACCAAAATACCGGTCAAGTGGCACACTATGGGAATCACAGAAATGTATTTGACATGTTCCTTTATAGAGAGCCCCCACTTTTTTCATACCACTTAAAGACCTGTCTGCACATATTTCTATATGTCTGGTTGCAGCCAGCATCTGTGGGTGCTTCTTGAAGACTGGTTAGAGCAAATATTTCCAAAGTTAATGCTGCATGTAGTGCAAGCCACTGGGCAAGCATACATTTTAAAGGGTTAAAGTTGTCATGCTGTACAATGTACACATTACAGTAACTGTTGAACATATTAATGCAGGAAGATATGGGGCAGTTTTTAATGTGTTTAATATTTCAAGACTATACGTTCCCACTGCTTAATAAGCTTTGCTTTATCGCTACATAAATTTGCTTTAAAATACACCATTTGCCAATCTTTTTTTCATTTCTTTCTCAGGAGAGGGACTCACCCTGAACCCCAGGTTTGTCCATTGAACTTGTTCACATCTCTCCCTAAATAAAAGTCATGCCCAAAATTTACACCTCACCACTTTCACATGTCACCAGCCGCCACTGGTGCCCATTTTAATTCTCGGCTGTAATCAAGTCTGACACTCAACGCTACAAAAATCTGCATGTTATTTCCCCAAAAATCGGTATAGACACTTTTTATCGCACCTGTTAAATTTTGCCCGTTGTGAAGTCGAATTTTATTGGGTGCAATAAATATTGCAACAAAAGGACACTTTTAATGTGGGCCTAAGATTGGGTGAATTAGTCAATATTTTTGAAGGGTCACACAGAATTTTACTACACAGGAAATGAGCGTATTCGTGACAGTTGAGAAGCATAGACCGGCATCTCATTGAAGCGAATTTAAAAATTAAATTTAGACATTTCTTCTTTGGAATGAGCAATGCAAAGCATATAAAAACTATAAGGTAAATATTCTTTAAGAAGTTGCCACATAGAGGGCACTGCAAATGTTTTTGTTGAATACTATACCACACGACTTCTAACTCATGAAAGCTTCCGGGTCAGATAAAGCTGACTGTCTACCTATCGTTTAGCTATTAGTTAGGTAATGAGCATGTTTATTCAATAGGTTCCACTGTAAGCCGGCACTGATTGGCCATCATTTGATTAACGTCTGTAGGAAAGTAGGATCTGCTTCTTATGGTTACCCCCACTTTTTGCTTTTTGCACCCACTGTTTTGACTAGTCTGGCTGGGATCCTGCTATTCAGGACCCCAGCCTATCTGCTTTCTCCCTTAAATTGATATGTATGCACTTTGGTACAACTCCAGATTGGATACTGGGGTACCCTTATCAGTCCCTAGTATATGGTACACATGTACCCAGGGCATAGGTACCCCAGAGGCCTCCCATGGGCTGAATCATGTATTATACCACCCCTGAGAGGCCATGCAAAATGGAACCCTAGGTCTGCTACTGCAGCCTGTGTAAGATGGTGCTTGCACCACTTACCTTAGATATAGGTTCACTATATCTATATATATCACCACACTTAAAACTTTGTAAGTCACCCCTATAGCAGGCCTTAACAATCCTGAAGGCAGGGTGCTGGGTTTTACATGAGAGGATGCTCCTGTATGAGCAGGGCCCCTCTGCAGTCTTCGGAGACCATTCTACCGGGCTGTATGTGATACTACCAGACATATAGGTAGAGGTGCATTATAACCTCGCGGTAAATGCTATCTCGAAAACGACTGCAACGAAGTATGTTGTGTTTGGTGTCAAACACCTTGGAATCATATCTCCACACCAGTATGATTCCTCCCCTCAGAACCGAGGTTCTGGGGGTACCCAAGTCTACCGGTACCGACTTTCTCGAGCCTTACAGCACAAAATGGATGCTGCCAGCCACAGACACGAGTCTGCCCTCCTGCTGCTGAGCCAAGCTCGAGCAGGGGAAGGCAGCACAATAGGCATCCTGTCACAGGGAGGTGTGACCACCTCCCAGACAGGATTTAGTGTATTGGGGCTGGGTGGGTGCACTGTCTCAGTGCCAGAAAGTCTGGCTCAGGGGCACATTTGGTGTCCCTGTGCATAGTCCAGCTCAAACCAGTTCTGGGAGCCATTTGCTCCTGCTCTGGCGCGAAACTGGACAAAGGACATGGGAGTAGCCTCCTCCCTGTCCTGTCCCTCCCATAGGAGGGTCCCTAGAATCTGTCCAACGCTCTCCCGTGGGTATAAAATGGGTTACCTGGCTATAGGACTGTAGATTTTACGTGGACAAGATTCTGTAAGAAGATACCACTACACTTCGACCGTCTGGACACGCTGGACTTCGCTGGACCTCCCTTGGGCTTGACTTCATCTTCCCTTGCCGTCCCCAGTCTCGCCAGTGTCCGTGATCCATACAGGTTCCATGGAGGACCCTGTGGACCTCCAAGACAACAGAAGAATCTCCCTTGGAGTGAAGGAGTCACTCCCCTGCAAACCCAGACACCATAATGCATGTGACTGGTCTGCTAACCCTGAGCTCCTGCGGAATCCAAAGACTCCAGCAACACAGGAGGTAGGTTTCTGAAGATCTTCGAGGTTGAGCTGCCCTCTTACCGAGTTTGAGGCAGATATCCCTCGTGGGGACCGCATAATTTGTACCGCTGTGCACCGTGTACATTTGGAACTGCATATGCTTGTTGTTGTGCAACAATTCCGCGCATTGGGCCATTTGTAGCCCTGACCCAAGTGCATCTTTTCTGAGAAGGACTCCAGCATCCTTGCATTCTGTGCCCTGCTAGCTGGTATCCTGTGAAACCACCTGAGGTCCCCTTGCGACTCCTGTGCCTCCGGCCTGTGGGTCCACTTGAGGGTCAACTTTGCTTTATTTGGGCTCCCCTGGTTGCTCCCGGCCTGCCCTGACTCCCCTTGCTGTGGTGAGTCCCCTGGTCCTTTCTGGGCCAGATCGACACCGAATTTGACCATCTGCGTTGCTTGCCACTGCCAAGGCTTGTTGGTGCTCCCGCCAGACACCGACCCCTCGCACTCGACATCCTTCATGGGACAGCTCGTATTCGGCTCCTGGTTGTCCTAGACGTCTCCTGGTCCGCACAGCTGAAGAGTCAAGATCACCGTCAACACACCTGAAGCACCCGACATCGGTGGGCATTCGTCTACCGAGCCCTTGGGCACTCCAAAGTGACCCAGACTCTGTCCCCTCTGCTTTCAGGTTCTTCTCATCTAGAATCCACATTTGGATTCCACCGGACACTTTTCTTTCTTCCAGCAGCAGCATTTCTTTGTCGACATCCATAGAGAACGACAAGGGTTCCTGATGCCACTTCTTGCCTATGCACCCGGCTCCCCTGGGATAGGTAACTCTGGTACAAAGGTATCCACGGGTGGGGTGGCTCTCCAAACTCTTAAGTTCCAAGGGTTGTCTTCGTAATCTGCTGGGAAGGGTCCTTAATCTCTAATTTTCCAACTGCGAATTTCCCATTGAATTGTACGGAGCACGCGGTCGTATTCTCACTCTGCACCCGTCCTCCGTGGGGTCCCCACTTACTCATCTTGGGTGGTTCCTTGGGGTCCCAGCAATTCTCCACCTTCTAGACTAGGTCTAGTCCTGAGTCATGGTTCTTATACCACTTATTTAGTATATGGTTTGGTCTCCCCCGGGAGCCCACTGTGTATTGTGCTACTTACGTTTGATTCTCTGCAACTGTATTATTTGATTTGTGTTCTATCCTCATGTAGAGGATACTAGAGAGTGTTATATATAATAAATACATATTTTTATAACTACTGTGTGGTTTCACTTTCATTTAACCAATACTATAAAGTTGCATTCTGATAAAACAAGCTGCTTAACATTCCTTCAAGACTTAGCCTGAAGGCTGCTCTCCATAGCTACCACTAGGATAGCTTTCTATAAAGGTTATCTTTAACCTAATCACCATAAGGGTTGTTTGGACTGGTGCAAGGTGCCCACTTTAATTAGTGGACAGCATATACCAGGCCAACTTCTCACATTGGTGTGCAGCGGTTGGGATTCAAGCCTGCATTGTTTTACCAGATAAATCTTTGTACTGATTAACTGAAAAACCACTAGTATCTAGGAACATATAATACTAGCTTAAGATAGTAAGTTCTACTGAACTTGAGGTTGGGTAAGTCAAGGGTCTAGCACGCCCTTTCTCCATCCTAAGAGAGTTTAGTTCCCACTAGGTTAGTAGGTGCCTACACCACACCACACTTAGTTATGTCTTCTAATGGGAATGCCACTGGTGGCATCCTGCCTACTAAATATGATGGCTTTACATTCACAGAATTAAAAGCTATGTGTGTATCTAGGAAGCTGAAGACAGGGAGAAATGCAAACACTCAACGTCTCATTGATGCATTACTGCTAGATGACATTAGGAAGACTCCTGGGTCAGATGAGCAGGACAGAGTGGGTGGTACAGGGGAAGAAGATAGGTCAGGAGGGGACACCTTCTATGACCTGGACTCAAACCCTGGACAGGAGGATCAAAATGATCCACCCCTGAACAACTCAGATCCCCAGGAGGAAGAAGAAGAGGGTCAAGAAGAC
The DNA here is from genome assembly GCA_963921515.1 of Calotriton arnoldi. Taxonomy (NCBI): domain Eukaryota; kingdom Metazoa; phylum Chordata; class Amphibia; order Caudata; family Salamandridae; genus Calotriton; species Calotriton arnoldi. Next base: position 2,238,975 of record CAWUFW010000047.1, on the reverse strand, counting down.
AATCACTTTATTCTTCCAGGGAGAGTGCAGAGTTTACCAAGGAGATCTAGGTCTCCCTCTGCTGAGTCAGATCATTCTAGACATTCTATAGGGACCTCTGTTTCTAGCAAGAGGGACAACTCTTATGACAGGGAGTGCCAATTTCTAGAGCTTGAGAAAGCTAAGCTTAGGCTCAGGCAACAGCAATTGGCCCTGGATAAAGAGTCCCTAGAAGTCCAGAAGGCTAGGAAGAAATTGGGACTAGAGTCCCATGGTGGCAGCAATAGTGTCCCTAGGGTTAGGGAACAGACCTTTGATCATAGGAACCTGAGCAAGATTGTCCCTCCCTTCCATGTAGGGGATGACATCCAGAAATGGATAACTGCTCTGGAGAGGGCCTGTAAAGTACAGAAGGTCCCTCAAGAGCAGTGGGCAGCTATCTTGTGGCTCTCCTTTGCTGACAAAGGTAGAGATAAGCTCCTCACTGTTAGAGAAGAGGATGCTGACAACTATTCAGTCCTGAAGAGTGCTCTCATTGAAGGGTTTGGCTTAACCACTGAACAATACAGGATTAAGTTCAGAGACACCCAGAAGACACAGACTCAGGACTGGGTAGACTTGGTTGATTGTGCCATTAAGGCTCTGGAAGGCTGGTTACTTGGTAGCAAGGTGAATGATTTCAAGGGATTGTACAACTTGATTATGAGGGAGCAGATCCTTAATAATTGCCAAAACCAGTTGTTGCATCAATACCTGGTTGACTCTGATCTGACTTCTCCCCAAGAATTGGGAAAGAAGGCAGATAAGTGGGTTAGAACCAGGGTGAAGCAGAAAACTCAGACCAATGGTGGTGACCAGAAGAACATAGCAAAACCAAAGGGGATGATGGACGGAGTGTTGAACATTGCAAGCACTCACCCCCAGTCAACTGATCTGGGTTTAATCCATCATCATTCTTTAGCTCACTCCACCACCCCAGTTCAGACATGGCCATATGCAAATCAGTCTGACCCTGTGCCTCATGGGAACAGTTCAGCCCGAACTGCCAAGCCATGTCTTCCCTGGACCGGAAACAAGAGCATCCTGGGACCCATGAGGCACAGGATCAGACTGATTTGTATATGGCCATGTCTGAACTGGGGTGGCGGAGTGAGCTAAAGAATGACGATGGATTAAACCCAGATCAGTTGACTGGGGGTGAGTGCTTGCAATGTTCAACACTCCGTCCATCATCCCCTTTGGTTTTGCTATGTTCACCCTAAGTTGGCAGGGTATGCCCAGACGTGGGTCCCTTGCTCACTTTGCCACTGGATTCAAGATAGCCTGGCTGATGAGGGCTGTTAGCCAGAAACCGGTCCCAGGACGCTTGTTTCCGGTCCAGGGAAGACATGGCTTGGCAGTTCGGGCTGAACTGTTCCCATGAGGCACAGGGTCAGACTGATTTGCATATGGCCATGTCTGAACTGGGGTGGCGGAGTGAGCTAAAGAATGATGATGGATTAAACCCAGATCAGTTGACTGGGGGTGAGTGCTTGCAATGTTCAACACTCCGTCCATCATCCCCTTTGGTTTTGCTATGTTCGCTCTAAGTTGGCAGGGTATGCCCAGACATGGGTCCCTTGCTCACTTTGCCACTGGATTCAAGATAGCCTGGCTGATGACGGCTGTAAGCCAGAAACCGGTCCCAGGATGCTTGTTTCCGGTCCAGGGAAGACATGGCTTGGCAGTTCGGGCTGGACTGTTCCCATGAGGCACAGGGTCAGACTGATTTGCATATGGCCATGTCTGAACTGGGAGTGGCGGAGTGAGCTAAAGAATGATGATGGATTAAACCCAGATCAGTTGACTGGGGGTGAGTGCTTGCAATGTTCAACACTCCGTCCATCATCCCCTTTGGTTTTACTATGTTCGCCCTAAGTTGGCAGGGTATGCCCAGACGTGGGTCCCTTGCTCACTTTGCCACTGGATTCAAGATAGCCTGGCTGATGACGGCTGTTAGCCAGAAACCGGTCCCGGGATGCTTGTTTCCGGTCCAGGGAAGACATGGCTTGGCAGTTCGGGCTGGACTGTTCCCATGAGGCACAGGATCAGACTGATTTGCATATGGCCATGTCTGAACTGGGGTGGCGGAGTGAGCTAAAGAATGATGATGGATTAAACCCAGATCAGTTGACTGGGGGTGAGTGCTTGCAATGTTCAACACTCCGTTCATCATCCCCTTTGGTTTTGCGGTGACCAGAAGAAACCAGACGCTAAGAACTCAGATAAGGGTGGGGACAAAAAATAAAGATCAGAAATCTTCATCAGGGCCCCAAAAACCTGCATCTGGAGGGGAGTCACAATCCAACAAGGGAAAAGGCAAAAGGAAACCTTGGTGTTACATATGTAAGGAAAAAACCCATTGGACAAAAGATGCCAATTGTCCAAGGGCCAAGGATTCTACTCCTACCACCACTGCCCCTAAGGCAACTGCTCCCCCTAGCACAGTTTCAAGTGGTGGTACACAGAACAAGGGAATAGTGGGGTTAACCTTGGGCTCTGAGATGGGTTCTGGCCTAGTCAGAACTCCAGATCAGGCTGTTTTAGTCTGTGATGGAGGCATGGATATTGCCTCCTTATTTGTAAGTCCCAGTAACCTGGGCAAGTACAGACAACAGCCTTTGATCAATGGTAAGGAGGCCATGGCATACAGGGATACAGGTGCAAGTGTTACAATGGTGACAAAAGATCTTGTGGGCCCTGACCAGGTCATGCTTGGTGAGATGTTCCAAGTGACCAATGCTAGCAATGTCAGGACAGACCATTCCTTGGCAGTTGTTAATTTCACCTGGGGAGGGGTAACTGGCCCTAAGAAGGTTGTGGTAAGTTCAGACCTCCCTTTGGAATGCTTGTTGGGCAATGATTTGGAAACTTCAGCCTGGGCTGAAGTGGAACTCAGGACTCATGCAGCAATGTTGGGCATCACTGCAGATGTGTTTGCTGTGACTAGGTCACAGGCCAAACAGAAAGCCACTGAACAGGCCCTGGATCCTGAAAAGATGGACCAGGTACCTTCCAAGAAGAGGAGCAGGAGGGGTAAGGCTGTGTCTTCCTCCCAGGCTCAGAGTGAGGGTCAGTCTTTTGAGGAAGATGACTTCAGTCCTGTTGAAGGAACTGTCTCAGATGAACTTGAACCTGATCAGGCTGAGTTTTTGGGGATGGGGGTCCTTCTAGGGCAGATCTGAGCTAGGAGCAGCAAACCTGCCCCTCTCTTGAACCCCTCAGACAGCAAGTTGCTGCTGAGGCTGCAGGGAATGTCAGTAGGTCTCACAGGATCTATTGGGATGAGGGACTCCTATATTCAGAGGGTAGAGACCCCAAGCCTGGTGCCACCAGGAGGTTGGTTATACCTCTGAAGTTTAGGGGCTTCCTACTCTTCCTAGCACATGACATTCCCCTAGCAGGACACCTAGGCCAAAGCAAGATTTGGGACAGGCTTGTCCCTCACTTTCACTGGCCTCATATGTCAGAGGACACAAAGGAGTTTTGTCGCTCCTGTATCACTTGCCAAGCCAGTGGTAAGGCAGGTGGTACCACAAAGGCCCCCCTGATACCACTACCTGTGGTGGGGGTTCGCTTTGAGAGGGTTGGGATTGACATAATTGGTCCCATGAACCCTCCAACAGCATCTGGACATTCTTACATCCTGGTGGTGGTGGACCATGCTACCAGGTATCTAGAAGCTACTCCCCTTAGGACCACCGCAGCACCTGTGTTGGCAAGGGCCCTCCTGGGGCTTTTCTCCAGGGTGGGTTTTCCTAAGGAGGTCCTAACAGACAGAGGTACAAACTTTATGTCTAGTTACATAACTGCAATGTGGAAAGAGTGTGGTGTAAACTACAAGTTTACCACACCCTATCATCCTCAATGCAATGGGTTGGTTGAAAGGTTCAACAAAACCCTAAAGGGCATGATAATGGGGTTTCCAGAAAAGCTCAGGCGAAAATGGGATGTTCTGTTGCCCTGCCTTCTCTTTGCCTACAGAGGGGTGCCACAGAAGGGGGTTGGCTACAGCCCTTTTGAACTTTTGTTTGGGCACCCAGTTAGGGGTCCACTGTGTTTGGTGAAGGAGGGATGGGAGTTACCTCTCAAACCTCCCAAACAAGATATTGTGGATTATGTACTTGGTCTCCGCTCCAGGATGGCTGAGTACATGAAGAAGGCATCCAAAAACCTTGAGGCTAGCCAGGAATTGCAAAAGGCCTGGCATGACCAAAAGGCTGTCTTGACTGTTTACCAGCCAGGACAGAAGGTGTTGGTGTTGGAGCCTGTGGCCCCAGCAGCTCTCCAAGACAGATGGAGTGGACCCCACACCATACTTGAGCAAAAGGGAGAGGTCACCTACTTGGTGGACCTTGGAACTCCCAGGAGCCCCCACAGGGTGGTCCATGTGAACAGGCTCAAGCCTTATGTTGACAGGGCAGACATGGGCTTGCTCATGGCTACTGATGAGGGACAGGAGGAAGAGAGTGACCCACTCCCTGACCTCCTCTCACAGAACCCTGATGATGGCTCAGTGGATGGTGTAGCTTTGGCAAGCAGCCTCACTGAGCAGCAACAGTCTGATTGCAGGAAGGTCCTCAATCAGTATAGGCAAATGTTCTCACTGACTCCAAGTCAGACCACCTGGTGTACCCATGAAGTGGACACAGGTGAAAACCTACCTGTGAAGAACAAAATTTACAGGCAACCTGACCATGTCAGGGACTGCATCAGGACTGAGGTCCAGAAGATGCTGGAATTGGGAGTCATTGAGCCCTCAACTAGTCCTTGGGCTAGTCCAGTGGTCTTGGTACCTAAACCTCACACCAAAGATGGTAAGAGAGAGATGAGGTTTTGTGTTGACTACAGAGGATTCAATGCAGTCACTAGGACTGATGCTCATCCTATTCCAAGGCCAGATGAACTCATAGATACTTTGGCCTCAGCCAGGTTTCTAAATACTTTTGACCTTACTGCTGGCCACTGGCAAATCAGACTAGCTGAGGATGCCAAGCCAAAAACAGCATTCTCAACACCTAGTGGGCAATACCAATTTGTGGTGATGCCTTTTGGCTTGAAGAATGCTCCTGCCACATTTCAAAGGTTGGTGAACAAAGTTCTCACAGGCCTGGAAGACTATAGTGCAGCTTATCTAGATGATATTGCTGTCTTTAGTTCCACCTGGGAGGATCACCTGTTCCACCTGCGAAATGTTTTGGAGGCCTTGCAAAAGGCAGGCCTCACTATGAAGGCTACTAAGTGCCAGATAGGGCAGAGTCAGGTTGTGTACCTGTGCCACCTTGTGGGTGGAGGCCAGGTTCAACCATTGCAGAGCAAAATCCAGACCATCATGGAATGGGTTGCTCCAACTACCCAGACTCAGGTCAGAGCTTTCTTGGGCCTGACTGGGTATTACAGAAGATTTGTAAAGGAAAATGGGTCCATAGTGACTCCCTTGAATGATCTTACATCTTAAAAGAATGCCCAAGAAAGTTCAGTGGACAGTTAGCTGTCAAAAGGCATTTGATGACCTCAAGCAGGCCATGTGCACTGCTCCCATTCTGCAAAGTCCTGACTATTCCAAACAATTCATTGTTCAAACTGATGCATCTGAGTTGGGGGTAGGGGCTGTGTTATCACAATTGAATGCAGAGGGTCAGGATCAGCCAGTAGCTTTTATTAGCAGAAGGCTGACCCCCAGAGAGAAACGTTGGTCAGCTATTGAGAGGGAAGAAGCCTTTGCTGTGGTTTGGGGTCTGAAGAAGTTGAGGCCATACTTGTTTGGAACTCACTTCATTGTTCAGACAGACCATAAGCCCCTCCTATGGCTAAAACAGATGAAGGGTGAAAACCCCAAACTTTTGAGGTGGTCCATTTCCCTACAGGGGATGGACTAAACAGTGGAACATAGACCTGGGAGTAACCATGCCAATGCAGATGGACTCTCCAGATATTTCCACTTAGAACATGAAGACTCAACTGGGCAAGGTTAGTCTCATCTCCTTTCGTTTGGGGGGGGGGGGTTGTGTAGGAAAGTAGGATCTGTTTCTTATGGTTACCCCCACTTTTTGCACCCACTGTTTTGACTAGTCTGGCTGGGATCCTGCTATTCAGGACCCCAGCCTATCTGCTTTCTCCCTTAAATTGATATGTATGTACTTTGGTACAACTCCAGATTGGATACTGGGGTACCCTTATCAGTCCCTAGTATATGGTAAACATGTACCCAGGGCATAGGTACCCCAGAGGCCTCCCATGGGCTGAAGCATGTATTATGCCACCCCTGAGAGGCCATGCAAAATGGAACCCATAGGTCTGCTACTGCAGCCTGTGTAAGATAGTGCTTGCACCACTTACCTTAGATATAGGTTCACTATATCTAGATATATCACTACACTTAAAACTTTGTAAGTCACCCCTATAGCAGGCCTTAACAATCCTGAAGGCAGGGTGCTGGGTTTTACATGAGAGGGTGATCCTGCATGAGCAGGGCCCCTCTGCAGTCTTCGGAGACCATTCTACCGGGCTGTACGTGATACTACCAGACATATAGGTTGAGGTGCATTATAACCTCGCGGTGAATGCTATCTCGAAAACGACTGCAACGAAGTATGTCGTGTTTGGTGTCAAACACCTTGGAATCATACCTCCACACCAGTAACTGATGTGGGAGGTATGATTCCTCCCCTCAGAACCGAGGTTCTGGGGGTACCTAAGTCTGCCGGTACCGACTTTCTCGAGCCTTACAGCACAAAATGGATGCTGCCAGCCACAGACACGAGTCTGCCCTCCTGCTGCTGAGCCAAGCTCGAGCAGGGGAAGGCAGCACAATAGGCATCCTGTCACAGGGAGGTGTGACCACCTCCCAGACAGGATTTAGTGTATTGGGGCTGGGTGGGTGCACTGTCTCAGTGCCAGAAAGTCTGGCTCAGGGGCACATTTGGTGCCCCTGTGCATAGTCCAGCTCAAACCAGTTCTGTGAGCCATTTGCTCCTGCTCTGGCGCGAAACTGGACAAAGGACATGGGAGTAGCCTCCCCCCTGTCCTGTCCCTCCCATAGGAGTGTCCCTAGAATCTGTCCAACCCTCTCCCGTGGGTATAAAATGGGTTACCTGGCTATAGGACAGTAGATTTTACGTGGACAAGATTCTGCAAGAAGATACCACTAAACTTCGACCATCTGGACACGCTGGACTTCGCTGGACCTCCCTTGGGCTCGACTTCGTCTTCCCTTGCCGTCCCCAGTCTCGCCAGTGTCCGTGATCCATACAGGTTCCGTGCAGGACCCTGTAGACCTCCAAGACAACAGAAGAATCTCCCTTGGAGTGAAGTAGTCACTCCCCTGCAAATGCAGGTACTGTAATGCATCTGACCGGTCTGCTGACCCTGAGCTCCTGCAGACTCCGAAGACTCTAGCAACACAGGAGGTGGGTTTCTGAAGGTTTCCGAGGTTGAGCTGCCCTCTTACCAAGTTTGAGGCAGATATCCCTTGTGGGGACTGCATAACCTGTACCCTTGTGCACTGCGTACGTTTGCAACTGCATAGGCTTGTTGTCGTGCAACAATTCCGTGCATTGGGCCATTTATAGCCCTGACCCCAGCGCATTTTTTCTGAGAAGGACTCCAGCATCCTCGCACTCTGTGCCCTGCTAGCTGGTATCCTGTAAAACCGCCGGAGGTCCCCTTGCGACTCCTGTGCCTCCGGTCTGTGGGTCCACTTGAGGGTCAACTTTGCTTTATTTGGGCTCCCCTGGTTGTTCCAGGCCTGCCCTGACTCCCCTTGCTGTGGTAAATCCCCTGGTCCTTGCTGGGCCAGATCAACACCAAATTTGACCATCTGCTTTGCTTGCCACTGCCAAGGCTTGTTGGTTCTCCCGCTGGACACCGACCCCTCAGCTGTCGACATCCTTCATGGGACAGCTCGTATCCGGCTCCTGGTCATCCTAGACGTCTCCTGGTCCGCACAGCTGAAGAGTCAAGATCACCATCAACACACCTGAAGCACCCGACATCGGTGGGCATTCATCTACCGAGCCCCTGGTCACTCCAAAGTGACCCAGACTCTGTCCCCTCTGCTTTCAGGTTCTTCTCATCTATAATCCACATTTGGATTCCACCGGACACTTTTCTTTCGTCCAGCAGCAGCATTTCTTTGTCGACATCCATAGAGAACGACGAGGTTTTCCGACGCCACTTCGTGCCTATGCACCCGGCTCCCCTGGGATAGGTAACTCTGGTACAAAGGTATCCACGGGTGGGGTGGCTCTCCAAACTCTTAAGTTCCAAGGGTTGTCTTCGTAATCTGCTGGGAAGGGTCCTTAATCTCTAATTTTCCAACTGCGACTTTCCTATTGAATTGTACAGAGCACGCGGTCGTGTTCTCTCTCTGCACCCGTCCTCCATGGGGTCCCTACTTACTCACCTTGGGTGGTTCCTTGGGGTCCCAGCAATTCTCCACCTTCTAGACTAGGTCTAGTCCTGAGTCATGGTTCTTATACCACTTATTTAGTATATGGTTTGGTCTCCCCCGGGAGCCCACTGTGTATTGTGCTACTTACGTTTGATTGTCTGAAACTGTATTATTTGATTTGTGTTCTATCCTCATGTAGAGGATACTAGAGAGTGTTATATATAATAAATACATATTTTTATAACTACTGTGTGGTTTCCCTTTCATTTAACCAATACTATATGGTTGCATTCTGGTAAAACAAGCTGCTTAACATTCCTTCAAGACTTAGCCTGAAGGCTGCTCTCCATAGCTACCACTAGGATAGCTTTCTATAAAGGTTATCTTTAACCTAATCACCATAAGGGTTGTTTGGACTGGTGCAAGGTGCCCACTTTAATTAGTGGACAGCATATACCAGGCCAACTTCTCACAACGTCCATTTATTTGGCGACTCCATTTTAGATTTCCTAGAGCGTTCCAGTTGCCCAGATTATACTTAAGTAACAGCTCATTCAGATGCACTTTGTAATAGAAAAATGATAGTAATCATGTGCAGGATTCCCTTCAAAGAGTTGGTATTGGTTATAGAGAAAGACATACCAAAAAAACTACAAATCTTTCATCCACCAGAGTGGACAAGGCAGTCAAATCCCATCTTGAGGCGCATTCTGCTGTGAGAGGTAAACTCATGGAAATGTAATAATTTCTGAACATATTGAAGCTTTGGATTAGGTGGCCTTGTTCATGACCACGAAATCTAACATTGAGGGATTACATCCCAGCACTTCCAGCTGATAGGATATTTTTTAACCTTGGCACCCTGACGCGGCCGTTAAAAATCTATGGTGGAAGAAAGTACCACACACATAGTTATTAGTAGCTCCGTTAGAACTATAAAAAATGAATTGACGTTGCATTGGTGAAAATTCAGATACAGATCTATGTTTCAGTAATATTTTCAATTTCCTGTAATAGTTTGACAATCGTACCTGAGAGAGGTTATAAAGAAGGAGAGATATACACTGTAATTATAAGGATATTTTTGCTCTAAATACATGGTCTATTTAGAGGTGTGGCCATTCTGCACCTGACTGTCAACAGCCATACGGAGGAGTGATCAGAAAAGAGACAAGGGGCTGGTATCACCTAAAGGACCTTTCTCACTCTGAACAATAGGGACTGCAGCATCACCCCACCATCTACCAAATGGCAGACCTCAGGACGACTAATCAGCAGTCACTCTCAGCAAATTTAATTTCTAAAAGGTTCCCTGTCTCCTGTTTTCCCTCTTCACTGTCTAGGTTTTCTTCCTTCCATTTTAGGAATGTCATCAATACACTTCAACTGTCTGCGAAAAAAACCTTACCTCGATCTTGTGCACTTGAGCAGGCCAGGGGCTTCCAAATGGAGCCTACAGGCCTCCATTACTCTGGTACACTTGTACACACAATGCATGCATCAAAAGGGCTACACATATACGCAGATGCATAACATGCACTGAGAAGTTAGCACTAGGACCCAGGTTAGCCCATAGAATTGGAACGCTATGGGAGTGGGTGAGTAGGCCTCCACTTCTGTGACGCAGATATAACGATCTGGACACAACTACCGACTCACAAAACACGATTCTCTGCCACCATCGCACTACAAAGAGAAACCTAAATCACAAGTGATAGTCCACTATAAAAGAAATTGAGGGCTTAGTTGGTGGGCCTTTACGGGTCCAGGACAGGTGAAGGACCTCACTCATGTCACAGCACTGACTTAGGTCTTCCTGCACACTTTAGATTAGTGTGAGGCTGGGGTTAACATAAAAAAGCATATCATCAGATACAGTTAGGCAATCAGGATAGGGGAACATGACTGTACACCATGGGGGGGACATTCTCATCCCAACAATCTGTATGCAGAGGTTCCTGGAAGAAGGGAATGTAGTAGGTTGGGTGCTGTTGGTTTAAACCTGGGTGCAGAGACAGAAGAAGTGGGAAAGTAGATTATCTTCATGTTAACAGAGTTAGTCATGGGAGAATGCAGAACTATTACGGGAACAATTGCTGGTCTTAGCCTAGTATTCTGAGCTGTAAATGAAATGACAGAAGGGAGTAAAACAAATATCTAAATGTTCATTTCATAGAGATGAGAAGCTAAGAGACAAGATAATGCATTCAAGGGAGATGGTGTAGGAGAAGAGGTTGACACTCAGTACTGAATCCCAGGGGTGTTTAAGGGTAAAGGAGTGGGCATGGGGTGTAATGATCACCGCTGGAGAGAAAATGAGCAATGTAATAGGCAAGAAGAGAAATATTTGAGGGCTGCTCCAGCAATATCCAGCAACACCAAGAAAGGCAAGGATTACGATCCTTGTTTGGTGAAGGATGGTGCTAATGCACGGAGAGGTAAAGAGGGAGGAGGAGAATCACCGAGAGACAGTTAAGGTAGGCTTGGGTTAGGCAGTTTTAGATGTATTTGTGGAGAAGAGTGGAATGGAGTGGATTGGAGTTTCTGTAATCTGACTGGAATTGAATGAGCAAGTGTGAAACGACTGATAGCTGGTAAGATGATTGCTCACTAGCAGTTCTGAGATTTTAGAGAAGAAAGTGTGAGAACACTGGTCACTGGAAAACAGATTAAGGAAAGATTTTTTCTTTGTCTGGCAGTACTAACACTTTAAGCACTTTGGATATTGCCTGGAAAAGAAAGAAACAAAGAAAGAAACAAAGAAAGAAAGAAAGAAAGAAAGAAAGAAAGAAAGACTAAAAAGCCAAGTGGGACAGGGAAGGACCCTGGAGGAGAGCACTAGAGGCAAGAGCATATCTCGGCTGAGAGAGTCAGATGGGCACAGGACAAGCTGGCACCTTAGAGTAATGAATGAGCTCAGTGGATGAGTGGGGAGCAATGGAGATATTTAATTATTTTTCTGCATAAGGGGTGAAGGAGAGTGTAAGATGGAGTAGCAAGCCAGAGGGACGGTTTTGAGAGTAAGAAATGTTAAACACTGGCCTTGAGATTAGAGCGGTGATAGAGTAAGAGACAGAGGGTTGGCAAGTGAATTTAATATTAGGGCCAGGCACTGACCTTGGAATTGAAGGCAGATATTGAAGTTCAAGGTAGTAGATTGAATTAGCCAAGTCAAGAGCGGTTGTTAACGGATTAAAGCCCTAATCGTAGACCTGATGGTCCTCAAAGAATCATAACCAGACGGTGGATGAGAACTAAGGCCGAGGGTGGGGGATGGTGAATGTGAAAGTTAATCAGGTGGAGTGGGAGATCATCGTTTCTCAGCTTTATATGTGGAAATATATTAATGCTATTCAGTTAGCCAAAAAGAGAATTTACTCTAGCAAAATTACTGAGGCTAAAATCTCCCCAAACGATTTTATTCTCCCAATAGTTAGTTGGTAAACAATTTACGTTCCCTTCTTTTTAAGAAATGAATACTTTTGAAATAATTTTCCCAACCAGTATTGCCACTCTATCACATGACTGCTCTATCCCTGTGTGTAGAAATATCAGTAGATTCTCTGATGAGTTGTTCCCCTCAGTTTTTAAGATTGTTAACTGTGGACGAGGGATAAGTGTCCCCTCCTGATGATGTGAGTCCAGGCAGGCGTTTGAATTCATACAATTTTACCATTGCCCCGCTGCTGCCTAATTTTATCAACTCCTCCTTTCGACCAGGGTTAGTTCCAGATGCCTTATAAGAGGCAACAGTCCATACTTTACCAAAGAAGCCCCTGTTTGTCCCTAAGGAACCTGTTAACTTTAGGTCAATATCATTAATACATGATCCTGCTAAATTAATGGACAGTGCCTCCTCTCAACTCCACCCCCTTGTTTAATCTTCAGATCAGTTGGACAATGCCCAATTCAGCTTTGTCCTGGTCTTGGGGCTTGCACTGGTAACGACCTCGGTGATGGATTATTGCTGATGTTTGCATTGTCAGACCCTTCATACGTTTGGACCTGTCTGATCCCTTCAACAGCGTCGACCATCAGCTTCTTGTTGATCGCCTTGTCCATTTGTACACCTGTGGTTCTGCATTATGATGGATTAGTAGTAGGCACTAAACTGAATAACTTACATGCACCTCTAAGTTCAAATCTGTCACTTGGGGAAGACCCTAAAGATTCAGGCCCCAATTTAGCATGATTTTGCATCAGGGTTGCGCCACTTTTGTGGTGCAGCCCGATGCAAAATCCTTTTTGAAGTTTACAAAGCCATGCAAGGCCATTTGGCATGGCTTTGCGTTGTTTAGTAAATGCAAAGTAAAGCAAGGCAGAGTAAAGTGCTGCCTTGTGTTACTTTGTGTCGGGTAGGCACTACATGGGTGGAACCTGGGCTTTCCCATGCATCCACCCATATATTATGATGCAAACCTTGATTGGCGCCAAAATGGTGCAACTACCTGTAGGAGGTGTAACAAGGAGAAATATCCGGATTTCTTCTTATTACTTCCTCGTTTTCTGCATCCTTAAGTTCTTTTGAAAAAATGGAATGTCTGTTCCTTCATTGTACAAGGGATCCAGTTATAGAACTGCATCCGTCTGTCTATTCGTTCAGACACACAGCTCCTTGAGTATTGAAAAAACTGAAAGAATGGATTTTTAATTTTTAAGTCTTCCTCAGTGACAGCTTAGAGCCTTAGACATTTAGCTTCAATCTCCCTTTATAGCTCCAAGAGACTTTTGTTGTAATGCAGGATACACTCTTGTAGGTAGGAAGTCAAATAGCCAGGTCCCGTAGGTTATAAGGTAGATTTATTGAAGATGTTATCTCTTAGTTACAGGTAAATAGTTAAATGCCCCACCAGGAGCAGAATCCCCACAGCTCAGCCCACTCTCTCCAACTGACCATCTTCACAGCACAGGCACTCATCAACATTCCATTACATCACACACACCGGCTGAGCAGCAGGGAACTGGGTAACTATTTAGAGGATGCATCATAGCATCATCAGGCCATAACAACTCTCCTAAGGTTTTGCGCTTTGCAACTGTCCGTAAATAAATACAAATAAATAAATGAAGACATTTAGGAATGCTGTTTTGAAGTTGTGAAGGACTCGTTCAAGCTAGTTTGGAATAGAATTTGCATAAATGTTTGTTTGGAAATGAGAGTCTTTGAGGTCAGAGCAAGGGCAGAAGTACGCTAATGGACAGCGTAATATGGGTGTGATCAGATGTTACACTGACAATGATGGGCAAAGAGGGGATATCATTGAAAACTCTGAGGATGAGTTCAAGAGAGTTACTGCGCGGATGTTAGTCCCTGTCGTCAATTCTGCTATTTTATTTTTCTTATTGCTCTCCCCAGCGCTAGTACAACTCTTTTTGAGGTAATTATACGAGCTATAGGAGCATATCATCCATCCCTCCGTAAACCATCCTTTCCTCCACCCACCCACCCATCCATCCATCCAACCATACATACATACATCCACAGTTAAGCTGTAGCTGTTTCTTCCAAGACCCTCAGTTAAACCCAAGATATTTATTTCTGGGCATTCGATTAGCCTTTGGCGATACAGAGAGAAAGTTGGTTCTGGAGCAGCTGGTAATATAAATATTGCACGTTTGGTACAAAATCGAGCAATTGCTTTGGGGAAGAAAAGTTTTTAAAAGTGGTTGATGGGGAACAGCTGACTCCTTGTTTGATTACTTCTCAGACAACAGAGTTGTGGACACTACTGGCCATGAGCAGGAGAACATTCATTTGGATGGGATTGTTACATCTGATTTTAAAATAATGAGAATTACTGTCCATTGAATACTTCTTTCATTAGTTTTCTGAAGTAATAGTATGCTGGGAGTCACTTAAACCAAATAGCCAAAGAATTATTAAGAAGTGCCTCGTGCATTCAGTCCAAATGGGGGCAGAAAAACTACGAACACACCATCCTAAATGTGTTACACTAACTACAAAAAAGTATTTGGATTAACCAGAAAAGAATAGCATTTTGCAAAACTACAAACTGAAGAAAGGTGCTATTTAATCTCCAATACCTCTGCTGGACCTTCTCTGCATTTTGTAATGAACTAGAAAGGGGATCTTCATTCATGCATGGGTCACAGAGGGGTGAATAATATGACTCTTCAATTTCTGCCTCTCACTACTCTGAAGAATTCTTTCACTTCTGCCATCCTACCTTTGGGGGAGTCTGACGATAGCCATTGTCAGGGTCCATCGTGACTGCGGCATATGTCGTTGTTTAGGCCATTAGAGTTACACCAAATAGCCGGATTGTTTTTTTATTTCTTTTAAGTGTGTATATATCAAAATAGCCACCAAAACTCTCCACTGCCTTCCGGTAGCTGTATGGGTCAGGTTCAGGGCTCTCTGCATTGTTTATAACGCCTACTGGGGCACAGTCGTAGAATACTTGTGCGAACTGGCACCACCCATGGCCCCTAGAAACCCTTATTCAGAGTCTGCAAATTTGATAAACCAGTGGTCTATCAAGAGTCAGAAACATGGAGGCATATCCCTTAGAGTACATGGTGCATATTGTGAAATGTTCTAAACCTTCAGATTTGAAGCCAATCTTCGATAGTTAAGAACATTTCTAAAATCCAAGCTTTTTAGACTTGAACACCCTCCAGAGGAGGGGTTGCAACAG
This sequence comes from Calotriton arnoldi, assembly GCA_963921515.1. NCBI lineage: Eukaryota > Metazoa > Chordata > Amphibia > Caudata > Salamandridae > Calotriton > Calotriton arnoldi. Next base: position 2,223,906 of record CAWUFW010000047.1, on the reverse strand, counting down.
AAGAATACCGAAACATGGGCTCCAGTGAAGCTTTAGCAGATCGTTTCAACAAACTGCAGTTCTTTTAATAGCCACTAGATGCCAGTATGAGCACACGCCTCAAGGCTTGCTCCCCATACTCAAGCAAAATATTTTTAATGCCAGGATGTTCATTACATTTCAGAGGTAATTGAAATTCTATACAAATCAAAGGCCAAGTGTATTTCCAGTCAGAGCCAGTAAACAGAAGGTGCTGATCGGAAGAGCCGTTTTATTAGTCCCCAACCGCCTGAGTAGTCTAGGTTAGAGAACTTACATTTTATGCATTTGGCAAGGAAAGGTCAGTAATGAAAACTGCGTCTCCAAAAGGAAAGATTGGGGTTTTCTAAGAATGTGCTTTATGGTCCTGGAATGTGTTTTTATGTTTTATGAAAGCATTGCAGGGAACATTGCAAACGTCAAACTTGGTTAATAGAACAAATGCAGTTTAAGGCTGACCGTTTTTCATCTCCTTCTTGTGTATTTTATATCTGCATCACTGCACAACCTATGCAAACTTATTTGTATCTTTGATGATAGTTTACATGCTTTCTCAGTTGCATTTTTTCAACTTCCAATGATGGCTTGCCAAAAATGTTTTCATTTAATCTTAAATGTGTGTGTTTTATGACATACTGTCAGGCAGTGGTAATGTATCAGAGGCGGGATAGTTCACAATTGAGTGCTCATCCTTGAAATGTATGGTGATCTGTAGGTCACGAATTAGAGGCCGACTTAGCTTTCCATTCTTCCAAAGTCGGTAAATTGAGTACTTTAAAATAGGGCAAGACTAACTTGTTTTTCACATGGCTTTGAAAGGGGCTGAGGTGCGATAAGAACTGTTACATGAAACAATGTATACCCTATTGGTACGTTTGCACTGAATCAGACCAAGAGCCAGAACTAGAGGTGATTAAGCAGCAGTGGGAGCTGGGAAGGTCACAGTTGAGCCGCGCTCTCTTGCTCTCTCTTCCATGAAAAACTTCTCTTACTTATATTTGGAATGAAGTTCCTTTCTGTGTGTAGCCTGCCATGTTACCAGTTTAGTGTTTGATTCCTGTATCTTTGAAATGTATTGTTGCTCCAAAGGGTGGCCCCAGTCTTCTGTTTTGACAGTGGTTTTATCAGCATGAGCTCACGGCTGGTGCAAGGATGTTTCCAGTCAAGGTGAAACGACATGTTGCATCTGTCCCTCCCTCGATTTGCACGGGAGACCCATTTTGGGCAATTTCTTGTAGGGGCCGTTTGTTTTTTCTGCTGATTGCAGCCACTGACACTGCTTAGACTTAGGCTGCGCTAGAACCCGTCCTATGCATGGCAGTCTCGAAGGGTATTACTTACTCAACCCATCTACGTTCCAGTTCTTACCTCATTGAGGCAGTGCTTAATTTGTAAAATATTAAAGGCAGGTGCTCCAATTTTTTGTAGGAGGCCACACCCACTTACCCCGGCTCCACCTACTCCATCCACTGGCTCCACCTAATTCTCAATATGCTCTGCCCACACCCACATCTGGCACTGCTGAAAGCCAGATGTGCTACCTGATCTGTATTTCAGCCAGCGAGCCTTCCCCAAGTAAGGTTTTTATATGAGCCCCACTTCCCCGAGAAAAGAGAAAGCTTTGAAACAAAATGAAATCAAAAAGTGCATTGGAGGCACAATTTTGACATACATTTTCTAAAATTAGTAATGCACTGAAAAGGGAATACATGAAATATTCCAGTGCTCTATGTGCCGATTTGGGGAAAGGAGAATACAACATTTTCCAGCTATCGCAACAAGAATTTTTGATTCTATTAAGGACACGGAGGCGAGGATTATGCTGTCTCAATTTCTTTACTGACTCACAGCAGCCAATGAAAACACAGTAACAATAGTAAAAAACTTCATTTCCCATGAGGCTTTGAACCACGCCTCCTGTAGCAACCAATAGTCACACATTACATTCTACAAAATAATGAGGCACCATCTTGGCTTCCTCTTTCTTTGCAAACCAGTCTTTAAATGTCCGAAAACCAAATAACAGTCCTGACTCTCAACGGAGAGTACTAACACCAGGGTTCGTTCTCAACGGAGAACACAAGCCAGGATCCTGGAAACAGTAGAAATCGTCCAACCACAGGAAGATCCATGTCCGGAAAGCACAGGGCATTACGCTTGTTTAGAGTCGGTTCCTGAAAACAGAAACAGTCCTAAAATATATGGAACCCAAAAGGTTCAACATTTTAGGGAGGGCAAACATGTTTAATTATACGTCATGCACTATGACAGTTTACATCATACATGTCCCATCGGGTGGGATAATCCTCGCCTCCGTGTCCTTAATAGAATCAAAAATTCTTGTCGCGATAGCTGGAAAATTTTGTATTCTATAGCAGGACTGGAGGCTTCGGATTATGCTGGTTCAAAGCTCACCAACAACAGAAGAAACATGCGAAATAGGCTTGTAATAAAACATATTAAACATTGAATCTGAAGACCAATCTGCCGCTCTAAGGATGTCTTCCAATCTGGATCCCAAAATATATGCTTTAGAGGCCATAGCGCCTCTGGCTGAATGAGCCCCATACACCGAAACATCAATGTCAGATTCTGCCATAACCCATCTTACCCAGCGCGCCAACGTGGCTGCGGAAACAGGTCGGAAAGGTTTCTGTATAGCTAACAATAATTGACCCAAGGGATCAGTTCTATGGGCTAGAGTACGCTCTTCATAAGTCTTTAAACATTGTAAAACACATAATTTAGCATTGTGTGGAAAAGCAGGATACTCAACCGAATTTGACATAGTTTTGGTCCGTCTCAAGATGAGAAAAGAGACACCTTGTGGGGAAAAAATTCTTCCAGCCAAATCTAATGCACAAACATCTGAAACCCTGCGACAGGAGATCAGACTCAAGAGCATTGTGAGCTTGGCCGATAACTGTTTCAATGATAAGTCTTTATTATCAGGCCAAGATTCCAACAACGATAAAACCTTAGAAACATCCCACAATGTGGTATAACGAGGTCGTGGTGGTTTAGCCACTCTAATGCCCTTGAGTAACTTACACACTAGAGGATGCATCCCTACTGGTTTACCATCAATATGATTATGTCCAGCTGAAAGGGCAGACCTAAAATTATTCACAGACCTGTAGGACAGGCCAGATTCCGCACATTCTGACAAAAAATGTAATACTTCCTTTAGATTTGATCCCACGGGATCCACTTGCCGTGGAAGGCACCAACCCATCCATCGCTTCCATGAAGCTGAATACCGCTTGCGGGTGGATGAAGCCCAAGCTTGGTATAAAGTCGGCAGCCGCCGATGAAAGGCCCTCAATTCGCTCATGTCGCCTGAGAGCGTCCAGACCATGAGGGACAGCTGGTTCTGCAGGACCAGCGGATGTGGAGCTCCCACTGGGTCCTGGAGAAGCATCGGGAATATCGGGAGCTGAAACGGTAAATCCACCGATAACTCCAATAGTGTCGGAAACCAAGACTGAGTCTTCCACAAGGGTGTGACCAACACTACTGACGCTACCTGCCGGCGAATATGCGCCGCCACCCTCGCGATCAGAGGAAATGGTGGAAAGGCATAATTCCTCTGTGGTTCCCAATGTTGAAGGAACGCATCCGTTCCCTTCGCCATCGGGTCCGGCCTCCAACTGAAAAAGATGGGAAGGTGAGTGTTGAGGCAAGAGGCAAATAGGTCTATCAGACACGGGCCTCGCATACCCATGATCTCTGCAAACAACGAGGGGTGAAGCCTCCAATCGCTGTAATCTCTCAGGAACCTGGAGTTCCAATCCGCTACCTGATTGAATTTGCCCGGCAGATACTCCGCCACCACGCTGATCTTGTGATCCAGGCAGAAATGCCAAAACTCCTTCACAATGTTGGCTAACATACGGGATTTCGTCCCGCCGAGTCGATTGATGTATCGTACTGCGGACACATTGTCCATCCGAAGAAGGATACAGCAATTGCTCTTCAGTGGGGAAATCGACTTTATGGCGAATGATCCCGCCAGTAGTTCCAGGCAGTTGATGTGCAACTTTAACTCGTCGGTGGACCAACGTCCGCCGGTGGCAAAGTCCCCACATTGAGCACCCCAACACCAGCGGCTGACGTCGGACTCTATTATGACGTCCGGAGAGGCGCCAAAAATAGCTCTTCCGTTCCATGCCGTCATGTGTTCCAACCACCACCGAAGCTCCTCTCGAGCGTCTGAGGACAGTGGAATCAGATGGTCGTAAGAAAACCTTTTTTGTAGATACTAGATCTTCAGTCGTTGCAAGGCCCTGTAATGGAGGGGGCCTGGAAAGCTGGCTTGGATAGATGATGCCAGGAGGCCCACAATCCTCGCCAATACTCTTAACGAGATCATCTGTTTGGACAGAGTTGAAGTTATCTCCCTCTTGATAGATCTGATCTTTGCCATGGGCAGAAGAAGCTGGGCTGAGACTGAATTTATCTGAAACCCTAGGAACTCTATCTGTTGATTCGGAACAATCATGGACTTTTTGATATTTATTACAAAACCTAACTCCTGTAGCAAGGACATTGTCCATTCCAAGTGGGTGAGAAGAAAGTCTCGATCCTGAGCCAGGATCAGCATATCGTCGAGATAAACTATCAACCTCACTCCCATTTCTCGCAAGCGCGTGACCACAGGTTTTAGCAGTTTGGTGAACACCCAGGGTGCTGAGGACAGGCCGAAAGGAAGTGAGCGATAACGGTACCATTGCCCTTTCCAGGAGAATTAAAGGAATTTCTGATGGGAAGGGCAGATGGGAACCGTGAGGTAGGCGTCCTTCAGATCTAGTCTGACCACCCAATCCTGATCCAACAGAAGATCCCTCAGCAGATGGATCCCTTCATCTTGAAATGCCTGTACACCACATAGGGGTTGAACTCTCTGAGATTTAAAACCAATCTCTGGCCTCCTCCCTTCTTTTGTACCAGGAAAACGTTGCTGCAGAAGCCTCCGAGAAGGAAGGGTCCTACGGCAATGGCTTGCTTGGTCAAAAGTTCTTGCAGCTCTAAATCTATAAAATCTTGCTCTTGTAGGGAAAAAAGGAGAGGACGGGGAGGGGTCATCTGACACGGGGAGTCTAAAAGTTCTATCTGATAGCCTCGGACTGTGTGGAGAATCCACGCATCTGTGGTCAGGCGTGACCAATTCGTCAGAAAATGAACCAATCTGCCCCCGAGGGGGATCATTGGAAACAACTGGGGACTTACCAGATGACTGGGCATCGAAATTTTTGTAGCCTCTGTTGACACCTCTGTTGAAACGTCCTCGGAACCCACGGGATCTCGATGGGTAGAAGCCCGCTTGGTCAGGCTCTTGGGTGTACCCTCTGCGTCGAGGGGCGAAACCTCGCTGAGGACTGGGATTGACGTAGCGGCCGGTCAAGCGTTCTCTGCCACGTCCGGCCCTACCAGAGACCTGATGAAAGACTCTCTTCAGAGAAGACTGGGATTTATCCAGAGAGGCAAAGGTACTGACAAACTTGGCAATGTCCTTGACGAACCGTTCGCCAAACAGTTGCCCTTCAGCCAACGGGCCTGGTTCAGCCGTCGCCAACTCTACGAGCTGCGGATCAATGCGCAACAGGACGGACTTACGCCGTTCCGAAGCGAGGGCGCAGTTGGCATTACCAAGGAGGCAAATAGCTCTCTGGGTCCATCCAGCCAGAACCTCTGGGTGAATGGCTGCACCGGTTTCTTGAGCCTGCAATGCCAATTCGAGGATCTTTGCAAGAGGACCTGCGATATCTAATACTTTGTCCTGGCATGCCCGAAGGGCGCGATCTATACCCTTCTTGGGATCTTTTTTGTATTTTTTCAGAAAAGTGGTCATTGAAGAATCTATGTCAGGGGTAACTGCCACTTTATTTGCTAAGTCCGGTCGAGGACATTCTGATTTCAAACGTGCTCTTACATCTTTGTCAAAACCTTTCCTAAGGTGAGTTTGCATATACTCCGCCACCGCCGGGGGAGGGACCCAGTCTGCGGAGCGGGGGTGGATCATGTCAGAGGGATCAAACGAAAAAGGGGAGGGAAGGGTGGGCGAGGAGGAATGTTTGCGCTTCTTGGTGCGTTTACGAGGCTTGGATTCTTGAGAGGAATCGGTATCTGTGCCTGCGTCAGTCGTAGTGTCAGGGACAGTGCTCCGGGGGGGGGGGTGGAAACAGGAGTCGGGGCATCATTCGTGGCCTGTTCTTTGGATGTGTATAGAGAGGAGTAAACCTTGACGTGAGGCCAGGGAAGACCCACTGGTTCGGGGGGTGGGAGGGGGGCCAGAGCAGGGCTACCCGAGGGGAGGGGAGTACCTGTAACTAGATGTTCTAAACGTTGGCTTAAAGGTAAGAGGGCGGAGGACAGGACCTTGTCCAGCTTAGCATCCAATCTTTTATCAATAATCTCCTCCATGGACTCATCATAGTAGTACCCTGCATCCGCAGGGTCATCACACGCAATCACCTCCTCTTGGTAGACTTCACAGTCCGACATCTCAGCTCTTTAGATAAGAGAAATCTCAGGTCCCCAGAGGGAAGCTCAATTATGCAGCCCAAGTTCACAATACCAAGGGCGTCAGGTAGGAGCAAAGCTGGAGCAGAGGGGGGCCAAAAGGTACCAAAAGTGCTCCTGGCCGATAGGACTAACGGAGGGTGTGGCCCCTGACTGCCTAATCGGGCTCAGGGCCTCCAAAAATTCTTATTTGCCACTCTTGGGCCTGAAAGGGTTAAAATTAAATGTGCCTGGAAATGCGGTGAAAAGCGCTATCAAAATCGGGCCCTGGTACTGGCTCCGGCGTCTGCATGCGTGTGGAGATCCCAATTCAGCCCGGGAGAAGGCGTCACACCAGCTATTAAGGTCGGGGCCTCACGCGTGCACTGACGCGTGCAGGCTCCCGAGACGCATGCACATATCCCAGTCGGGTCTTAGCGTGTGCTTCGCTCCTTCGCAGGGGGGCCAGTCCCCGATAGCGCGCATCAAAGCAAGGCCGCTCAACTCAGCGCGGGAGTCGGGAGCGGCAGGGGGCAATATTGTGAAGTGGAAACTACGAACAGCGCAACACGCACTGTGAAATAAATCAATCGGCACAATGAGGAGGCGCGCGCGCGGCGCAGCAGAAGGCAAATAGAATATTCATGATACAATTCGTATGCAAAAAGCATTGAAGTCAATACAAAGTGTAAATACCAATAAAAGGCAACTCGAATCAGAGACAAAATAATGAGGCACTTATCTAGACTGCGGAGCAGCAAAGAAAGAGGAAGCCAAGATGGTGCCTCATTATTTTGTAGAATGTAATGTGTGACTATTGGTTGCTCCAGGAGGCGTGGTTCAAAGCCTCATGGGAAATAAAGTTTTTTTACTATTGTTACTGTGTTTTCATTGGCTGCTGTGAGTCAGTAAAGAAATTGAGACAGCATAATCCGAAGCCTCCGGTCCTGCTATAGAATACTGGGTTATGTCCTGGTCCCTGTATCATAGTAGTCAGCCTGAACTTGTGAATTTCCCCCAGTCTTGACAACTAGATGACCACGGGTGGCGCGTTGTGCTTTAAGGTGCAATACCTACCTTAAATCTTTTAAATTGCACATCTCCGGTTCTACTAATCTGATTTTTGTCCTTTTGGTGTCAAATAATTTATTAAATTTTACTCTTTTTCTAAATTGGTGGGAATTTTTCTTGTGTTGTGTTTTCAAATATTACTATTTGTGTGCTGCATAAATACTTTACACATTGCCTCTTATTTAAGCCTGCTTTTGTGCCAAGCTATCATAGGGTTAAGCACAGATTAAATTAGTAACTTTTAAGGTTAACCCTGACAGGGATTGTGACTGTTGCTTCTGAAGGGCTCACACCCTCCTCCCTCAATCAACAACCCAATTTCTCACTACAGCCATATAACTTTCATCTTGTGCATACACTGCACCACGATTTGGCTGTGACTATGGTCAGTCTCACCAGGGAAAGTGAAACACCCTCTTTTACAAAGCAGAGCAAAACTTCAGAGCGAGGAGAAGGGACAGGATAGAAAGAAGTTACTGCTGAGAAGAAAGGGGCAAAGGAGAGGGAGGGGATAAAAGAAGGCAATACTGAGAACAAAGCAGGCAGGGGGAGTGAGAGAGCAGGTGTTGCTGAGGAGAGAGGGGGCAAAAGTAGGAAAAGGGATGAGAGCAAAAGGTTTGTAGGCAAGAGGTTTGGGAGAAAGAGGGAGAGCAATGACTTCTGAGGAAAGAATGTCCAGGCAGGAAGGGAATGGAGAGTGTGAGGTCAAGCTCTGCTGGGGAGAGACGGAGTAGAGTGCGGAAGGCTGAGAAAGCAGGCATTGCTGGGGAGAGACTGGAAATCAGTCAGGGCCAGACTCTCACACTGGGGCATGCATTGCGCCTTCTCTGCCCTTCCCCTTCTCATCCTGAGATATAAAAAGAGGGAGTCACCAAACTATTGAATATTAAACAGGTTTCTCCTTGTTTCATTGTCCTTTCTGTGTCGAAATGTGTAATTGGTCCCACCTGAAATATACATCATCACAACTTTTATTTGTGCTCCCAGCCATTTGAGAAAATAGTTTCCATTCGACCATAGCATCGTCTCTCTGATCAGCTACTCTGCCCTTCCTCGTCCGCATGTTTCCTGCAGCCCTTTGTCTTCCTCGGTTCCTGCTGTCTCTTGCTCTGCATGCGGAGTACACAGAAGTGTTTGCTCAAGTGATTGTTCGTCTATATTGGCGGACAGATTAGCACAAGAATGCGAGTGTTACCCATAGACACCATTCAACAGCATCACACCAAGTGCCTTTTCAGCAGTCATCAGTCGGCAGAGCGCCTGCAGATCAAATCGCTGCAGGACAGCCGGTGAAAGTGAAAGGGCGTTTCACAAAGGGGCGCCCACTCACACCTTGTAGCTTGGGCTAAAGCGGGCTTTTTGTGTGCTTGAATATGTTACACATGTCCTCCAGGCACAAGGTTCTATTTCCATACATATACATAATGTAGGAACCTAGGTATCAAATTGCACTAAGATGTGAATACACTGCTTATCAGCACACAGTGTTAAAGTCGTGTTTTTGCACACCTCGTTTTATTTGCTTGTTTTCTGACATGTAAGGACTTCTTTGAAAGCCTCTCATACACAACAAAGTGATCTGAATATAAACTATAACAACACAAAATCAAATAATTCGTGTTCTCATTAAAAAGGCCTCTTGGCACAAAACGAGCACGTTATTTTCTGATAAGGATTAAAGAAATGCCAGAAAATAAAATGGAAGGGGCAGGCAACACTGTATGGAACTTTTTTTTAAATGATAATTTTGCTTGACACTGTTCTATTTTATGCTGCATTTCATGTAATGTTTTGTATGTGCGAACATTAAGTAAGCGTTGCTTTTGGAGAAGTGAGCCGCAAGGGCACGCACGGAGAGAGGAGACAGGCAGTGAAAAACTGGAATCTTTCAACCATACTATAATTATCTTCATATCACACTCACCTTAAGCTCAACACATGCCCGTTTCTTGATCCTGACCTTTCCAAACTCCCAAGGCCCAGGAGGGAACAAAATGTTTGCGTCATTTCAACTCTTATCTCTGCACACCGTGGTTTCACAGTGACTGCAGTTGGTGTACGCTACGCACTTTTAATTTTCTAAATGATGTCCTGTACTTTCCCAGCCTGCCTCCCCCACGCCAGCTCAGCCATCACCCGCCCTCAACCACAATTAACCAATGGAGTTTGGAAATGAGGACGTGCCTTGGTGAAAGGCAGGCATGCACTGCTGACATCACTAAGGTGAAGCAGTCATCGTGCCTGGACCTGGGTGGGTCAGCTCATGCAGACATACCAGACAGGCATTGGAACCGAAGGAGAACAAGAATAGGTACATTTAATTTTAAGAATTAGTGGGCACAACTCCCAGGGAGGGAAAATTCAATAGACCCGGCTCTGCAAAATAAGTACCGGTGCTGAGCACCGGAAAACACCGGCACAAATTAGGCACTTCATTGAGGTCACTCCTAGAACTGAATTTCTTAAAGGTGGTGTCAGGTGTGACTCTCATTTAAGATGAATGCAAAAAGAGCGATTGATGGACACGATGCTGCACAATGTCAAACATTCACCCCAGTACAGAGATCTGGGCCTAAATCCATCGCCTTTTTGCTCCCTATTACATCCCAGGTCAGACTCAGCCATATGCAAATCAGCCTTGACCCTGCTCCCCATGGGAACAGTCCAGCCGGAACTGCCAGGCCAAGTCCTCCCTGGACCAAAAACAAGCATCCTGGGACCGGTTTCAGGGCATCACCTCTCATCAGCCAGGCTAGCTTGACTACAGTGGCACAGTGAGCCCGGGACCCACGTCTGGGCATACCCGTCCCACTCTGGGTGACAAATGCAAAAAGAAGATGAGGCACAGTGAAGTGAACTGTTTTGCATAGAATCACACCATTGGTCAAGTAGGGAAGCTGGGAATCCATTCACAAATACTCAATTCATGCCATTGAATATATCCTCCCTCTTTTCCCCTTGAACTGTAAGTAGTGGAACAGTCTGTGTAACCCAGTAAAGTTGGCAAAGCGAATAGCAAAGACCTAATATAGGAGTAAGCATTAAAAGGCACAATCTTTTTTTCAGTCTTAACCTAAGGACAGTAGGGCTAGTGTCATATTACAGAAGAATGGTGAAGTATCAGTCACAAGTAGACCCTGTAAAACTTTGCACGCAACATCACGTAAACCACTAGTTATCTTTCGGAATATATTTTCATTTTAAATATTTGAACACAAAGAGAGACACAGGGTATGGGGCAATGGTTACTGCACCTATCGAAAATCAGGTTCATAGTTAATCTTTATCTCAGGGTGCCCGGGACCTGAGGATCAATACCCCTAAGCCTCCAAGGGAGATTCCCACAATTTTAAATAAAACACAATGGTCCAGCACTCCACTCAAAGTGAAAGACAGTATAGTTCAACAAAATTTCAAATCCATTCAGCAGGTCTTGTATAAATTTTCTTTATTCATAATCTTCTTAAGACAAAACATGACCGTAGCCAACGCGTTTCATCCCTAAGGACTTCTTCAGGGCTCTATTTTTTCAAACATCAGACTCCTTATAAGTAGGGAATCCATTTATCGTGGTCGGCCTCTGGGCAAGATTTCATATCACCTTGAAGAACAACACTACGGGTGCAGACCGATGCCGCTTACTAACTTAACTGGCTAACGCCGAAATTTTGTTGAACTATACTGTCTTTCACTTTGAGTGGAGTGCTGGACCATTGTGTTTTATATTTTCAATTTAAGTTTCTCTTCTCGTCCCCAATCCTTTTTTTGTTTTATAAGATTTTCTACAGTTACATTAGTAGAGTGGTACATGGTATAACGAATATAGGACACAAACATATTTAGAAGGCGGTCCCAGGTTAGTATTAGCATATTGTTTGGTTAGTATAGGGCAATATGGTGTCCACTATAATTGTGCATGTGATTGCCAAGTAGATATTCAATTAGGAATGTGAAAGAGACAGAAATGAGATCGATTAAGATATACAAAGGAGGAAGATAAGGGAGGGAAAATAAGGAGGGCTAAGGACATCACCAAAAGAAGTGATTTAGGATGGGGTTGGTCAGTCTTGTATTTAGTGTTGGATCAGTTGGTCGATACGATGAAGAAGGACAAAGAGCATAGGTTTTTAAGGAAGTTGGTCAAGTGGTGTATGGGATGTGGCCCAGTGTCAGTGTTAGCTAGATGTTTATGAGGCCTTGTAGGATGACATGTAACCATCTAGCTTCCTCCAAATTTTAGTGTTTGAAGGCGTCTTGAGGCATAGGAATGTGTTGAGACAGTTATCAGTACTTCTGATGAATTGTGTCCATGCCCACCAGGTGTGTATTGATAATTGATTGAAGTCTTTCCATCCAGATTTTGCTCTAACAGAAGTTACAGGCGACCCTCCCAAATTAACAAACAATCCAGTGTGGTGCAGTGGCGGCTCCTCCGCTATGGCAGAGGAGCGTCGCCCCACTGCTTTGAGCAGTGGAAAGGAAAGGAAATATAAAACGATAATAACTTTTAGTTATTATCATTTTATGTTTCCTTCCTTTGCGGGCAGGTGGGCGGTGCTGCTCTGCTCGCAGGGCAGGGGCAGAGTGGTTTGCCCACTCAAGTGCGCAATGACGGTTTGGTCGCCCAAACCAGTCATGCAGACTTTCAAAGCTCTCCATACAGGCTGCATTACAGCCTGCATGGAGAAGAAGCCCAGGCTCCCATTCCCTGGTTGAGCGTCCAACCAGGACGCTCGAAACCAATCACAACGCTGCAATGCAGCGTTGTGATTGGTCAAGGGAGCCTTGCTGTCGTTCCTGGCTTCCTGTCCCACGCCACGAGTAGAGAGCAGGAGCAAGGAGTAGAGACACGGCGGCGGGAACGGCGGTAAGGTAAGTTTGTAATTTTTCATAAAAAAAGAAAAATGTTTTGTTTTTGATTGCGCTACCTCGCGCTTGAGCCCGTACCACCCCACCCCCGTACCACCCCGCCCCGCCACCCGCAAGTCATGCCGGCCGCGACTGGTGCATTGTCTACAATATGGGGATGACATTGTTTTATGCAGCCAGACACTGATTAGCCTCCTGCGCCTAATCGCAAGCCTCGTGGGATACATCGAAATGTTGGGCCTGGAATTAAATGACTCCAAAACAAAGGTCATCTCTTTCTCAGCAAAACCCACCCCTCAGCATGCCTCATTTAAGTGGAAAGTAGCCAGAAAGAATTTAGACCAGGTAAAATCCTACAAATACTTACTTAGGAGTAGTAATGGACTCCAGATTATCCTTCAAGGAGTATCTACAAAAAAGGAGGACTTCGACCAAAATGATATGCTTCGCCTTTATTTTGCTGAAAAAAGGATGGGGAGCATATTGCAGTCCTACCTCCTACAGGTCATTGGAGCAGAGTTCCTTCCCTCACTCACTTACAGCTGAGAATTACTAAAGGGGAGTGACTCTACCACCCTTAATCAATTGCAATCCCTCTTGTTCAAATGCATTTACCTACTTCCGCAATATATCAACATAGACCGGGGTGTGATTGGAGTTTGGGCTATTTAACCAATCCTCGGTAAGGATGGCAGCAATCATCAAAATGTGGTGGAAGATGCGGTCAGCCCCACCTGATTCACTGGCCACTCTGTGTTGGTCGGAAATAGAGAACCAGTCAACCCACAAAAATAACTGGCCAACTGTGCTCCAGCAAACATTAACTACCATAAATCTGTTCAATGCTTGGGACTCAAACATTAGTTTTACCATCTTCAAGAAAATCACCAACAAGGCGGCCAAATTACACTCCTGGACACTTGATAAAGCAGAGATGGCTCGCAAGAAGCATGGTTGGTCAGTCTTACATACCTATGTCAACTGGAGTCCGCAACCCTACCTAACAAATCATATCTCACATACCATCCAACATTCTCTTCTTTTAAACCGCATGGGAGCTTTTCCATCAAAAGATCAGATCCCTGCCTGGAAACAAGTTTGGTCGGATCCTTACTGCCGACTCTGCTGCTCCTTCGAGGAGAGTGTATTACATTTTTTGTGCATCTGCCCAGCCGTCATTCACCTAAGATGGAAATGGTTACGGCCAGCCCCGAGGACTGCCTAGATCAGATCCTGCCATGTGGCTGTGATAGGGCTCCTAAATGGCCACAACATCCAGGTCTCCTGCAGGGCTACAAAGATTCAATTACAAGTAAAAAGATTGCTACAAGTACAAGAGGTGACCCCTGGTGTCACATAGTCTTTCTCTTCGCCACATTTCATGAACTGTAATGACTGTCCCTATTATTCTTGCAGCACAGAATATTTGTTCTACTTATTGTACCCACTGCGATCTGTAAGGAATCAATAACTACAAACTTTTATATTACACGTTAGAAGACTGTTACTAGCTTGGGAGGCTACCTCTGGAGTCACACAAATCCTCCATTTGACTCAGATCTTTTCTTACACAATCATTTGAGAGCCCTCCCCCCAACCTGCGGAGCACTGAACATTTGCACTTTATTCTGCCCTCATCGTGTCTTTTAGGCCCTACTACCTTTTATTATTAATAATATTTTTTACTTAGTAGGTATATCGTACATCCACCACACAACAAGCACATTTCAAAAACTCCCTGTACTGGACTCTTTGCAATGATTTTTTATTAATATGCAAATAAAGATTTATTCATATTCATTCCACGCGAATAGGATGAATTTGAGGCCTATGTAATAAAGATGTGAAGTAGTGAAATGTCGCTTTGCAGAAGAGTGTGGGTGATCATTGGAGGGAATATGCCAAGGGGATGGAAGGGAGGCCAGGTGTCCAATTAATGTTTAGCATAAATGAGCTGATGCCAGTCCAGAAGCTCTGTTTGAGATTGCCTATGCCCACTTTACAGCTACAGCAGAGATCAGACTCAGCTAGACCTAGTTTTCAAACTCGGTCATTTTTCAATCTCAGCCCTAATGCCATTTCTCTGCTCTGCTATATATCTTTAGGATGATCTCACTCTTTGTCCCTTAAGTGATTTTTCATTCACTCCTTTCATGACTTCAGGGACAATTGGCTGCTGTCATTCATCGCTCCAGGGGCTGAATTAGGCATAGTGCCCAGGAGGAGGTGGGAGTGGGTCAATGGGTGTGTGCCCACTTTGTGTGACCCCATGGCACTATGGTATTTCAGCCCTATGATACCTCTTCACTGCCATGCGCTACATCCACTTAGTATTCATTCATTCTTGTTGTTTCCACTCCCTACTTAATCCTTAATATAGGCCTCATTCTATTTTCAGTTTTCCTTTATTCTGGAAACTTCAAAGATTTATATTAATTTTTTTTACAATTAAATGAAAAGTGTTAACTTTTATGTTCGCCAGCTCGGAAATGAAGAATATTTATCTAATGGCCATCCTGTTATTGTCTGGCTGCATTTAAACAATAAATCGTATTTCTATAAGAATTTCGAATGGTATGTAAAGCACTAGGTGCAACTATAAGCACATCGTTCGATCTGTCTCCTACCCTTTACTGATCTGCCTTTATAATTTTGCTCCCTCTAGCAACACATTTGCCAGTTTAAGGACAACAACACTGCTGTATTTGGGGTGCTTAGCTTGCCTTGGTCAGTGCTTAATTTGAGCCAGTAGTTGCAGGTGGGGCCCACCAGCATTCATTTTTCTTTAACAGACTATGATCTATAGTAAGAGAGAGAAAAGCACAAGAGGGGAAAAGAAGGAGGAAGAAAAAGATGGTAAAACAGTGACCAGGGGGGGAAAGCAGGTGTTAGAAATTGAGTTGCAGTTTGACTGGGTTATGAGACCTAGTCAAGCAGCAACAACAATCCTAGTCAGGGTAAGAAGCTGGCAAACCCTAAATTAACCCGTGCTCACACTCTGGTAGCTTGGCACAGAGCAGTCAGGCTCAACTTAGAGGCAATGTGTAAAATATTTGTTTAACACTTCAAACCGAAAACAGTAAAAACACCACACAAAAAGATTCCACACCCGGTTAGAAAATAGCTCTTAGTTTAATAAATGAAACAAGACCAAAACAACAAAAATCGAATAAGCAGAACTTGAGATATTGAATTTTAAAGTTTTTAGGTGAAAATAGCGCTTAGAAGCAAAAAGCACTATTTGTAATATCTGGTCGAGCCAGACCGGAACAAAGTCAAAGTTCAGGCCAACTGCGATAGAGCGCGGGCCAGATACAGGCCCTCTGAACAAAAGTACCTTAATCCTGGGTGGGTCAGCGTTGAAGATGCGTGGAGCAGTTAACACCATGCATCGGTGCCTATCCACACAGTGCCAACGATGCATTGGTCCTGATCCACGCAGCAGCCGCGATGCGTCAGCTTCAATGAGCGGTGAGCTGCGATGCAAAGGTTCCTTGTCAAGGCGGCTGTCGACGGAGATGCGAAGACCTTGCGCCAGGAAGAGCATTGCGCAGTGGTGACTCTGAAGGTGATGCATCAGATCCAATCCATGCAGCAGAGGTGATTCGCCAGTTCTGATCTTAGCAGCAGAGGCAATGCGTCAGTTCTCATTCATGCGCAGCAGCGATATGTCAGTTTGACAGCAGATACTTCGGTTCTGCTGGAACAAGTACCTTAGGCCCGCTTCCAAGGGTCCAGGACTGGGATGGCACCACTTGACAGGGCAGACTCACAGATGGCAGAGTCCAGGTGCAGAAGCGGGGTAGTTGGAAGTCTTTAATGTCCTTGAGACTTTAGATCAGGAAGCCAGCCAGCTAGCCCTTGGAGACACTCTGGGTTCAAGTGATGGAGGTCCAGTTCTTCTCAACCAAGCAGGGGAACAGCAGGCAGCAGGGCAGTACTGCAAGGCAGGAGGAGTCCTGCAGAGCAGCAGTCCAGCAGTGTGGAAGCCCTTCACCAGCACAGCAGTCCTTCTTCCTGGCAGAGTCTTCACAGGTCCAGAAGTGTACAGAAGTGGTGGTGTCTGAGGCCCAGTACTTATACCCATTGTATCTTTGGAGTGGGGGAGACTTCAAAGACATGCTTTTGTAGTGCACAGAGATCCTCCCTTCCTGCCCTGGCTCCAGGCTCACTACAGGGGGGTATGCAGTCCTTTGTGTAGGGACAGGACACAGCCGATTCAGGTGTAAGTGAAGCTGGGTCCAGCTCCTCCCCATCACTCTGTCGGGATGGTCCATCAAGTCACACCTAAGCTCCATTGTGTGTGGCTGTCTAGGGGGACTACACAAAGCCCACCTGTCACCCACTCCAGACATGTGATCAGAGACAGGCAGCAGGTACCAAATGGCCAAAGTATCTCTTCGCAATTGGGAATTACACTAAGACAATGGAATAAGGTAATCCCAATGTTATCCTATGGAAGAGATAGGCCTTGCAGTAGTGAAAAACTAATTGGAGAGTTTTTCACTACCTGAACATGTAAAACTTAAAAGTACATGTTCTGCCTTTTAAATACATGTCACTCTGCCTTCTGGGTTGTCCAGGGCCCACATAAGGGGTGACATATGCATAAAAAGTGAAGATTTCTGCCTGGCAAGAGGTTTATATTGCCAGGGGGGAAATGACAGTGTAAACTACAAATACAGGCTTTGCAGTGGCAGGCCTGAGCTATGGTTAGCGGGCTACTTAAGTAGGTGGCACAATAAGTGCTGC
This sequence comes from Calotriton arnoldi, assembly GCA_963921515.1. Taxonomy (NCBI): domain Eukaryota; kingdom Metazoa; phylum Chordata; class Amphibia; order Caudata; family Salamandridae; genus Calotriton; species Calotriton arnoldi. Next base: position 2,206,695 of record CAWUFW010000047.1, on the reverse strand, counting down.
AGCTCACTAGCAGCATTTAATTTACAGGCCCTGGGCACGTGTAGTGCACTTTACTAGGGACTTATAAGTAAATTAAATATGCCAATTGGGGATGAACAAATATTACCATGTGTTAGGGAGAGAGAGTACATGCACTTTAGCACTGGTTAGTAGTGGTGAAGGCCAGCAAAAACAAGGTCAGAAAACGTGGAGTAGGAAGGCGAAAAGTTAGAGGAAGACCACCCTAAGGGTGTCAGCTCTAACTGCAGGGATGAAAAAAAAGAACCTGCAAGAGAGAGATAAAGGTTCAGGGAGTGTCTAATGATGGATTAAAGAGGCATGAGGTAGAGACAAGATTATGCAGCCTTGGTAAAAGGCACCCTAAACTTTAATAGTGCTGGCTGCGGACTTCTGAGCGAAACGTTGGGCCCTTGCACTTATTCTTTTACAAACTAAGCACTTCCCTTAACCTTTAAGCTTGTGGGTAGACCTGATGGGACCCACAGCCTTCAACTCTTCCTTTTTTCCACCCCTAAAAGTGTAACACAAGCAGGGGAAATATCTGTAGAGCAGAGTGCAGGCAGCAGACTTCCTCTGTGAATACCTTTCAGGCTCACTTTGACCGTGTTGCTACAACTGGATACAGTGTGTGCTCCAGAGCAGGAGTCTGTATGGTTGGTCATCACAACTCTTGTTGATACAATACTTGGACTCCAGTTCTCAGCTTCCTGTCCACAACTTCTTCTGTTTTAACCACGCCTATCCCTAATTCGTCAAAGGGCAGGATGGGGTTAGAGAGCCTTGCTGACCTCACCCCAATCTATGATGGGGTGCAAAAGGGCAGGGCATCATGAGGACTTCAGTCAATGAAGTCTAATTATTGACACTTAGCCCATTGCACCACAGGCTGAAGCTTGAATTATCCGGGGCTAAATTTGTGTATTGGGGTGGTCCTACAGAGCATGATTCAATGACTTTGCTGGGCTTATGACATCACAGAACTAAGGGGTGTGAGATCAGCCCAACAGTGGTTCATGCACAGCTGGTTTGCATAGGTGCATAATAAAGGGAACACCTTCATAGTGCTGTCTTCTTCCCTCATGGTGACACAACAGGCTCCAGCCATGCAGTGCGGCAGCAGCTATTGCAATTTCTTTTTCTTTTAATTTTTTTCTTTATTCTTTACAGAAAAGCAAGCAGGACACAGTTTCAATGCCCACACCAAACAGCCACCATTGCACATGACCTAGCTAAAATAGAACATAGCCCTTACCACTCCGCCAAATCAGGCCCCTTCTCAACAGGACGTACTATAAATGGGAGGTTGTGCTCGATAAACATTCCAAGCCTATGACACTATGGCTTTCTTAAGAAAATATTCCACTTACTTCCCTTACTGGAATGCTAGGTTCAAAATGTTTTGTCAGTTGCTGCCGAGGTTTAATTGTGAGACAACTCATCCCTTTCTCTGACATTAGTAAAGAAGGACTATTCAGTCAACCCCATGACCTCCTTCTTTTCCCTGACGGCGAGTGGGGTCAGCACTACCTGACCATATTACTAATTGTTCTGCCCATCTGTAATTGGAGAGCAATGGTTGCATTGTAGTAACATGAGAAAAGAAGATTTTCTTGGGCCATTGTTGAGGAGAAAGGTCAATATCAGTGTATCAGCTTTAACTGTAAGTATGTCGCTTGAGAGCAGTGGCGGCTCGCCGAGGGAGTGCTGCGGGGCGGCGGGGGAGGGGCAGGGTGGGGGGGGTAGTGGAGTCCGACATACGACGGACAGGAGTAAGGTAAGTAATTAAATAAATAAAACTATTTACCATACGCTCGCTGCATCGCCAACTCGGCGATGCAGCAAGCGCAATGTAAATAGTTTTATTTATTCAATTACTTACCTTACTCCTGTCCGTCGTATGTCGGACTCCACTACCCCCCACCCTGCCCCTCCCCCGCCCCGCCCCACCCCCGCAGCACTCCCTCGGCGAGCCGCCACTGCTTGAGAGATATTTGCACTAAGCCATTGAGAAAAGGAAAGACCCCCCCAACTGATTGTTACATAAGGCTGGAAGCGTACAACATAGTCGATGTGCACAAATCTGTTAGTTGCTATTCCATTGTTACACAGTGGTCTTCATGGAATTTGGGGATTCAGGCCTACACATGTAGAGGCACGATCTAGGTGGAAAACAAGCCTGGTTACAGCCGCTGTCACATGGTGCTGTGTAGGGACAGAAAAGTCCTCTGAATTGTAAAACACGGGTACCCCTGCCCCGAGTGCCCAACTGTACTGTTGTCTGGATCCCTAATGCTGATTTTTCTTGTCATAGGCAAACACTGATCATGCGTGTGTGCCATGATATAGGCCTGTCTTACGAATTGTGGTCTTGTTAGACCAGGAGGGGCGCCCAAACCAAGAGTTAAACAGCAGGTGCGCTGTGGTAGCAGCATACCGTATAGTGATCAGTAGGCGTGAACAGGTCCTTTTTACTCTGTGTCACTTGAGTGAGGCCTATAGGCTCACTCACTTTTTAAAGTTCCCTGCTGTGTGCTTAACTCACCCTTGGCCGTCAACAGGTACATGTTGAGTGCTGCGCAGCGCAGAAGTAATGACTATGCACTGGATGTATGTGTGCCTGGGAAGGGTACAATACAGGGATAGAGCAGTACCAAGCAGTAAATGTATGATTAGTGCATGTGCTGAGTGTATGTATGCCTGGGAGGAATACCATTACAGGAGAGAAGTAGTGCTGTGCAGTGGGTGCACAATGAAGGCATGTCCTGGGTGAATGTGAGCTTGCGAGAAGTACAATACATGAAGGGTGAAGTGTTGTGCAGCGCGAATGGTGAGTGTGTGTGTTTGCAAATAGCACACCATGGCACAATACAGATAGGGTACAGTACTGTGTAGTGCACACAGAATTATTGTGTGTACTGGATGTGTGTGTGTGCCTGGGGCAGCACAAATAATGGAGTTGACAGTACTGGACAGTATGTGTGCTGTTTATGGACAGTGCGCGCAAATGTACCTGCAATGGTACATCACATGAAGGACCCTGGGTTCCATTTTGGGGATAAGTGAGGAGCAGAGGTATCCCACCAGATAGTTTTGTGTATTGCTGTATTCCTTTAAGCTTGGAGGGACACACTGCAAGAAGGGAGAGAGAGACACCCCCTTTGCTCTTCAAAAGGGTGCTCTCTGTTTCAGTAATAGATCACAAGGAAGGGGTTTGGACACATCTCAGGAAGGAGATGAGACTAATAAGGACTGGGTTTGGGGCTGAGAGCCCAGGTTTGTTATGTGACTATCACCTTCGGAGTTTCTCCTGCTGTTAGACAGCCTTTCAAGAAGAAAGAAGAAAGAGGAAAGTGTACACTTCAAAAGAAGTAGAACCCCAACATAAAACTTCAAAGACTCAGGGGCCGATTCCGATCTCGGCCGGTAGGGCTCCGAATCGGATTCGGCTTTACCGGATCCGATTCGGAGCCCTGTTTCCCGACCGAACCGTACGCGGGTCCGGCCGAGCGAGTACGATGCGAAATCGCCGACCGACTCGTCCGGGCATCCCGACCGCTCCGACCGACTCGCTCCCGGCTCGAACCGCTCCGACCGACTCGCTCGGACTCGACTCGCACCGCGCAATGGAGACGTTTCCCGGCCGGGTAAGTACGATGCGCGCCGCGAGCAGTCCGACCGAGCCGCGCCGTCCGGCTCGTAAGAGCTGTCGGAGCCGTACTTTGGGGGTCCGTGTCGGACCCCCTGTATGCGTAGCCGCGCGAGTCGCACACAGGGGGGACCCATGGGTCCCCCTACCTGTGCGTGTACGGCGCGAGTCGCTCCGCCGCGTACCCGCTGTAGGGGGCGCACTTGTCCGACTCGCACCCATTGAGTCAATGGGAGCCCGCGTACGCGTTGTACGACCGGCTCCCATTGACTTCAATGGGAGTCCGACCGACTCGAGTCCGATAACATACGGACGCATCGTACTCGTTCGGTCGGACTGCACGGGTCCGATTCGGTCGGAAATCTCTCCGGGTCCGGCTCGGTCGGAGAAATTTCCGGCCCGAATCGGAATCGACCCCTTAGACCCTAAATCACATTTGGTGTCTGGAAATGGACTTTATGAAGGGAAGGTTGAGACCCCAAAATGTTTCATCTGCCAAGCAGCCAGACAGGTTGTGTGAGAATGGTAAGCTCTGCAAGACTTCTGCCTGTGATGAGATCTGGGGGCCCCAAGGCCTGCTAGTCTCCCTACTGGGCAAGCGGTCATCCCCAAGTGAAACCAAGTCCTCCTGCTCTGGAGCCTGGAGCACCAGCACCTGTCTGCTTGCTAAGACCAGTGTGCCCTTTGAGAAAGAGGAGAGCATTGGAGGGATGGATTTCCAGTGGGGAGCCCTATGAAGGGGAAAGGATACAGCTGTGCACTAATCGGGTCATTGCCCATGTGCAGGAGTGATTCAGCGTTCCCCGTATGCCAGGAGTGGGCCACCGTGGACTGAGCCGTGAATTAATCACCATTTGGGTAGCACGAAGCCTGTACCACCTCATTGCAGTGACCCTATATGCCAGAGGGGGCCACCGTTGAAGTGATTGTGCCGACAAGTGTGCCAAGACTCGTGTGTGCCTTAGCAAGTGGTGACCCCGTTTGCCAGTGGGGCTGCCGTGGTGTGTGCAATTGCACCGGAGGAGTCTGTACTTTGCCTGAAAGTACCATGGCAACCTCGTATGCCAGGAGGGGCTGCCGGTACTGTGTTTGCCAAAAGGTCAGGCCTTTGTCCAAGAAGAATAACAGCTGCAACTGGCGGGTCGAGCCCATTGTAGTGTTGTGTGATCATGTGCAGTAGGACCTTGTAGTCCTAGGCGGACTCCTTACAAAGTTACATAATCGGTTGGGAGGTATCTGGGTGTGTCTGGGTGTGGTCAATAAAGTCTATAATGCGGTACATTCAGGTATCGCTTGCATGCTGAAGAATAAAGACGTGTATTGCAGAGCTCCATGTGCGGTGTAGTCATTTGTGTGCTCCAGGGTTGGGGTGGATGCTACACCTGTGTATCAAGATCTGCCCCTGACCGCCCTAGAGGGCTGTGGGAGGTCACTGAGGAGGATGTTGCACCATCGCCAGGCTCCAATTGGGAGCCGAAGAACATCCACCTTGTCCCCCATGTAGGGAATACAGACTTACCATGGCTACGAAGGGTGGTAGCATCTCCGATCACTGGGGAAAGCCGGCAGCACCACTTGGGAGAGAACCTGCACCTGCCAGGTGCTGCCACGTGTACCACAAGCAGTCTAACTTTTCCGAACTAAACCAGGACTTGAAAGTGCCCGCAGTCGGGGCACCCAATAAAACGCTGAACGCTTCTGTGCTACAGGAGAGGGTAAGACTTGAATCAGGCCTGTTAGGTCCCGGGGGACTTGCTGCTGACACTTTTGACTAGTTCCTAAGAGTCAAAGGGGAATTCTTGAGAAAGGCCTACTAGTGAGCATTCCGTGGATGCAGCCACCAGTGAATGGGGAATAACCCTGACTACATGCAAGGACGAGGATGAGACAGGCATATGCCAGAGAAACAGCAGAGCCCGGATCTCAAGGGGATACTGTTAATGCTTACGAATGTCATTATTTCTTTGAATGCATAGAGTTAGAAATAAAATACATATTTCTCCTACCAAAATTAGTATTTTACTGGACATTGATTTATTGACATTGCTGAGTGCACTTTGAGTTATGAGTCGTTTTCACTAACCTGTATCTACACTTCCCCCCCAAGGGAGCCTTCGACTGCTCATCCACAGCCACCACTGAGAGTGAAGTGAAAAAGGGGAACTTGGATCAGATACTGAGGATCCATAGTAGATTGGGCCCCAGGGTTCACTGACAGAATATCGACCCCCAAAATATCCCCATACACAAATATCAAGTTTTTAATATCGATGTCAAAAATATCGACATCCTATATTTATTATTGTAAGTACAAAAATATCGAGAAAAAATATCGATGTAAAAAATATAGTTGTACAAAATATCGATTTTAATATATACATAAAAAAGAATATTAAATATATAAAAAAATAAAATTAACTTTAAAATAATAATTTAGATGTAATATACATTTTAATAAATATAACAAATAAATGTAATTAAAAAACGTAAACATACCTACATAAAATGTAATATATATATATATATATTTACTCTAAAACAATTAAAAAACTATTTATTTTATTTTATAATTGTATTTAGAAAAATGTATAAATAAATATATATATAAATACACCAACAACATAAAATCTAATAAAAAAACATTATATTATAAATTAAAACATTAAACTATTTAAAAGTCTTTAAAATTAAATTTTCAAATTCAGTGAATGCACCAGTAGATAAAGTGTTGGATAGCGGAGGGGTAAAAATTACTATTCCCACTCCAGTGAGTGCACCAGTAGGGAAAGTGCTGGATAGCGGAGGGATAAAAATTACTATTCCCACTCGAGTGTGTGCAACAGTAGGGAAAGTGTTGGATAGCGGAGGCGTAAAAATTTCTTTTCCCACTCCAGTGAGTGCAACAGTAGGGAACGTGTTGGATAGCGGAGGGGTAAAAATTACTATTCCCACTCCAGTGTATGCAACAGTAGGGAAAGTGCTGGATAGTGTAGGGGTAAGAATTACTATTCCCACTCCAGTGAGTGCAACAGTAGGGAAAGTGCTGGATAGCGCCGGGGTAAAAATTACTATTCCCACTCCAGTGTATGCAACAGTAGGGAAAGTGTTGGATAGCGGAGGGGTAAAAATTACTATTCCCACTCCAGTGAGTGCAACAGTAGGGAAAGTGCTGGATAGCGGGGGGGGGGTAAAATTTACTATTCCCACTCCAGAGAGTGCAACAGTAGGGAAACTGTTGGATAGCGGAGGGGTAAAAATTACTATTCCCACTCCAGTGTGTGCAACAGTAGGGAAAGTGCTGGATAGCGGAGGGGTAATAATTACTATTCCCACTCCAGTAAGAGCAACAGTAGGGAAAGTGCTGGATAGCGGAGGGGTAAAAATGACTATTCCCACTCCAGAGACTGCAACAGTAGGGAAAGTGTTGGATAGCGGAGGGATAAAAATTATTATTCCCACTCCAGTGAGTGCAACAGTAGGGAAAGTGTTTGATAGCGGAGGGGTAAAAATAACTATTCCCACTCTAGTGAGTGCAACAGTAGGGAAAGTGTTGGATAACGGAGGGGAAAAAATTACTATTCCCACTCCACTGAGTGCAACAGAAGGGAAAGTGCTGGATACCGTAGTAAAAAAAATTACTATTCACACTGAAACACTTAAAAAAAATATATATATATATATTAAAAAATCTAAAATATAATAAAAGTTAATAATCAATATTTTAAAAATTAAAATTAAATGTTTAAAACATATAAAAAGAACACATATAACAATAGTAATTACATATAACAAAAACTTACAAATACTATATATAATAAAATAATAAATACATTTACCAATAAATATTTATTTTAAAATACAAAATATTTACAAAAAAAAATAATGACAAAATGAATGTATTTATTTAATTTTCTAACCTATAACACCACACCAATAACAAAACACTTCACATTTCTTAATTACATTTATTTACATATTTTACATACTTAATAAACAATAAAAAAATTCTTACTAATAAAAAAATTAAAAACATTAATCTACTACACACACTAACACTATAATTTGCACAATACAAACTAAATTAAACTATCATATAATAAAACACATTTAAAACTTATCTTAAAATTACAATCAATTACTATTAATAACTAATTAAATTATTAAAATGTATGTAATACCAACCATTTACCCCTTTTAAAAATAAATATAACAAAAAATATTTTAAAATTACTCAAAATATTTATCTTTTAATTAACATTAATTACCAACTATATATTAATTAAACACAAATTACTTCCCACCATTTACACCTATAAACACCACAACACACACCTAAAATTAATTACACAATTACCATAATTAATTAACAATTAATTAATCAATATTAATTAACAACCAATTATTAATTCATAAATTTAAAAAAAATTACTTCCCACCATTTACACCTACAAAAACAACAATACACAGCTAAAATTAATTACACAATTACCATAATTAATTAATTAAAATTAATTAACAACCAATTATTAATTCATGAATTAAAAATAAATTACTTCCAACCATTTACACCTACAAACACCACAACACACACCTAAAATTAATTAGACAATTACCATAATTAATTTACAATTAATTATTTAAATTTAATTAACAACCAATTATTAATTCATACATTAAAATTAAATTACTTCCCCCATTTATACCTACAAACACCACAACACACACCTAAAATTAATTACATAATTACCATAATTAATTAATAATTAATTAACTAAAATTCATTAACAACCATGTATTAATGAGTTAATAATAAATTAATTTACACATTTAACACTATAAAATATCAATAAAACAAATATTAATAAATAAAAATTAATCAATATATTTAAAATAATTAAATTACTTCCCACCCTATTCCCCTATAAACCCACAACCTGCTACGGAACTAAAAGCGCAAAATTCATATTAAAAAAAATAAAAAAAAATTAATATAATTAAATTACTTCCCACCCTATTTCCCTATACACCCACAACCCGCTACGGAACTAAAAGAGCAAAATTCATATTAAAAAAAAATTAATAAATTTAATATAATTAAATTACTTCCCACCCCATTCCCCTATAAACCCACAACCCGCTACGGAACTAAAAGCGCAAAATTAAAATGAATTATTTTTATAACTACTAAAAATTTAACACATATATTACAAATACAAACAATTCTTATACACAAAAACATACATCACATGCATATAAAATATACACTAAAATACATAATAATAAAAACGATATATTTAACAACTATATTTTTGCAAACTATATTAAACACTTCGATATTTTTAAAATCGATATTACTTACCTGAATTCGATATTCTTGACCTCGATATTCTTGCTGTCGATATTTCTGACCCACGATATTTCCAACTCGATATTTGTGCACCTCGACATTTTGTACTCGATATTCTGTCTCTACACCGGGCCCCAGGACATCAGGAGTAAAAGGCCAAAACCACAGCAGGTGGGCACAGTAGACCCTGCGTGCCCGGTGGCCCTCTGAAAGAGGTTCTGACATGCTGCTTCACGCAGAACAGCTGTGAGTTTGTAGTTTGAGATTAAGATATCCTTGGTGCTCCAATTCAGTGTTCCTTCTGTGTTTGTAAGAGTAAACTAAAACTAAAAAAGAATAAATCTTGTTTTTGGTGCCTTCCTCAGTACTTCTGCTTTGTTTTCCGGTATGAGATATCAAGAGGAAGGACCAACCTTTCCTGCAGTGGAAATAGGAACAAGACTTTGGAAATAACAGGGAATGAACTCCAACACATCAGAACTGTCAGTTGTACATCAGAGTATGAAAACTTCAAGCTATCCTGCGGCAGAAACAACCTTGTTTAATTTATTTTGGTTAATGGACAATGGTGGTTCCATTTTGTTTTTTGATGAATCGATATGTTAATAACAAACAGGTGTGTTTGGGTGGAGGTCATTGGTGAACAGCTCTGCTAATGGTTACAGTGTCATATTATATTGGAAAATGGAATCAGTTGAACCTCCAACTATATTTTTACAATGTGCAAAACAAACTGCTATGCAATGGGAAGGTTAGAGGGAAGCTGTTGAGATATGCCTGGAAGTGGTGGGAGGTGACACATTTGTGGCAAAGCATAAACTTCCTACGTTAAAACACAATTTAATTACAGAGGAAAGTGGGATATTGAAACGATTTGCATGAAAACATCATCAAAGGTCAGTTCATCACTAGAAACAGTAGCATGAAGATTCACAAAAAAGTATTGAATGTCAACTAACCATTTGTGGCACTTGAGAAACAACAACCGAGAGCTTTATGTGGTATACTACGGTTTTATTGACTTTTAAAGGTATACAGGTGCGTCTTTCTCTGTCCGTTCTCTTTATCTTTGGGGCCAGGGCTTGGTCCTTCCTGGTACCCTCGCGCAGGCCGTCCCTCAGAGAACGTAGAGAGAACTCTATGAGAACCTTGTCCTTCCTTAGTTTTAGTGGGGGAATTAGGAGTGGAGGGAGGTTTACTAATCACCCGGTTTCCGTCACCAGTGTCGCGCTACATGCCAGCTTTTCATGCCGTTGGTCTGTACCACTAAGCAAATTTACGCAGGCCATAGCACAGTCTCCACCATGAATTACCCTCAACCCCCTCCCTTCTCAGTCACAGACGCGCTACCGTCTAAGGTTCACTTCCCGAGTAAGATTCTGAGGCGACCACGTACCTCAGAGAGCCACACTCCTCTGGGAACGTGGCGGGACAGCTCGTGGCACCGGATAGGGTCCGACTCCTTCCTTGGCTCTGTTGCGGGAGTCTTCGGTCTGACCTCCGTCTGCTGCCGGGAAACCTTCCTGGACGCGGGAACTCCTCCTCTCTCGACGTCACTCTCGGGGCTTCTCTGGGCATCCGCTTGCGAGTACTCCTCCACGCTTGACTCGTTGCCTTCCTTACAATGGGAAAAGCCGCATATCAAGCCGGACGCGACATCAGCCGGGATTCCGATTGGCTCATGTGACCTCGTCATGTGAGCCATTGGGGAGTCTAGGAAGTCCAGTCTCTTAAAGGCGCCCTCCAGGTCCTGAATGCTCGAATCCGATGGAGACTGGAAACAGAGGAGAGGAGAAACGTAAGGGGGGGAATACATCCTCATTGTCCTCTTCAATCTCGACATGTCCAGGTACGTCGTGGCACACCCTTTCCCCAGACTGTTCCCGATCGGGGAACAGAGGAATACGGGAAAGAAAGTCTGCATTCCCGTTATCGGCCCCCTTACGATGTTTCACCTCGAAGGAAAAGGGCTGCAAGGACAAAAACCAACGCAAAACTCGGGGGTTGTTCCCCTTGTTGCGGCTCATCCACTGCAAAGGCGCATGGTCCGTGTACAAGATAAAGCGGGACCCCTCCAGATAGTAACGTAACTTGTCCACCGCCCACTTGATAGCGAAACATTCCTTCTCAATCACAGGGTACCCCTGGTCACGGGGATACAACTTGCGGCTAAAGAACACCACAGGGTACTCGGTACCTTCCTTAGAAACTTGTGACAGACTGGCTCCCAACCCATGATCGGAGGCATCCGTTTTTAAGATAAAAGGTTCGGAGAAATTGGGTGACACTAGGACAGGACTGGAGGTGATGGCGCTTTTCAGCTCCTGAAACGCTTGGGTTGCCTGAGGTGTGGGGTATAGGAGCTCTTTTGGTTTCACCTGTTTTTTTTTGGAGGTCTGTCAAGGGAGATGCTATTTCGGAGTATCTGGGGATGAACCTTCGATAATAGCCCTGTAGACCCAGGAAAGCCCTGACCTCTCTTTTTGTAGTGGGAAAAGGGGTGTCGACTATAGCCTTCACTTTCTCCTGTTGGGGTTCGATGACCCCGTTCCCTAGGAGATAACCCAGGTACCTGACTTTGTGGAACCCCACCCTGGATTTCTTTGCGTTCACATGAAGCCCGGCTGTTTTAAGGGCCTGAAAGATCTTCTGACAATGGGATAGATGTTGATCTCAAGTGGGGCTGTAGATCACTATGTCGTCCAGATAGGCGGATGAATAGGCCTGATGACCATGGAGTACTCTATTCATGAGCCTCTGTAAAGTAGCTGGAGCGCTGTGTAAGCCATAGGGCAACACAGTGAATTCATATGACCCAGTTAGGGTGGAAAAAGCGTTTTTTTTCTTGATCTAGCGTTCTCAGGGGGACCTGCCAGTAACCCTTCGTGAGGTCAAGTGTGGTGATGTATTGAGCTTCTCCTAGTTTCTCGATGAGCTCATCTACCCGAGGGAGGGGGTATGAGTCGAACTTCAAAATGGCATTGACAGCACTGAAGTCAATACAAAACCGAGCCAATCCGTCCGGTTTTGGTACCAAGACTATCGGGGAGGACCAGTTACTTTGGGAGAGTTTGATGACTCCCATCTCCAACATGGTTTCTATTTCTTTCCTTATGGCCTTTCGTCTGGCTGCTGGGATGCGATAAGGTCTCTGCTTCACAACCTTCCCGGGCGAGATAATGATGGAATGTTCCACCAGTGTGGTTTTTCCCGGGAGATCGGAAAACAAAGAGGAAAAGGGAACCAACACCTCTTGTAGGGAATTCTTCTGGCTATCGGAAAAGGTCTCGTTAACAACTAACTGACTCAGAGTAGATGTACCTGTTTTCTGTTCGGGGACAACTAGATGGTTGTTCTTAGGAGGAGGTCCTAACCACTTTTTGAGGAGGTTGATGTGGTACATCTGAGTTTTTCTAGGTGTGATTTGCAGTTGGTATGTAGTCAGACCTATTTTTTTGACTATTTCATAAGGGCCTTTCCACTCTGATCTGGTTTTAGGTAGGGAGGAGGGTAAAAGTACAGCACCCAGTCTCGCACATTTAGGTGACGCCACTTCTTTCCCTTATGATAGAAAGTTTGTTGCCGTACCCGTGCTTTTTCTAAGTTGGCATGTGCGAATTCCCGCAATATGCGGATTTGAGTTCTTAAGCCCTGAGTGTAGTCCAGGAGGGTTTTGGCTTAGTCAGGCTTCTCTTGTTCCCAGGCCTCTTTTGTTATTTCTAAAAGGGTACAGGGCTGTCTCCCATAGAGGAGTTCTAAGGGGGAACACCCAAGACTGCTCTGTATTTGGCTCCGGATGACAAAGAGAGCCAGGGGAAGGAGCATATCCCACTCTTTTCCCTCAATGGCTAGCATCTTTTTCAGTGTCAATTTGAGCGTGGAATTGTATCTCTGACACAAGCCGTCCGTCTGTGGGTGGTACACGGAGGTCTTTATGTGTGTAATGTTCAAGGACTTGCAGATTTGGCCCATCAGGCGAGAGACGAAGGGAGTGCCTTGATCCATTAGGATTTCTCTTGGGAACCCTACTCGAGAAAATAGTTCTACCAACTTATCACTAATGTTCGTGGTAGTAGGGGCCCTTAGTGGAAAGGCTTCCGGATATCGGGTAGCATCATCTATTATGACTAACGCATTTTGATTTCCTTTATTTTGACTTTGGTAGGGGACCTATAAGGTCCGTTCCTACTCTTTCAAATGGCTTTCCAATTATTGGAAGGGGTTGCAGTGGAACAGGAGGGGGTCTGTAAGGATTCCTCCTTTGGCACACCTAGCACTCTTGGCAGTATTTGGTTATATGTGCAAATATACCTGGCCAATAAAAGTGCTGTAAAGCGGTTTGAGTGGTTTTCTGGGCCCCGCTATGTCCTGCAAGCAAGTGGGAATGAGCAAAGAATAAAACCTGGTCTCGGAAACTCTGGGGTACCACCAACTGAGGGGGATTGGCTGCTTTTCCTGTCCTATACAACAGATCGTTTTCGATATGGAAGAGTGGGTAGGTGGGGTTGTGAACAGAAGGGGGGGTTCCTAGCTTGTTTCCAAGCGGCTTGGCGTGTGGGGTCATGTGCCTGAGCATATCTAAAACTCTTGTCACTAAGCCAAGGAGCTTGTGTGAGGAGGGTAAGTTTTCCAGGGCTGCTCTTTAGGGAGTTTTTCCTTTCCTCTAAGGAGGTCTGGGAACATCGGATTGTCTAACCCTAAGATCAGTTTTTCTGAAAGATTAGGTAACACACCCAGTCTAGCTTGTATGGTCTCCCCACCCGGTAACTGAATGGGTATCAGGGCTACAGGGTAGGTTTTTATGTCGCCATGCACACAGGGTATAGGTACATGTTCTCCTACTATGATTTGAGATTGTTCAATAGGGATGTCTGTACAACTTATTGGCGACAGCCAGAATCCAACAAGGTTTTTACAGGGTCCCCGTTTACCACTAGACTTACGTAAAAACAGGAGCCTAACTCTTACGTGTAAAGGATAGACTTAGGAAAGTAGCTGACGTCCATCGGTTCTTAGCTGCTTTTCTTGTGGGGACAGAATTTGGCTATGTGCCCCCACTCGCCACAGTCAAAGCACTGGGGTCCTTTTGATGGAAAGGTCTCAGGTCTAGGTCCTCGGAATCTTGGTGGATCTGGCATAGACTTTGTGGCTTTCTTCTCGTTTTTCATGGGCCCTGCTGTGGAACGAGATGGTTTTTCTGTTTCCCAGGGGAGGGACCTGGGCTGTGCCCTGGAGAACGTGGTTGCCATGTCCACAGCTTGTTCTACGGTGAGGTGAGTATGTTGCCTTAACCAGCGTTGGGTGGAAAAGGGGGAAGGCCTCCAAATATTGCTCCAGATAAATAAGTGACATGATTTCTTCCTTAGTGTTTTCTTGCGGCTTGAGCCATTTGTCGGCTGCGGCTTTCAATTTGAAGAATAGAGTCTTTTAATTGTCCCCGGGAGTTCTTCTTTCTTTCCTGAACTTCACCCTATAGGCCTCTTGATCCATGCCTAGGTGATCCAGTATAATTCCTTTTATCTCATTGTAGGGGTGTTCCCAGTGGGATTGGGAACCTGATAAGCCGCCTAGGCCTCCCCGGTCAATAGGGGGGCTAAAAAGAAAGGCCACTTTGGTTCCGGCCATCCGCAAGCCCTGGCCGCTCTCTCAAAGTTCAACAGAAAGGCATCAGGGTCATCGCCGGGACATATTTCTGCAGGACAATGTTGGGAATTCCTGACTGGGTTCCCTGGCGGGTTTGTAAATGGGAGGTCAACTGAAGCTGGTCTGCAGCCACTTTCTGGATACATTCCACCTGCTGGGTCATGGAGTCCTTAAAAAGGTCCCTATCCGCCTGAGCGGATGTCATCTGCTTCTCCAGTGCACATTCTAGTTTCTCTTGTCTTCGGATTAGCTGTTGTATTAGGGTCTCCATACTGCTTTTCTATGGAGCAAGTGCCTGCATTCTCCACCACGTGTGGCACTTAAGAAACAACAACCGAGAGCTTTATGTCGTATACTACGGTTTTATTGACTTTCAAAGGTATACAGGTGCGTCTTTCACTGTTCGTTCTCTTTATCTTTGGGGCTGTGGTACCCTTGCGCAGGCCGTCCCTTAGAGAAAGAAGAGAGAACTCTATGAGAACGTTGTCCTTCCTTAGTTTTAGTGCGGGAATTAGGAGTGGAGGGAGGTTTACTAATCACCTAGTTTCCGTCACCAGTGTCGCGCTATATGCCAGCTTTTCATGCCGTTGGTCTGTACCACCAAGCAAATTTACGCAGGCCGAGGCAGAGTCTCCACCATGAATTACCCTCAACCCCCTCCCTTCTCAGTCACAGACGCGCTACCGTTTAAGGTTCCCTTCCCGAGTAAGCTTCTGAGGCGTCCACGAACCTCAGAGAGCCACGCTCCTCCGGGAACGTGGCGGGACAGCTCGTGGCACCGGATAGGGTCCGGCTCCCTCCTTGGCTCTGTTGCGGGAGCCTTCTGTCTGACCTCCGTCTGCTGCCGGGAAACCTTCCTGGACGCGGGAACTCCTCCTCTCTCGACGTCACTCTCGGGGCTACTCTGGGCGTCCACGTGCGAGTACTCCTCCACGCTCGACTCGTTGCCGTCCTTACAATGGGGAAAGTCGCATATCAAGCCGGTCTCGGCATCAGTCGGAATTCCCATTGGCTCATGTGACCTCGTCACGTGAGACGTTGGGGAATCCAGGAAGTCCAGTCTCTTAAAGGCACCCTCCAGGTCCTGAATGCTCGAATCCGATGGAGACTGGAAACAGAGGAGAGGAGAAACATAAGGGGGGAATACATCCTCATTGTCCTCTTCATTCTCGACATGACCAGGTACGTCGTGACACCATTGTTAGAGAAAGCTGTCAGTATAGCAAAGAGGATAGAGAACCCATCTAAGCATTTAAATGATTTGAATACTAGAGAGGAAAAATACAGATTGGTATGGAGTGAGTGGGTTGAATTTAGTATCAAACAAGAATGGAGCAGAACGTGATTGTATGTGAAAGAAGATGGGGACTATGCCAGCATTGCATTGCAATGTTACAGCTGTGGAGTTAAACATGTATGTGAGAAGTTGGCCTGGTATATGCTGTCCACGAATTAAAGTGGGCACCCTGTACCTGTCCAAACAACCCTTATGGTTATTTAAGAGGTCAAAGATAACCTTAGAAAGCTATCCAAGTGGTAGCTGTGGAGAACAGCCTTCAGGCTTAGTCTTGAAGGAATGTTAAGCAGCTTGTTTTACCAGAATGCAACCTTATTGTATTGGTTAAATGAAAGGAGAACCACACAGTAGTTATAAAAATATGTATTTATTATTATAACACACTCTAAATAAGTCACAGTATCTGCTACACGCAGATAAACCCAAAGCACACAATACTGTAGCACAGAAACAATCATAAGCAGCACTAATACACAGTGCGCTCCAGGGGGAGACCAAACCATATACTAAAATAGTGGTATAAGAACCACGACTCGAGTCAAGACAGTGCCTAGAGGATGTAGAATCGCTGGGACCCCAAGGAACCACCCAAGGTGAGTAAGTAGGGACCCCACGGAGGACGGGTGCAGTATGGGAACACGACCGCGTGCGCCGTACAATTCTATGGGAGAGTCGCGGTTGCAGTTTTAAAGTTTAAGGACCCTTCCCAGTGGATTACGAGGAAGCCCTTTGGATCATAGGAGGTTGAAGAGCCACCCCACCCTTGGATACCGTAGTACCAGAGTTACCTATCCCAGGGATGCCGGGTGCATGGGGCTGAAGTGGTGTCGGAAACCGCTGTCGACCTCAATGGAGAACTTCAAGGAAATGCCACTGCGGGAAAGAAGAAAAGTGTCTGATGGAATCCAAAGGTGTATTCTAGATGAAGAGTACCTGAAAGCAGAGGGGACAGACTCTGGGTCACTCAGGAGTGACCAGGGGCTCGGTAGACAAATGCCCACCGATGTCGGGTGCTTCAGGTGCGTTGAGGGGGTTCTTGACTCTGCAGCCACCAGGACCTGGAGATGTTGAGGATGACCAGGAGCTGGATACGAGCTGTCCCACGAAGGATTTCGAGTGCTGAGGGGTCGGTGTCTGGCTGGAGCACCATCAAGCCTTGGCAGCAACAACCCACAAAGATGGCCAAGAAAGGTTACGGTTCGGACCAGCAAGGTCCAGAAGACTCACCAAACACAGAGGAGTCGGGGCAAGCCTGCAGCAATCAGGGAAGCCCAAGAAAAGCAAAGATGACCCTCAAGAGGACCCACACGCCGGAGGCAATGGAGTCGCGAGGGGACCTCGAGCAGTTTCACAAAGCAACTGCCCACCGAGCACTCAGTGTGAGGAGGCCAAAGTTCTTTGGTGGAAATGGTGCCAGAGGTTGGGGCTACTCGGAGCCCAGTGCACTTGTTTTGGGAATTCCAACAAGTATATGCACTTGCAAAAGTACGCAGTGCACAGGGGTATAGGTATTGCAGCCCCCACGAGGGATTCTGACCTCAAATTCGGTGAGAGGGCAGCTCGGACCTTGAGGGACTATGAAACCCACCTCCTGTGTTGCTGGATCCTTTGGAGTCTGTAGGAGCTCAGGAGCAGTAGACCGGTCAGTTGAGATGTGGTGCCTGCGGTTGCCGGGGAGTGACTCCTTCACTCCAAGGGAGATATCTTCAGGTGTCCTTGATGCTCCACAGGTCTTGCACGGAGCCTGTATGGTGCACGGGCACAGACGATGCTTTGGACAGAGTGGGAGACGAAGTCAGGCCCAAACAAAGTCCAGCGAAGTCCAGGGTGTCCAGACGGTCGAAGTTCAGTGGTTTCTGGTTCAGAATCTTGTCCGCTTCGAATCTAGGGTCCTACAGCCAGGTAAGCCCTTTTGTACCCACGGGAGAGGGTTGGACAGATTCAGGGGACCCTCCCAGGGGAGGGTTAGGACATTGGGGAGGTTACTCCCATGTCCTTTGTCTAGTTTCGCACCAGAGCAGGAGCCAACGGCTCCCAGGACTGGTTTGAACTGGACTATGCACAGGGACACCAAATGTGCCCCTCATGCACACTTTCGGTCGCTGGCAAGCACACCCACCCAGGCCTAATACACTGAATCCTGTCTGGGAGTTGGTTACACCTCCCTGTGACAGGATGCCTATTCTTCTGCCTTCCCCTGCTCGAGCTTGGCTCAGCAGCAGGAGGGCAGAAATGTGTCTCTGGTCGGCAGCAACCATTTTGGGCTGCCCGGGACTAGAAGTCTGGTACCGGGAACACCAGGGACCTCACAAAGCTTGTTTCTGAGGGGTGGAATCATACCTCCCTGGGGGTATGATTCCACAATGTTTGACACCAAACACAATAGGGTTACTTTCAGCCGTTTTAGAGTTGGTCATCACGCGGTTGCGTAATGCCACTCTATATGTCGTAAATGGCTGTAGCACTAACAACCCGGGAGAATGGACTCCGTAGGCTGCAGGGGTGTCCTGCTTATGCAGTGGCACCCTCTCACTTAGAACCAAGCACCCTGCCTTCAGGATTGTCAAGGCCTGCTATAGGGGGGACTTATAGGTTTTAAGTGTAGTGACTCTTAGATATAGTAAACCTATATCTTAAGTAAGTGGTGCATGCACCAACTTACACAGGCTGCAATGCCAGGCCTGTAGGTCCATTTTGCATGGCCTCTCATGGGTGGCATAATACATGCTACAGCCCATGGGAGGCCTCTGGGGTACCTAGGCCCTGGGTACATGGGTACCATATACTAGGGACTGACAAGGGCACCCCAGTATCCAATCTGGAGTATACCTAAGTACATGACAATCATTTTAGGGAGAAAGCCGATAGACTGGGGTCCTGGTTAGCAGGATCCCAGTCAGACTAGTCAGAAACAGTGTAACATGAAGCAAAAAGTGGGGATAACCATAAGAAGCAGATCCTACTTTCCTACACAACCCCCCCCCCCCAAAACGTAAGGAGATGAGACTAACCTTGCCCAGTTGAGTCTTCATTTTCTAAGTGGAAATATCTGGAGAGTCCATCTGCATTGGCATTGTTACTCACAGGTCTATGTTCGACTGTATAGTCCATACCCTGTAGAGAAATGGACCACCTCAAAAGTTTGGGGTTTTCACCCTTCATCTGTTTTAGCCATAGGAGGGGCTTATGATCTGTCTGAACAATGAAGTGAGTACCAAACAGGTATGGCCTCAGCTTCTTCAGGGCCCAGACCACAGCAAAGGCTTCCCTCTCTATAGCTGACCAACGTTTCTCTCTGGGGGTCAACCTTCTGCTGATAAAAGCTACTGGTTGATCCTGACCCTCTGCATTAAGTTGTGACAACACAGCCCCTACCCCAACTCAGATGCATCTGTTTGGACAATAAAATGCTTGGAGTAGTCAGGACTTTGCAGAATGGGAGCAGTGCACATGGCCTGGTTGAGATCATCAAATGCCTTCTGACAGCTAACTGTCCACTGAACCTTCTTGGGCATTCTTTTTGATGTGAGATCATTCAAGGGAGTCACTATAGACCCCTATCATTTAACAAATCTCCTGCAATACCCAGTCAGGCCCAAGAAAGCTCTGACCTGAGTCTGGGTAGTTGGAGCAACCCAGTCCATGATGGTCTGGATTTTGCTCTGTAATGGTTGAACCTGGCTTCCACCCACAAGGTGGCCCAAGTACACAACCTTGCTCTGCCCTATCTGGCACTTAGTAGCCTTGATAGTGAGGCCTGCTTTCTGCAGAGCCTCCAAAATATTCTTCAGGTGGACCAGGTGATCCTCCCAGGTGGCGCTAAAGACAGCTATATCATCAAGATATGCTGCACTATAGGCTTCCAGGCCTGTAAGGACTTTGTTCACCAGCCTTTGGTATGTGGCAGGTGCATTCTTCAGACCAAAGGACGTTACAATAAATTGATAATGCCCACTAGGGGTTGAGAATGCTGTTTTTGGTTTGGCATCCTCAGCTAATCTGATTTGCCAATAGCCAGCAGTTAGGCCAAATGTATTTAAATACTTGGCTGAGGCCAGAGTATCAATAAGCTCATCTGCCCTAGGAATTGGGTGAGCATCAGTCCTAGTGACTGCATTGAGTCCCCTGTAGTCCACACAAAACCTCATCTCTCTCTTACCACCGTGGGTGTGAGGTTTAGGTACCAGAACTACTGGGCTAGCCCAAGGGATATCTGAGGGCTCAATTACTCCCAGTTCCAGCATCTTTTGGACCTCTGTCCTGATGCAATCTCTGACATGGTCAGGCTGCCTGTATGTTTTATTCTTGACAGGTAGACTCTCACCTGTGTCCACTTCACGGGTACACCAGGTAGTTTGACAGGGTGTCAGAGAAAACAAATGCCTGTATTGATTGAGGACCTTCCTACAATCAATCTGCTGTTGACCAGTGAGGCTGTCTGCCAAGACTACACCATCAGGGTTCTGTGAGAGGAGGTCAGGGAGTGGGTCACTCTCTTCCTCCTGTCCCTCATCAGTAGCCATGAACAAGCCCATGTCTGCCCTGTCAACATAAGGCTTGAGCCTGTTCACATGGAGCACCCTGTGGGGGGCTCCTGGGAGTACCAAGGTCCACCAGGTAGGTGACCTCTCCCTTCTGCTCAAGAATGGTATGGGGTCCACTCCTTTTATCTTGGAGAGCTGCTGGGGCCACAGGCTCCAGCACCCACACCTTCTGCCCTGGCTGATAAACAGTCAGTACAGCCTTTTGGTCATGCCAAGCTTTTTGCAATTCTTGACTTGCCTCAAGGTTTTTACTTGCCTTCTTCATGTACTCAGCCATCCTGGAGCAGAGACCAAGTACATAGTCCACTATGTCTTGTTTGGGAGGTTTGAGAGGTAACTCCCATCCTTCCTTAACCAAACACAAGGGAACCCTAACTGAATGCCCAAACAAAAGTTCAAAAGGGCTGTAGCCAACCGCCTTCTGTGGGACTTCTCTGTAGGCAAAGAGAAGGCAGAGCAACAGGACATCCCATTTTCGCCTAAGCTTTTCTGGGAGGCCCATGATCATGCCCTTCAGGGTTTTGTTGAACCTTTCAACTAACTCATTGCATTGTGGGTGTTAGGGTGTGGTGAACTTATAATTCACTTCCCACTCCTTCCACATTGCTGTGATGTAACTGGACATGAAGTTTGTACCTCTGTCAGTTAAGACCTCCTTAGGGAAGCCCACTCTGGAAAAAATTCCCAGGAGGGCCCTGACCACCACAGGAGCTGTGGTGGTTCTAAGGAGTATAGCCTCTGGATACCTAGTGGCATGGTCCACCACCACTAGAATATAACTGTGCCCAGATGCAGTTGGAGGGTTCATGGAACCAATGTTATCAATCCCAACCCTCTCAAAGGGAACCCCCACCACAGGTAGTGGTATTAGGGGGGCCTTCGTGATACCACCTGACTTACCACTGGCTTGACAGGTGGTACAGGAGCGACAAAAATCCTTTGTGTCCTCTGACATGTGAGGCCAGTGAAAGTGAGGGACCAGCCTGTCCCAAGTCTTACTTTGGCCTAGGTGTCCTGCCAAGGGGATGTCATGTGCTAGGGGGAGTAGGAAGCCCCTAAACTTCAGAGGTATGACCAACCTCCTGGTGGCACCAGGCTTGGGGTCTCCACCCTCTGAGTATAGGAGTCCCTCATCCCAATAGATCTTGTGAGATCCACTGACACTCTCAGCAGCCTCAGCAGCAGCTTGCTGTCTGAGGGGTTCAAGAGAGGGGCAGGTTTGCTGCTCCAAACTCAAGTCTGCCCTGGAAGGGCCCCCTGTCCCCAAGAACTCAACCTCATCAGGTTTCAGTTCCTCTGAGACAATTCCTTCCCAGGGACTGAGATCATCTCCCTCAAGAGATTGATCCTCACACTGAGTCTGGGGGGAAGACACAGCCTTACCCCTCCTGCTCCTTCTCTTGGAAGGCCCTTGGTCCATGGTTCCAGGGTCCAGGGCCTGTTCAGTGTTAGCCAGCTTGACCTGTGACCTGGTCACAGCAAACACATCTGCAGTGATGCCCAGCATTGCTGCATGAGTCCTTAACTCTACCTCAGCCCAGGCTTAAGTTTCCAAATCATTGCCCAACAAACACTCCACTGGAAGGTCTGAGCTAACCACAACTTTCTTAGGGCCAGTTACCCCTCCCCAGCTGAAATTAACAACTGCCAAGGAATGATCAGTCCTGACATTGTTAGCATGGGTCCCTTGGTACATTTCTCCAAGTATGATTTGGTCAGGGCCCACATGATTCTCTGTCACCATAGTGATACTTGCACCTGTGTCCCTATATGCCATGGCCTCCTTACCATTGATCAAAGGCTGTTGTCTGTATTTTCCCAGGTTACTGGGGCTAAAACATAAGGTGGCAAGATCCATGCCACCATCACAGACTAGTACAGCCTGAGCTGGAGTTCTGACTAGGCCAGTACCCATCTCTGAGCCCAAGGTTAACCCTACTAATCCCTTGTTCCCTTTACCACCACCTGCACTTGTGCTAGGGGGTGCAGTTGCCTTAGGGGCAGTGGTGGTAGGAGGATTTTCCTTGGCTTTTGGACAATCAACATCTTTTGTCCAATGGGTTTTTACCTTACACAAGTAACACCAAGGTTTCTTTTTGCCTTTACCTTTGTTGGATTGTGACCCCCCCAGACGCAGGTTTTTAGGGCCCTGATGAAGACTTTTGATCTTTACTCTTGTCCCCACCCTTATCCCTTCACCCTGGTTCTGACCCACTTATCTGCCTTCTTTCTCAATTCTTGGGGAGAAGTCAGATCAGAATCAACCACGTATTAATGCAACAACTGATTTTGGCAATTATTAAGGATCTGCTCCCTCATAATCAAATTGTACAATCCCTTAAAATCATTCACTTTGCTGCCAAGCAACCAGCCTTCCAGAGCCTTAATGGCACTATCCACAAAGTCTACCCAGTCTTGATTTTGTGTCTTCTGGGTATCTCTGAACTCAATTCTGTACTGTTCAGTGGTTAAGCCAAACCCATCAATGAGAGCACTCTTCAAGATTGAATAGTTGTCAGCATCCTCTTCTCTAACAGTGAGGAGCTTATCTCTACCTTTGTCAGCAAAGGAGAGCCACAAGATAGCTGCCCACTGCTCTTGAGGGACCCTCTGAACTTTACAGGCCCTCTCCAAAGCAGTTATCCATTTATGGATGTCACCCCCAACATGGTAGGGAGGGACAATCTTGCTCAGGTTCCTATTATCAAAGGAATGTTCCTTAATTCTACGGACACTGTTGCTGCCACCATGGGACTCTAGTCCCAACTTTTTTCTAGCTCTCTGGACTTCTAGGGACTCTTTGTCCAGGGTCAATTGCTGTTGCCTAAGCCTAAGCTTAGCTTTCTCAAGTTCCAGAAATTGGTACTCCCTGTCATAAGAGTGGTCCCTCTTGCTAGATACAGAGGTCCCTGCAGACTGTCCTGAGTGATTAGACTCTGCAGAGGGAGATCTAGATCTCCTTGGTAAACTCTGCACTCTTCCAGGAGGGGTGAAGAGGGGGCCTTCTTGGCCTTCTCCATCACCTCCCTGAAGATCTGAGTTGCCCAGGTGGGACCCATCTTGGTCCTCCTGGCCAGGGTTTGAGTCAAGGTCATAAAAGGTGTCACCTTCTGACCTGTCCTCATTCCCTGTCCCACCCACTCTGTCCTGCTCATCTGACCCAGGAGTCTTCCTTAGGTCATCTAACAGTAACATCTCTATCAGATGTTGAGTGTTGGCACTTCTCCCTGTCTTCAGCTTCCTAGAGGCACACAGGGCTTTCAATTCTTGGAATGAAAGCTCACTGTATCTAGAGGGCAGAGAGCCACTGGCATCTCCTTTAGTAGACATACTAAGTGTGGTGAGGTGTTGCACCTACCTACGCTAGTGGGAACAAAACTCTCTGAGGTTGGAGAAAGGGTGTGCTAGACCCTTGACTTACCCAACCCTAAGTTCAGTAGAACTTACTTATTCTAAGCTAGTATTATATGTACCTAGTACTTAGTGGTTTTAAGTTAATCAATGCAAAGATTTATCTGGTAAAACAATGCAGGCTTGAATCCCAACCGCTGCACACCAATGTGAGAAGTTGGCCTGGTATATGATGTCCACTAATTAAAGTGGACACTTTGTACCAGCCCAAACAACCCTTATGGTGATTTAAGAGGTCAAAGATAACCTTAGAAAGCTATCCAAGTTGTAGCTGTTGAGAACAGCCTTCAGGCTTAGTCTTCAAGGAATGTTAAGCAGCTTGTTTTACCAGAATGCAACCTTATTGTATTGGTTAAATGAAAGGAGAACCACACAGTAGTTATAAAAATATGTATTTATTATTATAACACACTCTAAATATGTCACAGTAACTGATACACGCAGATAAACCCAAAGCACACAATACTGTAGCACAGAAACAATCGTAAGCAGCACTAATACACAGTGGGCTCCAGGGGGAGACCAAACCATATACTAAAATAGTGGTATAAGAACCACGACTCAAGTCAAGACAGTGTCTAGCGGATGTAGAATCGCTGGGACCCCACGAAACCACCCAAGGTTAGTAAGTAGGGACCCAACGGAGGACGGGTGCAGTGTGGGAAGACGACCTCGTGCGCCGTACAATTCTATGGGAGATACGCGGTTGCAGTTTTAAAGTTTACGGACCCTTCCCAGTGGATTATGAGGAAGCCCTTTGGATCATAGGAGGTTGAAGAGCCACCCCACCCGTGGATACCGTAGTACCAGAGTTACCTATCCCAGGGAAGCCTGGTGCATAGGGCTGAAGTGGTGTCGGAAACCGCCGTCAACCTCAATGGAGGACTTTAAGGAAATGCCACTGCGGGAAAGAAGAAAAGTTTCCGATGGAATCCAAAGGTGTATTCTAGATGAAGAGTACCTGAAAGCAGAGGGGACAGAGTCTGGGTCACTCAGGAGTGACCAGGGGCTCGGTAGACGAATGCCCACCGATGTCGGGTGCTTCAGGTGTGTTGAGGGGGTTCTTGACTCTGCAGCCACCGGGACCAGGAGACATCGAGGACAACCAGGAGCCGGATACGAGCTGTCCCACAAAGGATGTCGAGTGCTGAGGGGTCGGTGTCCGGCTTGAGCACCAACAAGCCTTGGCAGCGGCAACCCACAAAGATGGTCAAGAAAGGTTACGGTTCAGACCAGCAAGGTCCAGAAGACTCACCAAACACAGGGGAGTCGGGGAAAGCCTGGAGCAACCAGGGGAGCCCAAGAAAAGCAAAGATGACCCTCAAGAGGATCCACAGGCCGGAGGCACAGGAGTCACGAGGGGACCTTGAGCAGTTTCACAAAGCAACAGCCAACGGAGCACTCAGTGTGAGGAGGCCAAAGTTCTTTAGTGGAAATGGTGCCAGAGGTTGGGGCTACTCGGAGTCCAGTGCACTTGTTTTGGGAACGCCAACAAGCATATGCACTTGCAAAAGTACGCAGTGTACAGGGGTACGGGTATTGCCTCCCCCATGAGGGATTCTGACCTCAAACTCGGTGAGAGTGCTGCTCGGACCTCGCGGGACTAGGAAACCCACCTCCTGTGTTGCTGGAGCCTTTGGAGTCCTTAGGAGCTCAGGAGCAGCAGACCGGTCAGTTGAGATGTGGTGACTGCAGTTGCAGGGGAGTGACTCCTTCACTCCAAGGGAGATATCTTCAGTTGTCCTTGATGCTCCTCAGGTCCTGCACAGAGCCTGTATGGTGCACGGGCACAGACGATGCTTTGGACGGAGTGGGAGACGAAGTCGGGCCCAAACGAAGTCCAGCCAAGTCCAGGGTGTCCAGACGGTCGAAGTTCAGTGGTTTCTGGTTCAGAATCTTGTCCACGTCGAATCTAGGGTCCTACAGCCAGGTAAGCCCTTTTGTACCCACGGGAGAGGGTTGGACAGATTCAGGGGACCCTCCCAGGGGAGGGTCAGGTCAGTGGGGAGGTTACTCCCATGTCCTTTGTCCAGTTTCGCGCCAGAGGAGGAGCCAACGGCTCCCAGGACTGGTTTGAACTGGACTATGCACAGGGACACCAAATGTGCTCCTCATGCAGACTTTCGGTCGCTGGCAAGCGCATCCACCCAGGCCTAGTACACTAAATCCTGTCTGGGAGGTGGTCACACCTCCCTGTGACAGGATGCCTATTGTTCTGCCTTCCCCTGCTCGAGCTTGGCTCAGCATCAGGAGGGCAGAAATGTGTCTCTGGTTGGCAGCTACCATTTTGGGCTGCCCGAGACTAAAAGGCTGGTACCAGGAACACCAGGGTACTCACAAAGCTCGTTTCTGAGGGGTGAAATCATACCTCCCACACCGGTTACCGGGTATGATTCCACAATGTTTGACACCAAACACGATAGGGTTACTTTCAGCTGTTTTAGAGTTGGACATCACGCGGTCGTGTAATGCCACTCTATATGTCGTAAATGGCTGTAGCACTAACAACCCGGGAGAATGGACTTCGTAAGCTGCAGGGGTGTCCTGCTCATGCAGTGCCACCCTCTCACTTAGAACCAAGCACCCTGCCTTCAGGATTGTCAAGGCCCGCTATAGGGGGGACTTATAGGTTTTAAGTGTAGTGACCCTTAGATATAGTAAACCTATATCTAAGTAAGTGGTGCAAGCACCAATTTACACAGGCTGCAATGGCAGGCCTGTAGATCAATTTTGCGTGGCCTCTCATGGGTGGCATAATACATGCTTCAGCCCATGGGAGGCCTCTGCGGTACCTATGCCCTGGGTACATGGGTACCATATACTAGGGACTGACAAGGGCACCCCAGTATCCAATCTGGAGTGTACCTAAGTACATGACAATCATTTTAGGGAGAAAGCAGATAGACTGGGGTCCTGGATAGCATGGTTTCCAATCAGACTAGTCAAAAACATTGTAACATGAAGCAAAAAGTGTGGGTAACCATAAGAAGCAGATCCTACTTTTCTACAATGTAGCTGCATGGAATTTATCCTGCCATTAAGTTCAGGTGCAATATGTGTACAAGAATAAACAATGTTCTGGTTATGAGCAAGAGCGAAAGTAAAGATGACAGGAATGTGAATCATGTGAAGAAAGAGCAGCGTGAGAGCACTAATAAGGTCGCCATTTTAGCTATCTGTACGCATTGGCATTTGAAGAGGAAGAAGGGTTGTGTACTGTGATGGAGACATATCATCCTCCTGAATGTAAAGCAGATATACAGCAGTGAATGTCATCATCTTGGCAGAGTTTTGCTTCCAGTTCACTTTGTTATACATGGAGATGATCAAGAAATTTGAAAATAAGGAGCTAAAAAGTCTAACGCCAGCCTGGAGGCTGTGGTATTAAATTGCCCACAGTGAGATATTTTGAGTCAAAGGAAGCGAGCATCAAGGTAGGGTGTATGTCGTGCTGAAGGGTAAGATTTTGCTTCATCAGAGGAAGCAAAGAAGTTTAGGTACCATGCAGCATCCAAATGAACCTGAGCTGGCATGGTTGACTAAGGGAATCGACTTGGCAAAATGGAAATAAGAGTTCCCTGAAGTTTGCTTTTGAAAAGAACCTATGTCATTCTTTCCACTATACTGTTTTGTGATGAACTGACATGCTTGAAAGGGTTTACTAATCCTATCAAGTTTTGCACAGGATCCATACCAAATGTACACAAGGTGAGAAATGATCCTTCAACGTTGAGACAGTCCTTGAGAGACAAATTGTCTATATTGTGTGAAGGGAAGATTATGGAGCCCATAGAGGTGTTAGATTGGTTACGGGTCGTGTTGCTGACACCAAAACTCAATGCAAAAGTAAGAATGTACATTGATTTGAGAGGTCTCAATAATTTTACATTAGTGGACCAAAACCTCTCCTCCCTATATATATCCCTATATAAATCAGATGCTGGCCATGTTGGGGAAAGAGAGGGTGTTTTCTACTCTGAATTTGTCTAACACATAATACCAAATAACATTGTACCCAGACCAAAGACATCATATGCCATTTATAACCCAAATAGTGCATATAGAATTTTTAAAATGTCTTTTGGATTGGCATTTGCCTCTTTAGTTTTTTAATGGAACAAGAAAAGGCTATTGAAAGGCGTTAATCATGTAGCTTGTTCTCAAGACAATATCTTAGTGTGTTGGGCTGACGTGAAGAAGCATGATTAGTTGTGGCACAGAGTGTTGGTAATTCTGAAGGATTTGGGGTTTGATGGTTCTACAAAATGTACATTTGCAGTAAGTGAGGTGAACTTTTTACAACATATTATATCTAGCGAGAGAATAAACATAAAATTAAGTTAGTAAGAATTATAGAGTATCCCATTAATGAGTGACACATGCAGTCATATTTAGGCATGGTACAGCCTAATGTCAAGTTTGTCTATCATTTTGCTGAAAAGCAGCCACGGCCCATCCATATGGGTGAAGGGGCCATGCCCCCTCACCATTTTCAAGAGAAAAAGAGTATCTGTCAGGCTGATCAAAGGTCAGCCTGACAGACACTGTTCTTGTTGAGGTCAAGCAGCCAGGAGTTAGACATGCTCCAAATGCGCAGGCTCCTGGCTGCCGGAGCTGAACTTGGCCAGGCTAAGGATCTCACAGCCCTGTGGGCGTGACCTCCTCAGCCTGGCAAGTTCCTTAAGGCCCTCCCCCTTGTGATGACTTCTCGTCACACAGTGGGGTGGGGTCAGCAGTCTCCCTGACTCCATCCCACTCTGTGACGAGTGAGGGACTGCTGCCTTTCCTCATTGGCTGACCTCAGCCAATGAGAGAAGGCAGCAGTCCCAACCTTCCTGGGCCCTCCACGGCTTCCCGCTCCCAGATAAGATGTGTGTGTGTGTGCGTGTGTGCGCGTGCGCGTGTGCGTGTGCGTGTGTGCGCGCGTAGGGTATCCTGGAGACCCCAATATGTGGTTCATTTTTATCCCATTGCTATTTCTCCAAAGTCCATCAGCAGAAATTTAAAACCATAGCTTTTTGCACTGATTGTTTTAATACCTAAAAACAGAGTAAAATATTGACTCAAATCAGCAATTTTGTCAGAAAAACAGTGCTAGAAATGTATGCTCTGACAGTTAATGTAATGTCTGGGCCTTCTCCTTGTGTGACTAATCATTGTGTAACTTCTTCCCCCCGTCACACGCTGTTTATTCCCATTGGTCAGAGTGCGGTCTGCCCCTTGAGCATTGTAACCAGTTGCGAGACGGCCAGATGTGTAGGGATTGACCACCACTAACCTTAAATTGGGAGATCAACTGATCTTCTGGTCGCTTTGTAACCTCCTATTGTTCCATTAGGATCTCTATAAAAACTGTAAAATAAAATAATAAACGAATGTATATCCCTTTCAAACTCTGAGACACATTGCATTCACTTTGAAGGAATACTGTATTACTGTTTCATCATTTGCCACTGTATTTTGTGGGCTGAGCCAGTGCTCAGTGTTTGGAAGTGCTGGGATCTTGAAATACAAAGGGTTTAGAAAACCGAAACAAAGCACCCAGATTATGATGAAAGGATTGTATCATTCCATTTTACAACGTGGCCGTCGGAATCTGTTAGAGATCACAAACAATATATTTGTGAACATTTTCTAGTGTTGTCCGTAACTGTATTGTGCTGCATTAGTTTTTCATTTCAGTAGTATCTTAATGTGTATTTATCCAGGGGCCCTTTACTGTCACTATATTATGACTGCAATACCTTTAACTTGGGTATTTTATTTGTATGCTTTTTACTGTTTGATCTTTGTTTTTACTGTACATTTATTCATATATGTTGAGATAGTATTTAAAGTCCTGTGTTTTTACAAAAATTCACGACTGTGGCTGGACTTTCCCATCCCTATTTGTACCTGTAATAGTTGTGTTGTACTGTACCCCCAAATAAAACTCACGTCATTTCTGTTGAGCCAAGCCTTGACTGCTTGCCCACAGCTAACCATAAAGGCAAGGAGGCTAGGGAGGCTGACTTCCTCCTGCAAACCATCCACCCAGTAACCTGGTTAGTGCAGAGCCCCAGCAATGTCACCTTTGGTATGACATTGTCATTACATGTAAAAAGCAATCAAAAAAACATATTTAAAATTGTTTGCAATGTGACGTACATTGCTAGGCATGAAGAATGTATTACAAATAGGGCTCCCAGTTTTAAAGTATTTCTTTAGACGTTTCCATCTGAATTTATCCATATTTGTTAATTTTTTTCTGTATTTTTCCCTATTTGTTTTGGGTGGGTTTACGAAAAAGAAGCCCCAACTAATATTTTACCGCTTTTACTTATCTGATGAAGATGAAATCTCGCTTGGGCGCCTAATGGGTTTTACTGCTATAAGAAGCCATATATAATGCATGACTTATAGGCAAACCACTCATGGAAACATTAGCATTGTAGTTCAACAACATCCGCATCCGTAGCTGTTTAAAGCTTTATTAGGAAAACTCATCTCCTTTTTTAATGCCCCTGCCTGTCAGTCTACCAGCTATTGGCCTGGCAGTTGTGAATGACAGCACTCATAATCACTCAGAAGAAGCCCTATTTCCCATTTTTTCTGATTATAAAATAAAAACAGAGGAGGAAATAGATGGTTTGTATGTAAAAATCATTAAAAGCCTTAATTAAATATTCATTCCACCCTCTCCTCCTTCAAACGGCTACAAACGAGTGTCTCCTACAACATCCCAGCTCTAAACTGATGCAAAAGCAGCATGCAAAAGCAGCATGAACAAGCACAAGAGGCAGATGCAATTTATAATCTGGCACCATTCCCAGACCGGAAGCTGGGATCATTTGCACAGCTGATACAACTGTTACGCCTTACAGTGAAGGGTCAAGGGTCGAGCTATTTCTAGCGTTGCACCTAGTCCTTTCCTGGCATCCTGGGAGTCGGTTTATTCATTAAAGCAGAAACGTTTATGATGTTATTGAATGTGACACGAGCGCGCTCACTTCCTGTGAGTTCCGTTTAAAAACCGTCCCTCTTCAGAGGCACAGAAATGCAACACGACAGCGTAGCATTGGCGTTAATTGAAAGGTAGATAGCAATTTCAATGCATGTATAATTAGATCATCTGCGCAGTGTTTATAATTAGCTTTCTAATTAGTTTAGCGCGCCTCACAGCAGCTTTGGTCTACGTCGCTTTGATACAAAGCTAAGTCAGCAGCCACGAAATAATGGAAAGGAAAGAGTCTGTTAATACGGTAAGATTGAGGTGAAGAAAAGTTACAAAATCTTAAAATGCTTTTCGAAGGATAATTGAATAAAACAACGATATCCTCCAACGTTGCAAAATAATAGTGATTTGTACAGTGACATCTTTGTCTGGCAAGCATGGCTGCATACCAAAGGAGGAACATCCTTGGCAACCCTTGGAACCAGAGCATGGAACCTTCTTCCCACAAAGTTAAGACTGATTGATTCAGAAACTCACTTTAAGAAATTATTGAAAACTTGGATTTTTTGCAGTTCCCAACCCTCTGTGTTCCTCACTTGTTTAAATTGCGACGCAGTTTGTGCCTGATTTGATCTTTTCCTTACTTCCGCATAGCGCCAGGATGCTCCTTCCGGAGTGACAGTAGCGCTCTATAACTATATAAATACATGCATACATACATACAATAGCACCCATCCGATGGGCAAACATAGCTGGGCAAACATAGCTGGGCAATGGCAAAGGTAAATAAATATATCCTTTCAGAAATCCCAAAAGAGTATGTAAGGTTAATGTTATTGGGGGTGACGGGGGATAGTGCTGAATTAGCACAGGTGGTTGCAAGTGTGTTAGACTTGGCTTTTTCAGCGGGTTTACCCCCAGACTTTTTGCTTTTTGGCCTCCTGTTTTTGACCCTGTGTGTGTTGGTTTTAGGACTCTGGGCACTTTACCACTGCTAATCAGTGCTAAAGTGCATATGCTCTCTGTGTAAAATGTGTTATGGATTGGTGTTTCCATGATTGGCCTATTTGGTTTATGTGTCAGTCCCTTGTAAAGTGCACTGAGAGTGCCAGGGCCTATAGACCAAATGCTGTTGGTGGGCTGCAGCACTGGATTGTGCCACCCACGCAAACAGCCCGTAAAGTGTAACTCGGGCCTGCCAACGCAGAGCCCGTGCGCAGCCTGGGGCTGCCATGTCGACTTGGCAAGTGCACACACTTGCAAGTCCCTAAACCTTCCCTTTGCTACATGTTAGTCACCCCTAAGGTAGGCCCAAGGTACCCCTGTGGGCAGGGTGCGGTGTATGCGAAAGGTAGGACATGCCCGGGTGTGTGCGGCATGTCCTGATAGTGAATTACAGCCTAGTACGTTTTTCACTATTGCAAGGCTACCTGTTCCCCCTAGGCCAGAACGGGCAGTTTTGATTATTACAGTTTATAATCCTAACTGACCCCGGGAACATGGTAGAAATTCGAGTTTAGTATGCCTGGACTCCGAATGATAAAATGCATCTTTTAGTGAAGTTGGTTTTAACATTCTGTGTTTGAAAATACCACTTTTAGAAAGTGGGTATTTTCTTGTCTAACCATCCAAGCCTGCCTCTGCGAGGTTGTGTATTCCTTGTCTGGAATGTGAGTGACATGGGCTGGGGGATGCCAGGAGACAGGGTGAGTCAGCGCAGGGCTGAATAGCCAGATCGACCTGTAGATGGGTGGGAGGGGTCGCACCTGGGCCCTGAATAGGACAGTGCCTTCCCTCCACAATGCTGGCTCCACCTCCTGTGGTGCGTCTGATGTCCCTGGCCTACTCACTGAAAGAAGGGACGGAGACTTGTCAACAAAGTGCTCCAGAACTGGTTTGGACTAGGCAAAGGCCTCTCTGCCTTCAGAGAACAAAGGAATTTGGGATATAAATATTGGGGCCCTGACCCCATGAATTTAGATCTCGCTGGAATCAAGGAACCTGCCAAGACGAAGAGCTGGAAGAGCTGCCAGGAGGAGTACTGCCCCTTTGCTGTGTGTTGCTTTGTTGGGTTGGCCTGCAGCTGCTGCTTCTGCCTTGGGCAGTGAAAGGACTGGACTGAACTTTCTACAAACTTGTGCTGAGTATCTCCAAGGGCCAGGAACCGAGCTGGCCTCCTGTTAAGAAGTCTCAGGGACTACAAAGACTTCACAAGCCTCTGGGTACCGCTTCTGGAACGCTGTTTCAGTCGCCACAGAGGAAGGGAACTGCAACCGACTCCGTCAACCGAATCCATCCCTGGCCGGTGACCTGTTTGCACCGCAGACCGCATCGCCCCGCTTCGCATCGCAACCCTGGTCTCACCGTGGGCGACGTCCGACGCCGCCAACATCGAGCCGCTGCTTGCACCGTGACCTGTGGGCACCGCAGTTCGCATCGCATCGCTTCACTGGGCCAGCCGGACCAGACCGACACTGTCGCTGCAACTGGCTCAAGAGTCGAGACCGCACCGCATTTGGGGCACCGCTCGCACGTCTGCGACGCACCGCTCCGACTCGCACCGCTGTCCGACGCCAGCTCCCGCACTCCGGCTGGGTCGCCTGCATCGCAACCTGTCAGCACCGCATCGAGCATCGTCTCGCCCTGCATCGCACGCCTTGGACTCACCGACTCCGTCTGCCCGACGCTCATCGAGCCGCTGCCTGCACCGCATCGAGGGACACCGCACCTTGCATCGCTCCGTCTTGCACCGCAACCGCGACGAACGCCGACCGGCTCGTACACTCCGTACCAGCCACAACGAGAAAAGGTACTGTGACCGAGTCTGCTCACGACTCTGCTGGCCCGTATCGACGCGGTCGGCTGGAACTGTTAGACTCTGTGGTTTTCAGCATCACGGTAGGCTCGGACGGAGCTACCGACTCGTACGAACTTTGCTTTTGTGC
Source organism: Calotriton arnoldi (assembly GCA_963921515.1). Taxonomy (NCBI): domain Eukaryota; kingdom Metazoa; phylum Chordata; class Amphibia; order Caudata; family Salamandridae; genus Calotriton; species Calotriton arnoldi. Next base: position 2,172,928 of record CAWUFW010000047.1, on the reverse strand, counting down.
TATTCCTGCAAAGAAGAAGTTAACGTATCAAGTATTCATTCGTAAAGTATAGTATTGTGGATTTTTGTCGTAATTGGTCTTGTCTTGAGAATATAAAATATTGGTTATTTTTCTAAACTGGTGTGGTGTCCGTTTGTAGTGCTTACACTGTATTACTGTTGGTTATGTGCAAATGCTTTACACACTGCCTCTGAATTAAGCCTGACTGCTCGTGCCAAGCTACCACGAGGGTGAGCAGGGGTTACTTCACGAGTGTAACAACCCTTACCCTGACTAGGAAGAAGGGTCCCTACTTGGACAAAGGTGCAAGCCCTTGCCAACTAGAGATCCCATTTCTAACATTGGTGGCAGCGGTGGGATAGGACTTGTGTTTGCACTTGACTTACAGTGATTGGTGTGCACTACTACCATATCGCAGACCATTACGTACCACATACTGGTTCTTTTTCTTTTGGCCTATTTTTGATCTTGCCAGTTTTCAACTCACGACTTTTGTCATGCCTGAATCAATTGCATCATCCGTTGCATCTCTGGAAGTTATCTTTGAGGAGGACAGGTTGGAGTCCTACGCCGTAAAGGAGTTACGAGCGATTTGTAAAAACCTGAAAGTCCAAATTAAAGGCCTCACAAGGAAGGAGGAGCTACAGAAGGCGCTGAGGGCCTGGGTAGCAGCCAGACATGCCAATGGGCAGCCTGGTGATCTCAGTGAGGAGGTGGAGGAGCCTATTTCCAGGGTAGATGTGCTTTTGGGTGGGGGGGAACCCGCCAGGTCAGGCAGCAGCAGTCTGTCCCCAGAGGAGCTGGAGGACAGGCGGGAAGCAAGGAAGTTCGAATTAGAAAAACTCATTATGGAGAATGAGAGGGAAGAGAAAAGAATGGCCATGGAAGAAAGGAAAATGCTCTTAGACCATGAGTTTAAGATGAGAGAGCTGGACTGGGAAGCCAGTGGGGCTAGGCCCAGCTCAGATGGTGGCAGCAAAAGTGTAGTGTCCAGCACTGAGGATGAGGTAGACACACACACAGATTTGGGGCCCTACTTCAAGGAGGGGGTTGACATACACCAGGGGGTTCAGGATTGTGAGGTAACTCCAGTGGTGCTCAGTGTCCCTGAGGTGGATTGGGGAACTAGCACAGGGGATCATATTCCTGGTAGTGGGAGGGACACTCTACTGACTCTAGATGAGAGGTGCAGGCAGAGGGGTTCCCCCATGGTAGAAGCCCTGGTAAATGAGTATGAAGACCAGCCAGAAGAGTATGGGTTGAGGGACAGCAACAGTCAGACACTGTCTCGCCAGTCTTGTGAGAATGTTGTGGGGTACTTTTCTGAGGCACTGGATGGTTGGGTGAAGGGCAGTTTGGTTAACACCTGTGTGGGGCTGTGTGATTCAATTGTTGGAGAGCATATTTTAAGTCCCTGTTTTCCAGAGCTATGCCAACACCCAGTGGAGTGTGAGCTCTCTGACCCCAGGGAGCTTGCACTGGAGGCCGACCTTTTGGTGGATTCCAGGGGGTCTGGAGAAGCATCTGGGGGTGATCCTGGAGGAAGTGGCTTAGGTATTTCCCAACCAAGAGTGGTGGGAAAGGTTTGTAATAGCCCAGATAGGTCCCGGAGCCTGGGTGGTTCCAGGAGGGAACCCCAGGTGGGGAGCCTAGACTGTACTGGTAGGCCGTCCGTTGAGGGAGATCTCCTACTGACAGGAGAACCTGGAGCCTCTGTAAACAGAGCTCCAGTGGTTCTGGTGTCTGGCAGTACCGCTCTAGTTGGGAGGGTGCAGAAGTCCAGAGTGAGGGGTGAGAGGGGGATGTGTTCCCCAGTGGGAGAACCAGTGAGTCAGAGGCCAGCCAGAAGGGCTGAACCTCCTAGCAGTGACCATGGTGACACCACTTCTGTCCTGGGGGATCTTTGCGCACTGTCAGGTGGACAGTGGTCGGGAGATCTGCGCCAGGCAGACTGTCACGCAACACATGAGTCATGTGTTGCCCTCAGGGGGGGTATGCGTGCTCCCAAGGAAGTCCTGGTGCGCCAGGCAGGTGCTCAGCTGCAGGGTTCAGTCCCTGGGTTAGGAGGCCAGGTTCAGGTCCTGCCTGACCTGGAGGGAAGGACGACTGTAAGCAGTGTCCTGACCGGTTTGTCTTCTAGGGGTACCACTCCAGGTGGGAGGGTACAGAACTCTGGAAGGGGTGCAGAGGGAGGGAGTCCTCGCCTCTGACCCCGGTTCAACCTGAGGGTTTAGATCCAAGGGTGGTGAATCAGTTGCAGGGTCAAGGCCCTGAACTGGTGGAAGAATTGTGTAGGAGGTCTGGTTCCAGCATCCTGACAGTTTTTGGTTCTGGGGGTGCTTCTCCTGGGAGGAGAGGGCCGGACTCCAGAAGGAGAGGTAAGGGGAGGAGAGCCTCGCCCGAGACCTCTGGTGAACTTGAGGGTGAAGACCCTAGGTTGGAGGATCAGTGGTTCTTTAGAACTGCACTGATGAGAGGAAGAGTGGAGTATGGTTACTATGTACCAGGGGTTACTGCCCCCCACTCTGTTAGGTGGCATGAGTCCAGAGAAAAGGGTGAGGGGGGGGCGCTGTCCCCAGTGGAAGGACCAGTGGGTCAGGGGTTGCCCGCTCTGAGGTCAGAGCACCCCAGGACTGACCCTGGTGAGGCCACTTCTGGCCTGGGGGGTCTTCATGCTCTGTCAGGTGGACAGGAGGCTGGAGACCTGCCCCAGGCAGACTCTCGCACGACTCATGAGGAGTGTGTTTCCCTTGGGGAGGGTTGGTGTACTCCCCGGAAGTCCTGGGTTGCCAGGCACAGGTTCAACCTCAGGGTACAGACCCTGGGTTGAAGGACCAGGTTCAGGGTGTCCCCCTGACCTGGAGGAAGGGGCGACTGCTAACTGTGCCCCTACCAGTTTGTCTTTTGGGGGTACCGCTCCAGGTGGGAGGGTACAGAGCCCCAGGGAGGAGGACCGGAGGTGGGGGAGGCCACCCCAGTCCCCTGTCCAGCCTAAGGGTACAAACCCTAAGCTGGAATCCCAGTTGCAGGATAGAACCCCTGAACTGGTGGGCAAATTGTGCAGGACACCTGCCACAGGTGCCCTGACAATTCTGGAAGGGGGTACCGCTCCAGGTGGGAGGGTACAGAGCCCCAGGGAGGAGGACCGGGTGTGGGGGAGGCCACCCCCGTCTCCTGTCCAGCTGCCGGGTACAGGCCCGGGGTTGGTGGGTCAGTGTCAGGATGTCATACCTGACCTGACAGGAGGGAGAGTGGACCAAGGGTGCCAGGCACCTGGGGCTACCGCCCCCACTCTCTGACGCCACAGAGGTTAGAGAGCCCTGAGAGGCATAAGGCCTGGGTCTCCCCACTGACAACTGTCGGTAGCCACTGTGGCTTACTGTCCTGGTGGACAGCATTGCCCCTGGGAGGGGGACAGGAGTCACACCCCGGGGTGGACTGGGCCACACCACTGTGTTGGCCATGTGGGCACTGTCGGCCTGTTGGGACACATCTGTGAGCAAAGTAAGTTTAGGCGCTGCACAGATGGGGTTCACAGGTGAAGAGAAGGGTACCCCATGGGTCAGCTTAGTGGGCCCTGAGAGTATGGATAGAGGGATCCAACTGGGTTTAGAAAGGCGTAGAACCAGAACGTGCCCCCGCTGTTGTGGGCCAGGTCTATGTTCTATCGCCCCAAGCAGGGAAGTCCATCAAGGGATTGATTAGTCTACCCTGGCTTTAGGCTGGGAGGGGTTGTGTTAGACTTGGCTTTTTCAGCGGGTTTACCCCCAGACTTTTTGCTTTTTGGCCTCCTGTTTTTGACCCTGTGTGTGTTGGTTTTAGGACTCTGGGCACTTTACCACTGCTAATCAGTGCTAAAGTGCATATGCTCTCTGTGTAAAATGTGTTATGGATTGGTGTTTCCATGATTGGCCTATTTGGTTTATGTGTCAGTCCCTTGTAAAGTGCACTGCGAGTGCCAGGGCCTACAGACCAAATGCTGTTGGTGGGCTGCAGCACTGGATTGTGCCACCCACGCAAACAGCCCGTAAAGTGTAACTCGGGCCTGCCAACGCAGAGCCCGTGCGCAGCCTGGGGCTGCCATGTCGACTTGGCAAGTGCACACACTTGCAAGTCCCTAAACCTTCCCTTTGCTACATGTTAGTCACCCCTAAGATAGGCCCAAGGTACCCCTGTGGGCAGGGTGCGGTGTATGCGAAAGGTAGGACATGCCCGGGTGTGTGCGGCATGTCCTGATAGTGAATTACAGCCTAGTACGTTTTCACTATTGCAAGGCTACCTGTTCCCCTAGGCCAGAACGGGCAGTTTTGATTATTACAGTTTATAATCCTAACTGACCCCGGGAACATGGTAGAAATTCGAGTTTAGTATGCCTGGACTCCGAATGATAAAATGCATCTTTTAGTGAAGTTGGTTTTAACATTCTGTGTTTGAAAATACCACTTTTAGAAAGTGGGTATTTTCTTGTCTAACCATCCAAGCCTGCCTCTGCGAGGTTGTGTATTCCTTGTCTGGAATGTGAGTGACATGGGCTGGGGGATGCCAGGAGACAGGGTGAGTCAGCGCAGGGCTGAATAGCCAGATCGACCTGTAGATGGGTGGGAGGGGTCGCACCTGGGCCCTGAATAGGACAGTGCCTTCCCTCCACAATGCTGGCTCCACCTCCTGTGGTGCGTCTGATGTCCCTGGCCTACTCACTGAAAGAAGGGACGGAGACTTGTCAACAAAGTGCTCCAGAACTGGTTTGGACTAGGCAAAGGCCTCTCTGCCTTCAGAGAACAAAGGAATTTGGGATATAAATATTGGGGCCCTGACCCCATGAATTTAGATCTCGCTGGAATCAAGGAACCTGCCAAGACGAAGAGCTGGAAGAGCTGCCAGGAGGAGTACTGCCCCTTTGCTGTGTGTTGCTTTGTTGGGTTGGCCTGCAGCTGCTGCTTCTGCCTTGGGCAGTGAAAGGACTGGACTGAACTTTCTACAAACTTGTGCTGAGTATCTCCAAGGGCCAGGAACCGAGCTGGCCTCCTGTTAAGAAGTCTCAGGGACTACAAAGACTTCACAAGCCTCTGGGTACCGCTTCTGGAACGCTGTTTCAGTCGCCACAGAGGAAGGGAACTGCAACCGACTCCGTCAACCGAATCCATCCCTGGCCGGTGACCTGTTTGCACCGCAGACCGCATCGCCCCGCTTCGCATCGCAACCCTGGTCTCACCGTGGGCGACGTCCGACGCCGCCAACATCGAGCCGCTGCTTGCACCGTGACCTGTGGGCACCGCAGTTCGCATCGCATCGCTTCACTGGGCCAGCCGGACCAGACCGACACTGTCGCTGCAACTGGCTCAAGAGTCGAGACCGCACCGCATTTGGGGCACCGCTCGCACGTCTGCGACGCACCGCTCCGACTCGCACCGCTGTCCGACGCCAGCTCCCGCACTCCGGCTGGGTCGCCTGCATCGCAACCTGTCAGCACCGCATCGAGCATCGTCTCGCCCTGCATCGCACGCCTTGGACTCACCGACTCCGTCTGCCCGACGCTCATCGAGCCGCTGCCTGCACCGCATCGAGGGACACCGCACCTTGCATCGCTCCGTCTTGCACCGCAACCGCGACGAACGCCGACCGGCTCGTACACTCCGTACCAGCCACAACGAGAAAAGGTACTGTGACCGAGTCTGCTCACGACTCTGCTGGCCCGTATCGACGCGGTCGGCTGGAACTGTTAGACTCTGTGGTTTTCAGCATCACGGTAGGCTCGGACGGAGCTACCGACTCGTACGAACTTTGCTTTTGTGCTATTCCTGCAAAGAAGAAGTTAACGTATCAAGTATTCATTCGTAAAGTATAGTATTGTGGATTTTTGTCGTAATTGGTCTTGTCTTGAGTATATAAAATATTGGTTATTTTTCTAAACTGGTGTGGTGTCCGTTTGTAGTGCTTACACTGTATTACTGTTGGTTATGTGCAAATGCTTTACACACTGCCTCTGAATTAAGCCTGACTGCTCGTGCCAAGCTACCACGAGGGTGAGCAGGGGTTACTTCACGAGTGTAACAACCCTTACCCTGACTAGGAAGAAGGGTCCCTACTTGGACAAAGGTGCAAGCCCTTGCCAACTAGAGATCCCATTTCTAACAAAGTGCTTTTGACTAGAACTCAATTTTAGAGCCAGAACTTAGTTTTCATCATCAGACTTTGTTCAAGAGAGAGAAAGGAAGACAGGGGAGAACGAAGGAGGAAGAGGAACGTAGGAAAACAGTGACACAGTGAGAAAGCAGGAAAGAAAAACCCCTGCAAGAGCGAGATAAAGAAAAAGGGGGCTTATTTATGAACCGCTTGCAACACTTTTGCATTGCCGTTGCGACAATTTTCGTAATGCAGCGTTGGCATAAACAATGCGGTACGTTGTGCCAAATTTACAAAGTGACACATCTAGGCAGATGCGTCACCTTGTAAACCCCTGCGCCAAATTATACCTGTGTCAGGTATAATGTATGTAGGGTGGGCGTTCCCCCGCAAGAAAGCCTCATAGAAGTGGTGCAGTGAAATCTAGCAGGTTTCACTGCGCCACTTCTAGGACGCCACTGGATCAAAACCTTACGCCTGCCTCATAGTAGGCGTAAGGGTTACGTAATGCAATGTATATAGGCCTCCCCCATGCATTGCTGGAGTTGCATCAAGCTTACGACACAACTCCAGCAATGCGTGAGTTTTGCGCTGACAGATACGTCAGGACTCCTGACGCATCTGTCACTCCTTGAGACATGGAGCACCATACATTAAATACGGCGCATCCATGGTGTCGCAAGGAGGGTGCAGTGAAAAGTGTTGCATCGCTGTTTTATCGCAGTGATGCAACACTTTTCATAAATGAGGCCCAGCAAGTGTAGGGTGGTGGAAGAGAGCCATGACGTGGAATCAAGAGTAAGAAGCTTTTGTATTCAGCAATTCCAGTATTTTCGGGCTCCTATGAAATACTATGGGTCCTTTCATTTCTATATTTATTTATCTTACAAGTCAAGCTGTGGGGACGGAATTTCAATGACTGCGCGCGCAGACTCAAAAATAAGTTTTACTTTTGTTGTCCGTCATTCACCTTTATGGGTGCCAGATCCAGAAACCTTCCAAGAAATGCCTTTGATGCATTTGGTGTTCCTAAGCTGATGTTATGAAAGGGCAGCAGAAGTGGACAGTTATTATCTTTACCATGTGCTCCTTCTATTGCATAGCACTGGCAGAGTGAGCATCATCACCAGTACCCCAAGGTCATTATGGTCCCTTGGCAATGTATAGATGACTTGTTTGACAAGGACCGCATTGCTCTGCAAGCTCTTCTTGGCAGATCAGTTTGGGGAAAACCTTTTCTTTTACAATGCATTTGATCAAATATATTGGCCATAAAGCAACATATTTTATACGCAGTTCTGAAGAAGACGAATGAAATGCTCCAGTACCCCAGTATGTAAAAGACACAGCCAAGGCCAGAACGTATAGCTTCACAGTTTCTACAGTGCACAAGGATTAAAATCACTATCCCCAGGCGAGCATCTACATATTCATATAGTACCTTGCCTAGGCCAGTATTCTCAATCACCTAGTATATGAAGCTCCTTCCAAAGTCCAGTATCGACAATGACCCAGTACAGCTAGCACCTTCCCTGGGACAGTATTCACAATGTCCCTGTATGTAAAGCACCATCCCTAGGACAGTATCAAAACTGTCCCAGAACGTAAAGCACCATACTCGTGCAAGTATCTGCCATAACTCAGTATGTAATACACTATCTCCAAGCCAGTATTCAGAATGCAATAATGAAAAAGGTGGTACTCATGCACACCCAGTGATCCTACAGTGTTTCAGCCAAAACCAGGCGATATCTTCTTTGTAAGTTCATTTATTTCATTTTTTTTCTCTTGGTGCATTTTTCTTTATTCAAAAAATCTTTTCACAATAAATTTCATATTATTACCGTCGATCGATTAGCAATCTGGGATGATAATAATGACAAACAGGTCAAAGTATTCAAAGACTTTTTAGCAGACCTAAACCTTACTCAAGCCTGCACACTGCCAACACACTCGAAAGGGGCAACTTTAGACTGGGTAATCTCTAGAGCTAAGGATACTACAATTCATTCAATTGTTCCTTCCATATATCCACCATAAAAAAGAATAAGACCACGCAACCTGTCAAACTTAAAAAGTGGATTCGGGACATCAAAGACCCTAATATTGAGCAATTAGTAGCACGATGTGAGAAGGATCTAAATCCTCCGAACAACTTGTTGAACGTTAGCGAACTCACAGATCACTACAACGCATCAATGACGAATATAATCAACTCCACCATGCCGCTAAAACTGAAAAGAATTTCAGAGAAAGATAAAAACCCATGGTTTAATGGGTCACTAAATGAAGAAAGGCGGAGGCTGAGACTAGCAGAAAGAAAATGGAGACAGCACCCATCATCCCCCCAGCTAAAAACTCTCAGGAAAATTAGAAATGAATACAACAAAAGTATTCTCAAATCCAAAAAGGAATTTTTTAGATCGGAATTGGATAATGCCAAAACCAGACCACGGAAACTTTTCGAGATGTTAAAACAACAATCCAATAAATTGGCCAAATCTGCTCAAGAAGCAACAAAAACTCAACTGAGCTGCGAGGAATTCTCAACATTCTTCACAGACAAGGCCAACTCGCTAGAAAGAGAACTCAGGATGTCAGCTGACAACCTCTCTAGCCAATTATCGTCACAGAATGATGCTACCATGCACACCGCTCAAGATACGACGAAAAATAAAGCACAATGGTCGACCTTCAAGTTATATGACCAGAATACCACTGCCAAAACTCTCTCAGACATCAAACCAAATAACCACTACAATGACACCCTCCCGTCTAAATGCCTGAAAAGAATCAACCACATCGTCGTCCCCATATGGACAAAAATAATCAATGCCTCACTATCTCAAGGGACCTTACCAGAGTGCCTAAAAACAGGTCAAGTCCTCCCCATCATCAAAAAACCTACAGTGGACCCGGCAGACCCAAACAACTTTCGCCCAGTGACCAATATTCCATTACTAGCCAAACTAATTGAAAAATGCGTGCAAAATCAACTGAGCAACCACATCACTAATTTCAGTCTGTTGGACGACTGCCAATCTGGATTCAGACCAGTCCACAGTACGGAAACAGCAATCTTACATATAGTGGATGATGCGCTACAGGCCCTGGATCACAATCAAACATGTCTACTAGTTCTTCTTGACCTGTCTTCTGCATTTGACACGGTAAATCATGAAAAATTACTAGCCCGGCTTGAAGACAGGATGGGATTATCTGGAAATGTTCTGAAATGGTTTGAATCCTTCCTACAGAACAGAACACAAAGATTCCTGATCAACCAGGCGCTATCCCCGTCATGCCCAAATTCAATTGGAGTTCCACAAGGATCAACTTTATCTCCATCACTATTCAATCTATATGTCGAACCCTTACAGAAATTCTCAGGCATGCAAACATCTCCTATCACATGTACGCAGATGACACTCAGATCTACATCAAGATCTAGTCACTGGAAGAGATCAAGACATTGAATGAGGCCTTAAAAGTGACATTACATTGGTTAACTAGCAATCATCTGAAATTAAATGCGCAAAAAACGGAATTCCTATTAATATCCCCTCCAAAAAGCTCTGCAGATGTGAAGGAATGGACCAAACTGATCACGGCACTAAACTGCACCCCAATCCTAGTTGACTCGACCAAATCACTAGGAATAACGCTCGATAAGAGCCTAGACATGAAAGCCCACATCAAATCAATGGCAAAAAGTGCACGTTTTCACCTGAACTACCTTAGAAAAGTGAAACCACTCATTATCACGTCAGACCTCAAAATGGCAGTTCAGTCTTTAGTCATATCAAGGATTGAATATGGCTGTACAACATTAAGAGGCCTACCTAAAATCTCCACAGCACCACTAAAAGCCTGTCTTAATGCGGCAGCAAGACTCATTACAGGTTCAAGAAAATCCGACCACATTTCCCCACATTTGAAGGCATTAAACTGGCTACCATATGAAGCCAGAATTCAACTTAAAATGGCATGTATTACCTACAAAGCGCTCCACTACAAAATGCCAATGTACTTAGCTCAGAAAATTGAATTATCCGGCGGAGGCAGATCATCCCGGAATGCCAGAGACCTTTTGCTGAAACCTCCAATCTTTCAGAAGAAGAAAACGTATGACAGAGCATTCTCCGGAGCTGCCCCCAGAATCTGGAACTCACTCCCTCCAAACATTAGAAAAATTCAAAACACGTCAACCTTCAAGAGTTAAGCAAAGATTTTCCTAATGAGCAAATTCCTACCCTAAACAACGATTGATCATCATCTGCAATGTGGTTAACTGCTAGGCACTGCATAGTCCTGTCAGATTTGGATGCATCCTACACAAGAAAGATCACAAAGACATCAAAACAGGCCACACCAATTATCGAAGAGTTATGCCAATTAGATCTGATATAGATATTTACCTTAACAAGACAATGACGTATGTAAGGATAAACTCAACAGTTACGATGGCACCTTAGGCTGTACACTACTAAAATTAATGGATCCTACTCGTGCTATTGTTGTAACAGATACGAAAGGTACACACCGGGATCATATGTATAATACTACTGCTATACCTATTGTACCCCAAACTAATCCTAAGCTTGTGATTGTTGAAACTGATACGAAAGGTGCGCACTGGAAACATATGTATATTACTACTGCTACACCTGCTGTATTATAAACGATTTATGACATGTAATTGTGAAGCGCTCTGATACCCATGGGTCATGTTCGCGCTATATAAAACTCAATAAATAAAATTAATAAATAATCAAATATATTGTTAACGCACCATACACTCAATGCATTTTGAAGCCCCCTCTTCAGAAGCATGCTCTCCACAACCTAAATTGCACTTAAAAACGAAAGTAACAATCATAGTGCCATACACCTTGACAGTAAAACATCTGCCTTAAACTCAAAATGTCTGCTTAGCACATGCCTTTATTACCAAGAACTGCCCTTTTCCTCACTCAGTTGATAAAACAATTGTGCACTATTTAATAGTATACACAAAAGTACCCACTAAATAGTGGAAGCCAGTTAATTTCAACTTAATCGTGACCAGTTGACGGATCACCCTGGCATATTTATCCGACCTACCAGCATCAGACAGTGGCTAGCCCTTCAGTTCCATGGCATGCTACATCAGAGCAGAGTTTTTAGCTAACATCCAAAGTTCTGCTAGCCCTCCACGTAATGGCATCATTTTCAGGCTTTCGTTCCTCGAAGACTAAACTGTCATTCTTTTCATCAGTATGTTGGGTGTTAATCGTCGCCATATTGTAACCTCTTACTACATATCGAATATTACAATACTTAATATATCATAATCAATATTTTCCCACTTTCACAGGTTTTTCAGAGTTATATTAATCAAATCTAGTTCTCTTGCTCATTGAGACTCCTCGGGAAAATGTATTCAGGAAATGTCATTTATCCAATATGTTTCCCTTGTAGAATACATTATCATGGCCGCCTCTTCCCGCCTGTATGATCAGTTGTTCTACAACTTGGAAACACATTTGACCCACAGTATGATTCCTATGTGCGAAATGTGTTCATAATGAGGATCTTTCGTTCTTAAGACTTACATTAGATGTGTGCTTGTTCCAGCTACCTTTTACTCTTCAAGGTTCTTTATCTATATAGTATAAGCCACAAGGACATCGCTTTGTTTATATTACTTAGCTACTGTCACAAGTAAAGTAACATTTCAGTGAATGGCTCTTTCCAGTGTTTGGGTAAAAAGTACATTATTGTAGTTATTTCAGTTGCAACAAGTGCAAGGTTCCATCTTTTTAGAAATCAAAACTTCTGGCATGCGGCTCTTACCAGCTCGTTTATATACAATGTACTAGTTAAATTATTATGCCATCAACTGATGATATTAAAAAAGTGGAGAGACATTATCATTTATGGAACTTGAGAGTGACAAAGTTTTGATTATAATAGATATTATAAGAAGTAAATGTAGTAGTGACTAAAGTGCAAGAGTGAGGGTGGGCGGTGAACTCCGCTCTGCGGGCGGAGTTCGCGGTGTTTTTAGCACTCCGCCTATCGGAATTTGGTAAAACTTCGCCAACCGCGACGGAGCGAGTCCAGCACTTAATTGTCAACACCGGCACTTATAACAGTCAGTTATGACTATGAGTTGTTGCGCACTCCTTGTGCAAATCACTTAAACTGTGGATTAACTGTTGCTTGTCGCTCAAACATTTATAGCGTGCTGGTCGGGGATGAGGTTGCCTGCCTCATGTCTCTAAATGCGGGTTACTTCAAGTGAAAAGATGCACTTGATCTCCTTCCGCACAGCTGTACAAATTGTTTTTTAAATTTCTAAATTAAATTCAACATGTACAAATATACATTTGCAACCAAATTATACCAATACAAAATCATACAATTCCTTTTATTTTGTTGCAAACAATGTATGCGGAATATTCTCCGCTACTCATGCATATTTTAAATTTCAATAACAATTTACAAAATAATCATGACGTGTCCATGCGATGCTCAAACATAAAAAATAATTCTCAGGGCGTGGCCAGCCAAGCTGGCCGTGTGGACGTGAGCCACAACGGCGCTGATACCGAAAGTCTATTAAAAGAGGATAAAGCGACGATCTTACCTCCAAGAGACCAGTTTCCTGCCTGGGGACTCTTTGTGATTGGGAGGAATGAAGCAGGACTGCTGAAAGTGGCGAGACCCAGGTGGATGGCAGAGGATCAGCCGATGGACGGTGTGGCCTAGACTCGCGACGGACAGCGGGAAAAGGCCGGGTTTGAGGAGCCCGTATATTTGAAAGCGGTGAACACCCGGCACCAAGACCTGCAGCGATCCCGATTTGCTGGTGGCCTGAGGGACGAAGTCGGAGCCAGGATTGCTGCGACTGACAGACGGCGGGCGACTGGAGGAGGACCGGTGTGAGCGAGGCCAGTGACGGAAGGCAGCATGTGACCGGGCCGAGGGAGCCCACGTATCCACGCTCCATGCCGTGGTGAGCCCCCGACTCCAATGAACAACGGTGAGTGAGCGGGAGCCCCCCGTCCTAAAGAACCCCCCGGAGACAACGAGCACACTTCTCCGTTGGGCTGCTGGGCGGAGGTAGTGAGGCCCAGACTCGGCAGAAGACGGCGCTTCGGGAGCCGGGGGGAACGGCGGAGGCACCCTCGCCCCAAACCAAAATTAAAATAGGGCCGAGACAATAACGGAGGCAGGGTGCAGTGGACAATCATCCAATTTCACCGGCGGCTGCAGCGAGAACGGTGCAGTGAGGGGGAGAAGCCTGGTGCCTGACCTTAAAATGGCGCCAGGACCCTGAGAAAGCACTTCAACACCAGGGGAGCACGCAGTAATGCCACAAATTATCTCACTACAACTCTTTAATCAGAGAAGGTCCTCCGCATAAAAGTCCCCATGGCTCCCTTGGTCAATAACCTTGTTTAACTCGGGACAGCAATGACATGATCTACAGGAGAAACGGTGAGGACACCAGAGATCGAGGCAGAGGTCTGAAATATTACAGTGAAAGGCCCCATTAAGCACTATTCAGAGGGGAGGCGGCGCACCGCTCGAGATACCACGAGCAGACCAAAGAAGGGGAGCGGAAGGCATCTGAGCTCTTGCGAGAGAAGCTCTCGCCTTCGCCACACAGGAATCATCTTGGGGAACGCCCAAGCGGTGGTAGAGTTACGCAGGTGTCGCGGAGGGCCCATCTATGCCACCCAAAAAACAACAAGGTAATAGAGTCTTCGCCTATTTCACCCCCACAACTACCAAGGACCCTCAATCAACTAGAGAAGGGGCACTCAACATCGAGCTTTCTAAAGAAGATCTTCTCGCCTCCCTGAGAGAATTCAAGCAGGAACTACGGGAGGAGCTTAAGGCAGATATGGCCCAGTCCCTGGACTCGGTGAGGGCCGATCTCAATGGCAGACTATCCAGTTTGCAACAAGACGTCGATTCGGTAGGCACCAGAGTGCTGGACCTAGAAACCAAAACTGCAAACCTAGAGCGTTACAAGGAACAGACAACTTCGACTACGCAAGATCTCCAATTACAGGTTCAAGCGCTGTTACTGAAGACCTAGAAAACAGAGCGCGACGGGAGAACATTAGAATCCGTTACCTGGAAGAAGGAGCGGAGGGACCAGACCTCGAAGCGTTTGTGACAGGCCTTTTTATTGAAACCCTGGGTACGGCAAAGCTCAAGGTCAAAGTGGAAAGAGTGCACAGGGTGGGAAGACCCAACCCAGACGGAAAACGTCGACCACGCGATGTCCTGGCAAAGCTACATTCATTTAAGACCAAAGAGGCCATATTACAAGCCGCCAGAAAACTCGACGAGGTGAAATTTCAGAGGTTCGCCTGTGATTTATACCAGGATATAGCACCAGCAACGCTGCAGCGTTGTCAACAACTGAGGCCAGTCACGGAGAAGCTTAGACAGGACAAAATTAGGTATCGCTGGACCTACCCTTTTGGCCTTGCCTTCGAATACCGAAACAAAGCTCACCATAGCACTGAGGCGAAGGAGGCGTTCACCCTGCTGGCTCTTATGTCTCCGGAGAATGAAACAGGAACAGACACCCACGCCCAGCAAAACAGTGCTCACAACGGAGTGGAGAAAGGCAACCAATGGCAAACCCACCGGGCCCCCAGATCACAGAAGAAACAGAGCCTCAGAGAGACGACCTGAGAGAATCCGTATCAAAAGAATCCCACCAAAAACTGACGCAAGCTCTGCAAAGACCCACGCAACGAGAACAACAAGCCACACCATCACGCCAATCTTGAATGACAGGAGATCATTGACCCCTCAGCCATTTTGGATCTGGTTGGCGATGACCCGAGATGACCTCATGGCTGTTGCCCAGGCGGACATCAGCGAAGCACGCTACCAGGCTCTGCCATGGAGAAGAAGGGACTATCCTCTCATAGAGCTTCAATGAAAGAACTTCGGCATTGGACCATGGTCCAATTCGCCTCACATGTACGCCAGACACCAAGAAGGTGATCTGACTTGGGGACATGTTGTCCCAATGTTCACTGTTTTGGAATTTCATCTCTTTCTCTTTTTTCCCCTCTTTGTTTTTTTTCTTTTCTTACTACACCGGGACCAGGGTGAAAGGGGTATCACACGGGGAACAGAATCGGTCAAAGTATTCTGGAAGGGTGCAGACAAACAAGGTAGCGTGGATGAGCACGTGCGGGGGTCGGAAGGAGGAGTAGGGGGGACGAGCAGACAATGAGAAGCAAACAGGAGATACTCACTAGGTACAAAAAATCGCTATGGTAATCTCTACACTATCATGGAACATTAGAGGCATGAACGCCCCATCCAAACGACAGAAGATCTGGAAATACCTCACAGACACTCATTATGACATAGTTGCTCTACAAGAGATGCATCTCAAACGATCAGAAGACCACAGATTAAAACATAAAGCATTCCCATTGATATATAAATCCTCCTCCACTACAAAACACAACGGGGTGGCCCTTCTCCTCCATGCTTCCCTGAGGTTCCAACCAGAGGATTACAAATCTGACAAAGATGGGAGGGTAGTACTTGTAAAGGGTCGCATTCGGGGAAGGCTCTGTACAATTGTGTCGATATACGTCCCTAACACCAACCAGGCAGTCTTCATCCACAACACCCTTTCTTTACTGGGGGTCTTCGCAGAGGGGGAAGTAATCATGATGGGAGATTTCAATCTCACCTGGCATTCAGGGTCTGATAGCACACACCCCCAACGAGCTCACATGGGGAGCTTTCCGAAAAACCTGAAACAGGCCATCCAAGATATGGGTTTCAGGGACAGTTGGAGGGAGGCACATCCGGAAAATAAAGACTATACTTTCTTTTCACATGTCCACCGCTCCTACTCAAGACTCGACTACATTTTCCTGAGCCAATCCTTGAATCAGCAGGTTAAAGAGGCCACCATATACCCTATAATCATTTCAGACCATGCGCCGTTGGGAATACTCCTGGAATGGTCATGCCCTAAAGCCAAATTTAAGAGGTGGTTTTTCCCCAATGCCTTAGTATGCGACAAAACATTGCGAGTCGCACTGCGCACACACATCAGGGAATTCTTTCAATTTAATGACCCTCAAGATACGTCACTGGCGAATAATTGGGATGCCTTCAAAGCCGTGGTCAGGGGACATTGTTTGACGCTGATGGCAGCCCTTAATAAGGAACGAACGAAGGAGAGACTGACCTTGGAGGGGGAACTGAAAGCGTCAGAACAAGTGCATAAGGCCACCCCCACACTAACACTCCAAAGAAAGGTCACGGCCATTAAGGGGAAACTTCAGGCAATATACTCGAACAGGGCAGAGCTAACACTTCTTCGACTTAAGCAGTCCTCTTACGCTCAGGGTAACAAAGTGGGGGCGCACCTGGCGAGACAATTGCGAGTGAAGAGAGAAAAAGAGAATATAGGGAATATACAGGACCCCTCAGCACACAGACGCAGGAAGAGGCAGGGAAAGCACAAATATTTAGAGATTTTTACAACACACTATATACAGCAGACCGACCCAACCCACAGGAACAAGTAGACTACCTGCACGAGATAGAGCTCACACAGGTCACAGCAGCCCAGAACGAACAACTGGGCGAATCCATTACAGAAGAGGAGGTACAGACGGCCTGACGATGCAGTTCTATAAAACGTTTAGCGCAGACCTGACTCCACAACTGACGACCCTTTTTAATTACATAGCGGTCACCAAACAAGCCACACCTACTATGAGCGAAGCACTTATTTCCGTGATTCCCAAACCAGGGAAGGACCCACAACAATGTGGATCTTATCGCCTCATAGCACTCCTCAATCTGGACGCCAAACTATACTCAAAAATTCTGGCCACCAGATTAGAAAACCTGATGCCCTGCTTGATACACCCAGACCAGTCTGGGTTCATTAAAGGCAGGCAGACGCACGACAATGTGCGTAGAATGATCCACTTAATTGAAAACACTGCTAAAAAACAGATCCCTGCAGTCCTTCTCGGCTTAGACGCTGAGAAGGCATTTGATCGGGTGGACTGGTCCTTCCTTTTTCAGGCCCTCCAGCGCTTTGGATTCTGTGAGACATTCATAAATATGATAAAAGGCCAACTTCGCTGCCCCTAGCGCCAGAATACTGGTTAACGGAGTAGCTTCGGATCCATTTACCCTAGGGAGGGGAACGAGTCAGGGGTGTCCACTTTCCCCACTCCTTTTTGCGCTTAGCATTGACCCACTAGCCACAAAAATTAGAGAGAATCACAGGATCAGAGGGGTTCCTTTTGGCTCTGAGGAACATAAAATTTCTCTATTCGCTGACGACATCCTGCTGACTCTCTCGGACCCACGGCGATCTATGATGATATTCAGGGAGGAGCTGGGACGCTTTGAAGGGGTAGCAGGACTTCGAATTAACCAGCCCAAATCTTTTATTCTAAACTTGACGTTAGCGGAAGCAGCGATGGGAGATTTGGTAGCTTCAACCCCTTTCCAGTGGACCAAAAGAGAACTAACATATCTGGGGATAAAGCTGACCCCCAAAGTCTCAGGGCTATTTAGTGCAAACTATTCTCCACTCCTTCGCCAACTCCAGGCTGATCTTAAGTGGTGGGCACCACTGTATCTCTCCTGGTTGGGCAGAATACATGCTGTCAAGATGGTAGTCCTCCCAAAATGTCTGCATTTATTTCAGAGTCTCCCCGTCGATCTAGAGAGAAACTTCTTACAGGGAGTCCACACTCTATTAAAGAAATTAATTTGGCAGAATAAAAGGTCGAGGCTCCCATTTCATCTCCTACGGAGGCCCTCGGACGAGGGCGGGTTGGCACTACCCGACCTGGAACTATATTATAAAGCAGCACAACTTAGGGTTATAGTGGAATGGTCTCAACGCGAGTCAGATAAACACTGGCTACACATGGACCGTGCAATCTCGGGCAGGGTAATATGGGATCTCCTTTGGAAACCAAAATCGGATCGACCGGCCAACGCCTATATAAGCACCCCTACCAGAACGACCCTCAAAACCTGGGATGACGTCTTGAGACAAACGAAATGGACGACGTTCCCCTCACCGTTTACCCCCATACACTACAATCCAGCCTTCCCCCCTGCACTACAGCCGGGCCCCTTTGATGCATGGAAGGGGGAGGATGCCTCATGTTAGCACACATTTTTCACCACTGGGATATACTGACATTTGAAAACTGTCAAAGGGAATTCCAGTTGCCGAGCTCGGAGCACTGCCACTATCTCCAGCTGAGGCATTGGGCCATGCAGAGTGTGATTAGAGAGGGGGCGACAAGGGAACTCACGGCTTTGGAGAGATATGTGAGGGGGCGAGCGCGGTAAAAGGGGCTATCTCTTTTCTTTACTCGCTACTACTACATACACTCCCTTCTAGACGCCCACGTCACCTCGAATTTTGGGAACACACACTAAGCCACAAGATCACCGACATACAATGGAAAGCTTTGTGGAAGGACATAAGGCGTCACAACCATTCACTAGGCCAACGTGAAGCCCACTATAAGATACTCTATGACTGATATCTATACCCTACGAAACTAAAAAAGATATTTCCCAACACATCCGATCTTTGCTGGAGGGGGTGTGGCGTGGGGCTGCCCGAAAATTCGGCCCTTTGGGTCGGAAATCTTGGCACAAATTAAAGAGATACTAGGGTACCCCATCCCTGACTCCCCAGATTTTATGCTTCTTGGTCTTCGGGACACCAGTTTGAAATATCAAACACAAGCAGACCAGGCCATAATGTGGCTCTGTCTGGGGGCTGCAAATACAGCAATAGCCGCCGCCTGGAAGAGGAAAGACGCCCCTGCCATCACACAATGGCATGCGTGTTTATGGCAGGCACTCACCACTGGACGTATGAGCGACATATACAGAGAAGAATTCAAAATTTTTGAATATGCTTGGGGTCCCTTAGTCAGCTATCTATCTAACGGTCTCCCATTGACTACCTGCCCCACGAGGGTTAGAGCACTGCACCTGTTCTAGATCTAACCAGACCCACTTTCAATACCAGAACTTAACCTGTAAGTAAGTAAGTTTATTTATTTGCATAGTTCGTTAAAACCATTTCAATACAAAAATATTTCATTAAAAGCAAAATATGCATATAAAACTCCGTACTTCATATATCTTGTGTTTAAAATTCTTTCCAAAAACTGTACTATAATTAAACAAGTGAGGGGGCAAATTACTTAACCATATTAATTTCGACTTTGCACATATCATTTATAGTTTAAAGTACTTAAATTCCAGTCCTTGCTTTTCTTCGTTGACTGTATCAGAGTTCTATACGTGCAGATAAAGTGCTTTCGACTTGAATATAGTACATTAATGTCGAACATGAAGCATTCTCTTGTGGGCTTCATAATTAGGGTTGCCACTGTTTATAACCCACTGTAATCATTAAAAACTCTTATACTGGTAGTTCCTTTTAACATAACCGCAGCAACTATACTGACTGACTGCCCGCTTATAGTTCATTAGGAGCAAACAAAACTCAATTCCAGTACTTAATTCCTTTACTTAGTTATGCCCATACTTAGTTCAAAGTACTTTAAATTTCAAACAGTGCTTTGATGCCAGAAAGAGAATATATACAAAAAGGACCTCTTCTAGCCTCCTCATGATCTTGCGTTTATTCCATACAAATAGATTGTTTTAGTAGCTACGTTGCTGGCATTTTCTTTTCGCATACCCTCAGGAACTTTACTAAGGAGCAATTCAGTTGTGGGTCATTGGATGCAAAACATGCCAGAACTGCTTGCCTCCTATTGCGTACCCCTTGCTGATTAAATTTACGTTTTAACAGTTGTTTCCGTTCTTGCAGGAACATAGTAAATGCAGCAGATCTTCTGGTGCTGAACCACATAAGCCACATGTAAAACCCGCTTTCTCCTTTTGCCAGGGTGGGAGATGCTGTATACAGGGTAACAGACCAAGTCTATACTTCAAGAAACTAATTTTTATATTTTTGGCATATCCCAGGTTAAAGTAGTTTTGAGCAGCTTGCTCCGTGTAGGTATTCAAAGTCATCAATCCGTGAGCCCTTTCCGAAAGAGATGCCTTGTCCTCCAACCATGAGAGATGTTTGACTGTCTTCCAAACAGTTTTTTTTAACACGGTTGTAGGTGTTTCCCAAAGCTGGTTCAGCCCCATATTATGTAAGCTGCTTTTAAGATAATTTGCAGCAGGTGAAGCGGTATGTTGTTGTAGCTCCTTCCATAGCTGTTCATATAGGGTTCCCTGATGGGCTTTCCGCACTTTGTCCCAGGTGATGATATATGCCCCTTGTCTTGCAAGAAATTGTTTCTGTACACCGAACTCGAGTCAAATTTGCGCAGGCGAGGTATATTTGGGCAGCCCGAATATAACCCTGTATGTAGTTGTTACTGTGGTGTCAAGTATTTTAGAATCTCTACCTTTCTGCACCTCGCTGCCATAGGTAATTGTTGGCAGTAGTTTTGCGCGAACCACCTGTACCAGGGGCAAAATCGATGGCCCGTTTAATTTGGAGTTCAGTGTTTTTAATGAGGTGGCCAAGGCAAGGCCTTTTTGCCTGATGCTGTTTTTCTGTGCCAAAAATCGACCACCTTTGTCAAGCTTCACGCCAAGATACTTGTATTTCTGTGCGTCCTTAATTCGAGTCTCCCCCCAGAACCAAACTGCTGATTTTTTCCTTTTTTTACTGACCGTCATGGTTCTTGTTTTGTCCAGATTTATTGTTAGACCATTTGCTTTGGAAAAGTCCTGTGTAACAATTAAAAGATGTTGTAAGCCTACTTGCATTTGGCTAATCAGGACTATGTCGTCCGCATATAGGAGACAAGGCAATAAAATGTCGCCTAATTTTGGGGCGACATTTAATTACAAGTAACTAGTAGCGGGACAAGGTCAGCTATAAACAAGTTAAAAAGTGTATGTGCTAAAACACATCCTTGTTTAAGCCCTTTTTCCGTTGGTATGCGTCTTGACAAATTTGACCCATTGCCCAACTTTATCTGAACCCATGTGTCAGTGTGCAGATTTATTAGCAGTTTTAATAGGGGCTGTGGCAGCCCCCAACTGTGCAATTTAGACCATAGTCTGTTGCGATTGACGTGGTCGAAGGCTGCCTTATAATCAATAAAACATAGATAGAGGGGCATCCTTGCAGATTCAGCCTTGTCCATAAGCATAGCCATAGTTAGTATGTTAGTGATTGTCCCAACTGATTTTGCAAATCCAGTCTGGTTTAGTGGAATTGCGAATTTCTCTTTAGCCCATGCCTGAAGCTCCTCTAGTAAAGTTCCAGCAAAGAATTTTGCCTCATTGTCCATTGGGGCCACTAGCCGATAATTTTGTGGTGTTGACTTTTCTCCTGACTTATAAATTGGTGAGATAATTGATCCTCTCCAAGAGCCCGGTAGAGTGTTCGACATCCTTATTTCTCCGAAGAGTGGTTCCAGCGCTTCTGCCCAAAAAGTTGTCTCTTGTTTATAAAGTACCGGTGGTATTCCATTTGGGCCGGGTGCCCCTTCTCTCCATCCCTTACTTATTTGCCGTTTGATGGTGCCGATTTGGCACGTGGAAAGGTCCGCTATTAATAAGTCTCCCTCCAGTTTCCCAAGTACGATATGGTTACTTGCAGCCCAGGCCTTTGATGGTTTTTTGGCCTTCTGTTGCATTCTGAGATTCTTGTCCCCGTGCCCTGAGTTCCGGATCTTGGCGGAAATGAGACCTAAAGTAATTTACCCACACTTCCTCTGAAATATTTGACGAGATCCCATCGTGGTCGGGGCAAATGAATTGATTTATGGTGCTCCAGAAACTGGCGCTGTTGTTTTGTTTAGTGTCGGCATGTAATTTTGCCCAGAGGTCGTTCTCCACCTCTCTATTTGCATCCCTTTTTTGTTTCTTCAATAGTGGCTTTTGCTTTTGTAGTAATTGTAGTTGTGTTTTATCATTTGGCTTGCGCCGAAGTTGTCTCATTAAGTGATAAATGGAATTTTTGGTGAGCTTAATATCTTGTCTAGCGGTTTGTGATATGAGCTTCATGCCGCCAAATTTCTGCTGCTTTTGTGGTTTAATTTTGGTTGCATATACTGCCATAGTTGAAGTAAAGTTTTCCCATTTCCCAACTTCACCTTGTCCCACCCTCGATTCAAAGTGTTGTTTTGCAGTTTCCAGCATTCTGCTGTCTGTAGCTATCCTGAACTTGATTCTTTTAAGGTTAATGGTGTTTTCTGATCCTTGGGGAGCCCTGCATCACTCAAACATAGGGACGATTGTTCTAAGCTCAAATTCTTGAGGCCGGTGATCACTATCCCCTTTGTCACCCAGCTGGAATGAAGTAATTTGATGGAACAAATCTAGGGAGACAAAGGTGTAGTCCAGTATTGTATTCGTTCTTGTTGAGCTGTGTGTTTTTACAGGAGGGTTATCCGCAGCTGATCTGCCGTTTATTGCTCTTAAATTAAGATGTTCCAATTCCTCCAGGACCAGCTGTCCAGCCCTAGTTTGTTTACATAATTGTAATTTCCCTTGCAGTGGGATATTCCAAATTGTATTTTGTAGTAGCACTTCTTCATCCGAAGAGGAACCCATTAGATTGAAATTTAGGTCCCCAGTAAGAATGAGGTCGGTTGTGGGTCCTTCTCTTATACATGCTTCTACGAAGTTGCACATTTCCTTTGCTACCTTGGTTTTACGTTTCGGTTGGATATAAGCATTTATTATCATGATGTTAGTATCCTTTGCGTATTTTGATGGTGAAGGGGAAACTAAGTTTACTGCTAGGGTTGCAGGTGATGTAGCACCAAATTCGCGGGCGTTAAAAGAGATTGTGCTCGCAACGTACGTAACCAATCCTCCTTGCAGGTGTCCATACTTTGCCCCTTTAAGTGCGCTAGTGAAGAAACGCAGAAAACCCTGCAAATGAGGAGGGTCAATTTGCCAAGTCTCTTGTAACGCCACAATGTCGAATGCCCGGATATAGGTGACAACATCTAAATCTAATAGGTTATTTGCAAGACCATTCACATTCCATGAACATATCCGCACAAGCCCTTTTATGCTGGTCCTTTGCAGTGGGCATAGATGTTGTCAATCTTTTTTATTATTTATTGTTCTTGATATCCATCTTATATCAGATTCCCAGTTCTGCAGTGCATTGGGATTTTGACGGATTCCCGATTCCGACAATGGCGACTCCCTATTCATTTGACGGTGCCCCACAGCTCCTTTCAGCACCGATGTAACTAGTCTGTTTGCAGTCACCTCATTTTCCCTAGTGTGCACTGGCTTTAACAAATCAGGATATCCTGGCTTGATGTATGGCATGATAGTTATTCCCCAGGTCTTGAATAAGTTACTTTCTAAGAGTATTTTTTGTGCAATTGTTGATGAAATCCATGTTACTCTCGTTCTTTCTCCAACCATGGAGTCCTTGCATTTGATGAATTCAATCGAGTCTAAATCCGTCGTCTTTATCTCTGTCAAAGATGGTATGTAGGATAGCAGACGCAGTATATTACCTCGATTCATAATATCATGCCTTCCTTTCTAGGTGTATTCTGGTATGAACCATAGGACACTTGTTTCCATCCCACTTGTCCTTTGAGAGTCAGTTTTTTGATTCCTTGTGGATGGAAAGGCGGCCTCATTGCGTAGTCGTCCTGTATCCAACCGGTTCCCTTCTACACTTTCCGATTGTGCATTTTGTTCTACATCTGGCAATCGTCCTGCACTCCCTTGCCAATTAGGTCCCAGGCTAGTCTGGTTGTGTTCTGGGGACGCCTCAAGATACTGCCCCCGACGATACTCTATATTTGTAGAGGAGGATGTTTGCGTATCAATCGTGCCCTTATGGAGAAATTGGCTGATCCTTGTGTTCTCCACTTTCCTATTATCCATGTGGTTGATTTTTTGATTTTCCAAGTTTACCATGTCTATCTCACTTCCCTCGGTGACTTGATCGTTTATAGTCGATGACCGAGGATTTCCGATAAGCATATGGTCCTGCTTTAGATCCGGCAATTGGATTCTCGTTATTGTTTCTACTGCAATATCATTATATCGATTTGCAGTACTGTTTCCTTTTGAAAGGGGCTGTACTGACTCTGTGTCCGCTGTCTCCCCAATTTGCCTAATCATACTTGCTTCTTGCGTTCCGATTCAGGAAGTTTGGCTTAATCCCTTGTTAGTTTCTGTGCTCTTTAAGTTTGTTTCTAGATGAGATGTGTTTTGTTGATTTATTTCTTTTCGGGCTAGTGTTGTCCCACAAAGGCGCAAAAAAACATTCTTGTTGTAACTTAATTTTTGGTTCCGTCCTTTCCGTTTTTGTGCGTGTCTTTGTTTTGCATTCATTTTGTTTTCCCCTTTGTCTTCTTCTAAAGGATCCGACACTTGGCTTGATGTAAGTATTTTTTTGCTGTTCTCTTTTTTTCCGTTATTTTGTATTGGGTTGGTCACAATAGATGGGTACTCTTCCTTAGCTATAGCAATCAATTGAGTTGCCGTAACTTTTTGGTTGCCGTTTAAGGGTTGATCAGCTCTGAGCTGAGTGGAAGCATGATTTGAAGCCTTTTTGATTTGTGAGCATAGGTCACTCAACATTGTCGGGAGAGTTACTAGTTTATCAACAATCGGGCTGCATCCACAGATTCGGTTGTTAGCTAGAGCATAGTCCTGTATGCTTTGCAGAGAGGTGTTCAACGTTCCTAACTTGCCATCGATTGCAACCACAAAGACTGCCAAAGTATTCAATACAGTGAGTTGTGTGTCCATTTTGTCAGATTGATATTGCAGGGCCTCTACCAGGAGTTGCACTGTTTTTAGCAGGCTTGCCCAAGCATTCCCATTGTCTGTTTGCTGCATATCTCCATTTCGATCTCCAGATGCACCACTTCTGCATCCGGATAAGTTTTGTTTCTCTTGCGTCCCCTCGGCTGCCCGATAATCCTTATTTTTCTGTCGCTCATCTATTTTTGAGTCTGCAGGGGTGTCGTTCCTGCACTTATCCTGTGAGTAGGTTTTAAGGAGTCCCTCCCACTCCTCCTTATCAAGGTATGAGAATTGATCCAGGTCTTCACTGTCTTCCATCTCCAAAAATTGGGGTGTCACGGGCTTAGTTTGTATTGGTGATGGTGCGAGCGGTGTTTTATACTCTGAGCCCTGATTTTCCTTTAAAGTTGCAGATGATACCGCTATGGGTTTTATTTCTTCCATCTCATCCGCAGGTATTTCTGTTCTAATTCTGAACTGCGAGTTTTGTTTGGGGCTATCTAGCTCGCAAATAATTAGTGCCTCTGTTAGAACGCAGTTTCCTCCATCGTTTATATTTCGGGGTATACGCACGGTCGCTGGAGCGTTTGGGACGTCTAATGCATCAAGATTGCAAACACCTAGTCCTTCTGTGGAGGTTTCCTGTGCTTCCTTTGTCCCCTTCTTTTTGTTCGTCTCTTGAGTTATCTCAGTATCTACTCCATTAGGTTTTTTTTCCAGGGTCTCGAGAGGCCGGGAGGCAGAGATAGTTTGGCGCTGTAGGATTGTTGTTAAACTGGCTGGCCTAGAGTTCACTACCCTACTGCTTTGGCCTTTGTTTCCTTCTTTCTCGCCACTATCCGCTTGGCGAAAGGGCTGGAGGGGGGACCGAAGGGCCGTTATTGCTGTTGGGCACGAGAGAAGAGTATCACCCGCGTTTTTTAGGAAGCAAAATTTCGTGTTTATTTTGGGCTGAAAAAGGCGTTGTTTTAATATTTTGCTTTCTGGAGTTATGTTACTTGTCTTCTTTGAATCTGGAGTTATTTCAATTATAGTGTCAACTTGCTGCGTACCAGGTCTAATCTTTGCCTGTGGTTTGCCCACTGTGCCAACAGATGTTTTCAGCTTCCTTTTACGCTTGCTTACATTGTTTGTAAGTGTAGGCCCCCCACGCACACGTCCTGACCTCATAATTTACAGTACTGTAACTATCTTTTTTTCTATTTTTTTTTTTTTTATATATCTTTGCGCTTCTTTTGTATCCCCTCTTTTATAAATTTGAAATTTTAGTTTGGAATTTTTGGAGATCCTGGTGACTCGGTTTATCCTTAGAATGTCCTTGATATTGATATTCTGTATCCCCTTGTGTCCTTGTGCACCAAAGTTGGTGAAATTTGTCAAAGTCCAGTCTAGTCTACAGGTGGCTTACCACAGCGAACTAAACCTTTGAGTGGGCGCCGAGAATTGTTGTCCTTTATTGTCGCTAATTTCGGAGAGCTTCGGGCGCTCAGAGGATTCAATGGGTTTCTTTAAGTTCCCTTGCTCCCTGCCCCCTGTCACTCACCCACTCACTCTCTTCCCGCCTTCTCCTCTTCTTACTCCTCCTGGTGTCCTGGTGTCCTGGTGTCCTGGTGTCTTGATGTCTTGATGTCTTGATGTCACTGCTCGCCACTCCTAGATGACCACTTCCCTCCTCCAAGGCTAAAGGTGGCAGCCCTCCATTGTGTACGCTTTCTTCTCTGCTCCTGAACCCTTGCCTTGTACAGAGCATGCACAATTTGGCCTGTGAGCTTGTGGCGCATTTGTTATGTGGCCTAGATGGGTTGTAGGGGGTGGGGGTAGGGGTGCCCTAAGGAGTACCCCAATGTTCAATACAGCAAGCAGCAGGAGGATAAATGATTGGGTAAGACGAGCGTTCATGGTAGCAGTGCAAGCTGAGGTTTACTTGAAGGTTTACCAGGTTTTGACGTATGCTCGACTTTAAAAAAAATACTAATAGTTTTGGCAGCACGCTAAGGCTGGGAGACATATCGCAATCGGTTATGAATATATAACTTTGATATAGGACGTGTTCACATTTCTGGTTAACTCCGCGATATTAATGAGTTTGTTACATACATCTAAGAATCAAAGTACATTTTAAGATGGCGACGTCGGTTTTGCAAAGCAAATATGACCGTGAGTCCTTTGTTTGTGTTTAGTTCTCAATAGTATTTTAGTATAGGAGTCACACTCGCGAGAGTACATTCTGGCTTTACCATACGCGGAACACTTCACGGATCACGTTTGTTTGAGCAGGTGAGGCTCAGTGAATTTGAAACAGGGTTTTCTTTTTCTCGTTTTTTTTAAGAACTGTATTTATAAAATTTCCAACAATAAAAACTTGAGCAGTCGTTTACAGAATCCTTCGAGACAATACTCAACAACATATCTTTAGTTCACGCATGAGAGTCCCAGACGCCTAGTACAGGTAATTATACTTTTACACTTTCCGTGGCATAGCAGTGACATAATACAAAGAACTTTAGGGTTAACACAAGCACCTCACATACTATTATCCCCCTCAGACCCACTAGACTGTTCACAGCCTGATCCCACTGAAGACAACAGTTCTCTACACAACTCTCTCCAACTTGCTATGTCCTCATCCAGCTTTTCGTCTCTTCGACATGCCTTGATATGCAATTCCTCAGCCAAAGACCACTCACCTACATCCTTTAGCCAATTCACAAAAGAGGGAGCTCTCTCACCCATCCAACAGATGGCTACCCTCCGTTTAGCCAGCACCAGTGCCAGATGTAATAGCTTATTTGCCATTTTTCTCTTCTTGCGTTGCGGTGCCAACCCCAGGAGGCAGTGCCTAGGCGTGACCTCCAGCACAATTCCCACCCTTCCGCGGATTCGCGCTACTACATCAATCCAGTACTGGTGGACCTCTGGGAACTCCCACGCCAGATGCATGAAACCTGTATGGGCTCCATGACATCTAGGCCATTCATGCGATCGGGAGGCATCTATGTGATGGAGCCTCGCCGGAGTCATGTATACCCGTTGCAAACAATTATAGTGTAGCAACTTCAACCGGGCATTGCAGGACACCTTACGCGTTAGCGTACATGCTCTCCCCCACGCCTTTTCCTGCATCGGCTCTTGCAAATCTGCATTCCACGCATCCCACGCCTTATGGGCCAAAGAGCCAGAATCAGCCCTCATAGCCTTGTACAACAAGGACACAAACCTGCGCCCACCTCCACAAGTTAGCAATATATCTAGGGTTTCCGTGGGCCGGGGCATGGCCGGATACACCGGCCATGTCACCTTAGCCACTTCCATCAAGCCAGCATATTGAAAGTATTGCCCCGGTCCCAAGCCAAATCCCTCACATACCTGCTCAAACGTGAGGTAGGTGTCATTAATATACAAATCTGCCAACACCATGTAGCCACCCTCTCTCCATGCCTGAAAGGACATGTTGTCCATCATCTTGCGCACCGGAACTAACTGCCAGATGGACAGTTCCGGATGGAAAGGAGCCCGCCCCAGCACTCGTCAACAACTTTCTGCCACAACCAGGCTGTTTGCTTAACCACATACGGCAACTCTGCACTCGCCCCAGCACCTTCCATCAGAATCATGGGTAGGTCCTCCGACAGCACTCGTCCAGCAAGCAGACGCTTTTCCCAACAATCCCCTTCATCCAACCACTGCACAGCGTGCTGAAAATGCGCCGCATAATAATATAGATCAAATCTGGGGACCCCAAGTCCACCCTCCTCATACGGCTTCTGGAGCAGACGCAGCGCAACCCTACAATGCTTCCCTGCCCAAAGCAGGGTTACCAGGAGACAATTCAATTGCCGAAATACCTTCGCAGGGATCGGGCACAACACATTCTGCAAAGCATATAGGCATTTTGGCAACATCACAATCTTTGCCACCGCTATTCTACCCATTAGCGACAACTGCAGTGTATTCCAGAATTCCACAGAGCGCCGCAATGACTCAACCACCCTATTCATATTCAGCTGATTCAGCCTCGAATCCCCGCGAGCCACCTGTACCCCTAGGTATCTGAAATGGTCCGTCTCTCACCTCAGTCCCAGTCTAGGCAATTCTCCAACCTCTCTCTCTCTCATCCCCGCTAAGGGGAACTCCAGGGATTTGCGCCTGTTATTGCGCAGCCCCGAATAAGTTGCAAACTGGTCCATCAAGCCCAACAATTGCGGTATGGCTTCACGCGGAGACGCAACATAAAACAACACGTCATCGGCATAAAGCGAAATGAGATGCGAGCTGTGCCCAATTTGTATGCCCCATCGGCCCAATTCCTGCCTTGCCCATACTGCCATAGGCTCTATAGCCAGAGCAAACAGTAGTGGAGACAGCGGGCACCCCTGCCGCGTGCCCCGCCCCAACGACCACTGCGCCGACCTAGCTTGGCCCATTTGCACACACACCGTGGGATCAGTATATAGTATTTTAACCCATCTGCAAAAACGTGGTCCCAACCCCAGCTGCCCAAGGATTTCCAATAAATACCCCCAGTCCACCGTATCAAACGCTTTTTCGTGGTCAATGGACACCGGAGCCATCTCCTCAGGGGCCCCTTGTGTCTCGTGCAGTACATGCGCCAAGCCGTCGCACGTTCATAGACGTACTACGGCCCGGGATAAAACCGCACTGATCCTCGTGAACTAAGTGAGCCATGTGCGGCCCCAAACGGTTGGCCAGTACTTTACATAAGATTTTTATATCTGAGTTGATCATTGTCAGTGGCCGGTATGCCGCTGGGTCCTGCGCATCACTACCCGGCTTTGGAATCAAGGTCGAACCAATACCGCCGAATATGCTTGATAATACTCAATGGGCAGCCCATCCCCTCCCGGTGCCTTGGCCCTAGGTATGTCCTCTATCGCTTCCCTCAATTCCTCCTCAGTGATGTGCTCATCAAGCTCTGTCCTAACGTCCTTGGACACTTGCCTTAATTGAAGGCCCTCCAAGAAAGGGGTATAAAGATCCGCATTTACCAGTGGGTCTACCCTATAGACAGACTGCAAGTGTTGCCGGAACACCTCCAGCATTGTAGCTCGATCATAGACCAGCTCGCCCGACTGGGCTCTAAGACAGGTAACCTGAGGAGGGGCCTGTTCCCTGCACAATATCCAGGCTAACAGGCGACCCGCTTATCTCCCTCTGCATGTAGCCGCTGGCAATATTTTGTAAGAGTGTACTTATCCAATCTATCCCAAGTGTCAGCAACCTGCTCACGTATTTGTCGCTCTTGTTCCTGGGTGTCGTCTTGACCCTGTGGTCCTGATTGTAGATTAGCCAACTCTTTCTCCTTATCCTGTAGCTCAGACTGTAGCTGCCTCCTAACGCCATACGTCAGTCCCATTGCCGACCCCTATTTGAAACAGGTTTAGTAAAACTTTGGATTACGGGATCTTGATGAAGTTTTTACGTTGTTCAATAGTAAATTGGATGCTGAAGGCTTTGATGCTCAAAACAATGAGTGAATAAGTTGAAACACGTGGTAACAATTCAGGTATGTGCATTGCGATAGTATTTGAGACTTAGGCGATTCGGGATTTTAAACGTGAATGTGTAAACCTGGGATTATTGTCTGTACAGATTTTTCATGAGAAGAACTTAGCCAGTTTGAGACACACGTTACAAATTCGAGATTATTGGAGTTTGCTCTCAGTAAGTCATTGTACCGAGTTTCTGTCCATACTACACCGGGTATTTAAGTATACTGTGGGGTTAAGGCTTTATTTTCACCATAAGTTGAGTGAGAACAGTGACACGAACGGAGTAGATGTACACGAGGATGTTTCACATCAACACTGATTACACGGAGCAGTGGAATGCATGCATAGCACTAAAATCACAGTTCTATTGTGCATTGTTAACACAACAAGCAAAATGATAAGTGGTGGGCAGGCATGAAGCAAAATAGATTGGATTTCCTCCCTGTTTGATGTTTAAATAGTTTGTACTTTTCTTATCTTGACAGCACCCCTGAAGAAGGGAAATGGAAATTCCGAAATGCATTGGGAACAGTTTTGTGAGAGTTATTTTTTATGTTTGAGCATCGCATGGACACATGTCATGATTATTTTGTAAATTGTTATTGAAATTTAAAATATGCATGAGTAGCGGAGAATATTCCGCATACACTGTTTGCAACAAAATAAAAGGAATTGTATAATTTTGTATTGGTATAATTTGGTTGAAAATGTATATTTGTACATGTTGAATTTAATTTAGAAATTTAAAAAGCAATTTGTACAGCTGTGCGGAAGGAGATCAAGTGCATCTTTTCACTTGTAGTAACACACATTTAGAGACATGAGGCAGGCAACCTCATCCCCGACCAGCACGCTATAAATGTTTGAGCGACAAGCAACAGTTAATCCACAGTCTAAGTGATTCACACAAGGAGTGCGCAACAACTCATAGTCATAACAGAATTCTTGCGCCAACGTCATCGTTGCTGCACCCACAACATATAAACATGTCATTCGACGCCATTTCCAATTTAACGGATAATCGGGCTGACATTAAGACTTACACCCAAGCCCAAGAAACAGACATATATGCATTGATCCAGGACACTCAGGCATTTAACTCTCAGGGAGGATCAGTGACACATCAACTCAGACAACTCAAATTTTTATCACGACGAGTCTTAAACCAAAGATTACATGCTTCAACGCTTATACAGTATCATAAAGTACAGAGGATTCCAAGGGGTCTATGTTTACCCATAAAACCAATGTTGTATAGGTTTCAATCTAACAAACAAATCATGGAAAAATGGCACGCCATTTTAAATAAATGCTCTTTAGATTTGATTCTACTCTTAGTGGAAGAACTATCTACATCAATCAAAGAGCTTGAAGAAGAAATCACTACCATTAAAACGGATGTAAGTACAAGATGCGAAACAGAATTTTGGAACATCACTTTAAAAGACCTAAACGAAAAACTAGACAGATATGGTAAAGAAACTCAGGAACGCAAACTTCGGAAATATAAGCGAGACACAATAGACTATAAATTGAACGAGGTCTACACCTGGGCAGAGGTGTATGCACAGAGGAAACCTAGCCAAAAACCAACAACGTCTTCTCAAGAAAGTCTAGTATCTGATCATGAACTGGCAACCAACAGACAACCACTAATTACGCAAACAGACTCAGAACAACAAATGCAGGGGGAGGCACCAGGCGCATCTGGCACCTCCAATGTTCAACACACGTCTTTTTTAGAGGCAGGCCAAGCTACGATTGTCCACCAGACCAAAGCCACACAAAAAAATCCGTAGAGGACAAGGAAAGAGACACCATCAGCAAGAATCTCCACTGCAAGACCAACCCTTGATAATCAACATTTCATCAAAAGCATTGAACAAACAACAAATTTGTGTTCTCAACAAGGGCACTTATTTTGTACCGACATATCATACCAACAAAATGGAAGTAGAAGTAGTAGTGTTCAAATTTATGCGCAATCTGCGACTACGTCATTTCTTTACCAGTATTATACCAACTTTACCACAAGGCGACACTAGTCTGTCTGATCTTGAAAATCCTGAGTTCGAGGAATTTAAACCACGCAGTACATATATGGCACCAATTTTGCATAAAGTATTGGATGCTTTTGAAATTCTTGTTAAAAAAGATCTGGCTCATTTAAATTTACAACCCAAGATCAGATTGAATTTGACCAAGCATAAACACAAGATCTTACAAGACCTTTCACGAGATCAATCATTAACATTCCAATCTGCAGATAAAGGGGGAGCATTGGTAATTATTGACACAAGTTTCTATACATCTAAAGTACAAGAACATGTTATGGACGTCACTACGTACGTGTTGTTGGAACATGATCCTACTATGGAGATTAAAAGAACATTGACGGATATCCTTGACAAAGCCAGAGAACTACAATGGATTTCTAATAACACCTACAGATATTTGAATACACCATACCCCAGACGCCCAAAACTGTACATGTTGCCAAAAGTACACAAAGATTTGTTAAAGCCACCCTTTAGGCCCATTGTGTCAGGATGTGGGATACTTTTTGAGCCGTTAGGAAAATATGTAGATCATTTTTTGCAACCTTTTGTGCAACAGTGGAAAACATACATCAGGGATACCACTCATTTCTTGCAACTTCTACAAGAACTTAACTACGTAAATCACACTAACTGGATTTTGTGTACCATCGACGTAACAGCATTATATACGTCTATTCCCCTTTCAGAGGGCATTGAAGCATGTGAATGGACACTACTGGCACAAACATCATTGGCAGCAAACAAAGTGATCATCTTAGAACTGTTACAGTTCTGTTTACAGCACAGTTATTTTCTATGGAACAACCAGTTCTTTTTGCAAATCAGTGGCACATCAATGGGCTTTTCTGGAGCTCCAGTATACGCGAATACATACATGTCAAAATTGGAGGAAGACCACATTTTGACAGATGAAGAATGGGCGACAGACTTAGCCTTTTACAGTTGTTTTATAGACGACATTTTTTTTATCTGGAATAACACCCAAGAGAAATTAGAAACAAAATTCAGAAAATTAAATTCTAAAAACATCCGGATTCAATTCACTCATCAAATCAGCATGAAACAAATATCATTTCTGGATGTATTGATAGTTAAGACTCATGAAGCTTTGAATACATCTGTATATCACAAAACATCAGATTGAAATAATTTGTTACTATACAACAGCTTCCATTCTCCAAATTTAATATGCAATCTACCCTTTTCGCAAATTTTGAGGACCAAAAGAATATCATCAGCACCAAACGAATTCACAATACCATTACAACAACAAGTGTATAAATTTCAACAAAGAGGATATCCGGAACACATCATTAACAATGCCATCACCAGAGCGGAAGCTATTTCAAGACGAGATTTACTCAAAACCAAGAAGAAAGACACAAAAAACCGAATGGTGTTTGTTTCTAAATATTCTACTAGACCCATGGCTATCAAAAAAGTGATCATGCAACGTTGGGAGCTTCTACAGCAGGAGCCAGATTTTAAAGATTTGTTTTCACAAAAGCAATTATTTGCTTCTACACGCAGTCACAATCTTAAAGAACTATTATCCAGGGGCAAACCAAAAGCAAGTCACACAGCAACTGGCATGAAAAAATGTTATAATTGTGTTTACTGCAACAATATCATTACAGGAGACACCATCACACACCCTCAAACAGAAGAATCCTTCAAATTACAACATACCTCGGATTTCAATTCATCCTTTGTTATTTATGCCATCAAATGCCCTTGTGGCATGATGTACATCAGGAAGACAGAGAGAAAAAAAAAAGTAAGAATCACAGAACACAAGAGTTTAATCCGCAACAAAAATCCCAATTCCAATTTAGCTTTACACTGGATGGAGAAGAACCATAATTTCCACAATTGAGATTCCTTATCTTGGAGAAATTACAAATTCAAGCAGAAAGAGACAATTCAAAATTTCTGTCACAAAGAGAGATATGGTGGATCAAGAAGTTTAACACCATGATGCCACTAGGATTGAACGATAAATTGGACACAAGTTGCTATCTATAAATCTCAAATCAATCAGTAATATATGGAACACACTGCTAGCCACACATTACATACGTCAAAGCCTTATCACATGATTCTTCTAGTCGAAGTACACTTCACAGATTGCACATCTCGAAGCGGGATAGTTAATTCACACAGATTAGCATCAAACATCATGAGTTGTTTAGGAAATGGAAGGGATAGCAAAACCCATGAAATAAGTATTTATTATGTTACAATTTCATAGCTGAAATTCTTCATTGAACCACAAGCACCTAACTAACCTATGCACTGAATAATTCACGTCAAAAGCTCTTTCCACCTATCGTGTGTTTAGAGGATGGTACAAATTCGGGGGCACTCCGCTGTTTCATTTTTTATTGCCGTTATTTTCAAAGATCACAGATCAATTAGTGACTAGTTTGACAATGATCATGTTACTTGAGGAGCATAAACGATTGGGTAAGACGAGCATTCATGGAAGCAGTGCAAGCTGAGGTTTACTTGAAGGTTTACCAGGTTTTGATGTATGCTCGACTTTAAAAAAAATACTAATAGTGTTGGCAGCACACTAAGACTGGGAGACATATCACAATCGGTTATGAATATATAACTTTGATATAGGACGTGTTCACATTTCTGGTTAACTCCACGATATTAATGAGTTTGTTACATACATCTAAGAATCAAAGTACATTTTAAGATGGCGACGTCGGTTTTGCAAAGCAAATATGACCGTGAGTCCTTTATTTGTGTTTAGTTCTCGATAGTATTTTAGTATAGGAGTCACACTCGCGAGAGTACATTCTGGCTTTACCATACGCGGAACACTTCACGGATCACGTTTGTTTGAGCAGGTGAGGCTCAGTGAATTTGAAACAGGGTTAGTAAAACTTTGGATTACAGGATCTTGATGAAGTTTTTTCGTTGTTCAACAGTAAATTGGATGCTGAAGGCTTTGATGCTCAAAACGAGGAGTGAATAAGTTGAAACACGTGGTAACAATTCAGGTATGTGCATTGCGATAGTATTTCAGACTTAGGCGATTCGGGATTTTAAACGTGAATGTGTAAACCTGGGATTATTGTCTGTACAGATTTTTCGTGAGAAGAATTTAGCCAGTTTGAGACACACGTTACGTGTTCGAGATTATTGGAGTTTGCACTCAGTAAGTCATTGTATCGAGTTTCTGTCCATACTACACCGGGTATTTAAGTATACTGTGGGGTTAAGGCTTTATTTTCACCATAAGTCGAGTGTGAACAGTGACACGAACGGAGTAGATGTACACGAGAATTTTTCACATCAACACTGATTACACGGAGCAGTGGAATGCATGCATAGCACTAAAATCACAGTTCTATTGTGCATTGTTAACACAACAAGCAAAATGATAAGTGGTGGGCAGGCATGAAGCAAAATAGATTGGATTTCCTCCCTGGTTGATGTTTAAATAGTTTATACTTTTCTTATCTTGACTGCACCCCTGAAGAAGGGATATGGAAATCCCGAAATGCATTGGGAACAGTTTTGTGAGAGTTATTTTTTATGTTTGAGCATCGCATGGACACGTTATGATTATTTTGTAAATTGTTATTGAAATTTAAAATATGCATGAGTAGGGGAGAATATTCCGCATACATTCTTTGCAACAAAATAAAAGGAATTGTATGATTTTGTATTGCTATAATTTGGTTGAAAGTGTATATTTGCACATGTTGAATTTAATTTAGAAATTTAAAGAGCAATTTGTACAGCTGTGAGGAAGGAGATCAAGTGCATCTTTTCACTTGTAGTAACCCACACTTATAACAGTCTGCCACATGGTGGCGCTGTTTGCCTAATTCAGAGATGAGCACAGCAACAATAGGTTAATAATCCAATACGCAGTAAAACAACTGATACCTGCCACCCAAGCCATTCCTATAGCTGAGAGTGCTTGGAATAGTCTGAACTGTCATACTTGTAGGAGTGTGATGGTTATCAGTTGTGTTGATACTGTTATTGGCAGTGCCGGGAGCTGCAAGCTGCAGATGACTCCTGATGAGGGCCCTGGCACTTATTTTTTTTTAATAAATTAAGCACTGATGGGGAATATTTATTCAACGCAAGGTAGCGCTTGCTGTGACCAGGCAGGAGAAACGATGACGGAGCTACTATCAGGTGTTATAACTGTCATCCACCATGAGGACCTTTGAGAGGCCTCAGCAGCCTGTTCTCTTGCAGAGCGTCTGACGTGCTCTTAAGAATCCAATAAATCAGTTTGACCAGATTCGTAGCCCTTGTGGACATGTCCTTTTCTGCCACGCGCATTATATTGCCTTTGAAGAGCGGGAAATTCCAATTACCTTCTGTTTTATTGGTAGGTCACAGCTTTATTTATTTATTTATTTATTGGAGCTATAATGAGTTTTCAAAACATTGCACAAACACAACATTAACAAGCATTGGCATAGCCAATAGGTCTCGCCTTTGGGACCTTATAAGTGTTTAGCCATGAAGCATATTATCCTGGGTGCTGTGCCACCAGGGATTGAAGAGCTATAGGAGAAAATCCAGTGAGAAAGAAAGAGTCAATTAATGGGGTGGGGAAGACGGAGGAAGAGAGAAAGGTAGAGGAAAACAGAAAGGAAGAGAGAGAGAGTTTGTGGGAGAAGGAAAGTGTCAGGTGGGAGAGATGAGATGCAAAGGTGATAAGTGACCCATAATATGTGTGAGAACACCAACCAGGCCTGACTTTCAACAAACACCACTTTGCATTATGGGACTTGTAGTCCCACAATTACACAGGGAGGCTTGCAACTACAAGCCAGGCAATACAGAATGAAGGGGAATAAAAAAAAAAAAACAGGATTGGGTCAGGAAGAGTAGGAAATGACTATCCCAATAACACGACGACTGATCAACTCGCAGAAATGATGACTCGATCGACGAGCCGTGGAGAGGACAGGATGGAATGGGCAAGGCGGAAGTGGCCAGGAAAGGGTGCGAATCTTACCAGCTACAACCTGATTATACATACATTCATCATCAGGTGACATTAATGTTCAGGAGCACGCGATTGCCCGAGAAATCAACAGTAATATTAAAAGAAATTTGGATAGTTCAATTAAGATCTGTGTATTCTTTTGTGCCTTTTATTTTTATATATAAAAAAAAAGAATTGTAATAAAATGAAATGTGGACATCATTCAGAGTGTTCATGTGCTTGACACTTTCGAGAGTCCATGCAACTGCGATTGAAGGCGTCTCGCGCATTCTTGGGGCCTGTATTTGTTATAGAGTGACAACTGCATTGCACGTGTCTTCCCTGCGTGTGTCTTTTCGGTACAGGTTAACGCACACGTGTGTGGGGAAAAGGTAAGAACTCCAACCCCCACCCCTACAGTGACGACAGTACGTCGAAGACGAGCTTCTCCAATTAGATACTTGCTCACACCAATACATATTTGTAATACACATGACTAACTGAGGAGACACGCATTTTAACTTGTGCATACTGACAGAAAACAACATACCGGACCATAAAGATGCAGCCATCGATGTATAAACTGTAATTGCGTCTTCACGTGAACCATAATACGCATTAAGGTCATGCATTTGCCCATGCCTTCCCTTTAAAAACGTGTGTCACGGGCATGCACTGGGCACTCTAAAAAAGTTGTGTGCTTCTGGAAGACAGGCACAGAAAATAATTCTAGAAGCCCCTTTTCCTGTTAGCCAGTCACATGCCTTCTGTCCAGCGCATGTTCAAATGTTGAGAGATGCTAGCGCTCGACAGAGAGCTGCTGAGGTCAGCTGCTGGGTCTGTTTCTTTGTCAGGGGGTATCGCTCTACCTAACAAATCCGTCCACAGTATATTATTGTCTATAATAAAAACATGTTAATTGTGTTTTTGAAAATCACTGAAATGTGTTAATGTCCAGATCTGTTTTTAAAGGTTTACCGTTTATAGCATTTTACGGCGGATTCGTCAGAAGACGTTATCAGCGCGTTAAATCGTTTAAATGTGCCGAAGGGCATTAACCGTGTACTGGCACACGGTATTTCTCACATTTCAAACCAACAGTCCCCCTGCTTGGAAAATGAAAGACATAAATAAAACAAATAAGCAAATAAAAAAAGCGCGGCCGCTAAAGTGAAAGCGACCGCGCTGTGTTTAATTATCCACGACGAGGGAGGAATGCAGCTGCCACAGTGCGCGCAGCTGCTCGCTCCCGAGACCCAAACGCTGTGGGAGTGAACGTTTAGAGAAAAGGCGGGACATGCACCCGTCTTTGGCCAATTGCGTGCTTTCATTATTGAAAGCCACACGCAAAGGCCAATGGAATGTGTGGGAGTTGCCAGACCCACACGGAGAAGTCTCGGGAAAGTTTGGAGTGCTCACAAGAAGCCTCCAATAGAGCAGTGCATGGGCGCTGCGCTAGGCTCGACTTAAAAACATTAGGTTATCCCAACATTCTCAATCAATATTCTGGTTAACAAAAAAATTAAGCTGCCCTCCGTGTTACTGTTTATTTATTTTAAGTAGCTAAAATAAATTCCATCACCTGCAACATTATCCTTATAATCTCCTATATACTTGCAGCTTTTCAATACAATTTACAAGGGGATGCTTTGCTGCACGGGGACTCCCAGTCCCAGAATTACCTGAGACAAGGAGAGGGCGGAAGGAGGCAGCCTGGCCTCCTGCTGAGCTATACAGCACTTTACATCTACCTGCTGGGTGCAACGCTTTGTTGCACAGGGAACTAACTACCAGTCCAAGAACTCTCTGGGACAAGAAGTTCCAAGGAGGCGGCCCCGAAATCCTGCAGCACTATAAAGCGCTTTACATCTACCCGCTGTGGGGGACACGTGCAAGCCCCGCCCGGCCGAAGCCCGGGTCAAGGGCTGGCCTGTCTTTGCCCATCAGCAACCGGAGGAGACAGGGCCGGCCCCCCCTTGTGGTTCTGAGTCCCTTGGCCACGTGATAAACTTATTTCTCCATCACATGAGATGCAAGGGGAGATCTGTTCCCTAGCTGGGCATACACATAAAGGCCTCTCCTTTGCCTTGTTTTACTGTGGCTAGCACGTTAACAGCTTGTTTGGGTTTGTACCAACCTGTTTTCTGGTCTCTGACTGACCTAAAGTGATAGTGGGAAAAGGCTACAACATGAGCAAACGCAAGTTGGGGGCATTTAACTCAACATGAGCCAAAAACTCCACTCTGGATGGGCTTATTGAAGGGTCAGTGGGAGTTATTGATGAAGAAATACTGCTTGCAGAGAGGCTATTGTCACTTGTTGCTGATAGCCTCGATCCGCCCCTACATACTACTCCTACAGACACATCTGCTCCAACAGGAGGGACCCTGATCAGTAACCCCGAAGGTATTTTAATTAACAGTGAAACGCCCCCGCCTGTCTCCCGCCAGCGACATTGATTTTGCCTCCAACAAACAGTTCACCTCCCTCCAGCGAAAGAAGCGAGGGGAGCAGTTAAGGCCAAGGGATACCGAGACAGACCTATCAATTTTTCAACCCTGTGACCCCCCTATGTCCCTCCCCAACCTCCCCCTAATGGATTATGCCGCCACTGACCTCCTTACTTGGAAGGACTAATACATTCTGACTTATTTTATCTGCCAGCCTCCTTGTAGTGTTCGCTTGAATGTTGTCTGAGGACATGAGGCCAGGAACTGGATTATTCTGTAGGTAAAACTCCAATTCCACCCTTGTTACCATGGCCACAGAGACTACAACTTCCTTGGACAACCACAAGCCCCATTTACACACTGTAGGTTTTTTTTTGGTCAATTGCAGCCTGGAATCTTACCCGAGGTGCCAACACCTCATCCCCATCCTGAGCCTCCTCACCAATGGCTTCCTTTGGCCGACCATCAACATATGCCAGCTCTGGATTGCATTAGGAGCAGCTCATCTGTGTGCCATCTACCACCTGCTGCTTGTCCCTATGTTGTCGTTTTAGTCAACGTCCCTAGACTCCAACCCCAGGCGACTGAGAGTACTGAACAGTTAATGAACAAGTTTACCCATTGCCTACAGTCTGATGTCCGTCGTAATGCCTGCTTGTATTCTGATATATTGTTTCCTCGCCGGGTGGATTGAGTGGGACCTATAATAAAGGAATATGAGGAGGACTGCATCATTCTCAACTTGCTAACCCATTTTTCCAGGAGAATTGATATGATCATCCTACTTGGACCTTGCCTGGCAAAGTGCAGTGAGGATATTGCCATTAGGTTACTTCTACAGAGATTTGGGGAATTGGGGAGATTTGCTTCCAAGCCGCCACGGGGAGTATCTTATTCTGTGTCCACTAACAAACATTTTACTGTCCTGTCTGGGGAGTGTAGTAATGATTGACATAAAGATCCTCCCCCGCTGAGCAAAGCCAATTCTGGCATTGAAGCTAATGCAATAGGCAGGGCGCCTGCCATGCCTCCTTTCAATAACATGATTATGGAGTTAGACCATTGCCCCACTACTAAGCCCCCACTGGTATTATCCTGCCCTTATAAAAGTGTAAAGTTATTGATTTGGAACATAGCTCGGTGGATTTTATCTCAACATACGACATAATCACACTACAAGAGACCTGGGCCCTTAGGGACATATACCGCGATGGGATCATCTGGTTTTCTCTCCCTGCCTCACCTTCTGGAATGGGAAGGGCATGTGCTGGGCTAGCTGTTCGGTTTAAAACTACCCTTGACTATATTATATTGCCCATGCCCACAAATAGCAGGCTAATTCCGGCGTTTCAAGGCATTGGTCTAACATCTCTAGTTTGGTCCTTATTAATTCTTATAATGACAATATTTCCACTAATGATAATCCCAATTTTGCATTCCTGTTTGATTTTATTGATGACATTGAACACAGTCTTAGCAATTCAGAAACTCGTATGAATACTTCCCTTGCAGGGGACTTTATTGCAAAGCTTGGACACGATTTGGAAGGTTTAGAAGTAAATATATTGAAACCCAAATCTTTGTGTGTCGCTGCTGGTATTAGGGACTGTCGAGGGTCGATGTTACACCCTTATCTGCTAAGTACGCTCTTTGCAACGTGTTTAAGCGAGCTGCACCACAGTGCTTCTCGATTCCCACTTACAGTGGGTGGGGGTGGAGGGGGGAGGTGGGGGTTGCAAGCACGTCAATAATCGATTACATCTTTTCCAGTAGGAACTTTCTTAATCGTATTTTGGACGGGGCGGTCTGTCCCAGCATCCATAGTTACGACTATCCACTTATTATTATTTTAGAATGCCCGGAGAATTGCTCTCGGGACATTGCCATAGGCAGAGTGAACACCTACCTGAGAGGAGACGGCCTAAGCCTAGTTTGGAGTGCTGCCAACTTGAAAAATATCTCTGTGTAGTTCATTTGTGTATGCTTTATGACTGTCTCAGTTCGACTCTAGGTTAAGCCTGTAGTGTGGACACCTTTGTGGCTCAAGGACACATTAATAGATCTTACTTCCTAAAGCCCACAACTAACAAGATGGGCGACCATTCTTTGTTTGATAAGGCATATACGGAGGCCAATAGATGTCTGCACAGGGCTTAAGGGCTACCTCAAAGGACTCAGTGGCTGTTCCCACCTGTAGGAGACCATAAAAACTGGCTGTTAGCAGGAGATAGGCAGAGTTTAGGGAGCAAGTATGGATCATCCTGGTTACCTCCTGTAGGGCCAGAAATACTGGCCTGCTATAGCACATTGTCAATGATAATAAACTTTCTAAAGCCAACCACAATCTGATGTGCACCAACATCAGGGCAGACATTTGGGTTGAACACTTTAGACAAGTCTACCACACATCTGACGCAGTCAGTGAGGAATTTGGAATTGCGGTGCCAACCTTTCCCCTGGGTATTGAATTCTCTATGGGTGAAGTAGCTGAAGCCATTTGTGAACGTCTTATGCACAAAGCCCCAGGGCCTGATGGATTGCCCATTGATTTGTACAAGCTGGAGGTGTATTTATGGGCACCTATTGTTACAAATTATGCTTATTCAGCCTCTAATACCGGTCTGCCCGAGTCGTGGCACTCGGCCATTATTGTCCCCATTTTCAAAATGGGAACCCGGCTTGCCCTTGTTGTAATAGGCCAAATTCCCTATTGAAATCTTCTGTGAAAGACTTTTGAAGGGTTATCCTTAATAGAATTATGATGTGGGTCAATGATAAATTATTTCTGACGTCTAATACGGCTTTAGAGCCTGTTTCGCACACAGGAGCAGTGGCTCAATTTTTGTATCTACTAAAAGGCAAATACATAGTAGCTAAAGGTGGTCCAGTCTACTTAGCTTTCAAGGATATTGCCTGCACTTTCAATAGCGTGGTTAGTACCAAATTATGGAATATACTTGAATCCATGAGGGTAGAAAGTGGCCTGGTGTCTTTTCTATGTGCTCTCCATTAAGACCTTATATCCTCAATTCGATTTGGGCCCAATGGGGAATGCATACAGAGTATTGGCCTTGGCCAAGGTATACGGCAAGAATGCGTACTGGCGCCTATTTTATTTTTTCTTATATTAATGTGCCAGACTCCACCTTAGTTGGAAAGGGCAGAGTCCCTGTCCTTTTGTATGGAGACAATGCTAGTTTAATGTCAAGAACACCTAATGATCTTCAGTTACTTTAAGATTCCTTTGTTAGCTTTAAGGATGGTCTAGGCCTGGTTACAAATTTAGCCAAAACCTACATTATGGCTTGTGGCCCCAAAAACTTGAAGTCACTATGTTTCAGGCTTCGGGGTACACCAATTGCAAGAATCTATGAATTTCCTTACCTGGTGATCACATTTGTTTCCTGGGGTCTTGAGCCCCCAGCATGAAACAGAGAAGGTTGAAGTTTTGTAACTCAATTGGCTCCTTATTTGTCATGGCTTCCAAAACTATGAACAAGCACAAGGGACCTCTATTCCTGTTGTGGGCATGTGCAGTAGGATACATATCTAAAAGTCTCTTTCTGCTTTTGGAGCATATGCAAGAGATGTTTATTCCTGTTGTGGCCATACACAGTGGGATACACATGGAGTTCTCTTTTGTTTTTGTGGGGCCTGGTCACAGGGAGGGAGCTGTGCTGTAGGGTCCAAGCCATACTTTCCACCCTCTGCCCATTCAAAAATATTAAACTTGGGTAAAAAAAAAATACAGTGAGGTGACTAGGGGAAGATGTTTCAGCAAACCTAGACAACCCTTAGTAAGTGGCATGCTGCACGTCATTGCCTGTTTGGGGTGTTGGAGCACTGCACATGCATGGCTTGTCTTAATGAGCAAGAAGTGAATGAGCCTATTGCATTTGAAGCCCTTCAGAGCATGTCCAGTTGGGAGACCAGCTGTGCTCTTGCTGTTATGTTTGACACTGATTCAGATGCCAAAAACTTTACAAAAACATTTCTCTACCTATATACTTTGAAGTATGCTGTACGTCATAGTTTTACATCACCCGCTTCTCATTGAACCATTGCGATATATGGACATCAATCCAAGTAATATAATCATAACAGATTTTATTATTTTTTGTGTTTTTTATATAGACTAATGTTTTTCATACAAAATTACATATATAGGTGAAAACAAAATTTATAAAGACTTTTCAGATCCCATTGCGTAACTCACACTCAATCACATGCATACACAATTAATACTCAGACATACTCATACAGCATCACCAGTTACATACATCACAGATATACTACAAAAATGGAGCATGGTGCGCAATCAAGTCCACCTCACCGTAAGTATCAATGTTTAACAAGAAATGAAATAAATATATTCAACAATCTAGAAATAAGATTGGTATCAATATAGTGTCATAATTCTTTAACAAAATAGGATGGGGGAAGAAAAGCGGGAGGGGCAGGTCTAAAGCACCGACGCGCGTTTCGGTGGAACCCTTTTCCTTTCCTGGGGTATCACCTTCTTCAGGGCGCAATTTAAGAGGTTTTCAATGTAAAACAAAAAAGCAGTGGGACCTGTCAAAGAAACATATTGGTTTACAACAAATCTTAACTGAGAAGAAATTATTTACATTATAACAAAGCAAAAGCAATGGTCAAGTTGAAGCGGGGCAGTATTTTAAAAAAATGATTTAATAAGTCAACACGAGATAAAGGAAATGTTAGGAAAGGAGACGGGAGACCAGAAACAACCAATGTCAGGATAAACGAACTAAAAAAGATAAATGACGTGAACAAATAAATGACAGGACAAACATGAAAACTTATAAATACAGTTACACTTACAAAGCCCTAAAGTTCAGGGGCAGACCGGTAGAATGGATTTCTGAATGCATCCAAAGTTTGTGAAATCTCTGGTATGTA
This sequence comes from Calotriton arnoldi, assembly GCA_963921515.1. NCBI lineage: Eukaryota > Metazoa > Chordata > Amphibia > Caudata > Salamandridae > Calotriton > Calotriton arnoldi. The sequence continues at coordinate 2,128,077 of CAWUFW010000047.1, read as the reverse complement.
ATCTTAAAAAGCCCATTAAAAAGCAGATATAGGTGGAATATAAAAAACAACCACAATAATGGCCTTACATATCACGCATCACAGCCAACTTACCAAAGGAGATATTTTATTTTAACGCAGGACAACCAATAGGGCTTCTTCCAGGGGAGCAGCAATCAGTTTCATCAGGAGCACAGGAACGGCAGTGTATGGAATGTAGAGATTACCGCTAGTAGAATGGAGTGAAAAATCTATTTTGCTCAGAGCTAGATCAAGAGAGAGGCAACAGGTTCCGCATCGTGCAGATCCAAAAAGTGGGTAGCTGGAAATGTAACAAACAAACAGTTTTATTCACAATATCGTAATCGAAAGGCTGGAGACGCGCAGAGCATCTATTAAATTGATTTAGAAGGATACTAGTGGGTTAACGGAGTGAGCCCGCACCGGAGACATAAAGGCTCCACAAGTGTAAGAGATCGCGCTCGAGTTTATAAAACAAGATAAGAGGCCAATGCTACTGTTCATCTATCGTGCTAAATGTTCATTTCAGAGAGCAGGTAAATATCGGGGTCCGTGTCTAATAAATTTAGTAGTAATAAACTATAAATCTTTTAGAGGAATAGGATAGAAAGGACTGTCTCATGGGGCCAAAAGGTAAAGGTCATACCACACACCCATAAGATTGTCTAAAATTAATAGAGGTACCTGGCGAATGATGATATATCAAAGAGGAGTCTAGCTCCATCTACTGGTAGTTTATAAAGTGCTGGAGATCTCGTTCGCCGAGTATGAGGGAGACTTGTGTTCTCGGATATAATCGAGTTCTGTGGGATGAGAAAAATGAAGGAAGAAAAAGAAGGAAAAGAAAGGAAAAGAAAAACGGGAGAAATAAAGATAAATATAGATACAAAAAATCCTCCCTTAATGTTTAAGTTACAAGATTGAAAAACGCCCGATAGTTGAAGTACCTGCTCGTGAAGGTTGCTACGATCTGCGTCTACATCTCAGTAAAGCGTCCCGCTAGTAACGCGGGAAACAGTTCGGTTAATGAGTTAGTAGATGAGCCATTTAAATAGTCCAATAGGCAGTCACGTCAGTGCTGATCAGGACGTGAACGGCACCGGTGGGACAGAATTGTTTTAAAGGTTTTAAAGGAGAAAAGTCCTTCTGTACGGAATTGTTTGGACAGGTTTAAAGGAGAAATGCCCTCCTGGTACAACGCACAAGCATGCAATAGGTGTTAGATAGCAAGCTGCCACCAACCGTATCTATATGGCGTGGCCCATACGCTAGACAAACCTAGTAATTTCGATGTAAAATGCCAAGAAGCACTTAATCAGAGGTCACAACAGTCATAAAACGAGACACACCAAACATCGGGTCGATGCATGGATACCGGTTGGAATGTGTTTAAGCCATGGAATAGTACCATATCCAGAAGGAAATAAGGAAAAAAGGGAAAAGACAGGAAAAAACAGGGATTATAGATAGGAGCAGGGATCATGGGTAGTACAAAAAATGTACAACTCGGAGAGGCAAAAATAACATTCTGGCACAGAATTTCGTCCTGTTTAGTGTCTTAAAGAATAGCATTCTCCCACGGTAGTGATTCATTTAATCCCCTCTCCTTGGAGTCCAAAAAGAATATCCAAAAAACTTCTCGTTTTTTGCGTATGTTGGTACCATTTAACCCTTGCTGGGGACGTATTTTCTCAAGGATGGTCCAACGTAAATCCTCTTCTGTATGTTTGGCTGCCTCCCAATGTCTGACCAGGGGAGCCGTGATATTGTGCCTTCTTATGTTTGATTTATGTTCTCCCAGTCTAATCCTGCATTCCCTTGATGTTTCGCCTATGTAGGGTAAATTGCAGGGACAAAGGATAACATAAATGCAGTTTGCAGTCCTGCAATTCGTCATTTCTGTGAGTGTGATTTTATGATTATTGACACAGATTTGATCACTTACAATGGCATGGGCACATGCGTGGCATGTCCCACACTGATGATTTCCATAAATAGGGCAACTGCCTGTGATGGATTTTTGGACCAGCCCTTTAGATTACGGGATATTGGCACTGACCAATAGATTACTTAAGTTTTTATTGCGTCGGAATGCAAAAAGTGGTTTGGGCATCCGTGTGGCTTGGCGGTCCAGATTGAGCAAATGCCATTGAGAGTTCACAACCTGTCTGATTTTATTGTCAATAGATGAATGTTTCGTGACACAGACTAGTTTGTCAGTTTGTTCTTGTTGTTTAGGTACGAACATCGAGTCACGGTTGTAAAAACGTGCTCGTTTGGATGCGTCTCTTATCATCCTGTGCGGATACCCTCTTTGCAGGAATTTCTGTTTCATTAATTCTGCATAATGTAGATAATCCTTAATGGTAGTACAGTTTCTACGTAAACGTAGAAACTGACTAAAAGGAATTCCATCTTTTTGGCTTCTCGGATGGAAGCTTGTAAAGTGAAGGAGGGTATTTTTGGCAGTGGGCTTGATGTATAGGGACACCATCAGTTTTTGGTCCTGGTGCCCCACCCACACATCCAAAAACTCCAATTTGTGTGTGCTCGTATGTGCGGTGAATCTAAGATTGTTATCCGCAGCATTGATCCACAGAAGAAACTCTTCCAAGGCCTCCTGGTTGCCGTTCCAGACAAAAAAGATATTGTCTATGAAACGCAACCAGTGGCGTACATTTTCAAAAAATGGGGCAAGCTCGTTGTTGATATTAATCTCTTCAAAGTGTCCCATATACAAGCACGCCACACTTGGCGCACAGGCTGCCCCCATGCCTACACCTTGGACCTGATGGTAAAAGTCACCATCAAATTCAAAGAAATTTTCTTCGAGGACTATTGTCAGGCATTGGGTTAAAAAAGTGCCATTTGGTAGTGAGGTTTTGGTGTCAATGATGTCAGTGACTACCTTGAGTGCTTCTTTTTGAGGTATGTTTGAATACAGGGATTCGACATCCAGAGAGACCAATATCTCTAATTCTGGGTTGTATTCCAGTCCTTCAATCTTGGATATAAAGTCTCCTGTATCTTTAACATATGATGGAAGGGCCATCACCATGGGTTGTAAGAACCGGTCGATGTACTTCGACAGTGGTTCGGTAGCCGAGCCGATGGTGGACACTATCGGTCTCATCGGGGGATCCAGTTGGTTTTTATGGGTTTTTGGTACCCCATAAATTATTGGGATACGGGTATGTGTAGGAGTAAGGTACTCCGCTTCGCTTTGGCAGATTTCTCCTCTCTCAACTGCCCCTTCTACCGCCCGAAGTATCCTACGTTTAACTCTGGGTTCCGGATTGATTGCGATTTTAAGATAATGCCTGGGTGATCCCAGCAAATCCACCATTTTCTCCTTGTATTTGTTAGTATCAAAGATAACCATGCCGCCTCCCTTATCACACGGTTTAATTGTGATCTCTCTGTTTTTCTTGAGGGCATTAAGGGCGGCATTTTCTTCTTTGGATGTATTGTGGGTTGGGGACAAATTTAATGACCTTCTCAATTTTGTTTAAAACTGCCCTTTCAAACATATCAACCTCAGTGCCCACAAGGTCTAAACTAGGAGTGAAGGTGGATGGGGGTTTTAGTCCCGACAGATTGTCGTTATCAATGATGTGATATTTGTTGTCAAAATATTTTTTGAGTCTTACTCTACGGAAGAAAGCATGTAGATCCGTCATCAATTCAAATTTGTTTATATTGGTCGAGGGGACAAAGGAGAGTCCTTTAGTAAGAATATCTTTGGTGGGATCATCCATTGTATGAGCCGACAGATTAAAGATAGGTATACTATTCATGTCCGCCAATATTGATGTTGGCGGGTCTGTATATATTTTTGTGGTTGAACTTGTTCCTGATATTGTCCCCTCTGTTGGAGATTCCGAGGCTGGCTTTGGTATCCGTTTTGATATCGGGGCCGATAGTTGCCCCGTCGGTTTCCTAAAAAACGAATCTCTGGTGTAGATCTCTCAGATTCCTGTCTATATTGAGGGTTGCGATAGGAGGGGCCCTCACTATCAGAATCTGTCGTATCAGAGAATGTAGTGATACGTCTGTTACCCCAGTTGGGATTGATGTTGGTCGCGCCTTCACTGTTGGGTGTATAGAAATTTTCGGTGAGGAACGGATACACACGTTCCTGGGAGAAAAGTCTTATGTCCTTTCTAAGTTTTTCCGTTTTACGTTTGAGTAAATACTCACAGAAAGAGTCTAATTCAATCGAAATATCTTCCAATTTCTTTTTGCCTTCCTCAACACCGTGGGACTGCTTAAGCTTGTCTTCTAATTCCTGAATCTCTTTATTGAGAAACTGGATCCCTTCTCTTGCGGTCTCGATGATGAGAATCATCCAGTCCCTGGAACATCTATTAGAGATCAATGCCCATTTCTCCAGAAACTGGCGAATTTCTACAAAGAGGCCGGGAATGTTTTTTACTCTGAGACCTATTGGTATAGTACCAGCTTTTAAGTACTCGAGCATGAAATTAGCATGCGACTCGGTACGCTTAGTTTTTTTCTTTAAATTGAAAAGCTTGGTCCACTCTTCATTTAGGCCTTTGGATAAGGTGAAAGGTCTGTCGCCCTCAAGAGTCTGACCTAGTAGGTGAGCAAAGTCCTCGTCGGTAAAACCAAAGGTCTTTATGCTGTCCATGGGCAAGATAACAAAAGAATATAAATACAAGAACAAATCCAACAAAGATTTAAAAAAGAGGGGGATAAAAAAGGGATAAGACTAGAGACTAAACAATTACAGACATACAGAATAGACAATCAGTAATGAAGAAAAAACACTTGAATATAAGGGTCTCCCGGAAAAAGACCGGTGGGTCAAAGAAGCACAAACCCCACGGAACCTGGCCGGGAAAAGATAACCACTAAATAAGGGGACCCCTGGAATAGATGTAGGTAGAGAAGCAGGGAAAAAGAGCCAAAAACTTTACAAAAACATTTTTCTACCTAAATACTTTGAAGTATGCTGTACGTCATAGTTTTACATCACCCACTTCTCATTGAACCATTGCGACATATGGACATCAATCCAAGTAATATAATCATAGCAGATTTTATTATTTTTTGTGTTTTTTATATAGACTAATGTTCTTCATACAAAATTACATATATAGGTGAAAACAAAATGTATAAAGACTTTTCAGATCCCATTGCGTAACTCACACTCAATCACATGCATACATTCTAATACTCAGACATACTGATACAGCATCACCAGTTACATACATCACAGATATACTACAAAAATGGAGCATGGTGCGCAATCAAGTCCACCTCACCGTAAGTATCAATGTTTAACAAGAAATGAAATAAATATATTCAACAATCTAGAAATAAGATTGGTATCAATATAGTGTCATAATTCTTTAACAAAATAGGAAGGGGGAAGAAAAGCGGGAGGGGCAGGTCTAAAGCACCGACGCGCGTTTCGGTGGAACCCTTTTCCTTTCCTGGGGTATCACCTTCTTCAGGGCGCAATTTAAGAGGTTTTCAATGTAAAACAAAAAAAGCAGTGGGACCTGTCAAAGAAACATATTGGTTTACAACAAATCTTAACTGAGAAGAAATTATTTACATTATAACAAAGCAAAAGCAATGGTCAAGTTGAAGCGGGGCAGTATTTTAAAAAATGATTTAATAAGTAAACAGGAGATAAAGGAAATGTTAGGAAAGGGAGACGGGAGACCAGAAACAACCAATGTCAGGATAAACGAACTAAAAAAGATAAATGACGTGAACAAATAAATGACAGGACAAACATGAAAACTTATAAATACAGTTACACTTACAAAGCCCTAAAGTTCAGGGGCAGACCGGTAGAATGGATTTCTGAATGCATCCAAAGTTTGTGAAATCTCTGGTGTGTAATCTTAAAAAGGCCATTAAAAAGCAGATATAGGTGGAATATAAAAAACAACCACAATAATGGCCTTACATATCACGCATCACAGCCATCTTACCAAAGGAGATATTTTATTTTAAAGCAGGACAACCAATAGGGCTTCTTCCAGGGGAGCAGCAATCAGTTTCATCAGGAGCACAGGAACGGCAGTCTATGGAATGTAGAGATTACCGCTAGTAGAATGGAGTGAAAAATCTATTTTGCTCAGAGCTAGATCAGGAGAGAGGCAACAGGTTCCGCATCGTGCAGATCCAAAAAGTGGGTAGCTGGAAATGTAACAAACAAACAGATAGGGAGACAGTTTTATTCACAATATCGTAATCAGATGCCATCTTTTGTGTCCATTTCCTTTCTAAAATTTCAGAAATAGTACCCGAGTTCAGTTTCCTTTTCACTGGTTAAAACACTGGTCTGTGCATGATGAAGTCTTGGAGTATCTCTGCAGCATGATGTCTCAAGTGGTTAAACAAAATGCTATGGTAACTCAAACCAAGCACATGTCTCTATGGGGCTATTCTTCTCCCAATGAAAAGGTGAAAATCCTGAAGTTTGGGCTCCACATGACCAGAGGCCAATGACTGAAAATGCTAAGCTCTGGTGAGACCTGCTCTTTGCGTCGACAGCAACCACCAGCGACGACCAGCAACGTGAGAGCTAGACTTTGTGCTACAGCAATGGCAACCCGCAGTAACTACCAACTCGAAGCTCTAACAACGACCGTCCGTGATCTCCAACTGGCTCTTCGCGCTACAGCGAAGATGATCTGCCACACCAGGCTTGCTCTTTATACTACAGTGACAACAATCTGCAACGCTCTACCTGCTTCTCGATTACAGTTTGTGTGCTGCATAAATACTTTACACGTTGCCTCCAAATTAAGACTGTCTCCTTTGTGCCAAACTACCAGAGTGGTAAGCACAGATTAATTTGGTACATTTTGTGGTTCACCCTGACAAGGAATGTGGTTGTTGCCTGGGTGGGGCTTCAATCCCTCTCAACCAATAACCCAGTTTCTTATAAAACTCCATAGCAAATCTTTCTATTCCAGCTTTTTCCAGAAACTCCACTACTTCCGCCTTCATTGCTGATATTCATGACAGAAACCTTGACAATATTTCAGTAACCTTTTGCAATTCCTCCACTATTTCCCCTGTCTCATTGTTGCAAAAGTCCTTGCTTTGATTAGCAATTCATCTGGACTTTATTTTCCAAGTTAGCCACCTTTTCAATTGTATAATTTTCTTTAAATGTCTTTTGATATATTATATGATTATTTACAGTAGGCCTACTGCTCTTCTTCCATTAAGTTGTGAGGATCCTTGGAGCAGTAAAAGTCATCAATGGATTCATCCACAGTTCATTATTATTCCAATGCGTGGCTTTGAATACACTAAGAATGAGCCGCTTGTTTCAGGGTCAGAATCTCATTGAATTGCCAGTGCTGCCGAACGAATCTCTCACTTAAAACTGGAGGATTCACATTGACCCCATTAGCTGTGATTTCAGCAATAGTACAGTATCGCAAATTGACAAACTCACTGTCCGTGACACCTGTTTTCCATCTGGTGGTTACAGCACTGATTGTTTCTTCAGGCCTCTGTCTCATTGAGTGAAATGTATATCATTCATAATACGAATATGAGATTTATGTTGGATGATTCGTTGGCGGATTTCTTGGTTAGTTTTCCCTATATATAGTTTGTTCTTTCACAGACTCAAGCATTAATTTGGGTGATAAAAAGAGCAGCAAAGATTTTGCAGAAAGAATTATTGCCACAACAAACTCCCAAGTGAGTCATCATTTTTAAGTACTTTGGAGTCTGCAAATCTGACTGTTCTCTCCACTAAGTTTTAACGAAGAGCTAAATACTTGCTTTTCCAAGATTGTGCTATTCCATCTACCCACAGAACCATTCATCTGAGTTGGAAGTAACAGTACACGACGTGGTAATATGAAAGCAAAATTCCAAGGTTTCCTGTCGCAATCCACTAACAAGTGAGTTGATGCTACTCCCGTACTTAGCTTGGAATGTCAGACCTTGTTTTAACAAACGAGTAATTTCCATTTTTCACTTTGTTTTATTTAGCTGCATAATAAACAAAAAACAAAAAAGAAGAGTATTTAAACAGAATGAAATCAAGTAACTAAATCTCATCTAAGTTAGTAGAACTTGGGCGTTGCTGTTAGATTACTTTAGCCCACATAAGAGCACACCCTAATAGTTTGTTTCATTGTTTTTAACCATTGTAGGGTCCTGAAGTTCTGGGTCCTGAGGAGAACCCCTAATTGATGTTGGCTTCAAAACGCATCTGCAGCATAATTGCACCAGGAAGTGTGCCAATTACAAAGGAAGCATAGGCTTTTGAGGGAATCTTTGAGTTGAAAGAATTTAGTGGTCATATCCCTCATTTAGACCTAGAATTTAAGTAAAGTATCCATTGGCACTCCTCGGTTGCAAGCCAAGAATAATAGGGTTGTTAGTGGTTTCTAATTCACCCCCCTTTGGCTAGTTTGAATTTCAGAACTAGGACATCTATTTCCAAATGTTTTTGTATTGTGTTGTATTTATTTTTGTGATAATGTAATAATGTTCTTTATTTGATGTTGGACATCAAAATTATTGGATCTATTTCATGATATTGTATGCTGTTCCTCTGTTATTGACATTTCTATGCAAAAAAGTAACAAGTTTCAAAAGCTTTGTTTAAATTATGATGAAAATAAATGGTGTTCGCAGTAATTAAGTTTTCTGACCAAAAACAGAAATCCTAGTGTTTGTCAAGTAAAGTCAGCATTGGCACTTCCTTGTTTGATAGTTTTAGAAAGTTGTCATTTTCATGCCTTATCCATTTAGTGCCTGTAGCCTGTCTCTGGTCACATGACTGGGTGCAGCTGACAGGTGGGCTTTGTGTATTCCTCCTAGACAGCCACACACAATAAGGAGCTTAGGTGTGACTGAATGGGCCATCACTGGCAGGATGGGAGGAAGGAGCTGGGCACAGTCCCACTTACATCTGAACAGGCTGAGTCCTGACTCCACCCAAAGGGCTGCATACCCACCTGTAGTTAGTCCAGAGCCAGGATAGGGGAGGCAAGCTACCTGGGGGCTTCAAAGGGAAATTTCTAGAAGCTTCTCCCCCACTTCAAAGGCACAACTGGGTATAAATACTGGACCCCAGACACCTCCACTTCAACACACTACTGGACCTCTGCTTACTCTACCAGGAAGAAGGACTGCTGTGCTGCTGGACTGCACTCTGATGGACTCCTGCTTTGCTGTGCTCACCTGCTGACCTCTTGCCTGGGTAAGAAGGACAGGACCTGTATCTCTTGAACCCAGAGTGACTCCAAGGGCTAGTTGGCTGTCCTCCTGCTCTGAAGCATCATGGACATAACAGGCTTCCAGAAACCTTGCACCTGGACTCTGCCATCTGTGAGTCTACACTGCCAATTGGTGCCACCCCAGTCCTGAACACTTGGAAGTGGGCTTAAGGTGCTCACCAGCCTCTGTAGATCTAGTGGAACAGACACATCTCCTCTGCTGCGCAGCAACCCCGAGCAGATCCTATGCATCGCCACATCTGCATGGATTGAACCCATTGCAAGGACTTGCAGCCCACATCGCCTTCACAACCACGGCTGCATGACGCATTCCCCGCGCATTCTTAGTCGACGGCAGCCTCGACGACTGCGCCGGACTGCGCATCGCAACCTTACAGCTCTTTGGAACCGATGCATAGCCCGAATGCGCGCCGCATCCTTGATGCCGGACTTCGCACTGCAAGCCCCGCCGACGGGATACTCGACATGGACGCAACAGGCCCTTGCATTGCAACCTCACCGCATCGGAACCAACGCATCCCTCCAGCTGCGCAATGCATCTTGGGCACGGATCCACGCAACGCTCTGAAACCCGGATTTAAGGTACTTTTGTTCAGCTGGCCTAACTGGGTCCCTGTAGCCGGTCCACCCTCTATCGCAGTCGGCCTGAACTTGTAACTTTGTCCCAGTCTGGGCGACCAGATATCCACAGTTGGTGCCTTATGCCGCTATTTTCTCTAAAAACATTAAAATGCATTATCTCCGGTTCTACTAATTGGATGTTTGTCGTTTTGAGCCTGTTATAATTATTAAAAATCATTCTATTTTACTAATACTGTTGTGGGCTCCTTTTGTGGCGTATTTTCACTGTTGTACTGTTTGACGTGTTGCACAAATACTTTACAGATTGCCTCTGGGTAAAGCCTAACTGCTCTCTGCCAAGCTACCCGAGGGTTGAGCACAGGTTAATTTAGGATTGGCTTGTGACTTCACCCAGAGAAGAATTGTGGTTGCGGCTTGAGAAGAGTTTTACCCCCATCAACCAGTAACCCAATTTCTTACAAGCAGCATCAGCAGAACCATGGCCATAGGTAGTGCCATATCACTGAAGGCTGCTAGTCACTTCCTACAGGCAAAGCTGGGTTTATGATGGTCAGATCTATTGAGCACAAATTCGTAGTGATGGCAGCACTGCAAGACAGTAAGCAAATGCATGGTATTGGCATATGTGGATGTGGAACCATCATGTCACCAGTTCTGTAGAGTTGAATAATGTTGGCAGAGGCATGAAGTGCAGTCAAACAGAGACCAAACCCCTATTGTAACCATTTACAGAGACTAGTAGTTCTCGGCTACTCTAAATGTTGATAACTGTGTAGCGGCAGCATGTCTGGGCAATGTCTGCTCTGTTCCATGTCTCTGACTCCGGCAAGCCCATATCCTACCACTGCTCATCACCCAGCTAAGTGCAGGCTGATGTCACTACTGAGAGTCTGCGGGTGTTTGCCTGACAGTCATGACAAATCTCATCCACAAAACTCGTAATTCAATGAAAAAATACATGTTGATATGATTTTTTTTTGTTGCAGATTTATATAGAGCGAACTCGACCCGAAGGTATTGGAGCGCTTTACATGAGCACCAGTTACGTTACACAAGGACACATTCATTTTTTTGGTAGGCATGGGGAGATTAAGTGATTTGCCTAGAATCACAGGATGTGGAGTCGACTCCGAGGCTCGAACCTTGGTTTCCCAGCTCCAAAGTCGGCAATCTAGTCGTGAGACCACATCCTCTCCCCTGTTCAGCAAGTGACGGTGATCCTGTCACCAAAAACATCTATACAAGAGCATCTTCTCTAAACTTCTAAGTGCAGGCGTATGTCGACACACTTCCTTAGACTGCTGAAGATTGTGAAAGTGGGGTGTAACTATACGGAACAAATCAGGCCAAAATTCAGTTACGTCATATGTGACACATATTGGTTTATATACTTCTCAGTGGTTCACATAGCAATTAGATTTATTTATGTACCTTAAATGTGCCTTTGTGTACTTAGGGGTAAGGGTGCCCAAAGCAGGTCCAGGAGGGCTACATCCATGCTTTACTTATAGCTAACCCCTGCATGTATAAATGCGTTCCATTTAGATTCAATGCATGTACATTTATCTTGCATACATATCCTGAAAGGTCCTGCATGGCATTTGTAAGTTTTGATGAAGATTCTTGAGCTCTGGAACATAACTTACTTTTATCCTTTATTTTCTAGTTGTAAAACGCAATGATGATGCCCAGAGAACTGTAAAAGGACCCAAAACGTCAACACATGTTCACAATAAAACCCAGACTGCAACAATATGCTCCGTTTCGACACTTTTCAGTTTTTCTTTGAAGGCAAATTTTCCTTATTTGCAACTGAATAACATATAACGAATTGAATCTGAATATTACATGAAGCAAGACAGCATTACTTGTGCAAAGATCATTGAGGGAATAGCTAAAGGAAATCATAAAGAAAGCAAAAAAAAAATAACTGCAGAGGTAACAAGAACACCATTCCTGGAAAACAGAGAAATAAATGAGCAACGTAACAAAATGTTCAGTTCAGTGTGATAGGATTAAGCAATCCAATACTCCACGAGTAACCAGGGGCGGCTCCTCCGCTATGGCGAAGGAGCGTCGCCCCACTGCTTTCTCGCAGTGCGAGAAGCCAAAACATAAAATGGTAATAACATTTAGTTATTACCATTTTATGTTTGCGTTGCGTGTGGGCAGGGCTGCTCTGCTCTTTGAGCAGGGCAGGGGAGGAGTGGTTTGCCCACCCCTGAGTGTGCACAGATGGTTTGGTCGGCCCTCTCGGGCTGCCCAAACCAGTCATGCGCACTTTGCCCTTCTCCATGCAGGCTGCATGGAGAACATGCACACCCCTCTAAGCCTCAAAGCTCCATGTCGCAAAGTTCTCAGAGAAAAAAGAAAGGAAAATAAAAATGAGTGATAAGTCTTCAGGGGTGAAGCATTTTGAAGAAAGGAGAGCTCTCATCAATCAGTTAAGAATGATGTATTTACTGGTTTACAAAAATCTCGTATTGTAGAAATACTATTGAAAAAAGGAAAATATGGAGAGCCACAATCGAGAGGACTCAATCAAAGGATTAAGGGGCATATGTATCAAAGAATGGTTTTGCGATTCTCAAATAGCGATTTTTAGAGAATCGCTATTTGAGAATCGCAAAACGAGATGTAAATAAAAATTAGCAAATATTTTGCAATTCCCTGACATTCCTTAATTGCGACTCGCAAATTGCGAGTGGCAATTAAGGAATACCTTCCCATTCATTCCTATGGGCCTAGAGGCCCATAGGAATGAATGGGAAGACATTCGTCAATTTGCGAGTACCCATTAGGTACTCGCAGAATTGCTAATGCTATTTCAAGGGTGCAAGGGTGTCAAAAGGACACCCTGTTGCACCCCTGAAATGTGCATGTGTGCACATGTGGCTCACATACATGCCCTAAGGGCATGTATGTGCGCCACATGGCACTTTGAAAAATGCAAAAAAGTGCATTTTTCAAAGAAATCGCAAATTACCACCAACTTGAAGTTGGTGGTAATTTGCGATTCCTTAAGGCCAAATCGCACTTTTTTGTGCTTCTTACATTGCATTTAAGGAATCGCAATTTGCGATTCCTTAAATGCATTTGCAAAATAGGGAATCGCCAATTTTGCAATTCCTTATTTTGCAAGTGGGTTTTTGTGTGATACATTGCACACTGCTAAATTGCGATCGCAAACGCTGAAATTCTGCGAATTTCAGCGTTTGCGATCACAATTTAGCTTGATACATATGGTCCTAAGCATAGTAATTTTCTGTGAATACAGTATTTTTCTGTGATGCTTTTGTGTAGCAAACATAGTTCACATAAAAAGACATAAGAATTTGCTATGAAGGCTTGACAGAGGAAGAGAGAATTTATTTGGAGCTCCATTCACCTGACTATGAACAGCGAGAGCCGCACAGTAGCGGTAATTGATACAAAGAAAAAAAGACTTAACCGAGCTTGTATAACTGATCACGAATGGTGGCATTGCATTTGTTCATGGCGGTAGAAAGCAACGACAGGCTACAAGTTGCAAAGACAGGCTACAAGTTTAGGAACAGGCAAGAATCAGGGCTTTAAGTGGGCCGGGTCCTGCCGGTGCTCAGCACCGGCAGTTCTAAAAAGCAGGCGCTGAGACGGGTCCCTATCGGGCTCTCCATTTTTGCCCTCACCCTATTGGGTGAAAAAAAAATCTTAACTCTGCAGCAGTACCGCCCTTCACTGCCTTTGGTGTAACTTCAAAGAGAGCATTATAGTTCTGTCAAGGTCTCAATATTTCAGAACTGACGCAATTTCAATATTATGTACAATAAAACAATAGTTGTTGCTTATTTGTCTTATGCAACTAGCACCAATTTAGAAAGCCAATAGTCCTGGCTTGTTGTGGGTGTAATGTTACTTGCTGTATTACATACCTGGATGCAATGGCAGAAGCTGCAAAATACCAGTAGGGCGGCACACTACGCTAAGCACAGATTTTTAGCTTACGTGTTTTTAAGCCACGCCCTTACTTAGATTGATGCAAAAAGAACAATTGATGGACAGAATGCAGAACAATGTCATACATTCTCCCCAGTACAGAGATCTGGGCCTAAATCCATCGTTTTTTTGCTCACCATGCCATTCCAGTTTGGACCCAGCCATATGCAAATCAGTCTTGACCCTGCGCCCAATGGGAACAGTCCAGCCCAAACTGCCAGGCCAGGTCCTCCCTGGACTGGAAACAAGCATCCTAGGACCGGTTTCGGGCTTTCAGCCCTCATCAGCCAGGATAGCTTGACTCCAGTGGCATGGAGAGCACGGGACCCACGCCCCATAGTTATTAAATGTGTAAAAATTCATTGTCAGGGACCTTCCCACTAAGGCAGATTTTAGATGACACCTTACCGTAACATGTCATGTCAGTCTCAAAAATACTTAATTCAGCTGGTATGATATTATATTGCTTTATCAGCACTCAATTGACTAAGGGGTCAGATAAACAAAGGACTTCACACAAAATCTCAGCTGGACTTTATATATCATGGTGAGGCTCTGTCGTGGGCATTGACCTTATCAATCTAATAAATGTAAATTAAGGAAAATTAGGTGATAGTTGGTTTCAGTGATTTTTGCTCACAAGAGGGAAAAATGATAAAAATAGGATGTTTTATGCCTGGGCCCAACTCTAATACAGGTGTATCCTGTTCCTCACAGTCTTTACTTTGGTGCTGGTCCATGAGTATCCAAGTTCCCGGTTGGATCCTCATTATGTTACCTTTACTTTCCTGGCTCTAACTCGAGAGACATTACAAAATCGGAGTTACAGCTGGAGTCTTTACATCAGATTCAATTATAACAATTAAACTAAAGGTAATTAGTAGTTAAAGTATATAAAATAAGAATAGAAATATATATTATTTGTAAATATAAATTCATATTAATAAAACAGTTTACAATATGGAAATATGGTTTTAGGTTTCTTTGTTTTCTTACAGGTATTTAAAAGGATTGGTAATAATTTGGGCAGTATAGAGTGTTTAGGGTTCAGGGATGGATAGTGTTTAGAGGTAGTAAGGAGCTTTGAAGGTTCAGGATCAGTTGTATTTAGAGGTAGTAATAACAATTAAACTAAAGGTAATTAGTAGTTAAAGTATATAAAATAAGAATAGAAATATATATTATTTGTAAATATAAATTCATATTAATAAAACAGTTTACAATATGGAAATATGGTTTTAGGTTTCTTTGTTTTCTTACAGGTATTTAAAAGGATTGGTAATAATTTGGGTAGTATAGAGTGTTTAGGGTTCAGGGATGGATAGTGTTTAGAGGTAGTAAGGAGCTTTGAAGGTTCAGGATCAGTTGTATTTAGAGGTAGTAAAGAGTTTTAGGGTTCTGGGTGGGTTGTGCTTAAGGGTGGTAGAGAGTGTTACCATTCTGTGATGGTAGATTTAGGGGTTAGGGACAGGTAACAGGTAATGGGTAGGAGTACTAAAGTATGTTTAGGGTTCAAGGACTGGTAGTACTTAGGAGTAGGAAGGTGCTTTTAGGGTTTTGGGTAGGGTAGTGTTTAGGGGTAAGAAGGAGGTTTTGGGATTCAGGGATGGGTAGTGGTGGGGTAGTAAAGAGTTTATAGAGGCCAGGGACGGGTAGTGTTTATGGGTAGTAAGGAGTTTTTTGGGAACAGGGATGGGTTCTGTTTAGTGGTAAAACATTGTTTAGTTATAGTTAGGATTCCCTAGTATAGGAGTTCCTCAGAATTTTGGTCGCTAATACTTTGCTCCTGTGTGACGAATCTCCACGAAACTTTTCAGACCTGTATCTTTTTCTACATTGGCGGGGGATGGGAAGTTTCACAATGATTGGTCAAGGGACTGCAAAGATAAAAGGAGGGTCCCAAAATGCGTTTTTCCACCAATGCATTTTTCATAGATCAGTTTACCACCATTTGTGAAATGAGTCATTGAGTGAATTGCTGAATGACCTTTTATCTATGGGAAAGCTAATCATGTAGAAAATGTGCTCTTTTTGCTAACTTCTCTATTAGTGTGACATTTGTTTAAGCAAGGGTAGGTGCAGATTTGCCTCTGTTGCTCTTTGTTCGGAATACAATTTCTTTTTGTAATTATGCTCAATCTGTCTAATTTTAACATACATCTTGTGAGTAGAGGCACAAAAAAGAAACCGACATCGGCAAAACAAATTGGTTATTCATTTTATTGCAAACGTATGCAACAGACAATAAATATGTAACAGCATTAAGACGTAGCAAAAATGCCGCTGTGTAAAGGTGGTGTGCATATGTTTGTAAAAAACAAGTAAGAAAAAATTGACCCAGGGCAAAAATAATGAATATAAAATAAAAGCAGTCGTAAAATCAGAGATTGGTCTACTAGAGTTTATAATGAGGTGGACTACTTTCGAAGTGAATGTGCAAGAGCAAAAAGCTGCCACTCACAGTAAAGAAAACAAATGAGCTGACTCACTGTTCCATGCAGTAGTCTGTGGTGGGCGGGAGCGAAATATGGTTGAAGAAGGCTGACCAAAAGCCCCTCTGTGTGTATGTACATGCATATATGTTTATTATTTTTTTGGTTGAATCATGGGGCAGGCGGATCAGCCCTGCAGTCTGCCATTTAACGTCGAATACCACACTCTATATGGAAGATTTCTGTCATTGCAACAATGCTGAGGGACTTTTGCACTGACTTTATACTTACCCACTGTTGCAAAATTGAATTTATGCACTGGGCAGACATAGTAAATGCTATTTTTAACCTTCTCCGGGCCTGCAAATGTTGGTATACAATTGCATTGGCATCAGTCCAATCTATATAATTTAGAAATGTTGGTGCAAAATGGCACCAGTGCAGTCTTAGCGATCTAAAAGTGTTGCTGACAATTTCTACCAAATGGAAGTTATGTAATTTAGAAATGTTGGTGCAAAAATGCACCATTGTAAACTATGTAGTCCAGAAATGCAGTTAATGTAATCTGGAATTGATGATTTAAAATTGCACCAGTGTAATCTATGTAATCCGGAAATGTCGCTTCAAAATTACAAGTATCTCTGTAACATGGAAATGTTGGGGCATAATTGCACCACTGCAGACAGCCTTATTGCGCTACGCATTTGCTTCCGCCATGGCAATCCAATGTCAATTTTAAAAACAAATCACAAGTCAACTGTCTACTCAAAAATGCACAGTAATCACTTCCCATCTCCATAAAGTTGTCAAAAATACTATTCCTAAACTGGTTTTATAATTTCCAAAGCAGTGTGTACTTTTCTTTTTCTAAGACTGTGACTGTTTAGAGCTCTCAGCATATAACATTTAATACCGCTAAGGTTATGCTAAAGCAATAACTTGACATTTTAGAAGGCACATACAATGCTCTTTTAAAATTCCTTACAATATAATTTGACTGATTACATAGAAAGTCTCTGACCTTCATTACTGTAATTGCCCACCAGGGACCAGGAACGTTGATCTCAGATGTTATTTTACTTTAAGGGGCATTAATGAAGTCCTGCCTTTTCGAATGATTTCTTTCATATTAATTGATAGGCCTGGAATTAAAAGGTGACATTCTGACGTTAATAGCAGAAGTATTCATTTTAATTGTAGTCGATTAGAAAGTGCCAAGAAAATTGTCCCTTCACTTTGCAGTGTCTCTGTACTTAGAAAGTTGAAATTTGCATACTTGTGATCTGTTCTACCTTTTATAATACATATTCTAGTATAAAGGTGAGGATTTTAAAATGCTCCTAGGTCTCAGTTGTGCAACCCTGGCACCATTTATCTACTGGTATCTATGGAAACCTTCTGGTCACCGACTGCAGAAGATGCTTGGAATACTAACTTCCAATTGCCAGCTATTGGCCGTAGCAGGAGATCAACAATACTCCTGGGGTTGGTGGAGGTGCAAATGTTGTTATGCGGCATCAACCTACACTTTGTGTTTTTTAAATAAATGGTATAACAGAAGCACAAGACCTTGCATGGAAATTATAGAATACCTCAGAGGCTGTCAGAATCGCTTCAGGAATGCCAGCAATAGCAGTAGGACTGCACTGTGTTTCAACTGTACGTTGCATGTCAGAGTATTGAGTACAAAAATATCCTACAAAAATATTGCAGCTACAGTACTGACTACCACAATATCATGAAAGCAAGTAAGTACATCTAGGCAAGTATAGATATATTCTCAAGGTACGTAGATGTAAAGTTAAGAATAGTAAATCTATACTTCACCTTCCGACACAAATATATATACAAAACGAAAAAATCAAAGGTTAAAGTTCTGGTTGTCATTGCTATACCACCTTAACAAATGTTTTTAAAAAAACTCAGAAATTCACCAAAATTCACAGTTGAAGTGCAGTTACGGTTACAAATTAAAACTGAAAAAGCCACTGAAATTTATGGAGAGAATCAGAATCCATAGGTCACACAACAGCCATGCAATCCATAACTCGCATACCAATCGCAATGCTGATACCCTTTTAACTTAGTGACAATGTCGATATGCCATTGTCACTGTACAAACAGGGTCCTGTACACTAAATCAAAGAGATCCTGTGGAAACAGATTGAATATGATGCCCAGCTCGTAAATCTATCTTGTGTTTTTAGTCGTTTCTTTTTATATTTACACACATTTTGAGTCACTTTTATTGTTATCGGTTTTGTGTGAGCATGGGCAACACCAACGCCTTCTTTATTATTCTATATGTATGTCAAACATTTTACCAAAACTGGTTGAAACATGGTTAAAAATTCCTTCTTATGATTCTGATCAAAGCACCTTATTTATGACTGTAGTCTGGCATTGCCTCGAGCAATTCGCTATGCTCTGCAAATACTGATGGATTTCTAAATGAATCCCTAGTCAATCATTGTTCTTTAATAGTTGTATAGACCCAGGTTCCAATTGGGTAACTCTTGTATTATTTATATACATTTACTATTTGGTGTCCAGGCACTTAGCAAACAATTTAATTCCAATTGGATAACCAAGATAGTCCTGTTGTACAGTTTTTTTAATGCTAAACCGAATTTTATTGAAATGTGGCACACCACATCTCACATACATATTAGAGTAAAGTACATTCTCCTACAAGGGGGTTATGCCGCCTCGCACAGCAGTAACAATTACACAGAATGAAGCCCACACCCCCTAACATAGTGCTCTGCATGAGGTGGACCACGGCCCTCCAGCCAAGGCAGAGAGCCAGTACTGGTCTCATTACTGCCACTGAAATAAGGCCACCAGGCCAACCAGGACAACACAAACATCTCACCTCCTTCCCCCCGAATCCTGCAGTGCCCCCCCTCGCCCCTTCTCCCAGCCAACTGTACTGAACGGACCAGTCGAATGATGCGGCAATCTACACAACCCTTCAGGGCTCACCATCTCAGTCACCGCCAGGGCCGGACTGGGAATCGAAACCGGCTCTGGCAAACTGCTCGGCTGGCCCACCTGGGGGGGAGAGGAGTGCGGCTGAGCTGTTTGCTAGGTCCGGTTTCAGCCGATTTTGTTACAGGGGGGCCGATATTGCCGACCCCCAGTAACAAAAACGGCCCCCACCCTGGCGGCCCACTGGGAAAACGCCCTGTGCCTGCTACAGCCAGTCCGGCCCTGGTCACCGCTTATCATCAGAAAGCCACAGCAGGTGCCAGCCTTGCACCGACAAGGTGCCCCAAGGCCAATGGGCTGCCCCGGTCCCAAGTCACCAACCGGCTGGCAACTAACCTGACTGTGCCTCCCCCACCTTCAATGCCTCAGTTAATGACTCCCAAGCCTGCGCAAATTCCATAGGTCCCCTGTCCTGGTGCGCTTCCTTGAGCAATGTATGCCCCTCCCAGTCCACCTAGCAAAGCAGATCTGCCCTCCATCTCTCAACTCTGGGTCCAGCAGTGACTTCCACTGCATCATTATCTGCCGCTTGGCAAGCACCAGGGAAAAGTCAATGAACCTGCAGGTCACTCTATACTTGGCAGGCCAGGGACAAATCCTACTAAACACAGCCTCAGAGTGGGGTCCAACGAGCCTCCAATGATCTCAGTGAGTAACTGCAGTACCTCGGACCAGTAAGGGGCCAGGTAGACACAGCTCCACAGCATGTGAAGCAGACCCCCCCATCCTACGCGTGGCATTTGGGACACTCCTGGGCAGTAATTTGGAAATACACAGCAAGTTTCTGGGGCATACAGAAAGCCAGATGCAGGATGTCATAATGAATAAGCTTGTAGCAAGCATAGCAGGACGCCCTAGGAGCAAACTCCCACATTTTATTCCAGTCTCCGTCTGTCTAGGGCAACCCCAAGTCCGTCTCCCATTTCTCACAGTGTTGAGAAAGGGGTAACACCATGCTCTCCCCAAGTGCCCCAAAAAGCTCTGAGACCAGCCTCTGAATGTTAGCAGTATAGCAAAGGATATTGGCAACCACGTTGCATCTGAGACTTAGCATCCTGCCTCCCCCACAGCCTCCGCACTACCGCTATTAGAGTACCATGCAGCAGAAACTGCCCCAATGGGAGGTCAAACTCCATCTGCAGGTCGTCAAAGGAGCACAGATCTTTATCTATATAAAGCGCACCCACCACCGTGTCCAGGCCCACCACCATCCAATCCTGCAGGCAACCCCGCCTAAGCAGGGCCTGAAGCGGCAACCCCAGGAAATACGGAGCGCGCGTCTGCATCTGGCAGAGCACCGTCAGCCAGCAGTTCCGGAGCACAGCCAGGTCCTGTCAGCCCTCAGCGGGTACCCTTTTAGGGTCAAGCAAGAGGGTCCACAGTATGGCCCGGTGAGGGGCATCTGGCAACGCAGTGCGGCAGCATTCTCCAGCCCTCAAAACCACCCCATACACCACTGCAGCTGGACCTCCAGGTAATAGGCTTCAAAGTCAGGGGCATTCATCCCCCCATCCGCGGATGCACACTGCAGTTTAGCCAATGCCTTCGCCTCCGTCCCCTGCCCCATATCAAATCAGTCAGAATTGTGTCCAAGTCCCAAAACATAGCCCGAGGCACAACCACCGGGAGCACAGCAAAAAAATAAAGAAGGCGTGACAAAGCTCCCATTTAAGCTATCACTATCCAGCCTGCCACCGGAATCGGAAACGACATCCAGAATTCCGCACTAGCTGGAAACACTACCACCACCATCCCTACATTTCCCTCCAGAATCTTGGGGTTGTGCGATACACGCCAGCCTCCAGATACTGCACTGCCCCCTGCTCCCAGCGCATGCCGCATAAATCCGATTTCGCGCCCAGGTCCCCCCAGGTCGGGAATAAGCTGGTCTTGAGCCAACTGACATGCAGGCTTGAGGCCTCTTTGAACCCTGTGAGGAGGCGCACCGCTTTCTCAGGTTCTGTGCGCATATCTCCCAGAAACAGAACCATATCATTGGCATACAAAAAAATATAATGCGAGACCCCACAGCACGGAACTCCAGTAAAAGCATGCAAGCACGGGCCCTGCTCTCTAGGGGCTCCTCCGCAATGGCGAAGAGCAGTGGGGACAGTGGGCAACCCTGCCAGGTGCCCCTCTCAACCTCACATTGCCCAGAAATGGTCCTCCCTGTCCAGACCCACACCAAGGGAAACGCATAAAGCAACAGAGCCCACTCCATAAACCTATGGCCAACCCCACAGACATCATTACGGCTTTTCGAAAGTCTCATTCCAAGTTACCAAAAGCTTTTTTTGACGTCGACAAACAAAGCCAACCCACTCCAGGAGGTCAGGGTAATCCCCCAAAACTGCCAATAATCTCCAGATATTGAGTGCTGTGCTATGGCCGGGTAAAAACCCCAACTGATCAGTGTGGATCAGGCCTGGCATGTGAGACAGCAGTCACTGAGGTAGGATACCACTGAGAATCTTGTAATCAACGTTCAACATTAATAGCGGCCTATACGCCATACATCAGTAGTAGGTTTCTTAGGCCTAAGCAGGGTGATTAGGAGGGGCTCTCTCAAGGAGGGAGGCAAAGAATGAGCCTCCAATGTCTCTTGGTATAAAGCAGCAAGACGGGGAGCAAGCAAATCAAGTAAGACACATAAAACTGAACTGGGAGCCCATCAGTACCTGGGACCCTGCCCCGGGCCATGCTCTGATCTTCCGCTCTAATCTCCTCTACCGAAACATCCTGTCCCACGGTCTCTGCCTCCTCCAGTGTCAGCCGGTGGAGAGGGAGGTTGACTAGCCAGTCCTGGATGCTCTGCTCACTCGCCCTGCCATCGCTGGCATACAATCCGGCATAGTACTCGGCAAAGGTCGGATTTACCTCATCCTGCCTATAGAACCTAGCCCTCTCATCCATCACCAACTCCAAGGTCAGCGATCCACGCCTGGCGAGGTTGGCTAACCATGCCAACAAAGGCCCAGTCTTGTCTCTCTCTGCGTGGACGCAAACCATATAACCCATGCAATCAAAACATCAGAGCCACTCCACGTGCTCTGTCACCCTCTCTCTGGTCTCCAGCAAGGCCTGCTGGAGATCCGGCCTCTTAGGTCTTAGTCACCCCAGCACTCAGAGGGACTGTTCATGTCCAGCAACGTTAGCCAGCAGTGCCCGTGACACTCCAGCCAACTTCGATATGCAGGACCCCAGATGATGACCTTAAAGTCCTCCCATTCACTAAGCACTGAAGATGCTGACCCCTCATTCTTGGCAAAATAAGGTTGAATCCCCTCCGAGATGGTCTCCCGGAACGCAGAGTCCTCAAAACTGCCAGTCTTCAGCCGCCAACTCGGGACACAAGTACTCAAGTCGCCCGACAGCAGGGTCAAGAGAAGGGGGTTATGATCAAAGATAGTCCTAGCCAGGTACTCTACACTCAGGATCGCACCCAGCATATCCGGTGAGCACAGAAAGGTATCAAGGCGAACATGCAACGGGCTGTCACAGGTGGCCCTTTTAGTGCGTGTTATCAGGTTATTTAAGGTGGGTATTGATGGCAATTGGCCCGTTATATGTTTAGGTACTTGGGGTAGTATATCTGTGAGTATTTGTGTTGTGGGTTCTTGAGAACTAGTGCTTGCTTCTCTTATATTTTCTAAAACTTCTCTCATTTCTATATCTGTTACATTTGGGGGGTGATTATGCTCTTTAACATTAATAACTACAGTTTCTTTAAGAGTTGCCCTCCCACAACATGCATTAGAATAACACTTTGTACATTTTCAATGAATATATTCAGTTGAAGTATTTTCTAGGCTGTAGGTATATCCCATGTACCAAATAATAGTGTTCCCTTCTGTGATGTTATAAATTTTGCGCCGTCTGTCAATATTTCTTTAATTACTGTAATTATATAAATATAAAAAATTTGACTTTTACTATATGTATTTTATTTATATACAGTTAAATATACATTTCCTATTTCTTGTCTAAACTTACTTGTATGATCTTTAGAGAAGTTTTGTCGTGTTGCAGTCTTTTATTTCAGGAAGCTTCTCCGTGTAACAGGTCTTTTCTTTCTGTTGGGAGAGAAAAAGCAGTTTTATTTGTTGCATCTGGTATAGTCTTAGTGCCTGACAATGCTTAGGTGATTAGCAAGTACTGGCGTTGCTCTTACAGTAAGTTTAAAGTTGTTATTTAAATATGCTTAGTTTGTTTTGTGGTGTTAGATGTGTAGTTTTTGTTGGTGTGTCGTAGAAAGTTGGATAATCTGTTTAAAAAGCGTAATGTTAAACAGTGTGTTAGATATTGTTTCTTGAACTATATTTTTGCAAGTTACAATTATTTTACTTTTTATTTTAAATATAATTATTACTTACTTAAAGACGTAGTAGTATCGTTGTATATATTGTAGTCTTTTAGTTGGCAGGGAAAATCCGGCAGAGTTTCCTTCTCTTCAAATGTCTGATACTTGGTGAGATATTTTTTGCTTTAATTTGTTTGGCTTTTATATTGTTTGTTTAATTGGTTAGGCTATTTTATTGGTTAAGGTTGTGTATTGTTTAATATTATTGGTTGCTTTAGGCTTACATAATTATTTTGGGCAGGTATATCCTTATATGGGAAAGGCTAACTAATGTTTTTTTTTATGTTTGTATTTTATATAAGTTTATTTATTTAATAGTATATTTCTTTGTGTTGAGTGAAGAATTGATATTGTTATTAATATACATGTTTATTGTGTTTAAATGATTTTTTAATATTTGTAATACACATTTTAGAGGTGTTTTACGTTCATATTGTTTAAGGTTACGTTTTTGGTGATTTAGAGTAGTATTTATTTATATATTTTAGTTATACTTTTAGAATATATTAATTGTTTGTTTGTTTAAATAACGTGCTTGTAGTAATTTTTAATCAGATTTGTTTTTTTAACAATATTTATGTAGTCAATATTATTGTTTTCGATATTTTTTACATAGTATGCGTATTTATAAGTCATGATATTTTTGTTACCAATATTTTTGTTTTTAATATATATGTAGATTTAGATATTTTAGTTATCAATATGTATGTCTTATATACATTACTTTTATAGTTATGTATAGGGAGTCGATATTTTTGATAACAATATTACATTTTCGATAATTATGTGAATCGATATTTGTTGTCTCGCTATTATGTCACTGATCCCATAACAACATAATACTTGCTGAAATCAGTTACCTGTTAGGAGAGTTTAGTTTGCTAATGCAGGAAAAGCACAATGTATCATACTCACCTTTGTGTCTTTAATAACATTTTAATTTTTCGCTCCCCCTGGCTAGGAAATGTAATTGAATGTATGGCAAGAAGGAAACTGTCATGTGCCTGTTTAAAACGTGTGCAAAGTTTATGTAAAATATGCTCTATAAGTTTCATGCAATAGGTGGAAAAGTTGATAGCATAGAATATTGTCAAGCATTTCACTTGATGGAAACATTTTATATGTCATTGTTCCAACACTAAAGATGAATATATGTGAGTCTCCAATATAGATGAGTCTCCAGCAAGAGGTAATGCTCCCACCTAGCAGGGCTGGCACTGAAACTGGTCTACAGTCTGTAGATGTTTTGAGTCAATGGGTTACAAAAGCGTTCACCTAGGACTGAAGGCATCAAACCTCTCAAAGAGCTGGTCATTTTTTGAAAAATAAAGAGGCCCATGTTCTGTTCTTGTCTTGATAATTAATTGTACATCCTCAAAACATGCTTCGGAGGTAAATGTTACTTGGCACAGAGATAAAGAAATAGAAGAACTCTGTTGACATCCCAAATAGAATGGTATTTAGTTAAAGGGTGACTGCAAATCCTGATTCCCTTTATCAGGCAACATATGAGAGGGTTGCAACCAACTGACCAGCTGATTGATGGTCACAGCGGCAGATTTGCAAGCATTAGTAGTTCTATAATCTTTGTCCTTGCATTAGTAAAGAGGCTTTAAAGTTGACCACTTCCATCACAAGCACATCAGTGTGATCTAGAGTGCTTCCCTTGCACCAACAAACGAAGGGAGGCCACACATACTAGACGTGTTATTTGTACTAGCAACCCAACACATCTATACAGGAATAGAAGTCTCTATCGAAGGTCCTCTAACCTATCAAGTCAACAAAAGGTACGTACTTGTCGAACAACATATCACGCTAATAACTCTCTGAATCCTACAGAAGATCCAGGTAGAAGGGCAGGAGAAAAAAATAGTCACCCACCAACTCTAACAGAGTGGTCAACCAGGCCTGAGAAAGCTTGTTCCGACTAAACATAATGTTGAACGTGCACTTTCAAACATAAAGGATACTCTTTCAAGTGGTCACAAATAGAAAGAAAGCATACATCAGAAATGCCTGTTCAATCCTGACAAAAGCCTTCGTGAGTGAAAACCTCCAGATCCAGCTGTTTACAAAAGTACTTTGGGAGCTAAGTAGTATGAAAAGATGCACAAATATCCACCTCAAAATGGCCACATTTCTCATACACAAGATAGAAAACCTTTGGGTTCAATTTCCAGTCTCTAGCTTCACAGAGATGACATAAATCAACCACCATGTTGGACATTCTGAGCGATATTCTGTACTCACCAAAATGCGTAGGCTCAACCAACATTCCCAGATGACCCTTGCAATAATTGTGAGCCTCCTGGATTTCAAACTTCCAGAAGTTAATCGGTCCACGCGCCAAGAGCTTTCTTCTGCAGTCCACTTCGCCCCCATATGACTAAGTCTCACATTCTGCATCAACCAAATTATGTTACAAAATTTTAGAAGGTACCTGAGGTGTGCGCTCATGTTTCAAGCCTCTGTATTTTCCAGTCATCTAAGTAGCTTACCCCTAGAATTTTCATGCAGGGAATTTTTGTCGATATTGCAGAGCCATTTATGAAGATTACATTCATTCAGGCATTACTGAGCTCTGTGGTGTAGCAACCCTGAGAATGTCTGAATGTGTGAATGAGAAAGTCTGAATGAAAGATGATTAAAGAAATATCCCCCTTTAAGATTTCTTATTAGAAAATCAGGACCTTTAAGAGTTTGAAAAATGTCCGCCTAGATAGTGTTAAATTGTTTCTTGAGTCTGTGGTGCTTTGATGGTATCAGCAATGAATCTTAAAATAGTTGTTGTAGTGGGGTTATGCAATCTTTGCAAAAGTTACCACAATTATAAACCTGTGCAGGAGAATGAGAGCAACCTTCATGGGAGACAGCCCAAGCTCTTGGCTTTGAACATAAACATATTGTCCGCCCAGGAAAGCAGCCATTGTCCTTGGCATTCCACTGATGCAAAGTGCTCAAGGCAAAAAAAAAATTTGATTAATAGGGCTTCTTCAGAACTAGCTTTACCATCCATTCCTGAAGGAGAAGACTGTCTTGCAAAAAAATTGGTTTTTTTCCACTTTGAAAAGTCTGTTTTCTAGCCTTTGCTGAGCTGCAGGAACCAGATTTACTAATGCTTTGCACCAGGTTTGTGTCCTTTTTGCTGCGCAAACCCCAACGCAAAGTGTTAGGCTGGGATCTACTATCCCCCCAAAAATCTGGATTTGTGTTGGATAGTATCCCAAAGTAACTCAAAGTTGAGCTGCGCACTGCTTTGCATTACTTCGCGTCAAGCTGGCATTCCATCTGTGGTGTATGGGCATTCCCATGTAACCACCCATGGGTTGTGAACCAAATTCCTATCCAAAAATATTGGTTGACAGGGATTTGTGCCAAAACCTTAAGACTCCTCGAGGCAGGCAAAACAAGGATATATGTTTTCATTTCTCCTTGATTTTCCAAATTTGCACGTGTGCTACATTGTACGGCACACATGAAAAGTGTGAAGTCTTAAACCATAGTTTTTGTACTGGACGGTACCCCTTCCGGTACATAACCTATGCTTCAGAGAACGGGCACACACACTTGCGCTGTGGCGCATGGCTGCCAAAAGCTGGCCAGCGCTTAGGGGCGTCACTACCATTGGTGCAGCAGGCACAGTGGTACTGGAGGCCAGAGCCCTAAAGCAGTACATTGAAACTTGAAAGTTGCTGTACTTTACTACCCCAACAGCAGTCAAAGGGGCTACTTTCCTTACTTGCACCAGGGCCCATGGTATCCATGCTACGCTACTGCAAGCACTGGGGAAGAGAACAAACGCACCATATCATAGTAGATATGGCACATTTTTCTCTCTAACTTTGACGCAGTTTTACAGAACAGTAAATCTGTGCTTGCATCCATTCAAAGGTTGGAAATGGCCTCTGTCAGCGTCTTCTTTTTTCCTTGCTACGAACACATCACTCACAAATTCCAGCTTCGAATTGGGTGCTCAAGCTACTGCACCTTTGCAAACCATCTCATCTACTTCATATCCCAGTTCCTCTTTTTAAAAATAAACTTAACGTGGACTCGATAGTCTTAATGTGAGGAGCAGACACCATTTACAGTCTTAAGAACCAAAAGGTCCACAGCAACCTTCACTTCTCCTACCAGACGTCCTTGGACCCTTCCCCACCGCTTGGGATAGCTCCTGGTGGCCCTGCGTCCTCGGAAACCCACCGACCCCGACGGACCACGCCCGGAACCTCAGCATCATTCTTGACTCCTCCCTCACCATGACTCGCCAGATCAACGCCTTCGCCTCCACCTGTTTCAACTCCCTCCATGTCCTCCGCAAGACCTTCAAGTGGATCCCCCCCAAAGCCAGAAAGACCGTCACCCACGCACTCATTACTAGCAGACTGGACTACAGAAACACCCTCTACGCGGGAATCAACAAATCCCTTCTACACAACCTCCAGACCATCCAGAACTCTGCAGCCAGACTAGCCCTCGGCACCCCACGACATGAGCACATGACCCAACACCTGCGAGACCTCCACCTGCTCCCCGTCGAAAAGAGAGAAACTTCCAAACTACTCACCCACGCCTACAAATCCCTCCACAACATCGGACCCAAATAACTCAACAAAAGAATCTCTTTCCACGCACCCAAAAGAAACCTCCGCTCCGCCGACCTCGCCCTGGCAGCGACCCCGCGCATCCGCAGAACCAGAGCTGGAGGAAGAGCCTTCTCCTACGTCGCAGCCAAAGCTTGGAACGGGCTCCCAGCCACCATCAGACGCTCCCCTAGCCTGCACACCTTCAGGAAGAGCCTCAAGAACTGGCCTTTCGGCTGACCCGGAGCTGCACCCCCCCGCCCCCAGCGACTTGAGACCCTCACGGGTGAGTAGCGCACTTAATAAAACCCCTGATTGATTGATTGAGACGTGTTACTATGTTTTCCCACAAAGGAAGGAGGGTGACATATCACACTGGGACAGCCTGGCGCTTAGAATGTTCCCTGCCACTCCTGGTGAGTGGAATGTTTGTACAGTGGCGTAACGAAACTTGAGGGGGCCCTCTGCAAAGTGCATGGAGGTCCTGCTCTCCCCCTCCTGCCCCCAGCCCCCCCCCCGGACCCAATCAGGAGCTCTCAGGCCAGGGGCCTGCTGCCCAAGCACAGCACCGGAGGGGGCCTCCTGGAGCTCAGGGGCTCCCCGCACTGCGGGAGCTGTGTGGGCTAATGTTACGCCACTGTGTTTATATGAATTGGCCAGGCACTGATTATTCTTATTGTTTAAGAGCTACATGCAAATACTGTGTCTATCTCTTTTTAAAAAAAGAAAATAAATTAGCTAATAATTTGACGGAGAAACAATGTTACAGTGGCAAATATCGTATCATTTTCAGTATATGACATGCAAGACACCTTACTTGATGCATAATGTAGTTTTTTAACAATGGCATACATACATCATAGCAACTACTTTTATCTTACCTGGAAGGCGAAGGGGATTGCGGTGCTATTGCACAAACTATTAATTTTTCTAAAAAGATTGCAAAGATAATTATGGATTTTGTCTCTTTTAACCTAAATTAACAAAGACAGAGAGAAAAACAAACATTTCTAAGCAAATTATACTCATAGTTGCAAAATGTAAAAGCCCGGATTACTTTCTAACAGATAAAGAAACAATGGCACAGCCGCAGTAAAACCCGTTTCAGAATCAGTACCCTTTGTTCACTCTCTGTATTCAATGTTCTTCTACTGAGGAGAATTGGTTTTGTCATATCAGTGTTTGATCAAACTTCTGAAACTGTTTCATAAAAGAATGCCTACCTTGATATCATCGGCATATTAATTGCTAGCAGGAGCAACAAAAAAAAAAAAATATCTGAAAGCAGAAGATATGCTGCAAAACTACTATCAGGCGGGACATCAAAGCAATTGAACAAAGATTTCTGTAACCCCCTACTCCAAGGTGGTGCAAACCACGATTGGCTGAATACCAAGTAGAAATTACTCTATGCTTATGGTGGAAGAACAAATTTTTTTTTAAACAAATGCAGGTACACACTGCAGGCGTGGTCTTAGTTCAAAACATAATGGCACCGTATTCCCTAAGATTTGCTGTCTGCCTGGACAGCAAAATTATTCATTGTAATGTGCTACTACTTGCCCCTTTTAACTTGTTACATAATTTTATTTAATTCAAAGTTTTTTGTTAGGCGCTGTTCACTGCTTTTTAGTCATCTAAAGTTCATTGAGAAATAAGTCAGTAACTGGGAACATTTACACAGCACACTATGCCGAAATATCTCTAGGCGCCGGGGAGTCAATTGCAACAAGGGATCATTCGTGAAGAGGGTAGGTCTTGAGCAAGCTACAAAACCTCTTTTGAGATAGTTCACCCCATAACACTATAAGAAGTTCCATAATTTTGGGTCCAGAGCAGAAAAGTTCCTACTTCATATAAGAGTATTTTTTGTTTACATAAAAAGACCACAAGAGACTCGAACTGATGGTTCTTTGAATAGTGAGGAGTTTACTACATAGATATTATGAAGATGGCCTTGAGACAGACATACCCATATCATTACAAGGCACACGCCTCAATGTAACCCTGTCCTCCACTTTTAATCAATTAAGTTTAAAGGGGCGTCTGAGATAAGGCCCTGTCTTCCTAACTCCATAATTGGCTTTACGCCAGAGTTTTGCACCACCTGTAATCTGAGATAACCAATGCAGGAAAATCATCTCATGATGCCAGAACAGTAAGGGGACACTGGCAATAGGTCTAATCATCTAAAATAGAGGCCATGAAAAGTGAATTAAAATGGCCAGTTATTGACGGTTGGAAAATGTGATTTAATAGGGCCAATAATTAATGCAAGCATCCAAAGAATGTGATCAGAATGGGAATACGGCAGAACGGAACCCGCGCCAAGTAAAAACAAAAACCTAAATATATTAATAAGGAACTGTGCACCCAGTGCAAAATAAAGGGCTGTTGTGATTACTATGCTTTTCAATGTAGATACCTTTTCATTTCGATGTGAAAACGTGTTTTTGAACTTCCACCAATTGAATAGTTGTGATGTTTCGAATGCGTGTTTCTAGCATATTCTTCTGTTCTGCAAATGTGCCTTGAAGTGGTGATAATCAAGTTTATGCAAACCCATTCATAATAGTTAAATATCTATATGGTTGCTTAGTTTAGACATTTTCAACAAGTAACTGCAAGAACACTTGGACACCTTATGTTTGTTTATTTTGACAGTTAATGCTAGTAATGTCATAAAATACTATGACCATTTCCTTTCAGATTCTACTATTTCCATCATGTGTCTCCTGACTCTTCTATTTCCATCACTTAGATCTTTCCATTGCTTTCGCAGAAAGTGGGACATACTCAGAAATACCTTTCGACTTTTCGATTTATATTTTAGATGTTTCGGTTTCTTTCATAGAAAGTGTGAAGACATGCATGGATGTTTCCATCATATCCAGTACCTGCCTGGGAGGACATATTTGTATTGCTTATAGTCCTGTAGGTATATAATCAAAATGATGGTCGAACTGACACATTTACCACCATGATTGTTTTGTCTTATTGCTGTTATAGTGTCTGCAAGCGCCATCATTGTTTTCAAAGTATACATTAACATAAGACTGTAGAGACCCACCCGGGCTCTCCACTACAGTGTTGCCACCGCACACACTCCTCTGGGCGGTCGCATCCTGAGGAGATAAATAAACGGCAGAAGACCGCTCAGGGTCTTCCAGCCACACAAGTACTCCAGTGTGGGCTTATTATTATTGCGGGGACTACGGGTAAGATCAGGCCACTTTACACAGGCGATGAGGCCAGTGTTGAACCCCCGCCTCGCCAACTCACCGGGAATACGTCGGAGAATATGTCAGATCCTGCTGCACATCGCTCAGCGGGACATCCTGTTGGTGGCTACTTCCCCGGAGCACATCGGGCCAGCGGGACACACACCCCCTCATTTCGCCTACCACAGGGACGAGGACTACAGCATGCCCGAAGCGCCGCACGTGTGCCTCAAATGCAGATCGAGGCAGGCATGGTCAGCGGGAGGGGCCACCTGCGTGTGGAGCCAGCAGCCCCGCCAGATCTCTCCCGCCTAGCACACGCCGGTCGAGAGCAGCTTGCACGTGTGGTGCAGGAGCGCCTGGAGCAGAGTGCAGAAGCAAAGGTGAGCACGCTAGGCGCCACCGGTCACATGCATGTGCCTGAGGAGCAGACAGTCAGCCAAGTGCCCCCAAAGACCCACACAGTCAATCCTGCCATGCAGCTGGGGCTGTAAAAGACAGGAACCACAGCAGGCCTCAGTACGCGCACAGGGGAAGGTTCAGCGGCCCAGAAAAGGGGGAACAAAAAAAAAATGAAAGCCATAAGGGTGCCTACACCCCCCCACCTCCAACTGCACCAACCCAAGCAGCAATAAACAAAGGGGTAAGAGGGCCATCAGAAAGCAGGCCAATCACCAGAGCCACCAGGCAGAACAAACCTCATAGCCGCTAGTCATGAGTACACAGCCCCAGGCAGGGGCAGCCGGCACACAAGCAGGAGCGGCAGATCTTCAGGCACGTGCTGCAGCACCACCTCAAGTCTACAACCATGCCGCGGTAACCCAGCTACCTCCGTTCAGCGAAATCGCCAACCCTACAACAGCGGCCCCACGCTGGAAAGCCTGGTTGGGGTGTCTCAACCATTACTTCAGGGCCACAAGAGAGACAGATGGGGCGGTGAAGAGATCGCTGCTAATCTATTATGGGGGCGGAGAGATCTATGACCTGTTTGAAACACTCCCCAACACAGGGAACGAGGATGCCTACGAGGCTGCGGTCGCAGCCCTAAATCGACACATTGATCCTCAACTCAATCCTGACTTTGAGTGGTTCAAATTATGAAAGGCAAAGCAGTCCGAAACTGAATCAGTGGACATGTTTTAACCACGACTAAGGCGGCTCGCGAGCACGTCCACCTTCGCAGACCAAAGAGAGGAGATAAGGGCCCAGATCATCCAGGGGTGCCAATCAGTGGCACTCAGGCATTTGATCCGCCGACAACCTGGAATCTCACTGGACGACATCATCGTTCTCCCTTGGTCCCATCAGCTGTCAGACGCCCGAGCAGACTAAATGGAAGCCGCCCTCAACAGAGGCACCACCACGTCGCATGTCCAGATCAAGGAAGAGAGGGTTGAAGCTGTCTACAGAATCCCGAACTCAACGCACAACACCACCAAGGCCCAGATGGGAGGAACCTGCGGGAACTGTGGGGCTGAACACCCCCCAACCGGCCTCTGCTTGGCAACAGGGAAAGTCCGTTTCTGGTGTGGAAAGCAAAATCACGTTGCGAGAGTATGTAGGAGTGGCAGGTCCCAGCCGGCCTCCACCAAGCCACACAGAGTCACGACGAGCATTCGTCAGCTGTTGATTGACAACTATCACGCCCAGGAAGAGAGCACAACACAGGGGTGCCGTTTCGACACAGAGGAAGACTATGACGACATGTTCATCATATCATTTGTGAGCCGTTCTGACAAGCAAATGCGGCCTCCCTCCCATGTGCACCATCAAAGTGGCCGGATCCACTGTACAAGCGCTGATTGACACCGGGGCGTCAGTGAATGTCATGGACTCAGAGCAATATCAGCGACTGTCACCACGACCCCCACTCACTCCCACAAAAGCAAGAATATATACCTACGGCGGAACACGCCCTCTCCCCTTAAGAGGAGCGATGGAAGTAGAAGTCACCAGCGACAGGCACACGACGAGAGCGAGGTTCCATATCACCGAAGGGAAGAAAGGAACTTTCCTCAGCTGTCACACAGCAGAAGACCTAGGCCTCGTCTTCTTTGCGAACCAGGTACATGACTCCCACGCTGACGCCATCCTGCAGGAATTCCCACAACTGTTTGAGGGTCTGGGCAAGCTCAAGGGCAAGCAGGTCAGACTGCATATTGACTCATCCATCAGACCAACAGCCCTGAGGCACAGGAGAGTGCCTTTCCACTTACGACCACAGGTAGAAGCTGAACTGAAGAAGCTAGAAGACCTGGACGTCAATGAACGGGTGTCCGGCCCCACCCCGTGGGTGTCACCGCTGGTTATCGCACCAAACCCCAAACAGCCAGGGGCCATCCGGCTGTGTGTGTAATGCGCCTCCCCAACAAGGCCGTCAAGAGGGAGCGACACCTGACACCCACGATGGACGACATTGTGGCAGACCTCAATGGGGCCATGTGGTTCTCAAAGCTAGACCTAAATGCCTGGTATCATCAGCTGGAGCTCGAACAGGAGAGCCAATATATAACCACGTTCTCCACCCACGTGGGCCTCAGGAGGTACAAGAGGCTGAGCTTCGGGGTGTCATCGGCCGCCGACGTCTTCCAAAACGCCATCAGGAAGTCCCTATCCGGCTTACAAGGCGTCATCAACCTCAGCGATGACATCCTGGTGTTTTCAAAGACACTGGAAGAACACCACACGCATCTGCGAGCTACGCTTCAACGCCTGGCAGACAGTGGCCTCACCCACCACAGAGCAAAGTGTTCCTTCTACCAAGAGTCAATCAACTTCTTTGGATACGTCTTCTCGAGAGACGAGCTAAGAGTGGACCCCAAGAAAGCTACCGCCATCCTGTCGGCCCAGACCCCCACCATACCTACGAGTCTGCAGTTTCTTGGGGATGGCCACCTACTGTGGCAGGTTTATACCAAACCTGGCCTCTCTATCTGAACCACTGCATGCCCTCACATGCACCAGAGGCACCTGGGCGTGGACCAAAGAAGCAAACGCTGCATTCCAAGCCATCAAACCTGCCCTAATGGACCAACAAGTCATGGTCTACTTTCACCCTGGAAGGTGCACTCAGCTGATCGAAGATGCAAGTCCCGTAGGACTGGGAGCCGTCCTCCTCCAGGAGTGCGGCAGCGACATGTGGGTGCCTGTTGCGTACGCCAGCCATGCCCTATCGGACACTGAAACAAGATACGCCCAGATAGAATGAGAGGCACTGGCCATCAAGTGGGCGTGCCAGCAGTTCCACCTGTATCTCTATGGGCAGGAGTTTCGAGTATGACAGACCACAAGCCGTTAATCCCTTTGTTTGCAGGAACGTCGAGACTGGCACCTCCCAGAATAGAATGGTGGGCAGTTCAACTACAATCCTACAGGTTCGAGGTCGTGTTCTGCCCAGGGGCCCACAACCCGGTCGATTATCTCTCAAGACAACGGACAGGACTCATTGTCATCTCCCACGTTCAGAAGAAGAGCACTCTGAGGCACTCGTCAGAATGGTCATCCAGGAGGCATGTCCCAAGGCAGAGACGCTGGAGGAAATTGGACTGGCCACCGCAATGGATGAAACCCTAACAAGGGTCAAGGAAGCTCTGCTCACCAGAGGATGGGTGCGCTTCCTAGATGGTGCACATGCACTCAACGTAGAAGACCAGCAGGCGAGACAACAACTATGGAGAGTCAGCAGAGAACTCAACGAAGGGGACCAGGGCATTGTGCTACAAGGCCATGTCATTGTGGTCCTGAGGAAGCTGCAAGACCGAGTTGTTGGACTGGCACACGTCGGGCACCAAGGAATGGCGAAAACCAAAGCACATCTGCGCTGCAAAGTGTGGTTCCCTGGCATGGACGCCATGATGGAAGAGAAGATCCGGAATTGCCATTCATGCACGATAACAGGTGGTGACCCTGCCCCAGCCCAGGTCATCATGGAAGAACCCAGCGAAACACCTTGGTCGAGAGTCAGCATCGACTTCGGCAGTTTCCCCGACGGCAGCAGCACTCTAGTGCTAATGGACTCTTTCTCAAAATTCCCCGTGGTGGAAGTGGTTGGGTCTACAGCGTTCGCCCAGGTCCAAGTTGTCCTCAATAAACCTTTGCACTGCTGGGCCTCCCTGAGGAGATCAGGTCTGACAATGGGCCCCCGTTCCAGGGATGAGAGTTCCAGGAATACCTGGAGAGGAAAGCAATTCAACACCGGAAGATCACCATGCATTGGCCACAAGCAAATGGAGAAGTAGAGCGCTTCATGAGGACTCTCAGCCAGGTGCTGCACATTGCAGTGGAAAGGGGAGAGGATGCAGAAAGATCCCTACACCAGTTCCTCGATGCATATCCACAGACCCCCCACAGCACCACTTTTCAGACGAGCCCCACGGGACAGTATCCCGACTGATCCCGCATGGAGTCCCCCAGAAAGAGACAACATGGCTGTGCAAGCCCAGAGGGAGAAGACTAACCACAAGGCAAGCCTTGCCAGAGGCGCCAAGACACCATCACTGTGCGTAGGCGAATACGTGGTAGTTAAGGAGAGACACCCCGGCTGGACTTTCCAGACCCCATATGAACCCGAGGTGTGGAAAGTCGTCTGCGTCCAAGGGACCATGGTCTCAGCGCAGAGAGGCACGCGGGTGGTCACCCGGAACGTATCCTGTTTCAAGAAAGTGCCCGGACCTTGCCCGGATCAAGAGGAACGCGTCGAGCTGGAGGAAGCCGAGAACCCCCTGAGTGGCGGGTGGCCGCTCTCACCAACTCCCAGCAGAGACACAGAAGAGACACAGGCTGGCGCAGCCGCGCAAGCCCAAAGCACGTCAAGTCAAGACACCCCAAGTGTGCCAACGACATGCCGTCCGGCGGAAGCAGAGGCCAGTTTCAACTCCTGGAGCCAGAGGTATGGTCGAACCCTGCACCCAGCCAGCTGCTTAGAGACTTTGTGTGCGTTTTAGCTAGAATATGTGTTTAGTGCTATTATTAGTGGCTCCAAAAAAAAGGAGGGATGTAGAGAGCCACCCAGGCTCTCCACTACAGTGTTGCCACCACACACACTCCTCGGGGCGGGCGCATCCCGAGGAGATCAATAAACAGCGGAAGACCGCTCGGGGTCTTCCGGCCACATGAGTACTCCAGTGTGGGCTTCTCATTATTGCGGGGACTACGGGTGGGCCCCAGCGTAAGATCAGGCCACTTTACAAAGACATCCAGATCCCACGAAAACCCAAGTATCAGGCTATAGTTAGGAGAGGACTTCACCAGGGCGATAGAGATCAGGATTGACTCTTACCCTCACTCATGCATGTATGTCAACCAAGGCAAACTGAGATACAGGCTTTAGTTATCTTTTTTGAAAATTATGACCTTTTATACTCCGGTTGCGCAGGCCGCTCCAGCTGTCTGTCAGGAGACAGACACACATTCCATATTCTACAGAGCCCTTGCTCAAGTCTTTACTGCTATCCTGTCAATTTCCGTTGCCTTGCTCTTATTTGTTGCTTTCCTTTCCTTTTGTGTTGGACCCACCCACCGGAGCCTTTTGCTTTCATTGGTAGATTCGTCATAGTCCCAATACCGGCAACATCCCCCCACTTTCCCATAGGCGAACATGCATAATAAACCACAAGACACTTTGTTTATGGGAAAAACTGTTGCAGGTTTATTCCATACAAGAGTATGCAATAAGGTGGGTTATCTTACGGGCGATCCATGGGCAGGCAGCCGTCCAACCTATGCTGCCCCTGCCCGCCTGATGAGCCAGCACTGTGGGATGTATGCCCGGTCAGCGCTACCTTTGTTGATCCACCACTGGATCACGTGTCCCTTGTTACCATCTTACTCACGCCCCTTTCAGGGCGGAGCGTATCAGGGCAAACCCCCGGTTGGTCAGGCCCCCAACCGCCCGAAGGACTAACGGGGCGCCGTCGCGGTTCTCCATGACCCTGCCCTGAGGATCCTGGTCTTTGGCTCTGGCACCCCTATTGTGCCGCGCAGAGGTACCCTTACTGTACCCGTCTGCCGCAGTGGTACCCTTACTGTACCGGACTGCTTCCAGATCGCCCTGTAACTCTGCCACAGCCCTGGGGGCGGCCACCGTCGCAGCTAGGGCCCCCCACCACTGCACCTCCTATTACCTGCAACCTGCCCTTTCCAAACATTCCTGTAAATCCAGGAGAAACAGGTCCATCCCCACCGGGGACAAGTGGACCCCGTCCTCCTCAAAGTACCCTTTAACGTTTGCCTGGATGAGTTCATGCCTGATAAAGCCCAACCCCCTCTGCCCCAGGAACTTGCGCATAGCACTGTTGACCCGCTTACACGAATGTTCTGCTGCCTCCCTTGACCTGGCGCCGCGCCAATGCAAGCGGGGGGTTATTTCAGACCAAAACAGTTCGCAGTGACCCAAACGCCTGCTTAGTTCGCCAAGGTCCGTTTTAATGGCCCTGAGTAATCCCCTCCTCCCCATGGTCATGAGATCATTGCCCCCCAAATGGATCACCAAGACATTGGGCGGGGCTCCCCCCAGGGCCAGGCGTTGCTCGAGCCGGTTAATGATGCTGTTCCATCTCATACCTGGGAAACCCATCCAAATAAATTGAGTGTCGTGAAACTCCCGCATCCAGTTCCTGCTCTTGGCCCACTTTTCCAACCTGGCCACGTACGAATGGCCGATCACCCATACGCGAACACCTAAAGAAACGAACGCCATTCTTTATCAACTGTTTATTATTCCGATAATCATATTTGAACACGACACTGCAAAACACGGCACTCCAAAATTATTTACATATTGTGCAGTCAAGGGCGAATATACCATTCAAAACAGCGCGACTGCCACCTCCCCACTTTTTTAATGACTGCCGGTTCCATGCCTGCTTTGAATGCAGCCGTGGCTGCCCCAATCCTGAATGAATGGCTTGAATACTTTTTGTCAGGGCTGGCCAGGCCGGCGCGCGCCAAACATGCACCCATAACCCGCTCCACTTGAAACTTAGTCAGGGGGGTCAGGTCTGCATGTACCAGGAAATAACCCTGTGTTGCGGGGCGCACCGCTACGTAGTCCCCTACTCTAGCGACCGGGCAGTACCTGGGATCCCCTATCGGGTTAAGAATCACCTCAACCCCACGCCCTGCCTGGTCAGTCTTCGACCTTCTTATGCGGAGCACCAGCTGGGCGGCCAGTTTCACGTCTTGCATGCCAAGTGCATCCCCAGACCTATCCGCCTTGGATCTGGCCACCAATTCGCTCATCCTGAATGCCCCAAAGAATGCTAAACAAAAGGCGGCTGCTAGTAGGCTGGCCTCATAAGGAGAGTGCGCAACCTGCTGCAGGACATCAAGCATACCCTGGAGCAATCGATGGCCCCCCTGTTGTCCGGCACCCTCACTTCCTCCCTGGCCCAGCCCTTAAGAGCCGCCCGTAACCGAAAAGACCTGGCCGGATCGGTCCCACCCTTTAGTTTCTCATCGTGGCACACTGCCGCCAGGTGGCTGGACACCCAAGAGTGGCTCCTCCCTTGGTCCTTAGCCCATACCACAAAAGCCTCCACCTTCTGTTCCAAAGGAAGGGGGCTGGTGCCCAGGATATCAGAGACGCCCCAGAATGTTGTACAGTGGGCCTTGTACTTCTTCCTGGTTCCTGGAGCCAAGGACCGTTCCCCAATCTCCCTCAGCCGTTGCTCCACTGCAAGATGAGCCACAGATGCGCTGGAAAGGGGGTCATCTCCGCTCTCGCTCGCGGCCAGGCCTCCCGGAATCGGAGCCACTGAAAACGAGAGAGAGCGTCAGCGGCAACATTCTTGTTCCCCTCAATGTGCCTAGCCCTGAACTCAATGTTGTGGCGCAGGCCGGCCCTGACGAGCTCTCTCAGTAAGCAGAGCACTAGTGGGCACCTAGCTGACTGACCATTTATCGCTTGTACAACCGCCATGTTGTCCGACCAGAAGACCACCCTCCTGTTCGCTAGTGCAGAGGGCCATAAATGCAGGGTGATGACGATGGGGAAGAGCTCTAGTACTGTGATCTTGGCTGTGATCCTGCGCCGGTGCCAAGCGTTGGGCCATTTCTGCGCGCACCACTCCTCCCCCATGATGGCTCCAAAACCCTCCCTCCCGTAGCCGTCAGTGAAAAGGCAAAGCTCAGTGCTGCCTGCCCATGGCGCCCTCCAGATCACAATTCCGTTGAATTGTACCATGAATTCCGCCCAGGTCGCCAGGTCTACCTTAATGCCTTTTCCCAACCTGACCAAATGATGTTTCCTGCGGACGCCTGACGTGGCCCTGGCCAGTCTCTTGAGAACACCCTCCCAGCCGGGATGACTCTAGCTGCAAAATTGAGCTTGCCCATGAGACTCTGGATCTCGCCCAAGGGTGCCTTGTCTCTGCCCAGTAAGCTTTGGATGTCATTGCGCAACTCCTGCACCTTCCCGGCAGGGAGCCTGGACTCACCCTTGACGGTGTCCAGCTCAATGCCTAGGAACGTGAGAACCTGCGCCGGACCCTAAGTCTTACCCGGCGCCAGGGGGACCCCTAGGCGAGCCGCCAAGTCCTGGAAGCAGCGCAAT
Source organism: Calotriton arnoldi (assembly GCA_963921515.1). Taxonomy (NCBI): domain Eukaryota; kingdom Metazoa; phylum Chordata; class Amphibia; order Caudata; family Salamandridae; genus Calotriton; species Calotriton arnoldi. The sequence continues at coordinate 2,088,125 of CAWUFW010000047.1, read as the reverse complement.
CCCTCACTGCACTCCCGAGACCCTGATCTCCCGATGAACAAAAAATCATCCAGGTAGTGGGTCACTCCCTCCTGGCCGTGTTCCCAGTGAAGTGCCCACTGCAAGAAGGAGCTAAAGGCATCTAAATACGCGCAAGACACCGCACAGCCCATGGGCATGCAACAATCAAAGTAAAGTTGACCCTGCCACTTGAACCCCAACAGGTGCTGGCTGGACGGGTGGACTGGCAGTAGGCGAAAAGCAGATTCTATATCCGCCTTGGCCAACCATGCCCCTTTGCCAGCCCTCCGCACCATGTCAATGGCCATGTCCAGCGAGTAATAAGAAACTGAACAAGTGCCCTCCTCTAACCAGTGATTCACTGAATCGCCCTCGGGGTATGACAAGTGGTGAATCAGCCTAAAGGCCCCAGGTTCTTTCTTGGGGACTACACCCAGCGGGGATACTATAAAGTTCTCCAGTGGGGGTGAGTTGAAGGGGCCAGCTACTCTGCCTAGTGCCACCTCCTTTAGAATTTTTTCCCCTACGACTCTTGGCAGTTCTTTGGCGGACCTCAAATTATCAGCATCGCGGCTACAGTGCGGCCCCTGGAACGGAATCGTAAAACCTTCGAGGAACCCCTGCTCTAGAAGCAGCCTGTCTTTGGTGTTGTGGTACTGCCGCAGGAGCGGGAGGAGGTTCTGCAATATGATGGGGGAAGGCCCTTTGTTGGGAAAGTTTGGGTGAACGGAGACCAGGGCTGGTTGGCAACAGGGGGGGGGCGGCGCCGGGGCGGTGTTCCTGACTGGGTTATTAACTGTTCTGTTTACCAGGTGGGGGGGGTGGGACTATCCCGTTTTGAGTTGCATGACACGGCTGGATGTGCGGCCCCACACTTGCTGCAGTTGTGGGCGAATTTGCATCCTTTGCCCCAGGTGCAAGATCCTGCATTGTATAACCGGCAGGTGCCGGATGAGAACCTCTTATTCCATTGTTGCTGCCCCCCCTCTTGCTGGGTTCGAAAAGGCTGTTTGAAGGTGCGCTTACCAGATTTTTTGGAGGCCCCTTGATTATCACCACCTTTCTACGCTTTCGCCCCCTTTTCCCTGCACTCTGTACTTGGTCTACCCATATGTTGGATCCAGAGTTGGATCTCCTTTTGGTCCCACCCTAGTTCCGGACATAATGACATCCTCTTACGGAACTCCTGATCATAGTAAAACCATCCTAACCCGCCCGACAATTTTGCCTCCAGGGCCCTGCTCTGGGTGTCTTTCCATTATTACTGCTGAGAGAATCGTGAAGGCCTCCACCCAATTCTCTATTGTCTTGTCTGGCCAGCGTTGGTACGGCACTTTCTTGTAGTCCTCTTTTCCCCACCATCTTCCTGGTGTCTAAACCTGCCTTGCTGTGCATAAGTAAGGTCAAGATGTCCACACATTCCCTTCTCCAAATGCCTTCCTTGGCGGCCTGAGGCACCTCCCACGCCAGAGAACAACGCCCTGACGCTAGTGGAGCTACTGTTACCATTGGAGTCGTCGGGGGCGCCAAACTTGCGGTGGACAGACTTGTGGGCAGGTGGGGGGGGGAGATGGTCTGCACCAGCGGTGAAGCGGGCGCAGGGACGGGAGAGGGAGCAGGAGGAGCCGCTGAAGCGGGAGCGTTGCTGGTAGAAGGCGCTGCCGTCTTCTGCTGTCCCTCCCCGCTGGAGGGAACCATATCTTGCCCTGCACTACGCCTAGGTGCCGTCACACTCACTCCTGCCTCTGGGGCGGCTACCATACTGCCTGCCCCACTTGCAGGCAATGCCCCACCGGCCTGGCCGGTCCAAACCTGAGTAATTGAAGGTGGCACCCTGGGCACCAGCGCTGCGTCCACAACTAAAGGGGGCGCCTCCAATCTGTCCAAGCGTGTCTGAAATGTATTCATCAAAGCCAACATGTTGTCCATTGCCTTACCGATTTTTACAATGTTCGCGTCGCCCGTTGTGGCAGGGGGCGGAGGGTTAGCAGGAGCAGCCACCGGCGCTGGAGGCTGTTGCGCAGCCACCACCCTGGCCTTGGCCGGGGGGGGGGTCTGCAGGGAAGTCTTTGTTGGTGGGCCTTCGTGACCGCTTTGATCTGAGAGGCGCCAGCTCGGGTGGTCCCGCCTGGCTTCCTGACGGTTGGTCTAGTGACACCCCGGAATCCTCCTGCCCACAGGCGTCAAGCATCCCTTGAGCCCATTCCACTCCCTTGGCTTTTGCCATTGCCATAAAGGTCCCCCACACTAATTCCTGGGACGTGCTCGGTTGCGACTCATCAACACAGCTGACTTACGAGAATAAGAGGGCGAGGGTCCCTTGGCTGTTCATGCTGTACTTTGTCTGGCCGACTGCCCAGCCGCGCCCTAAAACAAAAGACAAAGGTGAGTCCCAGCACTGAGCCAGCAGCGAAACCTCCCAGCCGCAGAGCAGCCGTTCCCATGGGCCCCCCGACCCCGGCGCGTTTACCGCCCAGTGCCTCCCCGGTACTTACTTCAACACAGCTCCTGCCCTAGCGACCTGATCGAACGGACTAGTTTGTTGCCTTCAAAGTGTGGCTCAATGGTTAGAGCGGCAGACCCTGATGCAGAGATCTGGCCCGGGACCAGGGTTCAATCCCCGCCTCGGCGGGTCTTGGGCTCAATTTCCTCGGACCTGATAATTCTCGCCTCGGTGCCTATTCTAATCATGGGTCCCACTCTGCAACTCTGGGCAATAGCTTGCTTAATCTCCACAACGGCCCCAACAGCGCTGGGATGCCTGGCTTCACCCTGGGGGTGCCCAGGAGTGGACATTTCACAGGGAAAAGCCAGGAAGGGTTCCACAGCGGTATGCGTACAGCGCCTGGACACCCCTTTGGGGGTATGGGTGCGCTTTACAAGTACAAATTTCTTAAATTTCTTTCTTGTCCTGCGGTCACGTCCCAATGGTCCCCGGATGGCTGCGAGTACCGTGGATGTCCGGATGAGCTGCGATGGGGAAATAAATTCGTTTAGATGAGGCCAACGCAAGGCCATACGACCACCGTGATGTGTCGCCCTTGCCTTCCTGGCGCGCAGTCGGCTGTAAATTGGCATGGTGACTGTGGGATGGGGAAAACTAGCGGCGGGGTGGGGGGGGCGAGGGGGGTGGTTTGCGGATGAGTCCCATTACCTGCACAGCACCCTTGCCCGGGCCACGACCCAGCGAAGCTGCCCCTCGACGTCCGGGCCCACTCTACCTGCGAGGTGCCTCTGCACCAAGACTCAATCCGGCGTAAGCAGCTGAAACGTCCGGTCCCAACCTGCTTAGAAACAAAACAAGCGTAAGTGAGTGGTCCCCAACCCGCTGTGCGACACATCCCGATAACCAGTGAATTCCCATATCTTTTCCCCAGACACCATAGTTACAATGAAGCACTGCAAAGTCACTAAATGTAGCCTCACTGCTCCATGGGCCTTAGGGAGGAAGGGTGAGAGGAGGATTTATCACCATCGCCCCGATTTAAATGAAACATTGATGGCAGCACTCCCCCTCTGAAAATGCCTGGCAACAATACACCCACATGTTTTGAAACAACACCGATGAGGGGGGGGGAAGAGGAGGTGGCAAGCTGCCTCCCCCTTAGGCTACCATGGACAGGCAGCACTACCTGGGGACCTTCACAACCCTTTTGCTGCAGGGTTCCCATGCCCCGCTTGGCTCCCATCCGTTACTGCCCCCCTCTCACTACCCTCCCCAGCGCACATCATAATATTCTACCCCCAATAAGTCACTGTACGCTAGACGGGCTCGCACCCTCCAGTGCGGCCTGTGGCACCCGAGGTACCAGACATACCGTTTCTGCAGATCGACCTTCAGCTGTATGGCTTGGGAGCACGGCGGAGCCTAGCGCGCGCGTGAGTATCCCTGGCCCGCTCAATTGCCACAGAAAACGAGGGCGCCCCGCATGGCGCTTCCCATCATGACGCCTTGCCTCCAACTTTCAGATGTGCGCGAGGGTAGTAGCGCAAATTGTGGCTGTAGCGGTGGGGCAGTGTTCCTTCCCACCATGCCGCGCGGGGGGGCAGCATACGCCGCCAATGATGCAGTGCACGCCGTGGAGCCCCCCCCAGCGCTGCCCCGCCACTATCCGGGGATCGTTGAGCAGGCAGGCTGGTACAAATGTGCCTCGGCCCAGCACTACCCGGGCCACCTCACGACTGCGCGCCCGTGCACCCCGCTTCCAAGGTGCTCTGCGCCGCTGGCTGCCGTATAGCCGCAGGCGCAGCCCCTGTGCGAAACCACCAATGAACGACAGCAGGCAGCACACATATCCCCGTACCGGCACCATCATGGTTGGGCGGGCGGGTGGGGGGGTGCAGGGGACACACCTACCGGGCCGTGCAACAGCCGTGCCCACGTACACTCTGCCCCCTCCCGTTCAAAGATGACCTACCACACATGTGCGCTCCCGCAAGCGCCCTCGACCGCCTGGGACCACGCGGACTAGGGCGGCCGCGCGCCCCACCGCCTGAACGAAAACCCCAACCGGGTTATCCCGCCCCATGTGGGCCACAAGCGCAAGCCCCGAATTTAGTTGTGTGCGACTCACCGGCTTGCTGAGGGACGCTAGGAACTGGACCCTGGTCAACCGATCCCGAGTCTGCCGCCATGGCCCTTAAGCCCCGCCTTGACCCTCGACGGAGCACATGCGGCCGCGGGAGCGCTCGCACTTCAGGCCCCGCATGGGCGGCCGTTCAGGCGACGATCTTACACCAGTACTCTACCCAGGAGGGAGGTCCGCCCCAGGAAACCTGCTGGCCACGGGAGGAAGGGGGGGGGACTGAAACGCCCCACATCCTGCCACGAGCGGGCAGCTACCCCATAAACCCCACCCCCCGGGAGACCCTCAGGCAACCCAGCGCGAACCCTAGGCCCCGCCAGGAATTAAGCACCCTACTGGTGAGGGGCCTCGGCCAACTCGGCTCTGGCCCCTACTCTGGCCGGCCATGCCAAACCCGTGCCGGGCGGTTTACCGCCGTCCTAGGCCCTCGGGAGCTGTGCCCCCCCCTCGCTGGCGGGACGTCGCCCAGCATAAGCCCGTCCTGCACTGGCGGACGTGAAGGGGGAGGGGGGGGTTGCGACAGTCACTCACCGCGGTATACAGCTCCTGAGATCGGGACGACCGAGGACCAGACAAACTGCGTGCCAGGCATCAAAGAGGGGGGGCAGTGGATGGAAGCAACCGCCTATGGTGGAGCGTAAATGTCGGTTTAGGCAACGCTCCACCATGCAGGCTCCAAACTAATCACCTAGTGGGCGGGCCTCCGGACTAGGACCAGCTAACCATCTCAGATGGCCCCCGCTTCCCCTCCGCTCGTCCCGCTGTGGACTCGCAGCTCCACTCCCCTGCGTCTTCAGACGAGAGATTACTGGACTAACTTTATGACTGATAACAGGTCCATTTTGGCATGGAATAAATAGGTCACCAGCCAAATTTGCAGACCACGGCAGTACCTTAAAGTCACCCCCTTTCAAGTGAGCTAGGTCACGGCCCAGTCGCACAACCCTCATCCGATGACCCCTCCAGACGGCGATGCCGGCCGCAAAGAGGAGCAGGAAGAGAAGCCGGAGAGCCCACGCTGGCACACCGTGCCAGAAAAGGAGGTGGGGGGAGGTCGAACACCGCCACAGCACGACCACTGCACGGCACAGCAGCCCGCAAACCCTACCGACACTGCCCTGAGCCCTCGAGGAGCTATCCTCCCCCCCCTGTGACTAGGGGGCTGGGGGAGAGGATGTAAACTCACCAAAATCTACGTGGCACAACGACGACACGGAGGGACCCGGACGACCTCCTAGACGGCGAGGCTGGCGGCAAAGAGGCCGCTGGGAGGGTCAGAGGGGTCTACATACCCTCCCTCCCCCCCCTGGGCGTATCGGAAGTGACACCCACACCGAACCGCGGGCTCCAGGCGGAAGCCCTCTGCAGCTAGGGCGAGGGGTAGGCTTGTGCCGCAATGGCACTAAAAGGCCGCCCTTTTAGGGGGGCCCCCTTTGGGGGCGGCGGGCAGCCACATTCTTCCTGCTCCCAAAGCGGCACCGCAAACAGAGCCGTTTAAACAACATGAGTTTGCTGCTCGTCAGCGCCATCTAACGGTCGCTAGAAAACCTGCAGCAGAAATGTGGAACTTAAAACATTGATCTTAACAGACTACTACACACAGCAATTGGTATGGCCAATCAGTCTCGCTTGACTGTAATGTATGGCATTACCAATTGATTGTCTAATAAGGCCAACAAGTAAATCACTCGGGCCAGAAGTTGCTCATGTTATTAGAGGGCCCATAAAATAGATTATGCATTGCTTCCGCGTTAACAATTATTGTGGGGCTTCATAATAGACACGTTTGAGTGTGTTGGTTGAAAGGAAACGCGAACATTCATTGACAGATGAATGGCATAGATAAACTCTGACAACGGTGTGCAAAGAGGTACAACAGCCTGGTAAACGAGTGGGCACACCAACGCATGGAGATGGGCGAGGGATTGGCCCACACAGGGGTCATCGCCCTACAGCCCAAACTGAGTCTTGTGACATCATATCAAAGATTGATGCCCCTCTGTTTTTATAAACTGAGTCTATCAATACACTGAGCGTTATGAGTAAAGCCTAGGATCAGTTACCATCTGAGTTGAAGAGAAAGACTGACATACCTATTAAAAGACTATGGTTTCAGTGTAGCCTCGCCCTTCCAGCGTGACATCACACGTACAGTGAGCTGGTTGGTGCCTCTTTCTTGGCAGTCTCTCTCAGAACCTTGTGATTTCTGCAGAAAATGTACGGATAACTCCACACAAAACGACAACATTCGAAACAAAATAACCGTTATAATCAGGCCCATCCTACGGCCTTTATTGGAAAATGTCTGCCAGCTAACTGTCCGGCCCCCCTGCCCCCCTAAGGCATTATGAGGTTACCGTCATCTTTCTGAAAGCATTCAGGTCTTTTTTGGGGAGCAGATAACTCCACATGCTTTGTGGGGCCAAAAACCAAAGTAATTTCATTTGTGTTTGTTGGAGGAAGTGCCACCAGACAACGTGCTGATGTCTACTGTATAGCATAAAACATACGTCTTAAATCCACGCTGCCCACATTTTATTTTGTGAAAACCAATTCAGAAGGTTCTTATAAAAACATTCCGGGAGTTCTCTCCCAGTTAACACCTTAAAATGCTTTAACGAATCGCAATTTTGTGTTTCAGCACGGGCCCCAGACCTTTGGGGCTTTTCTCAAAACATGTCCATGGCGTCTCCCGCCTGGGTTTATAGCGAAAGGGGTTTCCCGACATGGAAAATTACATATAAAAAGCACAACTAGCACGTTACTACACACAGCCCTAAACTTCAAAGAACAACCGAATGGTCACAGGTGTAAGTATTCGATTATAAATGAAAATCTGCAAAAATCAGACACTTCCGAGAGTAACCAAGCGGGGTCGCCAAGCACCCGCTTTGTCAACTGGAGGGGAGGGGGGGCGGGAGGGCCCTATTAGGCAAAAGAGATTAGTTCGCAGGGCATCAAACTCAGCAGTTCGTTTTAAACCTGACTCCGATACACAGCACTGGCTGTGTTGTCTCGTAGCTGTATGCATGAAGCACGGTTGCTCCTTGGGGTGTGGAGTCTACAGGCTGATTATTCCTATTTCTGAGTGGCCTCTGTAGGACTGCAAACCCCATGCCTCCTTTCCTAAGCACCTGACAGTGGCTGTCATAATGTAGTACAGATTCCGATCGGCTTCAGCCTGAGAGAGCGGTGAAAGCTTCAATGTAAGTAGCTCTCTGGCGCTTGGAAGGAAAACAGACAAGTAATTTTTCATTCCTGCCAAGTACCACGCATCAGGTGTTAGACTAACGCATTTTAATTTGGTGTCGGCAGTAAAGCATAAAAATGCATTAATCACGCATTTTGAGCACCCTGATCACCTGTGTGCTGTGAGAGGTGATGCAGGGTGGCCACAACCATCTGAGATGCATTTAATTACATTAGTGCGGTGTTCGAGTGCTCTGCTGAATGATGGACAGCCGTCCCTAGGGTTATGGCTCAGAAGGGATGGCAGGAGCATTGTGAGCCCTGGAGTGGGCCCCCGGAGCTGGCCTGCAGTGCTTACAACCTGCCAGTCAGGCACTGCTGTGTGAGTCTGTCTGGTGCGCAGAGAGACTGCGTGCAGAGCTACTGTCCATGAGTCAGGTCTGCACTGTTTTCAATAAATATGAATTATTATCACTCAGACTGCCTGACACCCTAATTGTACCTGAACTCGTCTGCCTTCGGACTTGTGTTTGGTTGGTGGCTGAAGATCAGGTCCCGGTCCACACAGACTGGGGCCTCTCGCGTCCCATTTGGTACAGTTGGTTCCCACAGTGCCCTCCGATTTCTGGTGCTTTGCAGCAGTTTTAAGATCTTATTAGAGTTTCTTGTTGCTGAAATGGGTGAAATTTCTGATATTTATATGTTTCCCTCGTCTTCATTGCTTGATTTTTCTTGCGAGAAAGTGTCACTTCATAGTCATTGAATGTCACTCATAATTACACTGAAATTATGAAAATGTCACACATAAGCAATCTGAAACCTTGGCAGCTATGAATTTAGTGCTGTTCGCACTTGGCACCTGGGTTAAAGGTCACTCAGTATTGGTTGTCTGGCCTCTAGAGCGATAGTTCTTAGCTGTACCCTATATCTCAGCTGATAAAAGCCCAGACCTCCTCCCCCCCCAGACCCCGTCCCTCCTCCCTCTCCCCCCGCTAGACTCTTGGTACATTTTTGTATAAAAACTAATGAAAAACACCACAGTAAATATGGTCGAAGGAACTTTACACAATGTATCACATTGTTGGCCTTTAGCACATCCCTAACTCAGGATAGGCCTTCTTTTTTTTTTTGTCCCAGTTGTGCTACATTTAAAATAAAACATTTGGCAAATCGATTCTGCTTCATGCATAATGTTATCTGTAATAATAGAGAACCTTCTATTTGTTTCACTTTTTGCCACAGGTTTGCAAGTATTTATAGCTTTTCTTCATTTTTCATATTAGCGCTAACTGTATGTTTTATAGTTCGAAGGCTCTTTTTTAGAGTAGTGTGGGTAATATGACACTGCCTAATTAAATTACTCTGTTTGGGCTCGGTGGAATTACCCCGATTTAGCCTTTTATGAGCAAGTGCTGTAAACCTGCTTACTGCAAGTTTACACATTCATGTTCATGCTTAAATTACTTACCACCAGGGGCGTAGTGAACCCCCGCTTTAGCAACTACAGCGGGGGTGGAGTTCTTGATGGGCCTCTTCTGTCTGCAACTCAGCAGACAAAGGCTCATAAATAACGTGAAAGGGTGGGTGGATGGTTGGTTGAGTGAGCAAAAGTACGGATGGATAGGTGTGTGAGTGAAAGGGTGTATGGGTGAGGGAAAGGGTGGATGGATGCGTGAAAAGATGGATGAGAGAAAGAATGGATGAATGAAAGAAAAGGTGGATGGATGAAAGGGTGGATGGATAAGTGAAACAATTAATGAATAAAAGGGAGGATGGATGATGAGTGAAAGGGTGAATGAATGATGAGAAAGGGTGGCTAGATGGACAGAATGAAAGAGGATGGATGGATAAAAGGGTGGGTGGATAAGTGAAAGAATGGATGAATGAAAGGATGGATGAAAGGATGGATGGATGAGTGAAACAATGAATGAATAAAAGGGAGGATGGATGATGAATGAAAGGGTGAATGGATGATGAGAAAGGGTGGATAGATGGACAGAATGAAAGAGAATGGATGGATAAAAGGGTAGGTGGATAAGTGAAAGAATGGTTGAATGAAAGGATGGATGAGTGAAAGGGTGGATGGAGAAGGGAAAGGATGGATAGGATTGGCAATGGATGGATAGGTTTGGATATGGATGGGTGGAAGGAATAGTGAAGGACTGAGTGATAAATGAAACAATGAATGGTTGACAGAATTTAAAGGTGAAATTGTGGACATCAGCAGGTGGATGGAAGGATGAAGGGATAGATTCTTGGATGAGAGTCAAGAGAGCTCTTCTGGGGAGGGCCGTGATGACTTGCTTCATTTGCTTAGTGCCATAAGAACTTTGGTTTGAAGTGGGGGTATTTTAATTTTCTGACTACTCCCTTGGAGCAACCCATGAGGAATTCTGTGACGTCCCAAAAATGAGTACATCTATGAGAAAAGTTGCCTGAGGATATACATACCTAGATGTAATCTTTTCAATTCGTTAACTAGCTCTTCATTGGTCATTGCCTGTAAGGCAAAGATTATGGATTGTCTTAAATCAGCCAACGACAGAGCCATTTCATCCCAGATATAAATGTTTGTTTTTTATGTCCGAAATGTGGAGGTCCTGAATCCAGTTCTTTAAAAAAAATGTGCAAGTCTTCACACAGTAGTTTACAATGTTGCATTTACACATTTGTGAAATCACAAAGGTTTATAAGGTCATTCCTGGAAACCTGTGACAAAGGTTAGCAGGTGCATTCCATGGGAAACCTTTGTGAATTCACATTTGCTCACATGCACAAGCATTTATGCATGCACAGCTGTACATAATTGTTAGACCCGTCAGCCTTTTTTTTGATAAGCAATTTTATTGTTTTTGACAGTAAACAAACACCAGCAAATCGGCAGTGGACAGAGAGGATAACAATTCCCAGTCGAGTGAATGATCAATCCCAGAACACTCGACCCCATAAGATTCAGTTGGATATAAACAATGTGCACACAATTTTGACTACTCCATGGTACCCAGCCATTTGCCCCACACCCTACGGTACTTCTTTGGACAACCCCGTGCTTCGTACATAGGTTTTTCTTGTGTCGCACACCAGTCCACCCCCTTCCACCACCTCCCAGAGCAAGGCGGAGCTGGAAGCTTCCAAGAAGCAGCTATGTCTCGCTTCGCCACGACCATAGCCGTGTTGAAAAATAGCTTCTCGTTCCTAGAACCATCCAGCCCATCCGTAATCCCGAGGAGTGAGTGCTGTGGGTCATGGGGGACTTCCCACCCCAGGATTTCTGTGAGCTCTTCCTCAATGTCTCCCCAGAACTGTGCCAAAAGGGGACATGCCCATACCATATGGAAAAAGTCAGCCGGGTCTTGGCCGCACCGTGTGCAGGAAGCAGTCGGGTAAAAGCCTGCCCGATGAAGGCGTACTGGGGTTAAATAGGCGGCGTGTAAATAGTATAGTTGGATCAAGCGGAGTTTAGCTGATGCAGTAATCGTCTTGGGTGCCATGAGAGCATCTCGCCAATACTCCTCCTCCAGTGGACCCACCCACTCCTCCCATTGGCTTCTAAGCCGGTCCAGTGAGGTCAGGGTGTTATTAACCAGTGTTCGGTAAATGCGAGACCCGTCAGCCTTAGTGAGGTTTTCCCCCAAAATCTTTTGCCTACTTACCTCTAATTTCTTCTGGATTTTTGCTTTTGTTGGCCTTAGGACTCTGTACACTTTCCCCCTGCTAACCAGTGCTAAAGTGCTTGTTCTCACTTCCTTAAACATGGTTTGATAGGCATATACCTAATTGGCATATTTAATTTACTTCTTAGTCCCTTGTAGAGTGGTATACCATTTACCCAGGGCCTGTAAATTATATGCTACCAGTGGGCCTGCAGCACTTATTTTGCCACCCACCTAAGTAGCACTCTAAAACAGGTTGCAGGCCTGCCATTGCAGCCTGAATGTAGTGTCACACTGCCATGTCGACTTGCCATTTAAACCCTCTTGCCAAGCCTTAAACTCCCTTTTTTTACTACTTATAAGTCCCCCATAAGGTAGGCCTAGGTAGGCCAAAGGGCAGGATGCTGTTGTTATGTTTCATATAGGTACCCTAACATAGGCCCTGGTAATATCAAACACCGTCACCTACATTATCCCCCTTATACTACACAGTAATGAGCCTTTAGGATTGAACCTTTACCTAGTTCCAGTCCTGGGTGCAGAAGGAGGGTTTCTCCTAAACAATAGAGTCCTATAACTTCATCAATAGACTCGCACAGTATGAATGAAAATTCATAAGGTTCTTGGAAACCAGGCAGGGGCTACACCACCTACCCCACCATATCTACGTACAAGGTTCATCCCATACGTCATCCTCAAATCCAACAATGGCTAATTCACGAGACAAGGGACAAAGGACCCCTAGATACTTTCTGCATAAATACAGCACATCTTGCTAGTGTTAGGCAGAGGGAACCGAGACTTCCAGGCCGACACACTGACCAGAGACGCTGAGGCTCCTGCATGCAGACGCTCCAGCTGACAGTGGTCTGAACATCCCTCGCGGGGTGTCCAGCTCGAGACCAAGAAGGGCTCCTACATTCTCACACTTCAGGTAATGGGGTTCGACTAAATCCTAGAGGGATTCTTGGCTTCACACCTACTCACATGCTAGGTACACTTAGGTACATCTAGATAGGCATCGTAGGAGTACGCGCCTTCTTTTATCAATGCATTTTATATTCATGTATTTATTCATGCGTAGTGCAAGATGGTAGAACTGTACTATCCATTTATATTCACTGTACTGCTAATCATATATCTCTGCTACTGTCTAATGGTTGTTGCAGCTCATATATTCTACACAAGAATAACGACTGTTCAATAAACCCTTATTGAAATGCCCAGGCTGTTTATTCTGTGCATCTCTGAGACAAGATAAGTGAGCACGAGTGACTGAGCGAAAAGTAGTATATTGTTTCCACGATTCTGAGGGATCAGGGTTGTCATGTTCTGAGGTTGCCAAAAACTATTCTCTCCCCGATAAGAGGAGACGCTAGTGGCACTGTGAGCTAGCTTATGCAAACAGGCTAACATTCTCGGTGGGGGTGCTCAGAATCAGTCTGCCACCAAGCCTACAGTTTATGTTATCCGAACGCGCAGGTCCTGTATGGGTAATATATGAACTACATGACATGGCGCCACCAACGATGGTTGCGTTCTTATTTAACAGTAGAATCTGAGTAGTTCAGTCGTGCTAAATCTCAGAGACCCCTACTCACAAAACACCAGAGACGTCTGGAGTGGGTGGGCACAAATTCCGCCACAGCTAAGTAGGCAAAATATCCTATGTATTAGCTGTTGGTTAATCAAGCTTGAAGGACATTTTGTTCCTAAAATTGTGCATAACACCTTATCTTATTTCCCTTGAACAAATTTCTCCTTTTCAAAATGACCGAGGACATAACCAACCCAGATAATCCGGTGGTGGCTAGACGCCTCTCAATAGGAGAAGAAGAAGTGGAAGGAATTCTCATTGCACCTAAATTTAGACATACTATCCCCCTGAAACTATTAGAAAATGGTTTACAAGCTAGGGGTGGCATTGTAGCTTTCGTGATTGGGGCACACGAATCAAATAAAACAGAGGTATTTTATTCGGGGGTTACATTCCCAGCAGCAGATGCAAGATCACAAACATTTCACTACTATGGGGCCGATTCCGATTCGGGTCGGACAGCTCAAAAAGAGCCATCCGGATGCTTACCTCCCGACCGACTCGTCCCGGGAGCCGGTCAGTCCTGCCGATCAAGTACGATGCGTGCATGTGCTGAAAACTCGACCGACACGAACTCGCCAAATAAATACTCAATTCTCCCTACGACCCGGTCCCGTAAACGCAGAATCGACTCGCACGGGGGCTATGTCAGAGCTGTTTCCGGCCGGACAAGTACGATGCGCACTTCCTATGCGCCGAGCGAGTCGACACGTACGGCACGTCACAGCATCCGGAAAAGCTGCATGAAAGGAACGATTCGCGCCACAACACGATCCCCGGACACGAGACGTACAAGCCTGCAACTGGGACGAAACGAACCAACGACCAGTGCAGACGAGACGGTGTCGACATGAATCCCATCGCACAGGTCATACCGATCCTCTACATCCATGGACTGATCCGGAACAGACGCCAATGACGGAGACGGTAAGAGACACCCCCCCAAACAAACAGCCGACACGTACCAGTAAACCTGTGACAAACACCCAGGCCCCCCCTTGCCCATTACCCCCACCCATAGGGGGCCTCTTGCCTGTCACCACTCACACCCCCACCCATAGGGGGCCTCTTGGCTGGGACTACTCCCACCCCCACCCATAGGGGGCCTCTTGCCTGTCACCACTACCACCCCCACCCATAGGGGGCCTTTTGCCTGGGACTACTCACACCCCCACCCATAGGGGGCCTCTTGCCTGTCACCACTCACACCCCCACCCATAGGGGGCCTCTTGCCTGTCACCACTCACACCCCCACCCATAGGGGGCCTCTTTGCTGGGACTACTCCCACCCCCACCCATAGGGGGCCTCTTGCCTGTCACCACTCACACCCCCACCCATAGGGGGCCTCTTGCCTGTCACCACTCCCACCCCCACCCATAGTGGGCCTCTTGGCTGGGACTACTCACACCCCCACCCATAGGGGGCCTCTTGCCTGTCACCACTCACACCCCCACCCATAGGGGGCCTCTTGGCTGGGACTACTCTCACCCCCACCCATAGGGGGCCTCTTGCCTGTCACCACTCACACCCCCACCCATAGTGGGCCTCTTGGCTGGGACTACTCACACCCCCACCCATAGGGGGCCTCTTGCCTGTCACCACTTCCACCCCCACCCATAGGGGGCCTCTTGCCTGGGACTACTCACACCCCCACCCATAGGGGGCCTCTTGCCTGTCACCACTCACACCCCCACCCATAGGGGGCCTCTTGGCTGGGACTACTCACACCCCCACCCATAGGGGGCCTCTTGCCTGTCACCACCACCAATAGTGAACTGTGTGAGTACCACTACCAATGCCCACACACATAGGATGGGTGATGCGTAACACATACCCCATACCCCAACATAAGGACTACAAACCAAAGGATATCCACAACAACCTCATGACCACAACATGTAGTCTGTGTACAATACCCACCGCAGTGAACATGACCATGTACACACAATGTAACTCACAACACGTGTCTGCAATACCATAGTGTGGCTAACACAAGCCAAGCCTCACATGAGCACTGCAGTAATGTCCTCAACACCCATCACTTGAGTGTACAAAAGGTAACTGTGTGGTACTAAACAGCACCATATGTAGAGCACTGTGCCAATGGGGTCTGAACCCCCATCAGCACAGTGACATGAAGGTAAGTGTGGGGATCACAAATGCAGCATATGTAGAGCACTGTGCTAATGGGGTCTCAACCCCCATCAGCACAGTGACATGAAGGTAAGTGTGGGGATCACACATGCAGCATATGTAGAGTACTGTGCAAATGGGGTCTCAACCCCCATCATCACAGTGACATGAGGGGACTCCACTCCTGTGGAAGGAAAGCTGTGCCATATGTTGTCCATGCAGGTCACCAGCATGTCAGCAGTATACTTTGTCACACAGCTAACATATACCACACATTGGTGGCCCTGGTAACAGCAGCCTGGGCACGGGAGGGTCCCCTGAGTCAACTGCACAGAGTCAACACACATGTAGATGAAGTAGCACTGAGGATACAGATGAGTCCATCCACATAGATGCAAACACTTGCATGTCCATTGGAGATGGCCACACAGTCAGTGAAATGGGCCAATTGAACCATGCTAAGGCCAACAGGTGTGCATGTGTGTAAGACACTGATGAGACATTGCTAACAAAAGATAGATAACACATTTCCAAAGACCATAATCATGACCCCGTCAGATTGCTGCAAAGGATGACATGGATACACACCCCAACAGGACATACCCCCCATGGCCCACATGGTCTCCAGCACAGTGACACTACATTTCCCAGCCATGGAATACACCATCACTGGAGCAAGGGCATGTCAAGTATCAACAACATCATGTACATCTGAAGCAAAACCACTAGTGAACAAAAAGGAGTATTTATTCAGCCGAGTTATTTGTGAAATGGAAAATCAAGAAGAAAAACATGAAGGCCTATGGCCAGTCCATAAACAGACCCAACAGGGTCAAGTGTCCAAATGCCACATTTGGCTTGCCTGCACTGCCAACGGAAGGGGACATACCCCTGGGAGGGGCATACATAGAGGCCAGCCAGGCACCGCAGGTACAGGATCATGGGTCTACAGAAACAGGCAGGGAAGGGCTGGTGGGTGCAGGAGCGGCAGCTGCAGCGGAGGAGTCTGACAGGGTGGGTGCCGGCACGACTGGGGGGCACAAGTCAGGAGCAGTGGGTGCCGGCACAACTGGGGGGCACAAGTCAGGATCAGTGGGGGCCGGCACAACTGGGGGGGCACAAGTCAGGAGGAGTGGGTGCCGGCACAACTGCAGTGGGCAGGTCAGAGGGAGTGGACACGGAACCCACTGCAGTGCCCAAGTCAGACCGGGAGGGCAGAGACTCCACTGCAGTGCCCATCCCCAGGGGAGCAGGAAGTGGATCCGGTGATGTGGGCAGGACGGAGGGGGAGGGCACGCCCTCCACAGCAGTGCCACACACAGGCTGAGTGGGGTGTGGGGTGCTGGAAGAGCAAGAGGCAGGGGGGAAGGCCTGACCATCTTGGGGATGCGGTAGCGGTGGGTGGGTGAAGCTGGGGCAGGGTGTGGTGGTGGGACCTGTGGAGTGGGAGCCTGGGGGATGGCGGGTGGAGACTGTCTGGTGGAGTGTTGGGCCGGTGGTGGGGTCTTGCTCTTCCGGGTGCGGGGGGACCTGCGGCGTGGGGTCTCAGCCTGCCTGCACCTGGGGAGGGTGTCTGGGGGCGAGGGACACCCCCCTCTGTGTGGCCGGACCCCCTCTTCCCCTTGTGTGCTGGTGTGGATGGATCAGTGGGGAAGAGTCCGAGGTCGACCAGGAAGAGCCTCTTTGCAGCTGGGGATGCAGTTGAGGCAGTGGAAGGGGCCGTGGAAGGGGCTGTGGAGGGTGAGGCATCGGAGGACTGCGGAGTGCCTGTGGATGCATGTGTGTGTGTGTCTGACCCATCCCCGGTGAGTGTATGTACAGTCCCCTGAGTATGCGTGCGTGCATGTTTAGACTTTGGCTTGGGTGTGTGTGTAGTGCCTGGGTCTGTTGTGTGCAATGATGGTGCAGGTGTGTGTGTGTGAGTTGGACAGGTAGGGTGCTGGGAGTAGGGGATGGGGCAGGGGCAGGAGGGGGGAGGGACTGCTGGAGGAGGGACACTGCTGCCGTCAGTGAGGAGGCCATGCCCTGACTGGTCCTCTGTAGGGCAGACATGGATGATGACATGCCCTCCATGTACGACACCAGCTGGTTCAACAGACCCGTGTGCACATGGAAGACACGCAGCATGGATGTCTGCCCCACATGGATCTGCCGCAGCAGGTCGACAGACTCCTCAGTCAGGGCAGCAGGGGACACAGGGGTAGGGGGTGCGGTGCCTGACTGGAAGGAGACATGCCCATGAACACGGGCGCCTCCACGGACCTTAGATGTGGGAGCCATGGGGAGGGCAGTGATGGTGGGGGCGGGGACAACCTCAACAGGTGTTGGATGGTGGCTGCTGCCACCCGCCTCCACAAGGAAGTCCTCGTCACTGCTGCTGTGGTCCTCAGCTTCGGTGGTGTTTGCCGAGGAGCCCACAGACTCACTCCCTCGCCCTCCGTGCCACTGGGTCCCTCCGACTCCTCAAATTCCGACCCAGTCTGGCTCTCTGGCTCCCCCTGGTCCGTGGAGCGGTCTCCCTCTGTGTCCGTGTCTGTATCTGCACAGGGAAAATAGAATGAAAACACATTAGTCATCTGCACTGACCACACACACCACAGAAAGTACAGCACATCAGTGGCCAAGTGCGGGCATCAATCAGTTGAACTTTGCTAGGAGTGCTCACACAGATTTGCATAGGCCAATGGTTAGTCTGAGAGTCGAGCATGGCATTCACATCCCTCCTGCCCTTGCACCCATCTGTCTTGCGCATGTAGGATCCCTACACCCCACTGCAGACACATGCACCACCTACCCATTACTTGACAAGGCCTGAAAATACGTAGTGGTCTGTCAACATGCACACATCACATCTGCTGACAATGGACCTGTACATTTGCCTGGACATAGGGATGGACAGTGTTGCATCTGAGAGGCTGGGGCTGAGTACATGCACCAGACATCCTGATCCCCGCAAGTCCTGCATACCTTGGCACAATGGAGTGCATGTTGCACATGACACACTCCTGCTGGATCACCCCTAGGTAGTGTAGTCCCATGGCTCAGCCATGCCTGTGAGATCATACATCACAGACTCCAGTCACAGGGGGCAGGGCAGCCCTACAACAACTGTCACCACTGTGTCACATTCCCAGGACATGGGGCCTGCAAACTCTGTAGCTGACAACTACACATGACCATCCACAGTAACAACATCGTCTGGATTCTGATGTGCCCACCCCAGACCCATTGGACGCATGAGAGACATGGGACAGGGCACTCTGAAGCTGAGCAACTCGCACTCTGCTGTGAATGACACCCAGATGCTGGAACTACCCAGTTGCAGGCACCATTGTGCACGGTCAAGTCATCACATCCATACATGTCACAGAGGTATTGTCTCACATGGGCACATCTCAGATTGCATGCTGACCCCAAACCCATGTACACACCAGTGGGCCTGACAACGGTGCCACAGCACAATGACACAGGGGCAGACACCTGAGGGAACTGTTCACCTGGCACAAAGTGCCAACCGAGACACGGGAGTGGGAGTACAGACTGTAGCATGCCCTGGACTAGCCATGACTGTCCTGCTCCACGTGGAACAGGTGATAGCCATGGACAGTAGGCAGGTGGCTGTGCATGTGTGACACACTTGAGGTACATGCTCCAGAGGCCCCAACAGTTTACCCAACCAGCAGCATGGGTGTGTGCTGAATGCCCCAGGCACATGTGGTGAGCCCGAGATGTCAATTGGCCACATGACAGGAGTACATGCAGATAAATACCAGGACCCTGGCATGTACTGTACAATGGTCCCACCCTTGAAGCACAACACTGAGTCCCCTGAAGCAATGCTGGCCCACATCCCATGCACCTTCACATGTAAGGGCACAGTTTCCACGTGACACTATGCCCAGACAGAAAAAGCAACACCTGGCAAACAGATGAGAAGGGGGCAAGTCACCAGAGAGGGACATGGGTCCTGGATCAACTGAACAATGTACTGTTGAGGTGTTACCAGGCCAGAGGGGGCACATAGCATGTCAGACACAGCACACAGTGCAGTCATGTACTCACCCCCTCCTTGCTGCTGTCTGGCCTTCAGCTGCCCATCCAGGTCCGGGAAGACCACCGCCAGGATCCGGAGCATGTGGGGGGTCAGGGTCCGGTGTCCGCCCCTCCTGCGTGGAGGCGACAGCTTCAGCTGGACCCGTGCGATCCTCCGGGTCCAGCCCCGAAGGTCCTGCCACCTCTTCTAGCAGTTGCGGATCCTGCGCCTGTAGACCCCCACGGATCTCACCGCCCGGACGATGCTCCTCCAGATCTCATGCTTCTTCTGGGCAGCAACCTGTGAGGATGACAAAGTGCAGAGGACATTACTACACTGGCAACATATTAGTGCAACACACAGGCAGTCACACATGTGGGCATCAGCAAGGCTAATGAGGTACACAGGTGGTGCAACTATGGTTGAGGGACCGGTGTCCAGCACTCACAACTTTGAGACATGGCCTGGGAAGGGAACCTAGTGACAATCCACCTTGCACTGCACTGCAACTGTGCAGTACATGTGGGTGCCCCATTTGTGGCAAGAGCAGTAGTCAGTGGGCAACCAAGCCACTGGTGTACACACTAATGCTGCTGCTGGTCAGACCAGTAGCACAATTAGCAAAGCAGTGGACAGCACACTCACCTGCTCCCCTGGTTTCCCATAGAGCTTGGTGTACTGCGGCAGGAGCCCGTCCATCAGGGCCTGGTTCTCCTCCTCACTGAAGGCTGGGGCCCTCTCCACAGTACGTGCCATCATTGAAGCCAGAGGAAGCAGAGACAGCAGCAGTGATGATCTTGATGTGCTCCAGTAGCATGTGGTGCAGGCAAGTGGGTTCTCTGGGGGCCAGGCAGCCTTATATCTGTGCTGTGGAGGCATGTCTGCCCTGGGGTACAAAGGGATAGGTCCAAAAAGCTTGCATCCTATGAATTTGGCCAATCCATGGGATAGCACGACTCGTACACGCCTTCAGCATCATTTAAAACATCACCTCCATGACACACTGGCAATTGCAACAATGTTGTACGACTCCAACTGAATTTCCTGCACACGCCTCGTTCAAATTTCAAATCCGCGTCCATCACCATGACAGCTCATGGCCAATGAGGGTGCAGGGCCCGGCAAATGACTGTACTACGCGGATTTTGAATGGCAACACACACCCGTCTCCATCAGATTCAATGGGCAAGACGTGCGCGCGGCTCGGTCCATACACGACCGACGCGTCACACGCGTCCGTCGCCATTGTAATGTATGGCCCAGACATGCGCACGGCTCGGTCCATACACGACCGACGCGTCACACGCGTCCGTCGCCATTGTAATGTATGGCCCAGACGTGCGCACGGCTCGGTCCAAACAAGTTATTTGGGTTTTGGGGACATTGAACGTGTCGGTCAGCCTTGCTGTCAATTCCTGACAGATGCCATCCTCTGTCACTAGCTAGGGACTATGGGGCACACCAATGGCACCACTGCCTGTGCCACAGTGTGTCCCCAGTCATGTATGGCTGCCTCTTATGTGTGTGTCTGGGGGCACAGGATGTGTTTGGTCGTGTGCCACTTGTTGACAAGCACTCTCAGGCTGGACCCGGATGTGGGTGGACACATACATGTGTGGTGTGCCCATTGCCACAGGGGGTGCAGCAATGCAGTACAGGACATTGGCAATGGACACAGTCCCAGCCAGGATGTGCGTGTGTGTCGTGTCACATGTACCCTGTCTCATCAGTGTTAGTAGCTTCAACGCAGGGTGAACCAGTGTCGACATTGTGATGTCCATACACTATCTGTGTGCATGTGGTGTGATCTGTCAGTGATCCAATGTGAGCTGATCCACACATCACATTGGTTTGTACATGCACAGTGTTGTTGTGTGGGGGTGGCACAGACACCTACATATGTCCTCTTGTGGCGACAGGGCACATGGACTGTGGCAAACATGCTTGTTGTGTGTAATGTCAACGATACGTCACATCATGCCTGTGTAACTGTCAGTCAGGGAGCTGTGATGTGGAGAAAATATCTGTCCTCACTAGTCACTCTGGGCTTTGTGTGGTAGGTGGCAACAGGGCAGATGTACTGTGCTAGGGCCCATTGCTTTGTCATGGCACAACAGGGGCCCTGTCATGTGCACATCTTGGGCTTCAATGTGCGTTGATGCCATGTATGGGACATTAGTGTCTGTAACCTGTGGCAACCACCTCAGCTCATTGTGTTATGTGTTTGTTTATGATGGGCTGTGTTGCTGTGGCTTTGTGACATTGCTGGAGGGTGTGCCTTCATCCTTTGTTTCTGTCTGTACTGCAGGGCCCCAAATGTACCTAGGCCATTCCCGGACCTGGCAACGATGGTGGAACGTGAGTCCATCAGAAAGTACCGTTTCACCAGGGCAGTGATTGAGGAGTTGGCAGGGCAGTTGGGCCCACACCTGCAACCTGGCCGGCCATACCCGACGGCACTGACCCCCAAGGTGAAGGTGATGGCAGCCCTTCATTTCTTTGCGACGGGTACCTTCCAGTACACTGTGTCTTCTGGTGGAGGGATGTCGCAGACAATGTTCAGTTGGGTGCTTCGGGATGTGTTGGAGGCCATGTTACATTTCCTGGACCTGTACATCTATTTCCCCACACCCCAACGACTTGCAGACATAAAGGGTGACTTCTATGCCCTGGGGAGGATGCCAAATGTCATTGGCTCCATTGACGGGACACATGTGGCTTTGGTGCCACCACAGGCACATGAGCTGCCATACAGGAACCGCAAGCATTTCCACTCCATCAATGCTCTGGTGGTTTGTTTGGCGGACATGACAATCTCCCATGTGTGTGCCCGTTTCCCTGGGTCTGCGCATGATGCCTATGTGATGAGGAGTAGTCGTGTCCCTAGACTGATGTCACGGATGCAGAATCTACGTGCCTGGCTTGTTGGTGTGTACTGACTTTTCCTCACTGTGTGTGCCTGCCAATTGTTTGCTACCTGTTTTACTCCAACTCCTCTAATGTGCATGTGTCTGTATGTAGGTGACTCTGGATATCCCAACATGCCATGGTTGCTGACACCCCTGAGGAACCCTGTGACACCAGCCGAGATGCGCTACAACCAGGCACATGGTCGTACCAGGAGGGTGATAGAGCGGACATTTGGACTCCTGAAGAGCCGCTTCAGGTGTTTAGACAAGACAGGAGGTGCCCTCCCGTATGCCCCTGCTAAGGTGTGCCGGATCATCATCGTAGCATGCATGCTGCACAATCTGGCAGTGCGAAGGGAGTTGCCCCTCATCCAGGATGACAATGACCAACACCCGCCACCTGTGGAGGATCCTGGCCTGGGCCAGGATGCCAGTAGCGATGATGAGGCTGCGGAGGATGTCCGCACACAGCTCATCAACAACTTCTTCTCCTGAATGTGAGTATACAGTGATGTGTTGTAAATGTGTTGTGTGTGCATGTTTTGTGTGTGTGGTGCACCTTGCGTGTGGCTGTGTGCTACTTGTGTGGATGCCTGCAGTGATGTGTCCATCCAGTTTACCTGTACTCCCCACCAGTTGTGTGATGATTAGTATTTTGGGGTGGTGTAGTCTGTGATTTGTGTTTGCCATGTGTGTTGCAGTTGTATGGCGTCATGCAGTGTTAACAATTGTGTTTCTGTCTGTCCTTCACAGGGTACTGTGGCTGTTGTTTGGTGTACAGAGACCCCTGATGCCCATGCTCCACTGCCAGGATGGAGTCGTTAGTGTCCCGACGAGTGATGTGCCAGGCACCCCAGGACTTCCGTAGTTATCCACTTGGTGACCGTGTGCCCACTGTCAGGTGTTGCTAGCTTGCATGTGTGTAATAAGGGACATGTGGCAATTGCCTGACAATAAACTGTGCTGCACCTTCTGATGTGTGTTGCTTGTGCCTACACATCAGACTGACATTGACGTACTGCACTTGTGGGCCTGTCACCACTGACTCAGGTTGGGTGTGTAGTTTGTGCATACCACAGGCTTGCTTGTCAACATTGATGTTGGCAATGAATTGGTTGGACGTGGTGAGCATGTGTAAAGTAGACCTGGTGGTGTGTCTCACACATATGTGGCACATTGGCCTGACTGACATGACAGTGTACTCATCACAGTACAGGTTTGCATGCACAGTGTTCTTCAGCACATCCAGATCTACATGCCACTGGCAACCTCTCAATCACCACAGAGTCACGTCTTGTGTTTAGGTGAATTTATTCAAAAACAACAGTTGATGGACAGAATGCAGAACAATGTCATACATTCACCCCAGTACAGAGATCTGGGCCTAAATCCATCGTTTTTTTGCTCACCATGCCATTCCAGTTTGAACCCAGCCATATGCAAATCAGTCTTGACCCTGTGCCCCATGGGAACAGTCCAGCCCGAACTGCCAAGCCAGATCCTCCCTGGACTGGAAACAAGCATCCTAGGACCGGTTTCGGGCTTTCAGCCCTCATCAGCCAGGATAGCTTGATTCCAGTGGCATGGAGAGCACGGGACTCACGTCTGAGCATACCCGTCCCACTCGGGGTGACAAATGCAAAAACAACAGTTGATGGACAGAATGCAGAACAATGTCATACATTCACCCCAGTACAGAGATCTGGGCCTGAATTTATTGGCACATAAGTGGGGATGGTGCTCAGGATTGGGAGTGTTGTCCGTTGGCTTTAGAATCCAAAGTTCACAGATAACAAGTTAGGAGTGTTGGTAGATGAAATGTCTAGAGTACAGTCCACAGTCGTTAAGCACATTGTTCCAACTCAGACCCTCCATGTCATGTGGGGGAGTACGATGTCGTACAACAAGGTGAACGGTTTGCACACAAAGGTCACTGTCCAGAACAGGTGTTGGTTTCCTGGGGGATGTGCATGGGCATCTTCGTCTCACTTGTTCCTCACCGGACGACCCCTCTTCTTCTTCTCAGGGGGAGCCTCACCTGCAGGCTGCTGCCGTGCACGGGGGCCTCCACCAGACCCCCCCTCACTCCCTGTGGCAGTGGCAGATGTTGTTGCCCGAGATGTAGTCGTCGCACAGGGAGGTGGGCTCAAGTTGGTGCTGATCTGGCAGAGGCAGGTCAACATTTCCCGGTGCACCACTGCTATATCTTCCATGGTATCCCACTTGGACTCCATATTTGACAGGTGTGTTTCAACACGGGACATGTGGGAGTCCAAGCGGGCATGGTGGGCAGCCTGCTGTTCTTTGATGTCCGTGAGGATCCCCACTACCTGGCTGAACCCTCCGGTGCTCTCCTGGTACGCATCCATGATGCGTTCCAGGTGGGTGTCATCCTGCAGCCCCGCACCCTCAGTGGAGCCTCTGCTCGGCCTCCCACCCCTCCCACCACCCCTCGCCACACGGCCAGCACCTGTGGTGTCCCGCACAGGTGTCACAGGGGGACCTTGGATGTTGTTGCTGTTGTCAGGTGCCCTGGTGCCCTGTGACCCTGTGCCGTCTGATGGTTCGGTAGGTCTGTCCGTGTTGGCAGGGGTGGCTTGCGGTGTATCAGCAGTTGCAGGGGTGGTTGCAAGGGGGGCAGGTGAATGTTGCCGAGGGGCTGCATGAGGGCCGAGACCGGAGGGGCCAGCTTGGGTGTCGTCGGACGAGCAGTGAGACTGTGCGCCACCGGAGCCAGGTGGGTCCACCAGAGCCTGGGACTGGGACTCTTCCTCGTCTGTGGTTGAGTCCACATCTGCCCCTGTGTTTGGAAGGAAGACACAATGTTAGTGATGTATTCATGGACATCAATGGTTCATATACATGACATTGGCCACTGTGGTTGGTGTTGCATGCCTGTCCATTGCATCATCCTACTTTGTCACTGACGGAGATTTCCATTAGTGTGGTGCATTCACCTAACACCCTGAGGCACTTTGGTTGTCATGTCTAGCTGTCTGCCTGCCTGGCATCTTAATTGCACGCTGGACTGTACTGTGCCATTCCTACACTGGTGCTGACACATGCCTGACACAGGTGTTTCATCCCTGTCAACATTTGTGCTTTGACGCTGGCATCCTTGCAAAGGCACCTAGTCTGGGATCTCTGTTTGGGGCATGTGTAATGCCAGTTTGTGTCAGTCAATGTGCATCACTTTAGTGTGTCTGCACAACCTGGTCACAGTCCAGCATGCCTGGGTTGTCCTGATGTTCTCTTCTGTGTTGTCTGTGTCCCCAGTCCACATCCCATTTTACACAGGTGATGGTGTCACTGTTGCTAATGGAGTTGTGTCTGAGTTTTGTGGTTGCACACATGCTTTGTGATGTCAATGTCCTCCATGGTGGTATGGACTGTTCGCTGCGGCTGTCTTTCTTTACTAGAGTCGTGACCAGAGGTGTGTGTTCGGTTGCTTCAGCTGTGAGTTGCATGCCTGCTCCAGTGCAGCCCATGTTAGTCCTTGTGTCCACAGTGTCCATGTCAGTGAGTGCTGTGTGGTGTGGATGATGCCTACAATACTGGACAATGTCTGCGTATCATGTGGCTGACAACGGGGGTTTGAGTGTATGTCAGCATGCTACAGTGTGAGGGATGTTGGTAGGTCCATTGTAGTCAGTCAGGTGTCCCCTGTCACTGCTGTGTATGTGAGTTGCTGTGTGTTTGGATCTCTGTGGTATGTCTGCATTTCTGCACTTGTCACCTACAATCCGCGCCTACCCGTCCAGGCCAGAGGGGTCCCTGGGACACTGCATCCCCGGAAGTTGAGTGCAAAGGTACATTTGCAATAGCTGGCAGTGTGACTGTGATTGGGTTGGTCGATGCGTGTGTGTGACTAGCAGCCTACTCATACATTGTATCCATGTGTCAGCCATCTTGCCCTGCTCTTTGGTTTGGCAGTGAGTGTTCCCAGGGCTGCTGTTAGTTTTTGCTGGAAAGATGTGATTTGCAGCTGCCTCAATGGTTTTCAGTGTCATTGCAGTACCTCCTCCTCCCCCAGGGGCCAGGCAATTCACACAGAGACATGCTTCAATGTCGGTGAGTGTGGGTTGATGTTGAGGTTGTGAGTCAGTGGTGTAGTGGTGGTTGTACACAAGTAGCAACAGTCCCTGTACGTCACACAGCAGTAGCCAGTATGGTGGGTCTTGGGTGTTGTTTGCATGAAGTGTGGGTAAATGCCTTCTCCCAGGTGAGTTGTGTGGAGTTTGTGTTGAGGGGTGTGTGACAGCACATGGTGGTGGGCATGGTCAGAGCTGGCAGTGCTTCTCCCTCCATGGCCAGATGGGCCACTATTGTGTATGCTTCCCTTGCAGGGAGTGGCAGTTGACTTTCAGGATGTCAGGCATCAGGGTCCTGCATTTGGTATGTGCACATAGCCCATCAGGGCCTAGTGCTCCCCACAGCAGGACCCAGTGTCAGCCATCTTGAGGGTACATTTCCACTGCCTGTGAGGTGCGCATGGTTAGAAGTGGTGTTGTTGGTCCATTTGTGAGGGGGACTATTGGCTGTGACTACAACTCCCATCATGCTTTTGGCTACACTGACTTCCCCAACATCCCCGAGCTTCCTTCCTGTGGGTCAGGTTCCCTGTGAGGTGGTGTGACAGTGGTGGCAGACTGTGTGGCAGTGTCTGTTGGGGTTTTGTGGCACTGAGTTGCTCTGATTTTTGCTAGGTTTGTACACGTGATGACATAGTTCAATGTTGGTATGAGATAGCAGGTGTTGTGTTGCTGTGCCAGGCATATGGCTGTAGGGATGACTTTGTTTGTGTTACTGTGGCTTTGTTGACGGAAGTTGTTTTGCCTGTCCCCTTGACGGTGACATGTGTACATGGCCCCACAATCTTGAGTCTCTTATTTGTGTACTCACCAGGCTCTGGGATGTCAGTCAGACCATGTATGCTCTCCGGTGGTAAGATGGCCTGCACCTTCTCCTCCCAGGACCGGAAGTAAACGGGTTTGGCAGGAGGGCCGCTGCCGGTGTGCTTGCTGAGCCGATGGTCCTTCTCCAGCAGCTTCTTGACCCTCCTGCGCACGTCATACCACCTGTTCTGGCAGTCGTCCTTTGTGCGCAAACAAGGTGCTTGTGCGTTCACCTTGTTGACGATTCTCTCCCACATCTTGGCCTTCTGGGACATGGGGGTCTTCTGTACCAATGTGCCAAACAAATGTGGCTCTACTCTGATGATTTCATCTACCAACACTGTCAACTCACTATCTGTGAACTTTGGATTCTTCTTGGGGGGCATGCTGGTGGTGGTGTCGAGGGTGGTGGGTTGGTGGTGGTGGTGGTAGTGGTGAGGGGGGTGGATGTGGGAGTTGGGGTAGTGGTGTTGGGGGGGGTGGTGGTGGTGGTAGTGGTGAGGGGGGTGGATGGGGGAGTTGTGGTTGTGGTGTTGGGGGGGTGGGGGGGTGGGTTGGTGGTGGTAGTGGTGAGGGGTGGTGGATGGGGGGGTTGGGGTACTGGTGTTGGGGGTGTGTGGTAGTGGTGAGGGGTGAGTGGATGGGGGGTTTGGGGTAGTGGGGGGTGGTGTTGGTGGTGAGGGTGGGGTGGATGGGGGGGTTTGGGGTGGTGGTGGGGTGGTGGTGGTGGTGATTGTGTGTGTGTGTGTGTGTGTGAGGGTGCAAGTGAGGTTTGTGGGTGTGTGTGTGTGAATGCTGTTGGTGAGATGGCAATGGTGTGTGTCAGCAGAGTTGTGTGTGTGGAGGTTCTCAGGAAATGGCAATGGCTCATGGGAGTGATTGGTGGCCTTTAAATATGTTGAGTTGTGGGTGTGTCTCTCTTAATTGATTATAATTTGTTTTATATATTTTCGTTGTCAGTGCTTGTTTGGTCCTTTTTTTGTGTTTGGTCAGCTGTTGTTTGTGTGTGTGTACGAGATGTTCTTCTGACCGTGCCGGACGCTGCTGGTGAGTCGTACAGGCTTCTCCGAGCCTTTCACGCTGTTGTTATGCTGTGTTGTGTATGTCGTGTGCGACTCGGTCAATGGGCGTTCGACTCGGTCGTGGGCGTTCGTTTCGCTCGCGGGAGTTCGAGTCGGTCGCGGGCGGAGTCCGTTGGTTTGAGTGTTTGTATCGTGTGCGTGTCGGTCGTGCGGCTTGTGCTCCATGCGAGTCGTTCGTGTTTCCCGCGTATGGCATCGTACTTTGCAACTCGTACGTCACGGGTACGTGTCGCTCGGCTCCGTTCCGGGTACGTGTCGGACGGTACTGCTCGAGGGCTTTTTCCGGCCGGAAGCCATTTTTCCGTACGGCTCGGTCGTCCGGTTCATATTCGGGAGAGTCGGTTGGAATTCACAGGCTTTCCATCGTACTGCGCGGGTCGTACGGCGGCGAGACGTGTCGGTCGGTACTTTATCCCGGGACGTGTCGGTCGGTTCACTTTACAAACGGAATCGGAATCGACCCCTATGTAGAAGGAGATGCACCACAGGAATATGGTCCGTTCGAGGACATAGAAGTTCCACTCACGTACCAGGAACACCAATACTGATTTAAAGGCGCCCTACCCCATATAAGAAACAGAGTAAGATTAGGCCCGCTCGGAGGAGACGGGGCAACATGGCCAATATTAGCGGCCTACACACCACATCCTGACATTGACACAATGCCACAGGCAGACTTACTCTTACAACACAAGGATTTAATTAAAATCTACAGAAACATGACACAGTTTGTCATGAGGACTTTCATAGTCCAACCAACAACAGTTGCAACAAATGGAACTCAATATCAGAGTACAGCAACTAAAATCACACCACAAACATTACACACAGTAATGGGCAAGATGCCCATGAAACGTGAACAAATGCCATTCTGGGCAGCTCAGAAAATAACTCAGCTCGAGGCAGTATTCCCGAATACTACCCCGTTTGAAAAACACAGAATGATAACAATCTGCTTACCCATGGGGATAACACCACAAGTAGAGGACTGCACCTCTTGGGGTACAGTCTTTGCTGCCATATATACCAGGACACATGGTATTCCTTCATTAGCAGTAGTACCAGACGTATTGAGACAAATACAAAACGAGTACGGAACAGAACCTGCCTTGAACTTAGGGATGAAGTTACTAAATAACTATGACCAGGTATCAGCCATAATACTAGCTAATATTAAAGGGGAAGCAGCTTCAGTGGCAATCCGCCAACGCCTAAGGGAGTTCAGTCCGTTAGACCAACAACACGAACTACCCAAAATAATAGAAACTGCATATGCAGAATTAGACAGTTTGGGTGGGAAAGCATTAAAACCACAACTGATGGGCAGTCCTGAAAAGGACACTACCAAGCAGACACCTGCTTCTTCTAAAAAGAAGTGGGATAATAAAAAACAACAAAACTTTAAAAACGGATCTCAATCCCAAAGCAGATCTCCTCCAAAGGAGCCCTCTGAAAAGAGATACAACCTTAGGAATAGAGATAATATTAGGAAACCTGACAGGTTTCAGGATACTGATACACGTTCCTCTCGTTCCTTTCAGGGCTCGACGAAAAACTCAGAGAGAGAAGGACGGTCAGAACACAAAGAAGAGCGTACAAAGTCCAGAGACAAGCAGCACGCTCAAGACTATACTTCCAAAAAAGAAGAAAAGCCAAAATCAAAACCTCAGTTTAAGAAGAAAAAAGTTGCAGGCATAAAGATCAGACATGCCCAAAATTCTGAGGACGCAACTTCTGAACGGGGAATGGGCTCTGACGATGCTAGACAGTGCGGCAGAAGTAACAATAGCTCGCCAGAACCTGATGGAATTTCTGGTGACAGCGGACTTGAGTGATTACATCACGGTGGAAACACCAGATACAAGGGTGAGCGTCCCACATAAGTTACACAAAATAACACTCCAAATGGAGGGGGACAAGTCCAGGAAAGTTAAAGGTCTCTTTTGGGAAAACCGATCATCTGGTTATGACATCCTGTTAGCTGAACAAGATTAGCCGCCAGCATTCGTTAAGGAGTGCCCTAGGGGAGAAACAGTAATTTTTCCAGCATTTTCCGACCTCGTTCCCATTCATCTTAAACATGCATATGCACAGGAGTGGGCAGTAGCCCTAGCTTCAGCATTGTACAAAAATCATGCCGGATGGGATGAAGATTCAACCCACCACGTGATCCCGTTAAAAGTTTCACCAAATGCACAGAGACAATATCCAATAAAGCAAGAAGCTAAAAAACAGGTCAGGGAGATCTTAGATCAACTTGAATACCAAGGGGTGATTGAAACATGCACCTCACCAATGAACAATCCTTTGTTTCCCGTATCAAAACCGGACAACTCATATCGTCTAGTTTTAGATTACAGACATTTAAACACATGCACAAAGACATTCGCTGTCCAAAACGCACACAGTGCCGCATTAATGAATAACATTGTGCGGAAAAAATACAAAACTACACTTGATATCTCAAATGGATTTTTCTGCCAAAACATAGCGCCTGAAAGCAGGTATTTGACCGCATTCTCTGCGTTGGGGTCCCAGCGACAATTTTGTTGCCTCCCCAGGGGTATAAGAACAGCCCGGGAATATTCTCAGCAAGAGTAACTGAGTTACTCCAAAATTTTGATGAAGAAGCATTGTCCTATGTGGATGATATTTATCTGATGGACGATGACTTAAAAAGGCACTTGACCAGGGTGGGCACCATTATCATGGGATTCGCCTCTGAGGGCTACAAATTTAATTTTAAGAAATCTAAAATAGCCCACCTCAATGTCCTGTTCTTAGGATACGAGCTTTCAAGTGAAGGAAAAAGCCTGGCAGCAAACTTTTTTGAAAAATGTGCGCTGCTTCAACCACCAAAATCATTAAAAAATCTACAATCAACACTGGGATTCCTAAATTTCGGCAGAACATACATTTTAGATTACGCAGGAAGAGTAATACCTTTCTACGACTTAATAAAACCTGACTTTTCAATTAGACAATGGACACAGGAACACACAAAGGGGCATATGTATCAAATACCGTTATTGCGATCCTCAAATAGCGATTTTTAGAGAATCGCTATTTGAGAATCGCAAAACGGGATGTAATAAAAAATTCGCAAATATTTTGCGATTCCTTGGCATTCCTTAATTGCGACTCCCAAATTGTGAATCGCAATTAAGGAATACCTTCCCATTCATTCCTATGGGCCTAGAGGCCCATAGAAATGAATGGGAGGACATTCGCAATTTGCGAGTACCCATTAGGTATTCGCAAATTGCGAATGCAATTTCAAGGGTGCAAGGGTGTCATAAGGACACCCTGTTGCACCCCTGAAATGAGCATGTGTGCACATGTGGAGCACATACATGGCCTAAGGGCATGTATGCGTGCCACATGGCACTTTGAAAAATGCCAAAAAGTGCATTTTTCAAAGAAATCGCAAATTACCACCAACTTGAAGTTGGTGGTAATTTGCGATTTCTTAAGGAGAAATCGCACAACTTGGGTGCTTTCTACATCGCATTTAAGGAATCGCAATTTGCGATTCCTTAAATGCATTCGCAAAATAGGGAATCGCAAAATTTGCGATTCCCTATTTTGTCAGGGCCTTTTGGGATGATACATCCCAAAAGGCTTTTTCCCGTTCGCAAACGGGCCAATTCTGAGAATCGGCCCGTTTGCAAACGGGAAATGGGCTTCATACATATGCCCCAAACATCCTACGTTCACTACAAGAAGACATGATAGCTTCAAAACACTTACAGACACGCGTAAATGTATGCAACTTAGTGATCCGAGTAATAGCGGGTCAATGCGGGTACACTTACTTAACCTTCAATGAAAGCGAAACTGTACCAATCGCATACAAATCACACCTGTACACAAACGCAGAAATGTGTTTCACTTCAACAGAAAAAATCCTGACAGCAGTTCAGACCGCTGTAGCAAGAGAAAGAGCCCTGGCTCAAGGAAAACGCATAATAGTCGTGACCCCAGTACCAGCTTTAGAAGCTGTTACAAAGGCTAGCATTCCAAATGCTAAAACCTTACATCCGAGATGGATACAATGGGCTAATTCCCTTACTGCAACGGATGTTGAATACAGATTTGATCCAAGTCTAAAAACACAGGCATTCCTGCAATACGAACAAGAATATCCTCTACCAAACGAAATTTTGCCTCTAGATCAGTATGAATATATTATTTACACTGAAGGATCTACTCAACCGGCCATAGGGAGTAAGCAACAATACAGCGCAGCATGTGCAATCATTAAAGGTCACATGCAGGATGGAAAATTCCATCCAAGTTACACCAAAACGCAATCTAAAGGAGACTGCATGGCTCAGTTGGCAGAGTTAAAAGCACTAATTCTAGCACTGGTGAAGACGGATCACGAATTCCCCACACTTATAGTGTGTGATTCCTTTTACTGTGTACAATCATACAATGAATATTTACATCATTGGGAACTAAACGGGTTCAAAGACGCAAAAGGTGGAACAATTAAGCATAAAATGCTATGGGAACAGGTAGTTGAGTTGAAGAACGAACTACCGAGGGCTCACGTGAATCATACACTGAGTCATCAGCGTGATGGCGTTCACGTTGAAGGGAATTCATTGGCTGATGAAGCAGCGAAGGGGGCTGTACGAACGGCTTCCGTAGCTGCAATCACTCGTTCAAAAACGAGGATAGACGTGAGATTATGGTCGCTGTCATTGCTTCAAGCAAAAACAGCGGAGCAGTACCAAAGAAATTTCCACTCAAGTACTCCTACAAGTTAGATGCAAACAACATTCCATATGCTCAGATTCCTGGAGTGGGGGACAGAGTAATACCAAATATGGATCGTAGGCAAGGTTTAATTCTAGCAGCACACGAGGGTTTGGGCTCTGCGCATACAGGCGTTACAGCGACTATCTCATTGTTGAAACAGCGCTACTGGTGGCCAGGTCTAACAAAACAAACGAAGGACTATGTCTTGAAATGTGACATCTGCCAACAGATGAAAGGCTCCACCATAAAACGCCCGGCACAGACACCGTTACTAAATTCAGACAAACCTCTCGCTTGTGTGCATCTGGACCACTGCAGCCCCTTACAATCTGATGGGGCTTACAAGTATATCATGGTTGCAGTGGATTCCTGCTCAAGATTCCTATGGGTTTGGCCTCAGCGCTCGGCTGACGCTCGAACTGTTATAAAAGATTTGCGAGTCTTTATCGGGACATACGCAGTTGGCACGTTACATTCTGACCGTGGCCCGGCGTTTAGCTCTCGGGCTTACAAAGAGGCCATGGAAAGTATGGGCGTAGCATTGCGGTACTCCTCTCCGTACCATCCTGAGGGAAATTCGGTTGTGGAGAGGAAAAACCGGGACTTAAAGCAATCTTTAACAGCTAGGGTATTAGGCAAGGGCAGTAGTTGGGTCAATCATCTCTACGGGGTACAGCGAGCACTCAATAACCAGCCAAGAAATTCTCTAGGGGTGTCACTCCATATGAGGTCCTATTTGGGACAAGAATGTGGGTACCTGATCTTGATTGTGAAGGCACAGTGGCGGAAGAGAAACCATTTGATATCCATGATCGTTTGGCTGTTTTACAGGATCTAAATGAATCCAGGACACAACAAAGTAACGTACTCCAGAAACAGACCGCCACTGGGGAAGTCAAGGCAAACACGGCAAGACCTGTCTGGATCCCAAAGGTTGGGGATCTGGTCAGAGAAAAAATAGCGGACAAAAAAGAATTTGGACCATCATACAGAAAGCCTGTACCTGTCCTAGCAGTTCAAGGAACAAGAACTGTACTTTTGCCGCCTCTTGCCGGGAAAAAGGAGAAAAGATTTGTCTCAATCGACTTAATCAAACCACACTATGTGGCCGATACTGTGTCGTGTAGCTCCTATAGTATCCCTGCAGGACCTGCGTGTTTGGATAACATATACTGCGGGCTTGGTGGCAGACTGACTCTGTGCACCCCCACCGTATAGGTTAGCCTGGTTTGCATTAGCTAGCTCGCAGTGCCACTAGTGTCTCCTCTTATCGGGAAGAGATTAGTTTCTGGCAACCTTAGATCATGACAACCCTGATTCCCTCAGAATCGTGGAAACAATATACTACCTTTCGCTCAGTCACTCGTGCTCACTTATTCGGTTTGTCTCAGAGAGTTACACAGAATAAACAGTCGGGCGTTTCAATAAGTATTTATTGAACAGTTGTTATTCTAGTGTAAAATATATGTGCTGCGGTAACCAGCAGACAATAGCAGAGATATATTATCAGCAGTACGATAAAAGCAAAGGGATAGAACAGTTCTACCATATTGCGATAATCATGAGTACATACATGAATATAAAAGCATTATGCAAGTGCGCGTACTCCTACGATGCCTAACTAGATGTACCGGAGTGTACCTAGCATATGTGTGTAGGTCTAAGAAGCTAAGAGCCAAGAATCCTCCTAGGATTTAGTCGAACCCCCATACCTTGAAGAGAGAGAGTGTGGGACCCCGTCCTGGTCTCGAGTTGGACACCCCGTCCGGGTTGTGTTAGACCACTGTCAGCTTCAGCGACTGCATGCAGGAGCCTCAGCGTCTCTGGTCAGTGTGTCAGCATGGAAGTCTCGGTTCCCTCTGTCTTACCGGGGCAAGATGTGGTGTATTTATACCCTAAAGAGTCTCGGTTCTCAGTATGGTTTGTATTGGACATGAGGAAGACGTCAGGGGTGAACTTTGTACATACATATTATGCCGGTGGTGTATTCTTAGAGAGCCATGCATAATTAATGAGTACAGTGTGGGCCTGGTGTTTGGAAAAACCCTGCTGTATTCGAAACCACAGGCTAGATAACGTTCAGCCCTCAGAGCTCGTTGTGTACTAGCTGGGACCAATGTAGGTGAAAGATCATGCCTATATAAGGAATCATACTATAATAGGACATGTACAGTTGTGACCATAATTGGGCATATGCGGCCATGACCATAATAGGGCAAGTACGAATATGACCATATTAGGGTAAATATGAATACGTCCATTTTAGGGCATGTACGAACGGGTCTACATTAGGGCCTCTATGCGGGATATAACAACTGAACATTAGGCCTCGTGGACTCCACAGTAGCAGACGCCCTCCTCTAGCTACAATCCAAGAAGTTCAAACAGAAAGGCTCATCACGTTTGAAGAGCCTCCTGTACGGAATGAAGGACTATGCAACAATGCAATGGAACTCGTTCCCCTTGAACCAGAAGTTCATCTTCAAAATTCAATTCAAAATAACACACAAGTTGCAATTAGACCAAATACAGACGTCTACGTCAACATGCCTTGACAAGAGCAAAATGAGATTTCAACAAATCACGATGCAATTCCTACAATTGATCGAACTGCTTCTGGCTACTTCATGAACTTTGATACGTTTTCTTTGGATCCAAGTGAACCTGAAACGATGCCAGCCCAAAAATGACGTAAACAGCAAGCTAAAGACTTTGTGAACTTTGTCAAAAAGACTTACCTGGTATCGCCTTGGGTAGAACTATGAGTAATTACTGGGATACTATTTTTTCTTTTCTGGCTAGGCTTAGTTATAACTTTTAGCATGCTTATTAATGGACGATATCTGCAACAAAGCTCCGCAACACAAAAAGTTAATTTGATTCTGAAGCCACATCAATTGTCCCATCGTGAGCAGAGAGACTTGTTATCAGTGAACATTACAGCAGTTCCTATACCGGATGGTATAGTTTGGGACAAGGTTGATTTCGATATATTCGGTCCTACTGAACTTTTAAACATTTCTCATGTATTTAAAATTTCATTAAGTGATATCATTACCTCCAGTACATTTTCTGATGATTGGGACTCTGAAACTGTTAATGATATGTTGTCTGACTTAGAGAAAACTGCTGCATTTCCAAACAATGAAATGTTAGAAGGTACTTCAGACTACGACACATTGTACTGTTATCAACATTATGGTCATCATTTCCTACACAAATCTATATCGCCTAGAAATGTTTTTGAGTACCACCAGTGGGAACATTGCCCATCACCACCTAAAAGTAGTTCGCAAACATTTGCACAGAAATTTTCAGATTTTTCAGGATTTAACACCACTGACCCGACCTCATATTATTATAAGGTTACACCGACATCGGCACTGAAAATTATGTTAACGAACACCAAACAGATATACTCTGCTTCCTTTATCACCCAATTGTCTGAACAGGGTTTTGACCTATGGAAGGACCCAATAGACTTAAAATCAGTCTGGGGTTCTAGAGACTGGCAAGTCCAGGGAACAGAGACGCTATTTAGAGCGTGCCTCATTCCACAGCAGATGATATTTCTAAATGACACTGTGCAACAGACGTCCTGTCTTGGACTAGCCAAAACCAAGGACCTGAACACACCCCGGTTTCCAACACCATCACAGAAGGAGGGGTGGCAAAATTTAACTACACAAGATGGGGCAACACTAGATTACATTTTACAGTACAATAGAACAGACCCTGATTGGAAAAAATG
Organism: Calotriton arnoldi; assembly: GCA_963921515.1. Lineage (NCBI taxonomy): Eukaryota > Metazoa > Chordata > Amphibia > Caudata > Salamandridae > Calotriton > Calotriton arnoldi. The sequence goes on along the minus strand of CAWUFW010000047.1, from coordinate 2,051,529 downwards.
GGTGGTTTGGCCCATAGACACAAACGCATGTCAGAAAAGATTCTGGGGTATGACCGAAGGGTTCAATATCCACAGGCCAGACCCACGCTATGTACAAAGAGAACATCCAGGGGTAATGACGTCCTACAGTGTTGGGAAGTTGTGCCTTTATTGGCTAGAAACATCAACACTCACAGAAGTGAAACAACACTTGACCTTACTCACACAAGACATGGATCTTAGGGATTTTTTATTAGGTCCCAGGAAACCCCGTCAGAAACGTTTCATATATGCTGGCATTTATGCTGCCTATAATGAAAACTGGAAAATATCCCAACAAGAAGCCGCAGAGAGAATATGGGAAATAGACCGTATTAACTTAGAAAAGGCATTAGCAGTAGTGGATAATGGGTTAACAACTTTAACCTCGAGGATATATTCCTTAGGCAACATTGTATCTTCTGCGATAGACATACTGGAACAAGATTTAGCCATATTACAACACGGGTAATCTCAGTTACGTTCTATCATGTTGTTAAGCTGGACACTGCAATCTTTGCGTGAAGGCTATGTGCCTTGGCGTTTTATCAACAGTACGTCTCTGTTTTCTGAATACAATCTAACAGATAAATAGGTAGAAATGGCACAAAGGGGAGCAAAATATACAATGTTGCGCATTGAAAAGCAGGATAGATTACCATTTACGGTAGCGGAATCACCATCAACGGAATGGCTAATCCATGGCCACATAACTCTACCGGTCACTACCTTTCAGTTTCAGTATTGCCTTGAGCAAAGGCAGGCAGGCAAATATGAAAAATTGGGTAAGGAATACATTAAGGAATCTTGGGAATTACCGTACAGATTCCGATGCCGGAGTGGGGATCGAGAAGTGTTTCTAAGCGGTACAACCTGCAAGAACGCTTTAAGCGGTTCTCTCATGTGCCAGGACATTTCACTGCACTGTGCTTGCAATGGTTCAATAGCAAACTTGTCCTGCCACATGTAAGGGACTCCAGCAGCCGTGATTACACCGGTATTCGAGCTGCTCTCGAATGGGAGTTACTTGATGCTGAACGATCAAGGTTGCTGTGGGATGCTTCCGGGCATTGCCTATCTGGTCACTGTGAACTCCAGGGTCACTTGCTGTATGCAAGTATTGTTTCCTCCAACAAGTACAGTCAGGGAGGCGCCGTTATGGCCTTCGTTGAATGTTTCCTTTATACAGTTTGATACTTTGAGCAGACTGAAAGCCATGCTTTTACAACAAACAGTACCCTTAACCTCCGCTCGAGAGACCTTTGATCTTCAAATCGCAAGGACCTCGACTGAGATACAGGCACTTATACGTACAAACTGCCCCTTTCATTTCGCAGAAATAGTGGGTCGTATCTTTAACATGTCTGATACGAGTGGTATTGTACACCTATTTAGGACCATAGGGTCAGGATTTCTAAGCACCTTTCAGACAATCCTCGGAGTTATTCCAAATTTTATACACTCCGTATTGGGAAGCGTTTGTGGAGGTCTTCCGCTGATCCTGCTTTCTGACGCAGGAATCCTGATTGTCATTTTTCTGCTCCCCAATGGACGGTCCAATTACCAACGAGATGGCAAAAGCGCCCCTGGAGCAAAAATACAGTGAGCTCATGGTACAGCATCTGGGCACACCTCGCCTACGGGAACTAAGTGCCTCTTGGTTCCTATCGTTTAGACCAGCCTAGATGGACTGCATCTTACCTGTTCTTCGATGCCTGTTTTGCGGTGAAGAATGCGTGTTGGATCTCTGTCTGACACTTGCAACGGACACGCTTGCAGACTTGAATATCAGGCTGGAACCTCTGAGGACCCATGCTCGGCAATGTCCACGGCGTATTCCCATATTAATGGCTGCATACCTCGAGAATCCGCAGGTGCCTTTTACAACTGGGTTGAGCATCAGCTCCTCCACTAGCACTCAGGTTTCGACAACAGCACCGGCTGCCTCTACACCAGCTATTGGCAGCTCTGAATATCATTTGTGCTCCATTGACGTATTCTGCGAGGTGTTGCAAGGACCGTCTCCCGCAGAGGCAAGCAGCGACGATGTTGCGTCTCCCAGCCAGGACACTTAATCTATAATTGGCTCATCGTGTGCTGGGAAAGAATTCAGTTTTTCTTTTTCTCCTTTTGGTTTCAAAACTCGACTAAATTTGGAACATTTCCTGAAATTGACACTTTTTTCGCTGAGAAAGCATGGCCTTCTGGCGCTTGTAGGAGTTCGACTTATATAAACAAACTCAATTAGGACTTCGGTTTGAGTGACAAATTCCAATAACTAATTTTCGAGGTAAAATTTTTTTTATTCTCCTCATCGACTGTTTTAAAAAAATGATTTTGAGATAATGTTTTTACAAAACTCTCTGATGGTTTTAATGGTTTTAATGCGCTACTACCTAATAGAGGGAATAGTTCGCTAGCATTTTTATCATTGTTGACTGTTCGGAAGAGGAGTGGGTGTTATGTTTCATATAGGTACCCTAACATAGGCCCTGGTAATATCATACACCATCACCTACATTATCCCCCTTATACTACACAGTAACGAGCCTTTAGGATTGAACCTTTACCTAGTTCCAGTCCTGGGTGCAGAAGGAGGGTTTCTCCTAAACAATAGAGTCCTATAACTTCATCAATAGACTCACACAGTATGAATGAAAATTCATAAGGTTCTTGGAAACCAGGCAGGGGCTACACCACCTACCCCACCATATCTACGTACAAGGTTCATCCCATACGTCATCCTCAAATCCAACAATGGCTAATACATGAGACAAGGGACAAAGGACCCCTAGATACTTTCTGCATAAATACAGCACATCTTGCTAGTGTTAGGCAGAGGGAATCGAGACTTCCAGGCCGACACACTGACCAGAGACGCTGAGGCTCCTGCATGCAGACGCTCCCGCTGACAGTGGTCTGAACATCCCTCGCGTGGTGTCCAGCTCGAGACCAAGAAGGGCTCCTACATTCTCACACTTCAGGTAATGGGGTTCGACTAAATCCTAGAGGGATTCTTGGCTTCACACCTACTCACATGCCAGGTACACTTAGGTACATCTAGATAGGCATCGTAGGAGTACGCGCTTTCTTTTATCAATGCATTTTATATTCATGTATTTATTCATGCGTAGTGCAAGATGGTAGAACTGTACTATCCATTTATATTCACTGTACTGCTAATCATATATCTCTGCTACTGTCTAATGGTTGTTGCAGCTCATATATTCTACACAAGAATAACGACTGTTCAATAAACCCTTATTGAAATGCCCAGGCTGTTTACTCTGTGTATCTCTGAGACAAGATAAGTGAGCACGAGTGACTGAGCGAAAAGTAGTATATTGTTTCCACAATTCTGAGGGATCAGGGTTGTCATGTTCTGAGGTTGCCAGAAACTATTCTCTCCCCGATAAGAGGAGACAGTAGTGGCACTGAGCTAGCTTATGCAAACAGGCTAACATTCTCGGTGGGGGTGCTCAGAATCAGTCTGCCACCAAGCCCACAGTTTATGTTATCCGAACGCGCAGGTCCTGTATGGGTAATATAGGAACTACACAACACTGTGTAATTAAAAGGTTGGAAGTGTATTTTTACGTATTCTGTGTCCTGGTGATGAAAAACTCCCAAATTCGTTTTTCACTACTGTGAGGCCTACTCCTCCCATAGGTTTGGGGATTACTTATTACATTTAATAAACAGTTATTCCTAATTGAGGGAAGGTAGATATGTCATGTTTGGAAGCTATGAAATTGTAATAATAAACCCTCTGTAATAGTAAATTCGCATTTTTCATTAAAAGTTTGAAAATGCCACCTTTAGAAGGTTGCTGCGGCAACAAATGATGGACGGAATGCTGAATGAATCAAACATTCATCGCCAGTCAAAAGATCTGGGTTAAATCCATCATTCTTTTGCTGACTACGCCACCCCAGTTTGGAGCCAACCATATGCAAATCTGTCTTGACCCTGCTCCTCATGGGAACAGTCCAGCCCGAACTGCTATGCCAGGTCCTCACTGAACTGCAATACAAGCAACCCAGGACCGGTTTCGCCCTACTTAGGGTTAATCAGTCAGGTATAGCTTGATTCCAGTGACAGTGTGCTTAGGAACCAGGCCTTAGCATACCCGTCCTGCTTAGGGCGGCACACCAATTAGATTTTTGGCCTTTGAATCAAGCTGCTGGGCCCAGTTAATTATAGTGCTGGCCAGCTGGAGGATAAAAGGCCTCCCAACACAATAGTGACATTAGCCAGTAATCAGGCCAGCTTCTGTGAGAGGAGAGGTTGGAGGGAAATATGGATGTGCTAGTCACTTTTCTCACTGCACCTAGCCTGGTAAGGCCCACCCCCACAGAAACAAAGGAGGGTAGCCAGATCTCTAAAGCCAGTCATAGGAAGGGCTGCCTTTAAAGGTTTTGGAGGCAGGGAACTAGGTAGCTGTGGCAGGTAAGGCTTAACTCTCAGAGAAAGTATCTCAATATACCACTTGACGGCGTCTTCTTGGAAATTACCAAAATGCTGTGAAGGAGGGTTGGAGCAGGGGTGGAGGGATGTTACCCTGGGAATGGGCAGAGGTGCCTAGATTCTTGAAAAGTTTCATCCCACTTAACTGGGGAACCAGGTTTGAGTCTCGGCTCAACATCATGTGATTCTGGGCAAACCACTTAATCACCCCGTGCCTACCAAAAATGAATGTGTCTTTGTGCAATGTAACTGGTGCTCGTGTAAAGTGCTCCAATACCATTGGGTCGGGTTCACGCTATATAAAACTGCAAAAAAAAGTGGAGTAGGAGTGCCCAGATGGAAGAGAGAAGATCCCGGACTCGTGTTTAGATGGACTCTAGGAGTGTTTGGACTTCAGCTGCCACCATAGAAACTAGGATATGTTTTTCCAGGGCCAGTGCTGTTGGCCCTCTATTTGACAGTAAAGGGGTGGACTTGTGTGGGGGACACTAGAGGGTGTCCCCGGATCTTCTGTGGACGGGCCCTGTGGGAGCTTGACCACCAGAAGGGAGGGAACCAGTGGTTGAAGTGTGAAAACAAAAACATCTCAAACACAAATGTGGGGGTTGGAAGGCGCCCTTGGGGAGTGGTGTTTGCTCCGTGGGATGGGTGTAAGAGGCATGGGTGTGAGGAGCACAATACCCACACACTTAGTATGAGGCTGATCTTTCAAACAGCCATGTGTATTGACCACTTAACACACACAAACACACGGTATGTTGTAACTCCAGGTTTCACTTTCACCTGCTGTTAGTTGGCCAGTCCATCTTATGCCTTACCATCTCGTCCCCTCCTCATATCTCCCTGTCTCCTCCTCTAGCCCCACCTTCCTTCTCACTCCTGTCCAATCCACATATGTATTGTTCGCATCTTTCTTCCCATAGATCATCACCACCTACCCTTCTTTGTCCTCAAAACCCTCTTCCTTCTGCTCTGCCTCCAGGCCTTCCTGGTTAACATCCATAAAACAGTCTTTGAAAAGGGAGCAGCCAGATTAAAGAGAAAAAGAGAGCAGCCAGTCAAGGGAGAGAAAGGGATAAGCCAGTTTAAACAGGTTCTCCTAGATATGGCACTTCGGAGCTAGCTTTTATGGCAAATCTAAAAGTACTGTAAATCAGTGCACTTTGCTCAGAAGTATTTCAGAGTAACATTAAAGGGAAGATATGAACTGGCATGTAGATATGGTGGGCATGTGCTACATAAAGCCTTCAGATGGTTGAATTACTATATCGAACAACTGTATATAATATGTGTGAATAATATGAAGCATCTTGCTGATCAGACGACGCCAGGTTCCGCATATTTTATCTGGATTTACAATAGGATATAATTTCCAGAATCCAGAGACGGTCCAGGGACTAGAGCATAGTCTCTGCTTTCAATCATATATATTTTTTCCCAACTACCACTGTTGCTGCCTGTTTACAAAACGAGCACCTGAGAAGCGAGACAATAGTTAGAGCTAACACCGCACGCTCCAGCTACAGAAACTAAGGTAACAGCCAGCCACTGAAGGGTAGGGTGGTTGGTTACATTCCCCTGCTAATATTTGTTTTAACCATTCATTTTCTCTCTCCGGTCCCTTTTATCCAATGATGAAAAGCTGAGTGGACCCACTGGGATTTGAACATGTGACCATGAGGTCAAACACAGATTTCCATAGTGGATGCACTAATTCACTGAGCCACCAGACCCAGCTAGTTTCTGTGGTTGCTCTCTCCCTCGCCATTTTCACTATTTGTTTCCTGTCTCTAACTCCCTTTTTCGTTCGTTCTTTCAATGTTTCTTCCTTTCGCTCTGTCTTGTTCTGTTTCTATGTTCTTATCTGCCAATCTCTGGTTGACCTTTGATATCTGTTTCGAAGCCACTGCAAATAGGGACAGATACCACGTGTATCGCAGCTCCTGAATCCTACAGGTAAAGTTCAGACAAAGTGCAGGGATAACTTATATGCGTGAAAGTCAGCTGTGGTGAGCTGACAGGGTTCCTGTCTCTGTTAACTTTCCTCTTTTTTGTTGCCTGCCCCTCCAAGGGCTTGGACTATTTCTATGGATTGCTTTCTCCCTAATCTGCATGCCTATCTCTTCTTTACCCGTGTTGTTTTCTGTGGATATCCACCTCTACCTCTATTTGTACAACTCCATCCCTCTAGGCCCGAGAGCACTGGAGCACTCTACATGAGCATAAGGTTACGTCACACAAAGTTAGATTGATGATTTGCCCAGAATTACAGTCGGCGGCAACACAGGTCTCTGCCTGACACTTGCGGTAGATGAATTACCTCTTTGTGACCTGATGCGCAAGCGTAAGCGTCAGCTAGGAGCTGCATGCCACGTGGTTATCTTGAAACACTGCTCTATGCTACTGATAAGGCCGAATTTTGCACCCTAATTTCACTTACGTATCTCCGGCCGATGATCTTTTATTGCCTGCTAAAAAATGTGGAGGGAAGAATACACTTTACCAATTATACAATTTCCCTCCCATCCGTGTCCAAAAACAACGAACTCCGAATTTAGCTTTTGTAGATTTATTACAAAGCCAGAAACAACAAAATATAGACACACCTCAAAATCAAGGTATAAAGATACATGAAAACTAATACAGAGCCCAATCTACGAATATAGTTCATACGACAAAATAGGCATAAAATGATGAATTCCAATATGAGAACACAGCAGAGTATAGATGCTGCATCCAAATCTCTTTTCATTTGTATTTCGGAATTTAGAATAATCTGTCTCTACTCTGCATCTAAAGTGGCATTCCTTTTCTTCCCTTCCTAGTAAATTCCCCAAAAGGTGTCAGCACGTGTTGACTTCCAAAGAAGTACACTCACGTCAAATGGGTCAGGTAGCTTAGAGCTACAGAGCTCGTTCTAAGATGCTCTCCTCTCTTAGTCAAAAGCAGAAGAAGTTCCCCAGATCTGTCCCTGTACCTAATTCAAAAAGGCAAAGTTACACCCCTGACGAGTCACATGGTACATTGTTTAGTGAGCACCTTCTTCAGTAACCTTCCACAAACTCAATTAAATTTACACGACTGTCCACCGACCTTGGCTCCCAAGTTCTCCAGGCACAGAAGGTGTCCTCCCTTTCTCTTGTCCGAGCGCTTCAAAGACATTCCTTTCCTCCCATGTATCTTCTTAAATCTAAATGAACGAGGTCAAATTCCTGCACCTGAAGTAGGGGTGAGACGAAAACATTCTACACACAAATTGTAATTAGCTCCCGACCTTAAGAGCAAACGAGGAGAAATGAAACCTTGAAGAAACGAAAGTCAGGCCTACGATTCTGGCTAACTTAAAACACTCTTTAATATGCATTCGTTACACAGGCTTTTATATGAATCTTATAACAGTGAATACATCTGGTTACTTTTAATCAACATATACGTGTACAATTACATGATTTCTCTAAATACACACAAAATATTAATCAGTTCTGTAAAGCACGTCATGATTTTTCTTCACAGATTTTCAAACGATGATATATAAACTTCATTTTAATATGCACAAAGTTCAACCACACATTGAATATATATGAGTGCAATTCGTTCATGAGTATAATGCATCCCTTACAAATTTTAAAGCGCCGTGCGCTCTATCAGTTCCCCCCTCTGATGTCAATCTTTTTTACTTTGTGTATTGAAATGTATGCCTGACAATCTTTCTCTCTCATATGGTTTAAATTTGTACTCGATTCGAAATTGTACTGTCTCGTTCTTCGGGTGTAGTGCTCTGCTTAAACTGCACAGCCTCTTCTAGTAGGGCCTTCACCTGGTCCTTCCTATGCTACCTTTGTTGTATTGTAATTTTACTGTCTCCCCATGGCAACGTTAATTGTCCTCTCTGTACACCGCTCTGATACCCGTTCTGGGTCTTGTTCGCGCTTTATAAAACCTTTCAAATAAATAAAATAAATCAACACAAAACCTTTCCATAGCATGTTCTCCTTGCAGAAAAGACCGACCTAAACAGAAGTTGTAGTAGTAAAAGTAAACAACAATGGGGTAACCCTGTGTCCCTCAGAACCTGGGTATGTATATGCACAACAACAATGGTTCTGTCAGGAATACACTATTCCTTTGCAAACAACAACTCTATCAAACAAGTATTTACTTTATATACAATCAATGAAGTCATGCCTTAAATGCAAGCATGGAAACAATGGAACACAAGACAAGGAAGCGAAGTTGAAGGTACTTGCAATAGATAATATTTATATAAATTCCAGCGTACATATACATTTGCAAATTGTCAACAGGGCTGTCAAAACAGGGTGCAGTATAACAAGGTGTATACTCAAAGTGACATTTAGGTGCTCAGTGATAAACGTGCAGTGCGTATATATATATATAGTGAAAGTATGTACAATTTATACAAAGGAGGGAGAATGAATGAAGGTGGTCAGAGCTGCAGGGACACAATGACTCTGGCAAATAGAGCAATTATTTATTGGTTTATAGCCAGAGACTTGATGGGTCTGGACCATGTGGAATCGTCAACGTTTCGACCCTAACAACGCACTGTTAAGTTGTCAAGCGGGTCTTCATCCCCCGGACTTAGGTCATGCAGGAGTTCTCTCGAGGTGGAAGCAGTCACAGCCTCGACCTGGTGGGACACAGAATTAACCACATCAGCCAACCCCTTGCAATAGTCAAGCACCAAATCATCGGTGATGTTTATCAATGCTGTCGCTGGCACTGGCACTGCAGGCAAACGCATCGCCCTTCCCATCAATATCGCGTGGGGGGATAATCCTGTTCTCCTATCTGGAGTGCTACGCAAACTCATCAGCACCAAGGGCAGCGCATCTGGCCATTTTAAAGACGTCGACGAGCAAACCTTTGCCACTCTCATTTTGAGGGTACCATTTATCTGTTCCACTAGAACCTCTGGCCTATATCTACAATGCAGTCTCTGATCCACTTGTAAGGCAGCACACAACTGCTTCATGATCTCACTATGAAAGTGAGTTCCTCTGTCCGATTCCAATGAGGTCGGAAATCCGAACCGTGGGATGACCTCCCTAAGCAACAATTTTGCTACTGTGAGACTGTCACACCTCCTAGTCGGATACCCCTCAACCCAACGTGAAAAGACACACACCACCACCAAAACATATCTTAGTCCATTGCACGTGGGCATCTCTATGAAGTCTAACTGCATTCGATTGAAAGGACCTCCTGACCTTCCAATATGACTCAAAGCAACCACTGTTTTCTTTCCTGCATTCATTTGCTGACACGTAACACATCTATGACACACTGCTTCAGCATACACACGGAACCATGGATTGAACCATGTCTGACGAAACACCCTCACCATGGCATCTCTTCCAAGATGAACTGCTCCATGTATCTGCCTTGCCATAGGACTCAATAGACAGTTAGGTAACACTGTTCTTTCATCTGTTGACACCCAAATGCCATCACCTCTTCTCTCACAACCTGCTCTAACCCATGCTGCTTCTTCCTCTTCAGAAACCTCTTCTTGTAGTCTTTTAATCTCATCCCAGGTATCGGCCATAGCCAACATCATGCTGAGCTCGGTCTCTTCTGTGCTCTCCCCCACATATTCTCCATTGAATATACAAGCATGTATAGCACAAAAACGAGCTACTTCGTCAGCGTAGCAGTTTCCTTTGGTGACAAAATCCTCCCCCTTCCCGTGTGCTGCACATTTCACCACCGCTATTTCTTTTGGTTTCTGTAACGCTTCTAACAGCTGTCGCACATATTCTCCATTTCTGATAAGAGATCCTGATGACGTTAGGAACCCTCTCTGTGCCCAAAGTCATGAACCACTCTGAACCCATACTGGCTATCTGTATAGATAGCCACTCGGACTCAATCAGAAATGAAACATGCACGTATTAGGGCAATAATTTCCGCCACCTGTGCAGAATATACTCCTTGTAAACAAGCGGCTTCCACAACTCCAGAAATAGTACAAATAGCAAAAGCTGCTCTCAAACAACTTCCATTGTCTCTTAAACAAGAACCGTCAACAAAGAGGACCAGATCAGATTCAGGTAAAGGTTCATCGACAATGTCAGGTCGGGGCTTGGTAGAATGCTCAGTCACATCTAGGCAGTCATGCTCTTCACAATCTTCACCTTCTACATGTGGATATGGCATCAGTGTGGCAGGGTTTAACATAGAACATCTTTTCAAAGTCACGTTTTCAGATGCTAGTATCACTTGTTCATACTTGGTGAGCCTGTTGTTAGTCAGGTAATGTGTTTTGGTTCTCGTCATCAGGAGTTCCATTGAGTGCGGCACATATACTGTAAGGGGATGACCCATCACAATGCTTTCACATCTCTCAATGCTGACACCAGTTGCAGCAATGGATCTGAGACATTCGGGCAACGCAGAAGCCACTGGAACTAAGGTGGCTGAAAAATAAGCTACTGGCCTACGGGCACCCCCATGTGTCTGAGCTAATACTGCCAATGCACACCCATCCCTCTCATGACAGAAAACCAAAAATGCTTTATTATAATCAGGCATTCCAAGAGCTGGAGCACGGCATAAGCTTTCCCTTAGCTCCTGGAAGGCCCTCAAACAATCGTCATCCCATGGTACCGGATCACTGATGTCCTTCCGTGTTAACCTTAATAAAGGTTTTGCCTGCAGAGAAAAATTTGGGACCCACTGTCGACAATAGCCGACCATTCCCAAAAACATTCAGACTTCCTTCTGCGTCTTTGGAGTACCCATTTGCAAAATCGCCTCTATGCGATCTGGTGACACCTTTCTCTTTCCTTTTTCAATTCGATGCCCCAAATACTGTACTTCAGACAAACAGTACTGAAGTTTGCCAGGTGACACCTTATGTCCATTCTCTGCCAGATGATTCAACAAAGCCACAGTATCTATCCTACAAGCATCTTCGGTCTCCGAGGCAACCAAAAGGTCGTCTATGTATTGCACAAGAACCGAATTCTGTGGCATTGTCAGACCCTCAAGATTCTTTTTCAAAATTTGATTAAAGATAGACGGACTTTCTGTATACCCTTGTGGGATATGACACCATGTTAACACACGGATCTCCAGCCGGAAAGCAAATAAAAATTGGCTCTCCTCGTGGAGGGGTATCGAGAAAAATGCTTGACATAGGTCAATGACCGTAAGCCATTCAGCTTCACAGGGTATTTGAAACAAAATCACATCTGGATTCGGTACCACAGGACAACATGGAATCACAATCTCATCAACCCGTCACAAATCCTGTACTATTCTATACTTGCCGCTGGGTTTCTGCAGCCCCACTATAGGTGAATTACAAGGGCTTCCTCTAATCTCCTTCAGTACGCCTTGCGCAATCATGGATTCAATCACTGGTGTTATTCCCGCCACTGTCTCAGGTGTTAAGTTATACTGTGGCGTCCTTGGAAAGTCTGCATTTGGTTTGACCTGTATCTTGACAGGTTTGACTCTTCGAATCAAACCTATCTCCTCCCCTGTAAAATCCCACACCACGGGATTCACAGAGTCCCTCCAATCCACTGGTAGCTTGTCTTTGGTTAGTACAATGAACATCTTCGCACACAAATTTTGACTTGCCATTTTAAAAACAGCATCGTCGTCACAGGTCTGTAGTTCCACTCCCTTCGGAGTACAATAGATGGTACAATTTAACTTGCACAAGCGATCACGTCCTAATAGACAAACTGGACTCGAATCACACACCACAAATTGGTGTCGGTCCTGAAAAGTTCCTATTCTCACAGGTAACTCATTAGTAAGAGGAGTCATCTTCTGATTCGTCACTCCTACCACTTGAATTGACTGTCCAGAAAGTGACAAATTTGGAACTACCACTGACCTCACAATAGATCGAGCTGCACCAGTGTCAATTAAAAACGTGATCGGGTGACCATTGAGATCACCCTCCACAAAGGGTCCCCCCTGATCTACTTCTAATACTGCTCCCAAGGTGCAGTCCTCCTCCCCCCTCTCACACCTTCCTCTTGATGTATTTGGATCATAGTTGTCGGTCAATTCAATGAAAGGCATTTGCTGGTACACATAGTTTCCTGTAGCAATCCTAGGGAGTTGAGGCACCTGCACCTAAACTTGAGGTTCCAAACCTCCCCCATACATGGACTTAGGTCTAGTCACCGTGTTCAGTCCATCAGATACCTGTACAGTTTCCTCATTTTGTATTTGATTGGCAGGATTTGAGCAAAACTCGCGCTTCCAATGCCCGATTTTGTGACAATAATGACAAGCAGTGTTTCTCCTAGGGTTAACCCATTCAGTTCCTGTACCTGCATCCATTCCTCGTCCTTTTCCCTGTCCCTGGTAACTTGTCATGTTTTGTCCCATTCCGCGACCACTCCCTTGCTGTCGACCCATTGTACCTCCGTTTCCCTGTACCTGGTCTGGTCTTTCAGCATTCCTCAACTGCACCATCATGAACTTATTGTATTGTATTGTATATAGAATTTATAGAGCGCACTGCGACCCCACGGGTATCCTGGCGCTTGAGCACATCGGTCAGTTATCTTAGAATATAGGGACAGTTGAAAAAAACACTATATTATACCCTGGGAAAGAGCCAGGTCTTCAATTTCTTTCTGAAAGACAATAGATCATCTATCTGTCTAAGTTCGGTTGGTAATTTGTTCCACGCCGAAGCTGCTGCAACGCAGAAAGCTCTTCCACCAGATCTGACTTTTCTGAACCTAGGCACTCTCACCAGTTTTGCTGAGGAGGAGCGAAGATTGCGTAGAGGAACATACCATTCAAATCTACTTTGTAAGGGCTTGGGCCCAATGCCATGTAGAGCTTTAAAAACTATACACATGGATTTAAATTGCACCCTCTGTACAACTGGGAGCCAGTGGAGCTCAGCCAGGGCCTGAGAAAGAGACAACTTTTTCTTATGCGTGGACACTACCTGATCACTACAGTACTTAGCATAACGCAGAATTTCATCCACCGACTTATTCTGCCAACATATCAGATGTTGCTGAATCATCAAACTTATCTCAGCTCTCAATCCTAACACAAATTTTGAGACAAACCGTCCCATGTCTTTTTGTTCGAGGGCATCAAGGCCACAATGCTGTTTGAAAGCCAACAAGAGCCTTTCATAATAATCATGCACTGATTCTTTTGGCTCCTTTGTGGTACGATCTATCTTGAGCCAATCAATAGTTCGAGGGGCTACTTTGGACTGCAGTCACGTAACTGCCTGTTCATATTTTTTCATTACTTCTGCCGATGGGCCATGAGTTGGCTCATCCCTAGTTGGTTCCGAAGTGGGCCAGTCAATTGCGATCTTACAAGCCGCCAACAAATCCCCTGGGACTACTATATCAAATAGGGTATTCAGATCTATCCACAGAACCTTGGAGATTTTCACAAACCGATCAATTTGTTTGTACCATTCCTCAGGCTTTTCCCTCAGCCGAGGGAAATCATTTGTGAAGGATGCCAAATCACCCCTGCTCCAAGGCACATGAACGTACCCTCCATTCTGTACTTCCCGTAACGGAAAATTTCCTACTCTCTCTGTCCCCCCTCCAGGAGGTGGGGTATCTCCTATTCCTCTCCTCACGGTCTTTTTCTTAGACCACTTCTCTTCCCATCGAGTCAGTGCTTTCCATGCCCTCATTCCTGTGACTAATTCTCGAATGTGTGCTTTCAACCCTACTACTCTCTTCTCCTCTAATTCTTGGTCTGTGTAATTCAATCTGTGATTTCCCTGTAACATTTTTGTTTTTGTCAAATCTACATCATACTTCCGCGCCAGCTGGACCAATGCCTCATGAGCTCTTTTCGCCTTTCGAGTGACGTCTTTAGCCACAAACAGCAATTCATCTGGTTCATATAAATCTATTCTTTCCAATGGTAGATTTCCATCTATCACCTCATCAACCTATGCCTTCAGTTTCAGTACATCCAATAATCTTGCCTTCACTGCAACTTCAATTCTTCCTTGATTTGTCACATTGCATGGTCCCTCTCTATCACAACTTCGGCTTCTCCAACCTTCTCCTGTTGCCTCATCTTGTCTGATGGGCCGACCTTCTCTCTCACAACTCTGACTCCTTAATCGACTTTCCAATCCACCATTCGGGGCACTAGGTCTTATTCTAAACGCCTCTTGTCTCATTCCTATTTTGGCTGTACTCCTCATACTTTCCCGTACTGGTGGAACCCAAATTCGTATTTCTGATCTAGAATTTGCCAGTGCTCCTGTTCGTCTCACTTCCGATCCTGTACTCACCCTTGAAGGGTCTGCCGTTGCTGCCAACGGGGTACTAGTCTCCACAGGCCCCAAGGGCACACTTGTTCCCATAGTAAGACTCCCTCTAGAGATGGTATCTTCACTTCTTCCCGTTTGTTGTTGCCTCCCACTATCTCCCATACTCGGATTGTATATTGAGACTACGGGTCCAATGGTAACCGGTACCGTAAGGGCTTCTGGCAACCGTATGTCACAATTAGTTCCTCTCATTTCAGTATTTTCAAGTTCTGATCCTAATGAAATTCTTCCCACTACTCTTGAACTTACTCCTGTTGGATCCGTTCCCACTCCTTCTGGGCTTCCCTCTCCCATTTCTCGCTTTCCCTCTTCAGACTGAGGATTGTAAGGTGGAGGACGCTCTGCCAACAGTCTGTCCAACAGACTGTCATCAGTATCGCTGTCATCTCCAGTGTTTCCTGTCTTTGCACTAGCTCCCTGTAGGAACAATGGATACAATCTCTCTCCCTCTATGGTATCTACCCTCCATCTCTTCAACTGTGCATCCCACCTGGCATCCTGATATGACTTCATGGCTTTTCTAATCCTTCCTTGAGAGTTTTCTCTTAGCCTACTTTGTGCTGCCCGCATCCATGCATCTAATGCCTCAAATTGGGTGGGTCTAGGTGAAGGTTTTAATGAAGACATTACACCTCTCAATTGATACAACACATCCAATAGAAATGACCCATATCTTGGGAAAGCCAATTCTCCTTCCTTTTCTGTAATCTTATGCCAGTTTTGAAGCCACACTATTGTATGCAATCCTACATTCGTTGCCATATAGTGTGCCAGGATATCCTCTGGCGGGGCTTCTTCTCCGACTCGAGTCACTACTCCTGAATCTCCTCTACATAAATCTCGCAATACCTTAAAACATCTCATTTTGAACTTAATTCGATACAATACACAATTTTCTTTTCCAAAATTTTTCGCCGAGAACCCACCAATCCCAGCGCGACGTTACACCAACCAGCCTATCCCAGCGCGGCACACTCTGACGTCACCGTTCCCTCTCCACAGCGGTTCACCCTCCTTTACAATTTCAGCTCGTACATTCACACAACCAAGTAACTGATTACAAAAAGCTACTAAACCAAGTAACTACCTATCAGGCAGCCACAACAACTTACCGTTACATAAAACCAAGTAATCGTCTGCCGTCTAAAAGATCGATAGTATACTCTCACCCAAGAACATTCACACTCCGTGACCCACGACCTGCGTCAGTCACTTGAATCGCTGTGGTCCACCCCTGGCCTGAGGTTTTCCACACATGGCTCTATAGAACCCACTCACACAAAGTTCCCTACCCCAAGTGAGCCGTCGATAGCGCTCCACGACACCCACATTAATGATCAGACGATTACAGCTACAAAACTATCGCAGGATCTTGGACTTCTCTTGAGTCCGTTTACCAAAACCTCCTGATCCGCACATGTTCGGACCAGTAAACCAATAACCTCACTTTCACTCGACTATCATTCCAACTCCGCAAGACATCACACAATCAATTCACCGCAATCTAACACACACACACTATTCATACTCATGCTACCGCTGTTTCCGCCGCACCTTCAGCTTCCGCCGACCTCCGTCAACCCCGCCGTCCTCTGCTTTCAATCATGGGTTCTCTTTTGGGCTCTGTAAGTCTAATTCTATTGTAAATTTTCTAAAATCTCCCCTCACTTCTAGAGGCAACCATCCTCGTTCGCTACCAATTGATAAGGCCGAATTTTGCACCCTAATTTCACTTACATATCTCCGGCTGATGATCTTTTATTGCCTGCTAAAAAATGTGGAGGGAAGAATACACTTTACCAATTATACAATTTCCTCCCATCCGTGTCCAATAACAACGAACTCCGAATTTAGCTTTTGTAGATTTATTACAAAGCCAGAAACAACAAAATATAGACACACCTCAAAATCAAGGTATAGAGATACATGAAAACTAATACAGAGCCCAATCTACAAATATAGTTCATACGACAAAATAGGAATAAAATGATGAATTCCAATATGAGAACACAGCAGAGTATAGATGCTGCATCCAAATCTCTTTTCATTTGTATTTTGGAATTTAGAATAATCTGTCCCTACTCTGCATCTAAAGTGGCATCCCTTTTCTTCCCTTCCTAGTAAATTCCCCAAAAGGTGTCAGCATGTGTTGACTTCCAAAGAAGTACACTCACGTCAAATGGGTCAGGTAGCTTAGAGCTACAGAGCTCGTTCTAAGATGCTCTCCTCTCTTAGTCAAAAGCAGAAGAAGTTCCCCAGATCTGTCCCTGTACCCAATTCAAAAAGGCAAAGTTACACCCCTGACGAGTCACATGGTACATTGTTCAGTGAACACCTTCTTCAGTAACCTTCCACGGACTCAATTAAATTTACACGACTGTCTGCCGACCTTGGCTCCCAAGTTCTCCAGGCACAGAAGGTGTCCTCCCTTTCTCTTGTCCGAGCGCTTCAAAGACATTCCTTTCCTCCCATGTATCTTCTTAAATCTGAATGAACGAGGTCAAATTCCTGCACCTGCAGTAGGGGTGAAACGAAAACATTCTACACACACAAATTTTTATTAGCTCCTGACCTTAAGAGTAAACGAGGAGAAATGAAACCTTGAAGGAACGAAAGTCAGGCCTACGATTCTGGCTAACTTAAAACCCTCTTTAATATGCATTCGCTACAAAGGCTTTTATATGAATCTTATAACAGTGAATACATCTGGTTACTTTTAATCAACATATACGTGTACAATTACATGATTTCTCTAAATACACACGAAATATTAATCAGTTCTGAAAAGCACGTCATGATTTTTCTTCACAGATTTTCAAACGATGATATATAAACTTCATTTTAATATGCACGAAGTTCAACCACACATTGAATATATACGAGTGCAATTCATTCATGAGTATAATGCACCCCTTACAAATTTTAAAGCGCTGTGCGCTCTATCACTACAGCAATTTAAAAAGTCGGGTCTCAGTTCACTCACTGTCCTAGCAATGCTTTTTTCCCGCCAGTGCCTGTAAGAGCAAATCAAACCTGTGGTCTTTGTGTTACCTCAGCAGCACCTGGCTCTCAGGCAGCATGTCCTCTCCCATCCATGCCTGTGACTCTGTAGTGATGCAAGGGTTCAGCACAGTGCTGTCCATCGATGACCCTGATCTCACTTAGGGAAAAGCACGCTTTGAGTAAGAGAAAATCTCCACACTATAAATAATCAATTTTTATAGTAGGGCTTCCTACAGCAATTTTATTTTGAAACAATCTAAATAATGGGTATTAATGGTGCTCAGCATGACTCAGATGGTTCATACAATAACTTTATTGAGCTGAAAAGCAGAGTCTGACAGTTAACATATACATTTTTTTTTTAATCTCATGCAAAGAAATTGTCAACAAAGACAAATGTGACGGCAAATCTATTCTAGCGTATTTAATTGGTCACAAAGAGGCTGCATTTTAAAATATCTTAAAGAGTTAAGACACCTGCTGCAGAGATCACTGTGTGCCCAGCAATGTTGAGGGGATTTTAGCAGAGGTACAATAACTCTGGTGGTTAATGCAGTTCTGGAAGAGTTCTGTGTTTTGTCCAATCACAGTTTTGACTCAAAGTAGCATAGAGTGTTAATGTGCCTGCTGCAAAGCACATCGTGTAACATGCAGATCACAGATTTGTATTTTATGTAAATAGGTGAGCTACTACTGCTTTTGTCACTGAGAGCATTTTGCTACTTCTAGTTCATAAGTTGCAATCCTTCTGATGTAGCACAGTGATCTATTTGCCAGCGTCAAGGAGCTGCACACAAACTGTGAGTCATGGGTTTAGATCTTTGTTTGTTTTCTCAATGTATTGTTATTCTAAGATTTCAAAGAAGGGCTTCTCTGGGAATTAATAAAGTTTTGTCAGTACAGACAACCCTAATCACAGCATTACATGTTAAATCCTGTCTTTGTGTTTTTCCTGACCGTTCACTGTTAACATACCATATCTACAAGTATGAATATGTGATTACTACACCGTATAACCCTCATTTTCTTAAGTAACATTTCCTGTAAATTGATTTACACACATGTATGATTTACTGTGTGTGATGTAAAGCACTCCGACACCCTACACTGGGATGAGTAGCACTATAAAAGAATTAAATAAAAAAACAAATTAGTTGGTGCTATTTAAATCATTATTTGTGTAATTGCTCATGCACAAAGATAAATCTTACATTCGTACAATTCATGCACAACCCTTACATACTGGGGTTGAACAAAGTCGAAAACCTGCTTCCAAGTCATAGTTTTTCTAAAGAACTTGTGAAGTGATAAGCTGTGTGTTTTTGTTTCCTTGCATTGGCATCAATGTGTTAGATACTAGATAGCTCCCAGCATAGGTGATACTTGATCACAAGGATGGATGTGCCTTTATATCAGGCCTTTGTTTGTGCCCAGCTGGATGTTAAAATAAAAAAAACCCTCGTTGCCCGCAGGTCGTTGAACCAAAAGGAATGCAGACAACGTGCAGGCGCTGCTGAATTGTGTCCCGGTGTTGGAAAATGACACCAGGACAAGGACAAATTCTGCATAACTCCCCGGGTCAGTCCGATCCCAAATCCAGCCCAGAAATAGCTGCCTGTAGAGTATCCGGTGCGTCCACCTACTTTACAGAACTGATGATATATGAATGGTTATTATTACTGTATAAACACATAGATGTGTTTCTATTGGTGCCATCACATCAGGTTCCTTGCCTGGCTTGCCTATGCCATTTTCATTTTGTTCCTCATTTAATTCTGTCCATCTTATCTACACAAAGAGGAGGAAGGCACGTCTAAGAATGCTGCCGGGGGGGGGCGTGGCCTGACGTCAGCCAAGATGGCTGCCTAGAAAGAGAGCTCCGCCGGGACCACGGTAAAAGCCCTTAAAATCCGACACTAATCCGCATGTTGTGGTGTTGCCGAGATAACTAAGGCAAGCGGAACCCTCAGTGAGCGGAGCGACGCCGAAGAAACCATCTTAAAACGCCGTATCCACCCTCTGGGACGTGAAGGGCGGAGTGAGCGCGCAGGCCGCGCGGAGGTGGGCGACGCTCGAGTGCCGGGGCCAGATCGAGACGCCCGCCGGCCGCCGAGGTTTCAGGGCGGAAGACGGAGCAGAGTAACCCGCCGGCCAGAGAAAGTACGCGATCCTGCCCGGAATAGTCCAGAGATCGGCTAACCTTAGGAGACCAAGAACCACTGGCGAGCCTCGGCGGACACAGCGACACGCGTCGCACGAGAGGCGCTCCCCGGCCTCCCCCGGCGCGGCCACGAACCTCCCGACAGACAAGGTGAGGGTAGCGCTGCTTCCCCAGTGGTAACCTCGGGGCCCAGCCTCGCACCAGTGGCTCACTCCCGCGCAACACGACTCAGCCCCCGGCAGCCACGGGGCGACATAAGCACGCACTGGGTCGCTGGTGAAGAGCGCATTGGACCTCCGCGTGGGCCCCGGCTGTCCCTTCCACCCGGGCTGCGAGTCACCCGGGATGCGCGCCCAGAGCATGGATAGGTAGTGCTGCTAGCGGCATACCGCCCCCGGGACACGGCCGAACAATTAGTAGTGGGGCAATAAAAGCAGAACCACAGCAGCCGAGAATGAAGTTGAGATCCAGTTTCGGCCAATGACACAGTGAATCCGGCTGCCCCACTATAGACTGGTACAGACGTATCTCCCAAATACCGCGCTGGGGGTGCACAGGGGAGCTTTTAGCGTAGCACCCTCTGCAAAGCTCGAGGTTGGTGACCGGAGTGCGAGAGCCGGGAGAAGGTGACGAGTTACTAAACTGCGACACTCCGAGAGCTGCAGTGGTAAAGGGACGACACCGCAGGGAATTGAACGGTGAAGAGTGCGCCATCAACCCCAAGACCAGACTGCACTTAAGTTCCTGCAATAACTGACCCCAGAGCACCCACCGTGCCTGCAACGAAACGAACCGCACACGAGGCCAGTGCTGAAGCATCCCCGCTGAAAAGACCAACCTCATGCTTAAATACTAGGCTTCCCCACGCCAGCCTCGCGAAGAAGACCGACTTTGACGTCCTGAGACAGGACCTGCCTGCCCTCTAGAGGTGCACATAGTGGGCACCGGTGACAGCGCATGCCGCGCTATAACTGGGGAGACCAGAGTAGCGTTTGGGGAGCCCCTAGTGCCCCACTGGCGGTAGCAGAACCCGTACAACATGAAACCCAAAAGCGGTACGTCGGTACAGTCTAACAAATTAGACAAATATACGGTCTCCAAACAGGCAACGACGGAAGACGGGGCCTCTAACTGTCAGAATGAAGTTCCCGAACCCTCCCTAGCCTCTATAATGGAGGCCATCCACAAGCTGGGCACCACCCTTGAAACCAAAATCGACAAAGTCTCGATTGAAGTGAACCTTCTAAGGGCGGACATGAACAAAACAACGGAACGCGTAACGAAAACAGAGGTGAATATCGCTGAGTTGCAGACGGCCACACGTAAACTAGAAGACAAAGTCGCACAACTGGTTCACCAACATCGTCAAGTAGCTCTGAGGCTGGAGGACCAGGAAGGGCGGGTCCGACGCAACAACATCCGCGTCGTGGGGGTCCCGGAGGGAACAGAAGGGCCTAGTATGGACCTGTTTCTCGAAGATCTCATATTCAATCACCTCAAGCCCAAGCGGCTCTCCACCTTCTTTACAGTGGAAAGGGCACAGAGAGCCCCGGTCCCGCCACCAAAGCCGGGAGCAAACCCTAGGACCATCATAGCCAAGATCCTAAACTACAGAGATCGCGATGCAATCCTACAAGCGGCCCGTATCCATGGGGATCTTCAATATGAGAACACCACCGTGCGATTCTTCCCGGACTTCACGCTTAAGGTGCAGCAGGAGAGACGTACCTTCGACGGTGTCAAACGCATACTGCGAGAAAAGGGCATCAAATATATGATGCTTTTCCCAGCCAAACTTAAGATCATCACCAATGGGAAATCCCTGTTTTTTATGACCCCAGTGGACGTCCAAGAATGGCTGGACAAAGGCCCACCAAAGAAAGATAGACCACGAACTGGAGGCAATTGGAGAGACACTCGTGAACGATCCCACAGCTCGTCGGACGGACGATTGGACCCAGGTACACGAACCCAGCGACCCTGGCGATCCAGATCAGCAAGTCCAGTCATCCAGGAGACTAACGGAGACTGATCGGGTCTCAGTGGCAACAGCCGATACGAACTCGCCATGGCAAACAATAAGGTTTGACTGTAAGAAAGGGCGTGATACGTACTTGTAAGTCACATGTAAGATGCCTGACGGCACACAGCGACAGTATATTCTTGATCAGGGCTGAAGTGGGAAGCCCGAGCAAGACAGGGCGTCACCCCAGTACCCCCGTCATTGTTAATTGTTTAGGGGCGACAGTCGCTCTGCTAGTTGGGGAGGTGGGTAGTTTTGCACCTACGAAGCAGGGTAGCTGGGAGGGGGGAGGTTTTTTTAGGGGAATTTCGTTAACTGTTCTAAGGTGCCTTATCTTGGCAATGGTTTTTAAGTATATTCATCGGACAATTCAAGAACACAGTCCTTTACCATTGTATGGGAAGAGAGGGCATTTATGGGAGGGGTTGGGGGGACAGATGTACGCATTATGGACGATGATGACCAAAGACAGACATAAGCATGGCAGCCTGAGTGTGATGAGTAATGGCTATGCATTGGGACAAGAGCCTTAAGCTCCTTAGTTGGAACGTCAACGGGCTCGGGAATAAAGTGAAGCGGGGAGTTGTGCTGCAATATCTTAGACGACATTCGCCAGACGTAGTGTTGCTTCAAGAATCGCACTTGGTGGGTAATACTTGCAAGGCGATGAACAGATATGGTTACAAATTAGTAGCACACTCAGGCTTCACATCGGGATCCAGAGGGGTGGGTATTATGATTAAGCGCTCCTTCCCCTTTTCCGTGCACCACACCTGGTCTGATGCGCTGGGTCGATACTCCGCGATATCAGGGCACTGGGAGGGCCAAACACTCACTATCATGACTGTATATGTTCCCCCTGGGTTGCAGGGCTCCACCTTTAAAGACCTTAGTGCTGTTATATTGTCCCTCCCCGAAGGCCACACGATTGTGGGAGGAGACTTTAACTCCATAGTGTCGGGCCCCTGGACCGTTACCCACCCCGGGACATTGGTACAGCCAATACCTGGCTGCCAAACTTCCTAGACGCCCTCGGGCTTGTGGATGTTTGGAGGGCATATAACCCGGACAAAACCCAATACACCTTCCATTCAGGGGCACACAGCAGCATGTCGAGAATAGACTATCGCCTGGTGCCGGCCACTCAACTCCCCAATATAAGAGAGATACAGCACATGGCTAGAGGGATATCTGATCACTCCCCGATATGGACCCAAATGGTTCTGGGCGGACATAGAGTGGGTAGCGTGCCACCCATTAACCCGTGGCACTTCAAGCATCCCAAAGTGAAGAAAGACATCATGCAAGCAATCGGCCACTACTTTGAGGCTAACGAGGGTTCGGTTGCCTCTTCTCGGACTCTGTGGGAAGCTTTTAAAACTGTGATAAGGGGGCAGGCGCTATCATCAATCGCAGGGGTGCGCAAAGAAAAATACAAAGAGATGACATTAATTGAGCATGACATACTCCAGCTTGAGGACGAAATAAATATAGGCGATCCGACCGAAAAACAGCATCTCATAAAACTCAAGAGTGCCGAATATAAAGCTACGGCTACAGATATGGCGAAAGTATTAAGTAGGGATAAGGAAGGCAAATTCTACGATCAAGGAGACAAGGCCGGGAAACTGATCGCCTGGCTGGATAAGAAGGAGAGGTCAAACAGATTAGTGCCTGAACTGATGGACGAGGAGGGTGAATTAATAACAGAACCACAGTCCATAGTCAACAAGTTCGCAGTTCATTACGAAGAAATATACCGAAATAGCTCACACCTCACGGAAGAGGACTCAAGTGCCCTCCTACGTGACATAGCATTACCAACCCTATCAGTAGAGGACAGAAATACGCTAGATAGTGCACTCACCAACGATGAGATAGTGCAGGCAATACGAATGCTACAACTAGGTAAAGCACTAGGCCCTAATGGACTTCCCATTGAACTATACAAACTTAAACCTGATGCAATAGCCCCACATCTAAGAGCCATGTATGAGGAGAGTAAGGAGAAGGGCCAACTCCTGAGGGATCAGAGAGAGGCGACCATGGTCACGATATACAAAGAAGGGAAGCCAAGGAAAGAATGGTCATCCTATAGACCTATCTCACTTCTAAACGCAGAACCCAAAATCTTGGCGAAATTGTTGGCTAACCGCTTGGTCCGGGTGATATGTAAACTGGTGCACCCCGACCAATCTGGTTTCCTCCCACAACGTAACACGGCTTTAAACCTACGACGACTACATGGGGTGCTGGGAAGGCTACCCACCATCCAGGAAGAAGTGGTGGTGCTTTCATTAGACGCCAAAATGGCATTTGACACCATAGAGTGGTCATACCTCTTTGTGGCTTTGACTAAACTGGGATTCGGGCCAGGCTTTATAATGAATGAATGAAATGAATGAAATGAAAACAATGAAATGAAATGAAATGAAATGAAAACAAGATTTATAAAGCGCCTGGTTACCCAAGGGCATCCCCGCGCTATTGCCTGCTAACACACTTACACTGAAAGCCATTCATTTAGGGAAGAGTAAAGTTTTAATCTGCTTCCGGAAGATGAGGTAATTGGGTTGGTCACGGATCTGCGGAGGCAGGCCATTCCAGATCTTGGCCACATTATACGAAAAGAGGCGGCCGCCACTTCGTGCTCCCCACCCAGGACGAGCCAACCTCACCATAAGGGTTGTAATGTGAATGCTCCTTGACTAAAGTTTGGTAAATTGCTGTGTACACTTACTGGTCATCTGATTTATCGCAATAATGTAATGTACTCTGTCTGATTGGGAATTTGGAATTGTTAATAAAATAAAAAGAATTAAAAAAAAAAAAGAATGCTGCCAGGAGTGAGGGACAGGCCCGACCCTTGTTTAGCTGCTCTTTGCATATATTATAGGATGGATTCGATTACTCTATTCCAACCCGCTCGCCCAAGTAGTGGTGAACAATAGAAAATCTGAGGTATTCCCCCTGGGCCGTGGGACAAGACAGGGCTGTCCGCTTTCACCCCTGCTATTTGCGCTCGCTCTAGAGCCATTAGCGGCATGGATTCGGTGGGACCCCACGATCAGAGGGCTTAAATGGACAGAGGGCTGGGAAGACCGGATTTCATTGTATGCCGATGACATCCTGCTCTACCTGGCACAACCCACAAAGTCAATCATTAGCGTATTCAACATCTTTGCAAAATTTGGGGGGAACTCAGGATACACTATTAATTGGGATAAATCCCTAATGTATGTACCCCGGGGTGATCCTCCCTCCCTGCCCAGGGGCTGCCACATACAAATAACAACAGTAGGTTTCCAATACCTGGGAATATTTATTACACCAGACCCTAAACTACGTTACGACCGCAATTTGCTTCCCCCACTGCAAAAACTGAGGCGAGATGTCACAAACTGGAAATCACTCCCACTTTCACTACTGGGACGTGCAGCACTTTTTAAAATGATGTCGTTGCCACGCTTCCTGTACATACTGCACAACTTCCCTGACCTAGTACCAGAGAGATACTTCAAGGAGATAGAGGGACTGCAGAGGGATTTGCTATGGGATGGTAGACCTAGTATAGCGCTCCCAAAATTAGTACTTGGGTGGTATGACGGAGGCATAGGTCTCCCCGATATAAAAAAATACTACTGGGCAGCACATTTAGCAGCGATAAACCACTGTACATATCGCCCTGGCGACGACCCTGGGTACCGAATGGACCGTTGGCTACTCCCCGGTGGCAACCATAACAAAGCACTGTATTCTAGACCAAACCGATACCCTCTTACGGGCCCGACCAAGCAATCGGTTCAGATCTGGCACACCGCCAATAAAAGGCTGGGATGGAACCAGACGCTCACACTCGCCACACCCCTATGGGACTCCGAAAAATTGGGAATGCTGAGCACATCCAAGGGGTTTGACAAATGGGACATAATAGGGATCTCAAGGATAGGTGACTTATGGAAGAAGGGCACGGTGGTCTCATTCACTTCCCTCCAACAGGAATACGAATTAGCTGACACTGAGTTTTTTAGATACACGCAGATCAGACATGCCCTCCAGACAAATATACCACGAGGCTCCACCCTACCAGACGCTTCTCCACTAGAGACCAGACTACTTGATGGTTATATGAAGGACAAAGCAATCTCGTTGACGTATAAGAAACTGATTAACAACACAGGCGACCCATTGAGACAATTGAGAGAGCGATGGGAGAGGGATGGGCTGGTACTGGACGACGAGGAATGGCAGGAGGCAGTATCCTCCCCCAGAGAAGTAGCAATCCCTGCTAGACTACGATTGGTCCAACTAAAGATAATGCACCACCTCAGGCTGTTGCAGATGGGGAGGGTTGACAGCGCTGATTGTAGAAGAGGATGTAACCAGATAGGCACATTCATGCATATCATATGGGAATGTGATATTGTTCAAGGCTACTGGGGAAAGATACACGAATGTATGGGTGAAGTGTTGGGAACCGCAATGCGACCAGAAGCAAAACGATGTCTCCTAAATGTATGGGAAGCCACTAACCTTAATCACAAAGACACAACATGGGTAACACTGGGGCTGATGGTGGCAAAAAGGAATATTGCACAGTTGTGGGGGGCCGGACACCCTCCTAGATTAGCGGATTGGAAAGCAGACCTGGACTGGTGTATGGTACGAGAAAAGACAGTGTATGTGGCGCGAGGCTGCCCCCAGAAATGGAATGCTATTTGGGGTAAATGGAACACATTTCGAGGCAACATTTGTATACCTCCCCATCTCCCCACCCAGGACGAGCCAACCTCACCATAAGGGTTGTAATGTGAATGCTCCTTGACTAAAGTTTGGTAAATTGCTGTGTACACTTACTGGTCATCTGATTTATCGCAATAATGTAATGTACTCTGTCTGATTGGGAATTTGGAATTGTTAATAAAATAAAAAGAATTAAAAAAAAAAAAAAGAATGCTGCCAGGAGTGAGGGACAGGCCCGACCCTTGTTTAGCTGCTCTTTGCATATAGGTTTGAGTAGCAGGGTAGGGTTCGGTCAGAGGCGCAACTAGAGCCAAATTTCGGGGGGGGGGGGCTACCAAAAATTTCGGGGGGGGCTGATTCTTCGAGCAATATGCAGAGTGGAGATGCAGGGGCTCTAAGAAGGAGTGAAAACACAACAAAGCCTCGTTAGCAAGTAAATGGTCTTTTAAAGACCTGAGAAGTACTCGGGTGCGGCTGTGTGTGTGCCCGGGAAGCTGTCTCAGCCGGGCTGACACACGACGGGGGGGGGGGGGGCTGAAGCCCTTTGAGCCCAATGGGCGTTGCACGCCTGGGTTCGGTGCTTATCTGACATCCTGTTGAAGAGGCTGTGAAGTGCATTTCTACCACCATGTGCTGCCAATTGAATTGAAACCCTTGCCCTAAGTTCTGACCTCTGCATCCACTTAGCCCATTCTCTTCATCTACTAGAGCCCTTATTTGCCGAGTAGGGGGCCATGAGGTTTCTGTGAGACTCTTGGCTTGTACTCAGAGTTTCCAACCTTCTTGCTTCAGTCCCGTCTCATCTCCCTTCAAAACAGTATCAAACTACAGGAGGTAGCCCATATATCCTAAGGAGACTAGGGCAGTCAATTGTAACATACAACAATGTCTCAAAAAGGGTGTTATTTGGAGGTCAATTACATGTAGCACAATTAATTACTGAGAATTAAATCAAAATGGGAGAAAACCAGGGAGGCATTTCTTTTGTGATAAAAAATTGTATTTTAGTGAATATACATATTTGACATATTAGGCTTCATATGTTCAAACATATGGAGGGGTAGCACTGCGTTACATTGAATGACATGTAACCTGTCAGATACTGTGCACAAGTGATCGTGAAGGATTGTGACGGCGCAAGTCACACGTGAGGAAGTATGTACAGCGACGGTGACGGGCGCAACAAGAAACAAGTGGAGTTAAAATTACATATTTAGGGTATCCGAACAATAAATGGTAATGAATGCAAAGATAATCAAGTGGGGTATCCATAGAGGAGGGCGCCAAGAGTTCCGCTGTAGAAGTCGATGGCGTTTCGGCCTGTAGAAGTATTAGGCCATCATCAGGACCAGGTTACAATTACTTATATGGCAGTGCTGGGGATAGAAGGATACATATATCTCTATGCATGTGATCATTCCGTGGTGGACCAAGCAAAAGGAACAGATAAGAGAGAGTATGAGAGCAGCTTAAAAATTGAGCCTAAACAGGGGAGGAGAAAGGGTAGAAAAACAATTGGACGCCGCAGACAATTACCGCATGACTAGGCTCAGATTTAGGATTGTGTGAGAAAAAGCGCTATTTCACACGTGGGACGATGACTTACGCGAGAGGGCGCATTTCCAGAAATCCGGGTAGGGTACGGACCAAGGTGATTGGGGATATGGCCTGCGGATGTATAGCCTGGGGGGAAGAAAGAAGAATGAGTCCAAGTGCGGAGTGGGGAGGGCAAGGGGGTGGAATGGAGGAAAAAAAGGGGGGTCCGGGACTTACTGGGAGGGACGGCAATTGGGGTCCAAAGAGAGTCAGCAAGGGACACAGGGCATCACTCCAGTCGCGATAGACCTAAGGGCTGCTGGTAGGATCACCTGAAAAGCAAGGCAAAACGAGTAGGATGAGTGGGGGGTCCTATGTAAGGGCAGGGTGGGGAGGTAATGCCCCTTACTAGTATTCCTACGAGGGTGGGGGGCGGCGGCCGTAAGGGACCACGGGGGAAAGAGAACCAGCCTGATTCAAGAACTGGCTGGCAAGTCAAGGGCTACGCTGAGCTGGTGGCAGGGAACCACCGGGCTACGTGGAAGGGGGGGGGGCAAGGAGAGCCTCCGTAGAGAAACGGGAGTCCACTTAAGGAATTGCTCATGGAACGGGGAACTAACGGGCTGAAGCTCCGGGTGTGTGGCGGTCAGGGAGGAGGGTCGGCCATGAAGCACGAGGCCAGCAAGAGCAGAACACGTAGAGAATGGTAGCGAGATACCGATCATCATAGGAGTCCACCGAAGGACGTGCTCGCCGAGCAGGGGACTGACTGGCTTGAGCACGGGATCAGGTGGCAATTAAGAAAAAGGGGCCGACCATGAAGCACGAGGGCAGCGTGAGCGGCACTCGATGGAGAGGGTAGCAGGCTACACTTACTTGTGAGAGTCAGTGGGAAGTGTGGCCGGGCGCATCACGGGGCCGGCAGTAGTCAGGCTCGTGTGCGGTTCACAGAAAGTACGGGTATGTGCGCGAAACAAGTCACGTGGGGCGCTCTGACTAGGAAACCCTACAGCGTGCGTGAAAAATCCAGCAGAGGTGGAAGATAGAGAGGGAAAAAAAGAAGAAAGACTGGGGTTGTTCGCATTAGTAATTGTGAGTGGGACATATAAATACCATAATTATACAATAATCATAAATGTACATTAGTCTTTAATACTTTAAGGTGTAGTTGTCACAGTACCAGTGGGAGTGTGAGCAAACCCACTGGGAGAAACTCAGGAGCTTTCAATGGAGGAACACATTATGAATCGACAGTTTGGTTGAAACAGCATATGGAAATTGTTAATTTAGACAGCATAGTATACACAGTATACTGGAGACGACTCCTATAGCTTGAGCGGTCTATGAAGGAAGATAGGTACAACCATGCACAGTTAATGTTAAAAAGCAGCCAATCAATTAGTAGAGATCAACAAACCACAAAACTGTGAAAGTATTTACATTGAGAAGTAACTAAGGAGAGAAAAGGAAAAATGGTGGGAAAACTCTGTGTGATCAGGTATGTCCAGTAAATTATGGATGACTCATGTGAGTGTGGTATTCCATTCATCCAAAGTGTTCAAGCCATGTTCAATGGTATTGCAGCGAGCTATCCAGCGGCATTCACATCTGTTCAGGAGCCTCTGAATGTCACCGCCCCTGGTGGGTAAGGTTGGTTGGTCAATAACCATCCAGGTAAAGTCAGTTTCATTATGGTTGTGTTCCTGGAAATGTGTGACAAGGGGTGCTATCAACACACTGCATCTTATGCGGCTGCGATGTTGAATTATTCTGTCCTTGACCATTTGTGTGGTTTGGCCAACGTATAGGAGATTGCACGGGCAGCGTATTGTGTAGATAACATTTTGTGATCGGCAGTTGGTGAGAGATCTTAGTTGGTGTTTCTGTCCGTTGTACTCAAAGCATTTCGTGTTAAGTGAAGTGGAGCATGCTGTGCATCTTTGACATTTGTAGTGTCCAAGTAGAGGCGGAAGGCCCCATGGGCCCCTTACAGATTCATCTCTGGTGTTTGTTTTTGGCCATGTAATGGCATATACCAGGTGGTCCGAAAGGTTTTTTCCCCTGCGGTACGAGAACAATGGAGGTTCGTTGAATATGTTTAGAGGGGCAAGTGTGTTCCAGTTTCTTTTAATGATTTTCGAAAGTGTGTTACTGGTAGGGGAGAAAGTAGAAACAAAAGGGATGCGTGAATTCACCTTCTTTTCCTTGGGTGTAAGTAAGGTGTCCCGATGGTAGTACCAAGCGGGTTTTCGCGCTCTGGATACCAGTTTCTTTGGGTAGCCCCGGGCGATGAGCTTTTCAGTCAGGACTGCAGCTTCCCTGAAGAAGTCCTTCCTCCATTTACAGTTGGGGCGGATCCGTAAAAACTGTCCAAAGGGTAAACCATCGCGTAATCCCCATGGATGGTAGCTGGAGTATAGCAGTAAGGTGTTTCGTTCGGTCGGTTTCCTGAATAATGCCGTTCCGATTTTGTTGTCTTCTACTTGTAGTGAAAGGTCAAGGAATGGTAAATGGATTTTTTAGGATCAATAGTGAACCTCAGGTGTTGTTGGCAGGTATGTAGCCAATCCACGAATTGTAGTAAATTCTCATTATTTCCTGTCCAAATGAGCAGGATATCGTCTATGTAACGACGCCAGAAGGAAATGTTGGTCCTGTATGGATTGAGGTCGGTGAGGATCTTAGTTTTCTCCAGGTGGTGGACG
The DNA here is from genome assembly GCA_963921515.1 of Calotriton arnoldi. Classification (NCBI taxonomy): domain Eukaryota; kingdom Metazoa; phylum Chordata; class Amphibia; order Caudata; family Salamandridae; genus Calotriton; species Calotriton arnoldi. The sequence continues at coordinate 2,020,549 of CAWUFW010000047.1, read as the reverse complement.
TACAGTATTGCGAAATTTGGGGCAAAGCTGGCACCCATTGATACCCCTTTGATTTGAAGGCAGTAAGTGTCCTTGTATAAGAAGTAGTTGCTTCCTAAGGCAATCTCTAGGAGGGACATCACGAAGTCTGTCGGGATCTTCGCGGGTTGTGGTCTTGTGTCAAGGATTTCTTTTATTACTGTTAGGCCTTCTTGGTGGGGTATATAGGTGTAAAGCGATTCGATGTCCATCCCAACCATCAAATCGGTTCCTGGTGTGAAGGGGGTGTCTTCAACAAGATTGATTAAATCCATGCTATCACGAACATATGTGTCCGAGAGAGGAACAAAATCCTTGATGATGCTGTCGATGTACTTTCCAATTGGCTCGAGGATCGAGCCGCACCCTGACACGATCGGTCTGCCTGGTGGATTCTGTATGTCTTTGTGGATTTTCGGTAAGACATAGAGCACAGGGGTGCGGGGTGGTTGTTTAGGTAAATTGCTTCTTTATCCGTTATGATGTTGTTGGACCTTGCCAGTGCCATAATTTGTTGAATTTTAGTTCTTATCCCTGGTAGTGGATCGGATGGTAGGGCACAATAGTGATCGGTATTGTCCAGTTGTCGTAGAATTTCTGTGTCATATTTGGTTTGGTCCAAAATGACAATGCCGCCGCCCTTGTCGGCGGGTTTGATGATTATATCTTTGTTAGTTTTGAGATAGTTTAGGGCTTGCTTCTCTAATAGTGAGAGATTATAGGGGACATACTCATGTTGTGATTGGAAGTTCTTCATTTCATGTAGTACCCGTCTCTCAAAGGTCAAGATCTCTGTAGACATGAGAGCTGATGAAGGGTCGAAGGTCGAGACTGGTTGAAATGGTGAGCGGGTGGCTTGCTCCTGTGGGGGTCTTTCAGAGAAGAACTGTTTAAGCCTTATACTCCTGAAGAATTGAAGCAGATTCTCCTGTATTTCAAGAAATTGCTTTTATCTGTAGGGACGAAGGTAAGTCCTTTGCTCAAGAGGCTAGTTTCATAGGCGGACAGGTCATGTTGGGATAGGTTGAAGATGGGGAGCGACTTGGTGGTATCCATGTTGATAGTTTCTGTGGTTAGTTCGGGCCCCATTGATAGAACTTGCGTCGTGTTTGGCATTCCCGGGAGTACTGGTACTGATAGTTCCCTCTCGAGCGGCCCCTGCCTCTGCCTTGGTTTGTGTCTAAAAAACCCACCGGGAGCAGTGGTTGAGGTCTTGGTTGTTGGGCTCTCTGTGGTCTTGAGGTACGTGGACCTTCCCCAGGGCTTGAGTCTTCCGCTGAGGTGTTTGAGGATTCCGAGAAGGACACTTGTTGATGATTGCGGAATCGTCCCCAATTCTTTTGTTGTCTGGGTGGTTGGTAGGGTGTGTCATAAAAGTCGTCCCTCAGGTAAGGATAGGTCAGTTCGTTGTTATAGTTCCGGATATCCTTTTGAATTTTTTTTATTTTCTTGTTCTGTTCAAATGTGTCGAAGTTGGTAATTGGTACATTTATTTTATCCAGAAGGGTTTTTGCATCTGCAATGGAACTGTCCTCCAAGATAAGTTTCTCTAATTCAGCTATTTCTGCCAGTTCCTTGCGGCTGTGTTCGAGGGCTGTGTCAATTCCCAAGACCATCCAGTGTCTGGAGCAAGTCGTCGCAAGGTGACTGAATCCCGACCTGAAATTGGGGTCTTGGGTGAAGATCGCGGGGAAGATACGGATTTGTAGTCCCAAAGGTATAACGTTGGATTTTAGGTACTCCGTTAGCATACGGGCATGTAGATCAGTGCGGATTTGTTTTTTCTTTAGTTTTTCAAGTCTGTCCAGTAGAACACGTGAGGAGCTTGCTCCTGTGGAAGAAGGGGTAGTGGTGGCAGAAAGGAGAGAGGGTCCACTGAGAATTCTCTGTATATATTCGTCTGAATAGTTAGGAAACCATGCTTTGTGACAAGCTACACAGGTGGTGTGTGATTGGAATCAACTGAGTATGTCCCGAGTGGGACAACCTCTCGCAACAAGCAGTTGCTCAAAGTAAACAGTATCGAACTACAGGAGGTAGCCCATATACCCTAAGGAGACTAGGGCAGTCAATTGTAACATACAACAATGTCTCAAAAAGGGTGTTATTTGGAGGTCAATTACATGTAGCACAATTAATTACTGAGAATTAAATCAAAAAGGGGGGAGAAATCCAGGGAGACTATTTCTTTTGTGATAAAAAATTATATTTTAGTGAATATACATATTTGACATATTAGGCTTCATATGTTCAAACATATGGAGGGGTAGCACTGCGTTACATTGAATGACATGTAACCTGTCAGATACTGTGCACAAGTGCTCCTGAAGGATTGTGACGGCGCATGTGACACGTGAGGAAGTATGTACAGCGACGGTGACGGGCCCAACAAGAAACAAGTGGAGTTAAAATTACATATTTAGGATATCTGAACAATAAATGGTAATGAATACAAAGATAATCAAGTGGGGTATCCTTAGAAGAGGGCGCCAAGAGTTCCGCTGTAGAAGTCGACGGTGTTTCGGCCTGTAGAAGTATTAGGCCATCATCAGGGCCAGGTTACAATTACTTATATGGCAGTGCTGGGGATAGAAGGATACATATATCTCTATGCACGTGATCATTCCGTGGTGGACCAAGCAAAAGGAACAGATAAGAGAGAGTATGAGAGTAGCTTAAAAATTGAGCCCAAACAGGGGAGTAGAAAGGGTAGAAAAACAATTGGACGCCGCAGACTATTACCGCATGACTAGGCTCAGATTTAGGATTGTGCGAGAAAAAGCGCTATTTCACACGTGGGACGATGACTTACGCGAGAGGGCGCATTTCCAGAAATCAGGGTAGGGTAAGGTCCAAGGTGATTGGGGATAGGGCCTGCGGATGTATTGCCTGGGGGGAAGAAAGAAGAATAAGTCCAAGTGCGGAGTGGGTAGGGCAAGGGGGTGGAACAGGGAAAAAAAAGGGGGGTCCGGGACTTACTGGGAGGGACGGCAATTGGGGTGCCAAGAGAGTCAGCAAGGGACACAGGGCATCGCTCCAGTCGCGATAGACCCAAGGGCTGCTGGTAGGATCACCTGAAAAGTAAGGCAAAACAAGTAGGATGAGTGGGGGGTCCTATGTAAGGGCGGGGTGGGGCGGTAAAGCCCCTTACTAGTATTCCTACGAGGGTGGGGGGGGCGGCCGTAAGGGACCATGGAGGAAAGAGAACCAGCCTGATTCAAGAACTGGCTGGCAAGTCAAGGGCTACGCTGAGCTGGTGGCAGGGAACCACCGGGCTATGTGGAGGGGGGGGCAAGGAGAGCCTCCGTAGAGAAGCGGGAGTCCACTGAAGGAATTGCTCATGGAACGGGGAACTAACGGGCTGAAGCTCCAGGTGTGTGGCGGTCAGGGAGGAGGGTTGGCCATGAAGCACAAGGCCAGCAAGAGCGGAACACGTAGAGAACGGTAGCGAGATACCGATCATCATAGGAGTCCGCCGAAGGACGTGCTCGCCGAGCAGGGGACTGACTGGCTTGAGCACGGGATCAGGTGGCGATTAAGAAAAAGGGGCCGACCATGAAGCACGAGGGCAGCGTGAGCGGCACTCGATGGAGAGGGTAGCGGGCTACACTTACTTGTGAGAGTCAGCGGGAAGTGTGGCAGGGCACATCACGGGGCCAGCAGTAGTCAGGCTCTGTGTGCGGTTCACAGAAAGTACCGGCTATGTGCGCGAAACAAGTCACGTGGGGCGCTCTGACTAGGAAACTGTGGAGCGCGCGCGAAAAATCCAGCCAAGGTGGAAGATAGGGAAAAAAAGAAAGACTGGGGGTGTTCGCATTAGTAGTTGCGAGTGGGACATATAAATACCATAATTATACAATAATCATAAATGTACATTAGTCTTTAATACTTTAAAGTGTAGTTGTCACAGTACCAGTGGGAGTGTGAGCAAACCCACTGGGAGAAACTCAGGAGCTTTCAATGGAGGAACACATTATGAATCGACAGTTTGTTTGAAACAACATATGGAAATTGTTAATTTAGACAGCATAGTATACACAGTATACTGGAGACGACTCCTATAGCTTGAGCGGTCTATGATGGAAGATAGGTACAACCATGCACAGTTAATGTTAAAAAGCAGCCAATAAATTAGTAGAGATCAACAAACCACAAAACTGTGAAAGTATTTACATTGAGAAGCAACTAAGGAGAGAAAAGGAAAAATGGTGGGAAAACTCTGTGTGATCCGGTATGTCCAGTAAATTATGGATGACTCATGTGCGTGTGGTATTCCATTCATCCAAAGTGTTCAAGCCATGTTCAATGGTATTGCAGCGAGCTATCCAGCGGCATTCACATCTGTTCAGGAGCCTCTGAATGTCACTGCCCCTGGTGGGTAAGGTTGGTTGGTCAATAACCATCCAGGTAAAGTCAGTGTCATTATGGTTGTGTTCCTGGAAATGTGTGACAAGGGGTGCTGTCAACACACCGCATCTTATGCCAGAGACGCTGAAGGTGAGGCTGCACTACTGGGCTGGGCCTGCCGAGCACCCGACTGAGCGCCGGTTGGGGCCTGGGTGCAGCTCTAACAGGGCCAAAGCAGGTGACGGTGGATGGCGGCAACATCGACTAATAAGACCCCGAGGCTGTGGCGGTAATATGCGAGAAACGGAGGCCGATTGTAAATGGAGGAAGAGACGAGGTACCCAGCTGCAAGACTGAGGGCAGCTTCCGTCATCCGCCTGGCGGGGCGCACCGGTAAGAGACTTCTGATGTTGGTGGTTCGGGACTTTCACTGACGCTGAGGGCCCCCCCCTGACTTTGAGAGTGTGTGCCTCTCAAGATACCCTGACTCTGGGGGATGCTGCACGGGCCGACCAGATCCCAGCTGCCTGACCTTAAGATGGCGGCCTCTGTGCCTAAGCAGTGCATGAAAATAAGCAAGGATGAGGGGAGCAAAATGGGGGCAAATGGAGGAGTAGCCAGTCCCCATCATGGCCGCTCGGAGCTGATGCTCCTTGGTGAACCCTTTTTCAGCCTCCTGAGTGGTGTTCCGCCCCTAAACATGGACCAGAGTCTGCATACTCTTCACGCTAAGTGAACCTAGACCTGCTGAGGAGAGACGACTGCCAGAGTGATGGAGGTTGATGCCGGCGACCCTTACCAGTATCACCGGGATTGATGCCGCTGACTTAAATATGACGATGCCCCCCGGGCGGATACTATTTGTTTGTACTGACTGCTGAGCCCGAGCAACCATGGCCGATGCCCGGTGGAGCTGTTTAGGCAGCTATAGAGGAGATTGGCTTTGGTTTCACCCCCTTGGCCATCACCTACCCAGCCGGACCTTGGACAATGTTTTTCCTCGTCTCTGCTATGTTCCCTTTCCCTCCCATGCCACCTCCCTCCGTGATCCTGTGGCTGCCTCCCTCTCCCTGCCCGACCTTGTTTGTTTTCCTCCTACCCCCTTGTCTCAATCCCCCCCGCCCACCCCATGCTCCAAGTGACATATCTGTTTTTATTTTATGTTTTTGTAACTGATGTAACTTCTGTACAACTGTTCTCATGTAAAGCGCTCTGATACCTCCGGGTCTAGCCAGCGCTATATAAAACTCTTCAAATAAATAAATAAAATATGCGGCTGCGATGTTGAATTATTGTGTCCTTGACCATTTGTGTGGTTTGGCCAATGTATAGGAGATTGCACGGGCAGCGTATTGTGTAGATAACATTTTGGGATCGGCAGTTGGTGAGAAATCTTAGTTGGTGTTTCTGTCCGTTGTACTCAAAGCATTTCATGTTAAGTGAAGTGGAGCATGCTGTGCATCTTTGACATTTGTAGTGTCCAAGTAGAGGCGGAAGGACCTGTGGCCCCTTACAGATTCGTCTCTGGTGTTTGTTTTTGGCTATGTAATGGCATGTACCAGGTGGTCCGAAAGGTTTTTTCCCCTGCGGTACGAGAACAATGGAGGTTCGTTGAATATGTTTAGAGGGGCAAGTGTGTTCCAGTTTCTTTTAATGATTTTCGAAAGTTTGTTACTGGTAGGGGAGAAAGTAGAAACAAAAGGGATGCATGAATTCACCTTCTTTTCCTTGGGTGTAAGTAAGGTTTCCCGATGGTTGTACCAAGTGCGTTTTCGCGCTCTGGATACCAGTTTCTTTGGGTAGCCCTGGGCGATGAGCTTTTCAGTCAGGACTGCAGCTTCCCTGAAGAAGTCCTTCCTCCATTTACAGTTGCGGCGGATCCGTAAAAACTGTCCAAAGGGTAAACCGTCGCGTAATCCCTGTGGATGGTAGCTGGAGTATAGCAGTAAGGTGTTTCGTTCTGTCGGTTTCCTGAATAATGCCATTCCGATTTTGTGGTCTTCCACTTGTAGTGAAAGGTCAAGGAATGGTAAATGGTTTTCTTTAGGATCAATAGTGAACCTCAGGTGTTGTTGGCAGGTATGTAGCCAATCCACGAATTGTAGTAAATTCTCATTATTTCCTGCCAAAATGAGCAGGATATCGTCTATTTAACGACGCCAGAAGGAAATGTTGGTCCTGTATGGATTGAGGTCGGTGAGGATCTTAGTTTTCTCCAGGTGGTGGACGTACAGTATTGCGCAATTTGGGGCAAAGCAGGCACCCATTGATACCCCTTTGATTTGAAGGTAGTAAGTGTCCTTGTATAAGAAGTAGTTGTCTCCTAAAGCAATCTCCAGGAGGAACATCACGAAGTCTGTTGGGATCTTCGCGGGTTGTGGTCTTGTGTCAAGGATTTCTTTTATTAGTGCCAGGCCTTCTTGGTGGGTGTTAGAAATGGGATTTTTTGCAGGCTAGGGCATGTGCCAAAGCCAGGCAGAAACCACCAATCTAGTCAGGATAAGGGAGTTACACTCCTAAAATAACCTCTGCTCACCCCCTTGGTAGCTTGGCACGAGCAGTCAGGCTTATCTTAGAGGCAGTGTGTAAAGCATTTGCACATAACCAACAGTAATACAGTGTAAGCACAACAAAAGGACACCACACCAGTTTAGAAAAATATCCAATATTTTTATATACTTAAGACAAGACCAAAAAAGATTTAAAAAATCCACAATACAGTACTCAAAAATCTTCAATTATCAAAATACGCTTGAAAAACAGTTCCTTGATGTCGATAGCTCCGTCCGGGGCTATCACGGCGTCGTGAGCAAACAAATCCAAACAGTTCTGGCAGACCGCGGCGTCGCGGGCCAGCTACGGTGTCGGGAAGACCCGCAAACAGTACCTTTTAGAAATGCAGGGCGTCGATGACCTCTCGTTCAGCTTCCGAAAACACGGCGTCCGCAGGCGTCGGTTCCGGAGGTCGGTGCAGGAGTCGTCGGGGCCCTCGAAGTCACACGCGTTGCAGGTCGATCTCCTCTCTGATGGAGTCAGGACCGCTGGCGTTGGCAGGCGTCGGGTGCTGCGGTGCGAAGGGCAGCGGTGCGGCGTGCAGTGCCCTCAGGTCGCAGTGCGAGCAGCGGCTCGGTGGTGGCGTCAGATGGCGTCGTCGGTGAGACCATGGTCGTGGTGCAAGATGAAGGCGGTGCTCGTCACGGTGCTGGCAGGTCACGGTGCAAGCAGCGCCGTCGTCGTTGCTGAAGCGCGGTCATCGGCTGACGAACTGGAGTCGATGGCGCCGGTGTCGGTAGGCCAAGGCTGCGGTGTGGGATGAGGGCGGTGCGTTGTGTAACTTACGAGCGGTGCCCCCGAACCACGGTGCAAGCAGCGGCGTCGACCTCGGCGGGAAGTGGCGGCGTCAGGCAGGCCAAGGCGTCCTCGTGAAGCGAGGCGGTGCAGAGTGCGGTGCCCACAGGTCGCGGTGCGAGCAGTGGCTCAGTGGCGGCGTCAACAGGCGTTGTCGGTGAGACCAGGGTCACGGTGCGGCGGTGCGGCTTTGCGGCGGTGCCCTCTGCGGTGCCAAAGCTTCAACGTGAAGCGAGGCGGTGCGGAGTGCGGTGCCCACAGGTCACGGTACAAGCAGCGGCTCGGTGGCGGCATCAACAGGCGGCGTCGGTGAGACCAGGGTTGCGGTGCGGCGTTGCGGCGGTGCCCTCTGCAGTGCCAAAGCTTCAGCGTGAAGCGAGGCGGTGCGGAGTGCGGTGCCCACAGGTCGCAGTGCAAGCAGCGGCTCGGTGGCGGCGTCAACAGGCGTCGTCGGTGAGACCAGGGTTGCGGTGCGGCGTTGCGGCGGTGCTCTCTGCAGTGCCTTCAGGACACGGAGTCGGCAGTGGCGTCGTAGACGTCGTCGAGTTGGTGTTCTTCTGGTGGCAGCACAAAACACACAGTCCCCAGTGCTGCGGGTCTAAGAACTTGAAGTCTTTGCTGTTCCTGAGACTTCGTGAACAGGGGGCAAGCTCTACCTCAAGCCCTTGGAGAGACTCACAAATTAGGTTGCAGAAAGTCCAGTCCAGGCCTTTCACTTCCCAAGACAGAAGCAGCCACTGCAGGTCAGCCCAGCAAAGCACCCAGCAAAGCAGTCGTTCCTTTTTGCAGCTTCTCCGGCTCTTCTTCTTGGCAGTCTTCTTGTTCCAGATGAGTTCTAAAGTTCAGGGGTCTGGGCCCCAGCATTTATGTCCAAAAATCCTTTGATCTCTTAGGCAGAGAGGGCCTGTGCCCGGTCAGGACCAGTTCTGCCTTCTCTGGTGTGAATTCCTGGCAGGAGGTGGAGACGGCATTTGTCTGAGGCAGAGCAGGCCCTTTGAGGTGCAAGGAAATCTCCTCCCCCTTCCCCCATCGTAACCCAGGTCTCTTCAGCCCTTTTCTGACCTACCTAGACCATCTAGCGCCCCTCCTGCTCCCCCAGCCTTCTGTCATCCAAAACCCAGACAAGCAATCCACATTCCAGCAGAGGCACACGGGATGACTGAGCAAGAAAATACCCACTTTCTAAAAGTGGTATTTTCAAACGCAGAATGTAAAAATCACCTTCACTAAAAGATGCATCTTTAGATTCTGAGTTCAGGCATACTAAATTTTATTTTCTTACTGAATTCCCTGGGCCAGTTGTGTTTATAAGATGTTATAAACAAACCTCCCATTCTATCCTATGGGGAACTGGTAGCCTTGCAATAGTGAAAAACGAAATTGGCTGTAATTCACTATCAGGACATGCCACACACACCAGGGCATGTCCCACCTTTCACATACGCTGCACCCTGCCCACAGGGGTACCATGGGCCTACCTGAGGGGTGTCTGACATGTAAGAAAAGGGAAGGTTAGGGACCGGCCAGTGTGTGCACTGGCCAAGTCGACATGGCAGTTACAAACTGTGCGCAGACTTCTGCAATGGCAGGTCGGAGTTACTGTTTTCAGGGCTACTCACGGGGGTGGCACAACCAGTGCTGCAGGCCCCCCGAGTAGCATTTGATTCACCAGCCCTGGCACACGCAGCGAACTTTACTAGGGGCTAACAGGTAAATCAAATATCCAATCATGGAAACACCCATCCATAACACAATTTACACAGAGAGCATATGCACTTTAGCACTGATTAGCAGTGGTAAAGTGCCCAGAGTCCTAAAACCAACACAAACAGGTCAGGGAAAAATAGGAGGAAAAAGCAAAAAGTTTGGGGATAACCCTGCAAAAAGGGCCATTTCCAACACAACCCCCTTCCAGCCTAAAGCCAGGGGAGACCAATCCATACCTCGATGGACTTCCCTGCTTAGGGCGATAGAACATGGGACCTGGCCCGCAACAGCAGGGTTTCCTTCCCGTTTTACGCCTTCCTGCACCTGGTTGGATTCCTCTATCCATACTCTCAGGGCCCCCTAAGCTGACCCATGGGGGACCCTTCTCCTCACCTGTGGACCCCATCTGTGCAGCACCTAAACTTACTTGGCTCACAGATGTGTCCCAACAGGCAGACAGGACCCCCATGGCCAACACAATTGTGTGGCCCAGTCCACCTCCGGGGTGTGACTCCTGTCCCCCTCCCAGGGGCAACTCTGTCCACCAGGACAGCCAGCCACAGTGGCCACTGACAAATGTCAGTGATGAGAGCCAGGCCTTAGGCCTTTCAGGCCACTCCAACCGCTGTGGCGTCAGAGAGTGGGGGGCGGTAGCCCCAGGTGCCTGGCACCCTTTCTCCACTCTCCCCTATGCCAAGTCAGGTATGGCATCCTGACACTGGCCCACTAGCCCAGGGCCTCTACCCTGCGGCTGGACAGGAGACTGGGGTGGGCTCTCCCACACCCTCTCCTTCTCCCTGGGGCTCTGTACCCTCCCACCTGGAGCGGTACCCCCCTCCAGAATTGTCAGGGCACCTGTGGCAGGTGTCCTGCTCAATTCGCCCACCAGTTCAGGGGTGCTATCCTGCAACTGGTACAGCAGCCCAGGGTCTGTACCGAGCGTAGCGAGCGAGCCAGAGCACTACTAGGGGGGCTTGGGGGGGTTCTCCCCCCAAGAAAGTTTTGGAAAAAGACAGAACAAAATGGTGCATTTTACAGCACATTTTTCATTACATATTTAATTGCATTAACTTTCAAAGCACAGTAAATAGTAGATGATGACCTTAAAGAGCACCAGGTTACCCAGTCATATGTACCCATAGACATTCTTACAGAGAGCACCAAAAATAGACAACTGTAGTGAATCAGAGAGCACAAAGTATAAGTGAAACCAGCCCCCATATGGTGTGTAGTGAGCAAGCGCAGTGAGCGACCACTACTATGCGGAGCTTGGGGGGTTCTCCCCCCAATAAAATTTTGGAGACAGAAAGGCCAAAACAATGCATTTTTCAACACATTTTTCATTACATATTTAATTTTATTAACTTTTAAAGCATAGTAAATGATGACCTTATGGTGCCCCAGGATACCCAGTCAAAACAGTCATAAATCAAAGACATTCACAGAGAACACCAAAAAATGAAATGTCGAGCACGAAACACGAATTTAAATATAACTGATTTATTCTTAATATAAAATAGTATAAAGACATTTAAAAACGTACTTAACCTCAAACAATTGTGCAAAGGTTTAGAGGAAAAACTATACAAGACAATGTGCAAACATAAAATGATTTTTATAACCTGAGTTTTGTAAAGAGTGCTAAAATAAAGTATCTTATGTAAAGTGCGACAGTGCACAACATTATGATTGTGGGCATTTTAAACAGTTAACATGATCTGCAGCAATTTCCCTAAATACTGTAAAAACATAACACACTTCATCTCAAACAAGTGTTGTATTCAACCGCACTTCACACTACTTTGCATTAATTTGTGTCAAGAGGGTGTTTCATGGGTGAGATGTTGGAGTTCCCAAGCAACCATCATTGGGTTTTGATGTAAAGCACCAACTACTAACAAAGGTACACCTAGATTTTAGCCACAAACTGACACCTTCTTGAGGCCAGAAAGCATGGAAACGTCTCACATAAGCACCCAGAAAGCATGGAAATGCCACATATGGCACCCAGGCCAGAAAAGCATGAAAAGTTCACACAAAGGCACCCAGGCTAGTGGCACTGGAACACTTTTCAGAGTGTGGGTGCTGCCATCAATGTTACATCACTGAAGTCATGGGATTGTGAAAAATTCCAATAATCACACAAAGAACAAGGGTAGCAAATGAGCCTCGCCTATTCCGGGACATATAAAACTTAAAGTATATGCCAAACCATTTAAATACACTGCACTCTGCATACTGCACCCTGCCTTATGGATGGTTAAGGAAGTGCTTGCCCTAGTGGTGACATATGCATTAAAAGGGAACATTGTTAGGCTTAGCAAAAGATTCATTTTGCCAGGTCAAAATGGCAGTTTTACAACTGCACACACACACTGCAATGGCAGGCCTTGACACATGTTTAAATAGGCTACTTAAGTGGGTGGCACAATAAGTGTTGTAGGCCCACTAGCAGCATTTAATTTACAGGCCCTGGGTACATGTAGAACCACATTTCTAGGGACTTACACGTAAATTAAATCCTTCCAATTGGGTGTAAGCCAATTTTACCATGTTTAAAGGAAAGAGTGCAAACACTTTAGAACTGGTTAACGGTGATAAAGTGCACAGAGCCCTAAGAGCCAACAAAAATGGCTTCAGAAAACTGGAGTGAAGGAAACAAATGTTTTGGGGTGAATCCGCAAAGAGCACCAGGTCCACAGTTACTGGTGTGGGTTCCTATTTTTTTTTTTTAGTTTAAGGGCATCACTAGGGTGGAAAGGAGGTGCAGCCGAAGACGATGTCACCCCCTCTCCCACCCCTGAGGATCGTATACAACTTTCCTCCAAGACTACATAAAAAGAGCCATTGTGGCCTCTTTCTGCGCCAGAAAACCCTTTACTCGTTGTGGCCGAGTAACCAGCAAAGTCACTGATGTTACATCTTGTTATTTAATTTGCCGTATCTACAGCCAGGAAACACACACACACACTAACTAGGGCCCCGCCCTGGCTGTGGCACAGAGTTAAGTTTGCAGATTCAGAAGAACCTGCGCGGCTGCCGTGGGAGAGTGGTGGTGTGTAATCAGCAGCCTGGCCCGCCAAATGTAGGGGATAGGATGTGGAATAGTTACATGTGTGTAGTGGCCCTTCCATAGCAGACATTTTCAATCTCTTTTGGGCAATCCTGGAAATTTGAGAACACGTGTGGCATGCTTTGCCCTCTAAATACATACGTTAACCTAGGCAGGATGGTAGTTATACACTGACAGACTGTCATTTGTATTGGAAATGTCACTCATAATTACGCTGAAATAATGAAAATGCCACACATGGCAACCTGAAACCTTGGCAGCTATGCTGTTGGTGAAAATCTGAGATGGCAGCTACCTGCAGGTACAATTGTCATGTGAGAAATAAACAAACTAACTTTCTTCTCTCCCAGCCAGGGTCGTACTGGGAGAGAAAATAGGTCCGGCACCAAAATAAAAGTGGCCTCCCATTATGGAATCAGGCAGCTAAAAGTGTTCCACATTTGCAAATCCGGGCGGTTTTGAACTTGTAGAGATATACTGTAGAGGGGTTTGGCAAGTTATTGCGACACATGCATGTGTGCTTGCAGGGCCGGCTTTAGCACTGGTGGCGCCCTGTGCGACAATGTTTGTTAGCGCCCCCCCAATGACCACATCTACCAGGGATTCCCTTACTACCACCATTTAACAGTGCTCCTCAAGTCTCTATAACCACTCTATCTGATTTCGTTTTATAGCACCACTGCGCCACTCAGACCAGTGTAGGGTGTCAGAGCACTTTAAATCACACACACGTGCACAGAGACAATCATACGGGTGTAAATCAGTATACAGGAATGTTACATAAGACAGAGGACTACAAGGTGTAGGAGTCACGTCATCTATACTGGTAGGCAGTATAGTTTAAGAGTCCTTGGTTTGGAAAAGCACAAATTCAGAATTTAAAACATAACATCATTGTTAGGGGTTCTCTTTAATAATAAGAATTGATTTCTACCCAAATGAACCCTTTTTGCAATTTTAGGATAATGAAAGACAGGGCAAAAAGTCATATAGCTCTAATATATATCTTGGAGATTGCATGCAGCTCTTTGATGACAGTTAATAGCTCACTATGCTATAGTAGGATGTTAACTTATAAACTGCAAGTAACTAAAGGATCCCTGGGACACAAGCAGTAACCCACTGATCTATTTACATTATATGCACTTTGTGATCTGCGTGGAACACATTCTTTGCAACAGGCATATTAACCCACTGCACTACCTCACAATGAGTTATAACTTCCACTAGACAAAACTCTGATCTCTCTCCAGCAGGAACATTAATCACTGGAGTGATCTTAACGTTTTTATTGATGGCTGAAAATTGCTGGAAGCAAGGAATGCGGCAGCAGGTGCTTTTAAAAGAAAAATATACCTGCAAACAGGGCGCCAGGCACCGATCGCACTGCCCTAGAGCCGGCCCTGTGTGCCTGCTACAGTCAATGCTTGTGATAATATCAGTGACATCGGTAGTAAAAAGCAGCCTACCAGATCATACAACAGGCCCACTACTATCAGACAAAAACCCAACAAACACACTGAACTGTCAGTCCAGCCCTTCTTGCACAGTCAGATTGCCTTGCAGATCATCGCGATCCTGTTGCCAGTGGATTCCGTTGGCAGTGCCAGCAGTCGGTAACCACAGAGGTAAGAACATGTTTTGCCCGTCGTACCTTAGGCGTCGGTTCAATTGGTACAGCAGGTGAGAATACACAGGGCCTAGAGGTCCACTGAACCCTGATTTGTGCTGTATTTCCATTTCATACAGCTGCCAGTGGGGGCCACTTATTTACTTGAACTAAGGCCCGTGGACTGGTACACACGCACCTACGTCACTGCCTAGTACTTCTTTTTTTGCACATGATTAAGCACAGTTTTTATTTGGAGGTTTCAACCATCACTTTACTTTTAAATTAGTCAAGAAATGCCTCCAATCCTAAAGGAAACCACAAAAGCAATCATCCAAATTTCTGACGCATGTCAGTGTAAAGTTTAAGCTGGGCCACCTCCGTGTCAAAGCTACCCTCTTACAACTGCTTCGAGCAACAACCCTGAACTTACTTGTGTGAAAAATGTTACCTACACTGGCAGTGTGTAATGTTTTGAACACTGATGTCCAAAAATCTATTGGTTTTTTACTTACCTTATTTTACCAGCTGCGTCCTGCGTGTGACGTGCAGTCAGAGGCCAGAGAACTAACTTCTCTGCAGTGAAGGAGGGCGAACTTGGAGAGGAGGCACAGATCATTGGTCAGACTTGCGCGTTGCACCAATGAATGATCTGCGCCCCCTCCTATGTCACTGCGTACATTAAGGCAGGTTAGGTGCCTCAGTGCCCCTGGTCACGAGTGGTGGTGGCAGCATGGCGCCGAAAGTGTACGCGGGCACGGCCTGCACTCACCCTGTCCCTGCGCAGTGTGCACGCACAGTGCAGTAGCTCAGCTGGGTATGTTAACTTGGGTTGAATTTAGTAGTGCGTGTGTGACGCACACGCACTACTAAATCCAACCCAACCACTGCACCTCTGTCTGTGGGGTAAAAAGCACTACTGCCATTCGTGAGATGAGGTCACCTCAGCAACGGCAGTTGTGCTTTTTATCCGCAGAGCAGAGGTCAGAGTGCACTGTGCAGAGCAGAGAGACTGACTCTGTCTCTCTGTCACAGACGTTGGACGCAGGCCTGGGCCTGGCAGGACAGCCTTCTGATTTTGTTGCTGGCAGGGTGCCGATCTTAAAAAAATCGGCCCCAGTAACAAAACCGGCCTCCTGTGAAGAAACCGGCCCCCACCCCTTCCGGCCTACCGGGGGGATTGCCCGGTGCCCGGCATCACCAGTCCGGCCCTGCTCTGTACCCTCCCAGCTGGAGCGGCACCCCCAGAAGACAACCTGGTAGGGGCACTGTTAGCAGTCGCCCCTTCCCCCAGGTCAGGCGGGACCCCCTGAACCTGGTCCTCCAACCCAGGGTCTGTACCCTCAGGCTGACCAGAGGTCTCGGGCGAGGCTCTCCTCCCCTCACCCCTCCTTCTGGGGTCCTGCACTCTCCTCCCAGGAGAAGCACCCCCAGAACCAAAAACTGTCAGGACGCTGGAACCGGACCTCCTACACAGTTCTTCCACCAGTTCAGGGCCTTGACCCTGCAACTGATCCACCACCCTCGGATCTAAACCCTCAGGTTGAACCGGGGTCAGAGGCGAGGACTCCCTCCCTCTGCACCCCCTTCCAGAGTTCTGTACCCTCCCACCCAGAGTGGTACCCCTAGAAGACAAACCGGTCAGGACACTGCTTACAGTCGTCCTTCCCTCCAGGTCAGGCAGGACCTGAACCTGGCGTCCCAACCCAGGGACTAAACCCTGCGGCGGAGCACCTGCCCGGCGCACCAGGACTTCCTTGGGAGCACGCATGCCCCCCTGAGGTTAACACATGACTCATGTGTTGTGTGACAGTCTGCCTGGCACAGATCTCCCGACCCCTGTCCATCTGATAGTGCGCGAAGATCCCCCAGGACAGAAGTGGTGTCACCATGGTCACTCCTAGGAGGCTCAGCCCTTCTGGCTGGCCCCTGACCCACTGGTCCTCCCACTGGGGAACGCATCCCCCTCTCACCCCTCCATCCGGACTTCTGCACCCTCCACTTAGGAGCGGCACTGCCAGACACCAGAACCGCTGGAGCTCTGTTTACAGACACTCCACGTTCTCCTGACAGTAGGAGATCCCCCTGAACGGACGGCCTACCAGTACAGCCTAGGCTCCCCACCTGGTATTCCCTCCTGGAACCACCCAGGCTCTGGGACCGGGTTTTGGGAACCTTGGGCCGCAGCACATTCCCACTCCTTCTCCGCGGAGACAGGACGTGAGTCCCTATACCCTTCCCACGACACCGGGACCTATCGGGGCTACCACAAACCTTTCCCGCCACCCTTGGTTGGAAAATACCTAAGTCACTTCCTTCCGGGTCACCCCCAGATGCTTCTCCAGACCCTCTGGAATCCACCAAAAGGTCTGCCTCCAGTGCAAGCTCCCTGGGGTCAGAGATTTCACACTCCACTGGGTGTTGGCATAGCTCTGGAAAACAGGGACTTAAAATATGCTCTCCAACAATTGAATCACAGCCCCACACAGGTGTTAACCAAACTACCCTTCACCCAACCATCCAGTGCCTCAGAAAAGTACCCCACATCATTCTCACAAGACTGGTGAGACAGTGTCTGACTGTTGCTGTCTCTTAACCCATACTCTTCTGGCTGGTCTCCATACTCACTTACTAGGGCTTCTATCATGGTGGAACCCCTCTCCCTGCACCTCTCATCTAGAGTCAGTAGAGTGTCCCTCCCACTACTAGGAAAATGATCCCCTGTGCCAGTTCCCCAATGCACCTCAGGGACACTGCACACCACTGGAGTAGCCTCACAATCCTGAACCCCCTGGTGTATGTCAACCCCCTCCTTGAAGTAGGGCCCCAAATCTGTGTGTGTGTGTACCTCATCCTCAGTACTGGACCTAACACTTTTGCTGCCACCATCTGGGCTGGGCCTAGCCCTACTGGCTTCCCAGTCCAGCTCTCTCATTTTAATGTCATGGTCTAACATCATCCTTTTCTCCTCCAAGGCTAACTTAAGCTTCTCCAGTTCCACAGCAATTCTCCTTGCTTCCCGCCTGTCCACCAGCTCCTCTGAGGACAAACTGCTGCTGCCTGGTTTAGAGGGTGCCCCCCTTCCCAAAAGCACCCCCACCCTTGGAGTAGGCTCCTCTGCCTCCATGCCGAGATCCCCAGACAGCTCACTCGCATGTCTGGCTGCTACCCAGGCCCTCAGCGCCTTTTGTAGCTCCTCTTTTCT
The DNA here is from genome assembly GCA_963921515.1 of Calotriton arnoldi. Classification (NCBI taxonomy): domain Eukaryota; kingdom Metazoa; phylum Chordata; class Amphibia; order Caudata; family Salamandridae; genus Calotriton; species Calotriton arnoldi. Next base: position 2,003,242 of record CAWUFW010000047.1, on the reverse strand, counting down.
GGTGAGGTCCCTTATTTGGATTTTGAGGTTTTTGCAGATCGCCTTTAATCCCTTAAAATTGTAGGTTTCTATCCTCTCCTCCTCAAAGGCCACTTCCAAGGATGCAACAGATGATGCAATTGATTTAGGCATGTTGTACTGGAAAGTTCAAGTTCAAAACCAATGGAAAGGCAAAAATAGACCAAAAGAAACCCAGTATGTGGTACGTAATGGTCTGCGATATGGTAGTAGTGCACACCAATCACTGTAAGTCAAGTGCAAACGCAAGTCCTATCCTCACCGCTGACAACCAATGTTAGAAATGGGATTTTTGGCAGGCTAGGGCATGTGCCAAAGCCAGGCAGAAACCATCACTCTAGTCAGGATAAGGGAGTTACACTCCTAAAATAACCCCTGCTCACCCCCTTGGTAGCTTGGCACGAGCAGTCAGGCTTATCTTAGAGGCAGTGTGTAAAGCACTTGCACATAACCAACAGTAATACAGTGTAAGCACTACAAAAGGACACCACACCAGTTTAGAAAAATATCCAATATTTTTATATACTTAAGACAAGACCAAAAACGATAAAAATCCACAATACAGTACTCAAAAATCTTCAATTATCAAAATACGCTTGAAACAGTTCCTTGATGTCGATAGCTCCGTCCGGGGCTATCACGGCGTCGTGAGCAAACAAATCCAAACAGTTCTGGCTGACCGCGGCGTCGCGGGCCAGCTACGGTGTCGGGAAGACCCGCAAACAGTACCTTTTAGAAATGCAGGGCGTCGATGACCTCTCGTTGAGCTTCCGAAAACACGGCGTCCGCAGGCGTCGGTTCCGGAGGTCGGTGCAGGAGTCGTCGGGGCCCTCGAAGTCACACGCGTTGCAGGTCGATCTCCTCTCTGATGGAGTCAGGAGCGCTGGCGTCGGCAGGCGTCGGGTGCTGCGGTGCGAAGGGCAGCGGTGCGGCGAGCGGTGCCCTCAGGTCACGGTGCGAGCAGCGGCCCGGTGGCGGCGTCAGATGGCGGCGTCGGTGAGACCAGGGTCGCGGTGCGAGATGAAGGCGGTGCTCGCCACGGTGCTAGCAGGCCACAGTGCAAGCAGCGGCGTCGTCGTTGCTGAAGCGCTGTCGTCGGCTGACGAACTGGAGTCGATGGCGCCGGCGTCGGTAGGCCAAGGCTGCGGTGTGGGATGAGGGCGGTGCGTCGTGTAACTTATGAGCGGTGCCCCCGAACCACGGTGCAAGCAGCGGCGTCGACCTCGGCGGGAAGTGGCGGCGTCAGGCAGGCCAAGGCGTCCTCGTGAAGCAAGGCGGTGCGGAGTGCAGTGCCCACAGGTCGCGGTGCGAGCAGCGGCTCGGTGGTGGCGTCAACAGACGTCGTCGGTGAGACCAGGGTCGTGGTGCGGCGTTGCCCTCTGCGGTGCCAAAGCTTCGACGTGAAGCGAGGCGGTGCGGAGTGCGGTGCCCACAGGTCACGGTGCAAGCAGCGGCTCTGTGGCAGCGTCAACAGGCATCGTCGGTGAGACCAGGGTTGCGGTGCAGCGTTGCGGCGGTGCCCTCTGCGGTGCCAAAGCTTCGGCGTGAAGTTGAGGCGGTGCGGAGCCCACAGGTCGCGGTGCAAGCAGAGGCTAGGTGGCGGCGTCAACAGGCGTCGTCGGTGAGACCAGGGTTGCGGTGCGGCGTTGCGGCGGTGCTCTCTGCAGTGCCTTCAGGACACGGAGTCGGCAGTGGCGTCGTAGACGTCGTCGAGTTGGTGTTCTTCGGGTGGCAGCACAAAACACACAGTCCCCAGTGCTGCGGGTCGAAGAACTTGAAGTCTTTGCTGTACCTGAGACTTCGTGAACAGGGGGCAAGCTCTACCTCAAGCCCTTGGAGAGACTCACAAATTAGGTTGCAGAAAGTCCAGTCCAGGCCTTTCACTGCCCAAGACAGAAGCAGCCACTGCAGGTCAGCCCAGCAAAGCACCCATCAAAGCAGTCGTTCCTTTTCGCAGCTTCTCCGGCTCTTCTTCTTGGCAGTCTTCTTGTTCCAGATGAGTTCTAAAGTTCAGGGGTCTGGGACCCAGCATTTATGTCCAAAAATCCTTTGATCTCTTAGGCAGAGAGGGCCTGTGCCCGGTCAGGACCAGTTCTGCCTTCTCTGGTGTGAATTCCTGGCAGGAGGTGGAGACGGCATTTGTCAGAGGCAGAGCAGGCCCTTTGAGGTGCAAGGAAATCTCCTCCCCCTTCCCCCATCGTAACCCAGGTCTCTTCAGCCCTTTTCTGACCTACCTAGACCATCTAGCGCCCCTCCTGCTCCCCCAGCCTTCTGTCATCCAAAACCCAGACAAGCAATCCACATTCCAGCAGAGGCACACGGGATGACTGAGCAAGAAAATACCCACTTTCTAAAAGTGGTATTTTCAAACGCAGAATGTAAAAATCACCGTCACTAAAAGATGCATCTTTAGATTCTGAGTTCAGGCATACTAAATTTTATTTTCTTACCGAATTCCCTGGGCCAGTTGTGTTTATAAGATGTTATAAACAAACCTCCCATTCTATCCTATGGGGAACTGGTAGCCTTGCAATAGTGAAAAACGAAATTGGCTGTAATTCACTATCAGGACATGCCACACACACTAGGGCATGTCCCACCTTTCACATACGCTGCACCCTGCCCACAGGGGTACCTTGGGCCTACCTGAGGGGTGTCTGACATGTAAGAAAAGCGAAGGTTAGGGACCGGCCAGTGTGTGCACTGGCCAAATCGACATGGCAGTTACAAACTGCGCGCAGACTTCTGCAATGGCAGGTCGGAGTTACCGTTTTCAGAGCTACTCACGGGGGTGGCACAACCAGTGCTGGAGGCCCCCGAGTAGCATTTGATTCACCAGCCCTGGCACACGCAGCGCACTTTACTAGGGGCTAACAGGTAAATCAAATATCCAATCATGGAAACACCCATCCATAACACAATTTACACAGAGAGCATATGCACTTTAGCACTGATTAGCAGTGGTAAAGTGCCCAGAGTCCTAAAACCAACACAAACAGGTCAGGGAAAAATAGGAGGAAAAAGCAAAAAGTTTGGGGATAACCCTGCAAAAAGGGCCATTTCCAACAGTGGGGTATATTGGTGTAAAGCGATTCGATGTTCATCTCAACCATCAAATCGGTTCCTGGTGTGAAGGGGGTGTCTTCAATAACATTGATTAAATCCATGCTATCACAGACATATGTGTCCGTGAGAGGAACAAAATCCTTGATGATGCTGTCGATGTACTTTCCAATTGGCTCGAGGATCGAGCCGCACCCTGACACGATCATCTCCCTTCAAGTCATGCTCCTATTACCGAATCAAGGTATCCAGTTAATGCTGAAATGGGTAAAATGAGCATCAGGCACCCACAAATTGGGTGAGGGAAGGGTGATGGCAGAAAGGGGGGGGAGTATTGTAAGGGGCAGAATTAAGGACAGTCAGCCTAATTATAAAAATTCTTCCCTTAAACTGACAAGGAAAATCTGATAAAACTGTTTTACCTTACTTAATTTGTTACAAACAAGCACTATTTTAGCAGAAACGAATGTGTATCCAGCAAGTATCAGCTTATAATACTGGTAAGTTAGCTCAGGTGCTTAATGCACACAGGGGAGAGATCTGGCCACAGCAGGGTATCTCAAAATAGCTTAGAGGATTAACGTGCCTACTGTAAAGCAATATGTGCACCACAGATTTACACATGGTATGATAGCTTAGTGAGTTAATTCAGTTCTAGTTCAATAAACCTTTTTCAAACCATCAAAGTGCACAAAATCCATGTATTTGGACAATATTATTCTGAATAAAAAATACTCCTATGAATACAATTCTTTATAAATTAGCAACATAAAAACAACAATTTAAAAGTAGACAAATAAAACAATAAAAATACATACATTTCATGGAACAATTTCACAACCACGAAAATCAGTAAGCATTCTTGAAAGATGGTTAATTCAGTTGTTGCAGATATCTTGTGTAATTTGTAGCTTACAAGTTAAAAGTGGTAAGGTAGTTCAGGAGGTTTTGCGCCCTCTGCAAAATGCTGCATATAACCTGCAAGGTAACTAAAGGTTTCATAATTCTAAGGTTGATAAAGTGTGTTCTCTTGGGTGGAATTAATTATTTTTATTAAGGACCATAATACTAGGTTTGCAAAGTGATGCCATGGTTCAGCCAGTTGAAAACGTAGTGTAGACTCATTTAGTAATCTGCAGGTCACAACTTCAAAGTTACTCCGAGTTGAAACCGGTGTTGCTATTAGCATGTCAAAAGGATATATATATATAAACAAGCTTTCAAAGCTGTTTGTCTTCTGGTAATGTGTGACTTGACACAGCTTGTCTTAGCTGCTTTGATGGGCTGCTGAGCATGGAGGTGGTGCGAGATGTCAGGTGTGCTCTCACTCTGATCTCATACACCTGCCTCCTGCCCCAGAAGCCATTACACAAAGGGGTTGTGCTTGTTCATAATGTTGAGCTTTTGCAGCCAGGCCATGCTTGAGAGGGAAACAATGGCCCCTTTCACCCCCAGCAAGTTGCCCCTCCACACAACACACACAGAATAAATGGGTACTGCTGCATGTATTCTTGTGTTAGTACTTCCTACTGGGACACAGGAGGGAGGATTTGCTGGAACTGGGCTGGATACAGTTTAAGAATAGCTGCATAGCCAGAATAATCAAGGCGATGGAAGGAATGCCTGAAATAATCTCAGGCACTGGCAGTCACTCAGGTCTGCTAATAGTCCATCGTTTCTCACCCATTATGCCGCTCTAAACAAAAACTAGCCGTATACAAATCACTCTTGGGTATGCAAATCACTCTTGGTCCCACTCCAATACAAACAGTCTTGCCTGAAAAGCTCTGCCTGTAGCCTTCAGACAGCTAAAACGATAGACCGGAATTCAGCCTGAGCGAGACTGAATTCTTTGCATCACCCTGTTGTTTGTTGCAGTAGACTCCCTCCGTGCAATGCATATGCCTAGCCATGGTTCCCATGCTCAATGTGCCTCAGGACTGAAGAAATACCTCATTGACGAGGCGTAAATAGGGTGAAACTGGTCTGAGGCTGCTTGGGTTCTATTAGAAGGGGGTCCTGGTCTGGCAGTTCAGCTGGACTGCTATTTGAACAGGATCAAGACTGATTTACATATCACAGGTCTCTGTTTAGAGTACAAAGGGCTGAAATGTGTCCTGAGCAAATGCCAGTGGCAGAGATTAATTCAAACATTCCTTCTATCACCTTGTTGCTTTTTCAATAATAATATTGATACCTACTCTGTTCCAGCACTAGTTCCTGTCACATGCCCGCTCCTGTCCTTGAGTTAGGTATGCTACGATGCCTGGTGGAAAATCTTAGACTCACATCCCTCTAACAATATTGACTAAGATATGCCCCGGCTTAGTGAAGGTGTGGATAGACAACCAAGTAACAGTTTTGCAGATATCGGCTTATAGGATATTGCCCATTAAGGCAACCTTAGTCTGAGAACGTACACTGGGCAGAGAGTGTAATGTGCATTTCCCATCTGGCTTAACTAATCTGGGTGCATCCACTGTGCATGGCCAGCTTTTGAACTTGGTTTCCAAGCTGTGGCTGGGAAAATGCAACAAACATTTGCTTTGCTTTACTGATGGACTTAGTACAGTCAGCATAGTACAACATGGCTCTTCTAACATCTAAAGTATACAAAGCTCTTTTCACAACCTACTCCAGTTGTGGGAAAAACAGACAACAATGGTCTGGTTGAAATTAAAAAGAAAGATTACTTTCGATAGGAAACAAGGATGTGTTCTAAGAACAACTCTGTCTTTGTGTTCAATGAACAAAGCCTGTAGTTGACCAACGCTGGAGAGAAGTGCTGGCTACCAGGAGAGGCACTTTCTAGGAGAGAAACTGCAACAGACATGAATGCAGACACTCAAAATGAGGATCCATAAGTCGAAAAAGGACACTATTACGGTCTCATGAAGGGATGAGCAGCAGTCTAGGCAAGATTATCTTTTAAACACTTCCACAATTAATTTTAAAGATGGACCGGTGTTGTCTGTTTTGTAAGTATGCAAGTATTGCTACCAGGTTTTCATGTTTTGGGGAATAGACCAGCCTTGATTTTTGGAGGTGCAACAAGTAATAGTATGTAGAGAGACCACCAAGAGGTTTATATGTTGATTGTTACAGTAGTGAACAAATCACTCCCACTAAGCTCAATAGCATGCTTGTGAAGTAGATTTTCTAGCCTCTTTCAAAACGTGCATGCATTTTTCAGGAATTCTGAAATACCCAAATTCTAGGACCTCATGCACCAAAACCCAAGGCAGGGAGCCCGAAGGGTTGGGTGCACTAACTCTCCCTGAGATCGTGAGAACATATCTGGATGCGCTTGTAGATTCTTGTGAGGGTGGATGGACATCTATGGAAGTAGAAAGAACCATGGCTGTCAAACCCAATCCTTCAAGGAGCTATTAGGACCAATGTTATTGGTACTTGCTGCATTTTATTGATGACATAAGGAATCAGTGGTAGTGGTGTGGCATGGGGAGAGGTAAGTGCATGCAAATATTCCTAACCAGCAGATCTATAGACATTATCCAGAGACTGAGGGTTTCTGGTCCAGAGGTTTTGGCATTTTGCATTCTTATGGATGGTGATCAGGCATATTGCAGGCGTGCACCAACATTGGAAGTAATGATTGAGCACCTAAGTGCTGATCTCTCACTCATAGGTTTGCTGATGACTCCTGCTGAGGAGAAGTACAAAGTCATTGTCTACCACTAGGAGGTGCTCTGCCAATAAAGATACTTGATGACGAATTGCCCAGTGAGCTTGGACAACTGCAATGTGTGTGCACCCTGTTTCTGTATATAGTACAGGGTAGTCCTACTGTTCGTTCAAAAGAATACCATCTTGATGCAAATTTGCTTCTGAAATGTACGAAGAGCAAACTTGACTGACATCAGTTCAAGCACACTGATGTGCAGGAAGTGTTCTTGTGGGGACCGTTGGCCATGGATTGTGAAGTCGCCCGAGTGAGCTCTGAAAACCCATGAATGAGGCATCTATATTGATAGTCACCTGCAACTATAAGTCGAGACGCAGCTCCTATTCCACCACTGCAGTTTGTTCTGAAGAATGGTTCCACCAGCACTACCTTTCCCCATTTTCAAGTTGCCTGTCACCATTGTCTGGCAAGACATTTCTGAAGATTTCCATTATCACCCTCACTGTTTGAGGACGGGATGTCTGGTAAAGGGGGAGCAGCCTTTGAAATGTCATCACTCTCTCATTACTGGGGTAAGCTTTGCAAGTAACTGCATTGAGTGTGGGTGCTAATAACGCCCAAGTCTGTTGAGGGTAAGGGTGGGACTTTTTCTCATTGATGGTAAACTCCTATTTGTGAATGAGCAGGATCATTTGTTGAGTGTGGCCACTACTGCTAGACCTTTTATAAAGAACATGGGGCCATAGAGACCCCAAAGGGTAAGGCTTTGAACTGGTAATGAAATCCACAAACCTGAGGTACTATCGGTAAGCAAGATGGATAGAGATGTGAAAGTAAGCTGGAACTCTCCTGAAATAGCCTCCTCAAAAGTTAGGCTACATTTTTTGTGTGAAGGCTGTGTATTGAAGGGGACTGAGCAACAATATGACCAGAGTCCAAGTCAATGTGCGTATGTTTTGATCTAGTGTCTCTTGAAGAGAATAGGGAATGTTCGGATTAAGGGTGTTTTGACTTCAGAGTCGACCTCTGCACCAAAGCTGTTCAGCTCCTTCTAAGCTATGAGGCTCTGTGCCTTGGCTTTAAACATTCCTCCAGCATCAAAGAAGTCCTTCGGTGCTGAATTGTCTCGACTGTAGTGGTGGAAAGAAACAATCTAAGGAGAAGTCTTCGTTCTGGTGTACTATGGGTTTCAGGTGTGGTATCATGAGTCACTGGAACTCCTTCTGCAAAAATCAGCTTGCAATGTCTGAGCCAAACACTTGATGCAGAAGTGTGCTCAGCATGTGATCTCTTGTAACATATGCTGCAAACATTTAATTTGTAAAGATTTTCATTTGATCAGATTATCTGCCATCCATTCACAGGTGCCTGTCTGGTTTATTACGTGCTAAAGGTTGCTTCTGTTTTGCCATTATCAAAGGGAATTACAGAAAAGTAACCCTGGGCGGTGAACTCCGCTCCGCTCGCGGAGTTTTCCGCACTCCGCGTTACGCTCCGCTCGCGGAGTTCCGAAAAACTCCACTTCGCACAGCAGAGCGGAGTTTTTTTTATTCGCTCGCGTTCACCAACGTCAAGTTGGCGAGCGCAAGCGAGGAAAATCCACCTCCCGGCGAGATTTTTCCTCGTTCGCGATCGTCAACATCAAGTTGGCGAGCGCGAGCGTGGAAAATAAACCTCCCGACGAGATTTCTCAACGCGGGGGGGGGGGGGGGTCGGGTTCCTCATTGCGAGTGGTCGCGTATGCTTGCGTTGAGAAACTGCCCGTTCGCGTTGAGAAAGCTGCTGCTCAAGTAAAAATCCACTCGAGCGGCAGAAAGGAAAGCAGCGCTCGCTTGCGCTGTGCATGGTGCCATTCGCGATGATTGCAGTGCGGAGAAGCATCCGCCACTGAAAATCACCGCGAACTGCATTTTTCTATTGCACTCCGCCGCTTGCGGAGCTCCGCTTAGCGCGGCAGAGTTTTTTTTCCCACTTTGTGGAGTTTCGCGTAGCGCAACTCCACGAACTCCGCCCAGGGTTACTGAAAAGCTCACAGAGCTAGAAATAAAAAAAAATGCAAATCAATGAGTCCAGCAGGGTAACACGCATCGGTATTAAAAGGATGAGGCAAAGAATAAACCTGTGCAACACTTAGGTTCAGCATGGTAAGTTTAGAAGGGAAGGAACAAAAATCACTTCAGGGGTAGTGCATGTGTAACATATGTAGTAGGTCAGTCAGGTAGAACATCTGACGTGGCTTATTCTGTCTGGAATGAAACAAGCCAATTATGGATATGAATCTTAAATTTGAATCGGATCAGAATGAAAAACAATGGTGAGATGGATGGTGAATGCAGCGGAAAGATCTAGCAACAGCAAAGTCCCGACAATCTCATTATCCGCCATTTTATGACTACCACAACAATATCACTGAGGAATAATTCTCTGCCACTACTGACCTGAAACCAATTTGGGAATAGTTCAAAGAATGATTTTGCACCCATTTGGCATGTTAGGTGAATTGTAAGGTACCACAGTCAAAGTTTTTTCCAAACAGGCTAGTTTAAGTGTCTCTCTTAAAAACAGATTACTCAGCAGTGTCAAAAGTGGCTAATGTTTAGTAGCAGGGGACGGAGAAAGGAAAAAAGACCGAGCATAAACAGTATATCAGTAACAGAAAGTATGCAAAAATCGTTCAGCGCCTAAGGACAAGGAGCTGTGGGCAGTGTTTCCGACAGAGAAGAGGTGCTATCGTGATACCAGCGTACATCATGCCCCACTTAAACCAGACCATTTGCATGAAACCCTTTAAAGGGAGGAAGATGGGACTGAAGAAATATGACCACATCACCCCCATCCTGATGGAACTCTACTGGCTTCCCTTCCTGACATACACCATATTCAAAATCAACTGCAACATTTACAAAGCCATCACAACAAGCGTTCCTGCATATCTGGCTGACAAGATTGCCATCTCTGGTGGCTCTTAAAACACCTGCAGCTAGAACACCAATACACTGAAGACAAAGTGTGGGAAAAAAAAAGAAAAAAAAAGGCAACAGGCCTTTCCTGTTGATGCACCCAGGATCAGGAACATGTTTGTATCAATCAACACCAACTCGACCCGGCTCCAATTCAGAAACAAGTTGAAGACACAACTCTTTAAAGAACACATCATTTCAATGCAGTAATAGACTTCAGCTTCCAGAAACCAGCAACATCTTTAATCATGTGCTGACTGTACCTTTGCCATTTGACCAGTAAAGTTTTCCACAGTCCTTTGGATAGGTTGGCGCTCTACAAATAACAAATACATACATACATGGCATTGAACTCCAACTGGTTTAATTCCAGGGTGTTACTGATATGTCCCATAAGATGTATACGGACAAGTCCTTTCAGCCTTGTACAAGTTTGTCTTGACTGAAACCCGCAGACATGGTAGGTGGGCGGTTGCTCTAATAGATTAAGAGCACTCATCCACTGCACCGGAGATGGGTGGAACAAGTCGGACTTGGATGACCTGTCAAGCAACAGATCCTGGCGCTATGCCAGATGAAGCTATGCGGGTCTCTTATGCATTACATGGGATCACGCTTATGAATGTGGCCATCTGTCCCAAAAGGCCACAAAGGAACCACACTTTAGAAAGAATTGAAGGTCTTCTTGAGGGATGTCACTCTTTCTGGGAGGGAAGTCTCCATTCTAGTCATCTGGACCCAAGCCACAATATGGCTGCATTGAAGCCAAAGGGTAGCATTCAGCAGTGGTAATGCTTGTTCACCTCACTGAACCATAGACCTCTGTGATCCTCTCAACTATTCTAAACTGCTGCCGAGACCTGGGCATAGTCTGCCTCTTTATCTTTTGGAGGGACATTTTTACATCATTTAAATTGCATACTTACAGCATGAGGCGAAGTCTGTCTCTTTTTGTGCACTTAGGTGTGGAGAAGGCAGTATCTTTGATCTCTTTTATGGATGACAGCAGGGCGTCTACTACTCAGGAGGTTCCATCACCTACTGCATGTTCCAGTTCCATCACCACGCTCCCTGCCGCATCTTTCCATTTCTAGGATATTGACTGAGGCAGAGGCAGCCTCTGGAATAGCTGCTTTGGTACTGTAGAGCATTGCTGTCCCTCATCACCAACAGCACATGGTGTTTTGGTGATCTTAGTCCAGTGATGAATAAAAGAGGTAGTACCCCACCTGAAAGGGGACACATGCATCCCCTGAGATAAAGTAAAGGTGACCACTGTGGACCCAGGCAAATGGTTAGAAATGTTGTCCCTCAGCAGCGGCCTGCATGGCTGGTTTGGTTTACCCTGAAAAGCCTTCTTTTGGACTGATGCTGAAGAGGAGATGCTAGCTGGAGGTTTTGGATGAAAAGTGGTCCTTGCTTTAAAAAGCCTTGGATGGTGTAAGAAGGACTAGGCCAGACTGGAACTATTGGACAGGAGTTAGTGATGTGGCCACTGTTGACTCTGCTGAGAGGACGTTTGTGACCATAAGGCAAGCCAGTGACTTTGAGTTGGCCCTTCTGTTTTAAGCCTGAAGATTCAACCATGCTTCACATTCAATGAGTTCATGAACTGTGGAATAGTGGCTATGAATTTCCTGGACATCAGCAACTTCTGTGCAGCCACCTCACGAGGCTGAGCACAAATCTATTCTGTTCCTCGACATGATGAGACCCTTACACTCTTCACAGGGTTGGAACGCCGTCGACAATACCTGCAAACAAACCATTGATATTTCACAGCACTGTGTGATTTGATAATAGTGCTGTGAAAAAAAAACACAAAAGATTGTATTATATGGTTGTTTACATACCAATACACTGTGTATCTGCACTCACTGCCTCACTTTCTTGTTGGGTTATGGTTGCTGCTCACTTGGGGGGGGTCACCGCGCACTTTCAGTATTTTACGATTCATTTAAGTTGTGATCTACAAGATGAATAAATTCACTTGCGTGACTGGAAATCTACGAGCATATTTTGTTATATCTGAATGCCACAACTATGTACTGCATCACTCAATATGTTTACAGAATGAGTTCCATGTGAGCTGTTGTATAAGTTTTGCTTTAAAATACCCGAGTTCGCAAGGACATTTGGGTTGCTCTTGTCCTACTGAGATATAAGCAAGGCGGTACAGCGGTCAAATTTGTACCAGAGGTTCTAATTGTAAATCACCATGATTGCATCTGTGTTAGCTCTTCTGAGTGAGAGACCACTGAACTGGTACCCTTCCTCACCAGAGTTCCCTAAGCACGCAGGCTCCTTACTCATGTGCATGGAGGAGGATTTCCCCGTCGTCGAGGCTACCATCCTAACCACCAATTGTGCAAGAGGATAGACACCAGCGTTCTTGGAAGCCTTGTACTTATTGCTTTAAAAGTAGGAAATCACTGGCTCGGAACTGCATCGCTTCTAGTGGCCACGTGTCTGCTTAAGAACCTGGGACTACAAAGGGAGTAAATGAAGGGGTAGGAGAGAAGGCAGCCACAAGTACAATAGTGTTCTCCTTCACCAGCAGAGACGCGGGTAACGGACAGTCCTTGAAGCAATGCTGGCCCTGTTCCTGCTTAATGGCCTGGTGCTCCAAAGGAATTAGAGGATTTGACAGGAGAAAAAAAACAGGCCTGGGAAAGGTAAATTGTTATACCGGTTACATTTATGATGTACGTGGGGGAGTTGCAACAGGGCATCACAGCAATGCACATGCAGTGTACAGATGTATGCCGTAGCAATGCCCACTGATGTACAAGTTTATTTTAACATGAAAAAAGCAATAAAAATAAATCTTTAAAAAGAGGATTTGACAGGAGAACCGAGGCTACCACCAATGCACAGATGCCCTCTTAAAACCGCAGAGTCGGTGCCTCAATGGAAAGCCCTTGAAGCGGTTTTGGCAAGACTTAAAAGCACTTTTTAATAAAATGCAAGATTGCTGCAGGTTATCCGACTAATAATCTGTCTGCCAACCACAACAGCTTGCACAGAGACGGACTAGCAGCTGGGGTGGGTCCAGGATCGCACCAGAAACTGGTAGGGAAATTAAATTGCGACATTACGGATACTAGGGCAATTGGAACAAAGCCATTGATACCGGCACTGATGCCAGTACTAGAATGACCTTGACCCTAACCAGAGCTGACCTTGTGGAGCAGAAGGGACCACGCCTAAATTCCTAGTTCTCAGCTGGTTGCTCAGTGTATTCAAGGAGTCGTCTGAAATAGGGAGGGATGCAATCCCTAGCTCAGCCAGGATCCTCACTTCTAGGCAGGCCTTGTTGTCAAGTGTGATCCAAATCTGCATGCTCAGAATGGTAAACAAAATAACTGCATGCTTCAAGCTGATTTGAATTCAAATAAGTAACAGAGGACGAGTATCGCCTTGATTACAATTCATCAGCCAGGTGCAGCTTGGTTCCGTGGCACAGTGAGAACAGCACCCACATCGGGGCATACCCGTCGCACTTGGAGCGTCAACTGCAGCAACAACAAGGTTATTGATGGAATGATTGAATTAATCTCAGCCACTGGCAATCGCTCAGGCTGCATCCCAATCCATTGTTTTTCACCCACCATGCCTCCTCAGTTTGGCAGTAAAGGATCTACTGTTTCAAATGGAGCAGGAACAAGACTGAGTTGCAAATGGTTGGTCCCAAATGAGGAGGCTAGGTGTGCAAAATAATGATGGACTGGGATGTGCCCCCCCCCCCCCAAATAATTACCCATGGCGGAGATTAAATAAAGCATTCCATTAATCACTTTTGTATACTTTAGTGCGCAGCTTCTTAAACTCTCAATAATGTCCTATATATGCATATAGCCATTACTTCATGCTTAAACCCCCTGATCTGAGCAGCTGTCTGTGCTGAAACGGTGGTCTAGCAATATCCTGCATTGAACAGATTGCCTGATTCTATGGCCTATGAAAAGGTACCTAATATAGCACTACCTCGCATGGAAATAATGTTTGTTTCTCCAGTTTTGCATCCTCTGAGTGCATGTTTTTTCAAAAGCCTACTCTATGTTCCTAAATGCCTGCATGAAAAATGTTGACCTTAACTGAAAATGTCATTCTCGCATCTCTTGTTTTATTTGAATGACTTCCCCCTTACTTTCCATGCTCTGCATGACACCTCCCATAGAGTACGGCCCACTCTGCCATGTGCATGCTTGCCTTAACCTCTACTATTACATTTCAGCAAATTACCATCACATCATCTCATTGATCATAACTGTCCTCCTTTGATAGTCATACCCTGCAACCTAACCATACCTCATCTCCTCTAGTTGATCTACTAATCCCGTCAACCATCAGTATGAACCAACACACCCCCACCGCACTAATGATCACAACACACTCCTAATAATTTAATCCACCACAAAGACACTGGAGTAAATGCATGGAATGGTCTCCTTCAGAGCACAAGACTAATTCCCAATACCCAACAACAACCCATAACCACTGTATTAATCTTTAATCTTGGGTTCCGGTGCCAGTGTAAACTGGTTCAATGCCTCATCAGGGAGTATACGCTACATAAATGCAATCACAATTATGTTATCTCAAAATCCTGAGTGTGCCAAGAGGAATCGGGCAGAATTCCACACCTGGTAAAGATTGTATACCTGCACAACTGGTATTTGCCAGTTGCGTAAATTACATATAAGAAGCGACACAATTTGCGGGCCTACAGTAATAGGTGCCTGTGCAGCATATCGGCAGGGGATCAGGTTGTCTTGCTCAGACTGATGCACGCACTGATGGGAAAAAAAAAAAAATAATAACTGCTGATGGCAAGGACGACTACTTATTTCCAGCATCTAAAACAGATGGAGAGACGTACCTATACTTCTTTAAAATCTATATAAAGTATTGCCTTCAAAGAAAGAATGTTGATGAGGTTTTAGTTCATACAGAATTGCACCTACTTTTAGTGAAGACTAGCACAAGTTGCCAAAATTAATGGAAATTAAACGATTAAAAAATATGTTTTGCACAAGTTTAAAGCATTACTGTTTCTATGTATGTGGCATTTCTATGCCCGCTCGTATCTGAAATTCAGTGGATATTGTAGAGGGTCAAATGCCAGATACAAGCAAAGAGCAGTTGAGGGGATGCAGTGTAGCTGGGTTCCAAGAGTTAAAGTAGACAGATACTGTGCTGTGGTGCACTGGTGGCCATCAACATTTTGAACAAGTGCAGCATCGAGGCCAGGATTGCCTAGTGCAAGTGCATTCAAATCTTTTTGTAGAGGTTGGCACCTATGTGCCTGTCTAGAGCATAGTTACTTCTTCGGTGGCTGGGCCAGAGGCGGCCGATGACATGTGAAACTGGTGATGCATAAAATTTCCTGATGAGGGCCGTACGGCGAGCAAGCCCAATCATTAAATGGAGGGTTGGGGGGGGGGGGGAGGGAGGGTTTCTCCCCCGAACGAAGTTTTGAAAAAGAGTGGCCAACTGGTGTATTTTCAAGCAAATTTGAGAAAGCAAGAAGGTTAATAAGGCAATTGTGAAAGTGTAGTTATGACATCAATAAAGAGATTTCATGCGATAATGACGGGGTTGCTCGGATTGAGCTGGAGCACTTTACCCAGGAGCGGCAACAGGACAGACCCTGGGTTTCGCCAGTGCGAGGGAATTTTAGTAATCACGAAATATGCTCAGTAGTGTTGAATGGTGCCAGGATATGGCGAAATTTAATTCATGTGTATATTAGTGATTAAAAGGAGGCACCCAGCACAATGAACCTCTTAAAAGAGTCTGTCTCACATGCCAGAAAAATGAGGAATTCTTGAAAACAGCCCCATAAACTCATGGCTGGTACGGGTGTTGACAATTCTGTCAGTTTGTACGTTTTATTTGGTTAAGCCGGAGTTTACACTTTCAATACCTTATGATCAGTCATCATGGGACGTCTTAACGTCACGACTCTCTGAAAGAAGCCCTACCTACGTGGCAAAGTGCAATAGTGAATCATCAGCCCTGCACGTGGCTTCTTTATGATAAATTAACACTTGGCCTGCACCATGGAAGTTTCCCCCCCAATGATTCTGCTGGGCTGGCACGTCAAGGAGGTGCTTGTCCTCACCGGAGTTGAGGCTGTGGCTCATAGCCCCGGTCTCGCCACTGCGTCGTCCCTTCGCAGTTTAACTAGTGGTGTTTTTGTGAATTGTTTACACTATAACAGTTTTCATACAGCACTTGCCTTTAACGTCTTGCCGATTCGTGGAGCTTTAAACTACAGGTTCAATTACAACCCGAATCTGTTACAGTTTGTATATATATCTTTATGGACAAAAGGGAGAAACATATGCAGTATCGCCTAGGCAAAGTCTGCAATAAAAGCTGTGCACTCCATTCCACAGGAGCAAAGCAGCGCATGAAGAGTAATCTGCATTTTCTCCCCTTATGGCACCTTCCAGGTTAGTCTGGAGCTTATTTCTGTGCGTCCGGCACAATGCGACCGCGTTGTTAAAGTGTACTCTGAAGTCAGCAGCCATTCTCACATACATTTTCCGCACAGCTTCAAGGGGGTGAGGAACATTTACAGATGAGGAAGGTACTTATACATTGATGCTTCATGACGGCTGGAAAGTGCCATGTGCCGAACTTAAAAGCTGTCAAACTAAGTACTAGACCACTTCTCCATCTCAGTGCACACTTGCGGGACTGGACTGCAAAAACACTCAGGACAAGCAAAATGCTGAAAATGTGCCTTTGTACCACTGTCACAGGCAAGCACGTGAGGACTCCTGGGCCCCAAACAATACCAGCTCGTGCAACTCCTACCTGATGACACAAGCCCCGGCACAGTCTTCGGGTCTATATCATTTCTCCATCAGTTCTGCCCTTAACTTCCGGGAAGTTCCTTGTCACGCGGCCCCTTCAGCCAGCTCTAGCTTTTGAATCAACAGCACATTGCAAGCTGGGACTTGTTGTTTCTAATTTGCCATTCGAAATGATGGCTTTCCAAGCCCTTAAAAAGCCGGGATTGAATGAAAAAATTCCCTAAACACACGAGGCCACTTGGCAGCTCTGAAAATAATAAAAATAACAATGATAATAATAATAATAGCAACAACTTGTTTTATGTGTAACTTGCTCACAGTCTTGTGGTTTCAAAGTTCTTAGTTTATGTCAATCGTGCACTAAACCAATAAACTAACATAAGGCACAGTACGATGGGTAACAGGGCCACCTGTCCACGCTTCTCAGTATAAAAACCATCCCTTCATCCCTGTACTCCAAACGAAAGAGTGGACCAGACCAAAGGTAGGGGCCCCCAGGGCCCTATAGCGCACCTTACCTAGCTTTCCAACAGCCTCTTAGACCTGGCTTTTAAGAAAGCATCTCTCAGCCCACTGGGGCCTGTAGCTTACTTTTCCCATTGTAAACACATGCCTAGGAGAGGCAGTGACCCAACCATGATATCCTCTGGAAGTCAGCCTCGTGCCGAGGTCCCAAATGTCAACTATGATCCTGGACCCTGAGGCTGATATCTGCCCAGCTTTTTAGGCTTAAGCTTTCTCTCAAAAATGTGGCTTGGCTGAACGGCTTTAGAATTGAAACTATAAGGCCCGAAGTGCTACAGCTGAGTTTTGAAACGGTTAAATTCCTGAAAGTTTATACTTTCTTATTTTTCAAAATGCAGGATTTCAAGCAGGGCCGGACTGGCCGTAGCAGGCACCGGGCGTTTCCCCAGTGGGCCCCCAGATGGGGGCCGGTTTTGGGCCCCTGAGGGGCAGTTTTTCTTACCGGGGGCCAGCAATATCGGCCCCCTGTAACAAAACCGGCCCTAGCAAACAGCTCGGCCGCTCCTCCCAGGGGGCCGGCCGAGCAGTTTGCCAGGGCCGTTTTCGGTTCCCATTCCGGCCCTGATTACAAGCACCAGAATGCAAAGGGAAAGGAACTGGGGGGGCAGGTAACATACACTTAACAGGGATCTGACTGACATAACCAATACAGTGTCATCAAACATGCACTTCATGATCACGTCAGCACTGAATTTATTCTCATGTAAGTCGCTCATCGAAGCGGTCACACAATTCAAAAAATCCTGGTACAGAAACAAGGCAGTAATCAGTGTAGGAGAAAAAAACTGAGCTGGTAACTAAGTAGCACCTACGGTGTTGCAAGAAACCATGAAGTGATTATTGCACGTGCCATTTCCCGCCTCCCTTACCAAAGCAAACGCTCATCGAAGCACCAAGAGAAGGAACAAAGAAATCCCTCTCACAATAAAATAGGAACTCAGTCGATCGAATCAGGATGTGCAGAATGAATGCGCACTTTCCTTTCCTCTCTTTACTAAAAAAGAACATCCTGGACAGCAGTGCTGACTGCAGTTTAGATGCATTCTTCAGATTTAATTGCTGCCCTGAAACAAATTGCTAAACCTGTGCGGGCCGGGACACTTGAGAGCAAATGGCGCCCTTGCCAGACTTGCAATGCTGCAGAGACTTGAAAATGGCACCGCTACAACATAGCGTCATTTACAGTAATTTGCTACCAAAGACGAACTGGATAAGCCCACAAAAAGCTTTGAGGGCGTGCTGCCCATTCAATGAAGTACTGGTTCTGGTGTAGTTTCTTTGCAGAAAATAAAGCGGGGTTGCCAGTTTTGCGAGCAGCTTGCTCTCTTGTTCGCGGCCCTAAACATCACATTACTGGGTTGGAAAGGCAACACAATCCTGCCCAGCCTGTTTCAAGTGGGAACCGGGCCAACGTCCAAAACCAAAAGCAGACACATCCGCCTGACCTCTCAGCGCCATTTACAGGCCGATGAAGGCCCTTTCACATACTATGTTACACAAACACACTCGTGCTCAGCATACAGGCAGCGTTTTTATATAAGTAGATGCCCCCAATAACTTTCACAGGAGAATAAAACTGTTTTGGGTGCTTAGAACACAGGTAGAGAGCTTCTGGAACAAACACTGTTTACAATATATGTGTCCTCTTCTGCATCTTTGCAACTGGCCAAAACAGTAGACCCTTGATGGAGCAGGGAAAATAAAAAAATTTAACCCTTAACAAATTATATAATTAATTAATTAAAAATGTTCGTTTAAATGTATTAATCAACATTGTATATGTGGGAATGGTAATATGCCAATGTATGTGCTAAATAATCTATTAATGAATGTCCGTGTGTCTAATCATAACGTAAGAATAAAAAGCGTACTAAATAAAATAAATGCATGTTTGTGCTTCATAGAAATAAAATGTGTCGTTGCAAAAACAATAGTGATGGTAAGTAAGGAGCAGCTTAAATGTCGCTTTTGCTAGGTAACAACTAATTGGGGTACGTAGACGGGAGGGAAACGAAAGGGATATTTTTCTCTATTTTAATTATGTTTTATTTGCCTCAAATTAGTGCTTCTAAAGTAGAACCGAGTGGCGAGATAAAATGGCCGCCAGTGGGAAGATGTGCGCAGGCGCAAGGGGACACGTGGTACGGGATGAGATTGAAGAAATCTGGAACCTCGTGATGTCTCTGAGAGGCTAGGATGCAAGAAATGGTCAAGGCTGGTGTGACCTAATTGAACTGATAGTGTGCCGTGATGATCAGGAGAGAGTCCGTGGGAAAGGAGCCCAAGAGAAAGGACAATGACTGCGGAGTTCTTGAATGTGTCAAAAGAAGATACAAATGGACTGATCGAATCGGATGGAAATGTTTAAGCGTATGGGAAAGGAAATGATCCAAGGACCCTTGAATCCAAGAGAACTTGATTAAAGAATGAATAAGCTGACATGCATGGACCAATGAAAGAAAAGCGTGATATTAATGTTGCAACAGTTAGTGAGCAAAGTTAGAATTAGGGTATAAGAGGGCCTACTCTTAGTGGGAGGGGGCAGTTCCAGAGAGTTCCAGTCAGAGTTCCAAGCAGTTCGAGAGTTGTGGTTGCAGTAGAGGAGACGGGTTGCAGGTAGCTGATGCTGACGAGCTGAAGTTGCTGTTGCTGTCTTAACTTTACAGTTGAGTATGAGAATCAGGCTATTTCTAATCCCAAAGTTAGGTTAGAAATCATTAGGCTAAATTAGGAAGCTAGACAGGTAACTAGGGTTTTTGGCTTCATGACAAAATTTCCTTTTCTGCAATAAATTGGTTATGCTTAATAAAATTGTGAATTTAAAAATGAATAATTGAATAAAGTATTACATTCTTTCCATGCTTTTAAAATTATATAAAATTTAAGATTCTTTAAACCCAAAATGACTCAGTGGTTATTTTCCTAAATGATTGTGACATGAGTAATTGGTTGATTGTGATTCAGCTGGTCTTAATCACTATGAACTAATTTCTTAAATGAATGATTCATCGACAAAACAATGAGCAGGAATATCTTAAGAAATAACTAAAAGAAAGTGACAAATTAAGGTAAATAGATATCCTTGCTCTTCCAGCGGTACACAAAATGGTGTTCTCCATTTAGTTCTCATGCTTCTCCTAGGAGTACAGAATTTCATACAGGTGTAAAAGGAAATCCAGGTGTGTGTGTGTGTGTTAGGCGATGTTTATGGGCCCCATCGTCATGAGGATATGAGAAATATAGTTTACCCCTGGATGACCTATAAGTAACCTGGGAGGAGAATAGTTTTCATTGTACGCGCTGCATCAGATTTCTTGGTAGCAGAGTTATGGTTTTCTATAGATTAGTTTAGTGATTATTGTTTATTGATTATTGATTATTTGATGACTAACACTATATGTTGAGTCGCGTTATGTTATATGTAAGTTTTCACGCTTCTGGGATGTAGGAAGTGGAACACGTGTGGCAAGAGAAGTCACATGGAATTTGGTACATGGTCTGAATTCATTTTGGTTATAACGCAGGTTGTGTTATGTTAGGGATTTCGGTGTGAAAAGTGTGTAAATGAAATAGCAAATCACGTTTACTTGTGAAACTTTGGCCTTAATTCTCAGGAGCCTAGTCTCCACATGTGTCTTATCCCCAGAGAAACGAGTAAATTGTTTGTTTGAAAGAAGGGTAAGGTAGAGGGAAGTGCTACTTTATCGGCGAAAGTAAATAATTCTGTGGTAGGGTAGAGGTAAGCGCTGCCTACTGGAAAAACAGGATTCTTGTGTAAAAGGACAAGGCTGTCACTTTGTTTAGCGAATCAGACTATGGAATTGTTTATTTGTTGTAACTAACGAAGAAAAACAGTAAAAAGAAAAATTGCCGATAAATTTTGTAAAGGAGGGGTAAAGAGTAGAAGTGACGTGGAAAAGTGCCGCGCTAGGATTGGTTAGTGCACTAGTCACGTGAATACAGAGCAGGAGTGACGTAGAAAAAGTGCCGCGCTAGGATTGGTTGGTTCGCGGACGGTGGAAATTGTTCTGATTGGTACGTTAGTGTGAATCGCGCTGTAATTGGACGAAGTTCCGTACACAGAAACAGCGTTAGAGTAAAGAGAAAACAAATAGAAAACATGCCGTATTACGAGTATGAAAGGGAGAGAACGTCATGGACAACGAAATTAAAGAATTTCTTTAAGAAAGACAAAAAGGTTGTGACTAGAGAGGGACAAGTAATTCCTCCGCCGAAATCAGCAGCTTCACATATGATGCTGAAATATGGATATCATACGTGCATATGGTTGGATAATTGGGTAAAATATACAAAGAATGATGGAGCATTGGCTTTTCCTGAAAATGGTTCTTTTAATGTAGCGATTTTACGGAATTTAAAAGAAAAGATGCTTAAATTGGAACCTAGACCTAGACCGACACAGTTTGAGGCTTTAACAGAATGGGAAGATGAGATGTACGAGAAAGAAAGATTCAGAGGTATGAAAGGTTATGAGTTCGTGCCCGGAAGATTGTGGGGAATGAATCATGAGGACAGAATAAAACGATGGAGATGTGCTAACATGACAGGAGGTTTGTTTCCAGCTTTTACAGTTGAGGAAGGGACTAAGAAAAAACGGACTGAGAAAAAGAAACATTTAGAGAGAGAAAAGTATATGCATGAGAGCGAAACGGATGACGAGTTGCTGGAAGATATATTAAATAAAAATCCACCTCCGTATCAGCAGAATTCTACAGTGGTGACACCAAATGCGCCACCAATAGAAACTATGCGAAATAAAAGTCCAGAAAAAAGACAAGAAATAAATAGGTCACAAGAACAAATAAGAACTTCCCAAAATGAGGGAATAGAAAATGATAGTGCAAGAGAATTGGCAAGGACAACAAAAGAATTAACTGAGAAAATTAGAGAATTAACCAAGAATATGGAAGCAGTTACCGTACCCGTAACAATAGGTCCAGTAATACCAGTTTTCGAGAATCAGAAAATTGATGAACGATCTTTGGTGATTCCCTTGAGTTCGCAATTCCAAAGAGAAAAGGAAAGAATGGAAACAAGTCCAGGAACGAGCAATTTGACTAGTGCTTACAGACCAAGTCCACCTGAAAATTTGACAGTGAATGAGTGTAGCGGTAGGAAAATGCCTATGGTAACTGAATCTGCAACAGTGACACCTGAAAAGAGTGGAAATTGGACAGAAATAAATAGTACTCCTATAGGTCCGACTCCTGATGAGTTAAATGAGTGGATAAAAGCTTTTAAAATAAAAGAAACAGAAGAAAAACCATTAGATGTGATCAGATTGAAAATTGACATGGAAGAATTAATTCTAGGAACGATTGGTACAGAAAAGATAAAGAATTATCAGGATGATGAAATAATGTTTCTGTGCAAAAGTATAACATGGAGGGCAAAGAATTTACATGACAAACTAGAAGAAGTGGCCGGTGAGATTGGAATAGATTTTGCAAAAGTAAAAACGTTGCAGAAACCATACAGAGTAGATTTTTGTGAAAAGGATATTGAAAATTTGAATACAGCAGGAAGGTTGACACAGATAAAAGAGTTGATTGTTTTGTTGAGAAAATGGGGTGATGTAGACAGATGGAAGGTTAGATGGACAAAGAAGAATGAGAAAAGCGTAGACAAAGGTTCATTGGCTTTTATGATAACAGAAAAGGAACATGTTGTTAAAGAGTACCCTATGAGAGAAACTCCAGGTGGTAGTTATGTGCATGTTCCCTGGACTAGGCAGGACATCCTGTCATTTACAAATGACTTTCCAAAGTTAAGAGAAAAGCCAGTTGAGTGGTACCGACAGGTAGAAAGGTTTGTAAAGGTCTCGAAAGTGTTGTGGATAGATTTGGATGGATTGTTTGACATAGTGGTACCAACGGATCTGTGGTCAGAATGTAAGATTACAGTTGACTGGCCAACTACAGAATATCCAAGAGATCCTAAGACAGGAGCTCCAGGACCAGATGTGATGAAGAAATACGACAAGGTGATTACCTTTTTGAAAAATAAGATTCCTCCAAAAGAGACAGATTGGGTTAAGATTGATAGAACTACACAGGAAAATAAGGAGAGTGTACATGCATATTATGAGCGATTGTTGTTGGTTTTCAAACAGTATAGTGGTTATGAGGAATTAAGTGAGAAGGATATGAGTCATTTTGTATACCGATTTGTATTTGGCTTGAAACAAGAAATAAGCGATATGATTAAGCAACATATGATAAACTGGCAGAATGCAAGTGTAGATGAGGTGCTGAGGTATGCTAAGTATTGTAGTGATGAAATAGAGAGTAAACAGCGTAAGTTGAAAGAAAAAGCAATGTGGGCACAAGTGAAAGTGGCAGAAAAACAAGAAGCCCAATTGGATAATAATAATGGAAACGAATCAGGACAGAATAAGATGCGACCAAATATAGGTAAAGGAAAAGGACAAGTGAGTCTAGAAGAGGCAAAGAAGAAATGGCCATGTCATAATTGCGGAAAATTAGGGCATTGGAGAAATGAGTGTAAGTTCCCACCTAAACCTAATCCGGAACATCAATCATTAACTCCACAGGTGCAGAATGAGGTAGTTGTTCAACAAAGTCAGGTGCCACAACCACCACTTCCCAACACTGTTAACCAGCAAAGATACAGTACAGAAACAGGATTCTACGGAGGAGAGCAGGTAACACAGTTGCCGAGAGCAGCTAACATTTCCCAGTATTGGTTGCATCAGAGTGAGGATGACCCGGATGAAAGTTTCTGACGGTGCGCAAGAGAGGGGAAAGAGTGCGTGCTTGGCGCAACTCTAGAGGTAGATCAGTCTGGTCCCTTTGTGGATGGAGAAGTGAATGGAGCAAACGTAACATTCCTTGTCGATACTGGAGCTACCCGTTCTACTGTTAGGTCAGTGGAAATTCCGAACCTTCCTCTCTCAGGTGAATGCATCCAAGTGGTAGGAGTAGCCAATCAGCAGATTAAAACCCCACTTACTGAATTGGTAGAAGTAAAAATTGGTTCTTTTAGAAAAATGCATAAATTTGTAGTGTGCGATTGTAGTCCTGTAAATCTTCTAGGTCGTGACCTTTTGTGTAAAATGAATTGCACGATTTATTGTACACCAGAAGGAATAGGTTTTCAGACTTCGGATGAAGATGTTTTGTATAAAGTAACTTTGATGAATCAAGAACCTGAAACGAATGGTTTATTTCCTGCATTTGATGCAGAAAAACTTCCAGAAGAACTAAAAGGTGCAGTAAAAGAAAGTGTGTGGGATTTTACAGGAGAGGACATTGGATTAATGAGAGAAGTTGATCCCGTAAAAGTGACAGTGAAAGAAGGGATAAGTTATCCAAACACGCCACAGTACAAATTAACTCCAGAAATAATTGAAGGAATAACTCCTGTGATAAATAAGATGATTGAACAGGGAATTCTGAAAGAAATCATGAGCAGTCCATGTAATTCACCTATTATGGGACTGAAAAAGCCAAATGGAACATACAGAATAGTACAGGATTTGAGAAAGATCAACAAAATAGTTGTACCATGCTGTCCAATAGTGCCAAACCCTGCAGTGATTCTATATCAAATTCCGCATGAAGCTGAGTGGTACACTGTGATAGATTTGTGTCATGCATTTTCTCTATTCCTTTGCATCCAGATAGCCAGCCATTATTTGCATTCCGTTTCGGAGAGCGTATTTTGGCATGGTGCCGAATTCCACAGGGGTATACAGAAAGCCCCTCAATTTTTAATCAGATTCTAAAGAGATCTCTGGAAGATTTAAAAATGCCAGAAAAATCAGTGATGGTGCAGTATATCGATGACCTATTGGTAGCATCGAAAACCAAAGAGGCATGTGTAAGTGACACAATTGCTTTACTGAACCATTTGGAGAAAAGAGGACATAAGGTGTCCCCTTCAAAATTACAGTTTTGTCAGAAAGAAGTCCAGTATTTAGGGCATAAAATTGAGAAAGGAGTGCGGAAAATAGCGACAGAAAGAGTAAGAATGATTCAAGGAATGAGAGCACCAATGACTCAAAGAGAGGTAAGAATGTTTTTGGGAATGGTTGGATATTGTCGACAATGGATAAGTGGATTTTCTTTGATTGCAAAACCATTACAAAAACTGACAAAGAAAGATGTAAAAGACCCTTTTGAGTTAAACAAAGAAGAAATGAAATCTTTCAAAGAATTGAAAAAGAAACTGTGTGAGGCCCCTGCATTAGGCATGCCTGATTATGAGAAGGATTTTGAGTTATACTGCAGTGAAAGAGATGGATGTGCATTTTCAGTACTGGTACAAAAACACGGCACCATGAAGAGGCCTATAGCTTACTTTTCAGCTGTTTTAGATCCTATAGCAAAAGCATTGCCTGGATGTTTGAAAGCAGTTGCTGCTACTTGTGTAAGTCTGGAACAAAGTGAAGGTATAGTGATGGGGTATCCACTGAGAGTATATGTTCCCCATTCAGTAGAAATTCTTTTGACAAGAACAAAAACACAGTACATGACACATAGTCGGCTGACTAAGTACGAAAAAGTCATCTTGAGTGCAGAAAATGTGACCATAGATAGATGCATAAATGTAAATCCTTCGACATCATTGCCAGATGAAGAGAGTATAATTGAACAAGATGAAGTAGATCATGATTGTCTGAATGTGCTGGAATATTGCACAAAACCAAGAGCTGACATAAAAGATGAACCGTTAAAGGAATCCGATTATGTCATGTTTGTAGATGGTTCATGTTTACGCACAAAGGAAGGAGTGTTAAGCGCAGCTTATGCAGTATGCACAGTGGCAACTGTGATGGAAGCGTCTTGTCTGAAAGGAGTTAGGTCAGCCCAAGTTGCGGAACTAATTGCTTTGATTCAAGCATGTAAATTGGGAAAAAATGTACGAATCACGATTGTGACCGATAGCCAATATGGTTTCGGCATCGTACATGATTTTGGCCAGATTTGGTCACAAAGAGGATTTTTGACATCTGCAGGAACACCTATCAGAAATGGAGATTAGGTTAAAAAACTGCTTGAGGCGATACAGCTGCCTAAACAAATAGCTGTAGTGAAGTGCAAGGCGCATAAGAAAAACGAAGACTACATAGCGGTCGGCAATAATTATGCTGATGAGATCGCTAGATATTGTGCGGAAAACATGGCGTCCCTGAACAAAAATAGAGAAAGGGAGCATGTCTCTTGTCCTTTGCTTTTCACTAACGCAGTCGAAACATGGGATGAAGTAAGGCAGTTACAAGAAACAGCAAGAGATGAGGAAAAGGATTACTGGATTAAAGCAGGATGTAGAAGACAGGAAGATAATGGAGTGTGGGTATACAGAGATGAAAGACCAGTTATGCCTGATAGCATGATTGCAGATATGGCACGGATGTACCATGGACAAGCTCATATTGGGAGAGATGCAATGATCAGACTTTTTAGACAGACCTGGTATAACCCAAAATTCAGAGCCATTGCTGAAAGTCTTTGTCAAAGATGTCTTATTTGTCAACAGTTTAACCCAGGAAGGAAAACCGTAGTGAGTCTAGGAACAATAGGACGAGAAGGAGGTCCATTCTCAAGGATACAGATGGATTTCATTGAGATGCCCCTAGTAACAGATTAAGATATGTTCTGGTGGTCGTCTGTTTGTTCTCTCGTTGGGTGGAGGCATACCCCACAAGAAGGAATGATGGAACAACAGTGGCAAAACTTATGCTACGAGAGTTCATTCCGAGGTATGGTTTTCCAGTCACAGTTGAGACAGATAGAGGAACACATTTTCAAAATGAGTTGATCCAATTGATTTGTGAAGCACTGAGTATTAAACAAAAATTACATTGTGCTTACAGACCAGAGGCTTCTGGGGTAGTAGAGCAGATAAATGGAACAATTAAAAACAGATTGGGGAAAATGTGTCAAGCTACAGGACTCAAATGGCCAGATGCACTGCCTCTTGTTCTGATGACCATCAGAAGCATCCCTGAAAAGAAAACGGGACTCAGTCCTCATGAAATGATCATGGGACGAGCAATGAGACAAGCCCACGTACCAGTCAACAAGTTATTAACAATAACTGATGATCTAATACTGGATTATTGCAAAGGACTGGCTGATGTGGTGCGTTCTGTGTTTCATCAGGTTGGACCGGATGCGACCACTCTTGAAAGAAAACCAGCCCACGACTTGAATCCAGGAGACTGGGTCCGTATTAAAGTCCACAGGAGAAGAAACTGTCTAGTTCCGCGTTGGGATGAGCCAAGACAGGTAATCCTAGTAACAACGACTGCTGTCAAGTGTGCAGGAGTGAAGAACTGGGTTCATGCCAGCCACACAATCAGAATTCCAGAACCTACAGATCGACATGTGAGTCGGCGTCTGGAAGTGTGGGATAAAAGTTTAACGGCTGGAACAACCAAGATAAAAGAAAGGGTGCCAGAACTTGAAGATCGACCTGAAAGTCGACATCTGGAGACCCCAACGGAAAACACCTCTATAGAAGAAGAGGAACAAGAAGAAGAAGAAGAAAGAAATTCAGAAGTTCCAGAACTTGAAGATCGACCTGTAAGTCGACATCTGGAAATATCTGACACAACTTCAGGATCTGATGATTCAGCTGCAAATTGGGAAGAATTCCGAAAGAGAACTTGGGGTTATAAACCAATTAGAGAAGAAACTGAGCAAGAAATTGAGTTAGATGAACAACCAAGTACAAGTTATGGTGGAAATCCTTCAGAAACAATATTAATAGATGAAGTAGGGAAAGAAGTACACAAAAAGTTAGAAAATCGAGAAGAACCCCGAGGAGCAATAGGGATAGATAGAGAAACAGGAGAACAGGGAAATTCAGAAACAGATAAGGAGGAAAACACCAAATCGGAAGAACCCCGAGGAGGGACAGTGATAAGGGAAAACAAAAAGGAGAAGACAGATCCACCAGTAGGAGATGACGAGATTATAAGTTTCAAAATAAGAGACAATAGTGAGACAGTTGAAACAGAAACAGAAGAAAGTGGAGGAGAGGAAAAAGCAAAGACTGAATCAAGAAAAAGAAATTGGAAATCAGAAAGAGAAGAAAGAGAAGGTGAAGCCAAAAGGCCAAGAAAAGGAGATAATTGGCCCAACAGCTATGTAAGAAAATTGAGTTATAGAATAATAAGAGCAGAAGATGAAGATGCTGAACAAGTAAATGAGGTGACAAGTCAAAAGGGACAAGAAAAACCCAGTGGAAAAAGATTACAAAAGTCCAAAAGGACAAAGAAAGTGAATTCAAAATTTAAGTCACCTGAGTGGCTGTATATTGCATTAACTGATTACAAAGAAGAAGAAGAAAACACTCACGGAAACCAGAGACTGAGAAGTCGGATGGGAAAAGGTGAGATGCAACGAAACTGAAGTGAAGACTTATAGTGCTTCTGCCGGACGTGACAAATTTACTGGACGTGACAAATCACCGGATGTGACAACGAAAGAATTCTGGAGAGAATTAAAGAAAGTACCAAGCAAAGACTTTTTGAAAGCAGAGTGGCGTCTAAGTCATCTTGAGGTGTAGTGACACAATTTTCTGAAACTTAACAAATAGAAAAAGCAAAATGGAAAATAATAGCGATAGAAGAGATAAATGTGAATTTATAAAGAGATGGTGCAAAATGTGCTGCTTTTGTACAGGGTTATTAATGACCATATGGATAGTTTTAGCAATCACAATTCCTATTAGTGTAGCTGTGATAGAAGCAAAGAATGATACTAAACAAGAAAAAGAAACTAATATTAAAGAACAAGTTGTTTTAAGAAGTAGTGCAGAGTTGCATAAGGATAGGTCAGTAACAGATTTCTCAAAGAATGTTTTTACAAAGTTGTTGTATGAGTACGTAAAAACAATGGAAGTAAGAGATTGTTATGTTTGTATGCAGTTGCCTGCATCAGTATCGGAAGGTGTGACTTATCATCACTTACCTTTGACTTATGGAATAACATGTAGTGTAATAGCAAGTTTATTTTATAAAACAGGTAGATTAGAATCTTATTATACTGATATAGATAAGATATTTGCAAACATTCCAGTAGTACCAGAACTTAACAAAGTAAAACCAGCAAAAGTTTTAGGAGAATTCTTTTTAGAACATAGAAAATTAACGTTAGAAGAAATAGTTAGTAACAACCTTACCTGTGAGTTAAAGAAAGAAGAAAAAGTATTTTTGGATATGGTTGAAGAAAGAAGAATGAAATTTCAAAAAGAAGCAATAAAGGAGGAAGGAAAACGTTTATGGACGTTTGAGGGAGGAAATCATGAAGGGAAAAGGATAAATGCAGCAATGACTTTAGATTGGCCACAAACAGGAAAGTTGTGCATTAAGAGAAATAAGACAGTCTATGACAATTACTTTGTAGGTTCCAGTATCTGCCATGACAATTATCAAATTCTGGGAGGTTGGGGATTCAAAGGTGGAAAGGACCCAATATTTCCAGGTATCTATTATATTTGTGGGAATAGAGCTTATTACAGGTTACCGGACCATTGGTATGGAACTTGCTATGTAGGCCTGGTCTTTCCAAAAATTTTTCACATGGACAGAGAAGAAAAGGGAACATACAAGATGATTAATAGATTTACACGTAGGAAAAGGGAAAGTTTTTCAGAAATTGTAGGTGATATTTTTGGAGCATTAATACCAGCAGTGGGAATATCTTTGAATGCATTTAAAATTCGGAAGTTATCCACAGTAGTAGATCGTTTGTCTACAGATACTGCGGGAGGGTTCTTAATGGTAAATACCGAAATGGTTGCCATGAGAGCTATGGTGATGCAAAATCGGCTTGCCCTTGATATTCTTTTGGCAAAACAGGGTTGAGTCTGTGGAATGTTGAAAGTCCAACATTGTTGTACTTACATTCCGGATAACAGTGAAAATATACAGAAGTATATTACAAATATTACAAGTCTGCACAAAGAATTAGTTCCACTGGAGGTTGAAAGTGTTTTGGGAAAACTTGGTAGAGGGTTTTCCTCAGTAGCAAATTGGTTAACTAGGATGAGTAAACTAGTAATAGGGAAAGTTATAATAGTAGCAACTATAGTGATATTGTTAGCCATGACATTGAAAATAGTAATAACATGTATAAAGAGAAAAGTAAGACAGAATAAGATAAGAAGAAATAACAGAATAATGAGAGAAAGAGAGAGAGAAATGGGTGAAATTGAGTTGGAGAAAATGAAAGAAAGCATGTATAAAGAGACTAAAAGGCAAGATGAAGAAGAGACAGAGATATGAATAACAGAAAGTAAAGGATGAAAGACATGCTGCCTGAAAAGAAGTATGACTTGGGTTTTATGTGGTGATTTAGAAATCACCAAAGGGGGGAGTTGATGGAGCAGGGAAAATAAAAAAATTTAACCCTTAACAAATTATATAATTAATTAATTAAAAATGTTCGTTTAAATGTATTAATCAACATTGTATATGTGGGAATGGTAATATGCCAATGTATGTGCTAAATAATCTATTAATGAATGTCCGTGTGTCTAATCATAACGTAAGAATAAAAAGCGTACTAAATAAAATAAATGCATGTTTGTGCTTCATAGAAATAAAATGTGTCGTTGCAAAAACAATAGTGATGGTAAGTAAGGAGCAGCTTAAATGTCGCTTTTTGCTAGGTAACAACTAATTGGGGTACGTAGACGGGAGGGAAACGAAAGGGATATTTTTCTCTATTTTAATTGTTTTATTTGCCTCAAATTAGTGCTTCTAAAGTAGAACCGAGTGGCGAGATAAAATGGCCGCCAGTGGGAAGATGTGCGCAGGCGCAAGGGGACACGTGGTACGGGATGAGATTGAAGAAATCTGGAACCTCGTGATGTCTCTGAGAGGCTAGGATGCAAGAAATGGTCAAGGCTGGTGTGACCTAATTGAACTGATAGTGTGCCGTGATGATCAGGAGAGAGTCCGTGGGAAAGGAGCCCAAGAGAAAGGACAATGACTGCGGAGTTCTTGAATGTGTCAAAAGAAGATACAAATGGACTGATCGAATCGGATGGAAATGTTTAAGCGTATGGGAAAGGAAATGATCCAAGGACCCTTGAATCCAAGAGAACTTGATTAAAGAATGAATAAGCTGACATGCATGGACCAATGAAAGAAAAGCGTGATATTAATGTTGCAACAGTTAGTGAGCAAAGTTAGAATTAGGGTATAAGAGGGCCTACTCTTAGTGGGAGGGGGCAGTTCCAGAGAGTTCCAGTCAGAGTTCCAAGCAGTTCGAGAGTCGTGGTTGCAGTAGAGGAGACGGGTTGCAGGTAGCTGATGCTGACGAGCTGAAGTTGCTGTCTTAACTTTACAGTTGAGTATGAGAATCAGGCTATTTCTAATCCCAAAGTTAGGTTAGAAATCATTAGGCTAAATTAGGAAGCTAGACAGGTAACTAGGGTTTTTGGCTTCATGACAAAATTTCCTTTTCTGCAATAAATTGGTTATGCTTAATAAAATTGTGAATTTAAAAATGAATAATTGAATAAAGTATTAAATTCTTTCCATGCTTTTAAAATTATATAAAATTTAAGATTCTTTAAACCCAAAATGACTCAGTGGTTATTTTCCTAAATGATTGTGACATGAGTAATTGGTTGATTGTGATTCAGCTGGTCTTAATCACTATGAACTAATTTCTTAAATGAATGATTCATCGACAAAACAATGAGCAGGAATATCTTAAGAAATAACTAAAAGAAAGTGACAAATTAAGGTAAATAGATATCCTTGCTCTTCCAGCGGTACACAAAATGGTGTTCTCCATTTAGTTCTCATGCTTCTCCTAGGAGTACAGAATTTCATACAGGTGTAAAAGGAAATCCAGGTGTGTGTGTGTGTGTGTGTTAGGCGATGTTTATGGGCCCCATCGTCATGAGGATATGAGAAATATAGTTTACCCCTGGATGACCTATAAGTAACCTGGGAGAATAGTTTTCATTGTACGCGCTGCATCACCCTGATACGGCCCCAACAATTACAACAAACAAAATGGGCCTGGGCGCTCTATTTTTTTTCCTTACTGCTCGCCGACTCCTTCACACACGACGTTGTCACAACACCATGACAACACGAACCTCACATGCACTGCTGTGCGATGTGCGCAAGGGTGTTAAAAAAAGAAACTGACTGCTGTGCTAGCACCTATATATGGCTCTGCACCATCACTCCTCTTGACAGACGAGGCTGCCATGGACTCCAAAGGCACCACTTATTGGCAATGGCATGCAGGAGCAATTGCTGAAAAAACTACCAGAACCAGTCTGGCACCAGAGGGGAGGAATCTGTGGTTAGAAGCAACCACAGAAAATCTTTCGTTATTGTAGTAGGAGTGTTGTGGAGTTTCTGATAGCACGCAGTGTCTCTATGCTAATTGTCACTTCCATCGCCTATAGAAAAGCTCCCTACAGACATTTTCGGAGGCCATTTTGAACTGTTGGGCATATTCTCATTTATTCATTGGTGGATACGTCGTTCTGAGCACTTCGTTTCTGCCTGCTTCTGTGACAGGCACACGTCGCATGTCTATTTCTACTTTCTCACGATTGATTCATAGTGCTGCTGTTTAATTTATTTTCGTATTGTTCTTCAGGAGACATGCCATTCGTTGGATTCCACTTTTGCCCGATTCCGTGCCAGGCACACGCTGTACATCAATTTGGATTCAGCGTTTTTCATCATCTACATTTGGTTTGTAAGGTACTTTTATTTGTTTCACTCAGTTCTTGCGGAGTTATTCCTATTTGCCTGTTGGGAATCATCTACTGTGACAGGCACACATTTACAAAACTTTCATTTTATTTATTATTTTTTGTTTATTCAATATGTCTTCTTCTAGTAATGTTGTGCAGCCTCCACTTTTTCTGCAAAATCCAGGTAAACCGCTTACGGCATGGCACAAGTGGTATAGGGTTTTTGAGAATTATCTAGTGGCTACAGATGCAGCCAGATATTCAGCACCTAGAAGGAAAGCTATGTTGTTTAACCACTTGGGAAGTGCAGGCCAACAAGTCTTTGATAATTTACCAGTTGTAGCTGCACAATTGGGATGTGTATACTGAAGCGTTCGCTCATATGGGTAAACAATATGTGGATGAACCATCTGTTATGGTAGGGAGACATGTATTTTTTAAACATAAGCAGATGCCAGAGGAATCCACTGAAGACTATTTAGCTGTTTTGAGAGTGTTAGCATCCAAGTGTGAGTTTGGCACCAATTTGGATACATCTCTATGTGCCCAACTTGTATTTAATTTTTTTAATAAGAAAATTCAGAAACGTATATTAACTTGCAAAATTCTATCTTTAGAGGAGGTTATGGATATAGCAAGAAGTATAGAGCGTTTTGTAATATCCTCTAAAATGTTAACAGAAGACGGTACCAGCAAACACTTGGAAGGTGCAAGTAGCAACTTTAAATGGTGCAAATTATTCTGATGTTAATGCTGTCTTATACAAGACCAAAAGTAAGACGACTTTTGATAGAAAAATGAATGGAGAATGCTACATTTGTGGTTCAAGGTATCATATGGGTAATAGCAGCAATTGTCCGGCACAAGGGAAAAGATGGGCATTTTTACAGTTTGCAAGTCTACAAAAAATAAGGGCAAAGTAAATCAACCCAGTGTGGAAGATGAGTCAATATGTAAAGGTCTAAATAATGTGCTGTTGACTGTTGAAGTTAGTACATTAAGCAGTTCACGAAAAGTGTGCAAAGGAACTATTTGTGAAGTACAAATTGGATCAATTGACTTGGGGGGTCATGGCTGAATCTGGGTCACCTATTAAAATTCTTGCAGAGATCACATTTAATAAATATTAGCCCACTAAATTGTTAAAACCTACAGATGTCAACCACACGGCATTTGGGGAGTAGGATGTTGTTATGAGGGGTTATTTTACTGATGTGATTAAGTTTAAAGGTAGACAAATTTATACTAAAACACAATTTGCACTGAATGGACATGATATTCTTGGCTGGCAAGATCAAGCTGATTTAGGTATCATACTTAGACCTGGACATTCTGAACCTGATGTATGGGGAGACTTGCCGGTTTTGTTTGTAGAGCAAGGAAGTGAGCATGACGAAATTTTGCATAGCATGTTTTCCAAATTTACTAATGTTTTCAGCAACAAAGTTGGGGCTGTTAAAGGATTTCAACATACCAGCAAATTAAAAAAAAAATTCACTCCTGTTGCACAAAAAGTTAGACCAGTTCCCCTTTCAGCCAGGGATGATCTTAAAAAGTTATTGGAAGATATGTGTTCCCAAGGTATTTTATAACGCCTGTAGACTCTTCAGAGTGGGTTTCCGCTGCCATTGTAGCACACAAAAGTTCAAGTCACATACGCTTATGTGCGGATTTGAAGGTTCTCAATCGCAGTATTATAGTGGATTGTCATCCTCTTCTGAGGATTCATGAGATGCTAGCTAAATTAGGTGGGAGTAAGGATTTTACTACCATTGATTTACGATCAGCGTACCACCGAATTCTGTTGTCTCAGGAATCACATCCATTATCCTTTGTAACACCATTTGGCGGGTACATGTATAAATGGATGCCTTTCGGGTTGGCATTAGCTACCAGAGTTTTCCAGAGGCTTATGGACCAAATGTTTGGTGGGGAAGTTGGTGTCCAAGCATTTCAGGATGATATCCTCATTCACACTGAAAGTATGGAACAGCATTATCTTCCGTTAGAAAAAGTTTTGAATGAGTTGGGGAAACATGGCATGACTGTCAATGTGAGTAAGTGTACATTTGTCACTGAGGAAGTGGATTATCTTGGCCATAACATTTCACGTGATGGTATAAAACCAAAATTGTCATTATTGACGGCTATTAAGGAAGCACCCATTCCGACGGACAAGGATTCTCTGAGGGCATTTCTTGGCCTAAGTGAGTATTATGCCAGGTTTGTTCAAGGTTATTCTGCGATTGTGCAGCCATTGAGAAATTTGTTAAAGAAGAACGTGAGGTATGTGTGGTCTGAGGAGATTCAGAATGCGTTTGTTTGTGTTAAAAAATTGATAGTGAACGCATCTGCCACCAGACCTATTTCGCATGGTGAGAGGAGCATCATAACTGTGGATGCTAGTTCCAAAGGATTGGGGGCGGTATCAAGTCAAATCCTTAAGGGACAGGAGTGGACAGTGACTTTTGCCTCAAGAACGCTCAGTGCAGCAGAAAAGAATTATAGCACTATTGAAAGGGAGGCATTAGCGTGTTCCTGGGCAGCAGAAAAATTTAAAATGTATATTTGGGGGCAAAATTTAAATTGCATACTGACCACAAACCTTTGATTTACATGTTGGGGGATAGTTGCTCCAACAAAGCATTTTCAAGACTTATCAGATTGCTTGCAAGGTTACACGAATTAAATTTTGACATTAAGTATTTGCTGGGAGGGAAGAATGTTAGGACAAAACTGTCTTTCGTGTTTACCTGTAGAGAGTGAAGACAACCATGATGTTTGTAGGAATGAAGATGAGTTTGTGTTGACCGTGAGTGATGTTATGGAAGACTTTAAAATTACTGAGAAGGAGTGGTTTGAAAGTTGTGAGATGGTTAAGACATTTTTGATTGAAGGATGGCCTTGTGAGAGGAGTATGTCTTTAGAAATAAGGTTTTTTTCTCAAGTAGCATCTGAATTGTCTTTGGTTAATGATATTTTGGTGAGACAAGACATATTTGTACCACCTGTAGGGTTGAGAGGAAAGATTATTACGTTGGCTCACAAAGGGCATTTGGGCATTAATGCTACTGTCAGGAAGATTAAACAGAATTATTGGCGGCCTAGCATTGATGGTCAGACGTTTTGTTGAGAGGTGTGCGGAATGTTTGTGTTCCGATAAACATTGGAAAACCTCCACTGCACCTGTGTGTCCTGTTGAATGGCCTAAAGGTGCATGGGAGAAGATAGATTTTGATGGGCCATTTAATGTTGTGGGTGGTGATAAAAGATTTTTTATTGCGGTCATTGATTATTTTTCAAAATGGTTGTATTTTGCTTTCGTTAAAATGGCTGATACTAGATCTGTTATCTCATTTTTGGAGCCTCTATTTTTTATTGAAGGTATTACTAAAGAAATTGTTACAGCCAATGGGACGCATTTTGACTTGGAAGAAATGAGCAAGTTTTTAAGAAGAATGATATCAAGCATATTCTTGAGCCACTGTATAGTCCTGCTTCCAATGGACTTGTTGAGAGGGCAAATCGAATGTTGAAAGAAGGTGAGCAAACTGCTATTGCAAATAAACTGGATGTGGCAAATTATTTGCATCACAAAGTCTGGAGTTACAATACTACTCCTCGTAGCACTACCAATGTTTCTCCGTACGTACTTCTAAGGGGGAGAAAACCTATTTCCATACTGAGTCCTACGTGGTTGCTTGATAGTGGGGCAGACCCACAATTTAGATTTACAGAAAGTTTGTGAGCATGTGAAAGAAAAGCAAGCTATTTGCAAAAGAGATAATGACAAGCGTAGGCATGTGAAAGAGAGAAACTTGATGCCTGGTGACTGGGTGTTGATCAAAAAACCAGTTAAGTTTGTGAAAGGACAATCTAAATTTTCGGAACCTGTTAAGGTGCCTAAAGTATCTAGAATGGCTGTTTTGTTGCAAGACAAAGGGTGGTAGAATAGAAATGCATTGGTCAAATTGAGTGAAGAACAAGCAGCCATCATTAGTCACCGGTTGAGTGATCAGGGTGCACGTAAGAAGGATGGGTTGGTGAGTAATAATTGGTTGATCTGGGTGATGTGTCTCGTTCTTTTGATGATGGTGTTCATAATATACCTAATGAAGGATCACTCATTACTGGTGACAGAGGAGATAACGATTGCTTTGCTTCCAATTCATTAATGCAAAGAGCAGGTATGTGTAACACGCCCTGTGGTGATGGGGGAGGTATGCATAGGAGTAGTAGTAGAATTAGAACTACTCCTGTTCAATTAAGAGATTATGTGCATTATTGACTCTATAGTATTATTCTTTTGTTTTAATTATAAAAAGGGGGATGTGCAGTATGGGTGTATTTATATGTTTTTTCCAAAGTATATGTTCCTTTAAATGTTCTTGAGGATATCTTGGAATGGATTTGGGTCATGTTGTTGGGGGTTCTAGAAGGTGGGATTGAGAGACCCATTGATTGGCATGCTGCTTTGGCGAGCGGTCGTGGGTTCTACTTGTGGAATAAATCTGAACTTGTAAAAGATTTCGTTTCTTGGATCTTCTCTTCATTTGGACCACCCAACAGTTATCTTCTTCCAAAGGAAGGAAGACCCCATGAACTGTAGTAGGTATAGGCCTAAGTTCTTATCTGCTGTGGACTATAAAATACTTACCAAAGTATGGGTGGAGAGATTACAATCACTCTTTTGTAAGCTAATTCATAAAGACCATGCAGTCTTCAAAATGTGGAAGATGTGGGTAAAATAAAATTAGGCGGCTAATAAACATTATACATTTAGGCAAATACTGGTGCTCAGATGGGGCAATATCCATTATTAACTGGCAGTATTTATTTTGAATTTTCAATGTGATGATCTTGGGACCCACAATTTGACGTGCTTTGCAGGCCATAAACTAAGGCACAACATCTACCATATCCACCAAAGGTGTCAAGTCAGGTCCCCATAACTGACTACACAAGGCTACTCATTATCTGCTCTCTATTTATTTTGCCACTTGAGACTCTAGCAACAAAAATTAGGATTGATAGAGACAAATGCTTTTATACAGGGAGTACAACCTATATGCTCCTCTCAATCTCTCCTAGAACCTCTGATCTGAAACTCCTGAGCACAGTTAATATTTTTGGATCCTTTTCCAGCCATACCATCAACTGCTGTAACAAGTACTTTTTTGATGTTTGGAACTTTTCATCGACTAAAAACCTCGGTTATATAGAATTCTCTTCGGGTAACACAGTTTACAAGTCAATCCCATTCAACTTTACCATAGTGCCAGGTAAATCGAAAGTAGTAACTAAGTGGAGTAAATTGAATTGGTCCTTACGAACTAAATTCAACGGCAACAAAGTGAACTCTATTACAAAACTTATTTGTCCTTTTGCACATCCTGATCAAATGTCTTGATTAGATTCTTTAGCTTTGAAATACTTTGTAAAACAATAATTTTGCGCCGAGATAAAAACTCAGAATCTCAATAAAAAGACAAAAAAACAAATTTACACTCCCACGATTGTGAAGAGGCAGGTAATGGCTAACCCAGTTATGATTCTTAACTGGAAGTCACCCAGGATGCTTATTTGTAACCAACTGGATCACTAATCTAACAAAGCAGGGAAACCAAAAAGATACACATACAGACTCAAAGTTGATGAACACACCTTTCAATGTATTTACTACGGGATGGGTGGAAATACACCGTGTGGAAAAGGTGCTCACTCTTTAC
The DNA here is from genome assembly GCA_963921515.1 of Calotriton arnoldi. Classification (NCBI taxonomy): domain Eukaryota; kingdom Metazoa; phylum Chordata; class Amphibia; order Caudata; family Salamandridae; genus Calotriton; species Calotriton arnoldi. The sequence continues at coordinate 1,964,748 of CAWUFW010000047.1, read as the reverse complement.
GGATGCGTCCAGGCCAGATCTATCTAAGAGTGGTGCTCCAAGGGAGGGGGAACCACCCAAACCCCTTCAAAATGATACAGATGGATCTGTTTTAGTATCAACAAGCTGCCCGAGCACACACAAGAGACAGTATATCAGCTTATTGCAATCATATTATGGCACACAATGCAAAAGACAATTTTTCATGGTCTTTAATTTCTTCTTATTGGTTGTCCAGCCAACACATGTTTCGTCGCCTGGGCTTGTAACCCACGACTTCTTCAGGGCTGGAAAGATAATTTAAAGGAAGTCATAGTGTCTTTTGACACCTTTCAATGTAGCTGGTCCAACAATTGGATACCTTCATCTAGGGCAACGTAGTAATTGAAATGTATTAAACTGCACTAAAATTCCTTTTACATTCTTAATCACGATTTGTATTGGTTTCATTTTTGACAATATTTGTATTGTAGAATACCTCTTACCTCTGTATTGTAATGTGGCTTATTTAAAAAAAAAAAAATCTGAAAAAAGATTAGAGTACCAAACCTGGCGAAACCATGCTGACGCAACCAGGATCAACACACACGCTGCTTGGGGCAGCTCCCATATTTTATTGTTATACGCAGGTGACACGTTGGCATATCTGAAGGACCCGATTAGATAATTTCCCCAGCAGCTGATTAGTTTGGAGCGATATTGGGACTGTGCACTATATGTGAATAGTCCAAGCTGTTAACTCTGGGGCGAGGCGGCCGAGAAGAGCAGGACCTCCAATTGAATATGGGGCTGGAGTGGAAACTACAGTTTCTGATACTTGGGGATGTGGGTGTCGCCCTGTCCGCAGGCTCCATATACGCTTAATATGGGGAAGAGAGCTGGAGGGGCTGAGTAGATTGGTGGACTTCTGTAAAACGATACCCCTTACAATCATGGGATGAATTTAATTGGTAAACATAGTTTTTCTGCCTTGATATTTGTATATGTTGCAAAACAGTTTGTCCTATCCCGAATGCTGCATTCCATTAGTAGGATAGCTTAATGTGTGAGCCGTATGGGTGGGGAGGCACAGCTGGGTTAAACTAGACACACTAAATTTCCAGTAAGTAGAGATGGGCCTAGGGCTCCCAGACCTCTATTTATATTATGTGGCGGCACAACTACAGTACGCCATTCATTGGTTTGAGAACGACATAATTTGATAGGAATCGTTACTGGCTGGTACAGATGAACAGCACTCTTTACCGGAGTTGTTCATGAAGGGGAGGGGTGTACAGAGAAAAGTTACTTATTTTATTCGGCAGATGGCGGAATTGTGACACAAGGTAGTGGTAAGGGTGCTTGGGAGACCTCCCTTTGCTCTTGGTATCCCTATCTCGTCCCTGAAGTCTTTTAATGATTTTGGGAAAGGCATGTTTCAGGGATGGCTGGAAGGAGGATGCAGAGATGTAGGTGACTTATTCCCCAATAACAAGGTCCTCATATTTGACCAGGCATATGAGCAATTCAGGGTGGGAATGGGGCAAATTCTGCAGTATGCTCGCCTAGCACACACAGTACATTTGATTTGGGATACATTTCCATATGCCGGACAGAACACGTGGTAATGCATAGACTGCTAGACATGGTGGGATAGAGAAGACTGATTACAGTATGGTATGCAGCATTAGCGCAAAATAGAAGTGGGATACGGAGCAGGCCCACGTTAATGGGAAGCAGATTGTCTGGAGGAGCCCTTGACAGGAGTGGCAGAAAGCGTGTGAACAATTTAAAAAGATAACCCCGTAATGCCTTTTATTTAAATTGATACCATTTAACTACATGCGTAAAACATATCTTATGCCTGGCAAATTGGCCCTGATCTATTCAGGCAGAGTGCTTGCTTGTGCCAGATGTAAGGCACCTGTGCCCAGTTTTTTGCAGAGGACATGGGAATGTCCGAAGGTAGCCGAGTTGGGGGTGGGTGGGGGAGTGGGTAACTAGTAATGGTCACAAATGACATAACTAGTTGAACATGGAGATATCTGTTAAGGCCTGCTTACTGAGGATATGGCTGAAGCGTAGATGAAGCTGGCATTGTGGGCTTTGGGTTCTGTCCTTGCAAAAAGGGGGATTGCCATACACTGGTTACCTTCAAGTGCACCATGTGGGACACGGCGGAAGAAGATTTGCTGGAGTAAGTGGTTGCGGATAACATATGAAAAAAGGGGAAGGGATGAGAAGCTTAAGGAGGACCTAGAAGAATGGGCAGAAATATTAATGCGGAGAGAATACCCTCTAAATAACAGACCTCTTTGAATGGAGTAAGAGCGTGTTTAAGCAGGGATGGAATTCCCACCCTCTGTTTTAGTTAATGGGCTATTTACAGGGTTTTCACATTAGATCAGCTCCCTCCCTTCTAAAATTCAGAAAGTCCCTAAAAACTTGGCTCTTTAATAAGTAGCTTCTCCTCTCACGTCTGCTCAGTACTCGGACTAGCGCCAAGACACCCTCGGGTATACGTTGCATTCTACAATTTTAACACAACAGTGCTCATGAATAAGCATGGAATATTTAACAGTATAATGATATACTCTACCGAATTGTTTGATTGATAATATTTATGATCTGCAACTTAAAATTAATAAAAATGTTTTTTTTTTTTTGTTTTTTTTTTTAAAACAGGCACACTCTGGGCTCTCCCTGACCTTCTGTAGAACTCCAAGAACCTGAGGTGCTGGGTAAAATGTCTGCCCAGTTCATCATCAGGTAATACCCTGAAATTGCACTTATTGTAGCGGGGGTCAAGACCCAGGCCAAGATGATAAAGGCCTTCCTGGAGGACTTCTCGCTTGTATGAACGTTGAGACTGAAATGCTTCATTAGGCTGCGCCCACTGGGGTGGTCAAGATCTGTAGGGAGGGAACTAGCAGAAACATGTATTGCTAGAGTGCACACTGCCATACATCCACAGCAAGCGGGAAGTTGGTACCCTCTTGTTTTCAGAAGTAGAAGAGCCTTGGTGCTGTGTGTGTGGACATTGCCATCAAGTATCTTAGCAATGACAGGAAAGTCTAATATCAAGACCATAGCCTTCAGTGCCTCTATGCTTGTGTGCTGGGACATATTTGAATTGTCTACTCTGAAAAGTCCGTGATGCACTGCAGATGGGTCAGGTTAAAAGACAACCCACCAAGAGGTTGGGGTAATGACTCCACCACTCCAAGGTCATAGACAAAGATGGACGATGAGTTAAGCAGCTGGTCCAAGTGTAATGCCAGAAGTCAAATTTAGTGTGGAGTGTCATTTCTATGCAGAGTCCCAAAGGCCAATGAAACCACACGTTGTCAAGTTCTTGATGGTCAAGAAATGGCAAAATACCTGGCTGATAATGGTGGTCATCTTTGGGGGGGGGAGAAGGGCTTTCCTAGAGTGGAGTCTAGGATTGCTGTTTGACCTGAATCAGTTTGCTGGGGACCAGACAGGATTTTGGGCAATTCACTGAAAACCCAGGTTTGTAATTGGTTAATAGAGTTGGGGTTAATCCGGAATCTGCACCCTACCTGGGCGCAGCTTGAACATGACAGACATTTTGTTATGGGTAAGAGTGAACTTTCTGCTAACACAGGAAGGCTGCCACCTGAGCCACTTTCATTCGAAAGACCAAGAGAACAAGTTACTTACCTTTGGTAATGGTGAAGACTATCTAGCCACAGATTCCTTACTTCAGAATAATCTCCAAGCATCAGACTGGATCCAGACATTTTTTGAACAGTACCCCTGAGGGCCGGTAGGTGGTGGTGTTCAGCTCCGCGTTGGAGAAGTAATTCGCACCAGAAGTGACATATGCGTTACCTATATAGCCGTCACCTCGGCACGCTGATGTCAGTTACTTTTGCGACTTTACACGTCAGGAGCACGGAGCCACTATGAGAATTGACCAGTGGTGTGAAAAAACTAGGGCTCTGAGAAGGGTGCCCGTAGTACTGCAATCGGCTCGCAGAGCGAGGAGAATGGGAGGCTTGCTAAAGAATCTACAGCTAGATAGTCTCCCTACCAGATAAGGTGTTACGGAAAGAAAGTAACTTGCACATTTGACAGAGACTTCTAGCTGCAGATTCCTTACCTTAGAATAGATACCCAAGCAATGCCTCCCCAGAGGTGTGTTTGCAAAGTTAATTTTAAATCAAAAAGTCCTGTATGACTGAATAAGTGAAGTGCCCGCATGATGGACCCGACTGTCCAGACAGTAGGGTTAGGTAAATGTGTGCAAAGAAGCCCACATCGCTGCCTGACAGATGTCTGTGGGCTAACGCAGTGGTCGCAGCCTTAACTCTGGTAGAATGAGCACACCAAACCTTAGGGGGTTGCTTCTTGGCCAGTGCGTACCAGATCTTGATGCGGAGCACTACCCATCTTGAGATGGTTCGTTTCTGCACAGCTTTCCCTTTTTTAGCTCCTACGTACCCCATGAAGAGTTGATCGTTCAACTCAAGACTCTTTTGTGCAGTCAAGGTAGAGCGAAAACGCTTTTTTGAGGTTTAGATTATTGGAGTATCATGTTCTGGCCTACACAGAAGGGTGTCCCAACCTTTGGAAGGAGGCACGTGTCCGAGGACCAGCTTGGCCGGATAGGTGGTGGTGTAGGGAGGGTGTGAAGAGTGCCTGCAATACGCAGACCCTCTTGGCCGATGTTATGGCCACTAGAAAGGAATTTTTGATGGTCAAAAGCCTAAGACGGCAATTGTGCATAGGCTCAACGGAAGGAAACATCCAGAAGGTGAGAAGAAGATTCAGATCCCACTGGGGCATGATGAATGGCCTGGGGGGAAACATGTGCTGCAATCCTTTAAGAAACCTAGCCACAACAGTTGACTTAAGTAAAGAAGGTTGGCCTGGCAACCACAAAAATGTCGTAATGGCTGAAAGCTAACCTTTAACTGTACCCAGAGCAGAGCCCTGCTGGGCCAATGACACAGCAAACAAAATAACCTTAGATAAAAGGTGAAAAAAGGGGGTCGATGTTGTGGGAATCATACCAAGTCACAAACATATCCCAAGTCTCTATCAGATAGGCAGCACTGAGACCAAAAAGCATCCTGAAACAGAGGTACTTGCCATACAGTTTCATGATACAGGTGCCAGTGACCAAGTCGAAGTCAGCAACTTCCTTTCTTAGTAGCTTAAACGATTTGATTGCTCTTAAAAAGAGAAGTGCCTCTACCTCCTACTTAATCTCTTGGTATGCGACCTGGGCCAAGGTGCCCTGATAGTGGAGGTCGTGGCAGCTTTAGAGCATAGCACTTCATCCCTACAGAGTGGAACCATGTGTATTTGGTTATCTCAATACAGGACTGGTGGTTAAGAAAAAAGCCTTCCCCATTGATATTGAGTGCACTCTGGGAGATGATGCAAAAGATCTGGCTAGTCCACAAGGAAGACAAGGGGTCTTGTTGGCCTCTGCTGAAATAGGGAGTTTTTAATTTCCGCTAAAATGTCTCCTTTTTGGCTCTCTGCTTCCCAAACAAAAGGAGGACACATCTGTGGTCCTGGGTTAACAGGAATGCTTTGTTTCAAAAGACTGGAACGTCACTGCTGGCTGAAAAAAGGAGAAGGTCCGTTGCTATCGCTTGGCTGTCACTCAGTGGTTTGGCCATGACTGTACTTAGAGAAGCTACATTTTAGCCAGAGAAGTATTTTTTGAGCAGACATCATTTTGTTTGAATATGCAAAGGAAGTTTGCGTGTAGTTTTCCATTACAAGACTAGCAAAAGCATCAGCAGGCAGAGTTAACTTAAAAGTCACTACATCAGTATGGCTGACAGAAAATTAAATTTTAGTGTAATCCTGTGCTTAATTACTGCACTAAAATTCATGCAAAAAAGTATGCACACAAAGTTTGATTTGTGTGTGCCAAAAGCATTGGTTTTTTAATTATTTATCAGAAAAAACATCATAAAGTTTAATTTCAAATATGGTTACAATCATCATGGAGCGCTAGATTATGGTCAGGTTAAATTGTATATCAACGGGCTCCGAGAAGGAAACTAGGATTTATTTTATTCACTAAACAATATGAGAATGCTAAGTAAATACTAGTCAAGCTAAAGGCCAGAATAAATAAAAGGAGATGTGCGTCTTCCTCTGAGAAAATGATCAGACTTAAAATTCTACATTGATACTGAGCCGTTACTTACCGGTAAAATTCATTACTCCGAGTCGTAGACCTCCCCGTCAGTCCTTACATAAATGAGCGACAGTTCCTCCCCGCCGACATTCCCAAGCGGCAAACTCCTCTGCTCCCATCTCTAACCTCCAGGCCATGCCCACATCCTGTGGCACATAACACCCCTGACCTTACCTTTCAACATCCTGCAACACAAAGCACAAGAAGCCAAAAACAGGGAGGAAGGGATGGGAACCAGGACTGTGACTGGGAGGTCACGACTCGGAGTAATGAATATTACCTGTAAATAACCGGTCATTACCTCCTCGTCAGACCTCCCGTTCACACTCCTTACATAAATGAGCAGATACCCAAGCAAGAATTGGCTTCAACAACAGAGCTGCAGACAGACTATTAAAATCAAGAAGCAGCAGTTACACCCCTTGCACAGAACGCAACACAGCGTTACCAAAACTGGCAGACACATCACCACCCACCACCAAACTATAATGTGACAAAGGTGTGAGGAGAACTCCAAGTGACGGCCCTGCAAATCTCCGCCATAGAAGCCCCTTGCAAAAAAGCCTAGGAAGCAGCCATCCCCCGAGTAGAGCGGCCCTGCACAGACCCAGGCACCGGCACCCCTTTGGACTCATTAGCTGCCAGAATAGCCCACCTCAGCCACCGACAGAGTAGCAACAGGAGGCTTCAGACCTTGACCCGCCAGACCAAAAGTAACAAAAAGGGAATCCACTTTACGAAACGGGCACGATTCAAATACACCCCAAGAGCCCGCTTGACATCCAAATGGTGTAGTAGAACCTCCTCCTCAGACCGACGATCAGCACACAACACAGGCAACACCAGCTTCTCCGAACAATGGAAAGCGGAGGGTATTTTAGGAACAAACGTAGGATCAGGCCTGAGAACCACCCAATCCGGATAGCACTTCAAAAAAGACTCTGAACAAAGCAATGAGCCCAACTCCCCCACACGTCTGGCTGAGGTAATAGCCACCAGGAAAACCACTTTGATAGTCAGAAACCTCAGGGAAACCTCCTCCAGAGGCTCAAACGGGGTAGACTGCAACACCATTAACACTAACGGCAGATCCCAACCGGGAGTCAAGGACTTCACCACAGGCTTCTTGAGAAAACTACTCAACAGACTGGACACTAAAGGCACTACTGCATCACAGTCAGGACCCCGCAAAACACGGACAGCCGCCCACTGAGCCCTCAAAGAGCAAACAGCCAAACCTAAATCAAAACCATCCTTAAGAATTTCCAAAATCTGCACAGGATCCACAGTCAAGACAGACCAGCCCCTGTCAGAACACCAGCCCTGAAAGGAAAGCCAATGCTTGGCATAAGATTTTAAGGTAGAAGGTTTACGAGACTGCTGAATAAAGAGAGCCACCTCAGGAGAACAAGCCAGCGCCACAAGGTTCATCCTTTCAACAGCCAGCCCGCCAGCTGCAAACTGACCAGACATCCCCGAGATAGCCCCGGAGACGTCAGTGGAGAGGGGTCCACGGGAAGTGTCCAGCATGGCAACACCACCAATTGTAATAAAAGAGGAAACCAAGGCCGCCTGTTCCAGACCGGAGCCACCAGGATCACAGAGGCCCTGGCCAGCTTGACTTACAGAAGAACTCTCTGAATCAAAGCAATCGGAGGAAATGCATGCATCAACCCGGTCCCCCACTGAAACGACAGAGCATCCGCACTCAAACAGCCTCTGACTGGCACAGAGAGCAAAACCTCTCTCTAAAGGCGTTCTCCTGGGTCGCTAACAGGTCCACCACTGGCCCTCCAAACTTCTGCATGAGGACCTCAAACACCTTTTGTCTGAACACATTTCTGACAGGTAGGGAAACAACCTGCTCAAATGATCTGCTTCCGAGTTCAACACCCCAGGAAGCTGCATCGCCTTCAGTGACAACAAATTAATCTCTGCCCACTGGCAAATATGCTGAGCTAATAAGTTCAGCGAAGCCACTTTCGCACTCCCCTGGTGGGTCACATAGCACACCACCACAGTATTGTCCATCTCAACAGAACATCCTGATGCAGGACCCAAGGTAGAAAATGAACCAGGGCCAGCTGGACGGCCTTCAACTCCCTCCAGCTGGAAGACATCCGAGCCTCCTGGACCAACCAGATGCTCTGAACTGAATCATGTGCCATGACAGCCCCCCAACCCAGTTCGCTGGCATCCGTCGTCAGAACTAACCTGTCCTGGAGCACAAACGGAGAACCCTTCATGAGATTCCCCACATCCAACCACCAGGCCAACTCTTAGGAGATACCCGGACCCCCCAGAATCAACTGGTTGTAATCCTGAGACCCTGGACACCAAAGGCAAAGGATGTGATTCACCAGGGGGTATAAGTGCAACCTGGCCCAAGGAACAATCATGACAGTAGCGGCCATTAACCCTGTACCCTCAACCACCGCCGTGCTGTGGAAGCAGAAGAGGTCAAAACCGCTGTCAGTTCTTTCACAAGACACACTGCTAGTTTCGGAAAGGAACACCTTCCCCATCCTTGTGTTGAAGACCCTTGCAATAAACAACAGTTCCTGAGTGGGAATCAAATGGGACTTCCACAAGCTCAGAATCCATCCGGACCTCTGTAGGAGACTGCAGACATCTTGAGTTTGAGATTGAGCCTTAGGGAAAGAAGAGGAAGATATCAACCAGTCATCCAAGTATGGAAATATCTGGATCCCCTGTGCATGTAATAACCCCAACAAAGGAGCCAACACTTCAGTAAACACCATAGGTGAAGCAGAGAGACCAAAGGGCAATACCTGAAACTGGAATTGTTCGCCGCCCACACAAAACCTCAGAAACTGCTGCGAGTCCCTGTGAACCGGCACATGAAAATATTTTGTTAGCCTCAGATCCAGAGATGTGAGAAAGTCTCCCAACAGGCAGGGCAGAATCAACTGGAGCGTCACCATCTTGAAGGACCGGCAAGGAATGCACAAATTCACAGCTTTCAAATCCAACACAGGTCGGTAATCTCCATTTGGCTTTCTGATCAGAAAAAGTATAGAGTAAGCCTCTTTTCCCTGTTGCGCCACAGAGACACTCACAATGGCCCCCTTGTTCAACAGGTCCTGAACCCCATCCAACAGAGCCCGACTCTTCACCAGCGAACTTGGAACAGGGATAGAATGGAAAACTTCCAAGGGACGCTCCACAAACTCTATACGATACCCCAGTCTGACAATCTGCAGGACCCACTGATCCCTGACAAATTTGACCCAGACCGGCAAAAAGTTCCTGAAGCAACCCCCCCACGGGCCCTCCCCCAGAAACATAGGACAGTCATGATTTAGCTTGACTGGCTGTATCCGAACTTCCCTGATGGCTCCGGGACTTATGGAAGGAAGGTACACACCGGCCACGAAAGGGCTTAGCGGCCATCTTAGACTGAAACGCCGGACCAAAAGCCCTCTTATAGCCAGCAAACTTGCCCTTTTGTGGAGGCCAGACAGGAGCCAACAACTTCTTGTCCTCCGCAGTTTTCTTAATCATAGCCTTCAAGGGGTCCCCAAACAGTTTGGAGCCGAGAAGGGAATCTTCATGAAAGCATTCTTTTAAGCCGCCTCCGCCTTCCAAGGTTTAAGCCATAACTGCCGCCTAGCCGCTACAGAGGCCCCGCAGCCGAGGCACTTAGGGAATCAAAAAGACAAGTCGACAAGAAACGCAACTGTTGTTCCAACATAGTCAAGGACTCAGAGGGATCTTCCTCCTGGAGCAGCTGCTCCGAGATACTTTGACAGTCTTTCAGCCGTGACTGAACCAGATAACTGGTATACACCGCAGATCTAACAGCCAGATTGGAAGCCACAAAAGATCTCTTCAGAGCCCCTTCAACCCTCTTATCCCCAGGATCTGAAGGTACTGCATCCTCCGACACCACAAGGCTCTGCGAAGAAAGGCCTGCCAACAGGGAATCAACCTTCACGACGGAAGGGAACTCATCTGAGAAACCATGTAACGGATAACATTTTGCTAGGAACCGGGGTAAAGCATGCTTATCCACATACCTCCATTCCTCCTCCAGCACATTCCGGACAGATTTATGGATAAGAAGACATTCAGGCTCCTGTTTCTGACAATTGGCAAATAAATCTGCAGACTCCTCCACCACCAAGGGATTAGGAAAACCCAAATTGTCCCGCACAGGTTTCAAAATACTGCGAAAGTTAGCCCCATGAATAAATCGCCCTTTCACCACCTCCTCTGAATCAGGAGGATCAGTGGCATCCAACTTCTACTTCTTAGCCCCCATGATCTCCCTAGCCTGAAAGGCAGCAGAAACAGCGGCCTCAATTATCCTCTGGACATCAGCTAAGGAAGGAGCAGCTGGAGGCCCAGCAACCACCTCCTCCTCCAAGTGCTTACACTTCTCTGACCTCTTTCCCCCATCCATGATGAGTCAGAAGCCAGATAAAGCACCTCTTCCTATATATCATAACTAATTGGCATGTAAACCAGCCCAATTAGAACCCAAACACTGGTTGTCAAGACGCCCACTAACCAATTGCCACTCAGAAGGAAATACCACTCCACTCTGCCGGCCAACCACAGTGCACGCCCCACTCGGCTGTCATATTGTCATAAAATCGACGAGTGTCATGAAAAAACACCAATCAGGCCCATTCGCGACTTGCGTGGTTTTCACATAGCCATGCACGTCCAGAGAAGGCCCAACAAAGTCTGTAGCAGAAGAGGCCAATCCCAGCACCCACCACGCCCACGGCGCGGCACGAAAGTGAAACGGATCAGAGCCCATGGCCGTCCCGCTGTAGCAGGGACTCAAGCCACGCCTCCGATCCAAGCGAAGCACACCTCCTCTCTCCTGTCTTACCCGAACCAGTAACCCGCACTCATCACGTTCCAGGTACGCCAGGTGTGCTACCCAAATGCACACGCCTTCCATACAAGCACGAGAAAGCCAGGCCTTACCGTAAAGAGTCTCTGACGAGAACGGAGCAAGTCCGCGGCAGTCCCGCTACAGCAGGGTCTTAAGCCACGCCTCCCCCTCTGACAAGAAAGGGCTGCTAAAGCAAACCGCAAACATACTTACCGCAGTACACCAACCAAGAGTTCCACAGCCTGTTCTTCAGTCGCAGAAAAAAACAGGATGTTGGAAGGTAAGGTCAGGGGTTATGTGCCACAGGATGTGGGCATGGTCTGGAGGGTAGGGATGGGAGCAGGGGAGTTTTCAGCTTGGGAATGTCTGCGGGAAGGAGCTGTCGCTCAATTATGTAAGGACTGTGGTGGGGAGGTCTGACGAGGAGGTAATGGGAAACCTGCAGCAAAGGATTACGATTTGTGGTACTGTTTTATTTCTGCTACATACAATAAAGTGGATATTTTATACCAAACTTTTCTTACTCGTCATAACAATAAAGCGGCGTGGACATCTTTTACCGTGAAATACTGACTCAATTATTTACCATTTGAGAGAAGGCCATCATGTATTACAGCCCAAACAACATAGCTCTTTGCCAGAGTGATGTATGGTATTCAACAAAAACTATCAATCTTTATCTGATGACCGTTAAATATGGAAAACAAAAACAATAAACGTGTCCTCCATGTTGTTTAGTTGTACAAGTCCCTGATACTTAATTACACGTGTATAGTATGTGCTCTGAGCCATCTTGTCAAGTAACAAACGCATTTATTTTTTATTTTCTGAAAACAGCACAGACATGTTTTCTTTCTTTAAGGAAAAAATGTTCAGCAACGGAATCATTTCATTTATGGATTATTTTAAAGAAGCAAAAGTTAAACTGGTCCCAACTAAAACGGAATAAAGAAATATGATTAAAAGGCACATTAACTGGGCAGTGAGGGATGTTCAAGGAATCTTTTTAGTCTATGTCACCAGCCAAATTAACACTTTTTCTCAAGGTTTTATTAGAAAAAAGCAGCAGATCAACATTACATTGCAGGAACCTAATCTAAATATGCACTTGACAATGAAGCACATTCGAGTATGGAATAAAGAAGGCTTCCCAGCAAACCTTCAGGTTCTGTCAAACTCCTGCTACATATATTTTTCCTTTTTACCTTTATTTTTGCCGGCTGGAACTAAAAAAAAAAAGTTTATTGCTGTGAAAAGAAAGATGTAGTAGAGTAGGATGGAGTTTCAACAAAGAGCATACTCCAAGTTAGCCTCAGAAGTTTGCAAATGTACTGTTATGTCCTTTGCGTAGAGAAGAAAACTCCAAGATTTTTAAGAACAAAAAATGAGTCATTCTGGACAAACACTACAAAACTGTTGACTGTTGCAGTATCGAATGCTTCTACTTGTTTTACGTTCTCTTCCCCCAGAAGGCATTAAGATATGTTCGGATTCCATCAGCCCACAAACCACGAGTAAAGGAAAAGTGGGGAAAAACGAAGGTTGAACGGTGATATACTTTTGTATTTTTAGCTAGTTTTATCCGATTTCAAAAATCAACTTCAGCTCATCAAGAAAAAAATAGAATTCTTTTATACCTGCGTAACAGTGTGTGTGTGTGTATATATATATATATATACATACATACACACACACATACATATTCATGACTATCACATGACTAAAGTATACAAGAACGTCTTTGAAACTGGATATTTATCCCCGCTGAGGTATAAAATCTACATATAAATTTGATATTTTACTATAACAAATTGTACTTTCCATTACTCCGATTTGAATTTCACTTCAAACCCTGTTCTCCTCACCAGACACATCTGGGTGTGTTACTAAAATCCATTCGCCACCTTTACAATCTTCCTTCAATATTATACTTGACGGTTATTAAGTAATAACCAGGACAGGGGCTCTCCGCACAATCCCCTTCTTTGTGATCGCACGTTCAGAGCAGGATACAGATGTGCAAGCAAACAACGACGATATGCCTCTCTCCAGAGAGCTTATTTGCATGACTATGTTTCAGTGGTCTAGAAGGTTATCTAGAAGATTCTTTGATGAGGGAGACTCCTTTCCTTCTTGTAAACATCAGTGAGCACAGTTTGACTAGAAAAGTATGTTGAGTCACATCCTTGTATCGGAGGTGCTAGTTCACAGCTACGGAAAAGGTCAGAAGAGTGAGCTCCTAATGGCCGATGACTCTCTCTCCTCCCCTTCGCCTCCTCATCTTCTGTGCCGAGCAGAAAACACATTTCCTTCTCTGGTTCTTCAAGGACGTGCAAGTCATGTTTGCCGAGGTAGCCCAGTCAATCTTTTCGTTTTGCACTGCTGAACTCAGCGAGCAGCCTCTCAGAAGATCTCTGGCAGCGTGACATTGCGAAGGAGCCACTGCTGGGACCGGCTGCCATTGCAGTCTCTGATGCTGGGTACCTGGCTGTCTTCTTCTGCTGCTTTGTCCAAACACTGGTTGCTATTAACATGGAGCAAGGTCAGTTTCTGCAATGAGAGAAGTACAAGAATTTTTATCAAACATTTTATTATCCTAATTTCAGCAAAACAAATCGCATGCTGTTATATACATTTCTGACAAAATCAGATTGCAGTAAGAGTTGTAGCTTGTGGTGCTTAAAATAAAAATACAAAAAAGGATAAGAAAGGTAGCAGCCAATTTTCTTAGGTAGTGAGAAGAACCACTCGTGCCTCGTTGTATTCCTTTATTAAATTTAGTTTTGTTGACAGAGAACCAACCATCAGTTTGCAACCACCCCACACAGACAAATCTAACCCATACCGTTATGTTACATACCAATATGTGGAGCAACAAGTAACCTCCGGTTCTTTCTAACCGTCATGTATGAAGGGTAGCATACGTTTCTAAGCGTACCATGCAAGAAAATGTAGCCTGGGATATGGGTCAGGAGTGCCGTTTGACTGATATGGCAGGCTCCCTTTTCCTAATGTCACAACTGATTCAACATGTCCCACTGCAACTTGGTTGGTTTGTTTTTCTGCTCTACTGAGGATGGTGGTTTGTGCTGAGACTTATCATTCTTGCGCAATGTGTCTAGGAACTACAGAAGCTACACCTCACCAACAAAGGCGTGAGAAGCTGGCTTGATATATGGTGTACACTTATGTAAGTGGGCACCCTGCACCAATCCAGACAACCCTTATGGTGATTTAAGAGGTCTTAGACAACCTTAGAAAGCTCTCTAAATGGTAGCTGTGGAGAGCAGCCTTCAGGCTTAGTCCAGAAGGAGTGTAAAGCAGCTTGTTTTACCAGAACGTAATCTTATAAGTATAAAGTGAAAAAGAACCACACAGTGTAATTATAAAAATATTTATTTATTATAGAACACTCACTAACACATACAGATATCTCCTAACCGGAGATATACACAATGCAGACAATACTTTTCAATAGAAACAGGTAAGTAGCACGAAATACACTATATACTAAATATATACTATATATATACTATATATATATATACTATATATACTATATACTAAAGTAGTGGTATGCGAACCACGACTCGAGTCAAGACTATACCCAGAAGACGTAGAAGTGCCGGGGACCCAAGAAACCACCTGAGGTACGTAACCAGGAACCCCACGGAGGCTGTGTGCAGAGTGGGAACACGACCGCGGGCTCAATACAAGTCAATGGGTAAGTCGCGGTTGGAATTTTAAAGAAGGACCCTTCCCAGTGGACCCTGAGGAAACCCCGTGGAAGACAGAAAGTTGGAGAGCCACCCCACCCGTGGATACCCTAGGAACCAGGATACCTACATCAGGGAAGCCAGGTGCATAGGTGTGAAGTGGCATCAGAAACCGCCGTCGAACCCAATGGAGGACTTCAGGAAGATGCCGCTGCTGGAGAAGGTGAAAGTGCCCGGTGGAACCCAAAGGTGGATTCAAGATGAGAAGTATCTGCAAGCAGAGGGGACAGAGTCTATGCCACTCAGGAGTGACCAGGAGGCACGGAAGACGAATGCCCACCGATGTTGAGTGCTGCAGGAGAGATGACAGTGACCTTGGAGCTGCAGCTGTGAGGACAAGGCGACGCTGTGGAAGACCAGGAGCAGTACACGAGCTGTCCCACGTCGGATGTCGTGAGTTGAGGGGTCGATGTCCGTTGGGAGCACCAACAAGCCTTGGCAACTGCAAACAACATGGAAAGCGAAGAAGGTGCAGTGTTGGGACCAGCAAGGTCCAGGTGACTCACCAGAAGCAGGGGAGTCAGAGCAGGCCCTGAGCAATCAGGGGAGCCTGCTGAAATCAAAGAAGACCCTCAGGAGGACCCACAGGCCGGAGGCACTGGAGTCGCGAGGGGACCTAGACCAGCTCACAAAAAAAAGCAAGCCCACAATGCAAGTGATGCGGTGAGGACGAAGATCTTGTTCACAGGAGATGGTTGGGGCTACTTGGAGCCCGAAGACCTTGGTGGAAAGAAGCCAACAAGCCTTTGCAACAGCAAGTCGACGCAGTGCACAGGGGTTCGGTTCCTGCGGCTCTGACGATGGATACTGGCCTCAAACTTGGCGAGAGGACAGGGCAGGCCTCGAGGGATGTGAAGAATTACCACCTGTGTTGCTGAGCCTTTTGGAGTCTGTGGGAGCCCAGGATCAGCAGACCGGTCAGCTTCGTTGTGGTGCTTGCAGATGCAGGGAAGGGACTCCTTCACTTCAAGGGAGATTCCTTCAGGTGTCTTGGCTGCCGACAGGCCTTAGAAGGTTCATGTATGGGACACAGACATTGCGGCAGATGAGCAGGGCGACGAGATCAGGAGAAGCAGGAGTCTACCCAGTTGCAGCCTTGATGCCCAGAGCTAAGTCCAGCGAAGTCCAGAGTGCCCAGACGGTTGAAGAAGTGGTGTCTTGAAATGAATCTTGTCCCACGACGAATCTAGGGACCCAAACACAGGTAAGCCCTTAAGTATCCTAAGGAAAGTGTTGGGACAATTCATGGCTCCCTCCCAGGGGAGGGGTCGGACAGTGGGGAGGATACTCCCATGTCCTTTGTCCAGTTTCGGGCCATGGTTTGAACTGGACTATGCAAGGAGGGCACCAAGTGTGCCCTTCAAGCAGACTGAGTGGCACTGGCCAGCGTCCCCACCCTGTCCCAATACACTATACCCTGTCTGGGAGGTGGTCACTCCTCCCTGTGACAGGATGCCTATTGTTCTGCCTTCCCCTGCTCGAACCTGGCTCAGCAGCAGGAGGGCAGAATCGGGTCTCTGGCCGGCAGCATCCATGTTGTGCTGTCCGGGTCTGGAAGACTGGTACCGGGAGCACTGAGGGCCTCCCGGAGGAGCTTAACAGTGATAGGGTTCATTACAGCCAGTTTAGAGATGGTCATCGCGTAATGACGCATGGCCACTCTATGTATCGTAATGGCTGATGCACTTACAGCCTGGGAGAACGGACTCCGAAGGCTGTAAGGGTGTCCTGCTCATGCAGGTGCACCCTCACACTTAGAACAGAGCACCCTGCCTTCAGGATTGAAAAGGCCTGCCTTAGGGGTGACTTATAGGTTTTAAATGCAGTGACCTTCGATATAGGGAAACCTATATCTTTTGTAAGGGGTGCTAGCACCAGCTTACATAGGCTGCAATGGCAGGCCTGTAGTTACAGTTTGAGTGGTCCCTCATGGGTGGCATAATACATGCTTCAGCGCACGGGGGCCCCTGGTGTACCTAAGCCCTGGGTACCTCAGTACCATATACTAGGGACTGATAAGGGTACACCAGTGTCCAATCTGGGATGTACCCAAGTACTTGACATACCAATTTAGGGGAGAAAGCACAGAGACTGTGGTCCTGATTAGCAGGATCCCAGTCAGACTAGTCAGAAACAGCATAGCACAAGGAAAACAAGCATTGGCATAGCCAATAGGTCTCGCTTTTGGGACCTTATAAGTATTTAGTTATGCAGCACAATATCTTTGGTGCAACAACATCAACTGTTGCATGGCTAAACACTTATAAGGTCCCAAAGGCGAGACCTATTGGCTATGCCAATGCTTGTTTTAAGAGCTCTCCTCCAGAGAAAGTCTGAGGGTCCCACCTTGAAGACATCAGGATTGTGCTAATAGGGTAACGGACTTGGGGCCGACAAGGATGTGAATGAAGTGCTCAGGTTTAAAACAGTGTTACCTCTCCTGAACCCCAAGGCCAGCATCCTCCACAGTGCATGGGGAAAGTGAGATCCTGGGGCCCTCCCCCACCCTCCCCGGCCCCCTTAGGGACCTTTAGATTTCACCCTGAAAGCCAGTCTGGTTTTGAGGGTCCACTCAAACTATTTCACAAGGGGCCTCCTCAGGATTCCTAACGCCCCTCACGTGCCCCAGACACAAATTTATATCATGTCCTGATTGGGCATTACCAGATATTCCAGGGGTTCATCCTTGGTATTGTCATGGCTGCAGCCACCCGCGTCCTGGCACGGTTGTTGAAGACGTCCACAGGCTACAGTGGGGCCCTACCCGGCAGCACAGTATGGAGGCCCTAAGAAGACCACTGAGGGCCAGTGGATCAGCCCCCACCTGGGGAGGACCATCAACAGGACACATGCTTAACATAATGGGGTGGGACTGTCCACATTTAGATGCTCAGTGAGCTAAATGTTCGTTGCTAACTAGTTTATGCATTTGAATGCCATCAATGCCATCTCGGACATCCATCCTTCCGAGGACGGTAAACTGAGAACCGATAAATCGGATAACTATTTACAAGGCTGAGAGGGGCAACGTTTCATTCAAACACAAGTGATTGCGCCATGAGGTGCAGGAACTGTGGCGAGGAAGAGGTAAAAGTGGTGATGTACCTGCACTTATTACGCACACAGGCCAGCTGACGTCAGAGTTCCAGAGCGCCCCTAAAATGCGCAGACAAGTGGAGGCGTTCAGCAGATGGCTAACAACCGATCTGGCACCGCCTGCCGGTGCCCCCCAGACACACTCCTGGGGGTGGCGGGCCAGGGTGGGTGCCTCAGCTCCCGCTGCCAAGTACGCTGAAAGGCGGGACTCCCCGTCTCCAGGCAGCGCTCACTGCCTGGCCGCCACGCCGAGCCTCCGCTCCCAGACGGCAGGCTGCGCCCCCGGATGAAGCCATCTGCTCCATGGGAGGCTTTGACTATAATCAGGGAGATCTTGTTCCGTGGATCCATCATCGGTGGGTGCCAGAGCCTGCTCCGCGCGCCGCGGCCCCCTGCACCCCGAGTCAATAGCCTGCCTGATTGGAAGAGGCATTACGAACGGGGCAGTGGATGGATGGGGGCCTCGTGCTGCGAGGGGCAGGGCCTGGGGGGCATCCTGAGAGGGTAATTAAAGGAGAACAGGCTGTGCGGACAGAGAGGAGAGAGGTGAGGCTACGTGCAGCACGGAAAGGGCGGACTGCAAACCAGTGAGAGAGCAGAGGAGACGCAAATTATAGACAGGGTCAGTCAGAGGGAACACCGCACTAGATGGCCTCCCCTGCCCCTGAGGGCGTCGCTTTGTCTAGGTGACAAAAAATGTGGCCGAATCTGCAGTGCTAGGCATCCCAGGGGTGTCTATCTATTAAGAATGAATGGCCATTCCAGTACCAGTAGGTTGGGTAACTGAACTTTATTCAGTAATAACGGAGGAGCCCACTGGAATATCACCCTCCACATGAAAGTCCCGAAGCAATTGACAACGAGTGGTGCGCACGCTGTTAGAATGCGGCGGCCGCGAAAGTGAAAGCAACTAGAACAAAGCTTTGAAGAGAGGAGCGGGGGCGAGCGAGCGCGGCAGCGTGCAGAGCTGACCACACGCTCGTGCATCGTGCCTGAAACGTGCGCGTAACCGCACAGAAAAGGCCATTGTGCACGAGCGTGTGGTCAGCTTTGAAAACCCCACTACATAAAGTCTTCGCCAGAAGCAGCGCTTGCGCGCTACTCTAGGCTCGACCTAAAAAGTGGGGTAACCATAAAAGCAGATCCTACTTTCCTACAAAAGGCCACCGAGGCACAGAAACATATCTAGGACAGTTTGTAGGGTCAGGCCAGATTGATGCCTTGCAATTAGAACCGGAAAGCCAACTATTTTTTTGGGGGAGGGGGGGTTTATTGTGTGTGTTTATTTTTTTCCCACTGAAAAAGCCGAAGGTTACAGGGGCGTTATAGTTAGGTTTACATTTTACACACACAAACCCATAGAAATTCAGCAGTTAGAGTTATCTGAAGAAACTATAACTCACGCCCCCGCCATGCACAGTTTTCTCATCAAACATTTTATTGCAAATGTTGCAGTGTTATTATCAATGATGTCATAAGATGTCATGAGTGATGTAATATGTGGGATGATTAGCAGTGCATGGCGAGGGCACAAGTTATAGTTTCTTCAGACAACTCTATAACTGCTGCATTTCTATGATTTTGTGTGTTTAAAATGTGAACCTAACTAGAACGCCCCTGTAACCTTAGTTTGTTTTCAGTGAATTTTTAAGGTTTTTTAAATTCTATTTCCTAAATATAAAGTCCCTGTAATCATTGTTTTGTCAGTGAAGTTCTGTGTTATTTTTAACATGAAGTAATAGTTAATTACCATACGTTATTTCAACCACCGTTGCGGCCACCACCCCACATGCTGCCAACCCCACACCGTAGGGCTTGGCCACCAACCCAGGAGGGGAGTCTTTTGGTAAGATGTCCATCAACCTGGGAAAAGGCAGGAAGACTTTTGCCTACTACTAAGCTGGACGGTGCGGGGGCAAATGGGCGGAGATTGTAAGTGATTTTGCGTATTTGCATACTCGTAGAAATTTAAAGGGAGAACCACGGACTCGGCTCTCACCAGATGACAAGAAAGAACCCACTCATCACAGTCACTATAGAAGAGATAGCACTCCGATAAATCAACGATGCAGAAGTGGAGCTTCAACTGGGGCACCTGCTATGAAGGCCGAGAGGGCCATGCGCCCCCCATCCCACAGGGCACCCACCATGTTCTTATTGGGGGCTGCAGGGCGAGCAAAAAATGCTGCTCCTTGCATGCAGGAGCAATTTGTTCACCTGTTTCCCAAACAGATGAAAAGTCTACTCCCAGCGGGAGGAAGCATTTTTCCTGCTCTCACCCGCTGGGAGCAGACTTACTGCTTGCCCTCACTTGGCAGGAGCTTTAAATTGCTCCTGCCAAGTGAGAGCAAACTCGCTATGTCCCGGGGGTGGGCACCCCGGGGCACAGCTGAGCCAGCCATGGGGGATAGGGTCCTCAGTGGTTTGAGTGGCTCCGAGAGGGAGGCCGTGTGGGATCCCCCTTCCACCAATTGGCCTGGCCCCAGGGAGGTGGTGGACACCGAAGCCGAATATGGCCCAGGATGGAGGCTGCGTGGCTCTCCTCCCCCTTAATTGATTCGTCCGGGCCGGGGGGTGGGGGAGTGGCAGTCTCTGGGGCCGAAACCGGCTTGGGGAGGGGGCCTCTTTTATAATATAAACTCGAATTCTCCTGGACCTGGCCCACCCGGGGGCATATAGAAAACAAGCGCGGTGGACCGCGCTTTTTATTTTCTATTTTGCTGTGAATTCGTGAATCCTCCACAAACTTACAGCAAAATTGGGGAAAATTTTTTTGGGGGCCCCTGGGGGATCTAAGGGGTCAGGGTATTCCTACCCTGTCTCCCTTTTTTCTCATCTTTTTTCTTGGAAGTCGGACAAATCCGAGTCCTAAGATGGCTGCCAACACTTCCCCTGGTTGAAGTCCAAACTACTGAACAGAGTTACATCAAATTAGAAAAAGAGCTCTCTGGTTGAATCCTGGTCTGCAGACCCCTGGTTCAAAAAGCGAGATTAAGTCTTTATATTGGGACTTTATTAGAGATAAGGAAATTACAAGTGGAACGCAGGGCAGGCTTACTGTGCAATTTCTCCAGTATAAAATGACCCCCAGCTTCGAGTCATTTCTTGATGAGATAGAACCGCAACAGGCAAAGAGTTTATATCTGAAATTCAGATATGGAATATTGCAAATAAATACTTTTGTTGCTAAATGGTCTACTACACAGCCTGAAGAGGGGAGTCACATTGCACTTTGTGCCAGATGGGGGTTGCTGAAGACATTTCACATGTTTTGTTCTTCTGTTCAGCATATAAAATCGCTAGAAGAAAGTGGATAAAACCGATAGGAAGGTGCCTTAGTGTGAGGAGAATGGATGACATGTTGAGAATATTAAGAACAGATAACTCCCGCCTAATAGTATTTGGAGTGAGCCGCTTCCTATTGGCTATCCATTTTACCAGGAAAAAGAGAGGACACCAATTGTAGATTTGTATATAGGCTGCTATTGAGAAAAACTTAACTTGCAGCAATGGCATAGGCCTTGGCAAGAGAAGTAATGTTTGCATATTAATATAAATGAATATAATAGCTGTGTAGTAGCATGCAAACTTTATCTCTGAAAATCATTGATTCAATAGGATCCAAGGTGACGATGTAATTATTTTAGGTGGTCAAGACGTGTGGGGAAGAACGCTTGCCAAGGTTATATGCCCACGAAAGCGAAACTGTTCCTTTCCTGTGTAAACATTGAAGTATTTTTTAACTGACTTGTGTCTTTTTAAACTAATGGTTTTAACAGCAGTTGATGACTTTATGAATTGACAGATCTAGTTGTATATAAGTTTTTATCGATTCTTCTGATGAATGTTTTAATTTTATTTTGGAATATAACAATGGCGATTTTGCACATCGGATCACATATGCACTTTCCTAGAAATAGATATTGATTTAGAATAAATTTGCATATTGTTGCCCTCGTATTCCTATATAGGCATTTTTTAGAAGAACAATTTAGTAGGGCAATACTTAGACTGTCAAGATCAAATTGTGTTATTTTCCCTAATATAAATTGATGTATACAGATGTGATCAAGTGACCAAAGGAAGATTGTATTTTATGGAATTGCTTTTTTGTGTATTGAATTTTATTGTGTTTTTTACTTTAATGGTCTCAAAGGCCGAAAATAAAGTATATTGAATTGAATTGAATAAAAAAGAGCTCTTTGTGGATGAAGGGCTAGCTTTCTGTCAAATTTGGTTTAATTCTGTTCAGCGGTTTGGGCTGTAGTCGTGTCTAAAATCTTTAAGGGAAATTGCATGGGAGAAGTACGTTTTTTGACCCGTCCTTTTTCTCTGCCCCTGCATTACGGCTCACCCCGAAACTTTCCATGCTGAACTAGACAAAGTAGGCCACTGTTTGTTGGAAAATTTCGTGAAAATTTGTCAAACGGCGCCAAAGTTATTAGCAAACCAAACAACAACACTCTACACCACTGCGGGCAGGGAAACCGCTATGTCCCAGAGATGGGCTCCCCGGGACATAGCATCTGAGCTGGCCCTGGGGGGATGAGGTTCCCGAGGCCAATAAAGGCTCAGGGAGTGGGGCTGCAGAGCTACCCCTCCTTTCCCTTTAGTTTCGCGGTCCCGGGGGTGAGCACCCTGGGGTTTTTTGAGGCTGGGGAGAGGGGGCCATCTGGTCCCCTCCTCTCCACCCGGGGGATGGGGTCCCAGGTGCTGAAACCAGCCCAGGGAGGTGAGTCGGCCTGCCCCCTCTCCTTCAAAAAAGCACCAGGCCGCAGGGGATGGGGTCCCCGGGGCTGAAAAAAGCTTGGCGGGGGGGGCACATGCCCCCTCCCAAGATGTGCTGGGCCCTGGGGGAATGGGGTCACGGGCAGCGTGTCCCCATGCCCCCTCCTCCTCAAAAATGCTCCGGGCCCCGGGAGATGGAATGCCCCGGGGTCAAAATCGGCCTGGGGAATCAGGCCGATTAGAAACTCTAAAAACCAGTGAAATTCACCAGTTATAGTTATCTCAAGTTACTATAACTCGCACCCTATGGTCAGTATAACTCACGCCGTCGACGTGCACTGATAATTTCCCCACATATTACATCACTCATGACATCTTCTATGACATTATTGATAATATCACTGCACATGGCAGGTGCGCGAGTTATAGTTACCTTAGGTCACGAGTTATAGTGACTTGCGATAACTGCAACTGGTGCATTTTGGTGTTTTTAGAGTTTAAAGCATTACGTCGTTACTAAACTTTTCACCCAACTATAATGTTACTTTAACCATTGTTTTTATCTGTGAAAAAAAATATATATATATAGATATCTTTTTATATATCCATCCATCCATCCACAAGACGGAGGTCAAGTAGGTTGCAGTTAGGTCGAGGAGATTTTTCAAGGTACTAGACCTGCAGGACTAGTACCATTTTTTGGATTTTTCGAGCCCTGGTTAAAGGGACGTTGTAGTTAGGTGAACATGTGAGTTAAACTATACCATTTTAAACAAACAAAACTACTGAAATTCACCAGCTATAGTTACCTCAAGTAACTATAACTCATGCCCCCGCCATCCACAGTGTAGTCATCAATTATGACATTTCACATTTTGCAGTGATGTTATCAATAACATCACAGAACTCATCATGTGATGAATATATGAGGTCATTAACAGTGCATACTGAAGGCAGGACTTATAAGTTACTTTAGCGCACAAACTAGAACAGCCCTTTAACCTTTGATTTTATGTGTGTGTATATATGCTCAAAAGTCTTCAGATTCACACAATACAGTGATATTTAGCACTTTATTTTCCACTTCACAACCAAGGGTATTAGCCACTTTATACTGTAATGCACCGCCTCCTTTTTTTTTTTTAATAAATAAGGACTGATCTGGATAGATCAAGCCTAGAAGGACATCTTCACTTCACTGAATTTTCATTAACACGTTTTTGTCCATTTTGAGAAGAGTGATGGGCTTCTAGGATGAAAAAATATGTGCAAGCCATAAAAAAAATAGGAACTAACAGGTGGCTTGATCAACGAGGCCTGATCAGGCAAGGGCAAATAAGTAGCCTTTGGTGGTGCCAACAGCAAACCCCTGCTGGGTCAAACCAAAAACAGACAGAAGCACATTAGACAACTTATCTTGAAGAGCATCAAATTGCTTCTTTTTTTTTTTTTTTTTTTACAGAGTTTATAGCAGTAACTTGACCCGAAGGGATTGGGTATCAGAGCGCTTTACACGAGCACCAGTTGCGTTACATGAGGACACATTCATTTTTGTTAGGCACTGGGAGATTAAGTGATTTGCCCAGAATCACAGGATGCTGCGCATCCTTGCCGAGACTCTAACCCGGTTCCCCAGATTTGAGGTCGACCGCCCTAGCCGTTAGGCCAACTCCTCTCCCCATACTTGCAATGTGGCATCAAAGGAAGACTGCACGTGCACTTGTCTGTTTCAGTCAGTGAGTGGCTGTGCCTTTCACATGTGTCTGTAAAAGTGTTGTTGTGGGTTAGCGCGTCTCTGGTCGACTGCCCTTGCACATTAGGATGGATGTGCATCTGCTTCGATGGAGTGTATGTTAGCAGATGTCAACTGTTATCCGTGATAATCACCCGGATAATGACCAATCACGTGTCTTCTACCAGAGTACAGGTCATCCACAGGATAGAGTTCTTCATTTTCTTTTGCTCTTAATGTAGAGACAGTGGAGGCAATTATAGGACCCAGTGAGATCAGAGCTTGGTGGATTATCTTCATCACATTCCTGTAAAGTTCCTTCTGCCAGTCGTGTAAGTTTCCACTCCTCTCCAGAGAAACACGCAGAAGCACAGAATGTAACCTCGTGCAGCTCCTGCAGAGACATCCCTCCCCAGGCTGCGGCGGGCGCTTCCTCCTCCGACCCTAGAACGGTTCTATTAAAGCTCGGGGTGTCCACGGCCACGAGGGGTGAGGCGCAGAGAGTCCAGGCGAGTCCAGAGCAGTTCCTTCTCAAACCAGGTGACAAATTTGACCAATGGCCCGACTAAATGGACTTTGTGGGATGGCGATGAGTGGCTAAAATGACATTCATCACCTCAGACAGGAAGATCAAAACCTCTTAAGTTGAATCGGCTCAATCACCATGCAGGAAAGTAAAATGTGTGGTTGTGAGGGCAGGACTCTGGCTTCTCGTGCTGTGGTTAATTATTTCTAGATCTGTTAATTATCAAAAAGTGGAATAGTCACATTAGATGTATAAACCCCATCAGTGGATTCCGAAAACTACTACTTTGTGAGGCATCAGAGCTAGAAAATATGCTACAGACCCTGACTGACCACGACACCAAGCCTGGGTTGTTACTCTGATGAACCAACTGATGTATTTTCAGTGGCAAATCCATCTGGATACTTTGCAGGCATTCCAAAGCATCAGCAGGATCAGATATCACAGCAGTGCAGGGTTTAACTGCATAGATTGCCGGAATGTCAACCCATCTCTTCTTGAGGCAACACCAACATTTCAACGACCATTCCCCCCCCCCCCCCCCCAGAGGTGCACCATGCTCTGACAATTCCTCAGCCTTGTTTGTGAATTTATGATGGGCATCAGAGACGTTCTAATGGCAAATAGTGTCTCACACAGACTCTTTACTTTATGCCTCACTCTTGAGAATCCGCCCTAGCCCGCTCTCCAAATCACTAAGATCAATCAGCTCAATACCCCTCATGGGGCTTAGTGCCAGGACTCTAGTTCTGCCCAAGAGTCAGGAGCTATGCAAAATTCCAATGCCTCATGGGGAATGCCAAGTCTGATGCAGGTCCCCTGTAGCCAGTATCTCCATGAGCCAAACTGTTGGGGTTTGAGCTCAGTGCGCTGTTCCAATCATCTACGCTCAAGAATATACTAATTTGGGGCTATTGTTCTCAGTCCCCTCAGTTACCACAAAATGTGGTTCATAGCTCAACTTTCAGTGCTATGAGTGCCCATATTACCACAGAGTAGTGTACTCGACTGGCTCCCATTTGTACACATCGTGAGAGCGGCAGCTTTCCATGCCTGCAGTAGCGTTCTTGACCTCTGGAGCTGGTTCTAAATTAAGTATAGTACCACATGTGGAGACAAAATTTCATGTCTTCTGGGCTTCCACAGGTTAGTGGGGGACCAGTGGACCACCTTATTTTGGAATATGGCATAGTCCAGTATTATTTTACTTCGGAAATGCAGTATGTTGTGCAATAGGATCATTAAAAAAAATCCATTAGATAGAAGCACCCACTTCCCGCAGTGCCACCTCGCTTGTGCTTAACATAGTAGTAGTTAGCATCCCAGAGTGGCATAAAGGCCGTCCCGCCACAAAACTCCATTTTGCAGTGTCCCAGCCTGCTCGTCTCCCCCAGGCCTCTAAGGCAGTTCCCAGTCCCTCCTCCTGTGTTGTGCCACAAATTATTCCAGTTTGAAAATGTTTCAATTGAATTGGATCATCATCAACAGCAGATGTTTATTTGGAAGGGAATCAGTGGGAACTGGAGCTCAAAACCTGTATCCGTTCAAAAATACGTATAAACAAAAAATGCTTAGCTGCTCCATGAAGGTTTTTGATTCATTTGCAACAATGGTAGAAAAAAAAGGAAGCATCTGCTCTGAATTTTGGAAGGCTTCTGACTGTCGAGCATTTGGGATGATAGATAAGAATATCCTGATTTTTCAGCGAGGCCATGGTACCGACAAAATTACAAATAGAGTGGTCGGTTTCAGAGTTCAGAACATGAAAGTGCCCCCTACTGCTGCATCGAGCCAAACTGAGGAAAAGTCATGTTTGCATTCAGTTTTTATGACAGTATTACAATGGGAAAACAGACCTCTTTCAATAACTAGATGGGACTGTGCTTACTGACTGCACATCTACTCATGTACAGTATCTTTACCTGTATAATGTACACCTTATCACAACATTTACAACATGCCATTCGGCACACAACAATTCACTTTACGTCCTTTCATCCTCTTAATCGAGGGAAACAATCGTGTTACTTTAAATTATTTGAGCCCAGGAAGCTTTATTACAGCTAATGCGTCGAATGTCTGTCCCCATCCTTTTTTCTTCCGTTTGGATTATATAGGTCATACGACAACCGTGTATGCTGCAGTCAATTTTCGTGCAATTGTGTCTTTAGGGAGTAGCTAACTTGGGAACCTTTGAGAATAAGTTGATAAGTTTAATGTGCTCTTTTAGCCAGCAAGTTGAAAGTGGTACTGTGTCAGGAAAGCCTAATGTCTTCTTTGGTTAGGGCTTCCAAGCAAAATAAATAAATAGAACCAAAAAAACCCTAACTTCCGAAAAACGTTTTAAAGGTCAAATTCCCTCAAAACTGACTTAAGGAGAATTTAATATTTGAGATATTTTACCATTCCTCAGTCAGATCAGTCCTGTATAATAAGCATCACAGAGCATGAAACATGATTTAGCAAAACAATCTGAAAATTGCCATCAACATTCAGACCGCACCTATATTTTACCAATGTGTGACCGGCCAGTGATAGGAGTTGGATTCTGTCTTAAAGAGCACAGATTGATGTTAGCCAGTCTAATGCGACAGACACCAAAATGATTATTGGGTATTGTTCCTCGAATTCGTGTTCTGCTGACTGACAGACTGCCTTATTATGTATAGGGCTCTGCTGCTGCAACTGTGCTATTGGCCGATATCTATAAGGTTGCTTAAATAGGTTAAACCAAAGGGAATGATGGACGGAGTGTTGAACATTGCAAGCACTCACCCCCAGTCAACTGATCTGGCTGGGTTCAAACTGGAATGGCATGGTGAGCAAAAAAACGATGGATTTAGGCCCAGATCGCTGTACTGGGGGGAATGTATGACATTGTTCTGCATTCTGTCCATCAACAGTTGTTTTTGCATTTGTCACCCCGAGTGGGACGGGTATGACCAGACGTGGGTCCCGTGCTCTCCATGCCACTGGAATCAAGCTATCCTGGCTGAAGAGGGGTGAAACCCCGAAACCGGTCCTAGGATGCTTGTTTCCAGTCCAGGGAGGACCTGGCTTGGCAGTTCGGCTGGACGGTTCCCATGAGGCACAGGGCCAAGACTGATTTGCATATGGCTGGGTTCAAACTGGAATGGCATGGTGAGCAAAAAAACGATGGATTTAGGCCCAGATCTCTGTACTGGGGTGAATGTATGACATTGTTCTGCATTCTGTCCATCAACTGTTGTTTTTGCATTTGTCACCCCGAGTGTGACAGGTATGCCCAGACGTGGGTCCCGTGCTCTCCATGCCACTGGAATCAAGCTATCCTGGCTGAAGAGGGGTGAAACCCCGAAACCGGTGTGGAGACGGCTGGGATGGGATAAGTGGGAGAACGCTATGACTTTCAACTGGGACCTCCCATGGTACTACAGGGAGGTAGAAAAATGTGTGGAGGAATTTGGGCTGAACTGTGTTACCCCTTGCCTTTGGAAGCCCAAAACAATCCACAAACTGATCAGGGCCAGGGACACCACTGAACCAGTGAGCGACCTGCCACCAGCAACGGCAACGCACGTGTGGGGGAATGTATTCTCCCCAATTCTGACCAACAGACACAAGGACATAGCATGGATGACCGTGAAGGGGGGCCTGCCAGTGAGGTCCTTCATGCACAGCAGAGGCCTGTGCCCGCACAGGAACTGCCCAAGGGGATGTCCCGCAGAGGAATCTGCACACCATCTTTTCTGGGCCTGCCCCTTTGCCCAGAGACTACGGGCTGCCTTACGACAAGAACTGGTAGCCTTCATCCCCTACAAGAACATTACGGACCAGTCCATGCTGTATGGGCTGTTTCCAGGGACACACACAGAGGAAGCTATTCAGGGGTGCTGGAGACTCCTCTGCTGTATTAAAGACATTCTCCTGTACGCCAGGACCCGCCTGGTGACCAATGGAGAGGTGGTAAACAGAGAAGGGTGCCGCAGGATGGTGCTCAGCCTGCTCAGAGACTATGCAGCCATGGACAAGAAGGAAAGTGAGGAAGAGGAAGAACTGTAACAAAACCCTCCTTCCCCACTGTACTCTTTAAAGTGGCGACCCCATTAAAACCGTAAACGCTATTTGCAAACATTTCTGAATCCCAAACTGATGGAATGTAAATGTTAAATTACATTGATTGAAAAGTTAAAGTGGACTGCCCACCCTAAGGGGTGAGGTACCACTTCCTTATAAACTATGTATCGCAACTTTTAAGCACTTAATAAAAGTTTTTGCCCCCCAAAAAAAAAACGGTCCTAGGATGCTTGTTTCCAGTCCAGGGAGGACCTGGCTTGGCAGTTCGGGCTGGACTGTTCCCATGAGGCACAGGGTCAAGACTGATTTGCATATGGCTGGGTTCAAACTGGAATTGCATGGTGAGCAAAAAAACGATGGATTTAGGCCCAGATCTCTGTACTGGGGTGAATGTATGACATTGTTCTGCATTCTGTCCATCAACTGTTGTTTTTGCATTTGTCACCCCGAGTGGGACGGGTATGACCAGACGTGGGTCCCGTGCTCTCCATGCCACTGGAATCAAGCTATCCTGGCTGAAGAGGGGTGAAACCCCGAAACCGGTCCTAGGATGCTTGTTTCCAGTCCAGGGAGGACCTGGCTTGGCAGTTCGGGCTGGACTGTTCCCATGAGGCACAGGGTCAAGACTGATTTGCATATGGCTGGGTTCAAACTGGAATGGCATGGTGAGCAAAAAAACGATGGATTTAGGCCCAGATCTCTGTACTGGGATGAATGTATGACATTGTTCTGCATTCTGTCCATAGAATAGAAGAGAATAGAATGATTTTTATAGAGCGCATGGCTACCCGGAAGCATCCCAGCGCTGAGAATCACTAAGAGAGGGCCGGCCCTCTAAGGAAAGAGCCAGGTTTTGAGCTGTTTACGGAAGGCTGAATGATTACATTGACTGCGAAGCTGCAGTGGGAGGCTATTCCACAGCTTGGAGGCATTATACGAGAAGCGCCTGCCTCCACTTCTGGCCTTCTTGACCCTTGGTACCACTGCAAGGTGTAGCTCATCCGAGCGGAGATTTCTATTGGCTTTGTAGGGGCGGATCAATGATTCAATAATGCGAGGACCATTTCCTCTCAAGGACTTATGGGCGACTCATAGGGCCTTGAAATCAATTCTTTCCTTCACTGGCAACCAGTGGAGCATCTGTAGTGCTGGTTTTGCAGAGCTGTGTTTCTGGGTGCCCGTCAGGAGCCTGGCCGCAGAATTCTGCACGGTTTGCAATTTGGATACAACATTTTTGGGGGCACCAAGATAAAGAGCATTGCCATGGTCTATTCTTGACAAGATGAGCGCTTGTACCAGAATTCTTCTAGCTTGGTCTGGTAATAGCGGCAGGATTTTACGAATCATCCTTAGCAAGCCGAAGCAAAGTGCAGTGGTTTTCCTGGCTTGCACTTTGAACGAAAGCTCTTGGTCCAGCCAGATGCCCAGGCTTTTTATTTCTGTTTTTGGGATGGATACTGGGCCCGTACAGGCTGGCCACATAGTGTTAGCTTTGAAGTTTATCTGGTTGCCCATAAGCTCAGTTTTGTCACCATTGAGCTTTAGGTGGGAGAGGCTCATCCACTTGGTGTTTTTGCTTAAATAGGTTGACATCCTGTATCCACCTCAATCCTTTGCAATGATTCAGCACCGATTCTAAAAGTCTCAACCACTCTACTACTTATGTACGACTGAACGAAACACTGGCCACGATTAACATCTGAAGGATCCCACTATTATAGAACACTGATGTAGGCATATGCCTCAAGGTGATGGAGTGGAACATTCCTTTGGGTACTACATATAGTGGACCAAGACTGTGGCGGCTTAGAAGCGCTTCCTCGAGTTATAGTCTTGAGGTAGCAACACTCATCAGCACAAACCCTGCATGAACCACCTACTGAATGAAGGCAGTTTGAAAGGCCTGTGAATTGTATTATGTGGATGGAACTATCATCAGCACACTAGCCTCCACTGGTATGTTAACCAACCATTATGGAATACTAGCGATCCACAACTAGGAACTACAGGTTTCAGGCAGGGCATGACCTGACCATAGAGGCATCAAAACCAAGTGCACAGATGCAGGCATGTGCACCAAGGTGGAGGAGTGCAACAATACTTTGGCAACTACGAAAAAAGAAGCTCGACTGCAGTGACCCAGGAACTTCCCTGAGTCACAGTCTTCAGGTAGCAACAGCTATAGGCAGAGATCCTGCTAAAGAATGAAGACAGTCAGGAAGAGCCTGCCCTATGTATGAT
The DNA here is from genome assembly GCA_963921515.1 of Calotriton arnoldi. Lineage (NCBI taxonomy): Eukaryota > Metazoa > Chordata > Amphibia > Caudata > Salamandridae > Calotriton > Calotriton arnoldi. The sequence goes on along the minus strand of CAWUFW010000047.1, from coordinate 1,933,578 downwards.
GATGAAGAGTGTCTGAACCCTAGCCTTCAATGGAACTCGAACTGATAGTCTTGGATTGCTCTCATGTGGCATTTATCACAGACTGATGACTGGTCAGTTTATTTTCGACTTATGAATAACAAAATCAGATAAAGAATTTGCTGTAGTGTTGAAGCTATCCTGATCAACATCATATGACGCAGTTCAAGCTATTAACTACATCACACCATAAGGCCAGATTGTCTTGGATAGCTTGGAGCATAGGAGATTTTCTATTTCTTCTGGCAAATATAAACTTCCCAAACCCATTGTTAGAATTCTATTTTGTCACTGTAACTAGGTGTAGGAAAGTAGGATCAGCTTCTTATGGTTACCCCCACATTTTGCTTGATGTTACACTGTTTTTGACTAGTCTGACTGGGATCCTGCTAATCAGGACCCCAGTCTATCTGCTTTCTCCCTACAATGTTATGCCAAGTACTTAGGTACACTCCAGATTGGATACTGGGGTACCCTTGTCAGTCCCTAGAATATGGTACACATGTACCCAGGGCATAGGTACCCCAGAGGCCACCCATGGGCTGAAGCATGTATTATGCCACCCATGAGAGGCCATGCAAAATGGAACTATAGGCCTGCCAGTGCAGACTGTGTAAGCTGGTGCTTGCACCACTTACGAAAGATACAGGTTTCCTATACCTATCGGTCACTACACTTAAAACCTATTAGTCATCCCTCTAGCAGGGCTTAACAATCCTGAAGGCAGGGTGCTGGGTTTTACGTGAGAGGGTGCCCCTGCATGAGCAGGACACCCCTACAGCCTTTGGAGACCATTCTCCCGAGTTGTCGGTGACGCAGCCAGACATATAGGTAGAGGTGCATTATATGCTCACGTAAAATGCTATCTCGAAAACGGCTGCAACAAAACATGTTGTGTTTGGTATCAAACACCTTGGAATCATACCCCCACATCGGTAACCGGTGTGGGAGGTATGATTCCACCCTTCGTTAGTGAGCTTCGTGGGGTCCCTGGTCTTCCCAGTACCAGCCTTCTCGACCCGGACAGCACAAAATGGTTGCTGCCAACCAGAGACAATTCTGCCCTCCTGCTGCTGAGCCAAGCTCGAGCAGGGTAAGGCAGCAGAAAAGGCATCCTGTCACAGGGAGGTGTGACCACCTCCCAGACAGGATTTAGTGTATTGGGGCTGGGTGGGTGCACTTCCAAAGTGCCTGAAAGTCTGCACGAGGGGCACATTCGGTGTCCCTGTGCATAGTCCAGTTCAAACCAGTCCTGGGAGCCGTTGGCTCCTGCTCTGGCGCGAAACTGGACAAAGGACAGGGGAGTATCCTCCCCACTGTCCTGACCCTCCCCTGGGACGGTCCCCTGAATCTGTCCAACGCTCTCCTGTGGGTACAAAAGGGCTTACCTGGCTGTAGGACCTTAGATTCGACGTGGACAAGATTCTGAACAATAAACCACTGATCTTCGACCATCTGGACACTCTGGACTTTGCTGGACGTCGACTGGGCCCGACTTCGTCTCCCTCTCCGTCCAAAGCATCGTCTGTGCCCGTGCACCATACAGGCTCCATGCAGGACCTGTGGAGCATCAAGGACAACTGAAGTTATCTCCCTTGGGGTGAAGGAGTCACTCCCCTGCATTCGCAGGCACTGACCGGTCTGCTGATCCTGAGCTCCTGCAGACTCCGAAGGCTCCAGCAACACAGGAGGTGGGTTCCTACGTTCCTTGAGGTCGAGCTGCCCTCTCACCAAGTCTGAGGCCAGTATCCCTCATGGGGACCGCATAACCCGAACCCCTGTGCACCGTGTACTTTTGCAAGTGCATATGCTTGTTGGTGTTTCCCGAACAAGTGCATTGGGCTACGAATAGCCCCAACCTCTAGGCACATTTCCACCAAAGAACTTCGGCCTCCTCGCACTGAGTGCTCCATGGGCCGTTGCTTTGTAAATCTGCTCGAGGTCCCCTCGCGACTCCTGTGCCTCCGGCCTGTGGGTCCTCTTGAGGGTCAACATTGCTTTTCCTGAGCTCCTCTGGTTGCTCCAGGCCTGCCCTGACTCCCCTTGCTGTGCCAAGTCCCCTGGTCCTTGCTGGGCCAGACCCTAACCTTCCTTGACCTTCTTCGTGGGTTGCCGCTGCCAAGGCTTGTTGGTGCTCCCGCCGGACACCGTACCCTCAGCACTCGACATCCTCCGTGGGACAGCTCGTACACGGCTCCTGGTTGTCCTCAACGTCTCCTGGTTCCTGCAGCTGTAGAGTCAAGGTCTCCATCGTCACACCTGAAGCACCGACATCGGTGGGCATTCATCTACCGAGCCCCTGGTCACTCCTGAGTGACCCAGACTCTGTCTCCTCTGCTTTCAGGTACTCTTTACCAGGAATCCACTTTTGTATTCCAACTGACACTTTTCTTCTTTCCCGCAGTGGCATTTCCTTGAAGTCCTCCATTGAGATAGACGGTGGTTTCCGACAACACTTCAGCACTATGCACCCGGCTTCCCTGGGATAGGTAACTCTGGTACTACGGCATCCACGGGTGGGGTGGCTCTCCAACCTCCTATGATCCAAAGGGCTTCCTCGTAATCCACTGGGAAGGGTCCTTAAACTTGAAAACTGCAACCGTGACTCTCCCATTGAATTGTACGTAGCACGCGGTCGTGTTCTCACACTGCACCCGTCCTTCGTGGGGTCCCTCCTTACCTTGGGGTCCCAGCGATTCTACAACTGCTAGACACTGTCTTGACTCGAGTCGTGGTTTTTATACCACTATTTTAGTATATGGTTTGGTCTGCCCCAGGAGCCCACTGGATATTAGTGCTACTTACGATTGTTTCTGTGCTACAGTATTGTGTGCTTTGTGTTTATCTGCGTGTAGCAGATACTGTGAGGTATTTAAAGTGTGTTATAATAATAAATACATATTTTTATAACTACTGCGTGGTTCTCCTTTCATTTAACCAATACAATAAGGTTGCATTCTGGTAAAACAAGCTGCTTAACATTCCTTCAAGACTAAGCCTGAAGGCTGCTCTCCACAGCTACCACTTGGATAGCTTTCTAAGGTTATCTTGGACCTCTTAAATCACCATAAGGGTTGTTTGGACTGGTGAAAGGTGCCCACTTTCATTAGTGGACATCATATACCAGGCCAACTTCTCACACTAGGTATTTCCACATATAGGTGGAAAAACTAAAAATCTGTGTGTAGTTAGGACTTACTTTACTTGGTTTACATTATTCTAGGGAGCGCAAGGAGGACTTGCATGTGTCTCTGGGCTCCCTGCACAATTTTGAATCTCAGTAGGAACGAGAGAGGTCAGTGAGGTATCATCTGCAACTGTCTACACTTGTGGGAACCTTAGTATTTGCCGCTGCCACAACTGCATGAGAGGGTGGCACAGGCAATGAGGGAATACTTTGGGCCAGTGCACATGATCAATATTACTGGAGACTGGTGGAGCAGCATGGACAAAAGGTGTTCAGGGTTTTCTAAATGTGTACCCCCTGAGAGACTGCAAGCAAGCAGTAATACTTACACAATAAGTGCCCTTTTGGAGGGAGTAAGAAGAGTTCAGGGATCCTTCTGGAACCAGGCACAACTTCAACCGAAGTGCACAGTCCCCCTGCCAAGTCACTTTTAAATTCAGGCACAAACTTCACACACTTTAATAATATTGTTCGAGACCCTCTTGTCATACACACAAGCTTAATTCTAGAACCAGTGGTGTCCTCAGTGGAAGTCAACGGCTCAGGCATGATGCAATGAACTTTGTGTGCGACTCGAGCCAGATGGTGCTGATTTGACTCGTTGCATAACCTGCTTTGACTGTTACCACTGCACTCTATATCTGAAGTGGTCAAACGTGTTGTAGGTTGTGAAGGGTGTCTCTCAGTCGGAATATCAATAGAATCAGACAGTTTGAGGCAATAGTACTTGATGTGCAGTGGATTCCCTTTTCAGCATCAATTAAAGTACAATGTCTTGAATCACGCTTTTCTTCATGCTCCAAATATTCTTCCCAAAAATCATTCTCTAAAGCACACTGAGGAGTTTCAGTGGAAATGTTGGACCCTCGGAGGACATTGATATAATTATTCCAGTGCCCTGTTTCCGGTGCACTATCGCTTAGCCACCATGTTGTTTGTGGGTACAATAGTAGTAAACCCTACACCAGTGTGATTCCAACCAGCATCTCAAAAAGCTTTCAAATAGATTTGGATGTAACTAGCTCCTTTCGTTAAAAAAAAAAAATCTCTATTAGTTTTTAGTTTATGCCAGAACACAAACGCATAGTTCAAACATTACAGCAATACCACATCTCTTTCCGTTACCAGTGACACAACATGTTACCAGCCATGGTTCTAGTGCAGGTTGGTTTTTTTTGTCCTCAAAGGCTGAAATGCCCCTGAAGGTGATCCGATGCTATGCAGTTGTTAAGAGTAGGGAAACAAGCCAATTTAGGATTCCTTTCAAGGGCCATCACACCCGATGGAAATCTGAGTAATCAATTAATCTATTCCACACTAACCATGTCTCATCTGCAACACGGGATTCATGTTTGATGCTCTTCTACACTGTGGCCCATTTGCTTAAGTCCTTTTACTTAGGCTGTAACATTAGTTTGTCCAAATACTTTGCCAGTAAGAAACAGTACAAAAAATGTTCGCTCTGTTTTCCTAATTGAGAAAAAAGTTAAAATAATCAAACATATCTTCGGTTCCAATCGACGTAGCTATAAAAAATGGCTAGCAGACGTGTCACGACTAATCATAAAATCATTTGTGGACGACGACACATTTATTAAATGCTGTACCTGACCTCTGCATCTACGCAAAGCTGTAAATGTTTAAACTTGGAATTTTCAGAGATGGTTTTAACGTGTAGCCAACAGCAATATCAATGCCCTTTAGTCAAATGTGTGCCCTAATAGGTTTCCCAAAACTGCCCAAGTCGTCCTTTTTTCACCTGAAAACAGTACGAAGGATTTCAAACTGCTCGTTACTAAAATTCCTGTGCTATCATAACCAGATCCTTACTTACAGCGATGCTTCAGTACACTAATGCCACAATATAGTGGACTGCCACCTACGAAGGCCAAAGCAAGGCCAGAACACAACAGTGTGCTTAGTCCCATTGCCAGCATGGTGGGAGTAGTGGGGTAAACCAAGAGGAGTAGTGGGGTAAACCAAGAGGAGTCTGGGCACCTAGCGGTCTTGTGGGCAGGCGTAATCCATCGCATATGCAATGACAAATGATTCATTTTTAAGTACATTTTGGCTGTAACAGTGGTCAAAATAATGCACGACTCCTATAGAAGATTTTGGTAAGGTTCTTTCCCAAGAGTAAAAGCAAATATATATTGATAAATTGTGCAGTTCTAAGTACATTTGTAAGATTGGACAATTACTGTCCATGGGAGTGGGTGGAATGGAGTTTCTATCCCGCAGATGCGTCTAGAATGTTCACAATCTGCCACTGGTTTGTCCTTCAAGAACTTTCTGTAGTTCTATCACTTTCCAACTGGTTTCTAAGTTGCCATCGTTGACCAGACACAAAAACATGCGGTGGCAAAGCAAATAGCTCTTGCCTATGCGGCATCTATTGGCTTTGTTGGCGTGCAGTTCAGTGTTGTGAGATTGTGTGGCGTGGAGTGGTTCTGTATGGCGTGGAGTGGGATGGTGTCACGTGGAGTTGCACTGTGTGGCGTGGAGTGGCAATGTGTAGCGTGGAGTCCTATTGAGTGGCACTGTGTGGCGTGGAGTGGCACTGTGTGGCGTGGAGTGGCACTGTGTGGCGTGGAGTCCTATTGTGTGGCGTGGAGTGGTATTGAGCAGGTTGCACAGATAGATGTAGGTGTTGCTACTACAAGTGAGAATTGAAAGGTGGTGTTTGACACCCAGGTGCTGCAATCATGTTCTGGCATCTTTTTTCTGAGGCATTATCTAGCACCTGAAAAACAAATGTTATTTCTTTATTTAGATTCTTAAATAGCGCTATACAGCCCTGAAAGGAGTCAGCGCGCTTTACTCATGGACTGCATAGTAAATAATACCCGCACTGTGCCCACTCCAGTGTAGCATGCAATCTTCTATCCCCTGTATTTCTCATAATAAACAGCCAACATGCGTTGTAGTTATAGTGGTTATTGTTGGCCGCAGTTTTATTACGGTTACATGCATATACTCTGGTCATAATTTTATGAGCCCTGGCCATAAATTATCATTGCGAACTGTCATACCTTGTTTGTCATAAATCATATACTTTGCTTAACATAACACATTGCTTGTTGTAAATCATTTGTACATCATAAATTCGTAAATTGCCCCGACAGTTCATTGGTCAGTTCTTTTGCAGGCTTATCTCCTTTCTTGCCACTTCTGGGTCATAAAATTGTTCTGTTGGTTTCCATGCCCCTTGTGTGTGGGGGGTAGCTTCTCCCCGGAGTTGGACCCCAACTCGCTACCTTGTTAGTCGTGCCCTGCCATCCGGCGGGGTCTGGGCTGCGGGTGCCATCTCCGTTTGCTACTCCCTTTTGTCAGGCCTATTTACCCTGCCGTAAGACATCCCAAAGGGAGTGGCCCTACTCTTACACACCGCCCTGTCGGTGTGTCTCCATAACCAACCATTGTACCCTTACTTATCCGCCACGCCATCAGGGAGGCTAACGTCTTCCTGCGGCACCCCCTCGCTTCGTCTTTTTTTTCTTTCTTGCAGCCTGCCAGAGCCATTGCGCCCCATAGGTTTTCCCAGAACACACGCATCCCCTCCTCCAATAGGTGAACCCCATTCCGCCCATAGAGCTCTGGTCGGCCTGGGTGGATGAGGCCGTGCATGATGCTTTCCAAGCCATTGGTTTTGCAGAACTTGTTAACTGCGATGTTCAGCTTTCTCCTTGAGTTTTCAAACGCCTTGTGCGACACGGCCCCCTGCCAAGACATTCCACTGATCAACTCTGACCATATGGTGGACGTATTACCAAAGCACCTCGCCGCCTCTGTTAAGTCCGACTGGATGGCCTGGAGGAGCACCTTCCTCCGCAGTTGGGCTAGGTACCCCCCTCACCCCCCCAGGTGGATTATCTAGATGTCCGGGTGCCACGCCGTGTCTGCCTGCAAATCCCTTAGGGCCTCTGGCAACTGGTTCCATCTCATCCCCGGACGACCCAGCCATCGGACGCACGTGTTGACCGGCCTTCCCGTCTGCTTGTGGCCCCCCGCTACCACCAAGAGTGTATTCTGGATACGAAAGAGTGCCCCACCACCCATACCAGGCGGGGTCGCCTTCCTGCTGAAGCAATAATCACAAATGTCAGCTAGCCTCTCGCACCGAAGGCTGCGCCACCCCCCCCCCACTTTGCAGCCCCTTTTTCCTTTTGCCAAGAGTTTCTACAATAGTTGGGGTCTCACGTAGGTCCTGTATGCCCGGGACCGCCATCTGCCAACTGCCTGTATCCCTGACTCGGTCATCCCGTGTTGAGCTGCTGATGTTGCTGCGCCAATCCTAAATGAATGGGAGCCAAATGCTGATGGGGGGAGCCCTGCTCTGGTGAGGGCCTGGCGTATCACTGCTGTGAACTGAAATTTACTTAGGAGGCTACCATCCCCATGCTTAAAAAATGGACCCTCTCCTGCTGGTCGCACAGCCATGTAAGTCAGGAGGCAGCAGACTGCGCAGTATCTGTGGTCCTTGATGCACTTCAACCGTACCACTGCCCCTTTGCCGGCCTAGTCCGTCTTTGACCGCCTCAGGAGTAGCTCAACCTCCGCTAAGCCGGGTTTGACGTTGGCTGCTTGCAAGCAATGCCCTGCTGGCCCAGACTTCCTGGGGGCCACAAGCTCACTGAGATTAAATGCCCCAAAGAACGCGGTTGCGAAGGCTGCCTTGAAAAGGTTTAGCTCGAATGTGTCCCTTGCTATCTACCCCAGCGTGTTCATAAGCCGGCCAATCTCGTGAAGTCTATGGGTCGCCTGTTCTGTTTTTACCCCCTCTGACCGTTTCCACCCTCTCATAGCTGCTTTGATGTAGTGAGAGGCCGTGGGGTCCTGGCCAGTGCTTATTTTAGTGAAGTGGGCAATAGCGGACAGATGGGTTCTGAGCCCTTGATCTCGACCTTTTGCTGGTGAATGCCCACTGGATGAACTGCTAGACCGCCCTCTTCGTCTCAACCATATCTCCCAGTGTCTGGATTCCTCCTATGTGCATCACTGTCCCTTCGTATTTCTTGTAGCGCTTGGCTGCTTCCGGGTTGTGGGCTTGGTTCACTAGCACCGACAAGTCTATCCCGCCAGGCCCCATAACTGCTTTGGGAAGGGGGTCATAACCTGTTCCGCTCCTGGAACCAATTCACTGAATCTGCTCAACTGTGCTCGTGAAAGGGCGTCCGCCACAGCGTTCTCCACCCCTGGTACATGACGTGCCTTCAGATCAATGTTTCCTTCCAACTGCAATTTAACCAATTGACGCATTAGTCTCAGCATGTCTGGGCACCTGGCTGAGCCTCTGTTGATTGCCTGTACTACCCCCTTGTTGTCAGACAAAAGCATCAGCTTCATGTTCCACAATTCCCGCCTCCAGACTGTTAGGGCCACTACGATGGGGAAGAGCTCCAGAAATGTAATGTTGGTGATGCCCTGTTTATGCCATCTGTTCAGCCATTGGCCTGCACACCACTTGTCACCCAGAATTGCCCCGAAACCTGTGCTACCTGCTGAATCTGTGAAAAGGGCGATCTGCTTGGCTGTAACCCAGCCCTCTCTCCATATCAGGACACCATTAAAATCTGCCAGGAATGTATCCCACAAGAGCAGGTCCCGCTTGACCCCTGGCCCCAGCCTGACGTGGTGGTGCTTGTGAGTGAGCCCTGCTGTTAGCTGTGTGAGGCGCCTGGCAAAAACCATGCCCGCGGGTATGACCCTGGCTGCGAAATTGAGCTTGCCAATCAACCGCTGTAGCTCGCGGAGGGTAGCCTTTTCCCGGCCGCGTAGGCCCTTTATCTCATCCCTAAAGTTCCTCACTTTCTCTTCGGGCAATCTGGATGTTCCCGCAACTGAGTCTAGCTCTATCCCAAGGAATGTGATTTTTGTTGAGGGGCCTACTGTTTGCTCTGCTGCCAGCAGGATCCCAAACTCCCCGGCTAACCCCTGGAATGCCGCCAAGGTGTCTCCACACTCTGCTGACCTTGCAGGGTCTGTGAATAGAAAGTCGTCCAGGTAGTGTAGTTTACCCCACGTGGGGTGCCTGTTGTGAAGGGCCCATTCCAGAAAGGTGCTAAATTGTTCAAAGTATGCGCAGGACACTGCGCACCCCATGGGCATTGCTTTATCAATATACATAGCCCCTTCCCACTGGAAACCCAAGAGGTGGAAACTTGCGGGATCAATTGGGAGAAGGCGGAAGGCGGACTCAATTTCCGCTTTCGCCATAAGGGCTCCTCGGCTGGAGGCCGTTACTAAGTCGATGGGGTCATCGACTGTAGCGTAACCCACTGAGCATGCCTCAGGGCTGATACAGTCATTTACTGACGTCCCCTCAGGGAAAGGTGGTGGATGAGTCTGAACTGCCCTGGTTCCTTCTTGGGAACTACCCCCAGGGGAGAGATTACCAATCCTTCTGTTGCCTGAAGAGGCAGGGGACCCTCTATCCTACCCAGAGATTTCTCTTTTTATAGCTTTTTGCGAACCACCTCAGGGTGTTGTAGTGCTGACTAAGTTCTTCGCATCTCCCAGCGGTAGAGGACCCTCAAATGGTATCACAAAACCTTCTTCAAAACCTTGCAAAAGCGTGGCAGCGTCTGTCTTGTTGTGATATTTGTTGGCTAGCCGTCGGAGTTGCTGTGTGTTGATAGGGGACTTGGCTAACCTGTAGTTGTGTACTTCCTCTTGTCCCCCCCTTCCTCTCTTGTCTGTTCTACTGTTTTCTCTTTTTCTCTTTTTTGTCCCCTCCTGCTCTTTCTTGCGTCTGCACCCTGCCGCTGGATGTCCTCCGCCACACGCGGAGCATATGTGCTGGAATTTGCACGAGGCCCCCCATGTGCATTAGTTGGAATCATACTTCCAGCAGATGGCTGCCGGCCCGTTGGATCGAGGGGATTTGGGCCTGTGAAATGACGTGACCTTCCCGCTGTAGAAAGAACCCCGAAAGGGCTGCTCGCTTTTCCCTTACCATGTTTTAACCTCTTTCGCCACCATCATTTTGTGTATGAAACCGGACACATCCTCCTCTTTCCATTCCATCTCTGGGTGTGTCTGCATTTTTAGTCTAAAACACTTATCGTATTCTAACCATGCATCCCCTGGGAATTGCCTATGCGCCCCGTGGATGTTGGCCTCGTACAGCCATAGCGTGGGAACTTCTCGACAATAATGCAGGCCATGATTTTAAATGCGTCTAAACAGTTATCAAAATTCCTTTCCTTCCGCTCCTTTCTCCTTTCCTTCCTGTCCTCATCTTTATCGCACACAGTCAGGTACAGCCTGTCTACTTGAATCTCTAACAAGGAGAAAATGTCAATAAATTCCTTCCTCCATATCCTCTCTTTCACTGCTAAGGGGATAAGGCTCGCCAGCCCCATGGCCCTCGTGGTCATCGATGCTGCACCTGGCAAAGGCCTGGCGTAAGCGTCCGGGTGTAGGCCTGCTCTAGTTGAGTCGCTTGTCACGCTTGCACTGCCCCATGCTGCTACGGGGGACCCTAAACCTTCACCAGTCCCCTGCGTGACCTGCCCTTGCAAGCGCTCCTGTTGCGCGCAGCCTGGGTCTATCAGGTGCCATGGTAGCCCGAAAACCCCCCCTTGAGGTAGTGTGCCCGCTGTCCCTGGTCCCTGTGCACCTAATCCATTAAGCAACAGCGGTGCCATTGATTTTAAGCATTTCTGTATTATTGTACCAATGTGCTCACCCCTTGTCGCTGTGTTGCTGGCGTCTCCGCTAGCTCCTGCCATCGCCGGGAGGGCTATAGGCGGCAGGTCGGCCCTCTTGCACCCTTTCTTGGCCGCCGTCCTCCGCAGTGTTCTCGACACGGCCCTCTGTCTCTTCTTGGGTGCTGGCCTGCTGCGGTTCACGGGTGGCTGCTTGCTGGCCCCCTTCACCGGCGTCGTGGTCCAGGTGTGACTGCAGCAAGCTGGTCCTGTGTACCTCAGATGCTGCCCGAATTTGCCTCAATAGATCCCCCAGATCTCCTGGTTGCTCCTTCTTGCTCTGGTTCTCCTTCATGCGTGCCTTTCGCTCGGCTCCTTCGATTTTCTTCCTTGGCGGGGTGCTGCCGCCCTCCTTTATGCACCAAAAACACCTTAGTTTCAACTGTCACCGGGGTACAGCCCCCCCAATGCACTGTCCAATGTAATAATCAGGCAACACTTGGCCAACTCCCTCTTAGCTGGAGTCTTTGGCTCAACTTCGTTTACATTTCCCTTCTTCCTTTCTCTGTGTTTTTTAAAAAATTGGTCCATCAAGGGTCCACGTCGACTGGGACTGAGCCGCGCAGAGAAAAAAAACCCCGATCGCGGACGCTGCACCGTGGATCCAGCAAAGATAAATGTGTAATTGAGGGTAGCCTGCGGGCTGCGTCAGCACAAGAGCCCTGCCCCCAGCAGCCTCCGATACCAGATATGCTCACACACCGAGAGGAGAGGCTGTGCAGCATTACCAGTGCTCCCGTGCACCACCGATACCTGCAGGGCAGCTTGATCTCCACAGAGCGGGTCAAATGTTGCGTGGCACAGCCCCCGAGGCTCAAACCCTAGCCTCCCAACTGCGCCGGCTCAACCCTCGACAAAGAGGAGCTGCACACGTCGAGCCGCTGTCCCGGCTCCACCCCCTCCGTCTCCACCCAGCCGCAGCTCCTTAGAACGGTTGGAGCGGCAACGAGGGTGATCCGGGCAAAGTTGCAGGTTGTCGAGGCGAGGGGGAGGTAGTATCCACTGGCACGCTCGCCCCATGCCAGTCGGGTGCGACCATGGGACCGCACCGGCCCATGCTCGCGGCCCAGCAGATCGAGCTATAACGTGGGTGATTAGCAAAGGAAAGATCGCGCGGGGCACCTTAGAGCCGCTGTGGTCCGATGGGTCACGCTGTTGGTCATCGTGGGGAAAAGAGGGGGAGGGGAGTCCCACAGCAGCCTTGCTTTGCACTCCTTGCCAAGGCCTCGAGCGGCAACGAGAACAACGCCGTGCAGCAGTCGGGCACCCACCGCTGCTGGAAGTTCTTCGGCGCGCCCCGATCCTCGCTTCTGAGCTGGCTGGACACCGGAGGGGGCAATCAGCAGAGCTCCGTTTCCCAATTCCGGCGATCAGGTAACTACTGCAGGCTTCAAAACTTCTGGCTGTGCCGCTCCCCCCGCTCCACGATGATAAGGTGCTGCACAGGGTGAGCGGCAACTTATAAACCCCAGCTTTCCCGCATCTGCTGGCGGTTTCCCCGGTTTCCCCCCATTGGGTGGTTCGTACCTGCCTGGCCCCCACACTGGACGGCGGGGGGGGGAGGGAGGGGGGAGTATGGCGCCTATGTGGTGCATCTTGGGCGCGGAGGGCTACCCCCATCTGCTTCTGAGCGCTTTGGGGCACTCAGAACCGGATCCTTCCGGTGGCTCGGCGACAATTATGGCGCCGGCCCTCGAGGCCCCCTTTGGGGCGGCCTCTGCAAAATTCAAAGGAACAATGTACATTTATTGTAATCGCAAGATGTAACTTTGAAAGTTGCGCTGAGAGAGAGTGGATCAGGAAGAGAAGCATTAAGGTAGTGAGATAATGGAGGGGAGATTGCTTTGCGAAATGGGTCTTTGTGATTAAACTGCTGACTCTCCTTCCAGTTCTAGTTGTAAACTTCACACCACAACATTGTGTGATACTGGGCTAACTGGTTTATTTTACTGTGCCTCAGTTCCAATATACATTTAGGAGAGCAGATAAAAAGCTAAATGCGTGCATGAAGAGGTTATAATAAACTTAACATTTACTGTATACAAAAGCTATATGAAAGGCAGAAAGCCCGCATACTGAGAAGACGTGCTGTTGAGCAGTCATCTGGCGAGGGCCGGCTCTCAGAGCTGAGAGCAGAAATGGAGCTTTGAAGAACAAACATTGGCATAGCCAATAGGTCTAGCCTCTGGGACAATATAAATGTTTAGCCAGAGATATTGGCTTTGCCAATGTCTTTAAGCTATGTTGTAGGAACATTGTGGCTGCTGTGCAGCATGTTGAAAAGTTATAATAAAAAAAGTGTTATAAGCATTTGATATATGGCTAGTACTCAAGACTTAATAATTGCTTATTTTATATACTTTCTATTTCTGAGGTTTTTAACTGTTGTAAATAACAGCTATTACCCAATGTGATGGCACTCAGTTTACTAATTAATTGTTAGTAGTAGACTTGTGTGGCTTGGGATTGAGTGGTGTGAAATTGTGTGGTGTGGAGTGGATGTGTGTAGTGGAATTATGTGGCATGGAGTGCATTTGAATTACATGGATAGTAATTATGTGGTAATGATTGTACTGGAATTATGTGGAGTGGGATTGTGTGTCATGGAGTGGAATTATGTGGAATGGTATTTTGTGTTGTGGAATGGTATGTAGTGGAGTTTATGTGGCGTGCTGTTAAATTTTGTGGCATGATGTGGAATTAAGTGGTGTGGATTGAATGTATATGGTGTGTTGTGTAATTGTGTTGAGTTGAATTATGTGGTTTGGTGTCAAATTATATGGTGTGGAATGGAAATGTGCGACTCAAGAGAGAGCAGGGAGACCAGTGAAAGACTGATGAGAGACTGCAGGGCACTCACGACAGGGGAAACCCGCTTTAGACCGGTGACAAACGGCAGAATGTAGGGAGACCAATCAGAGGCTGGTGAGTGACGGCGGGATTCAGGGACCCCCAAACAAGATGCAGGGGGTGTCCGGGAGGCTACGGAATATGAAGAACCCAGGGAGACTGCAGGGAACCCACGAAAGACTGCAGGGAAATGGACAAGAGACTTGTGAGAGACTGCAGTATGCAGGAAACACGTGACAGACTGCAGGGGGGCTGGCAAGAGACTTTGGAATGCAGAGAGCCCCAAACAGGATGTACGGAGACCCTAGAGAGGCTACAGGATGCATGGAAACCAAGGGAGACTGCAAGATGCACGAGATCCCTGAGAGAGTGCAAGGGAATCTTGGAGGGACTGCAGGACAAGGAGTCTCTTAATCCATTTAGGCCCTGCTGAGCGGATTTTACACAGCTTTGTCCCTTCTTATAGGGACCTCACTGTTTCAGACATAGTCCTGGGTGGGGGGAGGAGGGGTGACAATAATCATAATGAAGGAAAACCGTTGGAGGACAGACCGAACCAGGGTGAATGCCAGAAGTCAGAGAAACCACGATGGAGCAGGGAAAGGTCCATGGATGTCCCTGACTTTTTTTTTATCATTGTTTATTTTTTAACCAACTTTTTAAGCAGTGGGGTATCTAGACCTTGTTTCACCCCCAAAACTTGTGCCGCCTGGGGTGGAACGCCCCCCCTGCTATGCCACTGTTTTCAAATCATAACGTTATGTGTGTTTTAAATATCAACTCTGATTTACACGTTTTAAACCTGAGGCATTTGTTTTTGCTGAGCATTTATCAGAGCTACCCTTTATCACGTGTGACAACAGTTTTTTTGTGAACAGCATTTGCATCTTGGGCCATGTACTTTCGGTTTTTACTTGCAAGTACTGGCTCATAAATCATAGTAGGCAAAATGCTGATGAGGGGGTGGTTCCCTGTGAAGTGTTGCTGTCTGCAGCTTGCCATGCGTTCTGGTTTATATAAAACAGAATGAAAAATCTATCAAGCACTGACAGCCACGAATCACTCAACATGCATTCGATTCTAGTGTTTCAGCCTGGAGAGTTTTTAACAGAGAGAAAGAACAAAGGGGTCTGCATTTCGGTGAAATGTCAAACCCATTCTTTTTCATATAATAAAAAATAAATCAAATATGGTCACAATGGGACACCACGATATATTTGTTTTTAGTGTGGTCGTTTCCTTTTTGACTTAGTGTGTGTAATTGTGCATGCCTGTGTACAGGTGGGGAGAGTGGCCGTGTGTGTGTGCTAGTGGGCCCTGAGAGCGCGCTTATATGTGGGTCTCAATTTGTTGAGGCACAATGTGTGGGCTATGTGAGTGTGTTTGTGGGTGAGCAAGTGTATGTGTGAGAGTGAAGGGGGAGTATAGGTGCTAGTGTGCACGTGGTGGTGGCTTTTGTTATCTATTCGAGTAGTAAAATGCCTCAGCACCACAGTTCACACAGGCATAAACTGAAACCAGAGTTAACAAAGAAATGTAAAGTATCATTAACGGCGTCCGCGAACAAAGGAGCCTGTCCTACCACCACACACTGCAAACGACCTTCCCCCCTTCGCCTTGTCTGGAAGACTTTACAGCGCTGTTAAAGGTGGTGATTTCGACTGAAAAAGTTGCCCGCCTCAAATCCGACCCCTTCCTTCCTCCTCTTAACCGCATTCTCAGCAGCAAAGCACGGTTGCCTGGCCAAAGCGAGAGCGCTTCTGCAGAAAATGCCAAGAATGTGAGCAGACCATTGGGATGGACAGTCCGATGAGTAGCCTGTTGAGTAAAAAAAAACGAGCACTGACAAAGCAGACAGGTTTGCATTTGGACTGCAGAATAGGCTCATCACAGAAGGCTCTCTCTTAGCCCATCCCCATATCGGAGAGCAGACAAAAATAGTTGCATGCTGAGCTGAGCTTAGGTTATGAGATGCGAGGTCGCTGCTCAGCGCGCATCAGCTTTTTTAAGGACATGCAAGTGGAAGGGGCAGGTAACAGAGAGCAATGTAGGGGGAGAGACGTGGATGAGGAATTTAGCAGAATAACTAATGCACTCTCCTTTAGTCTTCAATAGAGAGAGGATATGGCGTAACATACAGAGCTGCCGACTTAGTTACTGGGTTCGAGACCCTGCGTTGGCTCTCCGGTGTCTACTATTAAATACGTTAACAATGGTTATTTGAAACAAAATGCAGAATTCATCTACATTACAAATATTTAAATGCCGATCCGGCAGTGGTTGATCCCTTAGAATGAAGTGTACAGGATCGGGTGAACGCTAAAGAAAGAAAAGCCCACATTAAAAACACAAGCATGGCAAATGGCCGAGAACCTTTCATCTAGCCGGTGCGAAGTAAAGAAAACACAAACACTTAAGAGTAGTGGCAGGCCAACAAAAAAAAAAAAAAAGAGTGCTCTCAAAGTATCCTAAATAACATGAAGAGTAAAAGCACATGTAACAGGGGCATTCCAAATGGGAGTATACAAAAGTCCAAAAGGAGGGACTACCAAGCCTATTTACCTAACAAAAGCCGGCATTTACAAAAGACAGTAAGAGGAACCAATGAAAAAGATGGGCGGTGCTTGAAGCCCGTACTGTAGATACAGCATATCTTGAAGAGACAACGCACATGCGCTGCTAGCGAGACCTAACAAAAAGCAGAAGTAATGCAAGGCACGCATTCCGCCGCTGTGCATTCACAATGTAAGCCCCGGAGAAAGTAGATGAATCCTTCAAGTAGCTTTGAAATAGTTTTCTGACTGAGGTCAAAATGAGAAGTAGGGGCTGCTGTTCACGCAAGATGAAGGCAGCAAATACGATTGTGCCTAGAACAGAATCTTTTAAATATACTCATTTACAACAGAGAATGGTCTGCCATCTGTCTAACAGAAGTTCCTTTTTTAATTTACCCTTTTTTATTTTGCATTTGTTATACTTTTGTGTGGTGTCTTTCGGACTGTAAAATATTGCAAATAATGCTTACTGCCTTCTTTGTGTGGTGACTACCTTCAAGGTGCGAAATCGTGCAGATGTTACTTAAAAAAATTACCTAGGATCTAAGGTTGCGGTGCCTACTGTGGATAGCTAAGCACACAGTTTGAAAGTTAGGCATACAGAGTTTTATGTTCAAGATCTTACATGTGACTTTTAGAAAATAAAATATAACATACAACATGCAGGAGAGCAGTGGTGGCACAGAATCCCATGGACGCATAAAAGCAGCATGCAGGAAAGGGGACACGGGCAGAAGGTGTGGTGGGAGTTTCACAGAAGCAGAAAGAGTGTAAGTTGTAAAATACACATGCACTGTTGGCAGAGTGCTTAATCAAACAAGAAAATGAAGTGCTATAGAAGGGAGCAGCAGGCAGGGAGAGTGTTGGGGGGTGGGGGAGAAACAGTACCAGAATCACGTCGGGAGCAGCGGACGGGCACTGATTAACTTTAATCAATCTGTGCTTGGCCCCTGCTCCAGAGAAAATATTGGAGTGACGTTAGGCCAGCACAGGCCAATTAAGGAGGCTGAAAGAAGAGGGACACAGAAGCCAAGAAATGGTAAGCAACAGGTGGGCTTAATGCCCTTTTTGGAAACAATATTGTCTTGCAAGCAAGAGTGTATCCGCTCGCAGGCTTGACCCCAATGTACAATAGGGAGCAGCTTCCTTGTCAAGTGAAGTGTTATGGCGCCATTGCACAAGCATTTTTTTTTTTTTAAATACATTTTTATTGAAAAATCACAAAACAACAATACAATAAAAACAACAACATAAAAGGGAGCAATCGTCAGGAATAACACATCATGTAAACAGAAATGCATCACGTATACGACCCATAAATAAAAATAAACAATAACGATGACATACAGATCCATAATGATATTAAGTCCTTAGGGGGACTCCCTATCCACATTGTGCAGGGCATCCTCCGCAAAGGGGGTAAATAAAAGGCCTCTATACTCGTTCCATGGGCCCCATATTTTAGTCCATTTGCCTGGGCAACCTCTGCCTTCATAGAGCACCCTCTCGGCTTGCATGCACCAGTCCATGTCTCCGGCCCAGTCCGCATGGCGGGGCATGACTCCCCCCTTCCATGTTCTGGCGATGTTTCGCTTTGCTATAATACAGCCCAATGAGACCCACAGTTGTTCAGTGCGGTTGAGATCGGTAGCATCCCAAATATTCAAGAGACAAAGCCTGGGAGAGGGTTCTATCGGTTTCTGACATATTTGAGACATAGTGGACAGAATCTCATTCCAGTAATGTTGGAGAATCGGGCAGTCCCACCATTGATGTAAAAAAGTACCCAAGGCACCACAGTTACGGGGGCAAAGTGGGGAGGTTTTTAATCCCATCTTAACTAGAGCAGTGGAGGTATAATAGGCTCTGTGTAGTATTTTTAGTTGTATAAGTTTAAATCGGGATCGGATTGCCACCTCCCTGGGAGATGCCAAGGCCTCCCTCCAGTCCTTGTCCGGCAGTTCCCCTATGTCATCTACCCATTTCATTCGGATTTTGTCAAGCGGTTCCGGTAGGTTGTTCAGTAAGTTCTTGCGATAAGTTAAGGAAATCGCCTTGTCCTGAAGGTATTCGCCGAGGAGCCTGTCCTCTAAAGGTGATGAGACGGGGAGATCGAAACCCTTGGGGATGGCCTTAGTGAGTGCGCTACGCGCTTGTAGGTAGCGGAATGTTTCACCCTCGTGCAGCTGGAATTGTGCCGGTAATTCCGCAAATGAAACCACCGCACCTTTCACCCACATGTCCCCAACTGCGGAGAGACCAATCGGGTCCCATTTATCAAACCCGGGCAGACTCTACAACATCCCCAGATGGCAGGATTCCAATAGTGGAGTAACTCGGGAGATCTTGCCCTTCCAGCCCAGCGCAGTTGTAGCCGCGTGCCAGAGTGAGACCGTGGTGGAGGTGGGTGGGAATAAAGGTAGATGCTTAGGTCCACCGTACAGTGCCCTCATATGACTGCCCGCCGCCATGTTGAAGCGATCCATTCTGTACGCCGGGTCCGTAATGGGACGGTGGGCCCAGTGATTAAGGACCACCAGTTGCGAAGCCCAGTAATACGTTTTAATAGCAGGAAGTGCAATCCCACCATCATACCAGCCACGCAGGAGTTTGGCCAGAGCGATTCGGGGAGTGCCACCATTCCATAACAGTGAGCGGATCTCAGAGTCAATTGTTGAAAAGTATTGTGGTGGGACAGGGTAGGGCGCATTCTGCAGGGCGTATAAAAAGCGAGGGAGTGCCATCATTTTAAAAAGGGCGGCTCTACCAAGTAGGGTAAGGGGCAATGCCCTCCAGTGTTGCACGTCAGCTCGGAGGCGATGCAAGGGAGCAAGGAGGTTCCTCCTATAGAAGACGTCTACGTCTTTTGTGACGTAAATACCCAAATATCGGAAACCCTCCGTGACTACACTGGCCGTACAGCCCCGGGGGAGCCGTGGAGGATCCCCACTGAGGACATATATCAAGGATTTGTCCCAATTAATGGTGTAGCCCGAAAGAAAGTGAGGATATGGAGCACTGTATGTAGCGAAGACCAAGGTTTGGCTAACTATAAAAGAATATCGTCGGCATAGAGGGATATTCTATCCGACCAATCCGGAGCCCAATTCAGCCCACGAATAGCTGGGTTCCCTCTAATCCACACCGCCAAGGGCTCCAGTGCCAGGGCGAAAAGTAGCGGCGACAGGGGGCAGCCCTGCCTTGTGCCCTTCCCAAGCTCAAAAATTGCTGATCTGCCACCGTTAACTGAAACTCGGGCCAGGGATTGGTA
Organism: Calotriton arnoldi; assembly: GCA_963921515.1. Lineage (NCBI taxonomy): Eukaryota > Metazoa > Chordata > Amphibia > Caudata > Salamandridae > Calotriton > Calotriton arnoldi. The sequence continues at coordinate 1,913,988 of CAWUFW010000047.1, read as the reverse complement.
TATAGTAGACGCACCCAAGACATAAAGCGTGGACCGAAGCCGTATCTTTCCAGAGAGGCAAATAAAAAGGGCCATTCCATCATATCGAACGCCATTTTAGCGTCTAAGGACACGATCACCGCGTCTTCTTGTATGGTGGAGGCCCTACCCATCACCCCAAAGAGGCGACGGAGGTTGAGCGCCGTGTTTTTTGTTGGCATAAAGCCGGATTGGTCCGGATGTATTAGCTTATGAAGGTGGGGTGATAGGCGAAGGGCCAAAAGTTTAGCTAGGATCTTGACCTCTGGGTCAAGGAGGGAAATTGGTCGATAGGAACCACATTGATCTCTGGGTTTCCCTTCTTTGTATGTGACTGCAATAGTAGCCAGACGTTGTGTCTCGGGCAGACTCCCATTCTCTGTGCTCTCATCATACATTCGTATTAAGTATGGGGCCAAAACCGATGAGACCGTTTTATATAACTCAATTGGGAGGCCACTAGGTCCTATGGCTCTCCCAGAACGCAATGCCCGAATAGCTTTAGACACCTCCTCATAGTCAAGAGGAGCGTCCAGATCTGTCACATCCTGAGGGTCCAACCTTGGTAGGGGGAGGGTAGAGAGCAGGTCGGCGGCCTCCTCCTGCGTAGAAGTAGACGTGGGGACATGAAGACGCTCAAAATGATTGGCGAATAACCGTGCAATTCCATCCCGGTCATTCCGTCTCTCTCCGTCTGGCGCAACAATTTCAGTCACCCATCTATTGGCAGCTTCTCGCCTGTCTAACCATGCCAGCAATTTACTGGCCTTGTCTTCTATTTCATAAACCCGATACCGAGTAGAGCGATAGTGCGCCTGGGCTGCCTCACTAGCTATATCATGATATTCCTTCTGCTTCACTGCCAGCCTATGAGAAGTGTCCGGGGAGGAAGACGCGATAATGTCGCGTTCTAGATTAGCTATTTCAAATTCAATATCCTCTAACCGCTTACGTTTCTCCTTTCGATGGCCTGCCACCGCTGCCACCCCACACCCACGAATCACAGTCTTGTATGTCTCCCATAACATTACATCCGAGTCGACGGAGCCCTCGTTTTCTGCAAAATAATCCGACGTGGCCTTTATCAGCTTGTCCCGTATCTCTGGGACTCGGAGATACCATGGGTTAAGGGCCATCTCTCGATGAGAGTGGGGAGGAACACCCCCATAGTGGGCGATGATCGGGGAATGGTCGGAAATGCCCCTGGGTAAAAAGGTTATGTCGCTAAACATGGAGAGCTGAGAAGCTTGACAGAACAGATAGTCGATACGAGACAGGCTCCCATGGACCCCGGAAAGGAAGGTATACTGTCGATCCAAAGGGTGGAGTGAACGCCACGTGTCGATCAATTCCAGGGCCGTCAAAAAGTCTGACAATAACTTCCCCTGCGATTCAGTCCGTCGGGACGGCAACCGGTCAAGCTCACCAGCTAGGGCGGCGTTACAGTCACCCCCCAATAGACTGTCTCCCTCTGGTAAATTCAGCAGCTGTGGGCCCAGAGCGGTCAAAGTGGAGGAGTGGAGTTTGGGGGGGGATATACAATGAGGTAACATTGAGAGAGCGGCCCTCCCAATCCCCAGATACAGTGACAAATCGCCCATCTGGATCCCGTGTAATTGTCTTAACCTGAAAGGGAAGAGAGGATCTTGCAAGGATACCCACCCCTCCAGATCCCCTGGTGTACCCCGCATGAGCGAGTAGTTTGTAACCCCAACGATTCAATGCTTTATATGTAGTGCCTGGGATATGTGTCTCCTGGAGATGCACAAGGTCAGGGGAGTGACGCTTCAGATATTGCAAGACTAACCCCCTTTTGATCCGGTCACCCAACCCGTTCACATTCCAGGTGATCAATTTGAGTCGGCCCAGGGAGGTGGAAAGTACTTGTGTGTCACTCATTAGGATCATAAAACAAGAGCCCCATCTCCCACCGGCTCCACATAATCAAACTACACAGTGGGATACAGAGAAAAAATAGACAAATGTAATCACTGTGCGCGTCAGCTACTACCATACAAGTGTGCATATTCAACATAGACAGATTGCTCAAAACCTGAAACAGAAAATAAAAAATTCCCTTAAGAAAACACCCTAGGACCCTCCCCCCCCACCCTGCCTCCCTGCAACGTGGACTCAGAACTGCCCACCACCCTAACTTGCAGAGCGCTTGAGTACCCATAAAGAACCCAATTACAGGGAAACGCTACACAACCAACTGATCCCAAGATTCGACCCTCTTCCCCCAAACGAGCCATTATGATTGCCCAAAGTAAAATTTAAAGGATTAGATAACTTCAAGTCGGAAGTCTATGACCCCGAGCCCTCAAATAGCCTGACCCAGCCTTCCCGTTCCCTCAAATAGTCCAGTCCTAAAGTTAACAAAGGTCGTGAAATACTCAATTATGTAAGGACACATATGCATTGACCAATATATGATTAGCAGAGGATGCTTATCTACAACAACCCAGGAGTATGGCCTAGGGACTCAATCAATGTCGTAACCAGTTACAAAATACAAGGAAGGAGATCCAGTTCTTGTTGAATACACCGATACCTGCACCGTATGAGTTCAGCCAGCTTTCCCTTGGAGACGTTCGGATTCAAGTGGGTGTGCCCGGGAAGCAGCGTCTCCGTCCAGAGATGATCGCCACCCCTCTAACCAGTCCCAGGCCTCCTCCGGGGACTGGAAGAAGAGCGACTTACCGTCCACCTGCACACGTAACTTCGCCAGGAAAAGCATGGCATATTTCAAATTGTGCCCCCTGAGAGCACGTTTAATTTCCAGAAAGGAGCGACGTCTCAGCTGCACCTTGTAAGTAAAATCCGGGAAAAAGGTTATACTTGAATTCTCAAATTACAGGGGTGGGCCATTCCTCGCAGCCTGAAGGATGATGTCGCGGTCCCGAAAATTGAAGATCCGCGCCAGGATGGGACGAGGGGGAGCACCCGGCTTCGGAGGGCCTCCAGGTACTCTGTGGGCGCGTTCAACTGAGAAATATTTGGAGAGGGACCGCGGTTGTAAATGATTTTGGATTAAGTCCTCAACGAACAGATCGGTAGTCGGACCCTCCACCCGTTCGGGAACTCCCAGGATACGCACATTGTTTCTTCTTGCGCGCCCCTCGTAATCCTCCAGCCGGGCTTCAAGGTCGGTCGTCTGGGCTTGTAATTGCTTGACCACTGTCTCCAGGCGTGTTGTGGAGGTCGTAAGCGTGGCGATGGAACCTTCATTTGCCTTGACTCGATCCCCCATGTTTCACAGATCAGCGCGGATCAAGTTAACGTCAATGGCGGCGGTGTCAATTTTGAGCTCTAATGCCGTGCGGACCCCCTGCACCCCTTCCATTATGCCCGCCAATGTCGGGCCCCCATCAGCTGACTGCCGCCTTGCCTCTACCTCCGATTGTTTCCCTTCGGTTTCGTCCGATTTGGAGTTGGCAAATTTGGACAGTTTCTGGAGAGTGGATGATTTGGGTCCCCGCTGTGCGGCCATTGCGTCCAGTATCACCGTCTTGACCAAGATATGCCGGGAATCGGGGTCGTTGGGGGCCACGCCAACACGTCAGTGAACAAGGTGTGGCGATATTGCTGGGCCCGTATCTGCACGTCAAGGGACCGCGCGTATCACAAAATGGCGACCGCTGAGGCTTTATCCGGCGCAGCTTGGGCCCCGCAGATCTTCAGCGCGGGGATAGTGTCGCCCCCGTGTTGGTGTGTAAAAGAGGCTGGGGGGCGTCACCCCTCGTCACAGCAGTCAGAGCCCCCAGCTATCAGTGGCGCCAGATTCTTCAAAGAGAGGAGAAGGGGAGCGTGGAGAAGCAGAAGCGGGAGAATTAGCTCCACCGGCTCCCTCGCGCCTACGGACCTCCGCGCTATTGTCCAGGTCCAGCGGGGAGACACAGCAACAATGGCCGCTACCCAGCCCTCATCCAGGAAGCAGGCAATCAGTGGTATAGCGATCAATACGCCGTGCTCGGCCCGGTCACCACGAGCACCGCGCCTCGGGCTTCCGCAACCCACCGGTGTATCGGAGCACTCCGCGTAGGCTCCCGGGTCAGGCCGATGCGATCGATCAACGTCGTCCACCGGCAGCGGGATCCGACAGGTGCTGGCGGCTCCCAGAGATGATGGCCTTTAACACGCACATTGCAGTAACGAAGGCCGCACAGCGTCACTGCCGAGCCCGCCCTCCTCCCGCAGCCGCCAACTTCAGATGGCACCGGCGGCGGCGATCGGAGTCCAAATCTTATCGGAGACGGCTCAAAACAGTCTATGGCTCGGGGCGCTTCCTTGTCCTCGGAGCTTACGGGCAGACGGATCTTTTTGGCGGATGTAAGTGGGGAATTAGCCGGCGGCCGACCGGAGCTCTACCCCAGAACGTCCATCTTGGTTGTCGGCTAGCCACGTCCCCTGCACAAGCATTTTTGAAAAGCTAGTTCAAGTAATTTTTAAAAAGCCAGACCATAAAACGTCTTGGTCCTGTACTAGTGGTGAGAAAGCCTGCCGCCTTGCCACCTGCTCTTTGAGCTCGGATGCCTCAGGTCCACATTACAAGGATGAGAGCATTCAATTGAAACAACCTGCAAAGACCTTACGGTCGACACATCTGAGTTTGCAAGAACCTATTTTTTAATTTGGACCAACTGGGCAGCCTACATATGCACTCATCATCTTAAAGAATGCACTTAAGACAATCACGCTTGTTAAATCCAAGAGGCTTTCAAGTTGTCTGTTAGGGAACAATTCTTTGTTTTTTCCTAATATTTTTAATGTCTTCATTTTTTAAATTGTGTTGTGAACTTATGCTGCGTGTAAAAGGGAAAAATGAATATTTTAACAACACCTTTGGTGGCGCAAGAGGCTCTAGTGCCTAGGGCAACTGAAGAGCACCTATGCCACTGGTAAATGGCAGACCGCCAGCATAGCTGGGAAATGGAGCCTACTAGGACAAGGGGAACTGTGGGATGAAGAGTAGCAAAGTTACTGGAGAATGTAGACTACTAGTTCAACTGGGGAGAAAAAGCTTCCTGCACAACTAGAGAGATACAACTTCCAGCACATCTGGGAAGATGCCGCTTTTCAGCACAACTGGGGAGATGCAGCTTCCAGCACAACTGGGAAATGGGGATTAGCAGCTTCTAGCCCAATTGGGGAATGGAGATGGCCATCACAAGTAGCTCGTTGCACAACAGGGCAGAGCAGCTCACAACATAATTGGGCAGCTGCGGCTCCCAGCAACACTGAGAAATGGAGATCCCCCCCCCCAGTGCACTAGAAGAGTGAACACTCCAAAAACTATTGGAGATTGGAGCATCCAGCACGACTGAAAGGTGGAGCTCCCTGCACAATGGGGGAATGGAGGACACAGCACTATCAGCAACTGAAAATCCCACACCACTTGGCATTGGCATTCACCAGCAGGAACACTTTGTTGCAGCAACTGAGACACCTTGCACCGATACACTATTATGATCATTCACGGAAACGAAAGAAATGCACACCTAGTGGCCTTGCTTTTACTTTTTTCTTGTTCTTTACACAATTATGCCAGAATGTTTCGCGATTGGTAAACTCAATTGTATACTTTAGTCCTACGTCAAGATTTCTATGTTTTTTGCAAGTGCAATAATGCACTCAAAATAGAATTGATGTTTATAAGATGAAATATAAATGTAATGAATTGCACAGGCATACCATTCTCTGAAGTATAAATGAGCTACCCATACAAAGCAAGAGCAAAAGCAATACCATGCTCTCCTGTTATTGTGCAGTGTCGGTAGGAAGGAAATTCAATTATAAATGATTACGCTGGCGCTCTTATCCCACCTAGATATAAGACAAAACAAGGGCCCAGCAAAGGCTATTTTTGTATCCACTGTCCTTTACAAAGTCTCTCGGTGATTCCTCTTACTGCCTGCGCATGTTGCTCTCTCATCTCCCCTATCTTGTGAAACTGATTAGATAAATGTGGCAAGGAAAAGTTGTCTATGTTTTAATAACCTCACATCCAGAACAGGCCTAGCAACTCATGTGCCAACCTACTGGATATCTGTCTCAATAGTTTCTTTACCTCCTCCAAAAGGGTAAAGACACTACTGCTACAAAATACTTAACACCTGGCCTCCGTCAAAGAAATATGCCCAGACACCCTAAGCACACCGCCTACCGTTTGATGCTACAGGGCCAAAACAATGTTTTTGCAAATAGTTATGTCAATGTGGTTTAAAAATAAGCTGAGCTAAAACTGGCAGGAGAGATTAGGGGCCATGGTATGTAAACCGACTAGGTTTAGACACTGGTTTCGGCAGCAGTACATTAGGAGGTAAAAATTGACTGGGGCACTCAATTAGTTAATAATGCGACAAAATATTTACATTGAAAATATCACCACCACAGATCTCTGACCCCCTTCATATCTCGCTTCAGTTTCGAGATACTAAACGTGGGTCAAATGCTAATGTTCCCTACTAGGCTTGGGGGGGAGATGTTCTTAGCAGCCGGAGAACTTTATGGTGTACTTGCCTAAAATCAGCAACTAATTTGTATTAAGAAAATAAATAAGGGCAGGGGCTTAAATATTTTTCCCAGGAGCCTGCCACCGGTACAGGTAAATGCTGAAGTTGCCATACACCAAATGTGCCTACTTGATTCAACTTTATTCCTTAATCTTCCAACATCTTACACTTCCTATCACACTATCTCTTTTTTGACGTTGTTGGTTCCTTGTTGGGAAGGAAAAGTCCTCTGCATGATAAAAGACATGTACCCCTGCCCTGAGTGCCCAACTGTACTGTTGTCTGGATCCCTAATGTAGCTTTTTTTGTCACAGGTAAGCACGGATCATGCGTGTGGCGCCATGACATGGGCCTGCCTCACGGTTTGTGGTCTTGTTGGAAAAGGAGGGGCGCCCAAAGCACCGCCTTCACCAAGAGTTGAGCAGTAAAAGCGTGGTGCTGGCAGAATACTGTGTAGTGATCAGTAGAAGAGAACAGGTCCTTTTTAACCTGTGTCACTGGAGTGAGGCCTACAGGCTCACTCACATTTTTAAAAGTACCGCCACTGTGTGCCCACATGGGCTGCGTCTGTGTGCAGAAGTGATCAAGCCACCCCATATGCCAGGAGAGGGCCGTCGAGTCCTGAGCAGTGTCGTTAAGTCTGTGCAAGCAGCGCCAGGCCAGCATCACCATACTGAGGTGACCCCTTTTGCCAGAAGGGCCCACCGTTGAACTATTTGTTGTCAGAGCGTCGAGGCTTGTTACTGCTTTAATCAGCTACCCTGAATGCCAGGAAGGGCCGCCGTGGTGAGGGAGAGTGTAACGGAGAAGAGGGCGCTTCAGTTGAGAGTACCGTGGCAACCCTGTATGCCAGAAGGGGCTGCAAGTACCCTCATTGCCAGAAGTTCGGGTCGTTACCCAGATGGAAGATTGCGGCTTGTGACCGGCGGGTCAAGCCCGCACACCAAGGCCTGCATCTGATTCCCCTAGGACCATGAAGAATGCCGCCTGAGACGCCGTCCCCTCACTGAGCTCCAGTTGGGAGCTGAAGGATCGAATCTCCTTGCCCCCTTGAGGGGAAGAGTGGCTTACCCCTTCGTGGAGCAGGGGCAGCTCTGATCACTGGGACAAGCCAGCAGCAGCAAGGGAAAGATCCTGCACCTCTTTGTATCGTGGGCAGCCCGACTTTGCCAAACAGGATCAGGACTTGTGAGCAGCCGTGGAGAAGTCACTCGCTGCAGCACTTAACACTTCCATACTGCTGGAGGCGGTAAGACTAGAATTAGGCCCTAGGGGACTCACTGCTAACGGTGCTGCAGCACCATCAACGCTTTTGACTAGTTTCTAAAGAGTCAAAGGGGAACTCTGGAGTACGGCCTAATAGTGAGCAATCCTTTTAACTCTCGTCCACAACTACCAATGAGAGTCAGGTGTAGAAGGGGTACATGGCCCAGTTGCTCAGGATCAATAGTAGGTTGGACCCGGGGACATCAGGAGTAAAAGGCCTCAACCACCACGGTTGGGCCCAGTGGCCCATGCATGCCCCGTAGCCTTCTGAATGGGGTTCGGAGATACCTGCTTTCCTTTTTTTCCTTTGAGCCTAATCACCCTTTTCTGCCTTTCTCTCTTTTGCTCCTGATCAAAGTCTGCTGAAGACAAAAACAAGTCCTGGGTCACAAAAATTAGTGCTGCCGCCCATCAGCGACAATCACTGGCACAAATTAAACACTACCTAAAAAGTGAGCTAAAAGTGATCACAAAATGTCAAAGGGTATGAACAAAAACGTCCCTTCAGTTGTTATAAAAAAGAATAGCTAAGCCTGTCACTTGAGTACACAAATTCAATAGTGGTTACTAATGTCAGGCAGCTTAACTAAACAGCCTTATTCTTTAGTGCATAAGTCTATATGTCATGCGTCCATAAAATTGTCTAAGCAATCTTTGTAGACCAAAACTCTTTGCATTCGTATTTGAAAGGTTTCTCGATTTCTAGCTTCTAAATGTTTTTATCGTGAAGGCATGATTTTAAGTGTGGTTTCCCATATTTCTTTGCTTGGCAGATCAGATTATTCAAATAATTTCTGAGCGCACAACAGAAGTTATGCTGCTACAAACTTTACCAAAAGGGGGTAGGTTACTTCAATGGGACACTGTGAATCGTACAGGAGAACATCCTGAAAGCAGTAAAGATCAGCAGGACTTGTCGGGAAAATTTGCACAGACACCAAAATCATTTCACACATCTGATAAAAGCATAAGACCTTGTAACAAGATGGTGACATACGACTGTTGGATGGACGGAAAGGTACAGTTCCCATTTTGCAGCAAACCACCAGTTCCCCAAGGGCAGTCATCATGCTGGCAGTTAAGGGCGCTCAGTTCTGCCTAGGATGGAACACTATGAGTCTGCCCCTAAACAGACAACTCACCAACTTAAAGTAGAGGTCCAAGCTTAACAGGCAGCCTTACAGAAAATACTAAGTGACTGCAATTGGTAGAATAATAAGGCACAGTAGCATGTAAGACCCCATATAGAGGGAATACAATTTGGGTTTAGTTAAAGACAAATAATGTACTTGGGATAAGGGCTGGTTCCAAAAAAGAGATTGTGGCGATTATGATAGTCGACACAAAGACAACATTCAACTCTACCTTGAGGAGTCTTCAATTTATGTCAGAAGCAGTTTTCCTGCTACAATCTACTCTTAAACAAGATTTCATTCACCATCCTCAAAGTCAATACCACAAAACTGCAGTTAGTTTTCCCTGCATCCATCTAATCGCCTCTCGACCAATCTGAAACTGGCTCACATAAACACCCCTCTCAAGCCAATATCTCACAAGATCATCTGAAAAAATGCAGTCTTTACATTTGAATCTTGTCTTAATATGTACACATTTCTCCAAAGTAATCCAAAGAACCTGCCATTAGCACCTACTATTGTAGATTGTGTCTTCTAGGACTCGTAGCAGCCCCCCTATATTGTTTCGCTTGCTTCGTTTGTTTACTGAGGCCTCAGGTCATACAAGTTATTATATGCTTCTAACGGATGAAGCATTTCTGTTCATTATCGTGCAACAAGTCGTATTACATGAATTGTACATTTTGATTGAGATATATATATATATATATATATATATATATATATGTATATAAAAATGTGTGTTCTTTCTCAATATTTACTTTGAGCTTTTGTATTCACTACAATAAAATTGAAATCTGCAATTATCTTGCTGCATTTATTCAGCTATAAAATGGACATACATAGTGGACATAAAATAAAGCATTTAAAAATAATGTGGATTTTGTGTGGGTATGTTCTTGAGATGAATAGTAACCAGAACTCACAAAAATAAATCAAAATGCTTGACAGTCCTTAAAATGTTTGTTACATGCCCAACACACATTTTCAACAGGTATATTTGAGAGAAATGTGCGAGTCATAACTTGTCTGTTCCTTCCACACAAGCTGGGAATTTGGTCCATAACTGTGCTTGCCTAAGGGCCCAGAAGGATAAGGTCATGTTTACAGAACACTTTGGAAACGTAACACTACACCCTTCCTTCATAATCATACCATACATTCTTCCATTCAACCCTGGGAATGCGGTCTAACAAATAGTAACATCACACATGGAGTAAGCCAACACTCGTGGCTGATCTACCAAAATCTTCAAAATCCTTCAAAATCACCACTCATCAATTTATATCATTTCTTGAACAAAAAGAAAATGTGAGCATGTATATTGAATCTTGACTGAACCTCAGAAAATATTTCACCTACCCCCATCATTAGACCATCAAGGCAAATTCTTCACCTTCATAATAATGCAGGACAGGAATTTTACAACTTTACCTAAAACTCCTAAATGGATTCCAGCTGCACCAGTAACAGCTTTAAGGACTACAGGTTTCCGGGTGTTAAACTGAATGGACCACAGCAGATTCATACTTGGCCGCTCCAGATCAAAGTACTTCATGTCAAGTATCAAGCACAGCTATCTCAGACAGTAAGTTCAGCAGATTTTCCACATTCGAAAATACTCAAAGTGAAATATTACATAAGGGGAAAAATAATGGTGCCCCTTAGACTGTACCTTGACTTTAATTTGTTGGTTGATGCTCACAACTTTAAAAAAAAAACTATCATTACAGAGCATAATAACAGAGGGAAAACATGGTCATTTATTCTGCAGAAGCCTCCCTAAAAAGCTGATTCTTCTAAGGAAGACTCCACATTTTCAGACTTGAACCCCAGCTGGAGCAAAATTCCCAGTAATTCAGAACACACTGTTAATAGTGTGCAGTACAACATACCCAGGGAACGTGTTTCCTCTTTGTATATAAAGCCACACTTGGCAAAGACCCAATGAACTTTTACTTTAACAAATTTATAGTGTGTTGAGTGAGCTTAATAACCTACTACAGCACTATGACTCGGTCTCAAGTTGAGGACACTATGAGTTCTAGGTAAGCAATTGGCTAAAAAGTCTTGGTTTTAGTTTTTCCCTATAGCGGTCATGAGCTGGTACAGTCTGGTCGTTGGTATGGATGTCCATAAGTTAGCTATACAGTGCGAGAAGGATGTTCCTCCTTGTATGGCCATTATACCAGTGGAATCATTTGGCGAGGCTTATCAGGTGATCCCACTAGGCTTGGAGTCTTGACTTCTGAAAGCGATATGTGATAAACAAAGGGCACAAGCATAAAACATCTGAGTGACACTCAAACATAATTCTTGAAACATATTGTGGCTTATATAGATAACTAAATAACCTTCGCTTGATGTTGTCCAAGGTAAGCCCAATAAAAGCCTTCCTAGGGTATTATGCATGATGTGGATTTTAGAGGCGGCGTATTTTGGTAGCCCATGTACAGTGAACTTGTGTGAGGTTACAATAACCTGGATTAAAGTTTGCACCACGTAATGGGCAGTGATTGAAGGATTTTTCTTAGTGAACCAAGGCATACAAAGAATACATTTATCGAAACTGGTGAAATAGTGTTTCTGCTAGCTTGATTACTTTAAGTGGACTTGAGTATAAACGGGTTCTTATTTAATCTGTAGCGGTTTAGTTGAACCTCACAGACATTAAAGGTGAAAGAGCCTCCAATTACAGAGGTAGAGACACTGGCAAGTAAAAGACTATATTGAGATGGATATCTAACAGAACAGTCCATACAACCTACACTCGCTTGCTGCACCTCGATTTCAAAAAGTTACACTGTCAAGGCGATGTTCAGTTCTGGAACTCAATTCTTACCCAAAACACACAAAAAATAAGTATTATCCCTTTTAAGAAACTTCAACATTTGTAAAGTGATAGAAATGCTTATAACAAGAAATGGTCCAAGTTGTTGCGCAGATTTCTCTGCGGAAAACTTACATTTTTGTCACCTTTGCAAATTTCCTGCATGATCTGTAAATAATTAAAATTCTGGAGAAGTAGAAGTGGTTGATCCACTTCTAATGGATTTATTAAATGTGGAGGTAATATCAGATGTAATCTTGGGCATGAAGCTATCTACGGCAGGAGGTACAGATAATATTAGGAAAGTGGTAATATGTGCAAAAGATCAGGGTGGACATCAGTCTTATGCCCTTTCTTTAGATTGGTTAGGGGCATTGGTGTCATTCAGATTCACGGAGAGGAGCAGTAATCAACCCTTTGCTTAAGAAATGGAGAAGAGACAATCATACTAAATATAATTTAATATCCTTCCCTGACACCATAGCCAAGGTAAATGCTAAACTGATGCTTAAAGTTTGACAGCATGGACTCTTGAGATTGCTATTGTTCCTTAAGAACAACGAGGTTATCAGTAAAATCAACTTTGCGGTTTTCATCAAAAACTTTAAAAAGTAGAATTTTAGAAATGTTTGGGATTGACCTCATCAAACTGGAGTTTTGATGCCCATGTGACTTCTGTATGTATTAAAACTGACTACGGTAAATGGTCTGTGAAACCTCATTGTGCTTTTTGGCTGTTGTTCAATAGATGTGTTACTGATCACATTTAAAGGGAAGGAAATTATCCAAGCTCTTTATGGAGCAGAGATAAAAGACCTGGAATCAAGAGTATAGCAGGGCAAACATCTGAGGATCTTTGTTTAAAACAGCCGCTGTCTTCTTATATAAAATGATTTAAATTTCCTGTAGGTTTTTGAATCATTGGAAATTACCCACAGATTTTCTATCTTGGCTTGAATTTCGAGGTAGAGAAAAAGAAGATAAACCATAGGAGAAAGAGGGAATGCATGGGGCCAAGGAAGCAAACCTGTAGGAGCAGCTAATAAAAATCTAGCAACACTCCAGGCACTGACTGAAGGGCTCATTAATTTTATTGACAGTTGAACAGGCATGCAGGTTTGGCTGAGCAGCTGACACCTACACAGTTGGCAATACGCCACACTAACAATACCTATAAAGACATTAACAATACCTAATTGTGGTGTGTTGCACTGCATTACTAGCGACATCTCTGTGAAATACTCCCTCCCTTTTATGCCTTTCTTAACAAGTCAAGTTTAAGCATAACATTGAAAGACTGCATCAACTGCATTTTCTAAAACGAAAATGACCTCTCCCCATAGATGAGCAATCAAAACACTACTAATCCTCTCATCATGAAGACTTACCACCTGATCATACTCCCAGAGCTGATTGCCCTTCAGGTGGTGGCACTTGAGCATTGTAACTGGACCATTCAGTTTAGAGACATCCAAGCATAGATCATCTGTCCGAATTTCCTTGTTGGCGGTATACGAAAACACCTAAACATAAAACACACAATATGACTAATAGTGTAGCAGCGCATTCGATTGCAAAGAGAGCAGAGAATGAGCTTTGATCAAATTCAACAAACAACAGGGTGTAAAAGGCAAGTTAGGTTTTCCAGTCACTTGTCTCAATATTAACCAATGTTGCTGTGCTAGCATATTTTGAGTAGTTTTCCAGTTCTGCACCTGTAGCTCACAGGAGGCGACTGCACTTTCGATACAAGACCAGACGATTTTTATGAATAGAAATTTCCCAGCAAGCAAATTTTAAAAGCAGTTTTATGTGCCTACATTTTGCTAAAGCATCCAAGGAAATAATAATATATTTGCTGATCTGTGCAAAAGCTGCTTAGAATGTTTTATGCCTTTTTTCCAACCACTAATCATAGACACTACTGTGGCGACTAGAACTTCTGTTATCTGGATCAGTCTCATGGCAGCTACCGATGAACCTTAGCCAGTGGCACCATACAACACTTTTTCTCCTGAAACAAGTGAAGCTGTAATAAGATAAAAGGAGGTGAGTAGAGAATTTTATTTTTTTATTTATTTATTTGAGTTTTATATAGCGCTGGCTAGACCCGGAGGTCTCAGAGCGCTTTACATAAGGTTCCACAAAATTACATCAGTTACAAGTTACATCAGTTACAAGAAAACATTTCAAGAGTGTCGGAAGATGTAATAAATGGAGCTTAGAAGGGTAAGGAGGTGGGGTAAGGTGTAGGAGGGAGAAAGGATGGAGATAGGATGGATGGAGAGACGAAGGAGAGTCTGCCCAAAGTCCGGCTGGGTAGGTGACGGCCGAGGGGGAAGTCCACAGCCCATCTCCTCTTTAGCTATCAGGTAGCTCCACCGGGCATCAGTCAAGCGGCTAGGTCTCAATGAGAAAACAATTGGAGAGCAAAGAGGAGGGATAAATGGAGCATAAAGAAGAAAGTGGGTGGAGTAAAGGGGTATGAGGGAGAGTACGATGGAGAGACGAAGTAAGGTCTGCCCATTGTCCGGCTGGGTAGGTGCCGGCCGAAGGGGTAGCCCACAGCCCATCTCCTCTATAGCTATCAAGTAGCTCCACCGGGCATCGGCCAAAAAGCTAGGTCTCCACGGTCAGAGGCAGGTTCACAGATTCGGTATACTGAAGGGTAGGCCGGATGGGGGATGTGTTCGAGGTCTGGACGAAGTCCGGTTTTTTCTCAGAGGAGTAGCACGACGTGGTAGGGAACACTGTGGCAGTCATCTTGGGGTGAGGCAGTCCCAATGATTTTAAACAAGTTGCGCTTCAGCATCATCGCTGGGGGGCTGTTTCCGCGCTGAGAATTGCAGTTTCGGCTGCTTACTGTCAGTGCGGCCCATTGTTCTCCTCCCTCCTGTAGGCTCGATCTAGGTCCCACGTAGCAAACAGTGATCGCCTCCAGTAGCAACAAGGACAAGATTGCAAGGAGTCACAGGTAGGCAGTAAAGGAACGATTGTGCTCTCTGCACCTCACTCGCAATCATGGGACTCATGGGGGCGCGAAGCATACACTGCAGTCCACAAGGTTCGCAGGGCGTTATCATGCAGTGTGCGAAGAGTTAGTGTGAGTCTTCTGCAGAGAGGTGCTCTCTCTTGTTTCAATGCCACAATTTGGAAGGTGCAGATGCAATTAGTTATGCATTAGTGGGGTCCACAGGCACGCCCCACAATCCACCATCGCTGGGCTCAAAGCGTGTCATGCACCGCTGCCGACACGCATACCATAAGTATTGTGAGGTGTCGCCTGCATTCCCTGCGCTCCGCACCCAACGTAGGTCCGCAGTTGTAAGAAGGCTCACGGTTCTGCAGTAGGAGCCCCTGCCCACACAAACACCATGGAACGTCTCGCAGGGGTCTAGGGCCGCCCATTAGTCTATGAGGTAGCACACCACACGCGCTGCTGTGCAGAAGCGGCCCAACTCCGCAATTCCGATGCACTCGCGGGTAAACCGTGCAAACGGGTGCGTCCGCAATTTACTTGGCAAATAGATGTGTCCCCCGGCCTCACCAGGCAGAGTAGCACTGTATGTGGGCCTCAGAGCAGCCGCCCCCGTATCCGCTCCACCGGGAGCATAGCAGCATTAGTCCGGGCATTCACCTGCGCGTCGGTTTCCTGAGCCTCTCTGCAGGAACCCCGGCGGCCGCTCAGAACCGCGTCCCTGACGGGCCTCAGCAGGATAGTTCAGCCGCACCGGAGCCCCCCCCCGCGTCCAATCCCAGCTGGCTCCGATATTCAATGAGCACAGCAGGCACGAAGGTAATGCTCGCAACACCGATACAAAGCGCCTGGGGGTTCCAGCTCTCACCTCCTTAATGCCCGGGTGCCGCCTCGTACCTCTCAATGGGTGTAGGCTGGCGTAGTCAGAACTGGGAGTTTCTCCCCCCGAGGGGCAGCCGGCAAGTCCGTTAGTCGGGAAGAGGGCAAGCGGTGATGAGAGCCTCATCTGCTGAAAGAGTGTGGTTCGGCAACATCACGGGTCGATTCTCTCGGCCTCCAGGCACCGTCCCGCAGCTCCTCGGGCGCCATCTTTCTAGATGCCACTTATTTACACCCTCTGCGCCGATGTTCTGTCCTCCCAACAGTAATTTTTCTAGATTGAGATATTGTACACTTTCAATTAACTGCGGCCAAGTTGCACCCCGGCACCCGCAGCACTGGCTGTGCAGCTCCGCTGACACACCTCGGCAACCTTTGAGTTCACGCCGAGGGTCTCCGATCTGAGTGAATCTGATCCGAATGAATGAAGATGAGGAAGAGAACAGAAATGAAAGAAAGCACAGGAAGAGGTGGCAAAAGTAAGAAAAATCCAGGAGGGGGAGGGGGGGGGGGGGAGAGAGAGAAAGAGGGAGGGAGGGGGAGAGAGAGAGAGGGGGGGGGAAGAGCGAGAGAGAGAGAAAAGCAATTGAGACCTTGTGGCTAAATAGCAGACTATTGTCTAATAGACCTGAATTCTCTACCAGGATACCAGACCTAACCTTGGCTGAAGTATGCCTATAGTGGGAGATCTTTCAGTGTGTAGTGTGCCCAACACAAATGAAAACTTATTCTAAACAATGATCAGATTAGAGGCAGAGAAGGGAGTAGGATGATCCAGGAAAAGAAGTACATTAGAAACAGTAAAGTTTTAATAAAAAACAAGCTACTTACCTGTACACTGTATTCTCCAGTATTGACAGCTTTCATAGATTCACATGCTTGCATCTTCCTCGTCGAGGTGGGATCCATCGGTAATTATAACTAGTAGTGTAAAAAGACTTTCTTCTTTGTCTATTATCATTGCATTTCCCTATAGGATTGAGTAGCAATCCACAACATATTGTACATGACCAAAGTCTGACCAATCATATCATAGCTTGCAACCTTCCCTTCTGTGCAGTGGCTTTACATCTCAGATTTCTAAGCACAAGAGGTAAAGTTACCCATCCTACCAGATAAGATAAACAGCAATGAGGTGAGCGACTGAAGGGGAGGTGGGTGGATCGCATGTTAATCTATGAAAGATATCAATACTGGAGAACCACAGTATACAAGTAAGTAACCTGTTTTTTTCTCCAGTATTGAATCTTTCATAGATTCACATTCTTGCACCTGAATAGCGAGGGTTATACCATTAAAAACAACAGAACAGGAAGGCATCTATGAAGCTGTATGCCGAGGCAGTTAATATACTTAAGTGTTTATTCATACGTGGTGATGGGAAGAAATAAATATCATGGTATAAATACCAAGGAGCTCACCTTATTGAAAAAGGCTTCGAAGCACTGCTTAGCCCACTGCAGCATCCTTATTGTTAACAGCATCCAGACAATAATGTTTGGTAAACGTATGCGTGTTAGACCATGTGGCCGCTTTGCATACGTCCGACAACAGTACTCCTGCGAACAAAGCAGCTGATGTTGCCACACTTCTGGTAGAGTGTGCGTGTACTTTGGATGTCAGCGGTCTTCCCACCTTTTTGTGACAGCAAGTTATAGCTGCGGATAGCCATTGCGCTATAGTTGATTTTGAAACGAGTTGGCCTTTTGTTGGGTGAAAAGGCAACCAGTCGTTGGACCGATTTTTTGAAGGACTTAGTGTTTTCCAAGTAGAATTTAAGGCATCTTTTGACATCAACGGTGTGGAGTGATTATTCCGCTGCACTTGGTTTCTGGAAAAAAGTCTTTAGGACAATTGGTTCATTTAGGTGAAATTCAGTAGGTACTTTTGGTCTGAATCTTGGATTGGTACGCATGATAACGGTCTTTCTTGAAGTATATATAAGGCTCCAGCACTGTAAATGCGTGTATCTCGCTAACACGTCTAGCACACGTTAAAGCTAGTAAAAGTGCAGTTTTCCATGTGATGTGTTTGATGTCAGCCCTATGGATTGGCTCAAAAGGCAGTTGCATTAGTTCTGCCAGGACTGGGTTCAATTGCCATGTTATTTGTGGTTTTTAGATTGGCGGAAAAGAACTAAACAATCCCTTGAGAAACTCTTTTATTAATCTATCCGACTAAAGGGATTTTTTTATTGTGCGAACATCTGTATCTTCAGAGTGCCGCGAGATGGACTTGAATTAAACTGTGGCAGAGACCAGATTGAGCGAGTGAAAGAAGGTAAGGCAAGACCTGTGCAGACTCTGATGTGAAAGGATGACAATTGTTGGCAGTGCACCAGTTACAAAACCATAGCCATTTTGTTCTGTAGGACTTTCGTGGATTCTGCACTAGCTTTTGCTAAAATGTTTCTACATTGCTGAGGGATAGCTAGCCGATGGAATTCATAGTATTCAGGATCCAATCTGCTAAAATTAGAAATTTCAGGTTCGGATGCATTACCTGACCATCGCCCCTGTAGAGTAACCCCGGGACCAGTGAGTTAAGTGTTTTTCTGTTCTGACATTAGGAGAAGTTCTGTATACCAGAACTGTCTCGGCCACGCTGGGGCTATTAGAATGATCCTGCACTGCGCTTGTTTAATTTTGTGTAATATTTTTGGGATGAGGGGTATAGGCGGAAAAGCATAAGCGAACGTGTCTATCTATGACATTTGAAGTGTGTTCCCCATGATCCCTTGTGTGGGCGCCTGCTTGCATACTGAAGACATCTCTTGTTTTTTGGAGTTGCGAAGAGGTCTAGGGAAGGGGTTCCCCATTCGCTGAAGATCTTGTTGAGTTGGTTGGTTGACAACTCCCACTCGTGGCATTCCTGTAAAGATCTGCTTAGCTCATCCGCCCATTGGTTTTCTGTGCCCTGAATGTGTTCCGACTTCAGGGAAATCTTGCATTGTAGGCACCAGGACCATATTTGTTGTGCTTCCTTGGATAGAGGGAGTGATCTCGTACCGCCTTGTGTGTTTAGGTAAAACATTGTGGTCATATTGTCGGTGCAGATTAAAACGTCCGACCCTTGTAACCTTGGTAGGAAAGCTTTGAGTTCCGCTGACCTCTAAGTCTTGATGTGCTCGCCATCCCTACACTTAGGCATTCGTTGTCATGGTGAAACTCAAGAGTCCTGTGTATGACAGTGGACCCTATTGCGATATTTCCTTTTTTCGTCCACCATCGCAGACACCATTTCCAGAGCTATCTGAACAATGTCGTCGAAAGAACCCTTGTCCTATGTCCATTGTCTGTCCAGCTGTTCCTGTAGCGGTCTCATGTAAAACCTGCAGTTTGGTATGAAAGGGATGCACAACAACAGCATTTCCAGGAATGATTTGTAGGTTTTTAATGAAACAAACCTTTTTCTTGACAGGGTCAAGACTAGTGTGATCATCTTTGTCACTCTCTTCGGTTGGATATACCTTGCATATGGTCGTATCCATGATGGCTCCAAGTAATGTTTTCCTCTTCTGTGGGATTACACAAGATTTGTCTTTGTTTATGTGGAGACCCAGGTCTTGGAAAAGTTGCATGCAAGTCTCTGTAGAATCTCTTGCAGCCCTTGATGAGTGTGCTTTCATTAGCCAATCGTCTAAGTACAGGAATACTTGATGTCAATTAGGTCTGAGATAGGCTGCTACTGGTGCCATGCATTTGGTGAAAATTCTTGGGGCAGATTTCAGTCCGAATGGTAGTACCCCGAATTGGTAGGGCTTTCCTGCCACCTTGAACCTCAAATATATCTTGTGCCTCACGTAAATAGGGATATGGAAATATGCTTCCATGAGATCTAATGATGTCGTGTGATATCCTTCGTTCAAGAAATGGATGATGTCCTGTAGTGTGATCATTCGAAAGGATAGCTTCTTGAGATATTTGTTGAGCATTCTGAAATCTAACACCTGTCTACATATTCTGTTATTTTTCCTTAGGAGAAAAAAGTTGGAGTAGAAACCTGTGTGTCTGCAGTGTTGTAGGAGTTCTTCTATTGCTCCTTCGGCAAGTAGGGACTGAATTTGTTTCCTTAACACTCTAAGATGTTGATGAGATATTTTGACAGGTGGATGGTACAGGGGTTTCTGGATAAACTCCAGGGTGTGATCATACTTGATGATATCTAGAACCTACATGTCCAAAGAGAGATCTGTCCAATTTATGAAGCAGTTGAGAAGAGTGTTTCTGCACTGCGATGGAGGCGCTGAGGTGACCGATGGTACTTTGTCACTGTTTTCTATAGGAATCTAGGCTTTTTGTAGTAGGTGCTGCTGTTGCCTTCCTGTGTGCCTCAAATAAGCTGAGGCTTGGGAAGGTCTGCACTGTTGCAAGTACTGTTGGTGATAACCCTGTGCTTGTTGATGGTATGGTTGGCATCTATAGGGTTGGTACCCACCACGAAAGGAGTATAGACTCCTTCCTCTACTACCTCGATATGATGAAAATCTTTTGTTGGAGTATTCCCAGGGCACACGCAGTCGGTTTCAGTTTTATGGCTTGCAGAGCTTCGTCGAAATGCTTGCCAAATAAAGCGTTGTCATCGCAAGGCATGTCTAATATTTTAAACTGCACCTCCGGTCGGAAAGAGGTTGGTTTGAGCCAGCCCCTTCTCCTCCGGACCGCTGCCTTTGCAATCTGTCTGCACCCCGTGAGGGCCACATCCATTTAGGTGTCAATTTCCGATGACGTCCGTTCACTTTCTAGCAAAATTGTTCTTGCCTCCTGATTCTTGTCTTCTGGCAGGAACTCCAGTAACTGGGCCAGGTCCAACCACATTGGGCGATCGTACATCTCCAGGACGGCTAGGGCGTTGGAGGCCCTTATCGTGATCGCTGGCATGGCTGAGAAACTTTTTCTGATATATTGTCCAGCCACCTGCCCTCCTTGCCCAGTGGGGTTGAGAGTGGTGGCTTAACATGGTATCTCCAGATTTTTTGATCTTCTCTGTGCTGCCTGCATTACTACAGAGTCCGATTTAGGGTGACCTATCAAGCATGCTGGCAAGTTCTCTGGGGCTTTATATTTTTTGTCCAGTCGTGATATCACTGCGGCAGGACTTTTCATGGCCTTGAGGCCCTTATTCCAAATGTATTCCACAATCTGTATAGATCGTATTGACTTTTTGTTGGATTCTTTGAAGTCATATAAGAAGCACTCTGTTTGTTGCACTATCATTGGAAGGTCGAAATGCTTAGCAGCTCTTTCTTGAAGAGCATCAAATCCTCTGATGTTGTTCGGTGGCAAACTAGTGCCTGGGGGTGTTGGCGGAGCAAATATGGGGGTAACAGTTGCTCCAAACCTCAGCCGCAGTAGTAGTTTGGCCCTACGGTATTTCCTCTTCTTTGGGTTAAGTGTCATCGTCCCCTTGATCCACAGTCATCGTGGATAATGATTGATTCGGTCTTGTGAAAAGTATCTTACCCGGTTGCACCCTTGGAGTGGGCTGATGAGGTGGGGGTTCTTTTAGAATCGCCCCTGACCCCTCAGGTTTGGCAGGTGTGTCCACCTTTAAAGGAAACCTGGCTATGATAGTCCTGCAGCACCATGCGAAGGTCCGTCACAAGTGCCACTGGTATTTGCATTGTGGGTTCCTGTGAGTGTTGTACCTCAAAGGTATCTTTGTAATCCTCAAATTCCATGAAGTCGTCATAGTTTTTGTCGTGTTGCATTCGGTCTCTAAATGAGAAATCACCATGCATATATTGTGAACCTTGCTTATCATCTGATTCCTGGCATTTTACATGAAATTGGGATGGACTGGTAGCATGCCCAAACGGACCTTCCTCTTACATGAAATTGGGATGGACTGGTGGCATGCCCAAACGGACCGTCCTCAATCTTCATCACCTGCATTTCCCATTTCAAGCAGGTGCACTGGAGGTAATGGTGACACTTTGCTAGGTGACGTCACTTCTGGTCTTAGGACTGGTTTGGCGCAGGCTGTCGACGGGCCAGTCGAAGGTGCGATCGACGACGAGCAAGCCTTGGAGTTAACTGGTGTCTTCTTCGCTGTCAGATAAAGCGGCGTCAACGGATGTCGTTGGTGCATCCGTCGACGGTGTCGATGACGGTAGGGGCAGACTTTTCATCGATGGTCTCGTCATCAAAAATCTTGCCGTCAACGAGGTTGTCGACAACTGTGTCCGTAGATAAGGCGGAAGACACAGTTATTGTGGGTGTCGTCACCATAGACTATTTCTGCCGTCGACGGGGCTGTTGTCGATTTTTTGGGTCATTGATTTGCCTGATTTTAGTGAGGCAGTGTCTCCGAATCTGCGGTGACTAATTCCTTTTTAAAAGGTGTTGATGGCTCGGAAGCGGACACCTTTTGGCCCTTTTTCTCCTTAGTTGTTGGAGAAAATGTCTTTTCTGTGACTGGCTTCTGTTTTTCCACCTTTGTTAGGATCTTTTTTGGTGGTTCAGATGCATTTTTCTCCAATTCATCTCTCTTATGAGATCCTTTAGCGTTTGGGCAGGGTTTGCATCTCCAAAGTCTGGAGTTTTTGAAGCCTTTTTCTTTGGAGCCATATTAAAAGCCTTGCCTCCCAATCTTTGTGTCTTGGCTGAAAAAGTTCCACAATATTTGCAGTCTTTTCGCTTATGGTGGGGGTGCAGGCAGTATAAGCACTCTTTATGAGGTTCGACAGAGAACAACCTCATTTTCCCACGCGTCTTACAGGACGGAAATAAACCTTTCTTTGACCTTTCTGACATGATGGCAGAATGTGAAAGACGTAAAACAAAATGAAAAGAGTTCACCTTAGATTTACTGTCCAAAGACCGTATCTTGTGTGGAAAATACTGAGCAGAGCTCAGGGAGACTCCCTTTCCGCAATGTGCGGTAAGAAATTTGAGGTGTGAAGCCACTCAGGAGGGAAGGGTACAAGCTATGCTCTGATTGGTCAGACTTTGGTCATGTACAAAACGATGTGGATTGCTACTCAATCCTATAAGGTAATGCAAATATAATAGACCTAGAAGAAAGATTTTACACTACTAGTTATATTTATAGTGCGACTCCCACCTCGACGATAGGGAAGATACAAGCATGTAATTTTATGAAAGATTTAATACTGGAGAATAATGCAAATTCAATTTCAGAAAATTTATTTTTAGGTTCGATGTATATGCATTTGCATCATGTTGTATTCTATACTTAGTTTAAGAGGCCAGCCTTCAGTCAGTGGCTTCTTTTGCTTTGGAACCTTCAACAATTGGTTTGGGAAATAGTCAGATATCTCAGATCAGTAAGTTTATTGGCATTACCATTTCTTATTGTCTTTTCAGATGTGTTCTTCAGCCTTCACAGGGATACATGATGGGCTATTTTAAAGTCTGCAAGCATCCCAGCAGCACTGGGGAATGTGCATTGACAGCAGCATCTGATGTGTTGCTCAGTAACCAATTAAAAACATGACGGCCATTTTGGAACCATATTTTACATACATTATTGTTTTACTGTTTCAAGGTGGACGACATCTTTACAAGGAGTCAGCAAGTGGCTGAGAAGCAATGTATAGTAAGCAATGACAAAAACATCTGAAAACGGATGTTACACAAAAGAAAGCAACTCTTTTCTTTATCATCTATTTTTTCAGATGTTTCTGTTGGTACTTGCGATTCTGTACACAAACAAGTATTTGCAATGCCAAGAACATGCAGTACAAGCATCAAAACTATTAGCTTTGCCAACACTTTACAATTAGTTTGACCCCGAAACTTATAGCTTTTTACCCCTTAACCCCCTTTGATCTTTGCCTGCTCCTTTACTTCAGTAAAGATATAGACATTCTTCACACACAAGTCTTAGTAACATGCTTTGAAGTCCAAAGAAGAGAAACAAAAGTTAGGAGAGGAATGCTTCAATTCTTTTTCGGATCACTGAGCAACTACTGAAAGTAATTAACTAAACGCCTTCAGTCCTTCTCCAATAGGAACAGTCCATCCCAAACTGTCAGTCCAGTTTTTCTTCAATATTTATTCTGAAATAGCGACTTCATACAAACCTTTCTGGCATAATCTTTTCTGAAATGAAGTCAAATGGAAGGAAACTGTTAAAGGAATCCTTCAAGTTCCAGAATTTTTGTAATCGGATCTAGTTAACATCAAGAGTAATCAAATTAAGAGGTCATTGTAATCACAATGTCCATTTCACGGGTATTGAGAAGAAATCATATGAATATCGAGAGAAATCCTCAAAGACCTACAAAAGATCATTGCAACATGAAGGAGGCTTGTCTTGCTGTTCTGCAGTTTTTATGAAATGTGGCTCAATCCCCGGCAGCAACATTGTTGCGGACATATTTTCACCATCAAGTCGACTGCAACACTGGTTTAATTTCAGTAATTTATACTAGGAGATTTTGACGCAGATTGAACCAAAAAGAAAAAAAAGAAAAATACAGGATGGATGCGAGTTTGCCAGCATGTAAAGCTTTGTATACATAAGAGATTGCTTATATCGGTCATAAGATTTGTTTTTATACCATACGTTTAGATACATTCTTGTTGCAAATGGGGGGGATCACTGAGTGAAAGAGCATATGCTTTTGAATATCACTTAGACATGCTGTAATAAAAGATACTATAGTGCCAAGAAATCAGCAAAAAGTAAGATAGGGAAAGAATATGGTACAGATAAGAGGGGATAAGGGCGTGGAAGACAATGAGAGAAGGAATGGATGGGAGTAGGTAAAGGAAGTAGGGGGCAGGTAGGGAGTGGTATCTATGTGGGTCTTCCTGATGAGATTTGGGACTCTCTCTCAGGGGTTCTTGGGTGTCATAGGCCACTGAGGGGGCTGTTTCATAGAGCGGATGTAGGTGTTCATTTTTTCCCAAATGCTGAATTTTGATGTATATTGGTGTACAAAAGAGCTTAAAGTGCTGTCAGCCCCTCTCATTGAGTCCAAGTCCACCAAGTGTGGATGGAGAGAAATTCTTTGATTTTGAAATAACAAATTTTATTCCCATAGTTAAGAGCATGTCAAGGAGAAATCTGTGAGATTTAGATTTTTTGTAGATTACACAGTTTTATGAATTTCAGCATTTCAAGGAAGCTAGGGTTTTGAGGCATCAGACCATCTATTCTCCTTTTTTTGGGTCTAATAGCCATCACAATTAGAAGGATACAAGTAACCGAAGCTCAAAAAGAGTCAGGATCTAAGAAGCCAGCCTCTAGTTAGAAATGTAGAGTAAGCTCCCATGAGGACTTCCTCCCCATTTTCAGTAGCCTCAAGCACTTACATCTTTGGTAGTCGTTAACCAGACAGGTTACTCAGTGCATGTAAATCGGTCCACCAGCTGTAGATCAATGCCAGATTCTTGTTTGAGAGAAATGTCATACAGTGTGGGAAATAATGCATGCTCTCCCAACCTTGAGTTAAGGGGACAGACAAAGAAAGGCATCCTAGGCAACACCAATATCAATAAATGCTATTCTGTGCTTGGTGTGCACGAGTCTGGCTTTCCCACTTCACAGTGAGACGAGAGAGGCAGGCTCTCCTAATATCCATTTCAAAACATGGAAAGATTTCAGCTACTTTCCATTTAAACAGAATTAAGCCATTCAATTTTAAGGTGTGCATAGTAACAAATGTAGGAAAATGTTGAGTTCTGCAAAAGCAGCTGTATTCCATCAGGTCCTTCTTGTGATGCCTTTGTGAAGGCAAAGTACTTTCAAGCAAGAACGGGTTACAGACAATGTCTGATGGAGTCTTGATGCCCTTGAATCTGCTCAACCAATGCTTGTGGCATCTGAAGGTACCAGAAATTATTTCAGCATGTGCTGCGAGAGACCAAATCCCAAGTAAACAACAACCGCTCCAGGTCACATGAATTAGAGGTGTCCTACAGAGTTGTAATGGTCCAAAGCTGGGGTCCACATTTCCTTTTCATAGTACTCTGTAAAATGAACGCATGCTTTTGGTTTGGCTTCTTAAAGCAGGGCTCTCCAGAGGGTTGCAGGATCAGGCCTCATCCTACCACGAGATGCTAAGACATTGGTACTAAATGAAAAAGTTAGTCAAAATTGCCAGGACTCCTTACCATGATGGGTGCAAGACATTTGTTATCTTCGGAGGAGAAAGTGTTTAACCCAGTTTGGACATTTATTAAAGGATGGTACATTCTGGCAATTTTAAGACTTAATGTGCAACAATGATCTTCCAACACAACAATTCCTCCTGCACAGATCCCTAGTTCTGACAGTGAAACAATTGTGGAACCACCTCAGAAAGTGCTACAGTTACTGTACAATCTAGGCAGGGTGTGAGAGGCAAAGCATTGATGGTCCTCTTGAAGAGCTGAAGAAGTAGGCAGCAAATACTGGCTGTTCTATAGAGGAACAGGATTGAGACAGGTTGTTGAGCAGGAGTCAACAGGAGCATTTACTTTAAAAAAGGTACAATTTAATGTTGTACATACGACCCAAATTACACCCAGAAAATTAATACATTTTACACTGGCGCAGCTGAGCTCTGCCATACGTGCCGAGAAGCAGCGCTGGGGTTTCTAAGAAAAATGTGCATCCTGGCACTTCTCTTACAAATATAATTTTTTTGGGTACTTTAAGTGGCATTCATGTACTGTGAGGAATTAGAGCTGGTATTATGAACAAGATGATTTCAACAGTCTTTTCAAGTCCAGAAAAGTAATAGTGCTCACTGTAACTGTCATCAACGGATACAGGGGAAGATTTAAAGAGGCTAGAATAGTTATGTGCACGCATTTCTAATACATTTAAGAAATTATCTTCAAGATTTCAAAAGCTATACATTAATTTACTCCTGCGAATGTGATATTGGCATTTAGACATAGCTACTCCTCAAAATAAGAAAACCTAAAATAATTTACGGATTAATATATGCAAAGTCACGGCATTGATAAAAATGACCGGTATTTTGTTAGGCCCGACTTTAACATGGGGGGCAGTGCCCTACGGCAGTGTGAATGTCCTATGACTAATGAACAAACTTTGAGCTTGTTTTTGTGGTCAGATACAATGCTTCAGATAATTGCGGTTACCATCTACAAATATAAACAATTCCGTTTAGAATCGTTCATGAATTTGTTAGCATCCACACGACTGATGTGCACAAGTCTTTAAAATAATTTAAAATCATATAATATTGGGCAAGAGTTAATATCAGGATCGGAAAATACTGGTCAAGAATTAAGCCCAGGATTGCAACCCAAAAACTATGTTTTAAAAGTAAGCACTTTAGCCAATACAACACAACTTACAAATGCAGGCTTGCAAAGTTCAAGTTCCAAATCATTGTTACCAGACGCTAATCCAATTAGAACGCGTTGAGTTGTCAACTTAAAGCACAACTCTTGCCTTCTCTCCGACTCCCTTCTTTAATGCCTCGTCTGCCTTAATTACCTCAGTTCATAATTTGCCTCTCCTTCCTTCCTTCTCTTGCGTCCTCCCTTTCTCCTTTTAGTCCCTTCCATCCTTCTTTATCCACCACACCTCTCCTCCATTTCACCTGATCTTTCCAGAGGGCACCTGCATGGTAGTGGCGAGTGTCGCAATACATGCCATTGTGCGGAGACAGTCTCTTTAAAATATGCCTTCTTCTGACCACGTCTCTGGCGCATATGTTTGCATGACAAGAAATGGCACAGCAGACCCAATCCTGATGGTTCCAACTCCGCCTTTCCTCATGTGATACTGATAACATTTATTTCCATGACATTTATCTAGATGGCAATTCCTGTCATTTGCTGGCCACACCTGCAGTGTGTGCCACACTGAGATCAACTCCTCCTTACTGCAGATTTACAATAACTGGGAGCACGTTGCTAAAACAGGGTTTCAAAAATTATCTCTCGCCGCAGCATTAATGAATATTATATGCTTCTAAATAACACCAGTAGTTTCAAGATGGAGAGGCTTGCTGATAGCAGAGGAGCCCAAGTCAGCGTGCAATGACTGCGCTCCAGGCATTGGGGGACCAAGCGATGCACCAACACTACCATCAACAGCATCTATTTTCAGCTACCATGAATCAGGCAATCCTCAATACGTCACCTTCCTCTGGCTTTGTCAGACCTCCTAACCTGACAGGTTAAAATCCCTCCGTCCTCTAGTGTTCTCTGCTACTTGAAAAGATTGTGGTACCTGTGGTATCGTTATCATTGTGCAAGTAGAATGTTGGGGGGGGGGGGGGGAAGCATGATGTAATAGAAAGGTGAGGTGGTAATATTCCGGGGGGAAACGGTTGGGAGCGGGAGTTGCTGGAGGGAAGACGGTCAGGGCGGTTGTTTATCTCGTGCTGTAACGGAGTTAAGAATAAAGGATCTATGACTGTCATCTTTACAGTACCATGCATAAAATGTCTTTTCTGTGGCAGACTAGTGAAATCTGAAAGGAAACTAGTGCAATGTCTCCTGCACGCCCTATCGCAGCACAAGACTCTGCAGATACTG
This sequence comes from Calotriton arnoldi, assembly GCA_963921515.1. Classification (NCBI taxonomy): domain Eukaryota; kingdom Metazoa; phylum Chordata; class Amphibia; order Caudata; family Salamandridae; genus Calotriton; species Calotriton arnoldi. The sequence continues at coordinate 1,885,894 of CAWUFW010000047.1, read as the reverse complement.
GTTTATGCCAGGGCTCTGAAATTTATTTCAAGCTGCAGTGTTTTTACTTGCATTCTTTCATATGTTTGGAACCATGATAACTAACTTTGCAAAGGCAAAACGGAATTTCTTAACAAAGTATTACCGCCAGTGTAGAGGCAGCACTTGACTCTAGGGATGGCAATGGGGAGCAGACTAACGCTGCTCAGGGAGGTAGGGTGGAGCGGGAGGGGTGCACAACTCAAAACTCAACAGTCAACCATCAGATCCAATAAATGCCTTGTCCACCGCATTACTTATCTTAGTAAAAAGAATGCACTCTATTACTGCAGTAAAGAGTGGTTCGACAATTTAATGGGACTCAGTTGCAAGTACCTAGTTAACCAACTCAGGCACTATAGTGTCCTCTCCCCATTCTAGGAAGGGTTATGATTATTGATCTTCTACTCTAATGTAGTCATTGGTGCAGATCAGACACAGGTGCAGTTGACCAGGTCCCTACTTACATGGTTCGCAGTTCAAGTTAATAGCTCGTACCCAAATTAAAGGGAACGTGTAAGCAACATTCATTGCTCCTGCGGCAGAACAATGCATGTCCATAATTCAGTCTTTTGTGCGAAGCCCTGTTACAAGCTGATGCTTGTACTGGTCGATCAGCCTTAAAGGGTGCTCCGTTGGCTGGCACTCTCAGTGATATCCCCGCCGATATGGGACAGCAGCAGCTGTTTCACATGGGACTGCAGCCATGGCAGGGAAGCAACATTCTTGCCTGTTTAGGGGACACCCCTCATGACAGATGCGACCTTAAGTTGAGATCAGACAGGTGCTCGTTAAGGAAAATTGTAGATCCAGGGACAAGTTCACACATGGCGAGGAGGGTGCTTCATTGGGCTGTTGCGGCCTCCGTGACTGGTTGCTGCTTTGGCAGCAATGGCAGATCCTCCTCAGTATTTGGTTGGAAGGGTTTGCATAAGCAGCACAAAGGCTTCGATGTGGCTGGTGTGCTGGGCACCACAGGATAACTTCTTGGCTCGATTCCTGTGTGAGGTCCAATGTGGGGGCAGTGATGGGAGACCCCTCCCGACATGGGTCAGCTCCAGCTTTGCTCCAAGGGCAGTCAGCAACTTCTGGAACACAGCTGGCTTCTACGCCTCCAGGACAGGTTTTCCTTCTGCAGGGCCAGGAGCTTTACTTCCCTCTCTGAGCATGCATGCTTCTAGGTGCTAGACAGACTCTAAGCTTCTGCAGTAAGTTATACAGATTCCAGGTGATGTTTCCTCACCTCAGGGGCACTGGGTGTCAAGCCGTCATGAGCACTGGTACACAGCAGCTCCATAAGTACTCTGTGGAGCACTCCCTTTCGTTGGTCAAGAAGAACTTGGATCTGGAACAAAGTTGGGTGGTTTGGATCCCACTTTTATACACAACGTTCAAACAAGGTATGCGGATCCACTGTTTAAGGTTTCAGAACTGGTTTGGGTTGGTTCTTTTTCACATGTCATTTTCCGGCTGCTCCTCAGACACAGCCTTTGCACAAGGTGGTGGCCCTCACAGCAGTTAGCAACGTGGCTGGCTCAAAACAGGACTATGCAAAAAGGCACAATAAGTGTGAGATCTCTACACGTGGCTGCCAATACCCTTCCCGAAACAGTAATCTGGGACAGACAATAGGGCAAGCCCTGCTCAGACACTTCCTTACCTTGAACAAAAACTGCAGTCCCACCCCTCTTCCTTATCATATAGCAAATGACAGTGCTCATGAAGAACTTCAGCAGCCCTCTGTCTAAAAGATCCTCACTGCATTTCTAAGGGAGCCCTGTCTCCATCCTCTCACTTCAGCATCTGAATGCAGGCAACACCTGCCTGAGGAAGCTGTCCTCATCTTTCATCTTGTATTGTGCTAACCCAGGGGCATTCAAAATGGATTCCATAGGCCCCGTACTTAAACTCATACCACATAAGGAGTCCTACAACCATATACGTGTAACAAACTCACTACACCTATGTGCACTCAACACAGAATGATGTGGTGATTTCCCTAGGGATATACTGGCACATCTGTTTGAATATATCAACCGTAATACCTCTGTGTTGATTATTATATGATGTATTGATTGTACACTTTGAGGCTTGCATGTGCTAGCTGGACACTCATACACGATTTGAAAACTTCGAAAATGGACATGCCGTAATGCCCTAGATGGGACATGTGATTGTTAATTATGCAGATATCAATAAAGTTTGTTTAAAAAAAAAAAAACACAGAATGATGTCACTGTTTGGCCTTTAAGCAGAACAACACAGAATGACTGAAATATTAAAGAGATCAGTTGGATCACCATGTATTCAAGTTTCTGTCAGAAAGACTAAGATATGGCTCAAATTCAGAGCTGGATTGTCTAAAAATTATAATTAAATTTTCTGAAATCTAACTGCAATCAAATCTCCACGAACAATCATTGTAAGGAGCAATTTAATTAACATTTACTTATGAAAAACTCCTCACCTGATTACCTCCCATTCCATGACAGTTGAAAATTCCAACCTTTTCATTTTCTTTTCGTGCCATGTTATCTAGACATTGATTTGTCTCCACATTTCTTATCTAGATGAAGATAAAGACATTTTAAAATCCATATTTGAATTGCCTTCCCACAAAACCACCAATACCCTAATACATTTGTAAACCAATGTGATCAATTACACCATAGTTGGCAACAAACACATAAGCAATCACAAGACACTTATGACTGTGGGAAAGTTATGGTTGGGACAATGCAGATTTTGGATATTTACAAAATTCTGGCATGCGGTTTTCAACCATTGAAACACGTGATCTGCTCTTGTGAAAGGTAAGTAAAGTGTATTTGAGAGCTGGGAAAGGAGAGGGAACTGTCCCATGTTTCTTGGGGCTTTAGGAAAAGGCCTTCTCAACTATTATGGAAGTGGCACGTCCTACTTTATCTCTGGACTTTTCCCAATGTTCTCCAAATGGTACAGTCCACAATGCATTTAAAAAATCAGTTCCTTCGCATTTCCATGCATCCATTCTATCAGAATGTTACCTCTTCCCCCAAAAAATGCATTGAAGTCCAATTAGCAGTGGTGTCAGCATCCAGAGTCCTCTTCATGTTTCCTGAACACTCCAAAACACAGACTCCCAACCATGTCCCTGGTAATGCCAGAGTGAGGGTTGTGAATGGGTGCCGGTATCTGCCTAAAGGTAGAAGAGGTGCATCCATCTCTGTCCCACGGTTTGTCACCTTTACTAATCACTTAAAAACAATAAAGTACCTATCTGCGCTTGCACAAGTAAGCCAACAGAGCTGAAGTAACGTAGCGGGGTGTCTTGAGTTACAGGGGAGGAAAAGGCTTTCCTTTTTATATACAACCCTCACTCACTCTAGTAGTGTCTTCATCATCGGGTTCATCCTGGCTGCTAAAAGCCAGGATCGGCTGGACCATATTCTTTTAGTGATTGGGGATTAATATTACTACTAAAAATTAATCATCCATGCCCTGGTATTCCTTTATTCACCAGGTGGATGGGCACTATAAAATTAATTATATTTATGATAATTATAGGGAGGGGCAAAAAAGGAGTATACAATGGTCCTACGACCCTCAGCTTGCCTTCTTGGCATGCTGATGGTCATAGGATCATTGGACTCCTGAGTGAGGGTTGTATATAAAAAGGAAAGCTTTTTCCTTGCCTATATCTCAAGACACCCCACTACGTTGCTTCGGCTCTGTGGATTTACTTGTGCATGGGCAGACGGGTACTTTATTGTTTTGAAGTTTCACGTTCAGGGAGATCGTATCTAACTGCTTACTGCTTACAAGGTCTCCCCTCCCTTCTGGGTGGTTTCTTTCCTTCAAAAGAAAGTCCACCTTTTTGTGTCAGTGACCTTTACCAATCACCCTGAGAGTTCAGCAGTTTTGGGTCTCAGAAAAATGAAATGCCAGTGCTTCCATTCTGCCCCTTTCCCTTGTCTGATTTCAGTCCTAACTCTATGCAGGAAAAAATGTTACTCTGTAACCAATTGTTTGTGGCATGCTCTGCATACTCGTGACATCTAGTGTTGGGCCCAGACATTTGAGACTTGTTTTCCTTCAAAGACGTTTAGAGTCACAAGATCTATTGTGAGTTGAGCCTTAATCCACAATGCACCATGACAAAAACTCTACCTTAGACTCTTTTCCACTCTGTGGATAAGTAGTGTAAGTGGAGTGCGTTGTCGCAGACAAGTGTATTGTGCATTGTGAAATGTAGCTTGAAAACAAAGAGAAAAACATATGGTCACAGATGACTTCTGGGGAAAAGGGTGGGCATGTGAATTTACTGAACTACACACTAGTAACAGAAGACAGGGTACCTTTTTTCTGTTTTGGTATATGTGTGGCAGTAGATACTCTGCATAGACTCTGCATGGACTGTAAAGCAATTTCTCCCGGAAATCGGTGGCTAGCAAGCAGGTGATGCAGATGTTTGGAACAAGGATTTTAACAGTTTGTCCAGCTAAAGCATGTTTACAGGCTTGACTGTCCATAAACTAATGTTTTGTAAGTGTGTGTGGAGCTAACTAAGTGACAGCTTTACAGATGTCTGGCAAAAGGATGTTACCCAAGAATACCAAAGTGGCACTTTTTGAGTGGAATTTACTTTCGGAGGTACATATTGTATGTGCTTGGCATTGGCATAGACGTTTTTATGCATTTATAGATCCATCTCACAATGCATTTATAGATCCATCTCACAATGCCTGACTGGGATGGGGGTGTCCCATATGAGTTTTGTCAAATGCTACGAAAATTTGTTTTGTCTTATGAAAGGACTTGGCCCTATTGATGTAATACACAAGTGTCCTTTCACTATGTAGTGTGTGTAAAGCCCTTTCTGCTACAGAGTCTGGCTACAGGGAGAAGATGGGAATCTCAAAACTTTGATTCAAGTGAAAAGGTCAGATTACCTTAGGCTGGAAGTTGGGATTTGTTTTAAAGACATTCCTGTCCCAATGGACTTGAGTGAAAGGTTCTTCTATTGTTACAGACTGCAACTTACTGATGTGTCTATGGGAGGTGATAGCTATCAAAAAGGTCACCTTCTGTGACAAAAACTCAAGATCATAGGAGTAGAGTGGTTCAAACAGGGGACGCATGAGCTATGTGAGAACTACATCAAGTTCCACAAGAAGACTGGAGGCTTTTTGGGAGGTGTAACTTACATTGTGGCCAGTGGCGGTTGCTAGTAAACAGAAGTGGTGGGGCAGTGGGGGGGCGAGGGGGGTGTAGAAAAAATAAAAGATCACTTTACCTGCTGGCTGCCGACTCTCCCCTGACTCCCAGCAGCACACAGGCTCCCAGACTCCCCTAAGAGAATCACAACGCTGCTGTCATGCTCGTAATAGTATTACCAGCATGACAGCAGCGTTGTGATTGGTCTGAGCTGTCTGGTTTGCCACTCAGACAATGCCTGGGACTGTTCTCCACCCGGCTGTGCAACACAGCCGGGTGGAGAAATGCTAAGTGCGCATGTATGTTTGGCCGTTCTAAGACGGCTAGCCAAACAGTCATGCGCACTTATGGTGCCCACAACTCCTCCTTCTTGCGTGACGACAGCCCAACCCTTCCCTAAACTGGCTCAGTTCTGAAAAAGAAAATGATAATAACATTGTGCTATTATCATTTTATTTTTCCTTTTTGTACTGCTCAGAGAGCAGCGGGCGACGCTCCTCCCCTTTAACGGAGGAGCAGCTGCTGCTTGTGGCCCTCCTTGAAGGTATTAACAATAGTGGGTTTGAAAAGGGATGCAGGTTCCCTGTTTTGCATGTGTGCTGCAATAGCAGCCATATGCAGACAGATGGAAGTGTATGCTAACTCTGCCTCTTGGAGATGTAAAAGGTAGCAGACAATGTCTTGCAGAGAGACTTGGAGAGCATTCCTCTCCATGAGATAGGAGTCTGTGGTAATTGTCACCTGTGGAAGGGGATTGAGGAAAGGTCTGAAGAGCAACACACTGTTACAACAGGAGAGAGCGCGGAGGTTTGGTATTTCGAAAAACTAAAACTAGATCTCACACTGACCCTCTGCTTGTGACACTAACGCGTTAGGCACACTTGAAGTAGGCACATGTGCAACATGGTGTGCTGCACTATAGCAATGCAAGAAGCCATCCATTACCATCCTTACAGTAAGAGATGCTCTATTTGGGAAAAAAGCCAGCAACAGCTGTTGGAATGCTATCACCTTCTCTTGGTTGGGGCATGCTTTCCTAATTACAGTGTTTAGGATGATCCTAGCTAGGGGTGGATCTGCTGGGACTTCAGGTGGTGCTGATGGTGAATCCTAACTTGTGGAGTAAGGACATTGCTGCTTGAGTGCATGCTAGACACTGTTGTATGCTGCCATTCTTGATTAGCCAGTCATCTAGGAGCCGCCACCACTGCTAGACACTTTGTGAACATTCCTGGAGCCCTAGTGACCCCAAAATACAAAAACTATGAACTGGCAGCTTTGCCCACAAAGCAGATATAATGGCGGTGTGCAGAATGAATGCAGATGGGGAAGCAGGGGTCTTAAGTGCAGAACCACCATGAAGTCTTCTGGTCAGTGCAGAGGGATGACATGCTGCATGAAGGTCATTTGTAAGTATCGCAACAGGATGTATTAGTTCAGCGGCCAAAGGTCTAGGACTGTCCGAAGGCACCCGTCTTTGGGTATTAAAAGTAAGGGTAGCACATTTTTTTTGCGCTGGTGTGCAAGCACCACCGCATAGGCCTCTTTGGCTAGGAGCACCTACACCTCCTCCTTGAGCAGTTGAAGGTAGTCAGGGCTGAGGACATGGTGGCGAGGAGAAAGGTTTGGTGGAGTAGTGTGGAAATCCAGAGAGTACCACTGCTGTACTTCCAAGAACAATCTTCTGACCAATGTAATTCTCCCCCACTGGGGCATGCAGAACCTCAGTCTTCTCCCGACAGGTGCTATATGGTCAGGGGAATGGAAGGAAGCTACTACTTTGAGGCTGTGGTGCCAGCCATGGCTGAAACCGCTTGGTCCCTTGGATGGATCGTTCCTTCTGTAACTGCCTTGTGCGGCGCCTTTGAAGTGGTGCATATACTGCAAGGACTGCTGATGGTAGCCCTGCCTTTGGCTGAATGCTGGAGCGTTGGATCCGGCTCAGGGTTGGTGCTTATGAAAGGTAGACCTTGAGGGTGCAGGAATGAAGGGCACCCATTAACTTCGCTATGTCCTTGTCCTTTTTGATTTTCTCCTACATTTCATTAACCTGGGAGTACAAGAGATGCTTAAAACGCACTTTAATAAGGTGCGGCTCCACCTCAGGCGAGTAACTGGAGATCCAGAGCAAAGTGTGGCCCATAGGAGGATGCTGGTATTAATGCTTTCAGAGGAGGCATCCATGGTGCCTCTAATGCTCGAATTAGATATGATCTTGCCCTGCACCACCATCTCCTATCCTCTCCTCCTGTGTGCCTCGAAGTGGTCCCTTTCATAGCACTAACGTGGGCCAACGGAATTTGCGATACACTAATGCATGGCAGCCCCACACTGCCACATGCTTGCCAGCAATGGTGATTCACTTACTTTCTTTGTCAGACGGGGAGCATCACGCACTGCCTGCAGTGAGGCACATTTGTGTGCCAGGTGTACAACCAGTGCGTTGGGTGGAACTTGACCTCGGACATACAGTGGATCATCTGGAGCATATTTAAACTTTTTCTCCACCTTTGGGGTGTCAACTCTAGCCTTCACTGTCTCCTGGTAGTTATTACTAGCAGATTTAGATTTAATGTGCCCCTGAGCAAAAGTAGGTACTGCACTGATCTCAGTCTTTGAAAGCCTCTCTAGGACGAAATCATCCCCATCCTGGACCGAGTGCATCTTCACCTTGTGATGGTGAGCGGCCCTCTGGATTACCGCATGATAAACTGTGGTGTGGTCAGGTGGGGAGGGCTTAGAGGGGTAAGGGTCTAGATCTGTTTCATCACTGTGATCAATACTGTAGTCCTCACCTAGGTTGACTTCTTCCTTGGGCACTAAGGGCTCAAAGTATGGGTCTCGAGGATGATATGGACCACCGGGTCTGAATCTGTGTAAGAAGATGAAGGAAGGGACTGAACAGTGAGGCTGTGGAGGTGTGAGAGGGTGCGAGGCTGAAAGTGGTGAAGGGGACTGCCTTGTATACTTTCAGGAGCAAGAGGAGGAGGTGGGATCGTGGCTCTGTTCCTAACCCTTTTGGTCCACAGAGGTGTAGGAGGCTCAAAGGGAGACTCCTCTTCAAAAGCTAACCTTTTTTGGGAAATACAGAGTGTGTGGGTGTGGACTCAGGAGCAAGAGGCTTAGTGAGGATCTTCTCAGTATAGGAGTGGATGTATATTTTGTTCTGTCTCCTGTTGAGGACCTCTAGCAGCTGCATTGATCAGTCAATGGCATCGGTTTTTAAGCGTCTAGGTTTCCATAAGTGAGGAAGGGCTAGGCAGGAATTTTGGCACCACCTTCAGGTCGAAAACTGGGTGTTGGACACCATGATACTGATGAGGCGTCGACAGGCAGTGTGGCTCAGCACCTTTAGGTGGAGACCTCCTCGGGTCAGGTAAGACTCTACGGGTTGAGTGATGCCTACTGTCAGAGACAAAGCCAAAGGTGAATGCCTTTTCAGGATGGACTAGGGCCTCGATACCAGAGCGGTGCTCTGCCACAGTCGTCTGAAGACGATTTGGCAATCAAAATGGCTGACCTTGCTGCGTCTGCGATAGGATTGGGGCCTGGTCTTTGTTCCAGAGCGCCTACGGGCTGTGAACTCTGGCTCTTCCTGCTCGATGGCGGAAGCTTCAGAGGACTCAGCTTCTCTGCCCCCCCACCCCCCATCCCCTGCCAGGCAGTTGGAAAGCTGAAGCTAAATGGGCCTGCTTCCTCCTCCTCTGCGCCAAACAGGTCATCTGACCCATCATGACAAAGATGACAATCTGTTTTTAGGATCACTCACATAAGCTAGCAACATTATATTGAGGCAACAATTTTGACCTGATGGTAGTGAAGCAAGGACTCTCAAAACTCTAAAAGGAAAGCTTTGAGACAGTCACTGTGTTATGGTTATGTCGCTCTTTGTAGAGAGGAGTGCGAATGCAAAAGAAAAAAAGCACACCACTCCTGAAAACATAATTAGATGCTTACCTTTCAATTGTGTGCCTTGGTCCTGGGAAAATAGTAGACAACTGAGTTTTCTGTAAACTGCTGGGTTCTTTAATTTTGCATAGTCACATTTTGGTGCCAGTCATGAGACTTTTCTACTTTTGTATGCTTATTGGACAAGCTTTGCTCTACAGAAAATGGACCGACATCGTCATAGTTTTTCAAATTCCATAGAGGGGTGCACTTGAATTGCAACAACCTCTGCAGAGGGTTAAGGTCATAATGTGCATGTAACTAATAGGTGCAAAGCTCATTCCTACACCCCCGTTCCTAAAATTGATATCCTCCTACGTTTCCCTAGCATTTGTTCAGCTTTTCTTTTTATGGGAGGCCATCAACCAATGGAGCTTCCCTCATAATCTCTTTAGTCACTTCCATCACCGACACACTCAAGGCCAGTCATAAATGCTTATTTTCGACACGGCACATAGAAGATCCACAACCTGCAGAAATGTTTAGTCTTGTATACTTTCATTCCCAAAGTTCCCACCAGCTACTCCATTAACATCCTACCCTACAATTCACTTTCCTGGCCTCTTCAGCAATAACTTACTTGGAGATTGTTTCTCATTGGCTGCTTCATACTGGCTGCCCCTCCCACCTTGGAACTACATTGTCCTTCTGCTCTGCTACCAACACTACCTCTTAGTGCAGTAAAAAGTACAATACATTATGCGCCTGAAAACACTCCCTGGGCCACTGTATAAGTGAGGCAGTGATAGGGAGATTTTCCATGGTATTCACTGTAGTTTTTGAAAGCTTCATGGATACTTAAGCTTTTACATACTCATGGTTATAGCATATCCTATGTAACTCGCAGAAATTAAGGAAGTTCAATGCATCCTTAACAGTCGGCACCTCGTCTATACTTTGGCACACGTCTATGCTCTTCAAGAATCCAAGTACCTTAAGAGAGATCTTCCTGCCTTTCCATTAGAAGGCATCCAAAGAAATCAATGATCCCACCACACATAAACCTCCATCTTACACATCACATTAATGGCAGTACGAACAAGAGAGGACTTTCTATTAAACAATATTCAAATATCGCTCAACTTTTCGAAGTAATCCTATCTAAATATGTCGGAAAACTGACACTCCGTTTGAATTTAAATCCACATCACTTCAGACTGAATATGAATAACACTCACCAACTCGCATCACAAACATCAACCTTGCACTCCAACATAAAGAGCCTGCCCAAACCTAAAAAACTGCTAAAGGGGCAAATGACTTGGTATCACAATCTTCCAAAATGAAAAGTTTACACTATCTAATTCAACCACGACTCTCTAGACGCAGAAACCTTGGCGAAAATAATACAATAGCACCAAGCGCAACGTGACCAGTCTAAAATCATTAAGAAGCTCGGTTATGTGAGCACTAAACCTAGACTCTTCAGAAACATGCTCTCATAGTCTACTTAAATGCCCTGAACGACATGTACATTGCTACTGCTGTAGAATTAAAATTAGATGTAAAATAGATGTAACATACCTCTGCTGACTGCCATTTGAAAAAGAGAATGCAACAAAATAGTCGTGTCTTGTGCAAAAATGCATTTACCTGGCCCATGCCCTTGGCTAGTAAAATGAAGCAAGAGTATCAATCGAGCCAAAGAGAAAACGCTTCCACAAAACATGCATGCCAAGAAACAATCAAAACTTAATCCTTCATGGTTATGCCAGCATAAGTCTTGAGATCCTACCAGACCTACATAATCCAACGCTAGGTTACTCCTAACTGATTGCACTACTGAATATCGACCCCAAGAATATGGTGGTACAAACATATTTAGGACAGAATAGCGAGGGACAAATAATGAAAGGTAAGTGCCTAAAGGGTAGTATAGAATTACTATTCCTAACTCAACATCTACATAATTTGAATATAGATGTACCACATACGCACATATGTATGGAGTTAGGTATAGAAAATATAGACTTACCGGTTATTTTATTTTCGATAATGGTCCTCTGTATTGGGCGATATTATGGGGTCTATATTCAGGGTGCACACTCTCCTAACTATTTAGCTTTTCACTATTAACGTAATATATTTCATGTTTGGCTGATGAATAGCTCTACTAATAAGTCACACTAGTAAAAGAAATATCACTTCTTGTACACTAATTGCATGAAGGACACATGCTGGTTTAGAAAAGCTAACTAAATAAAAAAAGATCGAAGGAAGAAAGAAACTGTCAACGTCTGTGTCAAAAGATCATTTCAGTACACCAATGGAACAAAATATTTTATGCAGATTCCCACTTCACTGAAATGGTGGCGCTAATCTACGCATACATCTACGAGCACCTGCGCACTTGCATGATTAATTTTTTTTGTATTTAACTGACATGGGAAGTCTGGTGCATTTTCACCTAAAAATGTAAAAAGTCTAACATTTGATCCGAGAGGTTTATCATCGTATCCAAACTCCATTTCATGACTTTTGTGAAATACTCAAGAAAAGAGTAGATGAGTGAATGCTGAGTTTTCTTAAACAACTCTTAAATCAGAGGCGGCTCCTCCATGAGAGCAGAGGAGCGTCGCCCCCACCAACAAAAATGCCCTAAAAGCCCTAAAGATGAAAAATAAAATAATAATAAAAGTTCATTTATTAGCATTTTATTTTTCATCCACCCATCCCGAACAGAGGGCCGGGTCGGGGCTTGCTTTGTGGCAGCAGCAGGGAGGAGGTTGGGCTGCCTGGGCACTTCATTTCAAAGTGCGCATGTTCCTTTTGCAGGCTGTCTTGGGACGGCTAGCCAGACTAGTGCACTATGAAGCATCTCTAATCCAGCTGACTCAAGACAGCTGGGTTAGAGCAAGCGCAGGCCTCCAGTGCCCTCAGGCGCGCCGAGAGAGGCCGCTTCCGCCAATCCTGGCACTTCTGTCATGCTGGTTAACAGCATGAGAGCAGCTCCAGGATTGATTATGGCAGTTGGCTGGGGCCCGCGCTGAACACCGGATTACAGGAGAAGGAGGACGTGTGTGTAAGTGAATTTTTATTATTTTATTTGCAGCGTGATAGGTTTGCAACCACCTATTTGCCCGCCCCACCACTCTCAAGTGGATGCCAGCCACCACTGACTTAAATATTGGTAATTAGAGCAAAGGAAAGTGAAGTCATTTGCCAAGTATCAGGCGGTGAGCAGTAGGGATTAGAGCCTAAATCCCCGGAGGCTAGTCTCCAAGTTAGTCGCTATACCATACACTTCATCTTCCCAATAGTGATTTGCATGTTTTAAAGAAAATAAGGAGATTGTGCAGCAAGCTGATAGGTGCTTAAGGCTGGTCGTACTGGAGAAGACACATTCATATTGACTTCACTAAGATGATTCCATGCGCCCCAGCTCTACTAGCCTGTGCATGTGTGAGAGAAGTTGGCCTGGTATATGCTGTCCACTAATTAAAGTGGGCACTTGCACCAGTCCAAACAACCCTTATGGGGATTTAAGAGGTCAAAGATAACCTTAGGAAGCTATCCAAGTGGTAGCTGTGGAGAGCAGCCTTCAGGCTTAGTCTTGAAGGAATGTTAAGCAGCTTGTTTTACCAAAATGCAATCTTATTCTATTGGTTAAATGAAAGGAGAACCACACAGTAGTTATAAGAATATATATCTATAATTATAACACCTTAAATACCTCACAGTATCTGCTACACGCATATAAACACAAAGCACGCAATACTATAGCACAGAAACAATCGTAAGTAGCACTAATACACAGTGGGCTCCCGGGGGAGACCAAACCATATAATAAAATAGTGGTATAAGAACCACGACTCGAGTCAAGACAGTGTCTAGAGGATGTAGAATCGCTGGGACCCCAAGGAACCACCCAAGGTGAGTAAGTAGGGACCCCACGGAGGATGGGTGCAGTGTGAGAACACGACTGCGTGCTACGTACAATTCAATGGGAGAGTCGTGGTTGCAATTTTAAAGTTAAAGGACCCTTCCCAGTGGATTACGAGGAAACCCTTTGGAACATAGAAGGTTGGAGAGCCTCCCCACCCGTGGATACTGAAGTACCAAAGTTACCTATCCTAGGGAAGCCGGGTGCATAGGTCTGAAGTGGCGTCGGAAACCGCCGTTGTTCTCAATGGGAGTCTTCAAAGAAATGCCACTGCTGGAAAGAAGAAAAGTGTCCGGTGGAATCTGCAGGTGGATTCTTGATGGAAGGAACCTGAAAGCAGAGGTGACAGAGTCTGGGTCACTCAGGAGTGACCAGGGTCTCGGTAGACGGATGCCCACAGATTTCGGATGCCTCAGGTGAGAAGATGGAGACCTTGACTCTACAGCTGCAGGGACCAGGAGACGTCGAGGACGACCAGGAGCCGGATATGAGCTGTCCCACGAAGGATGTCGAGTGCTGAGGGGTCGGTGTCCAGCGGGAGCACCAACAAGCCTTGGCAACGGCAACCCACGAAGAAGGTTAAAGAAGGTTACGGTCTGGCCCAGCAAGGACCAGAGGACTCACCACAGCAAGGGGAGTCAGGGCAGGCCTGGAGCAACCAGGGGAGCCCAAGAAAAGCAGTGTTGTCCCTCAAGTGGACCCACAGGCCGTAGGCACAGGAGTCGCGAGGGGACCTCTAGCAGTTTCACAAAGTCGCAGCTTGCAGGGCACAGAGTGCGAGGAGGCAGGAGTCCTTTGTACGAAATGTGCGCAGCGGTTGGGGCTATCGACAGCCCAATGCACGAATTTGGGGAAGACCAACAAGCATATGCAATTGCAAAAGTACCCCACGAGGGATACTGGCCTCAAACGTGGTGAGAGGGCAGCTCGACCTCAAGGAACGTAGGAACCCACCTCCTGTGTTGCTGGAGCCTTCGGAGTCCGCAGGAGCTCAGGACCAGCAGACCAGTCAGTTGCGTTACGGGGCCTGCAAACGCAGGGGAGTGACTCCTTCACCCCAAGGGAGATACTTCAGTTGTCCTTGATGCTCCACAGGTCCTGCACAGAGCCTGTATGGTGCACGGGCACAGACGATGCTTTGGACGGACCGGGAGACGAAGTCGGGCCCAGGCGAAGTCCAGAGTGTCCAGACGGTCGAAGGTCAGTGGTTTCTTGTTCAGAATCTTGTCCGCGTTGAATCTAGGGTCCTACAACCAGGTAAGCCCTTTTGTACCCACGGGAGAGGGTTGGACAGATTCAGGGGACCCTCCCAGGGGAGGGTCAGGACAGGGGGGTGGTTACACCTATGTCCTTTGTCCAGTTTCGTGCCAGAGCAGGAACCAACGGCTCCCAGAACTGGTTTTAACTGGACTATGCACAGGGACACCAAGTGTGCCCCTCGTGCAGACTTTCAGGCACTTTGGAAGTGCACCCACCCAGCTCCAATACACTAAATCCTGTCTGGGAGGTGGTCACACCTCCCTTTGACAGGATGCCTATTGTGCTGCCTTCCTCTGCTCGAGCTTGGCTCAGCAGCAGGAGGGCAGAAATGTGTCTCTGGTCGGCAGCAACCTTTTTGTGCTGTCCGGGTCGAGAAGGCTGGTACCGGGAAGACCAGGGCCCCCACGAAGCTTGCTTCAGAAGGGTGGAATCATACCTCCCACACGGGTTACTGGTGTGGAGGTATGATTCCAAGGTGTTTGATACCAAACACGACATGTTTTGTTTCAGCCGTTTGAGATAGCATTTACCGCGAGGTTATAATGCACCTCTACCTATATGTCTGGCTGTGTCACAGACAACCCGGGAGAATGGTCTCCGAAGGCTTCAGAGGGGCTCTGCTCATGCAGGGGCACCCTCTCACGTAAAACCCAGCACCCTGCCTTCAGGATTGTCAAGGCCTGCTATAGGGGTGACTTATAGATTTTAAGTGTAGTGACCTATAGATATAGTAAACCTATATCTAAAGTAAGTGGTGCATGCACCATCTTACACAGGATGCAATGGCAGGCCTGTTGTTCCATTTTGCATGGCCTCTCATGGGTGGCATAATACATGCTTCAGCCCATGGGAGGTCTCTGGGGTACCTATGTCCTGGGTACATGTGTACCATATACTAGGGACTCATAAGGTTACCCCAGTATCTAATCTGGAGTGTACCCAAGTACATGTCATAACATTTTAGGGAGAAAGCAGATAGACTGGGGTCCTGATTAGCAGGATCCCAGTCAGACTAGTCAAAAACCAGTAAAACACCAGGCAAAAAGTGGGGGTAACCATGCAGTCAGATCCTACCATCCTACAATGTGATTCAGTCAGTATGTGCCTGTACGGAAAGGAAAGTGGAAAACTTTTAACTTGGGTTTTTAAATACGTTACCAGGGTTTTATATAACGCCAGCATGGAGAAAAAAATTGCTTACTACGAATATACCCAGGAATAGCACAGAATATAGACATTTATCTCAATGGATTGCATCAACCAGCTACGTTCTATAAAGTGCCTTTGTTTATTTCTCATCCCCCCTAAAGCATTTTGCAACAATAACATGTTTCACTAAGAATAGCGTGGATGCTTTTGTTGAACTGTGGTGTTCGAATTTGTCGTTAGCCATACACCCTACCTTAAGAAATCTCTATTTTCTTCAATATTTGCTATACAACAGAAAAATCTGAATGTCACAAAATTCAATGAGCTTTCTGAGACAAATGACAATTTTCAACTAAAACTTGTTTACCCATTTGGTTCCCAGGCCTGCGCTTCACTGAAATATTAAAAAGGATTATATAAAATGCAATAAACCAAATTTACAACACACCTGGATGCCAGCAGGTCGGTGTCAAATTGGCATGGATAAAGGGACAGCATAAACTCAGAAGGATGCTGCTACTTGTGGGCGTAAAAGGGGTGTGCGGTGGGGAAATGACTATTCTGTTGAGCAGATAATCAGCAAGTAGAAGCTTGCGGTGGATCTAAAAATGCAGGGGAAGAAGGGCAAAGGCCTGGAGGAGTTTTTAGTTCCTGCTTTGGACAGGAGCTGGTTGATAGCATTTTACAGCGAGAGGGGAGGTGCCATTTTGAGTAAGGTCCTTCTCTGAAAAGGGATAATGTGATCTCACTGGGGAGGGGAGCCCTGAAAGGCTAAAGGCAGTGCAAAGACAGCAGAGAATATTTTGCAACCACCCCAATCTACATAAATGGAGAATGGTGCGTTCTGAATTAATAAAACACTTCCCTGGGACCAAAAGAAGACCAGCTAAATGGTTTACGTAAAATGTTGTGTGCTACAAAGGATTAGGGTATTTATCGCAATCTACCTCGCATTATTCGAAGAAATGTCCCTGATGTGCAACCCCCAACTCACGTTACTCTCCAATACCAAATTAAAAGAATCTGTCACTATAATTAACTTGTGCAGATGTCTGAGGAACAAGATCCCACCATTCTAGCAGAGCATGAATACTTTGCAACCGAAACCTGAAAACAGAAAGTGATTGGTGGCAGCAAGAGGGATCACTGAGTTAAGTGCTTACTGCCGACACCTGATGTGACCTACAGGCCACGATCTAAGCAAGGCCAACTAAACCGGTCTTCCTTTTGAAAATGATAAAAAATGTCTTCTCGTGATCATCGGACTTCCAGTATAAATGGTGACACTGGCATCAAGGGAACTGCATCTGTCCTCAGAGGTATGGGTTGTTCTGGCTGAATAATCACAGTTTCTCAAGAGCATCAATGTGTGATTGGTGCCCAAAAGGAACAAGACTCTACAAGTGCTGGCATTAAGGTTTCATGCATCAGGACACCACTTTGAACAACAATGTTTTCTCATCCCAGTGATACATCAGCAGTCGAAAGTGCAGAAAAATGAGTTTTGGTTGCGGTTATAATCAACACTGATCAATGGCAGTGGGTAATCTTCGGAGCGGGCATAGTTTGGTAAAAGTCTGGTGCCGCACTCCTTAATTAAGGAATCTCACTGCATAAATCTTTCACTAAAAAAACAGTTTACTGTGCACTCGCAATACATGCTGCTTATGGACTTTGTGTGGCATCAAACTCCTTATGGGGAAGCTTGCTTTTCTACCTTTCAAGGCCAAAGTACACAAAAAGTGATCGATGGAATACTTCGATTAATCTGAGCCAATGGTAATTACTCGGGGGCACATCCCAGTCCATTGTGATTTTTCACACCACGACACCTCAGTTTGGACCCAGCCATATGCAAATCAATCTTGATCCTGCTCCAATGGGAACAGTCCAGCCCGAACTGCCAGGCCAGGCCCTCCCTGAACCGGAACACAAGTAACCCAGGACAGGTTTCACTGTAATTAAAGCTCATCAGCTGGGTAAAGGTTTGTTCCAGTGGCACAGTGTGCACGGGATCCACGTCTGGCCATATCCGTCTCACTTAGGGCGTCACACTGCACTATATAAAAAAGTAATGGATGGAGTTGCAGTAGATATCCTAAGTGGGACGGGAATGCCCGTGCTCACTGTGCTATAAGACTCAAGCTATACCTCAGTGATGAGACTTAAGAAGGTCGAAAGCAGTATGGGGTTGCTAGTGTTCCCATTTGGAGAGGACTTGGCCTGGCTGTTCGGGCTGGACTGTTCCCATACAAGCAGGACCAAGACTGATTTGCATAAGACATGTTTCTGTACAGAATGGCACAGTGGGTGAAAAATTATAGTGTGGTATGGAGCCCAGGGCGATTGTCAGTGGTTGATATTAATTCAAACGTTCTTTCCATCACCTTGTTGTTGTTGTCTTTCAAGGCCAGCATGGCTTTCCCAACAAAATGATTCCCTTTGTCTCACAGAAGCATAAAGGACAAGTAACTTACCTTCGATAATGCCTTATCTGGTAGAGACAATCTAGCTGCTGATTCCTTACCTTAGAATATCTCAGGCAACAGACTGGATCCAGAAACTTTTGCTCGAGCAATATCCGTGCGTGCTGGTAGATGGTGTTGGTCGCCTCCGTGTGACATCCGCTCTGGAAGTGATGTCCGCGTCACCTATATAGATGCCGCCTCGGTGCACTGACGTCATTTACTTTTCACGACTTTCCATGCCAGGAGAGCGAAGTCATAAAGTGTACTGACAGTGGTGTGCATAAAACAGCTAGGGCCCTGAAAGGGATCAGCCCTGACCCCAAAAACCTGTACGAAGCGCGCAGAGGATGGGTGGTTCGGTAAGGAATCTGCAGCTAGATATTGTCTACCAGATAAGGTATTACCGAAGGTAAGTAACTTTTCCATCTGATAGAGACATCTAGCCGCAGATTCCTTACCTTATTTATTTATTTTTTGGGGAGTTTTATATAGCACGAACTCGACCTGAAGATATCAGAGCGCTTTACATGAGCACCAGTTGCGTTACAGACGGCCACATTTGTTTTGCTAGGCACTGGGAGATTAAGTGATTTGCCCAGAATCACAGGCTGTTGAGCGGACTTGCCGAGACTCAAACCCAGTTCCCCAGCTTTGAGGTCGACTGTTCTAGCCGTTGGGCCACATCCTCTTCTTAGAATAGATACCCCAGAAATACTATCCCCGGAGGAGTGACTGCGGACAAGTTTAGATCAGGAAGACTACTTCCTGCAGGACAGAGCAGCCAAAAAGGCCGTCCCTGCGGACTTGACTGTCCAGGCAGTAGTGCTTAGTGAACGTGTGCAGCGATTGGCACGTTGCTGCCTGACAAATGTCAAGGACTGGAGCACCATGTTGCAATGCTGTGATCGCAGCCTTAGCTCTGGTGGAATGAGCTCTTAAGCCTTCAGGAGGCTGTTACTTGGCCAGAGTATAGCACATTTTGATGCAGAGGATGACCAACCGCAAGATAGTCCTCTTCTGCACCGCAGGACCTTTCTTTGATCCAACGAACCCCATGAAGAGTTGGTCGTCCACCCTGCACCGGAACACTTTAGTGCGGTCAAGGTAGAACGACAACGCTCCTCCTCTTTAGAGAGATGCGGAGGAGCGGAGTAAGTGGGCAGGGTGACAGATTGCCCAATGTGGAATGGTGTAACCACTTTTGGTAAGCAAGAGGCCCTAGTGCGAAGCACCAACTTGTCAGGAAAGATGGTCAGGTAAGGAGGCTTGGATGACAGAGCCTGCAATTCGCTCACCCTCCTGGCAGATGTTATAGCCACTAAAAAGGCTGTTTTGATGGTAAGCAGCCAGAGGTGGCAGTTGTGCAAGGGTTTGAACGGAGCACACATCAGGAAGGTGAGAACCAAATTAAGGTCCCACTAAGGTATGATGAAAGGGGCAGGTGGAAACATATGTACAACCCTCTTGAGAAATCTACTTACAATAGGGGATTTAAATTAAGAGGGTTGGTCTGCAGCCTCAAAAAGGCAGACCGGACCAAAAGGTACCTTTTGCGAGTGCCCAGAGCAGAGCCCTGCTGGGCATGGGTCAGAATAAAGAATAAGACCTGAGAGAGGGATGAAGAAAGAAGATCAATAGATCTTTTTGAACACTATTTTACAAATGTGTTCCAAGGCAGGTGGAGGGCCACCTGGCCACCAAAATAACATTGCAAACTTCGGGAGGAAGGTTGTATGCTATCAACTGCCAGCGCACAATCACCACGCAAGAAGGCATAGAGTTGACAGATTCGGGTGGAGGACCCTCCCCTGTTGCTGCGACAAAATATCCTCCCGAAGGGGCAGCCTGATCGAAGGATTGATGCTTAATTGGAGAAGCTCTTAATACCAGACTCTCTGTGCCTAGTCCGGAGCCACAAGAATGACTTGGGCCCGGGGTCGCTCCAGATTTTCTTGAGCACTCTGGACAGGAGTGTTATTGGCGGAAAGGAGTAGATGAGGCCTGAGCTCCAATCGAGAAGAAAAGTGTCACTGAGCGAGTGCTGCCTTGGAAATTCCAGCCCACAAAGCTGCCAACATTGCGCGTTCTTGGCGGAAGCGAACAGGTCTAACCAAGGCTCTCCCCACTTCTGAAAGAGACCTTGCGCCACCTCCGGATGGAGACGCCATTCGTGATCCGCTAGGCATCGATGGCTGAGTTTGTCCGCTCTGGTGTTCAGGGAACCTGCCAGGTGTTGAACCTCCAGGGATATGCCCTGCTGTTCCAGCTATGTCCAGAAACGCAGGGCTTCCTGACAAAGGGTCCACAACCCCACCCCACCCTGTTTGTTGCAGTACGAAGTGGCGATGCTGCTGTCCGTGAACACCTGAACCAGATTTCCCTTGATGGAAGGGAGAAAAGCTTTCAATACCAAGCAAATCGCTCGAAGCTCCAGCAAGTTGATGTGGAGTCCGGATTCCGCCGGAGGCCAGAGTCCTCTGATCTCCACCTCTCCCAGATGGCCACCCCATCCCAGGAGTGACGCATCTGTCTACTGTGTGATCTGATTGGGGAAAAGAGAGGGGTCTGCCTCTGACTCAACCGCGGCCACCATTGCAGGTCCTGTGCAGTTTGCTCAGAGAAGAGACCACATAGGCCATCTGGCATGTGTCACTAGCAGGATGCAGGAGGCCATGAGGCCCAGCAGCCTCAGTCGTCTCACCGAAATCCAGGATAGAGGCTGAAACATATCCTGGACTTGCCGTTCGGGAGGAAAAGCCTGAAACTGCACTGTGTCCAGAACAACTCCAATGAAAGGGAGTGTCTGAGAGGGAGTCAGGTGTGACTTTAGCACTTTGATAGTGAACCCCAGGGAAAGCAGGAGGTTATCCCTAGTCTGGAGTTGAGAAACGACAGCCTGGGGCATGCCCGCCTTCAACAGTCAGTCGTCGAGATAGGGGGAAGACTGGCACCCCTGATCTGCGCAGATGAGCCATGGCCACCGCCATCACCTTGGTGAATACCCGAGGGGCGCTAGTAAGGCCAAAAAGAGAGCACCGTGAACTGAAAGCGATCGTGCCCTACTGTGAAGCGCAGGTAACGCCAATGAGCAGGCAGGACAGGAATGTGAAAATAGGCGTCCTGCAAGCCCAACACTACCATCCAGTCTCTGGGGTCTAGGGCAGAGAAGACCTGAGCCAGAGTGAGCATTTTGAACATTTCCTTTTAGAGTAAGTAGTTGAGGTCTCGAAGATCTAGGATAGGATGAAGGTCCTTGTCCTTTTTCGGGACCAGGAAGTAGTGGGAATAGCAACCACAGACTACTTCTGGCACTGGTACCCGGTCTATGGCTCCCTTGGCCAAGAGAGCCCTGACTTCCTCCTGAAGCAAGGTCAGGTGATCCTCCGTCAACCGGTCGTAAGTCAGAAGCATGGAGAGAGGGGTAGTCTTGAAAGGTAGGAAGTATCCCTTCAGGACAACCTTAAAAAACCCACTTGTCTGACATGATGGTTTGCCCGTTGTGGAGGTGATGGCTGATCCTGCCACCAACCAGTCGCCCATGATCTTGAAGGGCCGGACTAGGAAGGTTTAGAGGCTGCAGCGGGGGAAGTGGACTGATTGGACCTCTGGCCGCCTGATCCATGGGGTCGAAAGGAGCTGCACCCACAACAGTGCACAGGTTGTTGAACTTGCGGGGTCTTGTGGCTGGGATATGGCTGGCTTGGCTGAAAGCCTCTTCCACGGCCATGAAAGGGACGAAAAGCAAACAGGGGATGGGTGGTAACAGAAAGGCCATAGCCCACGAGTCCTTAAAGCGTTCCAGGGCCATGTCTGCCTGGTCGCCGAAGAGATGGGGGCCATCAAAGGGCATGTCCATAAGGGAAGCTTGGACATCCCCAGAAAAGCCAAAAGTCCTCAGCCAGGCGTGGTGTCGAAAAGCCATTGTTGACAACATTGCTCTGCCCAGCGAGTCAGTGGTGTCAAGCCCACAACGAATGGTGAACTTGGCCGCATCTCGCCCGTCCGATAACGCTTAGGAAAGAAAGGCCATTGTCTCCTCCTGAAACTGTAGCAGCACCTGTGCAACCGTTTCCCACAAGAGTGAGCATAACAGCCCAAGAGGCATGCAGTGTTCACTGACCGCAATACAAGGCTGGCGGAAGAAAGAATCTTCTTGCCACAACTATCCAGCCTCTTATATTCCCTGTCTGGGGGTGCGGAAGGAAATGCGCCTAGGTACGTAGAGGCTTGGACCACCAAGCTCTAGGGGGTAGGGTGGTTGGTGAGGAATTTAAGGTCGCTCGGTGCAGGGAGATGGCAGCAGGCGATGATCCTATTCACAGGAGCCCGTGTGCTGGGCTTGGACCTGTTGCCCAGAATGATATCAGTTAAGGCCTCGTTGAAAGGCAGGAGGTGTTCAGAGTAGGAGAAACCCGGCTGCAGGACCTCAGTCAAAATGTTTGGCTTGATGTCCACCGAAGGAAGCTGAAGGTCCAGGACCTCGACTGTCCTTCTCACCACCATAGCAGATGAAGCTCCCTCTTCCGTATTCACAGTAGGGGGGAAGAGCAGGTCAGAGTCTGGGCAGGTATCCAGTCAGTGGCCTCACCCAGTCCCTCATACCAGTCCATGTTGTGCTCAGGCTGATCTTGTAAAGGGTCTAGTGACCCGTCCCACTCCTCCTCCATTCCCAGACCCTCAAAATCAGGCTGAGCAACCGACCTAAGACCCGAGGGTACCGTAAACTCCAGAATTGGCATTAAAAGGCTCCGATCCGGCTCCAGGTTGTCGGGGGATAAGGATGGGACTGGTGCCGTCAGGGGGCGCCAGCAGCATCGCAAATCTCGGTGCAGGGGCCGGTGCCGGGGAAGGTCGCAGGGGTACGACCGGCACTAATCCGGATCCGCCACCGGATCCATAGGGGCCATTGGCGGAGACTTCGGCGCGAACCATATGGAGACCCCCCTGCGCCTTCAGGGCCCTAAGGCACGCTGGGAGGATCAGGCCACCAAATATGAGGCACATGGCGTCATAGAATTCTTTAAGTTGGGTGTGGGTCGCTCCGGCTCCTGGAAATGCAGGGAAGTGCAGAGCCAACCCAGAACGAGGCCTAAACAACAGAGGCTCTACTGTTGCGTCGGCCAACGGACATGAAGAAGAGGAAGCACACTTCAACTTCTAGCGTTCTTATGCCTCTTACCTGACTGACTCGATGACTTCGAGTGGGGGAACGAGGCCTTAGGACTCCCAGAGCGGCGCCTGGACCTTCCTCTTGACCGGTAACTAGACCTCCGGGGCAATCGACGTGGAGACGAACGCCAGGCTGCAAGCAGCTTTAGGGACCACTCTCTGAGGCTTCTGAGCTATTGCCCGGCAGTCAGAACACTACGTTCGAGTCATGGTCGTGCTCCAGGTACCAGAGACAAATTAAGTGTGGATCCGTCACCAACAGGGCGCAGTGGCAGGCGCCGCGCGGTTTGAATCCAGAAGTCTTCTTCGACATCGAGGGAAAACCTACAAACCAAAAATCATCAACAAAATGTAAAAAAAAGCCCGTCAAAAAGTGACAGAGGGTAGCGCTCTTCACGGATCTGCGCTAGCTGGCGCAGAAAGAAAAGAACTGACATCAGTGCACCGAGGTGGCGCTTATATAGGTGACTTGGACATCACTTCCAGAGCGGACGACGACGTCAGGTGGAGCCGACCGATGCCACCTACTGGCGTGCAAGGGTATTACTCTAGCAAAGTTTTTCGTATTCAGCCTGGCGCCCTGGGTTTTTCCTAAGGTAAGAAATCTGCGGATATACGTCTCTATCAGATGATTGAATTAATAACAGCTCTTGCATAGCCGCTCATCGCGACCCACGGAAATCAATGAGTACAGAAATTAAGGATGCCACTCGTGAGATATTTATTGATGGCAGAATGGGTAGATACAAATAACATGGCATGCTTTCCTAAGCGCTAGCTTGAGCCTACTGGTAATAAACAACTACCAACAATAGTCAACTGTACAACTTGTCCTTCACCAGGAGAAAAGCTCTAAAGCTGCCCTAATTATCATCAGGTGACAATACAATCACCCTTTGAAGTAGTTCTAAAAAAATATATATTAAAAGTCATGCAAACAGGAAATCCATAGGAGCATCGGATCTGTGGGCAAATAGTGTCTGATTAAGAGACAGTCTTATGTTCCTGTTAAAAAAAGGGGTCTAATTACAGATGCAGTCTTGGCACACCATACTAGAAACTTTGACGAAGTCTAAAGCCATTAAAAGCAATTTTTTTTATAATGCATCAACCGGGTTGCAATGAAAGGTAGTGTAAGATACTCCTGAACTTTAACCTTATAACTCTTGAATCACCTAAAATGTTTGGGGGCGTGGCATAGCTGTGCTGTGTGCAATTTCTTACCTCTCCCAAAGAGAAATAATGTCGTGGAATCTGGGAATCAGGATACACATTCTCAAGATACCAAGAGAAGGGTTTGCAGTGCAATTTATGTCGCAGAGTAAGTCGAGTTGCTATGTCTCCAAAATCCACTTTTGTAACGCCTGCGGAGACAAAGTGTTTTATTGAATAAACGGGTCTTCTTACTTTTTCTGGATTTCTGAAACTGAAGCATAAAGTGTTCGAAATTATACTTCATCACAGAAGGATTAATTTACCAAATGCCAACCCAGAAGTGCAAATGAGGCACACATTTTCTAAAAATGTAATATTTCTTAATGGTTCTCAGTCACTGGCTGACTGCACAAAAATAAATACGGTTACGGTGGTAACAATGACAGGATGGACAACATTCAAGCACATGTAAAACTAACGGCACACAATTATTTAACAGCAGAGTCGTAACTGTCAATAGTGCAGCAGGTGCAATGGCACTAGGACTCAAAGGTCTGAGGGGCCCCACTGCACCCAATTGTGGCAGATTTTTATTAACTAGGGGGTGGAGACCCATTTTCCGCACTTGCATTAGGGCAGAGAGCACCTCTGCTATGCAATTGCAAAACACTATTTAAAATAAAAAAAAAACACTTTACTGATTTTATCGTAACAGTGTCCCTTTCATTAGGTGATACAATTCAATAAGAAGGAAAACCTATATCCTCGCCAACATCATTAACTTAGGTTCCTTCATCAGAACAGCGTATAATTCGGCTCATCTGTCCTAGATAACTTGTACTACTAGTAAATGGGACCTCTTTCAGCGCATCTATTTTTCCATGTCTTTCAAAAGGTGCGCCAGGTGCAAACAGGGACATTGTATGGAGAAACTGTTTAAAAACTGCTCCATGTTTCACTGTGCAGACGGGGAGAGGTGTGGAGCAGCGGCCAGAGCGGTTGACTCCAGAGCATGGGGCTAACGGTTTGATCTGCGGCAGCAGTTCAGCTCAGCATCATGTGACTCTGGGCAATAGCTCACTTAATCTCCCCGACGCCCCCCAGCGGGTGATAAGTTCGCGGTTTATAAATGTGGAATTATTATTGCAAGGGGATGTTTGGGGCGTCCATGGGATCACCTTTCTCCCCTTCAGAGGGCTGACTTTAAGAGGTGCACTGCAAGTTTGCCACCTTTTTGTGGCGCACTTTCAGTTCGCCTCCTAAAGGCATGTTTGACTCTGTGCTGTTCCCATAATATGGTGCAGGCGCAGAGGCAAACTGATTCCCTCATTTGCATGGGGCCATGCCCCCTGAAATGAGGGAACGCCTTCTTATGATAGCACTGGCGCAAGATGTGCACCACCGCTATCTGTATCAGAGAAGGGGCTGCAAAAGCGCCTGCGGCCTCTTCTGTAATAGCAAAGTGCTCAAGGGGCACAATGCAGGTGCATATTGCCTTTGCGCCCCCGGAGTACTCTCAGTAATACGGCCCCTGACCACTAAAATTGACTTGTAACTGGTCCCAGGCTCAAGCCAGGTGAGGATTCTTCAGTTCTCTCCTAGCCTCCATATGTAGCAAAATACTCTCATATTCAGCCAACTTCCGAGGTTCAGATTTCCATTTACTTAGGATAGGTTTCTTAATCACCATACAACTCGTCACTATTTGCCGCCTCCCTAGGTTTATGTCTAGGTCTGCAAATCTATTTATGTTTTTTTTCCCAAAAACATTTGGGGCGTGGTTAAAGAGCCCACATTCAGGCAGGTCTCTGATGATCTGGCTACATTCAGGGTTTGAGTGACCTCTCATCAATAAGCATTTAAGTTGGGGCAGCTTCACACCATGTGGAAGAACCCTGCATTTACGTCATGGCATCAAGGGTAATAAAAAAATTCTACTAGTCATTATGTATGATCTATGCACAAAATTGAACTGTATTCATTTAAACCAAGCATTCCTGGAAACTCCAGGACTAACACTTAATATCTTTCTCCAGTCTCTGTCCTCAATGGATTTATCAATATTGTTCACTCATTTATCTTTCATGGTTTCAACTGAGCATTTTGATTGGGTGAGGAGCACTCGGTGTAACACTGACAGAGCTCTGGTCCACTTTCCTAGGATGCATATCCGCTGTACTTTTTGTGTGTTGGAGGTTCCGCTTCTTCTGATGCACATGTATGTCTCAATTCCTGCTGGAAATATGTGTAGACAGGGCTGCCCATATTTATTTCCCCAACTATAGGTGTCTCACCCCTCCCTGGTGTGAGGTGCCGGTATTCCCAGAAGTGGGATTCCAGGCACATAAGGCATTGTTGTGGGCATGTATTTGAGGCGAAATGCCCAGCAGTACTTAATGCACAAGTTACTAACTTGTGTAACAATATATCTGTAAGAGACAGTAGTTAGTGACAGATTCCTTACCTTAGAATATCCCCAGGTGTCAGGCTGGATCCGGAAAGTTTTGCGTAGCAGTACCCTTGCGCGTCGGTAGGCGGCGTCGTGCGGCTCCGCGTCCGTCGTCGGGATCGCCGGGATGACGTCGCGGGCAGTACTTAGACGCTGCCCCTGCGCGCTGACGTCAGTTCTGTACACGACTTTCCGCGCCAGGAACACAGAGCCATGCAAGAAGCGGACATTGGTGTGTGAAAAAATACTAGGGCCCTGAAAGGGATGTCCTTTACCCTAGAAATCAGTTCGCAGAACGGGGAGGATGGGTGGGGCGGTAAGGAATCTGTCACTAACTACTGTCTCTTACAGATATATCGTTACACAAGTTAGTAACTTGTGCATCTGAAAGAGACACGTTAGTGACAGATTCCTTACCTTAGAATAGATACCCCAGCAATACCAACCCCGGAGGTGGGTCTGCGAACAAAGATCAGACAAGGAAGTCTCGGAGAACAGAACGGCCAAAGAAGCCGTCTCTCTGGACTTGGCTGTCAAGGCAGTAATGCTTGGTAAACGTGTGCAACGAGGCCCACGTAGCTGCCTGACAAATGTCCTGCAAAGGGACACCACATCCTAAAGCCGTGGTGGCGGCTGTCGCCCTGGTGGAATGGGCACGCAACCCAACAGGGGGCTCCTTTTTAGCCAAAGAATAACAGGCCTTGATACACAAGACGACCCAGCGGGAGATGGTCCGCATGTGCACCGCCCGACCTTTCTTGGCGCCCACGTAGCCAACAAAGAGCTGGTCGTCCACCCGGAACTGTTGTGTGCGATTTAGATAAAAGGAAATCGCACGTTTTGGGTCCAGACGGTGGAGCCTCTCTTCCTCTCTAGAAGGATGCAGAGGCGGAAAGAAGGTGGGCAAAGTGATGGTCTGCCCAATGTGGAAAGCAGTAACCACCTTTGGCAAGAAGGACGGACGCGTCCTGAGAACAACCTTGTCTGGATGGACAGACAGAAAGGGAGGCTTGCAAGAAAGAGCCTGGAGCTCACTCACCCGCCGAGCGGAGGTGATAGCCACCAGAAAAGATGTCTTCAGAGTTAGAAGACGAAGAGGACAGTTATGCAGAGGCTCAAAGGGAGCGCCCATGAGAAAGGTAAGAACCAGGTTCAAGTCCCACTGAGGCATCACAAACGGAACAGGAGGGAAGAGGTGTGTAATGCCTTTTAGGAATCTGTTAACAACAGGGGACTTGAAAAGGGAGGGCTGATCAGGAAGCCTGAGGAAGGCCGAGATTGCACAGAGATAGCCCTTGATGGTACCCAGGGCAGAACCCTGCTGGGCCAGAGAAAGAAGGAACAGAAGAACCTCAGAAAGAGGGGCAGAAAGGGGATTCACAGCCTTTGCTGTGCACCATGCCACAAATTTGTTCCACCTGCAGGCGTATACCACCTTAGTGGAGGGACGCCTGGCTGCCAGAATCACATCACAAACTTCGGGAGGCAAGTCGAAAGGAATCAACTGCCGCCGCTCAATCTCCACGCATGGAGGTGGAGACTGGACAGGTTCGGGTGGAGGACCGTCCCCTGCTGCTGCGACAGAAGATCCTCCCGAAGAGGCAGACGGATCGGGGATCGACGCTCATACTGAGTAGCTCGGGATACCAAACTCTTCGAGCCCAGTCCGGAGCCACAAGAATGACTTGGGCCCGGTCGTGCCGAATCTTCTTCAACACTCTGGGTAGAAGTGGTATAGGCGGAAAGGCGTACAACAGACCGCAACTCCACTCGCGACGAAAAGCGTCGCCGAGCGAGTGCCGCCTTGGAAATTACAACGCGCAGAACTGATGACATTGCGCGTTCTCTTCGGTGGCGAATAGATCTAACCAAGGCTCTCCCCACTGTAGAAAGAGTCCTTGGCGCCACTTCCGAGTGAAGACGCCATTCGTGATCCATCATGCACCTGCGGCTAAGTTCGTCCGCCCTGGCGTTCAGGGAACCTGCCAGGTGTTGAACCATCAGGAATATGCCCTGATGTTCCAGCCATGTCCAGAGGCGCAGAGCCTCCTGACATAGGGTCCACGACCCCACCCCGCCCTGTTTGTTGCAGTACCACATGGCGGTGGTGTTGTCTGTGAACACCTGCACTACCTTCCCTTTGACAGAGGGAAGGAATGCCTTGAGTGCAAGTCGGATCGCCCGGAGCTCCAGAAGGTTGATATGGAGCCGGGACTCCGCCGGAGACCAGAGGCCTCTGATCTCCGCTCTCCCATGTGACCGCCCCATCCCAGAAGGGACGCGTCCGTCACAACTGTGTGCTCTGGCTGGGGAAGGGAGAGGGATCTGCCCATGACCCATTGCCGGTTCGAGAGCCACCACTGCAACTGTTTTGCAGTCCCCTCCGAGATCTGGACGTGATCGGACAGGTTGCCCTGATGCTGCGCCCACTGGAACTTCAGGTCCCACTGCAGAGCCCGCATATGCCATCTGGCATGATCGACCAGCAGGATGCAGGAGGCCATGAGGCCCAGCAGCCTCAGGGTCATCCATACCGAAACCCAGGATAGAGGCCGAAAGATCGGAATCATAGCCTGAATATCCCAGACTCGACGTTCGGGAGAATAGACCCGAAACTGCGTCGTGTCCAGAACTGCTCCGATGAAAAGGAGCTGTGGAGAAGGAATCAGGTGCGACTTAGGCACGTTGATGGAGAACCCCAGCGAGTGCAGGAGTTCGGCCGTAGTCTGGAGGTGGGAGACGACTGCCTGGGACGAGCCCGCCTTCAGCAGCCAGTCGTCGAGGTAGGGGAAGACTGGAACCCCTGCCCGGCGCAGATGAGCTGCGACCACCGCTATCACTTTCGTGAACACCCGAGGGGCGCTGGTAAGGCCAAAGGGGAGCACGGAGAACTGAAAATGCTCGTGGCCTACCGTGAACCGCAGGTAACGCCGGTGGGCCGGGGATGTGGAAATATATGCGTCCTGCAAGTCCAACGCTACCATCCAGTCTCCAGGGTCGAGAGCAGTCAAGACCTGAGCTAGGGTGAGCATCTTGAACTTCTCCTTCCTGAGGAAGCGATTGACGTTCCGGAGGGCCAAGATAGGACGCATGTCCTCCTTGTCCTTTTTGGGCACCAGAAAGTAGTGGGAGTAACAACCACGCCCTACTTCTGGGGTCGAAACGCGTTCGATGGCCCCCTTGGCCAAGAGGGCCGCAACTTCCTTCTGAAGAAGCACCAAGTGATCCCCTGACATGCGGTGGTATTGAGGTGGCATGGCTGGGGGGTGGTCACGAAGGGGAGGGAGTAGCCCCTTCGGACAATGTCCAAGACCCACTTGTCCGAGGTGATGGCACGCCAGTGGTGAAGGTGATGGCGGACCCTGCCCCCTACTGGCTTGCTGTGGACCTGAAAGGAAGGACTAGGAGGGCTTGGAGGCCGCGGACGGGGCGGGGGTGGTGGCCTGACCCGCACGCTGGTTACCCGACCCGCCTCGGCGGGAGCTACGTCCTCGGCCACGCGAAGATCCCTGCTGCGCGGGCCGGTGGCTGGGCAGTGGACGTGACTGGGCGCCCCTTCCGTGGCCACGAAAGGGGCGAAAAGCAGACTGTTGCGGAGGGCGCACAGCAGAAAGGCCCAGGGACTTGGCTGTAGCCCGTGAGTCCTTAAAACGCTCCAGCGCATGGTCTGCCTTGTTGCCGAAAAGGCAGACACCATCAAAGGGCATGTCCATAAGAGTGTTTTGGACATCACCCGAGAAACCAGTGGTTCTCAGCCAGGCGTGACGGCGCAGCGCCACTGTCGTCGCAAGCGATCTGCCTAGCGAGTCGGCGGTATCTAGGCCACATCTGATGGTATACTTTGCCGCATCTCTTCCTTCCGCAATGGCGCGGGAAAGCAGTGCCTGGACCTCCTCAGGACACTGGGGCAGAACCTGCGCCACCGAATCCCACAAAGAGTGGGAATATCGGCCCAAGAGGCAAGTGGTGTTGACAGACCACAAGCCAGCACTGGAGGAAGAAAAAACCTTCTTCCAAAATTGATCCAGTTTTTTGGATTCCCTATCGAGGGGAGCGGTAGGGAAGGCGCTCTGGGAAGCAGAGGCTTGGACAACCAAGCTCTCAGGGGTGGGGTGTTGGGAGAGAAACAGGGGGTCGCCCGGAGCAGGGCGATGGCGTCGGGCTTCGTTCCTATCCACATGAGCCCCTGTGGTGGGCTTGGACCAGGTGCCCAAAAGAACGTCAGAAAGTGCCTCGTTGAAAGGCAGCAGTGGCTCCGGGGAGGTAGCCGCCGGCTGAAGCACTTCCGTCAGGAGGTTAGTCCCGACAGCCACCGTAGACAGTTGGAGGTGTAAGGCCCCAGCTGCTCTACGCAACACCGTTGCCACGGAAGGAGGAGACAGCATGCCAGAGTCAGGGGAGGTGTCCAGACCACTGGCATCCCCAAGTTCCTCAGCCCAGTCCTGATCGAACTCACATTGGGCAGTGAGAGGGTCCTCAGACCCCTCCCAGTCCTCTTCGTCCTCCAATACAGGTTCAAAGTAAGGAGGAGGGACATGCGGGACCCAAGGTCTCATCGGCGCCGGGGCCGGCGTCGATAGACGCCGGTCCGGCGCCGTGTCCGGATCTGGAGAGAACCGGGGTACGACGCCGCCCGGAGCCAGGAACGGCACCGGTGAAATCGGCGCCGGTGGAGGTGTCGTCAGGTCAACCGGCGTCGATGGGGGTTGCGGCAACACCGGAGCCGGGGTCGAGGCCGGAGCCGGGACCGAGGCTGGCGTCGCCGGGACCGGAGTCGCCGGTGGCGCCGTTGGAACCCCAGAAGGGCCCGCGGGGCCCGAAGGCGCACCGGGTGGACCTTGAGGCCCGAAGAGGCGGGCCATAGCCGACAGGAACTCCTGTATTTCGGCCGGAGTCGCCGTCGAACCCGGATAAGGCGGGTAATGCGGCGGCGGCTCCACAGGCACTCCCGGAGCCGCGGGGACGGTGCCGACAGGACCCTCAGCCGAGTCGCGAGACCGGCGAGGGGAAGT
Organism: Calotriton arnoldi; assembly: GCA_963921515.1. Taxonomy (NCBI): domain Eukaryota; kingdom Metazoa; phylum Chordata; class Amphibia; order Caudata; family Salamandridae; genus Calotriton; species Calotriton arnoldi. Next base: position 1,854,187 of record CAWUFW010000047.1, on the reverse strand, counting down.
CGTGGAGCGATGACGCTTCTTCGACTTCTTGTGCTTCGACTTACCGGAGGAGTGCGAAGACTTGGACCCCGACGACCGATGAGGACTCCGCGACCGGCCCCTCGACCTCTCAGGTGACCGGGGCTTGGATTGGCGCGGAGCCGACTGCCGGACCTCGAGGAGCTTTCGAGACCGCTCTCGCAAAGCCTTCGGATGCAAGGCCCGGCAGTCGGGGCACGACTTGGAGTCGTGGTCGTGTCCGAGGCAGTAGAGACAGTCTCGATGCGGGTCCGTGATCGGCATCATCCGACCACAGGCGTTGCATGGCTTGAAGCCGGGCATCCCTACTGACACCGTCGGAGTCGAACGACTCGAGAAAAAACAGTGATAAAAATCACAAAAACTTAGTCAAAAAATGACTAGGGCACTGCTCTTCCCGGATCTGCGCTTACTGGCGCGGAAAAAGAAAGAACTGACGTCAGCTCGCAGGGGCGGCGTCTAAGTACTGCCCGCGACGTCATCCCGGCGATCCCGACGCCGGACGCGGAGCCGCACAACGCCGCCTACCGACGCGCAAGGGTACTGCTACGCAAAACTTTCCGGATCCAGCCTGACGCCTGGGGATATTCTAAGGTAAGGAATCTGTCACTAACGTGTCTTTTTCAGATCCTAGTCTCTCATATCACTGTGTCCACACTGTCTAATCGTTCCCGCAGTGAAGGGGTAGAATGTTCATTCTCTCGTCAGCCATCTCCAGCTCTTCTAGTCATTAGGCCGCCCACTGCAGCTGAGTATAGCTCATAATCTGGGATACCAAGTCCTCCCTCCGCTGGCGGCAAAGGGAGTTTACCCAATGTTGCTCTGTATCTTCTTGAGCCCCATATCAGGTCTTCTAGCACAGTATCCAGTTTTGGGCAGATCCCACAAGGAACTCTATTGGAAGGCTGTAAAACAATACAGCATCCTTGGGAGGAGGATCATCTTCGACATGGCTATTCTTCCTGCCACGGACAACGGCAGCGTTCTCCAGAAAGACACTGCCCTGACGGCTAACAGTGTAGCCCTGATGATGCACTCAAACATATCTTGGGTCAGAATGATAGACGTGCACCCCAGAAAACGGGAACTGATGGATTTCCATTTCAATCTTTAACTTGTTACATGCACTGCTGTACCATTCACGACTGTGTGTATTAGAAATACACTGGATTTTGTCCAGTTCTCCCAGCCTTGATACAACTCCAAAATCTTTCAATGGCTTTATCGTTGGTCAGTCTCATCTTATATAGCATTTAAAAAACATCAACATGTGCTCCGCATATAACTAAACAGGAGTTTCACTCTCCACACCAATTCCATTATTCCCCCCTCCTGTCGATGTATATTTGCACACGGTTCCACAGCCACTAAGAAGAATAGGTGGGGACAATGACAGCCCTGTTGCATCCCTCTCTCAATAGTGTGAGAAGCAGAGATAACATGGCCGTTCTAATCCTTGTAGGCCCCCTTAGCCTACCCATCTAAGGGAAATGATACTCAAGTCCATTCTACTCCGCACAGCGAACTAATACCTCCAACTAAGTTTTGTTGTGACCCTAGAGGTTTTTTTTCCTTCTGTATGAAGGGACTTTCCTCCTTTCAAACAGAGCCCCAAAGTGAGCAGGTCTGATAGTCGGACTTTTTTTGGACTGGTGTCTCGTCCATTTCTTTTACTGTGTTTTAATGGAAAGGACCTTTTTTTAGTAAAGAAGCTGTTCTATGGCACACATTTTATACAGAAAACGCATGCCATTAGGAAAATCATGAAAATTAAATCCGGTACCCTCTTGGCTTTATGTAACTATGCACCATTAAACATTTTAACTTTTGTACCACCGAATCTCTACTTATAATATTTTATTACCAGAGTGTTTTTCGATTGTAAAGATTTTAATTAATCAAACAAATTCTCTCTCAACTCCAGCTAAGTGCTTTGAACACTTTTTCGACTTGTATTTCGACACTACTGCCCTCAGCAGCAGGATCCAGGCCTGTCCAATATATGGAGCAGCCATCTGATATTCACAGAAGTGTTGGACCCTGGAATGAGTCTGCACTGGTCAGGTTGAACAATGTCTGCTTTTAAGAAAGAATGTTTTTATTGATATTTTTTAATCTATAGCCACAGAGACAAATAACCAAGGCAGGTAGTAAAGAATGCCCAACCTCCGAGATTGGTTTGTGAAGGTCTTTGTTTTTTTTACTACAAAATGTCACAACGGTGCCGGTGGTTATGGAGATAGTGCACCTCCCCATGTTATTAATAATCTTGTGCGGTGCTTAACTAGTGTAAAAAAAAAAAAAAATATATATATATATATAATAATAATAATAATAATAATAATAATAATAAAAAGAAGGGCCGGGAACCAAAATATTTCATATGATGGTGTTGCTGACCGGCACTGCGGCCCGCCTATGTTCACCAATGGCACTGACCACTGATTTCACTACTAATTGTCCCGTTCACAGCTGTACATTTCACACTGTCTACAAATCAAAATGCCACTGAGAACTACTGCTACCAGAATTCCAATTCTAGACAAATTTTACATGGCCGACTTAAGAACTCTCCTTCTGTTATTGCCTACACAAATTGCACTTGTTCCACCTACCTCCCACTCTACCTTCCTTACACCTCATCACTAAAGAGAAGCGAAACATTACAGTCTTTCAATGGTGTCGGCCCACCGTGAATCGTTTATGGCAACTCAAATGACAGAAAAAAGGCTCCACCTTTCAATTGGCAATTAAACATTCCCCCGATTAAGTATCTGCTGTGGTACGATTTTGAATATCACTAAAACTGAAGATTGTATGCGGCTGTCATTTAATTCCAGTTCAATATTATCGAGACCATTAGCAAAGATGGGTAAAAAAACAGATTTCATAGTTGGTGGTAGCAGGATAACAATTAAGCCACGCTATAACATTCTTGTAATAATTAATGAACACTTCCTCAACCAAATAATAGGAGAGCATTTAAAATGCTTAAGGTGGCAGTGTAAAATACATTTATTGTACCTGGGACATTATATTTCTAGGTGCAGGGATATCTGTTCTCCAGTCACCATCTAAAAAAATAACTACTACAGTGTGGTTCATATTAAGATTCTATGAATTAACAGAGCAAATTGATGTCTGAGATCTACTTATAGTGTCACCAGAAATGACGTCATCAGTCTTAATCGGCTAAGATGTTTACATTGAGAGACAGCCTTTACAACTCTGTCTTTACCATGCAATGCTTCTACCACAATACTTTTACCACACATTGCCTTTACAACACAAAGCCTTTACCACATGCAAGCCTTTACAACATGTCTTTACCACAAAGGTATGTATAGTTTAGCTAAGTGTGTCTATCTATCTATCTTTCTATCTATATATTTTAGGGTTTGGGGTGGTTAGCAGTATAGGTTGGTAAGGGTATTTTTAGCGTTTAGAGGTGGGTAGGGATATAGGGTGGTAAGGGTGTTTTCAAGGTTTAGGGGTGAGTAGGGGTATAGGCTGGAAAGGGTGTTTTTAGGGTTAATAGGGTGGTAAGAGTATTTTAGGGTTTAGGGCGGTAAGGGAGTTTTTTAGGGTTTAGGGGTGGGTAGGGGTATAGGGTGGTGATAGCAATTTAAAAAAAAAAGAAGAGGGGGTGTTCCTCCCAATTAAGAAACATGTTAAGTTATTATACATTTTTTTAAGTGGGGGGTTTCAGGGGGTTCCCACCACCCAAAAAATTAAAATTACATTATATAAATAAACTTACCTTGCGTTGTAAAGGCATGTATGCTAAAGGCACATTTGTGGTAAAGGCACATTCGTGGTAAAGGCACATTTGTGGTAAAGACATGCGGTTTAACATACAACCGTTTACATTATACAACAATCTTAAGCACTGTAGGCCTTGCAAAGGGCCAATAATATAGAATCTCTGCAACAACATGGTACGGAGGATCTCCTTTGCTAGTAGATCCCTGCTAAGTTCTATCACTAGCGGTTGGTGATCGTAAAGAGGGACACAAAGAGTTGGTACACAGTGGTGATAGGACAACAGGGATGGGCAAGGACACAATAGGACACAAAAGGATTCAGTGGGGTACTCAATCTATGACATCTTCGATGCTGACGTAAATGTAATGAAAAGTAAACTGCACCGATCTAACTTCCTGAAGTTAGAAACAGAGATGAGGCCTGGATCATCTTTGGAAAGAGGATACCAACTTGAGAGGCCAGCAAGTTTTGCAATTTAAGCCCTTCTGTTCAATAGACTGACCACAATAACATATTCCGCCAATGAAAACAAATGCATTTGTAAAAACAAAATCGTGCATGGACACCACTCCAGATCAAGGGAAATAATATCCAACAATCAATTCAACTGGCATCAACCAGTAACACCGAAAAGTGGTGAAAAATTACCCAACAGCCGTCAGACTGCAGTGCAATTCTATTGCATCCAGTAGGTGTTTTAAAAACATGCTACATGAAGCCATATAGTCCGGCCTGAACCACACATTACTGACACAGCAAAATGCTGCATTCCATCTGAAAGAGGTTGCTTAATTGACTCAAGACTGAATAATTTGCAAACAGCTCCCAGTTTGCAAGTAAACTGTCAAAAGGTATGGTTCTTGTGTTAAAATTGATCATAGTGTTGTCATGCCATGTCGATTTGTATAGTGCACTAATCACCTGTGAGAGTATCCAAGTGCCTGAAAATATGAGTGGGAGTATGGTCCCAACTAGGTTATTAGAAGAGCCAGGTCTTCAGCTTCTTGCAAAACTCAAGAAGTGAAGAGAAATCCTTGATGTTCTGAAAGAAGTCGTTTCATGTTTTGGGTGAGATGAAGGAGAACTAGTGACCTCTTGCCCGTTTTTTGTGAATGCTGGTGGGGGGTCTTCTTATCATAGTGATGTGGGAGACACATCGAAGGCTGCGCAGGACAGGTCGAGTAGGATAAGGGCTGTTTCTCCGTGGGCCAGTTTGGTCCTGATGGTGTCGGTGGCTGCATTGAGTGCTATTTTGGTGCTGTGGTTTTTTCTGAAACTTGGGTGTTGTCCAGTAATCGGTGAAACTCAAGGTGGGTTGAGAGTTGCTTGTTGATGGCCATCTTCATCACTTTGGCTGGGTACAGGAGTATGGATATTGGACAGAAGTTGCACAGTTGGTTTGGGTTGGCTGATGGTTTTTTGAGGAGGGTGTCGACTTCTGCGTGTTTCCAGTTGCCCAAGAATGTGGCGGACGTGATGGAGGTGTTGAAGATGTGGGAGAGGATGGTGGTGATTGGTGATGTTACCAGGATGTAGATGTGGTGGGGGCATGGGTTCGTGGGGGCCTGTGACTGGATTATTCCACATGATTGTCGCTGTGTCGTCTCTGGTGAGGGATGCCCATTCGGTCAGGTGGTTGTCTCGGTTGCTGGTAGGTAGACTGGCAATGAGGTCACCAGGGTCCGGTTGTTGTGGGAAGTTGCTGTTGATAGTGAATTTGCTGTGGAAGAAGTTTGATGGGTTGTTGCAGAGTTATAGAGAGGGGGGATATTGACTGTTGATGAAGTTGTTGTGAAGTGCTTTATGATCGAGAAAATCTCCTTGCTGTTGTTGGAGCTTCCTTCGATGCGTTCAGCTAGTGCACTTTTATAGGTGACTCGTAGTTGTTGCTGGTAGAGTCTAAGATCATCCTTGTAGGTAGATCTGTCGGAGGTTTAATGGCTGGTTCTCCATTTTCTTTCTAGCTGTGGGAAGTGTCGTTTTGGTTCTCAGAGGTCATCTGTGGACCAGCTGGCTTGCCTGTTGGATTATCTTTGCTTGTTGGGTTTGATGGGTGCGAAGGAGTTCATGCAGTTCCTTATCCAGTTGTTTACGTTTGTGATATTCTTGTTGAGGTAGTTTGTGGGGTTAGGTTTATCTGTGATGAAGGCGCTGAGCTAGTTTGTTTTGGTGATTTTGCCCCAGCTGTGGCTCGGTAGACTGGTGCGTTGACTTGGGGTGTGTCGATCTGGAAGTGGATGATGGCGTAATCGGTCCATGTGAGCGGCGTGGGTGTGTTGTATTTGATGCTGTCCCTGGTGGTGAAGATGGGGTCCAGTGTACGTCCTGTGTTGTCTGTGGGCCCTTGGACAAGCTGGGATGAGACCGATGTTGCCTAGACTTTTGAGGATTGCTATGGAGCAGTTATCCGTTCTGTGTTCCAGGTGGAATTTGAGGTCACCAGGTGTAGGCTCTGGAGTCGATGGTGAGCGGGGCGACAAAGTCGGTGATCAGATTGGTGAAGGTGGCTCACGGCCCGGGTGGTCAGTAGGTAAGGGCCCCATTCAGGGTGAAGTTATTTTGTAGTTTGAAGTGCTGGTGCTCCATGAATGGGGTGTTTCCTGCCGAGGTCGAATATTTGATGGATTCCTTAAAGATGATTGCGAGCCCTCCACCAGGCTTGTGGTTGTGATCCTGTCATGCGATCTTGTAGCCTGTTGGATTGCCGGGTGTGGAGGCGAACCAGATTTCCGTGATGAAGAAGAAGTCCGGTGCGTCGCTGCTTACTAGGTCCCAGATTTTTGATGGGTTTGCGGAGTGATCTGTGTTGAGTAGCATGCATCCGAGTGAGTGCTGTCGTGTAGGTTTGTTGTGGTGAGTCATCAATGATGTTATTTAAAATTTTATCAGTGATGTTATCAATGATGCCATAGAACATGTCATTAGTGATGTACTATGTGAGGTCATAAGCAGGGCTAGGGCATGAATTACAGTTACTTCAGTTAACTATAACTGGTGGATTTCAGTGTCTTTATGTTTTAGTTTAAAACATTACGTTTCAACAGACTATCACCGAACTATAACGTCACTTTAATCTTTGTTTTTTTCAGTGAATTTCAGAGGAAATGTAACAATATAAAGAGATTTTGTTTTAACTAAGGCAGACCTACTGGCTTTGTCAAAGGGTCAGAACACCAAAATATAAAAGGCTGGCCTATTGGCTTTAGCAAGGGGTCAGCACATAAACCTATATTTATCAATAACCATATTCCAAAGTAACCCTTATAAGTACACAGAAGGCAAAGCATAAAAATTGTTACAAAAATATTTGAAAAAAGCAATTTTATACCAAACGACTATAAATGTGTGCTTGATTCTTTAACACTTCAGGCCACAAAATGAAGCCACAGAACCCACCAGAGGGGGACCCGGCACTCTAGTTGAAGAGCATACAAGCTCCAGGTCAGAGTGCTTTAAAAATAATGGTAAGATCTCAAGGGGGCATACGTTCAATTACCCAGTACACAAACAGGTTTTTTTTTTTTTTTTTAAACCTTGGTGTGGTGGGTGCCGGGGGGCTGTTGTGCTCCTTGTAGCCCTCCCCCCCCCCCCCCTCCCGCCCCATAACACTTCCGAAAATTGCTGGTGGTGCCGATGCCCCTTCTTAGAGCACCACAACAAGCACAATTTTAAGAACAAAGCCCATGCAGGGCATCATGGAGCGCTCTTGGGAGGGAGTACTGAATATTTCATGAGCGTCTTCGCTGCCCAAATAGTGAAGTAGCGAGGCCGCATTTTTTTTCTGTTATGTACTTGGGTGCCCCAGTTCCACCTGCTTTGCTGGCTGAATTGCTTTGCTCAAACACACGGAGGGGTAACTGTTCCTATGGAGATACACCGGCCTACTAGGCTACGGGTAGTGTTTACATAAGAGAAGAAAAGTAACTTAACTATGATAGATAAGTCTAAGGTTGGATATGATAGATAGTGCGGAAATTCCTCAAATCTGAAGAGTTGCCCTCACACACCAGTCAAGGTGTCATGCTTCATCATAGGGCGTTTTTGCTTCTCGTGGGGTTGGCGCTGCAGTCCCTCACGGGCGCCACAAGAGGGCTCTTTAGCGGAGATCTTTTAAAAGGAAAAAGCTGTAGTGGTGAGTGCGGGTGCGTGGGGTAAGTGCAAGGGTGAGTTAAAAATATCGTGACAGTACCCCAAAAGGTAATTTATTCTTGGGTCCGTCCGGTATGGTTAAAAGCAAGGAACTTTAAACCTTCCACCAATGAGGAGGTTTATTTTGGTTCTCAGGAAGCGAGTAGTGATAAAGGTCATAGGGTCAACATATTTCACACCCTTGTGGTCCAAACCGGATCCTTGGCGTTTCTTCAGGATCGAAAAGTGAAAAGTTGGGTTTGTATAAAGAAACCGAGATCACGGATAGATGTATGCCCTGTTAGACAAACCTTAGTCAGGCTTGTGGTGGTGTTAACATGGAACAGTATTCCACAAACACCTCAAAGAAATTATACAACACCAAGAGATGGAGGGGTAGGCCTCTACGGGGGGAGGGCAGGCGTACCCGAGGGTTACAGTGACCCTTGATGGTTTGTAGCTATCGCACCTACCCACGTCTGCTGCCGCCTGCCGCTGAGGGTCACTGTAACCCTCAGTTACTTTTCTTCTCTTCTGTAAACACTACCCGTAGCCTAGTAGGCCAGTGTATCTCAATAGGAACAGTTACCCCTCATTGTGTTCGATATGTGTTCGTGGGAGCACGGGTACTGGACCTCCTTTTGCTGCTCCCTGTCCCTCTCCATGTGAATTATGAATTGCTTCGCTCCCACCCAGTTTCTTTCTGCTCCCGCTGGGTGGGAGCAACCCTGCCGGGCAGGAGCAAGGAACAACAGTGTCCTGGAGGATGGAGTCTCTAGGGCCATAACATGGCTTGGGCCCCCACCCACCTCCCCAAACAAATATGTATCAGGACCCGGGAGAATGGGGTTTGCTGAGCCTTATCATGGCTTGGGGAGGGGGTGCCACAAGCCATCCTCCTTAAATAAATATAGTGCGGGTCCATCAGAAGGCGTCCACGGGGCAATAACATGGCTTGAGGAGTGGGGCCATGCCCACCCATCACAAATAATTCTATTTTTTGCCAGACCCTGTGGGATTAGGTCCCAGGGACCATTGGATGGCTTGAGGATTGGGGCACATATACGACTTCTCCCATTTATTTAAGTAATAAAGGATGCCCCACCCACCCCCAGGGCATGGCCCACCCTGGCGGGATTTTAAATGAAAAGTGAGAAATACTGCCTTTAAAAAAAAATATTTATACTGCTGTACCGCGTTTTTATGAATCTGCGTTAATGTTGTGAAAGAATTCCTTCACAGGATTTGCCACATTGGGTCAAATTTGGTACAGACTGGTTAAGTATTTCAAAATGTTTAAGTGGGGCTTCCACCCAAATTGTTTCAGCCTTCAATAAAATGGGATTTATATAGGAAATGTTGCTCTATACGGTTCGGTTCAACTCCTGAACAGATGATTACCACATTTTAATGGTACATCTTTGTTGCAATTATTCGGTGCCTTTTCTTGATTTTGTGGTTATTCAGGGTTTAGTGTGCGAATATATATATATATTTTACCTACTGGTATAGTTAGGACCATGTTTCCATAGGAAAAGCATTTTTTGACTTGCCTATAACTTTGGCGTCGTCTTACGAATCTTCACAAAATTTTCGAAAAAAGGGTCTAGTTAGGACCTGTTGTGCATGGAAAGTTTCGAGGCGATACGTCAAGGGGTGCTGAGAAAAAGGGGGTGGGTTAAAATAAAGTCAATTTTCCCATGTTAATTCCTACAGGGGCTTTGAACTGGACTACAGCTTAAACAGCTGGAGGGAATTACACCGAATTTGGCAGAAAGGTAGATTTTGTTCCGCAGAGCATACTTTCAGTAATTTGGTGTAAATTAGATCAGTGGTTGTCAAGAAATTAAAGGAAATCCAAATTTGTATATCTGTGGCAGCGACTACTTCACGAACAATGACTAGCTCGTGCAGAGATCTGCAGAGCTCTGATTGGCTGCCAACACTTCACCCAGGAAGTGTTGGCAGCCATCTTTGGACTCTGCTTCAGCCGAGTCCCAGAAACAAATGCAGAAAAAAAATAAAAGGGAGCAGAGTACGAATACCCTGATGCTCTAGCTCTGGTGCTGGAGTCCCAGAGGGACCCCGCAAAGCCAAAAAAGCTATTTTTTTTTATGCACATCGAAATTTGCTAATAGTGTGAATTGAAAAATAAAAGCACACACAGTCTCCTGTGCTTGCTTTTAATATTTTCATCAGTGATGTAATTTCAGATGTCATCAGTGATGTCAGTGACCATGTCATGTGTGATGTAATATGTGAGGTCATAAGCAGTGCATTATGGAGGCGTAAGTTATAGTTAGCTCAGATAACTATAACTACTAAATTTCACTGGCTCTGTAAGAGTGAAATTTGCGCCTAACTATAACATCTGTGTAACATATACATATATATATATATATATATATATATATCAAAACCGCAGAAGAGTTACCCCTTGAGGAAGAGCCACAATAGGTAGGTAAATCACTTCTTATTGTTCACGAAGGCTGCATACAGAGGATAAGAGATGTCATCAGAAATGAAGCGCCACACTGCCAGACGCGTTTCGAGTTGCTGAGACTCTTCTTCAATGGCAACGGCTACAATGTTTCACAAGACCAGTCCAGTGCAACTTCTTTAAATTAGCTCCCACCACCCCAGTGGGTGTGGCCACTTCACAGGCCTTCTGGTCAATGTAGTTGCACTCAATAACCTCAAGTGAGTCTGTCTTGCAGATGCATATTCAAGTAATAATTAAACCAGAGTGGGATGATGTGCACCTTTAAATCATTCTGCTGCATACTCAATCCTTCGTGAGAAACACTACCTCCTCGTCGGCAAAAGTCAAATAGTTTCGCCTTGGGAACGCTGCACTCACAGCGGGCTCTTCCGCCGACCGAGGCAGGCCGCTAAACATCAAAACCGCAGAAGAGTTACCCCTTGAGGAAGAGCCCCGCTGTGAGTGCAGCGTTCCCAAGGCGAAACTATTTGACTTTTGCCGACGAGGGAGGTAGTGTTTCTCACGAAGGATTGAGTATGCAGCAGAATGATTTAAAGGTGCACATCATCCCACTCTGGTTTAATTATTACTTGAATATGCATCACAAGACAGACTCACTTGAGGTTATTGAGTGATGACATCTCTTATCCTCTGTATGCAGCCTTCGTGAACAATAAAGAAGTGATTTACCTACCTATTGTGGCTCTTCCTCAAGGGGTAACTCTTCTGCGGTTTTGATGTTTAGCGGCCTGCCTCGGTCGCGGAAGAGCCCCGCTGTGAGTGCAGCGTTCCCAAGGCGAAACTATTTGACTTTTGCCGACGAGGGAGGTAGTGTTTCTCACGAAGGATTGAGTATGCAGCAGAATGATTTAAAGGTGCACATCATCCCACTCTGGTTTAATTATTACTTGAATATGCATCACAAGACAGACTCACTTGAGGTTATTGAGTGATGACATCTCTTATCCTCTGTATGCAGCCTTCGTGAACAATAAAGAAGTGATTTACCTACCTATTGTGGCTCTTCCTCAAGGGGTAACTCTTCTGCGGTTTTGATATATATATATATATATATCTCCTACTGGCGGTTGCTAGAAGGTAGTTATAGTTAGGTCTCCTTTTTCATAGACTAAGCATTTTTTGATTTGCTAATAACTTTGCCCCCGTTTGACGAATCTCCAGAAACCTTTCCCACAAAAATGTTTATCTACCTCAGCTCCTTCCTAGAAAGATTCAGGGTGATCAGTCAAGTGGGGGAGGGGGGTGTCAGGGCTCCCAAAATGTTAAATCTCCATGCATTTTCCATAGACTTCTTTAAGATAGGTCATAGCAAAAACTACTGAAAGGAATTAAACCAAATTGAGCAGGAAGCTAGATCTTGGTCCGCAGATTGTGCTATTTGTGATTTAGTGTAAATCCATTCAGTAGTTTTGAGATATTACGAGTTAAAAATAATTGTACATTTTGACAGTTTAGCTCGCAAGAGTCCCGCCGGCGAGAGGCCAAAATCAACAAGCATCTGCAATGCAATAGGTCTCGCATTTGCGAGAGTTTAAGCTATTGGCATTGTAAAAGATAATGCCTTTTATTTATATGTTTTGATAATTAATACATAAATAAAAGGCATTGTCATGTACAATGCCAATAGCTCAAACTCTTGTAAATATGAGACTTATTAAAAGAAGTGGCCGCCATTGTCCCGGGCTGCTTAGAAAGTGAAAGCACGCATGGCGCGCTGAATGTTGCAGGAGAGCATGTCGTGCCTGCAGTAGGAGAAACTAAAGAAAATAGTGCTTACAGACTAAAAAAGACTTGCAGTGTAACAGCTGAAGTAAAAGGGCCAGTCCTCATGGGAGGTTACGAAGGAGGACAAGGCGGTACTAAGGAGGGACTAACAAGCCTATTAATGAAACAGAAGCCAGCATTTACCAAGGACAATCACACAAGCCAATGGAAAATATACGCGGAGAGTGGGCGGGACTTCTATTCAACACTCCAAAACAGCATGGCTCGCAGAGCAGCGCCTGCACTGCCCAGGCTCGACCTAAAAATGGAGCCCTGTGATTGGTTGAGAGGGCTATTTTTCCCGTGAGCCTTCACATTCTCACGAGAGGCTCCCGCGAGTCTCGCAAGAGCAAGCACTCTGAGTGGTTGGCTGTTGGAATGTTAGAAATCAAATGGCCGCCATTACTCTTTACTGTGAAAAATTGGAGGCGTTGTGGAAATTACGTAAAAGCTATGTAAGGGGGCAGCAGAAAGGCATGCTGTCCCCTGGATTAGAAAGGAGGTGACCAAGGAATAACGACGGTGATAAAATTAAATGTATATTGCTTTTAACTCATTTTTAAGATCTTGCGGGTCTCTTGCGGGATAGTGAATAGTAAAAAGGGGTAGATGAGTTCTGAATACACTTCATTAGTAGGAATGCATATTGTAGTTATTGTTTGCAGGAGATCAGTACTGTGATGAGTAGATGGTTAATTCCTATTTTCCATAAAAGTTCAGATCCCGCGAGATCATACGGGAGAAGTAAAAAAAAAAAATAGAAAGAAACCAGCATTGGTAAATGCAATTGGTTTCGCCTATGTAATTAATAATAAAGTCATCAAATAATTAAACACAAAGCATTGTTATTGGGTGATAAAAGGAAGCAAGTTGAAATATTCATTCAGTAGCTTAAGTACAGAATGTGTAATCGTGAAATTTGGGAATAAATCCCTGCTTCCCCACTTAAGTAAACTGTAATTTTGAGCAAATAATTTTACCTCACTGTGCATCATTATAATTGAGTATCAAATCAGAGAACACTTTGAAGAAATTCTGTTCAGGTTGTGTGCTATAGAAAAACACGAATGATTTAATAGACAATGTTGCTCTACCGACAACAGCAATATTGGCTTTATATACAGTGCACATGACAAACTAACACCTCTTGGTTCAAGATAACTTGTCTATGCTCATAAATACCTAACTAGTTATCACACTCATTAATAGCATACTTTAACTCCGTTATTATAATGCGTGAACTTCATACCCAAAAAGGTTATTTATGGTCTATTAATGAGAAATTTTCCAATCTTATTGTTGGAGATGTTCAAATCCAAAAGATTTTAGTTAAATGAAACAACCTCCTCACAGGGGGATGCTAAGGAAACACTAAGGAACAAAAAGAGAAAGGGTTGGAATGCTACATCCTAGAGTAAACTATATCAAATATACATGCCCCATGATGGAGCTTCCCAAGATAAGTGGATATACCTAAGACACGACACAGTAGACGAGTGTCTCTGCTGCTAAGTACAAGGAGCAGTCGCTCTACATTAATTGGCTTAGTTCCGTCAACTGGAAAACAGATCAACAATTTAAAGTCTGATATACTTATTGAAGTGAACAATCCACAGGAGTAGTCCTATAACTATGTGGTACTGCAAATCGCGTTGACTAAAACAACATGCATGCGGACCGATAGTCCATAAAATACAGTGTGTATCTGGTTCATTTGATCCGGGTCAATGCAGATGTAAAAAGCTGTTAATGGCCACATTAAATGTATGTAGCCCCGAGCTATTTGTCTCCACTAAAATGATAACTAGATTAAAAACGCTAACACAAGGCAATAAACAAAAGTTAAATAAACGCGACACAAGGCAAATGTCTAAATGGGGGGCAGTTCATGCACAGTAGAAATGAACTCATAGCCACTCACCGTGTAACAATGCCCGCATTAGATGTATACAGCCCCACTTGAAGATTAGTTAAATTGTACACGTGAAAACGAGGCAATGGACAGAAGTTAAATAAACGTAATGCAAAGCGACTATCTAAACGGAGGGCCGGTCGTGCAACAGTAGAACCAAATGCAAAGCCACTCACCGTCTATCAATGCGTCCACTGTTTCCTGTGGTTAAAAGAAATATGAGCGCCCTCTGCGAGCTGTAACCAGCAATTACAAAAACCTCTTGAGGAGATGCCGGCCTCAGCTGTTTTAAAGGTGCCTCCCTCCCCACGGCACATTACGTTACTTTCGGTTGGGCAGACAAGCCCTCCAGCTGGTATATTGCAAAACCCTTCAAAGCATGGCGGACATATTGAAAGGGGCAAATCGGAATAATTTCATCTATTAATTACACGAATGCCGGCACAACTGATCATCACAAAGCATGTATGCCTCACACAGAGGCATTATTTATTGTAATAAAAAAAAACATCTGTCTCCTGGCAGGCGATAAGCTGCTACCGCACAAGGGTCCCCACCACAAATGGCCGGTCATGTGACCCTTTACACAGCCGACAAGCACACTTTAAATGCACAGGGAGATTAACTAAAGGAAGGAGTGAAATGAAAACAAGCATGCTTGAAACGTGTGCAGCCAGGGGGAGAATATGTTAACAAGCACAGCGCACGTGCTGTGCAAACAAAAGCTTAAAAAAAGTCCCACAAAGTGGATGAAAACAGTACTTGGGCCTCAGGAGGCTGATAAGAGCAAACAAATGGAGGAACAATAGGAAATAGTAAGCTACAGCCAATAGAAAAGTAAGTGGAAAACACAGGAACCAATGAAAAGCAAGGGGTTGGGATGCAAGCCCCTTTTAAAATTTATATTGAATACAATAAATTTCACAAGCACAGCGCAAGTGCTGTGCGGGCAAAACCTAAAAAATGGCCAAGGCTCAACCGATAGTTAACATTTTTATTATATGGTTGAAGAAATACTGTGATGCGATTGGGTGTAGAATCAGACATCATTCACATTGTTCTAGTTGATTTGGAGAAGGAAGCCTGTTGGAGTTGTGCTGAACAGAAGTGACTGAATTTGAATTGGAGACAGACTGGTGTATTCAGCTGCATATAAGAAACTGCTCTAAGTTTTGGTAATTAAAATGATACTTTATGAACTTTGCTGAGAAGTGTTAGTAAGTGCACTACTGTTGATTAACTTATTCTATACAAGGTTTAGTGCACGAAAAGCCATTTGTAGAGGTTTTTAGGTCTCGCCTGAGCCAGCGCGCATGCGCTGCTCTGCGAGGCTTTTAGTAAGGGCTTTAAACTTTGAACACACGCTTTTTTTTTCCCCATCCCCCGCTATTGGCTTTTGCATGCGTCTTTCTAAGAAAGACAGCACGCAATTGGCCCAAGGCGGGTGCATGTCCCGCTTTCTCTGTCCACCTGGCCTAGGGTGCTCGGGAGCGAGCAGCAGCGGGGCCGGATGCCAGCTGCATTCCTGACATTCCTTCGCGGCCGCGCTTGTTTAATTAGCAGCTTGTTTTGTGTTTATTTTACACTCTTTGGTTTCCCGGGCAGCGACCACTGGAGGGCAGCAGACCTTCTAACCATGATATATATATATATATATATATCGTCTTTTGCCACTTGACTTCATTCCCCATCTCCGAAATGTTTAAAGCAGGCGCGGACCACGTTTTTGTGCAAAGTTCGTTTATTTCCTTTAGTCGGCCATGACGCGTTTCGGTCCCTCCTGGACCTTGATCACATGACAACGCTCCTAGGCTTCAACTACCATTTTATAATTTTTAAAGTGCCAGTGCATAGTGAAAAAAACAGCAAATTTAGCCCAATGGACAGTGAAGACATACTAGAATTAAATGCCATAGATCATTGCAATGCTTGTTAATACAATACGAATGTAAATATTTTGAATGTTATCAATATCCTTTTGTTAATCACTGTTGGTCAAGTTATTGGATATATAAATAAATAATTTAAGTTCAATAAATAAATACATGATAAAAATGCATTAACAATAAAACCTAATATTCTTGCCCATTTTAAGAACCAATTTTTACAATTCTTAAAAAATTATTATTAGCAAATATAAATTGTATAAATGTTAAAACTTAATATTGCACATACAATCATTGTAAATAACAGCAGATTGTTTTAAAATTAATTGTTTAAATGCAGCTAGTAATTGATCTATAATATGCTATTTGTTAGTTCTGTCCAAGCCGTATTTTACTTAAAGGCAAATTTACTGTATTTATAGTGCAAGTGCTTAAATCATTCTGCTTCCAGAATTAGTTGGTTTGAATTTTGGACCTATTAAATGACCTAAAAAAGTGAATACCTATCCACCCTACCCTGTTCCGTGTAAATAAAATATTGATGTGAAAGTTAAAAACCATGATGGTTGATGGCTAAGGTCAGGCGGCAGCCTCTCTCTCAAATGTTTCTTAAATACGAATATTATTATATAAAATGTGCTTATTCTGCATTGGCATCTAACAAGGTCACCATGATAAGCAAAACCAATGTAGGGCCAATAAGTGATTTAAAGGTATAAAAACACTAATGTCTCAAAAAATTAATGTTATATTAATTAAAACAGTGTTAAAACCTACATTTTATATAAAAAGAACGGATCATCTAAATACACGTGTAAAGGTCCTCTGTGGTGTTTAGACCTCCCTGAATTTTGCTATCGAGGTTGATAATGTATCTTGTTTCCAATTTGCGCAGAGTACCTTCTCTAACACCACCTCTTCTATTTTTTGGCACAGAGTCAATAAGGTAATAGGACAAGTGTTGTAAATCATTGTTGTGTATTTCTTGGAAATGTCTAGCAACTGGGTAGGTGGGATCTCTATTTGTAATAGCTCTAAGATGTTGTAATATTCTCTTATTTGCAGGGAGTTTTGTGCTGCCTACATATCTAAGATTACATGTGCATTCAAGAATATAAATAGCATAATCTGTTTTACAATGTAGGGCTCGTGTTATTTCTATCTCCCTGTCGCTAAACGGTGTTTTATACTTTTTTTTGTTCACGCCATACTGACAGGCTTTGCAATTTTTACATTTCGTGAACCCTTTTCGTTGTGTTATATATATATATATATATATATATATCTTATTGTTCTACATGTGCTGAATTGGGCACTTTGTGATACCCCCTCAGTAATGAAAAAACAGACTTCGAGGTCACAGGCCTACTATAACTAGTACTTCTAAAGCGACAGTATCAGACTTGAGGACATTAAGACCATACATCCTTTTTTTTTTTTTTTTTTAACAGCTTAATTACGAAAACAAAATAGTATTGCCATTTGCCACCATCGAGGAGGTGGAGCAGTCAGCTATTTGCACATTCCACTGTAAAAATAGTCCGTTTAGTGTCCCCACCCGAGCCGCAGCGCCTTCCACTACAAGGTGCTGCTTGGCAGAGCCACTCCGTCTGAAGACCCTCATGATTCCGACATTAAAGAAGATGTTAGGGAGGCGGGGAGGGGTGCTGCTTGATGGTACGTCTAATATTTATCGAGACTTTCAGTGGACGAGCAAAACGGTTCCAACTTTGGGGGTGAGCGAGGTCGAATTCGCGCTACATAAAACTACTACAAAAAAATAAATAGACAGCATATTAGCACTACTTTCCTTTGTCCTTAAAGTTGTACTGTAAACACTACATTTGATGCTTATGACACCCAGCCCCATGCTAGTGCGAAAAGGTTACATCTAGGAAACAGAATATATTTGGAAAAAAAAGTATATTGGATTAATTAATTTGATGCTTAACGACAGAGTGAATACATATGTTTTGAAAAATGGTCAGAGAACGTATATATTGCTGACTGAAATAGCAATTGTCTCTACGTGCGTGGTGTCCCGCTAGTTAGCAACATTTCTCCTAACAGTGATTTACCCACTTTTCTTTTAAAGAAAAATGTAAACATGTTCAACCTACATTGTCAGTGGGAGTTTAGGAGAAGCCGCTGGCGTCCCCCAGCCTCCCGTCCCCCGCGCACCTGATAGTAGCTCTCAGATGTTGTTCAGTTTGTGTGACTCGCCTCACTGGGCACACAGAAGGGAAACTGGAACCGCAGCACATTCCGGCTGAAGTTGGGAAACCTGCTTTGAACCTTGGCCCGGCCTATCTATCGCCTGCACAATACGAAGTGTTTGTAAACTGCGGGCTGTGTGCTGACACAGGAAGGGCCCAAGTTCCCAATTAAGGCGAACATTGGACAGATCCTGTTTAGTGTGGTTTACCGGTGGTCACTTTTAACAGTTTGATACCATAACACTGATTCATTGCGCCACTCAGCTCACATGATTCCAAACGGCCATTCTTTCGATATCGTAAAAAATGTAAACATGTTTTTCTCTTTTCTGTTGCTGGTTAAAGGATTAAAACAAATCGTATGGTGTGTTCCCAAAATGAAACAAGCATTGGCATAGCCAATAGGTCTCGCTTTTGGGACCTTATAAGTATTTAGTTATGCAGCACAATATCCTTGGTGCAACAACATTAACTGTTGCATGGTTAAACACTTATAAGGTCCCAAAGGCGAGACCTATTGGCTATGCCAATGCTTTTTTTATGTGCATTTTTACTTGTATTAGTCGTTTTTGGCAACCATGTTCCCCTGTACCTGACCCACCACCTGCAGCATATTTCAGCCGATCCTAGCCCATGTTTGTAGCATGTGTCACTCACTCCTGGCTCACCAGAGGCATGTCACAAGGGCTCTAAGATTCCAGCGACTTCTGGGCTTCGGGTTCTCCTGTGCCTTAGGGGCCGCCTGCTTTTGCATATGTTATTTATTTTTACAGCGCTGTGCTTTTCACAAGCGCTACTGCCTACTTGTTAACAGTAGTCCACTTATAAGGTCCCAAAGGCGATTGGCTATGCCAATGCTTGTTTTACAACAGCAAGGGCGCATCTGCAGGCAAGCTGTCATCTGTTGGCTCAGTGGAGACTCCATCGCCCTGTCGAGCCAGGGGGCCAAATATCTGTGCCTGGTGCAAAAAGTGACCCCTGTAATAAGGGCCACAACACGAAACCATCTTTAAAACTAAACGCTAAAGACTGCTAGAGATCTTTCGAGCACTCCTGCACTTTAATTAACTTTATCATGAACCGAGCTCTGCAGGATTTATTGCTTAATATAAGGCATACGCCGGGGTAATTTTAATATTGGACTCATAAATTGATATGTACAATGCATTTTCACTTTGGCTTTTCACACAATCTGATAACTGTTGTTTTTTTATTTTAGAAACGTCAAATCAACTTGCACAACTATTTTTAAATCATGTATTTTTGATGATCTTTTCAATTGATATGATTTTAATTAATCAATCAATCAATAAAGTATTTACAGTACATACACGCTAATCTAGCATTTGGAACGTACACGTTTTTCCTTACTACCTCACGCAATTTCCTTAATTCACACGGAAACGGCAGTACTGTTTAACTTGCGTGCGCGTAACCTCCCGCCAGAGCTCACTGAACAAACATGAAAATGATTTCACACTACACACTGCCTGCTATTGATTGACAATTTGACAGGATCGGCACAAACGCATCTGGGACTGTAGGGCAGGATCACTGCCAGAAGGGCCGGGATGCTCTGTGCGGAGGGTGCTCGTGCCTGGCTCTCAGCTTCGCCTGCAGATGGTGGGAGGCGTGCTAGTCCACTGAGAGCAGCACGCGGGGCTTCTCCGGGTTTGTATGTGTGTAAGCTTGTCTAGAAGTGTGCATTCGTGTGTGGGGTGCTGTGAGTGTGTTTATCCCTGTGATTATGTTTACTTGTCAGTGTTTTATTATCGTGGGTGTAGCAAGCGTGTGTAGCTTCTTTTGTAAAGCGCTCTGACACCTTTGGGTAAAGTTCGCGCTATATAAAACTGCATTAAATAAATGTACATTTGTGCATCTCTTGTCCCGTCGCTAGCCTTCTCCAATCACAACTTTCTTTCTATTCTAATCACCGCTGCCCATGCACCCTTCCTCACACGTCACACCCCTCCTCTGCGCCGTTCTGTTCCCCCTCCCCCACCCCTCTCCCCGTGGGTTTCCTGTTTTTGTTTGTTTGAAAAGTTTTATATAGCGCTGGCTAGACCCGGAGGTATCAGAGCGCTTTACATGAGGACAAGCATTGTTTCATAGCATAGTTACAAGTTACAACTTTGCAAGATACACAGTTTCAGAGCATAGATACCAGTTGCTGGAGCGCAGTTGCATGCGTTAAAAACGAATACTAAAGGGAAAAAGCAGGCAAGGGGAGAGATTCTGGGGAGAGAGGATAGGAGCAGGAGAGGGAGATTAAGAATGAAAGAGGGAAAGAGGTGGCGGAGGGAGAAGGAAACTTAACCGGGAGACACGGAAAAACAGTGTCCAACGTCCGGTGTGCAGTGATCCCAGTGGAAAAGGTGTCGCTCCCACACCTCCGCTGTGTGTGGCTCCCTATACGCTGTGGGCTCTCTCAGAGGGGTCACTGAGACTCCAGGGCATAAATACTGGATCCCTCCCCAACAAGGGGAAAAGGGAGTGCTTTGGCAAGGGCGCCATTCCCACACCTCTGCTGTGTGTGAACTCCTTGACGCTGTGGACTCTCTCAGAGGGGTCTCTGAGACTCCAGGGAATAAATGCTGGATCCCTCCCTAACAAGGGGAGAGGGAGCGCTTGGTAAAGGGCACACGGCTTACAATAGTTACAAGATAGTTTCAGAGCATAGTAACCAGTTGCTGGGGCGCAGTTGCATGCGTTAAAAACGAGGCAAGGGGAGAGATTCAGGTGAGGGTGTTAAAAGCAAAATGACAATTATGAACATTACCTGCGCCATCTTGTCTGGTGGAATTCTATGTGCACATAAGTTGCAGTCATTTTGATCTATCACAGCCATTTTGTACTCTGTTGGTCACCTTTGTTTCACCCTGCCCTTACTAGCATCCCTCTGACCCTCTGACCGACCTGGTATGTGTGCTGGGGGCTATAAACTCTATTGCCACAACAAACCTCAGCGCCACTTGCTGCCACAAACTCGTTTTTCCTCTCATCCCTGTTTTCAGACAAGCCTTTGGACGCTCTACCCTTCACTACACCTAGTTACACAAACAGGTTCCAAACACCAAAAGACTCTTGCAAAATGATTTATTGCACTGCAAACAGCAAGACTTGTTGTTACCAACAATGGGACCTGTTTTTATCAACAGAACGGACTCTTAGATCTGACCGGTCTCACATGTTTTAGACCCTGAAGCAAGGTCCAGCTGCAAGATAAGATTGTCTGTTTGACCTGGGTGGGAAGAGAATTACTGTTGGGCTTGTGTGACAACCTGCCCGGGCGGGGACCCCAAGCTTTTGTAACCATGTTGATCAAACAAATGCATTGTGTCAAACATGTATAAAAGGAAGAGCCAAGGGAGTTGTCAGCAGAACACTTCCTCAGACATCCCGGTGTCTCAGTTGACGTGATCTCCTCATGAGAAATAAACCATTTTCTTCTCTTCCAGTTTCCAGCGCTTTCCTCATTATTTTGATAGCGAACCCAAAGTGAATTAGAGGTGGAACCCTGTACCGGGCAGCATTGAGGGTCTTAGAAGACTCGCTGCCTTTCACAAATTGGCGCCTAGCCGTAGGGGCCCATCAGCGACGCGTGGGTCCGGTAGAGAGGTCCTAACGACGGAGTGAACAACTAAACGATTGGGGTATACCTGCCTGAGAAGACCCTTGTCTGGCTGCCGATCGACTGAACTTCACCGGTTCCGAACGGACCTCTCTCGAGTGACCTGCGGTCCTGACTGGGACCTTAGAGGAACGCCGCATTGATTGTTGGAGTGAGAGGACAACCAGGCGCTGGAAGGGGAAGACGAAGAACTGTCCATACGGTCCGGGTAAGGTCGTGAAAAACGACTTAAATTGATTGATTGATTGAATAGTTTGATTGAAATACTAGTATTCCTTTTTGATATTGAGTTATTTGCGACATTTCCTGCTTGCAAACAACAAAGAATAGGAATATTCTCTCTCTTTGCAGGCAGCGAAGGACAGGTAGTGCAGACTTTTTGTCTAAATTGATTGATTGAGATATTCATTTTGACCGATAAATACGTCATGCCTGTTTTCTCTAGATTGTTTGATTGTAATTGTTTTGGACCAGACCGTTCGTTAGAGGTCAGTCAGCCGGCACCGCCGGAAGGCACCCCTAACAAGGACATGTACGTAAAGTATGGATTAGCCAGCGTAGC
Organism: Calotriton arnoldi; assembly: GCA_963921515.1. Classification (NCBI taxonomy): domain Eukaryota; kingdom Metazoa; phylum Chordata; class Amphibia; order Caudata; family Salamandridae; genus Calotriton; species Calotriton arnoldi. The sequence continues at coordinate 1,831,802 of CAWUFW010000047.1, read as the reverse complement.
TTATAGCAAACTATGGCATAAATACACTAGGAAGGACCGGGTAAATCAGTGGCCACTGACGGGATCTTTCGATCCCGCTAAAATAGAAACGTTAGAATTAGCTCTCCACAAAAAGAAAACTAGACCAGCCATGTTTGACAGTTTTGGCTTATGGCGAAAAGAGGCAGCTCAAAGAAAGAAAAGGGACGAAGCTAGACAAGATAAAGAAACGCGAAAATCAGCTTACCAAGCCTGTAAAAGATTAGAAGAAAAACTAAAAGAAAAGGAAATCGATAAAAGGAACAGGAATCAAAAATATCAGATCAATGCCCTGTTAGAACGCCCTCGACTCTTTACCCCAAGTTACCAGCAAAACAAAGGGTAGATGATGATTTATTGTTAGGTCCCCCAATCATATACATGCCACCCCTTACGCCCCTACTCATCCCGTAGTACAACGACAGGACCACCAAAGTATAGCCGGAGATGGCACGATCGCCTCAGTCTCCACCGCCTCTGCTCCCACCGAGTCACCCACACCAAATGCCTCATCAAAGGATACAGTAGTAGAGGTAGGATCAAAAGAAACAGGAGCGCCCAGGGTCCCGCGATTAAGTAAAAATGAGCGAGCAGGCATTGATAAAGTAGTTAAATCCCTCATAGATAGGAAGGAGACAGAAGAGCATGTAACTGACATATGCAACTCCTATGTTGAAAACCGCAAACAATACTTTATTGTACGTCTCTGTTACCACACTCTTACTGCATATGAAGAGAAGTACCAAGATGTAAGGCCCGAGCGACTAGTGGCTCTCTATAGGAAGGTAGACACCGGAGATGAAGGCGACAACGATGTTACAGAACTCTTTTCATCCACACTGGAGGTATTCCGTCACCTCGTGGAACAAGGACGGATAGATAAGGACAGGACATCTAAGATAGCAGGACCCCCGGTGGAAAAACCAGATAGCATGATGCCGATAAAAGAAGCTGCCCCTTATTGGGTACCTCCTAGAGGACAAGGGACTCATGACGATATGAACCATCAAGACGCTAGAGGAAGGGTGGCCTACAATTGGGTGTATCAACCATGGGACAGACAGGACATTTTGACGTTCCGTAAATCTTTACCGGATTTGCGAAAGAACCCCACCGCCTTTTACACCGAGCTAGGTACCGCTCTGGGATCAACAATAATGACACTTGCCGACATAGACTTGTTCTTCGGGTTATGTTTGCCAGCAGATGTGTGGAAACAGATTAGGAAAATAGACCATACCGAACTGCTTGGTCATACCTGGGAACAACTTAACACACTAGATAAACAGCGGAAGAACCCTGGTCAAAAACCGGTTAAAGCAATATTGGACCTCCCTGACAAAATAGTGCAGAAAGTGAAAACGCTGACCCCAGAGAAAAAGATAGACTGGTCCATAGTAACCGCGTGCCGCCAGAAACCACAAGAGGATGTCTCAGAGTATTTCTCCAGATTTGAAACGGTGTTCTCCGATTACAGTGGACAAGACATGTCCACCGCAACCGGACACCACTTATTTGTGCAGAACTATGTCAAAGGACTACTACCAGATGTATCCCAGAAATTACAAGCCAGCGAAAGTAGTTGGGCAGCATCTAAACCGGCGGCCATTCTCCAAATGGCCCAGTACTATGAGCATCAGAAAAACGAAAATGACAGGGCTACAGAAAGGAAAAAGAAGGACTTGAAGGAGAGGGTAATGGTAGCACAACTCCAGGGGGCGAATACAGGAAGGGAGCAATATAGGGAGGATACCAGCAGAATACCCCTAGAGTACAGCCACCTAGAAACAATTCATCGACATCATATGTAGGACGCCAAGACCTAGGACAGGATCAATGTGCATTTTGCAAAGAATATGGACACTGGAAAACCCAATGCCCGGCTTTGTTAGGAGCTGGTAGGGGCAGAGGGGCGAGGAAATAGCAAGTGGACAGAGAGGAAGTGGGAGAGGGTACGCGAGTGAAGCAAGCGAGGAAAGGCCAGGAAGAGTGAACACATTTGACCATCCCAAACAGAATCAGTACCAACAGACAGATTATGACAATACGTACGACTTTGCATAGGACAGCCAGGGGCAAGGGAGGGATCCAGTCGAGCTCTATGTTGATCAGCAAGGCCCTTATGTTACCGCTGAGGTCCTGGGCACAAAGTCGCCATTTCTGGTAGACACGGGAGCAACACGTAGTGCACTATCCAAACGACTGATTCCAAGGGCACCCTTGTCAGGCTCACATGTGACCTCAATAGGATTTGACGGTACGCCCTCCACCAACCCTTTGTCCCGACCGATCCCTTTTAACCTTGACAACAATAGCGTCGAAGCGACATTCCTCCTCTCTTCCAACACCCCAGACGCCATTATGGGTCTCGACATTTTGAAACACTTCCATGCGACTATCAGATGCTCACCAGACGGAGTGCGTGTCGTCCTGTATGACAACCCCCAGCGCCATAGAGAGAACCCTTCTCAGCACATGTTTCCCATCTCCGAGACTGACGCATCCCTACTGGACACTTTGCCATCACACTTGTGGGCTAGGGCTGATTCAGACGTAGGACGAATGATGATTGACCCAGTGCACGTAACAATACGACAGGACGCAACCCTACCAAAAGTACCGCAGTACAAAATATCGCCAGAGGGTGAGAAGGCACTGACAGAGATCATACACTCTTTGGTAGAGGCAGGGGTGGTAGAGGAAGTAGTGAGCAACGTTTGTAATAGTCCCATACTAACGATTGTAAAGAGACAGGGAGAGGGGGATGGAAAAGCCTACCGCTTCATCATTGACTCATGGGAGATAAACAAAATCGTAGTGCCACAATACCCAGTAGTTTCCGACAACACGACAATTTTGACCTTAATCCCTCCACTGCCACCACCTTCACTGTAATTGACCTCAAAAACGCATTCTTTTCCATACCTATACACAAGGACAGCCGCTATCTATTTGGATTCACCCTAAACTCCCGTTCGTACAGATTTTGCAGAGCACCTCAGGGGTACACTGAGAGCCCAAGCATCTATAGCCAGGCGCTTAAAAGACAGTTGGACGCCATACAATTGCCAGATGGAGTGGCACTAATACAATATGTAGACGACATCCTTCTAGCAGCGGACACCATACCAATAGCCGTCACAGCCACCATCTCTTGCTGAGAATGGTCACAAGGTCTCCCGAAAGAAATTGCAGTTCTGTAAATCACAAGTGACCTATTTGGGTCACCTTTTATCCAAAGAAGGGAGGAAACTCACGCCTGACAGGATCCAGACAATTCTAGACACCCCTGTCCCCAAAGATCAGAAACAAGTCCGCTCTTTGATAGGTCTCACCTCATTTTGCCGACAGTGGTTACCGAACTTTAGCCTCATTGTCAAACCCCTTCTCTCCCTCCTAGCTAAAGACATCCCCTCACCTCTCCCCTGGACCCCGAATGCCAGTCAGCCTTTAAAGAACTACGCAATGCCCTTTGTTCAGCACCTGTCCTAGGAACCCCGGATTACTCCAAACCATTCTTCCTCTACACGCACGAGAGGGAAGGATGTGCATTGTCTGTCCTAACACAATCAATTGGTCAAAAACAACGCCCTTGTGCATATTTCTCTGCCACCCTCGATCCAGTAGCCAGAGCACTGCCAGCGTGCCTGCGCGCTGTGGCAGCTGCAGCAGTATCGATACGCCAGAGCGAAGGAATAGTACTCTCCAATCCAGTCACTGTTTTAGTACCCCATGCAGTCGACACACTACTAAACCAGACCAAAACCCAACACTTGACTAGCGCCCGACTGACAGGATATGAGTTGACCCTGCTAGCACCGCACATTACCCTAAAGCGATGCACCACCCTCAATCCAGCCACACTGTTACCCCTACCCGAAAATGATCCTAGCGTGACTCCACTACACGACTGTGTGACACTAACCGATGAACAAACAAAGAGTAGAATAGATCTCAGAGACACCGCCTTTCTAGAACCAGATGGAGAACTATGGGTGGATGGTTCGTGCATCAAACTCCCCGACGGCACCAACTCAGCTGCATACGCTGTCACCACAGCCCGAACCGTTCTGGAAACAGCCTGTATTCCTCAACGTTCAGCCCAGGCTGCAGAACTCATTGCCCTCACACGAGCATGTATCTTAGCGACTGACACGACAGTTAACATATACACCGACAGCCAATATGCCTTCGGGGTGGTTCACCATTTTGGGATCTTATGGAAAGAAAGAGGGTTCCTGACTTCACACGGTACACCCATCCTGCATGGAGATTTAGTCTCCGCCTTGACGCAAGCAGTCCTCCTCCCCAAGAAGTTAGCAGTGATAAAATGCCAAGCACATAGGAAAGTGACTGATCTCATTGGACAGGGAAACGTCAAGATAGCAGAATCTGCAAAACGCCTAGTACAACAATGTATAGTCTGCCTACAACACAACCCAGGGAAGGGGACAGTAGTACCACGGGGAGGGTTTGGAGTCCCTGACCACCCCTTTGAAATCCTTCAAATGGATTACATTCAACTAGAGAGATGCCTTGGTCTAAAATATGTCCTGGTGGTTGTGTGCGCTTTTAGCAAATGGGTGGAGGCCTATCCCACCCGCGACAATACCGCCTTAGCCACTGCAAAAGTATTGCTGAAACAATTCTTCCCCCGTTACGGCCTTTGCAGAATTTTATGGAGCGACAACGGCCCCCACTTCGTAGCCGAGGTGATACAGAACATACTGAGAGGGTTGGGGGTAAAACAAAAGTTCCATGCCGTCTTCCACCCCCAATCAGCAGGCCTGGTAGAGAGACACAATGCAACGTTGAAACTAAAACTAGCCAAAATAGTTGCCACGACCGGGTTGAAATGGCCCGACGCCCTCCCATTGGCATGGTTATCGATGCGCTCCACCCCAACCAAACACCGACTGACCCCGTATGAGGTGGTCTTCGGCAGGCCTATGAGCATTTGGGCGGCACCAAGACCCACCTCCATTAACGATGTCCCGAACATATTAATGTCGGATTACTTGCATAAATTGACAAACGAGCTAACAATTATCCACCAACAGGTGCAGCAAGCCTTGCCTGACGTATCCAGGGCCCGGGACATGAAATAAAGCCAGGCGACCATATATTAATTCGCAACTTCCAAAGAACGAAGAATCTGGAGCCTAGGTGGACGGGCCCCTGGCAAGTCCTGATCACCACCCGAACTGCCCTCCGAGTGCAAGGAAAACGAAACTGGCTGCATGCCCATCACTGCAAACGAGTCCCTCCAACCCTGGCAACCTGTGAAGGGGTGGAGGTGCAAGAGGAAGTACTCGCGAGAGACCGACCAGCTCCGAGTTGCTACCCACAAGAAGACACCCTCGAACTATCAGAATTTCCCGACCCCACGGTGCCATCCAGGAAAGGGTACAACCTAAGATCGACGAAAGGAGGGAGCTCCAACGACCAGGCCACTAACTGAGTCAAGGTCTCAGATCGGTAGCACAGTCAAACAACGCTACCAGGAAAGCGCCAGACAAAAGACTGTGGTCCTAACAGTTGTTGAGCTCCTCAAAGATGATGGAAGAAACTGGACACCTGCAAAACCACCGCAAAGACACCAAGACTGCTAACCTGCACAGCACAAAGACAATTGCACTTGTAGCCGCATTTCTCACCTGTCTCCTGCTAATGGTCGCACTCTGGATCATTGAAGAGAATGCACCTGCATACAGAACATTGTCACCCACCATGCAACCAACCACCAAGAAAGAACACTACCTGGTATCACTACCACCACATCTCCGAGAACGACGCAAAGAATTCTGGAATAATTCTTTCGTGCAGATGTTGCACCAACACAATCTTGCCACCAATGCTACCAACTGTTGGGTCTGTGGGCTGTTACCACATGCCACTGAACATTCCATCCCTTTCATCCCTTCGCCCTTTTCTATTCACGGATCTTGCCTTGCCTGGATGATGCTCCTACAAGAAAGTTACAAAGACAATGCCACTTCCGACGGAACAATCGCCCAGTTCTACAACGAGTTCTGGCGAAACAAAACGGGAACGACAGCCGCCCCTTCTGCCCTCACACCTTCAATGCGACATTCCAGATTGATGTCCCCGCCAAAGAACGAGTGGAAATGCAAGTGTTCAATAATCCTAACAGAGCCACATTTTCCTACCTGAAGAAAAGAACTGCTGCAACACTGACTGTGGCCCTATCTGTGGTGAACGCCTCTGGCCTTGTATGCATTGAAGGCCGTGGGACTAAGAATGTGGGTCACAGCACCTGTAGCATTGTAAGGACTTTGAACACTGCCAACCCCCAGCGCTTGTTGCATCACCCAATATGTACTTTGTTTGTGGAACCAAAGCCTACACCTGGCTCCCAAGAAACTGGGGGCACATGCTACATCGCCTTTGTTTTGCCACCAACCTACACAGCCTCTGCAGAGCATCATCGAGAAAAGCGTTCTAAAGACATTGATCAAACAGACTCTGCCTCATCACAGTTCCTCGACGCAGCAAAGGGCTCGTCCCGCTATGGGGTCCGATGGCAAACAGCCGAGCCATCAGACATCTGTCCCAAGCGGTAGAGACCGCCCTGAACGTCACTGCTGGCATCCTCACCAACAACACTGCTGAGCTCCAAGCGGTCCGTCTGGTTACCCTGCAAAATCGCATGGTCCTGGACGTGGTACTAGCGGACCGTGGAGGAGCATGCCGCATCATCGGTGCCAGCTGCTGTGTATACATTCCTGATAATTCACCTTCTGTCTATGAAGCAATTGAACATCTCCATAGACTATCTTCAGAAATTCATCAAGGATCAGAGACTTGGACAGTTGGAAGTTGGCTTTGGGGCATCTTGAAGGAGTGGGGTTGGAAAATATCAATGATTCTCTTGGTCCCAGTATTGACAATATGTGGTTGTTGTTTGGGTATACACTGTATACCACCTTTGTGTTCTCTTTGCATAACTACCTTACACCCTAAGACTATGGACACTCAGCTAACAAAAATGAGAGTGATGTATGATCAAGAGATACAGGACATTATGGAGATCGAAATAGACTGACAAGCTGGCTAGTTATGTTCAAAGGGGCCACTGTTAAAAGCAAAATGACAATTATGAACATTACCTGCGCCATCTTGTCTGGTGGAATTCTATGTGCACATAAGTTGCAGTTATTTTGATCTATCACAGCCATTTTGTACTCTGTTGGTCACCTTTGTTTCACCCTGCCCTTACTAGCATCCCTCTGACCGACCTGGTATGTGTGCTGGGGGCTATAAACTCTATTGCCACAACAAACCTCAGCGCCACTTGCTGCCACAAACTCGCTTTTCCTCTCATCCCTGTTTTCAGACAAGCCTTTGGACGCTCTACCCTTCACTACACCTAGTTACACAAACAGGTTCCAAACACCAAAAGACTCTTGCAAAATGATTTATTGCACTGCAAACAGCAAGACTTGTTGTTACCAACAATGGGACCTGTTTTTATCAACAGAACGGACTCTTAGATCTGACCGGTCTCACATGTTTTAGACCCTGAAGCAAGGTCCAGCTGCAAGATAAGATTGTCTGTTTGACCTGGGTGGGAAGAGAATTACTGTTGGGCTTGTGTGACAACCTGCCCGGGCGGGACCCCAAGCTTTTGTAACCATGTTGATCAAACAAATGCATTGTGTCAAACCTGTATAAAAGGAAGAGCCAAGGGAGTTGTCAGCAGAACACTTCCCTCAGACATCCCGGTGTCTCAGTTGACGTGATCTCCTCATGAGAAATAAACCATTTTCTTCTCTTCCAGTTTCCAGCGCTTGCCTCATTATTTTGATAGCGAACCCAAAGTGAATTAGAGGTGGAACCCTGCACCGGGCAGCATTGAGGGTCTTAGAAGACTCGCTGCCTTTCACAAGGGAGGATAGGAGCCGGGGAGGAAGACAAAGAATAAAAGAGGGAAAGTTTGAAGAGTTTTATAAAGCGCTGGCTAGTCCCGAAGGTATCAGAGCGCTTTACATGAGATAGGACATTGCATCAGAAACATTGTTACATAGTTACATCAGTTACTTATTAACGCGTACACCCGTCTTATGGGGGGAGGAAAGGTAGAGGGGAGAGGGCGAGCAGGGGTAAGGAATGCAAATAGTAAACACAACGGGGAGGCGAGGAGAACAATGTCCGATGTCCGGCTGGGTAGGTGCCGGCCAAGGGGTGAACCAGAGCCAAACTCCTCTTTAGCTGCAAGAGACAGCTCCACCGGGCATCAGCCAAGGTTGCTCGGGCACTGCAGACGCTGCCCACATCTGCCTGCCACATGGCTGTTCTCAGCAGGGCTCCTGTGAGCCACTTCCCTCTTCCTGTCGGGCCTGTGATGTGTAGCCCCAGCAGCTGGGGGCGCAGCGGGGGCACAGCAGGAGGGTGCCGCACAGTGTCTGATGCGAGCCACACCACACACTGACTCTTAATGACTGGGTGCAACGCGAATGACCACAGGATGGAGACTGACACCGACACAGACAGAGAAGGTGGTTCCAGGCACAGGCACTGTGCACAAACAGTGACCACAGGCTGGGGGTCGAACCGGTACAGAAAGGACCGAACAGGGTCAGTGGCTTCAGGAGAGAGTCTAAAACGGGGCACAGAGTTCATGACCACAGGCTGGACACTGAAACCGGAGCACGGTAATCCCAAACAGGTTTAAACAATGACCAGTTCCAGCGTTAGTGAACACAGCAAAGAGAGTGAAACCAAGAATGCAGGCGGTTTTAATATACCGCATACCGATGAGGCCATGGGCAGAGGCGTAGATCGCAGTCACGGGCAAATGTCACATGCGGCAAAGTAATGCCCCGTAGAGGGTCGCTGCCACAGAAGACGATGTGTACTTAAACCGCCCCAGAGGACTAAAACAGGCATACAACGACCGAGCACAAGGCCAGAGATCACGGGCTAGGCACTGACATTGAGGGTGGTACAGCCAGAAGGACGGCTGTGGGCGTTGTATTGCTATATTTACTTATTTACGCACTTCTATATAGCGTGGACATTACCCAAAGAATGTTAAACCGCTTTATAGTAGCACTGTAGCTTTACACAAGGCACATAGATTACAGAGAAAACAAGAAGCGCGAGCAACAAGCATTGGCCGCGCGGCCGTGAAACTGACACGGCCGCGCGGCCGTGAGTAATCGCGGGTTTTGTAAGTGTAAACAGTGGCTTTTGCTGGCATCCAGCTTGCGTTCACGCGAGCGTCCTGATGGCGAGGGAAGCCATATAGCGCCTGATCGCGCGTGCACGCTCGCGTGAACGCAGGCTAGTCCGCAGCAAAAGCCACTGTTTGCACTTCCAAAACCCGCTTACAACAAAAAGTCTCGCCAGAGCAGCGCATGCGCGCTGGCTCAGGCAAGACCTAACAAGCATTGGCATAGCCAATAGGTCTCGCCTTTGGGGCCTTATAAGTGTTTAGACAGAGCTATTGGCTTTGTTAACGTTTTTAATATGTGTTGTAGAGCATTGTGAATGTTGTGCAGCATGTTTAAAAGTTATAAGTTATAATAAAAAGTGTTATAACCATTTTTGTCACCTTATATATAACCTAGAAAACATTATATACAACTGAAGTACCCTAATAAAAACCAGAGTTAACACCAAAAATGTGTTCTAGTTTTTTTGTTTATGCAATGTTGTCAATTTTCCCTGCCTGTTCTAATGCTTTTTGTTATAGTTTTTATTGTTAGGTGGGCGGTTCATCATAGTAACATAACATAACGTGTATTTGTAAAGCGCACTTTCACCCGCAAAGGGCATATTGGCGCTGAATAACAGACGTCTATTGGTTACCCAAGAGCTGGAGCAAAGAATGGTGTGTGTAAAGAGTGGCTGGCATAGTGAGCGTGGAGAGGAGATGGCTCCATGGAGAATGATGGTGTGTATAGTCCAATAGCGCTATGTTCCTTTGAGGTTTAGAGATTTTGAGCTGCCTTAGCTCAGAGTAGCATTTTCAGGCATAGGTTTAGTTGTGTCAGTGTGTATGAGGGAAGTGAGAAGGTGTGTGGTTGCCCGAGTATGAGGCAGGAATGTAGTGCAATTGGTGAGTGTGGTTTGAGGCTAGAATATATATATTATACAGTTGCTTGGGCTCTTTATTGACTGTAGCTGCCACTTCTATATGCTTCCGTCCTTAAACACTTGTTCCTGTTGTAATACGCACCTCTCAACAGTATCCCAAAGAGCAGGCCTCTTGTGCAGTTCATGTATTACAGGAAATATTGGAAGAGAGCAATGTGCAAGCTCACATCAAAAGGGAAAGCATTGTAGGCGCTATGAAATAGTTCCTGGTGGAGATAAGGGGGTTGGAAGACAGCAGCTCCATTGCAAAACTTCCATTGGTGACACATGTTTATTTTTGGAATTTCAGAGAGCAAAATTCTTTTTTTTTTTAATTTGAAGCTTAGCCTCTTCTTTAAAACAATGCGATACAACTATTTAATATTTAAGTGACTGTACAGAACATCTTTGTGACTTCTCCCGGTCTCCAGGGCAAGAGACGAGGGCGATGGTCTCCATTCCAGACCTGTTGCCAAGGGCAGGCGTGGTTTCTGTTTATGGAGGGGGGTGCAGGCGTGTGCGCATTCCTGCCGTGGCTAAAAAGAGGAAGCGAATTTAAGTCAAACAATAAATTTTACCAGTCACAACCACAACGTGGGAATTCGTATTCATGAAACTCAGCTGCAGTATGAGCAACTGGAATCTGCTCCGCTGCAAACAGGACCCCATGGCGACCGCTTCAGCCCGCGTGTGACAAAAGGGTGGGGGCAATGAGGGCAAACAAGAGGAGGCGACACCCCATCCTGCCGGATGGTGCAAAGCCATAAAAAAAAACAAGCATTTACAATGCAGTCCGTTTTGCATTTACGAAAGTTGGAGGTTCTGGCGTTGTAAATGGTAATTTTTAGTTATGTGGTTTGCAAATAAAGTTGTGAAGCGTGAAATAATGTAGGCGTTAGTCTGTGAGTAAGAACGCATCCAAGGGTCTATGAGGTGCTTTTTTTTTTGTTAAATGAATAATACTGCCTTTAAAAGAAGGGCCGCTCTGCTTAGCTGAACACGGTTTGCATGAAGTGACATATTCTGTCACAATTTAACATTTTCTTAGGAGCTGCGCACAGATAGCAGCAGCACAGCTCCGTCACATCCGAGTGTCACTGTCAACGAAGGCTGTTTGTGAGGTGATTCGAACATCAGAGAAATGCTTTGATGACCACGAAGGTGCTCGGGAACGGTATATGTCAATAGCGCGGAACCTTGTGATAATTACATATAACCTATTTGGGGAGAGGTGAATAGTTATACTAGGCCACGTTTCAAGTAAATACCTGCCAGTAAGAAGGCCTCCCCCTTAAGGCCTCTCATCTTTCAGCTAATACTCACTGCAGACGGTGCAGGGAATCAGTGCATGATAATGACAAGAGTGCATGGCACGTGATATGGCGATTTACGGTTTAACCATAGGTGCTCCTGTTACAATAAAAATGTTCGCCGCTGCTGCAAAGAATTCTGCCGTGCACGGAACCTCGGTCGGCGGTAAATAAATGTAACAATAAATAAAAGTCGGGTTTCCATATCCCTCAGTGCCAGGAGGCCACGAAGTACCAAGTGCTGACCTCTCCCTTTACGATATGGTGCATCCTGGGACTTGTAGTATATGTTTACTCCCACAACTTGTATACCCTGTACCGCTGCCACAGAGGTATTTGTCAAACCTAAATAAAACAGTGCACTTGCAGACAGCCCCTGGGATGGCGTGATTACATGTGAAGTTATAAACTTGGGTACACTTCACACTTCCTAGATGTGTGTGATGAAACACCCTTACGTCGTCAGCCACGTTAGTTCCAGGCGATGCCTTAAGGCTTCATCTTCAAACAGAGACTTCCTGGCAGTGTAAACGCGAGCGTGTGTCAGCCACTCTGACAGACACACTCGCGCTTACACCAGCGCACGGGTTCATTGAGACACTCGGGCAGGCTGCGCCCAATAAGGGTAGATGAGACAGCACGGCTCCCTGTGCCGTCTCCCCCTCCGTCAGCAGGGTGCATCTCGGATCCCGGGCGGGTGGGCGTGCCTGGCACCTGAGCGCCAGCCGAGCCCCCACTCTCCGACTGGCGACAGGGGGACGTGTCCGGCAACTCGTGCTGAAGTTAGGCATGGACGGCGGAGGCAGTGCCCGAGCTCGGACAGCAACACCGACAGGTGCACGCCTGGAAAAGCACTTTCTAGGGAGCGGGGCCAACGGCTCGCGAAAATAAGCAACAAAATTCACATTCATAATAAGACATGGTGAAGCCATCAAACACAGCGCCCACAGCTTCAGTGAGCTGCATCGTGGCACTTTGGATGGCTTGTGGAGATCGAGGGGGTAAAGTGGTGCAGTCTTCAACCATTTAATGCCAACGCTGCTGTGCAGACAGATAGCGGGGCTTCTTGTTTTTAGAGGCATGCAGCAAAACGTGTAAGGGAAACACAACCTGTACCAGGCTAAACAAAAAACAACACACACAGAAAACGTTCAACTACTACGTTTATGGTAGGTAATATCGCCGAGCTTGTCAGGCACCAATAAAACAACACCCACCTGTGCTAAATTCGATGGCCTTGCAGCCAGCGAGCCCGGAGTCCTCGGCGGCAACCCCAGGGAGACATTTTTCTGCGGCATGCACAGATCTCGAGACGCCTTACCTTTACGTTAGTCCGGAGAGCACAGTAGCACTGAAGAACATGGGGTATTTGTCAGACAAGTAAACATTTCATGAGGGCGCACAACGCATTACAGACATTCGAGCCCCCCCTGCTCTAATTCATTAAAAACAAGCGCACGCGCCTCGCATGGCAGCAGGGGGAGGGGGGAGAGGAGGGAACCTGCGCGATTCACTTGCGGGAGCGAGCGGCACCAGGAGCGATAATTGCTACCATATGGCGCCGCTCGCTCCCTCAAGTGAATCGCCAAACGTGCACGCGTTGCCATTGAAGGCAATGGAACGCGTGCACGTTTTTGGCCGAAAAGCCAAATCCATAGCAAAAGGTCTTTTTTCCTATGCAGCGCATGCGCGCTGCGTAGGCGAGACCTAAAAACAAACGCACACAAAAGCCTCTCTTATTTTTGCACTAGTGAATTCTAGAATCCTCTCTTGTTCCTGCATACATGTGGCAACCTGGGCTCTCTCCCCTACCCTCCCCCAGCCGATCTGCTCTCTCCAAGCATTGACAGCCTACAGACGACCCGGGTCATGCCAGACGATCAGTAAGAGGGTGGAGAATCCCGGACCGAACTAGTTTCAATTTACAGAGCAAACAACGTAATTTTTTTTACGGTAATTGCTTTGCCAGAGGCTGTTGCCCGTTATTTAATAAATCCATTAGATTTTTCCAACACTCTTAGCAATATCTACGTGAACTTGCGCGTTATCGCTTCAGCAATTTGCTCATGAAATCAATAAACGACTTGTAAATAGATATACATTAGCGCATGTTCTTTGGGACAAATAAAACAGCAACATGTCGACAGCAGCGTCTGTCTGCAGCACAGAGGGCCATGCTGTTAGTACACGCACCGAGTGTTCTCCGAGAATAAACCTCACTTCCTGTAATGGACAATGTTAGTTTGCACTGAGAATGCAGATGGCTTGTTAGAAGGGAAAGAGGGTTTGCTTTCACTTTACATGAACCTGTGTGTGTAAAGCCTGCCTAGGCATTAATAAACCATCACCGTGGCCCATCTATACCCAGCACCACTGAAATTATGCGATTTCGAGGCCACGGATGTTTCCCCATAACTATGGGCTTGACGTATTTACCACATAATCGATCATTTGCTACCTAATCTGAAGATTGCAGAAAAAAGTGTTTGTGGATCAAAAGTTACAAAAAAACGTTGCAACACATGCTACGGGATTGTGGAAGGCCCTTTGCAAAGCTTTACTTGCCACCTTTCTGTTGCTTATTGCTAAATTTGGGTTTTAAACTGGTATCAAGGAGGTGCAACCAATGCCCAGACAGTATTAAGTGTAAACATGACAAAATAATGAAATAACACTATCACAAAATGTGCTGCATTATTAAGCCACATAATTTGCCCTGTCTTGGGAAAAAAAATTACTCACCCTGCCGCATAATTTGGCCCTCCCCTGCCGCATAATTCTAGCGGCCCTGGTTAAGGCACATTCCAAAAATACAACATACAATCCACACAATACCACTCAGTGCCACATAATTATATGCTACATAATTACACTACACTCAATTCAACATACACTCCAAATACCACTCAGTGCCACATAATTACACACAACATAATTAAACACTACTAAATACAACATACACTCCACACAATACCACTCAGTGCCACATAATTATATGCTACATAATTACACTACACTCAATGCAACATACACTCCAAATACCACTCAGTGCCACATAATTACACACCACATAATTACACTCTACTAAATGCAACATACACTCCACACAATACCACTCAGTGCCACATAATTATATGCTACATAATTACACTGCAGTCAATGCTACATACACTCCAAATACCACTGGGTGCCACATAATTACATGCCACATAAATACACTCTACTGAATACAACATACACACCATAATACCAAACAGTACCACATAATTACACACCACATAATTACACTCTACACAATTCAACAAATACACTCTACATACCATTCAGTACCACATAATCACACATCACAATTACACTCTATTCAATGCAACAAAAATACACTCCACATAATACCACTCAGTGTGACAGTTACAAGCCACATAATTACACTCTACTCAATGCAACATAAATACACTCCACATATTACCACTCAGTGCCACATAATTACACACCACATAATAAATCTACTCAATGCAACATAAATACACTCCACATATTACCACTCAGTGCCACATAATTACACACCACATAATAAATCTACTCAATGCAACATAAATACACTCCATATAATACCACTCAGTGCCACATAATTACATGCCACATATTTACACTACTCGATGCAACATAAATAGACTCAACATAATACCACTCAGTAACACATAATTACACATCACATAATGACACTATTCAATGCAACATAGATACACTCCACAAAATCCCACTCAGTGTGACATAGTTACACGCCACAAAATTACACTCTACTCAATGCAACATAAATACACTCCACATACCACTCAGTACCACATAATTACACGCCACATATTTACTCTACTCAATGCAACATAAATACACTCCACATAATACCACTCAGTGCCACATAATTACATGCCACATAATTGCACTCTACTCAATGCAACATAAATACACTCCACATAAATGCACTCTATACCACATACCACCAATCAACATAAATGCACTCCACACCATGACACAATTTAACTAAGCATAATTTCACTCAACACCACAGTTCCAGGCCACACAATTCAACTCCACACATTTCCAATACAGACCACATAATTACACACCAAACAACATATTTAAAATCCACAACTCCACAACGTACCTCCAATACACACCATATAGTGTCACCACCTGAGCACCAAACATCATTCACCACCACCATTTTGCATCAGCGCACCACCTAAGCATCACGTCAGTCTGCCCTTGGAATCTGGCATCTGTTGATTCTCCCCTAGTTTCCGTCCGCTGCTCGAGTTCTAATTAAATTACTGTTTTCCAACCTCCACTCCCCCGTTATTTATGTCCCGCTCCACCATAACAAATAAATTATAACAAACAAGCATGAGAACAGGCAGGAAGAAGTTGCCAGCAGTGCAAGTACAAAAAAAATAGACATTTTTTATGTTAAAATCTTTTTTTAATCAGGTTTTTCAGTTATATATAATTTCGTCTTCGTTTCTATAAAGGTAACAAAATTGCTTTACACTTTTTATTATAACTTTTCAACATAATGCACAGCAGCCACAATGCTCTACAACATAGCCAAAAGTTCTGGCTAAACACATAAGGTCCCAAAGGCGAGAACTATTGGCTATGCCAATGCTTGTTAATATAGGTTTTGAGAGGTAGAGTTTAGATTGCAGAGAGATAGCACCAAGTATTGGACACATGAAATGTTTAATCTGTGTGTAGTTGTAAGTAAAAGAGGCAGTGTTGCTAAAATTATAAAACAAAGTATCTGCAATCTGAACTTTGTTGTACACATATTTTATCCCCAAGAGATGTTTGAGTAGAGATATTGCTAGTTCTACAGTAAAACACTGTGCTCACTGTTAAGAAATGTGTGTCTAGAGGAATGTGTTACTTTATAAACTGCTTTGGAACCAAGTTTGTTGGCATGTTGTAATGCAATTGTGAAAAAAATTACAGTGATTGAGGGTGTTGAATTCTTTAAGGGGAAGGAATACGAAGATAGTGGTACAGTACATTTAACTATGTGATTGTAGGTGAAAATTGTAAAAATAACTTCTGAGTATATAGTGACGTATCACTGTTGAACAAGTTACTTACCTTCGGTAATGATGTATCTGTAAGAGACATATGTTAGTTATAGATTCCTTACCTTAGAATTTCCCCCAGGCGTCAGACTGGATTCGCAGATTTTTCTTTAGCAGTACCCCTGCGCGTCGGTAGGTGGCGTCGGTCGACTCCGCGTTCGTCGTTGTGGTCACCGGGATGATGTTGTGGTGCCTACTTTGACGCCGCCCCTACGCGCTGACGTCAGTTCTGACACGACTCTCCACGCCAGAAGCGCAGAGCCATGCAAGACACTGACCAGTAGTGCACCACAACTAGGGCCCTGTAAGGGAGTCCCTATCCCTAGAAATCAGTTCCCAGAACGGGAAGAATGGGTGGGGCGGTAAGGAATCTATGACTAACATATGTCTCTTACTGATACATCGTTACCGAAGGTAAGTAATTTGTTCATCTGAAAGAGACAGTTAGTTGTAGATTCCTTACCCTAGAATAGATACCCCAGCAATACCATCCCCAGAGGAGGGACTGCAAACCAAGTGCACACCAGAAAGTCCTGGAGGACCGAACAGGTGAAGAAGCCATCTGTCCAGACATGGCTGTCCAGGCAGTAATGTCTGGTAAACGTGTGCATAGATGCCCACGTTGCCGCCTGGCAGATATCAAGGAGTGGAACTCCGCATGCCAAAGGAGTGGTTGCTGCCGTAGCCCTAGTGGAGTGAGCCCGCAGCCCCACTGGAGGATCTTTTTTAGCTAGAGCATAGCAGACTTTTATCCAAAGGACAACCCATTGCGAGATGGTACGTTTCTGAACAGCTCTGCCTTTCTTAGCACCCACATATTCAACAAAGAGTTGATCATCCACCCGGAAATCTTTGGTGCGGTCAAGGTAAAATGACAACGCATGTTTAGGGTCCAGACGGTGGAGTCTCTCCTCCTCCTTGGAAGGGTGCGGAGGTGAGAAAAAAGTAGGCAAGGTGATGGATTGTCCTATATGAAATGGGGAAACCACTTTTGGCAGAAAGGAAGGCCTTGTCCGAAGCACCACTTTGTCCGGATGTACAGAGAAGAAAGGGAGCTTTGAAGACAGAGCTTGAAGCTCACTCACTCTGAGAGGGGATGGGATGGCAACAAGGAAGGCAGTCTTTAGAGTAAGGAGTATGAGAGGACAGTTATGAAGAGGCTCGAAGGGATCACGCATAAGAAATGTAAGAACAAGATTCAAGTCCCACTGAGGCATTACGAAAGGAGTTGGAGGAAATAGATGAGTAATGCCCCTAAAGAATCTATTAACAATAGGGGACTTGAACAAGGATGGCTGATCTGGCAACCTAAGGAAGGCAGAGATAGCTGCAAGATAACCTTTCAAAATGCCCAGGGCAGAGCCCTGCTGCGCTAACAAAAGTATGTACAGAAGAACCTCAGAAAGAGGGGCAGAAAGGGAATCCACAGCCTTTGCTGTGCACCATGCCACAAACTTGTTCCATCTACAGGCGTATACCAATTTCGTGGAGGGACGTCTGGCTGCCAAGATTACATTTCAGACTTCGGGCGGAAGGTCAAAAGCTGTCAACTGTCGCCGCTCAAACTCCACGCAAGGAGGTGGAGGCTGGACAGGTTCAGGTGAAGAACCGTCCCCTGCTGCTGCGACAAAAGATCCTCCCGAAGGGGCAGTCTGATCCGAGGACTGATGGCCATGCTCAGAAGCTTGGGGTACCAGACTCTCCATGCCCAGTCTGGAGCCACAAGCATAACTTGGGCCCGGTCACGCTTGATCTTCTTCAGCACTCGGCCTGAGCTCCACTCGCGACAAAAAGCGTCGTCAAGCGAGTGCCGCCTTGGAAACTCCAATGCGCAATAATGCTGACATTGCACGTTCTCTTCGGTGGTGAACAGATCTAACCAAGGTTCTCCCCACCGCTGAAAGAGACCTTGCGCCACCTCCGGATGGAGACGCCATTGTGATCGACCAGGCACAGACGGCTGAGTTCTTCCACTCTGGCATTCAGAGAACCCGCCAGATGTTGAACCACCAGGCTTATGGCCTGGTGTTCCAGCCACATCCAGAGATGAAGAGCCTCCTGACAAAGAGTCCAAGACCCAACCCGCCTTGTTTGTTGCAGTACAACATGGCGGTGGTGTTGTTCGTGAACACTTGCACCACCTTCCCTTTGAGAGAGGGAAGGAATGCCTTCAGTGCCAGTCGGATCGCCTGGAGCTCCAGCAGGTTGATATGGAGCCTGGACTCCGTCGGAGACTAGACGTTTCTGATCTCCGCCTCTCCCAGATGGCCGCCCCATTACAGAAGTGAGACAGTTGGTATCCCAGCCATCGAGCTATGGATCGGATTCTTCTTTGATCGGGCTGACAGTGCATTAGCCTTCGCCGCAGCCATTGCCGGTTAGCGTATTCTAAGTATCCTTAAAGTATAGACTCATTGTACAAGCTGCAACCTAATTACTCAAGGTCCGCTATGTGCAGCCACCTTTAGGCTCCATCCGAGCCTCCACGCTTTCCGTTACCCCGCCCGTAACAATGTTTACGAGGCATTATATAATTCAGGCTTGTATTATACCCGTCCTGATGATGATCCTAGTATTGTTTTAAAAGGATCGAAACGTCGTCGACTTGTTTAAACAGCATGCACATTAATCCAATGTGATAAAACAAGTGCACTAGCTGTTTTTTCCAAGCTTGCCCTAATTATTCATATTTTCCACAAGCTACCCTTGTTTTGCCTGAAATGTTTATGTCTAAATGTAATTGTTTTGTGTCTGTGTAGGACGCAGGATTGTGTCCCACTGTATTGTTGTGCTCCTATTCGCTCTTGCATTTATTAATTCATTACATTTATTGTCCGGCTGGACATCTTCAATATAGCACTGACTCAAGTCTATATTAATCACATCATTATTGTGTCTTTTAAGGACCATTGTTTTTGTAAAAAACATCTGTCTCCACTGTCAGATCTTGTTGGGGAAGGGAGAGGGATCTGCCTCTGACCCAATCTTGGTTCGTTAGCCACCACTGCAGCTGTATCGCAGTCCCCTCTGAAATCTGGACATAGTAGGAAAGATTCCCCTGATGCTGCGCCCACTGGAACTTCAGGTCCCACTGCAGAGCCTGCATATGCCACCTGGCATGATCTACCAGCAGGATGCAGGAGGCCATGAGGCCCAGCAGCCTCAGAGTCATTTTCACCAAAATCCGGGATAGAGGCTGAAACACCGGTATCATAGCCTGAATTTCCCGGACTCGCTGTTCGGGTGGAAAAGCCCAAAACTGCACTGTGTCCAGAACAGCTCTGATGAAAAGGAGCATCTGAGAGGGAGTCAGGTGTGACTTTGGCACGTTGATAGTGAACTCCAGCGAATTCATGAGGTCCGCTGTAGTTTGGAGGTGGGAGACGACTGCCAGGGGCGAGCATGCCTTCAACAACCAGTCGTCGAGATAGGGGAAGACTGGAACCCCTGATCGGCGCAGATGAGCTGCGACCACCGCCATAACCTTTGTGAACACCCGAGGGGCACTGGTCAGGCTAAAGGGGAGCACGGTGAACTGAAAGTGCTCGTGGACCACCATGAACCGTAGATAGCACCTGTGATCTGGCAGGATGGGGATATGAAAATAAGCGTCCAGCAAGTCGAATGCTACCATCCAGTCTCCGGGGTCTGGGGCAGTCAAGACCTGAGCCTACGTGAGCATTTTGAACTTCTTCCAGAGGAAGCAGTTTAAGGCCCGTAGGTCTAAGATAGGAAACAGGCCTTGGTCCTTCTTGGGCACCAGAAAGTAGCGGGAGTAGCAACCACGACCTACTTCTGGCGTCTGCACCCTCTCTATTGCTCCTTTAGCCAAAAGAGCAGAGACTTCCTGGACGAAGAAGCGCCAAATGATCCTCCGACATGCGATCGAAAGATGGTGGCATGGAGGGAGGGATGGTCGCAAAGGGGAGGGAGTAGCCCCTTCGGACGCTTTGCAAAACCCACCTGTCCAACGTGATGGATTGCCAGTGGGAGAGGTGATGGCGGATCCTGCCGCCCACTGGCTGAAGGTGGCCCTGGAACGTCGGACTAGGAAGGCTTGGAGGCAGTGGCGGGGGGGGGACATGGTGGACTGCCCCGCCCGCTTGCTCCCAGACCCGCGAGTACGCTGGGTCCCATGTCCGCAGCCACGCTGAGGCTGGGCAGCTTGCGTGTACCTGTGGCTAGGCTGGGCTGGACGCGGTGGGGCACCCCTTCCGTAGCCACGAAAGGGGCGAAAAGCAGACTGAGGTGGGTGAGACGATGCAGTGAGGCCCAAAGACCTGGCCGTAGCCCTAGAATCTTTGAAGCGCTCAAGCGCCGAATCAGCTTTGTCGCCAAAAGGACAATGGCCATCAAAGGGCATGTCCATCAATGTTGACTGGACATCCCCCGAAAAGCCAGATGTCCTCAACCAGGCGTAGCGTCTCAGGGCCACCGACGTGGCAAACGTTCTGCCTAGTGAGTCGGTGGTATCTAGTCCACATCTTATGGCGAATTTGGCCTAGTCTCTCCCATCCGCGACTGCCTGGGAGAGAACGGCCCGGGCCTCCTCCGGGCACTGTGGCAGCACTTGCGCAAACGTATCCCAGATGGAGTGGGAATAACGGCCCCAGAGGCACGCGGGATTCCCTATCTGGGGGAGCAGAAGGGAATGCACCCTTGGAAGAAGACACCTGGACCACCAAGCTCTCAGGGGAAGGGTGTTGAGTCAAGAACAATGGGTCGCCCGGAGCCGGGCGGTGGCAGTGGGCAATTGTCCCATCCACAGGAGCCCCTGTGCTAGTCTTGGACCAAGAGCCCAGAAGGACGTCAGTGAGGGCTTCATTGAAGGGCAATAGGGGTTCAGAAGAGGAAGCCCCAGGCTGAAGCACCTCAGCCAGGAGGGTAGTCCTGCCTTCCACCGAAGGGAGCTCGAGGCCCAAGGCCTCGGCAGCCCTTCTCACCACCACAGCATAGGAAGCTCCCTCCTCTGTAGACACAGCAAACCAGTGTCAGGAGAAGTGTCCAGACCACTGGCGTCACCCAGGTCCTCTCGCCAGTCCGGTTGTTCCAGCTGGTCAGCTAAAGGGTCCAGCGACCCCTCCCAATCCTTATCACCACCCTCTGGTCGATAGGGAACACCAGGGATTAACAGGGGAACAAAAGTACACTCCGGCATCGGAGCCAGCGTCTGTCCGGATCCGTGTCCAAACCGGTGATGAGGCTGGGGTCGACGTCGGCTGGGGGCACAGCCCGTGCCGTCATCGGCGCCAGGGAAGGTTGAGTAAGATCGACCGGTGTCGATCCGGATCCAGGCCTGGATCAGCAGGGCCCTCCGGCGGACTCCGGCTGCCCAAAAACGGGGTGTAAGGCCTAGTAGAAGGTCTTGAGTGGGGGATGAGACGCTCCGGCTCCCAAAAAAGGTGGGAGGCGCGGAGCAGTCTCAGGAGCAGGCGCCGGAGATGGTGCCTTAGAGCGATGACGCTCAGAGTCCCGCGTCGCGTCATCCGACCGATGGGGAAAAGGCGAGGAGCGCCGGTGCTTCTTCACCTTCTTCTTGTGTTCGGACTTACCCGAAGGCCTCGACGACTTGGAGTGCGACGAGGAGTGGGTGCTCCGTGATCGGCCTCGGGACCTTCCTCTCTAACGAGACCGGGAAAGACGTGGAGCCGACCGCCGAGCCTCCAGCAACTTTCGGGACTGCTCCCGCAAAGTCTTCGGCACCACGACCCGGCAGTCAGAGCATGACTTCGGGGAACACGAGGTGCCACAGGGCTTGAAGCCAGTTCAACGTAGGGACATCCCTCGCGCACCAGGAGTCGGGTGACTCGAAAAGAAGTCGACAAAAGTTGCAAAAGGTTTAGCCAAAAAGAGACTAACGGGTAGCTCTCTCCGGATCTGCACCAGGCTGGCGCGAAAAAGAAAGAACTGATGTCAGCACGCACGGGCGGCATCTAAGTAGGCACCGCAACATCATCCCAGCGACCACGATGCCGGACACGGAGTCGACCGACGCCACCTACCGACGCGCAGGGGTAGTGCTAAAGAAAAATCTCCGGATCCACTCTCACTCCTGGAGGAAATTCTAAGGTAAGGAATCTATAACTAACAGTCTCTTTCAGATTTATCAGAAAACTACTTCATCCTGGAATTCCATTTTAGGATTACGGAACGTGCTATATAACCTGATGCCATTCATTTGTCACAGAAAGAACTACCTTTCAGCCATTTTCATGAACCTTCACGTACCTTGAGAGGTAATGTGCCTCGACGCACAAATTGTCACTATGTCTGTCATTTTTATGCAAGAGGTCTGCCTAATGGACACCCTAGGACATTGACTTTAGCCTTTGATGGCAACATTAGCCCAAAAACCTCTGGTCAATCATCATGGTGTAAAGTCTCCAGTTTTTTCAGCAATAGGAAAGATGCTAAGTGTCGTCCTGAACACCAAACTGACTTTTCTGCCACATTTACTGTTGGTGTGACAGTGCTGGTTCCATGTCAAAAATCTTTTAAAAGATATTCCTTTACTTGGCCTTTCCACAGCAAGTGGACACTGTTCCCATGACTGCTATCTCCTACGAATATTTAAGTTACTGCAACAAGCTGCTGCCCAAATCCTCTTATCCTTACCTCAAACTGCTTACATAACACAATTTCTTAAAATCCTTCTCTGGCTACCAGTGATCAAGCCTAGTCTATTTAAGGTACACACCCCACTTCTCTGAGTAGAGCCTCCTTGTCCTTAAAACTGAACTTAAACCCTTTGAGACTTCACTAGCGTTTATTTGATGCTCTACAACTGTAAATAAGAAAAGAAGGTGCATGGGGGCTTTTTCTCTTTCTGACTGCCAACCTCTATCAGTTCTCTTGAACTACTACATCCAGCCTTAATTTTTCAAGTCCTTAAGTACTAACTATTTATAAATCAGCAGACTGCCTTTAGCATGCATTCAAGTAAATGGGCTACTGTGTCAACACCTAGATGTTAGGTGGGAGTATAGACTGTACAAATCACATAACATTGTAGCCTATTGCAATTATTTAAATATTGTGCAATTCTTTATAAAAATATTATTTCACGTTTATGGTTTAAATACATACCAAGTCATGTATTTTATTAGGATGAGGGATTCATGATGTCTGTGTGCAGAGGAAGGCTTTTGATTGCTGCATGCAGAAAAAAGCTTCAAAATAGCTTGTGTGGCTCATTGTCTTTACACATCTTCTGTGGACGAGCAAAGATTTGTGATGATTTTTGATGATTCAATCCTCTCGGCACCCCAGAAAGGATCAAATGTGATGGATATATAGATATACTAAAGGGGGGGGGGGGGCGGTGGTAGAACCAGTCATAAGCAGTTTGGAGAGAAGATGAGTACTGCTGAGAATGAGTTCAGCTTGTTCACAGCCTATGTGAGAATCAGTCTGACGCTGCATACTCCAGGTCGTACACTTGCGCCATCAGACAGCATCACTGTGATGTGCTGAAACCCCTGTTCATACAGCAGGTCACAGTGTTTGGGAATAGAAGGGGATCATTGGTGAACGTCAACAGAGTCATAGGTCAAGTTGCAGTAGTGGTATTAAGAATTAATCCAGCGCTTCATTAACCTTGAAGTGTTCTACTAGGAGAATTGATAGTTAACACATTAATCTATGACTTCCCACCCGAGATAGAGCACTCTGTTTTCAAACACATACTATTTAATAGCTCTAATGTGAATATTTAAAAATGCTAACATTTTGATGTGCATAAATTGCTATTAAATTCAGTTAATATTTCAGATATATAATTAGCATGAAGGTATTAACAAAACTACCTGCATGCCATTTCCTACTGGAAATGCTTAGCAACTGCTACGATGAAATAGATTAGATGATCACAAGATTCTCTTTTCTTTTATAAAGTTGTAAGGACATATTTAGTGGACCAGTGCCAGTTTTCAAACCAGGTTATGAACAGTGGACTGGCAATAATAAAGGTCTAAGGAGCCCTTCAAAATAAGGTTTCAGTCAGGTTTCTCCTCCGTTTCTGTCAAAGTGAAGACTTGTTTGTCTCTACGTTTTGTGCTCTAGATAAAGTTTTTCACCATAGTTTTGCAGCAAATTCCAAATATCCAGATTCCTACATTAATCCACCTACACTATTTCTTACCGGGAGAGATGATATAAAAGAAATTCTTAAATTCATCCATCCAGACTTCCGCAAGCCGCCTGTTGTTTTTGTTTATGATCTGGCCTGTGCCTCCAGGAAAAGTATATGGTGTAGCTTTGCGGAACACATGCCCCACGTGCGAGCATGTAACAATTTCTAACGTGCCCCCGCACTGCCAAATCTGGAAAAGGAGAAGATAATAGTAGTTAAGTAGTTACAGATTTTCACTTCACAGTTGTATCAAACTATCATTTTCAATGGAAATGACAGATAAGGTTCTACAGATTAAGTCTTCAAATTTACAAAGTCTAACAAAAGGTTGTATGAATCGGCTCATTAGCATAAACATGCAGTATTACCTAAACACACTTTATATTTCAATGACAAAAACGAATTTTGCAGCTTTTTCTTTTTGAATTTATGCAAGTTTATGTGTTGTTATAAGGAAGTAGATTTACATTCAGAATCTGTTCATAGAAAGACTGTCTGCTGTGCTCACTCTGGCTGACTACCTTCCCTGGCATCAAATTTAATTATTCAAATTAAAGCATCAGGTATTTTTGTTTTTCCAAAAACCATCATGTAACCATCATTTTCATATTTAGTGGCATTTCAACTCCCAAGCCATGGCAATATCCATCCGGGCTACCACACATGCATTGTTCAAAAATATCTTGAAAAGATGATGCACCAGAGTGTATCACGATTCCTAGAAGGTCTATCTCTGGGTTTGGAGCAATTATGCGCCCCAAAACAAACAAGAGTTTAGTCATATTTTTATTCCAGTAATCTATCATCAAGAGGGAAAAACTGAATTATGTACAAAGGTATCCTTCTACGTTTAGTATAGTCTGAGGATTCAAGACCTGCCCATCTGATGCCCTCTTGTAAGTAAAACACTAAGTATTTGAATCATAGATGTGTAATTTTAACACTTTGGTAAATGAACAGGGGCTCTCATTCTTTCTCTTTACTCTTCTCTCTTTTTTATGACATTTTGTTACGTTTTCCACAATTAAAGCACCAGGCAGGATACAAGCATTCTTATAGATCGGCATAGGAATGCCTAGTTGAGCCCCCAGTATGACAATGCAAATGATGGAGATTAGACATAGAACATGATCCATCTCTCCCCAAGTCCAGCCGGTAGCTGACGTCGCAACCCCTATGCATGAGTCCCCGTTTCAACCACTCGGCACCCATAGGTTTATTCTCCTTTCTAAATTAAGATGTTACCCTGCTTTTTCATTTTTCAGTCCAATAACAGAGTATGGTGCCTCCTATAAAAATCATCAGTGTATACAGTTGAGATGTCACCTAAATGGTAACTGATGAGGCTTCCAAAGGAGTTCCAACAGGTTTTCAGAAGGTCTGTTAATAGTTGATGCAAGACCATGCCTTAACTAGAGTTGTTTATAACCATCACCATGAGGAATACCAAGTTTGTGTTTTAGTTCCCCACAGTATTTGGCACACCCCTTAACTTCCTAACAGTCTAAACCTCCCAGAATTTGGTCACCTTTAAATTCAAACTTCCTTCAGTTTATTTTGTTACTTCTTAACTACAGTTAGTTAGTTATTTTTACAGCTATCCCACTAACCTATCACCCAGGTAATCGTGTCTGGGAGTAGAGGTGGAGCGAGCAGATCGAGACCTTACAAATCTTCATTTGTGTTTGCCCGCTGGTTGACTGCCATCCATTGCAAAACTCATGGAAATTTAAAAATATTAGGCAAGCCCACTCCAGCATTAAAAGTGAAACTGTATAACACTTCTACTGTCACTTTGGCTACTAACAAGGACCAGCACAATTTCTATATCCTTGCATATTACAACCAGTAATTTTGCGACCAGTAAAGATTTTTTCTGTACTAATGAACAAGTTACTTACCTTCAGCAACACTTTCTCTAGTACTCTATCTAGCCAAAGATTCCTTACCTTAGATCCCCAGGTGCAGACTGGAGCCGGAAATTTTTCTTGAGCAGTACCCCTACATGCAGGTAGGTGGCGTCGTTCGGCTCCACGTGGAGTCGTCAGCGTCGTCCGTGCCAGAAGTGATGTGCGCAGTGCCTATATTGACACCTCCCCAGCGCGCTGACGTCAGTTACTTTTCATGACTTTCCATGCCAGAAGCACAGAGCCACGAAGTATACTGACCACTGGTGTGGAATACAAAGGCCCTGAAAGAGGAAAGCCCTGTGCCTAGAAATTTGTTTGCAGAGCGGGGAGGATGGGTGG
This sequence comes from Calotriton arnoldi, assembly GCA_963921515.1. Classification (NCBI taxonomy): domain Eukaryota; kingdom Metazoa; phylum Chordata; class Amphibia; order Caudata; family Salamandridae; genus Calotriton; species Calotriton arnoldi. Next base: position 1,804,876 of record CAWUFW010000047.1, on the reverse strand, counting down.
GTTGGTAAGGAATGTGCGGCTAGATAGAGTCCCTACCACATAAGGGGTTACAAAAGGTAATTAACGTGTTTATCCCTACCTTAGAATAAATACCCAAGCAATACGTCCCCGGAGGTGTCTCTGTGGACTAATTTCACACAAGGAAGTCCTGCAGGACCGAAAAGGCAAAATGCCCATCCATACAGACCTGACGGTCCAGGCAGTAGTGCTTGGTAAACGTGTGCAGGGAGGCCCAAGTTGACACTTGACAGATGTCCAGGACTGGAACTCAGCATGCTAACGCAGTGGTTGCAGCATTAGCTCTGGTGGAACTAGCACACAAACCCAGAGGGATTGCTTTTTAGCCAATGGGAAGCAGATTTTGATATAGAGCACAATCCATTGTGAGATGGTCCTCTTCTGTACAGCCGGTCCTTTCTTCGCTCCGACATATTCCACAAAGAGTTGGTCGGCTACCTGGAACTCTAGTGTGCGATCAAGGTATAACGCCAACCCTCTTTTTAGGTTCAGGCGGTGAAGTCGCTCCTCTTCCTTGAAGGAATGAGGCAGAGCATAAAAAGTAGGTAGAGTGATGGATTGGCGTACATGAAATGGAATGACCACTTTCGGACGAAAGGAAGCGCTCATACGTGGCGCCTGTTTGTATGGGTAGATGTTAAACAAAAAAAAAAGGAGGTTTGGATGACCAGGCCTGAAGCTCAATGACCCTCCGGGCAGATGTTATTGTTACCAGGAAGGCCGTCTTGATGGTAAGGAGCCTGAGAGGACAATTGTGTAGGGGCTCAAAGGGAGTGCACATAAGGAAATTGAGGAGGAGATTGAGGTCCCACGGGGCACAATAAAGGGAAAAGGTGGACACAAACGTAAATCTTTCAGAAACCTATGTACAATAAGAGATTTGAAGAGGGATTGCTGATCAGGCACCTACAAAAAAGCTGAAATATCAGAGAGATAGCCCTTTAGAGTGTCCAGAGCAGAGGCCTGCTGGGCAAGAGAAAGGATGAACAGGCGAACTTGAGGAAAGTTGTATGCTCCTTCCGTGGCCGTAAAAGGTGGTTTGAGGGTGACGAAGGACCATAGAAAGGCCCAAGGACCTGGCTGAAGCCCTGTTGTCCTTTATGTGCTCCAGCGCCGAATCTGCCTTTTCTACGAAGCGCGGGAGCCATCAAAGGGCATGTCTATGTGTGATGACTGGACATCCCCAGAAAAGCCAGTAGTCCTCAACCAGACGTGGCGACACAGGGCCACTGTTGACGAAACAGCTCTGCCTAGTGAGTCGGTGGTGTCTAGGTCCACATCTAATGGTGAACTTAGCTGCAACCCACCCATCAGCAATAGCTAGGGAGCGCCTGGCCCGGGCCTCCTCTGGGACCAAAGCAGCACCTGCACAATTGTATGCTACAGTGTGGGAATAGCAGCCCAAAAGGCATGCGGTGTGCAACAACCTGAAAACTGGTGGAAGAAAACATTTTCTTGCCCAAGTTGTCTAGCCTCTTGGATTTCCGATCTGGCAAGGCGGCTGGGAATGCGCCAGGATTTCTGAGTGAAATGGACACTTGGACCACCAAGCTCTCCAGGTTAGGGTGTTCTGTGAGGAATGTGGGGTCTCTTGGAGCGCGGCATTGGCTGCAGGTAATTGTCCTCTTTACAGAAGCCCCTGTGCTGGGCTTGGACCAGGTCCCAAGCAGGACATCTGAAAGTGCTTTGTTGAATGGGAGAAGCGTTTCGGAAGGGGACACTCCTGGTTGAAGCACTTCCGTTAATATACTAGTCTTGACTGCCACCGTGGGGTAGCTAAGCTCCAGGACTTCAGATGCCCTCCGCACCACCACTGCGAATGACCCTCCCTCCTCCCTAGCCACAGTTTGGAGAGAAAGTATGCCAGTAGCTGGAGAAGTGTCCAGTCCACTGCCTTCACCCAGATCCTCACATCAGTCCAAGGAGTCATAAGGTAGGTATTCTTCAGGGTCCAGTGACCCCTCCTATTCTTTCCCGAGTCCTAGCCCACAGGAATAGGGCTCAGACTCATGCCTTCTGTCGGCACAGGAGTCGGGTGACGCCCCTCCGGCTCCATGTCGAAGTCTGGGACGGCACCGCCGGGAGTGTATTCTTTGGGACCGGCACCAAGAAGGTCGACATAGCACAAAAGGCACCAATCTGGATCCCTCTGTGGATCCCTGGACCTGACTGATGCCGGAGCTGCCAGAGTGGATCCAGTAGGGAACCCTCCCGAACCCCTGGGGCCCAAAGGCACACAGGAGAGAAAGGGCTGCCTAAATATGAGGTGCATACCCTCGTAAAACTTTTAGTTGGGCGGGGTCGCTCTGGCTCCTGGAAACTCTGGAAAGCTCGGAGCCGACCCAGGCGCCGACTCAACAGAGAAGCGAGGCCTCAAGTGACGCTCCCTCGTCTCATTGGTCGCTGGACGAGGCAAAGTCGAAGCACGCTTCAACTTCTTCTTGTGTCGGGATTTACCCGAACGACCAGACGACTTTGAGTGCGTCGAGCTTCTCCGACTCCACGACCGCTCCCAGAACCTTCTTCTCAATCGGGATCTGGATCTTCGTGGCGTTGCACGTTGAGCCACCAGGAGCTTGAGGGATTGCTCCCTTAAGGCCTTTGGGTGCATGGCGTGGCAATCAGAGAAGGTATTTGGGTGCATGGCGTGGCAATCAGAGCAGGCCTTTGGGCCCTGGTCGTGCTCGAGGCACCAGAGGCACACAAGGTGCAGGTACGTCACGACATTTAGCGGTGACAGGCACTGCAGGGCTTAAAGCCAGCCTTCCCTGATGACATTCCTGCCACACCAGGAAGAAAAAAAAACGCAAAACACTTCGACAAAACTTCAAAAACGTTAGCTAAAAATGGACAAAGGGGTAGCTCTTCCTGAATCTGCACTGACTGGCACAGAAAGAAAACAACCAACATCAGCACACTAGGGTGGCATCTATATAGGCACCGTGCACATCACTTCCGGTGCCGACGACGCCACGTGGAGCCGAACGATGCCACCTACTGGCGCACAGCGGTACTGCTCAAGAAACATTCCCAGATCCAATCTGACACCTGGGGATAATTCTAAGGTAAGGAATCTGGGGCTAGAAGTCCCTATCAGATAGGTCAATACTTAAAAATCTGAATAATAGTGGATCAGAATCTGACAAATCACATGTATATTAATCAGGTAGGTAGCAAATTTCAATTCACTGTGATTCATTGCCATCACAGGGACGGTGGCCTGCTAGGGTCAGCAGATCACTATGTCTGTGATTGCTTTTAAATAAAGCAATATGTTTTTTAAATACAGCTCATTTTCCTTAGGAGTAAGCAGTAAGCCATTGACAATGGGAAGGGGTCTCTTGGGTACCTCTGGCGTTTGTGAATGAGTTACAACTACCTTCATGCAGCAGGGATAATATTGATGTTCTGAGGCAAGATTTCGATTGCAGGACATTAATGCATACCATAAGGAATCGGTATTTGGAAGAGACATCCTAATCCTGCCCTGTCGAAATACCACTTCGGAATGGTTTCCTCACCCCAATTAACGATTAGAAGCAGCTTTTCTGAATCATTAAAGGGGTTTTGTACATTTGAAAAAAGGTTTTAGCATTTGCAAACCCTCTGATTTAAAAAATCAGGGGGTTTGCAAACACTGAAACCATTTGTACAACTGGCCCATAGTCCCAAGAAGACAGCCACTTTGCACACACAGAGAGGCATACAGAGGGGGAGGAGGAGAGAGGATGAGCGGGGTGAAGGGAGAGTGGGAAACTGTGGAGCCAAAGGAAAGAGTGCGAGCATGTGTGTTCAACAGACAGGAAGAGAAATGAGCAGGTCAGGCACTTCAGTGAGTTCCAAGTCACAAACATTAAAACACAAACACAAAGAAATAGTAGTTCCTTCATGTCAGCCGTGAAAGGATACGCTGAACCAATGAAAAATGAGGGTGACACCTGAATGCTACTGGGATGGGACACACACGAATAGAGACGAAAGCCATTCCATCAGAAGTACGGTATTAAAATATGTAAGAAAGGCATCCAATCATGAGCAAATGGGCAGCCAATGCTCACGCTAAGCAAATAGTTGAAGCATTGTATACAGAGCTGTCTGAGACAGAAAGCTAAAGGTGTCTGCAGCAAGAATTCAAACAAGCATTTGCAATGCAATAGGTCTCGCATTTACGCGAGTTTGAGCTACTGCTATTGCAAATAACAGTGCCTTTTATTTTTGTTTTTAAAACATAAATAAAAGGCATTGTTATTTACAATGCCAATAGCTTAAAGTCGCGTAAATGCGAGACCTATTGTATTGCAAATGCTTGTTTTTCCTCCTGTTTGGAAATGTCCCTCTTGGATTTCTCAAATGTTGACAAGAATGGGTTAACCCCAACCGCAGTCTTGGGAAATAACATGTGTTACTATTACCCAACTCGGTGGCACTCCTTTTATCCCCCTGCACCCATGAATCAGGTCGCATGAAATTCGATCCTGCAGATTGCACACAGACTTCTGCAGCAGGCACAAGAACCCACCGAGGTGCCTTCGGCCTCATTAATATTTAATGGCTTATGACAGCCTAATGGCGGTTCACAAAGACGGTTCTAGGTACAGAATAGCTGGAAAAGATTATAATGTGCAAATCACGGGGTGCAACATATAGGTTACCAGCGCACATGAAATATAAATAGATATTTTTATATTTTGCTTTATTTTGTTAAGCTGTGATACGGCAACTTTATCACGATCTACAAGCATATTCGATTTACTTCCATTATTTGTTTCACTGAATATCGAGTCCACTTTTTATTGTACATCGCGTTTTCACTGTTTCCACATCTTTTTATAACCCGTTATTTGAATGTCCGTTTGTAAAATTACTTTTAAAGCGCCTTAACGCTTCCAGGGTCTACTTCGTGCGATAGAAAACATCAAATAAGCAACAAGTCTGGTATATCACGACATGCACACTTTACGCATAAAACACAAGAAAATGGGACTGAGATCTCAAACAATAGTAAACTACACATGCGCTTAAGAGTCAAACTTTTACGCACCGCGGAATTTACACATCTAATTCCACTTCTTTGTGAATCAGGCACAGTTTTCGTCCAAAATTACTAAAAGGGGCCAAAATATGGGAAGAGATTTAAGGAAAACTCCTGGGTATTTAATTTACATTGAAATTGAAGGGGAGAAAGTCCGAAGTTAGAGAAAGTTCATTTTACGTTACCGAAATCTGGAGTCTATCCACACGTCTTGTACGCCGTGCTACGTTTTTAGGTGAATCTCCTAAGAGTTACCAGGGTCGCCGATTAATCCTTCCAGAGGGACCTGAGCACTCGGCTATTTTTGACGCTATTTTTATTTTGTGCGAGTGCGACCCTCTTTTACATCTGTTACCTTTGAGCAAGTCTTGTAAAAAGTTCTAATTAACCGGCATGAAGATTCATTTGCTGACGCCCCATAACACCCCCTCCCCCCTTTTCTGTCCCCTTCAGGGAGAGGAGCTCCCGAGCAGGGTGTTCACTCCAGAAACAACACAGCCAGGAATGTGCCCCCAGTAGTTGCTCCGGGATGTCTGCCCTGCTCAGATCACAGCCTGCCCATAGCAGAAAGCATGCCACGACACTGAACCGGGCATTAATACACGATAAATACCCAACACTGACCCCCAGCGCCTCGAACGGTACCCCGACTTTGAGCTGTGTGCTCAGGGCCGGACTGGCAATTCCGGGCACCGGGCAATCCCCCGGTAGGCTAGATGGGGTGGGGGCCGGTTTGGTGACAGGGGGCCGGTTTTGTTGCTGGGGCCGATTTGGATCCTGTCCCCGAGGCGTGACCGTGACCGAGCAAACAACAAGCACAATCTGCAAAAATTGCAGCTGCTGGTGGTGGTGCTGCACGCACTGTCCGGTACCGTGTCCGTGATGTCACCCGATTTTTATTTATTTATTAAAAATCCACCTGTGACCTCTGACCTGGACTGGGTGGCTGCACCGTGATGCGCCGCGCGCAGTGACGTCTACTCTCAGTCTGCGCGCCGCGGTACAGTCATTCACCCTTAGGGTGGTGTTGCGAGTCAGCGCAAGCGCATTGGGGGTCGCGCAATAAAAAGTGCGCGTGACTGCGAGGCAGAGACGACTGAAAGAGAGGCTGGCCTGGAGCGGAGCCTGGAGGCACTCCATAATTTAATTATTTCTCTAGCCTGGCGCCCGCAGCCGCAGGTGAGTGACCGGCCGTTCCCTGCGTGAGTCTCCACCACCAGTCGTTTGCATAATTGAATTCATGGCCAGGCTCTGTGGGCATCGCAAGACTCGCGACCGGGCCGCAATTAAAAGCAAAAGGCTTAGGGCGGAGCGGGGTGGTAACAGGCTGCCTTATGGACTGAAAATGAATAAAAGTTTGAAGCAATGAACATGGGCAGCAAGTACTCTTCCTCCCGTTGGTGCCCTGAGTCTTGTTTATTGTACTTAATGTTAGGTCTTTTTTCCCCAACGTATTCCCAAATACATCTTGATCAGGGTGGCGTCCTATAGTCTTTGGGGCTCTCTACTAATTGGTGTGTATTTATATACCACCGTTCATTAAACTCAAGGGGGTCTACGTAGCTGGTTAGCAATCACAGCAATCTCCTGAATATTAATTTCAAAGATATCAGGAAAGCATCTCCATCGTATAGAATATCCCAGAGATTGCTTAAAATGCTGTCATGTTATTTAAAATCAACCAAAAGATAGAGAATGCCATTGGCGTTTTGAACTGAAAGATTGCACATTGGACTCAGGAAATTCTGTTTCTGGCATGGATTCTGTGAAATGATTATCTCACATGTTATCTGACTGTACATAGTCACCTTGAACAGTTTATGGCACCTGCTTGTGGTCCTGTGTGTCTGGAATATGATCACCTGAATGCCACAGGGACTTATGAGGCTTCTGTGAGATATCTTCCATTGGGAAGCAGTGGCTAACGGTGCCTGCTTCCTGGCAGATAATCTTGGCTCCTTACTGCGACTATTTGTAAGCAGCGGCGCGGCAGCATGTTTGCGTTAGTCTATAAGCAATGCTCAATCTTGTCGGCTCCCCAGCTTGTAGCCCAGCAGGATACTAACGTGGCTCAGATGAATTGTACTGTGAAGAGCATTTGAAAATGCAGGATGAGTCCAAGGGGAGCAGGGCAGAGGAGAGGTGAGGATCTGCTAAGAGGGAATGCAGGGCCTGCTGGAGAGAGAGAAATGAGAAGGGAAGCTGCGGTATCCTTTAGGAAGGAGGCAGAGAAAAGGATCACTTGTAGACAGTAGTAAGTTAAAAAGGATGAGTTTTGAAGCAGAAGAGGGAGGGCGAAAGTTAGATCTGTCACGAGAAGTAGCACAGAGGGGAGATGTAACGAGCTAGGCTCAGAGGAGGCGAGATATGCTGAGAGAGGAAGGCAGGGTTTTCGCTAGGCAGAGGGCGTATCTGACCTTGAGAGAGGCGCATATCTGACCTTGAGAGAGGTGGGGGGAAAGTTGGAATCGGTTGAGAGGCAACGAGGGGGGATCTTAGATCTGCTGACAGGGACAGGAAGTAAGTGGGATGAAATGGAGAGAGAGAAGAAATCCTGGTGTCTGTTGTGGAGAGAAGCAGAGGCAAGGTGGCATCTTGAGAGGAAAATGCTGACTGGAGGTGGCATCTTTTGGATCAGCTAATAGCAAAGGCAATCTGAAGGCGGATCTGCTGACGTGAAAGGTGGGGTGAGAGTGGCATTTGTCAGCTGGAGAAGAAGGGTGAGAGTGGGAACTACGGAGAGAGAAGGGGCCATTTGCTCAAGGAAGGGAAGGAGAGACAAATCTGCTTTTAGGAGGGTTTCAAGTGAGGAAAGATTATGCGATACGTGCAGTATGCAGAGTGCAGTGTATTTAAATGGTTTGGCATATACTTTTAAGTTTTATATGTCCCGGAATAGGCAAGGCTGAATTGCTACCCTTGTTCTTTGTGTGATTCTTGAATTTTTCACAATCCCATGACTTCAGTGATGTAACATTGATGGCAGCACCCACACTCTGAAAAGTGTTCCAGTGCCACTGGCCTGGGTGCCTTTGTGAGAATTTTTCATGCTGTCTGGCTAGGGTGCCATGTGAGACATTCCCATGCCTTCTGGCAGCCTGGGTGCTTATGTGTGACGTTTTCATGCTTTCTGGCCTGGGTGCTTATGTGTGCTATTTCCATAGTTTCTGGCCTCATTGACCTGGAGGCTCTGTAGGAATGTCTGTGATTTATGACTGGGTATCCTGGTGCTCCATAAGGTAATCATTTACTATGCTTTAAAAGTTAATACAATCTAATATGTAATGAAAAATGTGTTGAAAAATGCTTTGTTTTGGCCTGTCTCCAAACTTTTCTTGGGGGGACAACCCCCCAAACTCCCTCTAGTAGTGGTTGCTCACTGCGCTTGCTCGTTCACACCATGTGTGGGCGTTGGTATCACTTTTAATTTGTTCTCTCTGATTCACTACTTGTGTCTATTTTTGGTGCTCTCTGAAAGAATGTCTATGGGTACATATAACTGGGTGGGTAACCTTGTGCTCTTTAAGGTCATCATCTACTATTTACTGTGTTTTGAAAGTTGATACAATTGAATATGTAATGAAAAATGTGCTGTAAAATTCACCATTTTGGTCTGTCTTTTTCCAAAATTTTCTTGGGGGGAGAACCCCCCCTAGTATTGGTCAGGCTCGCTCGCTGCGCTCGCTACGCGCCAGACGGGGGCTGGTCTGGCAAAATTTGCCAGGGCTGCTTTCAGTTCCCAGTCCGGCCCTGTGTGTGCTCCCCGACAGCAGCCGGTGAAGGGATTCGGTGTAAGGTAGCATCCCACCCCCTGCTGCTCCTGATGTCTGTGTCAGAAGAGGGAGTGGGAGGAGGGAGAGGACAAAGATGGGCTTCAGTCGCTAACTTTGAGCGTGCGAAAGTGAAAGCGCGGTGGGAGCGCGCGAAAGTGAAAGCTGAGATCGCCAAAGAGACGCCGTGCGCGTGCACATCTCCTGTCCCACGCGAGCATTACCTGGGGTTCAAGAGGCAAGGCTGGCACCGGCCTGGGGCTCCTCCGGTCTTTGGGACACTAGGCTCCTGGTGAAGCTGCACGGAGAAGGAGCAGGGCAGCCTCATGTTTTGCGGCTGGCGAGGACGGAAGGGGGACAGGAGATGTGCACATCGCGTGTCTGTACGTGCGTGTTCACGGGCGCATTCATAATTGCAGTCCGTCCTGCGCGTGCACATCTCCTGTCTCCCTTCCGAAGCAAGTCAGTAACAATACATGTCGCTAGGCGAGACCTAAAAAGAGCTGTTTACGTTACCAGTAAAGAAAAACATATATTTCTGAAAAAGCGAAGGTCAAGATGGGACAAACTCAACACAAATCCCTTATGTTTATTACTGACATTACAAAGGATTTGATGAGTGTTATCAGACATTATTAAAATAACTGCAAAGAGGGCCGTCAAAGACCTGATGGTAGAATGCTATGTGCATGACTGTGAACACAGATTTATGCAACAGAAATCAATTACTCAAGCCTTTACCTTCCTCACAGCGGAATTCACGTATTGAAGAATAGTCTGGACCAAGGATGCCCACAACTTGTTTTGTCATTAGGATGGCAACTTTTTACACTTTTCCCCTGAATCTCTTATCCACAATGAAACACAAAAGATGATGGGTGGAATGTCTGCAGAAGTCTCAGCCAAAAGATGATGGGTGGAATGTCTGCAGAAGTCTCAGCCAAAAGATGATGGGTGGAATGTCTGCAGAAGTGTCAGCCACCGAAAATCGTTGGGAACACATTCAAGTATCATTTTTTGCTCTCTAGTAATGAGGGAGCTTTTGCAAGTCACCTATCGTTCAGAGGTACACCATCAGAAGCTTGAACATGTATAAAAAAGCACAAGTAAAAAGAAATGCTCACCCTGAAGGAAATTTCTAGGTTTTCTCCTCCCCATATGTCCATGCCAGCATCATATGTTCCAATTTCTTGAAAATAGTCTCTGTCTATTGAGAACAAACCACCTGCCATTGTGGGAGTCCTGAGGAAAAAGAATCCCAAACAAATTAAGGACAACTTTTAAAAGGAAAGATTTTATGAGTATTGTAAATATGTTGTAGTATATAACTAAGCAGCATAAATAATGCCTCGACCTACAGACTATCTATTTTGGGAAATTTGCCACAAATGACGTTTCACACAGTACCTCATGAAGGACGGGTGCCAAATGAAAAACTATAGCTGCAGAATAACCGACAGATATATTACTTGGAGATTTAACGATGTTTAAGTGTATTCACATACAGAAGAGTGTTTCCTCAAGGAATACGTATGCAAAAAGGAAAAACAAATTGCATTAAATCACAACTTACTATTTAAATTGTACTAATGTCTTCTATGGTACTATCTGCTTTGTACAGGTTCTACCATTATTTGAAGCAAAAAATAAAATCATTCTTCATGCGGTCACATATTTGGAAATTACTATTTTTATTTGAGGAACGTCGTTAAGCATATTTCACAGTCTTAATAAAACAGCTAAACGTAGTAAAGTTCAAAAACACTGTGCAAATACGATAGGCAGTAAAGAGTAGCCAAGGATAAGCAGAGTGATAGATGGCAGAGAAGTAGCTTGCACTCCAAGGCAGAAAACAGTTCAGTATGTTGCTGCACTTAACACGGGCAAATGAACATGGTTACAGTAATTGGTAAATGTCTATTAAATACCGGCTTCCCCTCGTTAGGGCACGCATTAATAATAATGTAGCTGTCTGACACAGCTTCTGCTGTGAATAAAAATAAAAAAAATACTGAGGGGCTTTAGGTCGGCCCCTCCAGCCATTGGTTAATTTGAAGAAGCCCCCCTCAACCACTGATTGTTGAAAGTGCCATTCGCATTTGGGGAGAGCGAAGAGGATTAACTGCTCTCATATGTCTTACAGTTACTCATTTGGTGAGATAACTGTTACTTTGTCTATGGCTAAGGTTAGAAGTAAATCCACGCGTAATTTCCTTTATGTTGATGTAATCTGAAATAAACTCAGGATTTTCATGTTGCGAAAATTATGTATAATGCCGAAGATTACGCCATTACATCACACTGCAAAAACAAGGTGTCAGTTTGAGGAAAAATCCTACTGCAGTATCCCGGAAACAATGTGATTGATGCGCAGCACAACGTAAGTGACCCAATCACGAGCAGCAGTTCTTTAACACAGGTACTGATAAAACGATTCAAAGTCATTCGGTGTTAACTTTTTAACCCAAGCAGACGGCTAGGGTAAATTTTGAGCATAACATATTTTTTTGTCTTATGTTTTGAGTTACACACATGAAGTGCCATAGAGAGTGAGGCTCCTATACATACAGTGTCAACTTCCTGTTCCAAAGACTCCTTGTGCTTTGCCAAGCCTTTTGGGTTATTTTGGATTTGAATTTTGGAAGGAAAGAATCCATTTTTCTTTGTCTGCAACCTTTGCAGCATAATCCACCGTTTGTAGAAATCTGTACTTTTTTTTGGAGGGGGGGAGAAGATCAAGTAACTTGACTGCAGTTCTTAGCAAAATGTTTCTCTTGGCAAGCACCAATATTTTGTTCCTTTTTAGGTTTTTTTTTCTCCATTTTGTTTGTTGTTGATGGATAGCAGTCTAAATTAGGGAGGATGCTGGCAGACTCATGGGAGATTGAGAGATAATAGACATTTATGGATGGTGGAGGCCGATGTTAACAACATTATCTCACTATCATTGTGATTTTGTGAGCTAGAGATATTTTCTATTATTCGAGGGGCATGTGAATAGCCTTGTATTCATGTCAGTCATAATAACTTTATTTCGCCGATAGGATAACGGCATAAAAGTATACTACAATAAAAACATTACAGATAAAAAGACGTCTACTAACACTCAAAGTTATTATACAATATAAAAAGAGTAAAAATCATGTTGAATACAAGGCATTCATCAATTAGAAGGTGAAGGAAATAAAATGGGAATTAGTCATATTGGGCCTTCTCTCAGTTATAAAATTCAAGCTAAAAAATACATCTTATCTTTAATGCGGTTAAAAAGAACGAGGCCAAAAAGAAGCATACCAAGGGATCCGATAATTGCTGTAAATAATAAAGTGCTATGCGGCATTGTCTAATCCCTAGCTTGCGTATAAGGGAAATGATATATCTGTTCCTTTCCTTTGCGTAAAATTTACAAAAGAAAACAATGAGCAAATCATCCTGAGATGAATGGTTATCGCATGGACATAAAGGAAGGGCATCAATGGAATAAGATTTGGGAGGAAAACCCAACATGAGTGGAATATATTTCAATCGGAATCTCACTAATATGTATCTGTGGTGGAGATTCGTTACAAATGACTGGTATGAAGTTGAAATATTAATTATACTCGGAGCTAAAAGGTAATGTCTTACAGTAGTCCAGTTACCATTAGATTCATACCTCTTTGTAACAAAATAATCTAATAGGCGCAACTTCAGTTCTTTTTTGCTGATTTTCATACAGGATTTCGGGTCCTCGTATAGGTTGCGTAAACCGGTTGCCTGCAAGTTCGTCTCAATATATTTTAACCATTTAATTTGATTTACTCCATCTAGGTTCAAGCAGTCTGCCAGGATATGTCTTGTCAAGGTCAATGTTTCTTTCCTCCAGACTGAGTGCCACAAAAGAATTGGGGCGGTACGAATTTTGTCTGTTATATATGGGACACTCAGCTCAGAGTGGGTTATATATGAGGAACAGGAATGTGGAACATATATCAGCCTTTAAAAAAAGCTGTCCTCTATACTCTGCATTTTGAAGCATCGGCATTGTATTCATGTCAAACTTAGGGGTTATATTTGTCTGCACGCTTCTGGTGGTGGCTATGGTCATGGTGGCCCATATATCCTAATATGTTTCCTTTGGTCTCTACATGCTTGCCTCCCATTTTTGTGAGAGAGAGTTGATTAATTGTTTTTCTTCAGCTTTTAAAAGTGTTCTCCAGGGATAATTGTTGCCTTGTGTGTGGGGCATTTTTTTTTACAGTTCATTTTAAATTGTCCCACTGTTTACATTTTGCTGTGCTGCTGAATTTTTGGTTGCTGGTTTACTGGTGGTATATTAGGGCCACAAACGGGCCCAGTCACATTTTGGATGTGTATTTGTGCAATTGGTTTCCTGCAATCCAGCCTTATTTTTTTGATTGAGGGGGAGAAAAGGGTTACAGCCTTGTCAGACTAGCCATGTTCTTTGTTTTTCATGCCTCCAGGTGGTGACTGCCATTTTGTGAAGATTGTGAGTGTTTCGTAGGCTCCCATTTTGTCTTTATTCTCCAATCCTGCTTCCTTGCTGACCAATGCCATGTGGTGAGCGACCATCATTTTGATTAACCAGTGAGTTTTTTTCTGATTATTCATCATTTTATTCCGTTTTCTAGGAGAACTTCAAAGTAGATGAAGTTCATGTAATTTTTGCTCATTTTTCATTTACTAAAATATTTTTCCTGATATATTAATTTGTGCTTGTGGCTGATTGTAGAAGTCTGTAGTACTCCGTTCTTGTTTTTGATTAATTTATTTATTTGGATTTTGCCATAATTTACCACCTTGCTACCGTTTTTCGGAACATGAACAATATTTGGAATGATATAGAAAATGCTATATGTAAGATATGACGATCTTGGAATGCGAACCAGAACAATGTGGGTGTGATTGAGGATTGGAGTAATCACTTTCTTGGGTTGTGTTGGATGCCTGAAAAGAACATGTGAGATTTTCTAATCTCTTATGCTTTGAGGAGAATACAAGTGATCAAGAGTGACCGTATCATCAGTCAGAGGTTTTTTGCCAGTACCTGTTTGGAATATAAATGGTGATCTGGGTATCAACTTAAACAACAACTATCCACTACATCTATTTAGCCCTGAAGAAGCGGTTTACCACCACGAAATATGTGTTGGCTAAGACAATACTATGGGTTGCTGGTCTTATTGGTGATGGTGATTTTAAACAGGAAATTACAGAAAACTATACGATTAAACATCACTGAGATTTTTCAACATCATTAAGATTCATAAAATGGAAGATTTATGTCAATTTTCTGTAGAAACATTGTTTTTACGTATTTACTCAAACTAAATATTAGAGATACCTAATAATAAAAAATATTTTTACTGCATATTGAGTTTGGTTTGTGTATGGCTACTCATGATGTTGTACAAACTGTACCTAAATGTGTGAGTTAGTACGATTACTGACTTAGTGGGTGGCAGCCAGCTCAGGGCCATTAACATCCATTTAACACGATTTTTGAGAGCACAGACTACAGATGCATCTCTCTACACTGGACATCCTTCGAGGGGGTAATCGAAGGCTAGCCACTAGGAGGAAGTTTTCCAAGGCATTCAGCGCTATGCAAAAGTTGCAGTGTTCTCCACTGATAAATCACATACAGCTGCCAATATGTTGGTAGAATGTAACACAAAATTCTAAGAATGGTTTCAACCCAGAGGTCTCAGCATTAGGTTTGCTGCCAATGACAATGGCAGTAATATTGTTAAAGCCAAGGCTGACCGAGGATACATCATAGTCCTATGTTTAGCGCACTGCATCAACCTAACTGTGGAGGATTTTCTAAAAAAAGAAACAGAAATCATCACCATACTGGTCACCTGTCACCAGATGTGCACTCATTTCAAACATTCTTTCAAAGACTGGAAGTAGTTAAGGATCATTCAGCGTGCTCTAAAAGCTGTCATGCAGGAGGTGCCAATCTTCTGGAACTCCACCTTCTATATGCTGCAACGCCTGTTTGAGCAGTACAGGCCTATCAATAATTATATACCACAAAGGAGAGGGGATGCAACTGCTATGCCAAAGCCATGACAATTTGAAAAACTGGTTGAAAATGAACCAGTGGAGTGTCTGTTCAAATGCTGGTGCTGTTTGGGATTTATCAAGGGAAGACAGCAAGAAGGACAGTACCATTAGCCAAACAATCCCATTGTTGTACATGCAACAGGAACATTTGCAAAAAGTGTAACAAACCAATGTCAGTGAAGAAGCAGCTGCAGTGGTCAACAGCTTAATCCTCCTTCGGAACACAATAAGATTTTACCCCCGAAGAGTACATCTGTGCCATGATACTGGATTCACCGTACAAAAAGCGTTCCTCCCTTTTATTTCTTCTTCAGCAGTGGATTTCTCAATTTACAAGAATTGTATCATGAGGAAAGCGAGTGACCTGATGATACAAATTCCAGGCCTCAGCAGAACTTTAGTGCTGCCTTCAGTCTCCGGAGAGCATGGTATTGGCACAGAATCGAAAAGCATGTAGTATCTGCAGAAGCAGCACCCGCCAATAGGAACATCATTGCCTGACACTTAACCTACAGCACCAACTGCTTCACTTGTAACATCTGCAATGGGTTGGTTCATGACTATAGTAGGACTTAAATCAAGTGCGAAGGCAAAGGTGAAACAAATGTCAAAAACAAGGACACTTGACAAAATGGTACAAGAGTATTTGGATGACTCACAGAGGACTTGGTAGATCAAGAGCCATTAAACATTTGGCTTTGGAAGACGGACCTGTGGCCAGAACTCAGCAGGCTGAAAATTAAGTATCTGCCATGTCCTCTAGCCAATGTATCTTTGGAGCATGTGTTCATTGCAGTTAGAACAATTATTAAAAGTCAGAAGGACCAGTCTCTCTCTTCAAAACCTGGAGGGACCGTCAACAATTAAATTAATGAACATTTCATACCCAGAAATTAAGGCTCCAGAACACACAACCGTGGACAAGGGAAGTTTCTTGGATATCACAAGTGCGGCATGTGAACGTCACACAGAAGACCCTGCTGAATCTGAGGATGAAGTATAATTTTTAGATAAAAAAAATAATTTAAAAAATCAATAACACAACAGAAATGCCTGCTCAGAAAACATTGGAAAAAAATTATTTCTTTTTAGGTCTGGTGTGGGGCTTGTGTAAATAAAGTTAAATGGATAAGTGTGTGCGGCACAGGTAAACAATAACGGACCTTCAAGTCAACTGTATGCTTTGAAGTGAGCAATAATATTATCCAAGTCAGCAGTGAAAGCTTCTAGTTCATTTCCTGTCAAACTGTCTGCCTCCCATGCCTACCTGTAAGTGAAGATGCAATGGACTGCATTGCACAGCTTATGTATGTCGATTCCATTTGGGGTGGGGCAGAGGGGCGATTGGGAGAAGCCTAGATAGGTTGATGGACACCGAAGTTGGAACAGGTAACTTGCAACAGAGAATACCAAATGATGATTCATATTATGGCTTAGTTTAAATAAACTTGGTATTTGTTGATTGGGTGATTATCTAATTTAGTATGAACACTGGGAGTTTTACTTGATTAACATTTTGGTAATTTGAAATTAAGCATCTCATGATTCTTCCAAAATGTCTCTATTTACATAGACTAAGGCTAAAATTATTTTCCTTTCTTGTTCAATAGGTGCGTCTCTTTTTGGAAGGAGGAATACCATCTACAAGTCTCGGCAAAAACATGCAGAAGGAGGAACAAAGCCTATCTAACTTTTATGGGAAACAAGAGGACTTGAAGAGGCCTACCCATTTAGACTGTAAATGAAAAGGGGCAAGTTGCTAATTATAATAACGCAGGCTAGTGGCTGAGTGACACATTCAAGTGGCCGTCAACTTGTGGTGAATATGAATCATGATGATGAGCACAGCTAACCTTTTTTGTTGCTTGGGTGATCAATCATACAGCTAGTTGTCTGGGATCGGTGGTACTAGACCTGGCCCTTAATTCAGGCCTCAAAATAATCTAGTCACCCCCTCGCTATGGCGAGTCAGATTTTATCAGGGTGAGCTATTTTAGGGCCTACTGGCTCGTTTGACGAGAGAGCTTGAGCTGGCAAAGAACAAGCATCACATTCATTCTGAAAATGAACAAGCAATAAAGATGCCTTCAAACCTTGTTTTTATATTGTCACATTTGATGTGCAAGACAGAGGTCAAAAGTCATTTTTTGTCTTCTTACAAATTACTGCTCACTTTATCTTGGAGTTTGGTATTTACTTTTCTTTGTCTAACTACAAAGTTAGAGGATTTTGTCAAGTGGACTGTCTGACAATTGTGCTGGAAAACGAAAGGCTGCAGGATGTCAGTTTTCTAACACAACATTTAGATAGCTTGTAATTGAGCAGTACAAATATTTCAAAATATATCAGCAAATAGGAAAGCACATTTTTTGTGCAATTCAGAAGTGAGACAAAAAAAAGATTTTAATAGGATCAAAACAAATCAGAATTCTTGATGCGCACGTGATAAATCATTAGCAGAAACCCGATTTCCAAACATTACCG